>JAQQTP010000088.1:39842500-42242500 GCA_029884605.1 Ormosia emarginata
CAACCTATTAATTCTCTTAATTTGGATCAAACACCAAAAATCACCCTCTTGGTTATTCATGACCTAGGTTCAAACTCAAGAACCAACTAGCTCCAATCTATGGATAAATCCATCTATCTTATTCTTATTAAACTGAAAACATACTAACGTAGTCCTTGAAATCAAGAACCAAGCCAAAAACATGGATTTGACTACTCAAACCCCTATTTCCATTCACAAAACCTATGTCTATTCAAGATGAATCAAAGGAATAGATGAATAGAAATCCCCTACCTCTTGCTAGATGAAGATCTTGAAGCCTTGATCCTTGTCTTTGATCTTTCCCCTTTGATTTCCTTCTTCTTCCTTCTTCTTCCTTCCTTTGGTTTTCCTTCTTTTCTCTCTTTTCTCTTTTCTTTCTCCTCTGTTTTCTGCTCAACTGTGGAATGAAGAAGCAAAACCCACTTTGGCTTCTTATAAGCCAATCACTAATATTTTCTATCTGCTATGAACACTTAGTTTTTTCCAAATCTAAGTTTCTAACCTCCAACAAACTCAAAATAAATCCTAAGATTCATTAAAAATCATGTTGTACTTTTTCTCTATTTTTCCATATCAGTTGAGGGTAAATCTGATATTAAAATGCACAACCAGTATGCCTAAAAATACCAAATTAACTCCAATTACTCTGAAATTTTAACCACACCTTAGTTAGTTTATTTGTGACCTAGAAACAAATTATCTAAACTTGTTTCCTTTTAAATAGCAGTTTATGCTATTTTCTGAGTCATTTTAGGCCACTTTCCACACTCTGTGTTGCAGCAAAGTGCCTAAACTAACTCTGTTTGTCACAAATCTTTACTGACATTTTAAACAAATTATATGCTACCATTTTACACATATAAAAGTCTAATATGTTTTTTTTTTCAAGATGTTACATAATCGATTATGGCTATGCCATAACAGATTATAGATATGTTACATAATTGTTTGAGAGCATTTAATGCTCCCAATAACCTCTAACGTCTCTTAAATGTCATGGGCTATAAATGAAACTATTTGGGCATTGATTACAAGTTGGAAAACATTCTGAAAAACATCCTTGAGCATTAAATACGAGTTTTCTTATCATTTTCATCACATACTCTATTTTGAGCTTAAAAGTATGAATCCTTAATACCATAGTTCTTCAATTTGTATTATATGCTCTAGAGAGAGTTTCATTCATCTAAATCTTGTATAATCTGTAAAGAGAGGGTGAGGTATCACTCAAAATAGTTAGGGTGAGGTATCCCTTGAATATAGAGGCTCAAGCATAAGGGTGAGGTATCCCAAGGTGTGTTGAGTGCTCCAATTTGTAAAGGTTGTCAAGCACCTGCTTTCAAGCTTGAAGATATAGTGGAAATCTCGAGTGGTTGCTTGAGGATTGGACGTAAGCCACAAGTAGATTAGTGGCTGAATCAGGATAAAACTTTGTGTTTGTTTTCCTAACTTAACTTCTATATATTATGCACTGTCTTATTGATTTTCTTGAATACTATCTCTCTTGTCTAGTTCATTTAAGTGCAATTTCTATTTATCTCATTTATTCATTCATTTCCATCGATTAATAGCTTCAACGAAAATTGATAAACAAAGGTTTTACGAAATATTTGCGAAAATATTTTATAAACTCAATTCACCCCCCTCTTGAGTTTGAGGCCACTTGGTAACAAGTGGTATCAAAGCTAGACTATTGTATAAAGAGCTTAGCAGCTTCAAGAGAAGTGATGACTTTAAACGATTTTTCAAATGAAGGTTTTTCTATAAACATACCTTCTTTTTTCAATGGGGATGATTATGCCTATTGGAAAGAGAGAATGGAGATTTTTATTGAAGCTATTGATATTGATATATGGGATGCTGTTGAAAATGGTCCTTTTGTCCCCACACATATGGTAGACAGTGTAAGAACCAATACACCAAGAAATGAATGGACCGATGAAGACATGAAAAATGTGCAATACAATTTGAGAGCCAAGAACATCATCACCACTTCTTTGGGGTATGATGAATTCTTTAGGGTGTCAAATTGTAAGACTGCTCAAGAAATGTGGGATACATTGCAAGTAACCCATGAGGGCACAAGTGAAGTGAAAAGATCAAGAATAAATACACTCACTCATGAATATGAATTGTTTAGAATGAATCAAGGGAAAAACATCTAAGAAATGCAAAAACAATTTACTCATATAATTAATCATCTTGCTTTATTGGGAAAAACCTTTGCCAATAAAGATCTTATTAACAAAGTTTTGAGATGCTTGAGCAGGAGTTGGCAACCTAAAGTAACGGCTATATCGGAGTCAAAAAATCTAGCCGCAATAACCTTGACCACCCTCTTCGAAAAGTTTCAAGAGCATGAGTTGGAGCTAAATAGATTAAGTCAAAATGAGGAGCAAGATAAGAAGAAAAATGGAATTGCTCTCAAAGCCACTTCTTCCTCAATTGAATATAAAGATGAAGATGATGGAAATGATCTTGACAATATTGAGATGAATAAAGAAAATTTTAGCCTCCTTGTAAAAGATTTGAAATATTTCTCAAGAAGAAAGGAAATCAAAGAAGACCTCTTTTTCCTCCTAAGAAGTCATATCAAAAGGGAGAAGGAACTTCATCTACTCCAACTTGTTATGAATGTGGAAAACCAGGGTACATGAAGATGGAATGTCCAGTTTATCAAAAGAAGATAGAGAAATTTGAAAAGAAGCCTTTCAAGGAAAGAAAAGGAAGGAGAGCATACATTGCATGGGAAGACAACGATATGGATTCCACCGATGATTCAGAGGATGAGGAAGCCCATCTTTGCCTTATGGTAAATGGAGAAAAAGAAGAAGAAAGTGAAATTGAGGTAACCTCATCTAAACATGAACTTTTTCCTTCATATAGTGAATTGCAAGATGCATTTCAAGAATTACATGATGAATCCATGAGGCTCACTAAAATGGTTTTAACTTCTAACAAAACAATCTCCTTATTGACAAACAAAATTTTTATTTTAACCAAGGAGATTGAAGAACTCAAAGTTGAAAATAAGACTCTTGGACTTGTTGATGCTAACTCATCATGCATGATTTGTTCTTCACATGTAATGCACCCACATCCTCATCTTGTTCATCATGTAAAGCATTTGAAAATAAAATTAAGGATTTGAAAAATACACTTGCAAAATTTACTTTGGGAAGGGACAATTTGAATATGTTACTAGGGAAACAAAGATGTGCTTTTCAAAAGACCAGTTTGGGGTATAATTCCAATAACCAACAAAAATCTTATAAGAATCTTTTTGTCTCCTCAAGTATTTCAACTAGCCCCTTTATCAAATGCTTTTATTGTAACGCCCTTTTTTCTCTTAACTAGTACCCGCGAAGAAGGAACGTCACACTATTATATTTATAAATCGTAAAATACAAGTAAATATTTTATTTGCGGAGAATAACGTTAGTTTCATATTTTCATAATAGTGATATATTAGAGCTAAATTAAGTTATCTTAAAACTTTCATCATAATGAGTTTTTTTTTGTAAGATAATCGTTAAATTGAAAATCCCTGTTGTAGTGAAACACCAAGCATAATACGGATATAATACAGTCCACAGAAATTAGAGATCATACAACATAATTACATTATAATTACCATGCATACAAACCTGTATTAATTACATTCCCAAAAGAATGGACGCAAAAAACAAAAATATGTACCTACCCCAAAAGATATAAACATATACACCCATCAACCCAATAATATGTCAGGCTCCCACAAAATAAACGGATAGCCATCAGTAGCCACCGATAGAGAAACATTCTCTAAGAGTAAGAACAACAGGAAGGAACTGTAGATGGGTCCTCCTCGGGGTCCTCATCATCCAACGAAACATCCATCGGAACGACGGAGCAACGGGCGGGAGCCCGAGCAGTAGACAAGAAAGAGTCGTCACGTGGGGTATAGTACATGTTTGCCCACATGTCTCTCACAGACATATAAAATTCCAGCCACACAAAGGCATGGAAGTCAAAAATAGAAGCAGTGTAACGTCCCCATGCTAAGGACACCGTCAACTCGCCATGATAGATACAACGATCAGTCTGCACATTAATATGCCAACAATCCGGACCACATGGAAGTTGATCTGTACGTAGCCAAAGAATCCTCGAGGGCGAAACGACACCCTCAGCAACTCTGATACTAATCAACGTATGGCCAGAAACCATGAAACTCAGTGGTTTCCTTTTCTTCTTCCTCACGCGTGTCTTTAGTCAATCATAAGAAAATACACAGTAATAAGATATACAGTAAAGAGGTGAGATACTCGTCATTCATCACCAATAATAGCAGCAGGAAACTAAACGGCGCTGAATGCCCACGTACAACACATTTTATACATTTAATCATAACAGCATTAAATTTACAGTAAGGCGGAATCACAACTTTAAAATAATAAAAATATTATCAGCAGTCAGTAGTTCGAGTGACTAACAATTATCACAAAAATAACAGTAAATATGCTTTATAATTATCAATGCTCATGCTCAATAAGTTATGCGACTAACAGTTCACTCATGCAAAAGTATATCAAAATCCTACTCCATGGAGCTAGACATAAACATTTTCGGAGTGAATGATCAAGGAGTAATACCAGTATATCATCAGCTTCAAAATACAGTGTGCTTTATTTTCATAAAAATGTTTGCGCAATGGCTGATACGTGGTACCTCGACAGTTGATCGCGATATAGGATAGCGTCTCAAACAGGATCGTCGGTGTGTCGCATTAGTCTATTCCACGGCCCCAGTGGAGCTACCACTGTCTATTCTGAGACACCCATACCCCGACGCCCCCTAGGGTCAATAACATATGACACCTACGTTTAGTCTTTTCACACCCGCACATAGGTGTTATTCAAACTCCTAGGCTCACACAGCCTTTCCAATGGTGTCCAACGGACGACACATATGCATGACGACTCAATGTCAAATCATGTATGATAAATATTGTATCTCACAATGGTACACGTACATTCAGACATACATAACTTCATTCATTGATATCGTATCATCAAGGTATTTTTATAATCTGTATTCATCAAGTATTGATCCCACATAGGGGTCCACAATTGCATTAAAGTTAAGTTTTATGCCACTATCATTTTCAAATGTCCATTCATCATTATGATTCATATTATGGATTCTCACCTTCAAGGTTATATGTCATTAAGTTAATATGACCACTTTATGTCACTTTACCTCTTTATTATCATTACTTTCAAGAGTCTTCAAAGTTGTAAATTCTTTAACCATATTAGCATTAATCTTCTACTTCAAATTCTTAACATTGGATTAATCCATTACCATCTCCCTTAAGCCTAAAATCGTAACCCCCACTAAATTCCTAAACCACATATTTGTTTTTCCTTTCAATGTATTAGTATCTCATTACTAATCTTTTTTAGATGCTTAATTCAATTCTCTCAACTCACACACTCAAGTTCTTCCTATTAGGTTAAATGATCCAAATTACCAATTTTTGTCTTTGTTAAAGTTTTGTTTACACATTATGAGCTCCTAATTGTCCTCTAATTTCTCATTTGTCAACTTTGTCATTCAAGTCACAATGTCCACCATTTTGCCTCCCATGGTTGTGAGCCATCAAGGGACTAGGGTCCATGCATTTGTTCTTTGTTCTTTGTCCTCATCCATCCAATTATTACCATTCAATTAGGTTTCAAAAATTTTAAACATCCATACCCCTCCATTGGGGGACTTGGCCGTGAGCCTCCTTGCACAAAGCAAGGGGCAATTGTCTCAAGTTCATCAATTCCAAATCCATGAGATCTATTACAACATTATCAAGAATCAAATCCATACAAATATTTAAGAAAAGAGTAGAAATAACAAGAAGCTAATAGAAAATAACCAAATCAAGAGTAACCCATATTAGGGTTTCTCACAAATATACAATTAGAGAAGTCTCCAACCACCATTAGAGGTTGAATAGAGTGGTATCCCTCTTACCAAAGAGGAGAACACGAAAATGGCTTCCAAGATGCTCCTTGAGGTTTTGGTTTTGGCTCCACAAAAACCCTAGAAAACAACCTCAAAAATCAACACCATAACTTAAAAAAAGAAAGTATCCTTGACCATGAAAATGGTCTTAGAACACGAAAATGAGAAGAGAAGAGAAGAAAGTTGCAATCTTTACCTTAAAGTCTCAAACTTTGATCTTGAAAAAGATTGATGAAGATGGACAGTTTTAAGGTGAGGTGTGAAAGAAAAAGTGTTTAGAATGATGAAGAGAAGTTAGAAATGAGGTTAATGGAGTTAGAAACCAAAAATGGTGAGGATGGGGGTGGCAACCCGAAATGAAGGATAATGGAAATGGTGGATTTTGATGAAACCTTGTGAAGAGAAATGGTGGAGATGATGATGAAGAGTAAGGATATGTAGTTATTGAAGAGAAAAGATGAAGGGATGGAGTGGAAGAGTGAGCTTCAGTTTTGGTTGGCTATGGAGGTTTAGAGAGAAGGGAGAGGAAGGAAGAAGATGAAGATGTAGAGAGATAAGTTGTTAGGTTAAAAGTGTGATAGATTTTTGAGTGAATTAGGTTAAGGGTTGAAACAAAGTTTCCCCCTTTTTCCCTTAGGGTGCCGCGACATTGAGAGAGAGGAGAGAGGGAAATGGAAAGCTTCTCAAGCAAGCCAAGTGTAGTTAGGTCTTTTCTTAAGTCAAAGCTTCTAGAAGATTGATTAAAATAGCAATATATTTGAATTAAAGTGGATTTGTTATGACATAAAGTAGATTACATTGAGATAAGGTGATAGGATTTTTATTACATGCTATTACCCAAGGGATAATAGTTACAGTCGACAGACGCCAATATTAATTAATTTGACAAATAAGGTTTTCGCAGTATTTTATTATTTCATCTGTTAAAATTTCTCGAGAAACGTGAAACCTTGGAAACTGTGTCCGGCCTCGAGTTTAGTAAGATCCCCCATCGATGTTTCCATAGTTCAAGTTTTTCAGAGAGAATATCTCATTTCTCCGGCTCCGCTCCACTTGCACACAAAACGAGGAATATATTAAAATATTCAACGTTTCCAGAAAATTCTCAGAAAATTCTCAAAAATTCCAAATATTATAAAACGGCTATTCGTCATATAATTTTTCAACTTTCGGAACGTTACAGTTATTTCCTCGACTCTGTCCATTGTGCACGTAAAATGAGAAATATATTAAAATATTCCGCATTCTCAGAAAATTCCAGAAAAATTCTAGAAAATCTCAAATATTATAAAATGAATATCCATAACGAAATAAATAAATTTTGGGGATGTTACATTTATTGTGATAGGAAAGGGCATAGTGTATCTACATGTAATGCTAGAAAGAAAATAAACACCAAGGTTGGAACTAAAATAGTTTGGGTTCCTAAAGGCACTTTGCCTAACTCTAACACACAAGGACCCAAGACAATTTCGGGACCAAATGTTAAAACTTGAATGTGTGTTGTATGTGTGCTTGAAGACCAAAAGCTCAAGTTGGGATCTTGATAGTGGTTGCTCTAAGCACATAACCGGTGATGACTCCAAGTTTTCCTTCCTTGTCCCCAAGAAGAGTGGTCACATGACATATGGTGACAACAACAAAGAAAAGATCCTTAGAGTTAGTAAAGTCGGTAAGATCCCTTCCCCTTCCATTGATAATGTTTTGCTTGTTGAAGGACTCAAACATAACTTGCTTAGCATTAGTCAATTGTGTGATAAGGGTAATAAAGTAATATTTGATTCTAATTGTTGCATAATTGAGGAAAAAGATGATAAGCATGTTAAGTTTGTTAGTCGTAGGGTCAATAATATATATATGATTAGCCTTGATGACATTTTCTCAAATGATGCTAAATGCTTTATGACTAAAGAAAATGATTCATGGTTATGGCATAGAAGAATTGCTTACATTCACATGGATCACTTAAATAAGTTGGTTTCTAAAGAACTAGTAATTGGACTTCCAAAGCTCAAATTTGAAAAAGATAAACTTTGTGATGCATGTCAAAAGGGAAAATAAGTAAAGGTTTCTTTTAAAGCTAAAAATGTGGTTTTAACATCTAGACTTTTACAACTTTTGCACATGGATCCTTTTAGTCCCTCTAGAACTATGAGCTTTGGTGATTGTGGATTGTAACACCCCAAATTTTCTAACTATTTGATAGTAATTTTGACAGTTAACAGAATTCTACTGTTTAGTGATTTCTGTGTACTGTAAAATTATTTTGAGTATTCCATGAATACATTTGATTATTTTGTGTGATTTACTTTGTGTAAGGAAAATAATAATTTTTGGGCCAGGGAGAATTTTACGTAATTTAATTATTACTGATAAGTTTTAATTATTTTACGTAATCTGATTTGATTTTCGTAAGTTTTATAATTTTTGTGATTTTGTGGATGATTATGAAATTTTTATATTTCTCTGATTATTTTAATATTATCCATGGGCTGTCTGTGGGCCCAGTGGGGTCAGACGTGGGCCCAGTGTGGGTCGTAAAAGTAAAAATTTTTCCGCTTTAAAATTTTATCTTTTGTTAAGACAGGGACGGGGGATCTTACTAAACCTAAAACTGTAAACAATTTTTAAAATTTTCTTTTACTGTATTTTGTACTGTATTTAATTATTGGGCAATAAAAATACCGTAAAAATATTGTTCGAAGGGTAATAACAGATAAAAATAAATAATATATTGCTTAGTCAACATTAGTGGTTATGACAGCTTTATGACGGACCAATAGGAAGCAAGCTTAATGTTGAAGCCTTTGGATATCCACCATCGATTTAATCAACGGTGGAGATTTGGTCTTATAAAATGGCTAGGACCATTTATGACCATTGGATGTAAAGAATGAAGGAGTAATCTTGACCCTTCATTTTGGAGATGCATTTAATGGCTAGGATTTCAAGGAAAAAGATCCAATGGCCTAGATTAAGTCTTCTAATCTAAAGGCTATACATAGAATCTACATTAATACTAACCATTGAACTAATCAATGGCTAAGGATGCTCAAAATGGTGGCTAGTGAGATTGGTCACTCATTGAGAGTGCAAGAGTGGGGAGGGGGGACGGTTTTGTGGTTGTTTAAGGGCATAGCAAATTTTCAAGACCATTATTAATCATTCTTGATCATTCCAAAGCCCAAGCTCTTCAAACTTTTCTCTCCATTTTCTCTTTAAGCAAGTTTCGGCCATGACACCCAAGACCACCTTCCATCACCCAAAAATTTCAAACAACCTTACTTCTTGAATCTATACCTCAATCCAAGACACTTTGTAGTTTACACCAAGTTCTAAATCCATCATCTTCAAGGACTTTCTTCAAGAGCAAAGTTCTAGGGTTTTTGAAGGTGAAGTTATGGAAACTTCACTTCTTCTCTCTTTTTCATGTTCTAAGCCATGTTTGATCCATGGTTTTTCTTGTTCAAGCTTAATATGCTAATAAGCTTGTGTTTTATTTTATGTTTGAGAAGCCCTTGGTGGTGAAGGACTTGGAAAAAGAAGCAAAACAAGGAGCTTTTGAGGTTCTTCAAGAGGTAAGAGGGAGATCCATCTCACCAACCAACTATGGTAGTGAGAGGTGAATCTTGTATTTGATGGATGGTGAATCCATGTGAGGATTCATATCCATGGTTATGTAATTATTTATGGGTGTTTATGTGTTTTGATTATTTGCTTATGCTTGATATGATTTGCATGATTTAATGCTTTTGTTTATGGCATGCTTGTGATATATAGGATGAATATGTATATATGTGCCATGATTTGATGATGGAAAGGAAATCAATTTTTGGTTCCAAAGACCAAGAGGAATTTCGGCTAAGACACCTCAAAATAGGTGTTCACAAATTAATATTTTCATGAATGGTAAAATTGGATGTTTAGAAAAGCAAGGAAAATGAACAAATGATTTGATTTCAAAGACCAAGTGTCTCACAGTTTTTGAAGGAAATTTAATGGTTTTGTTTGTGTAAAAACAAGAATGGAACTTAGTTGATTTAGAAGGAAAAATATTTGATGGTTTTCAATGGCCATGTACCACGGTTTGAAGGCTTGTAATGCCTTGGTTTTATGAAACAAAGTGATTTCAAAGTGGAAACAGAATTGATCTAGTACAAGGATTAAAGAAATGGAAACAAAGTGTTTTGTCACTTGAAAAATGGAATTTTGTATATAAGTGGAAAAGAGAGGTTGAAAGTGTTTGAACCTCAATTTATTTTGAAGATGATTGATTTTTAGAATTGATTTGAAATTATAAAGAATACGTTGGTGACTTGAGATTTTCTAACGTGTAACTCATCCTTTGGGTTTTGGAGCGTGTTAGGAAATTTTAAGATGGAAACATTGATTTAAAATCAATGGAAAGGTGATTTTATGGAATATATTGTGGAAAGGTGATTTTGTGGAATTATTGTGAAAATGATTTTTTTTAGTAAGAAAATATGAAAAATGACGTGAGAAGTCATATTATTTTGAGAAATGTTGAATTGAAATTTAGAATGTTGAGAAATGTTTTACGTAGTGGAAAAATGGAGAAAAATGCTTTACGTAACTTAAAAACGTGATTTTTAAGCTACGAGACTTGGAAAAATGTTTAAATATTTCCACGCGATTTGAAAAATGTTGAAATATTTTTACGTAATTTGGAAAGCATTTAAATATTTTTATGCGTTTGAGATATTGTTGAAAAATTGCTACGCGATTTAAAAATGGTGGAATATTTTTACATGATTGAGAAAACATTGAAAAATCACTATGTGATTGAAAAATGATGGAATATTTTTACGTGATTGAGAAAATGATGGAAAATCGCTACGCAATTTGAAAACGCAACAGAAATGTTACGAAATTGTGAAAATGTGACAAAAATATTGCGCGATTGTGAAAAACGCGATGAAAGTGTTTCGCGACTATGAAAATGCGATAATATGATTTCGCTATTGAATATACAGTATGATTACTATTGAACCAGTATATGGACACTGTATGAGAAAATGATGAGTTTTGCCTATGATTGGCATTGATGCATTTTACATGCATGAACCAGTGTATGGACACTGTATGAGAAAATGATGAGTTTTGCCTGTGATTGACATTGGTGCATTTTACATGCATGAACCAGTGTATGGACACTGTATAAGAAAATGATGAGATTAGCCTATGATTGGCATTTGGTGCATTATACATGTATTGAAAAAATATGCATAGAGGTATATGATGAAATTGAACAGAATTGCATTGAGATATTCGTGCATTGAACGAAAATATAGCTGATAGCTATTATGGCCTTTATGGTCGAAGAGAGAATGAGAATTTAAAAGTGAGGTCTATGATGGATCTTGGGGGCGTCAAGGCGCGGCGGTCGATCCAATGGGCAGTGGCAAGTACCCTGTGCCACTTGGCGACGCAGTCCGTTGCAACGCATTGACGATACCCGACAAGAACACGATTCTTTTCGAAGACTGGCGATTGTCTGTGGGCTAAGGCTGGACAATTAACCTGAGCATTCTTCTCGAAATTGTGAAAACCTCCATGGAGTAGGAAATTGAGTCTATGTGCACATGTATAATCTGAGTATTTATATATGTGTGATATATTAATTAAGGAATATTGGATGATGATGATGATAAATAATGTTGATGACATTATTGTAATTATCGTGTGAATATACAATGAATTGTTGAATATTTGGATAATATTGAGGGCATTATTGTAATTATCGGTGTGATAATTGAATTGTTGAATGTCTGGATAATGTTGAGGGTATTATCATAATTATTGCTTATGATAATTGAATTGTTGAATATTTAGATATTGTTGAGGGCATGATCGTAATTATTATTTATTTCATCCGTTGTGATGATAAATGATGCTGATGGCATGATTGTAATTATGATATGATATACCTGTATTGTGTGTTGTTTGTGTTATCTCCATACTACCATGTTGGTATTGGCGTAAGTGATCTCACCTCTTTGTTATATTGTTTTTGTTGTGCTTGTATTATTAAAATTGTATAGTAGATGGAATGAATTTCTTAGACTTGACTGGAGGCAAATATTCTGAGTTCGGTGACAACATTGAAGAATGACCATCCTAGATTGGTTGGTGTGCAGTTTTGAGGAGGAACAAATATATGACGCATCAAGATGGATACAAGACGGAATAAGTATGTTGAGTTTTATCG
The DNA here is from genome assembly GCA_029884605.1 of Ormosia emarginata. Lineage (NCBI taxonomy): Eukaryota > Viridiplantae > Streptophyta > Magnoliopsida > Fabales > Fabaceae > Ormosia > Ormosia emarginata. The sequence goes on from JAQQTP010000088.1 coordinate 39,854,751, forward strand.
ATAGTGTTTTACTGTACTATTAAGTAGGACCTGTCATGGGGTTTGCTATTGTTTAAAATTTGAGTCTGTAAGTGTTATGTTTCCTAAATATTTGTTAAATATTATGTGGTATCAATAATATATATTAATCAGTTTAAATCTATTTTTCGGTATTATCTATAAATTTTCAGTAAGTGTATGTTTCTGCGAAAAGAAATTTCAAAACTCATGTTTTATAACTCAAACCTTTTATGAACTGATTTTCAGATTATGAGCTTGTAGTCGGAAATGTAATGCCCTACAGAGGGTGTTACATGGATGATTTTTCTAGGTTTACATGGATATTATTTTTGTGTCACAAAAACGATGCTTTTCAATCATTTAAGAAGCTTGCCAAAGTTATCCAAAATGAAAAAGATATTTTTATTGCATCTATAAGAAGTGATCATGGTGGTGAATTTGAAAACCATGAATTTGAAACCTTTTGTGATGAACATGGCATTGAGCATAATTTTCAGCCCCTAGAACACCACAACAAAATGGTGTTGTAGAAAGAAAAAATTGATCTTTAGAAGAAATGGCAAGAACTATGCTCAATGAGACTAACCTTCCTAAGTACTTTTGAGTGGATGCGGTTAACACCGCTTGCTATGTTATGAATAGAGCTCTAATAAGGCCAATTTTAAAGAAAACTCCATATGAATTATATAAGGAAAGGAAGCCAAATGTTTCACATTTTCATGTCTTTGGATGCAAATGCTTTGTTTTGAATAATGGAAAGGATAACTTGGGGAAGTTTGATGCAAAATCTAATGAGGGAATATTTTTCGGTTATTCTATACATAGTATGGCCTTTAGATTTTATAATAAATGAACTATGACCATACAAGAGTCTATACATGTTGTATTTGATGAAACTAACCTAAATTGTCTGAGAAATGATTTAGTTGATGATGTTGCAGACAATTTGGTAAGGACTCACTAAGAGAACAAAGAAAAAGAAGTTAAGAAGCAAGAAGAGAGCCCATATGACTCCCCAAGACAAGATGATTCTCAAATCATGGACCTTCCCAAGGAATAGAGGACATCAAGACATCATCATCTTGATAAGGTGATAGGTGATGTATCAAAATGGGTAATCACTTGTAACTCTGTTAGAGATGCACATAACCATATGACTTTTGTCTCTCAAGTTGAACCTAAAGACATAAATGAGGCCATTAATGATGAACATTGGATCTTGGCCATGCAAGATGAACTAAAACAATTTGAGAGGAATCAAGTTTGGGAGTTAGTTCCAAGGCCCAATGATCATCCCATAATTGGTACCAAATAGGTCTTTAGAAAACAAACTTGATGAAACAAGCTTAATAATAAAAAAACAAAGTTAGGCTTGTAGCTAAAGGATATAATCAAGAATAAGGTATAGATTATGAAGAAACATATGCTCCCGTAGCTAGATTAGAAGCCATTAGAATGCTACTTGCATATGCATGCACCATGGATTTTAAGCTTTTTCAAATGGATATCAAAAGTGCTTTTTTAAATAGTTTTATACAAGAAGAGGTGTATGTGGAATAACCCCCTGGTTTTGAAAACTTTGAACTGCCCAACCAAGTTTTTAAATTGAAAAAGACCTTGTATGGTTTGAAACAAGCTCATAAAGCTTGGTATGAAAGGTTGAGCAAGTTTCTTTTAGAAAATGGCTTTTCTAGAGGAAAGGTTGACACTATTCTCTTCATCAAACATAAAAAGAATAACATCCTTCTTATTCAAATATATGTTGATGATATTATATTTAGTGCTACTAATGACTCTTTTTGTAAAGAATTTGCTAATATTATGCAAAGTGAGTTTGAGGTGTCCATGATGGGTGAACTCAACTTCTTCCTTGGTCTCCAAATCAAGCAAGCAAGGGATGAGACTTTCATAAATCAATCCAAATATTGCAAGGAGTTGCTCAAGAAGTTTGGAATGGAAGGTGCCAAGCAAATGGCTACACCAATGGGCACTTCTTGTTCCTTGGACAAGGATGAAAGAGGTAAATCTGTAGAAATTACAAAATATAGAGGTATGATTGGCTCACTCATTTACCTTACTACTAGTAGGCCTGATATTATATTTAGTATATACATGTGTGCTAGATATCAAGCTAATCCTAAAGAATCACACCTATGTGCTGTTAAAAGAATCATTAAATATCTAATAGACACTTCACAAATAGGATTGTAGTACCCTAATGGTGCCTCTTGTAGCTTAATTGGTTATTCCGATTCTGACTTTGTTGGATATAAAATGGATAGGAAAAGCACTAGTAGGATATGCCACTTGTTTGGAAGCTCACTAGTTTCTTGACATAGCAAGAAGCAAAATAGTGTGGCATTGTCAACAACTGAAGCTAAATATGTAGTAGCTGGTAGTTGTTGTGCTCAAATCCTTTGGATGAAGCAACAACTTCAAGACTATGGTCTTGAGCTTGATCACACTCCCATAAGGTGTGACAATACTAGTGCAATCAATTTGTCTAAGAATCCCATTTTGCACTCAAGAACAAAACACATTGAAATAAGACATAACTTTATTAGAGATCATGTTCAAAAGGGTTATTGCATGCTTGAGTGGTGTGGTGTGGATTGTGATTAAAATTTAGAATGAAAATCAGTTACCAAGTTCCACTAAAAATAAAAACCTTGCAACCAGTTGTAGTTAGCAAGGGTCGATCCACAGAGAACTAATTCAATTAACACTATAATTTGAATCCTAATTTAAACACTCAAAAACAGTAAGCAATAAAACGGGGGTTTTGTTTGTTGAAATTAAAAACAGAAATTGAATCCAAAACAAAAGCAGTAAATATAATTTGGAAAATCAATTAAAAGACAATGGTTAAGAGATGGAATCCATCACTAGATTTATATGATTATGCTAACCCACATATCCTTTGTACTAACACGGTCAATTATGTTTTTATGTGATTGTGAGATTAATTCTCTGTTTTCCTTAAGTTTTGGTTAATTCAACAACCGCTCAAATCAATCCCTAATCAATAATTATTTGTAAAGCAACCGCTCTTACACCTACTTATTGATTGCATTAAGATTTAGAAAACCAATCACACTAAGATCCAATCTCACACCGGGATTAAATTACTTAGATCATATGCCTCACTAGTCCTACCACCACAACCGCGCATAGCAATCCTAGTTTTACCACTTTCGAAATTGGCAAAGAGTATAAAAACCTTTATATTAAATTAAGAACAGAAACATATGAATAGAAACACAATTGTATTGATATAAGGAAATATGCAAGAATCACATAATCAAAACTAGGGTTTCATCTTCCCTTAACCATATAGGAAAACTAGCCACACATGGCAAATTCAAAACCAAAAGAATAGAAGAAGAAAAACATTGTCAAGAATAGAAGTGCAGAAGAAAACTAAAGATCAAACTAGTTTCCAAAGGTTGGGGATGATTGATCTCCAATTGCTCGAACTCGAGACTCTAATCTTCGATCCAATCTCCTTCTCCCTTGTTCTTGGTCTTCTCCTTAGCCTCTTGGCAGTTTCCCAATCCAAACCCCCTTTTTATGACCCTAGGCAATCTTATTTATATTTTTGGATACTTAACACATCATTAGAATTCATATCTAATGTTCTGATGCGATGACACGGGCCGTGTCATATGACATGGCCTAACCCGTGTCTGATTCTGGTGACAGAACTCCAGCTAATTCTAAAATTAGAGAAGAACACGGCTCACCCCGTGTCATTTGACACGGGCCGTGTTCTCGGTCAGGGTTGAAAATTGATTTTTCCTCGTGAAGTCAGAAGCGTACACGGCCTACCCCGTGTCATTTGACACGGGCCGTGTTGATCACTTTCTTCAAATCCAACCTTGATTCTTCATGAATGCCCTTCTTCTTTTGCTTCTAGGGGTTGATACTGATTTCCTTGAGTCTTTAACTCTCTTCTCAATGGTTCAATGCCAATGGACTCCATCACTCATAGATCTCCTGAAAGTCACAATACATTTATGAGTGTTTATAACCACATTTAAGCATAGTTTCACAATAAACATCCAAAGACAGCTCTAAATCAGAAACTTAGCTAAATGTCAACAATTGAGCACATATGGAGTCCAATTTGATCAAACAAAAGGCATTTAATAGCTGAAATTATTAAAAGATCATTGAGTTTGTGGAAATAACTAAACAACTAGCTGATATCTTCACAAAACCATTGAACAAAGAAGCATTCTTTTATATAAGAAGTGAACTAGGTATATTGGATCAATCTTGCATTCGTATTTGAAAAATAACCTTGCTGCATAAATTGTCCTCTGCTGCATAATCTACATAATTGTTGCATAATCTGTTATATTACATAATATTCTTGCTTTAAAATTGTTTTTGAATCCAATACTAACTTGAGTGTCAGAGTTTCCCCCAAGTTTGTTTTGCAGGTACTTGATCCATGCTCAAGTTTCTTAATCATCCAATCTCAAGTTCTTATTGAAGAAATTGAATTTAAACTCCTTCAAAGAAGTATAATAGGATTTTGAGCCATATTCAAGGTGCTTAGAGGTGATGGAAGTCTGGTCAAGTCAAGTAATTCCTAAAGATGGAATAAGTTGTTGGTATATCTATTATGAGCATTTAAAGATGGTTTGACATGAAGAACTTAGTCTCTGTCAAGTGTAAATAATAGATTATGGAATCCTCATAATCTATTATAAGTGGTTGTGGCAAGTTCAATACATTTATCCAAGTTTCTGTCAAATGAAAATAACAGATTATGAGATCCTCATAATCTGTTATGAGGAGATTTCAATGTATGTTGTAACACCCCTTGATTTGATAACCACAACACAATCGTCATTATTGTCACAGTCACAAAATCAAGATTCGTTATAATTTAACAAGTCTGAAAAATTTAATCATTGTATATATATAGAAAATACGAGCCATGACATGAAATATATATATATATATATATATATATATATATATATATATATATATATATATATGTTTACTCGCATCCAGAGTACAATGTCAACTTAATATAAGGTTACAATCCCACAATTCATACATAGAAGTAACATACAACATAATTAACATAAGTTTTGCATAGCATAACTACCATATAAAAGATCGACCTCCCCCGAAGTCAAACACATGGAGAGAAAGGTCTTGCACTTGATCCTCCTTCGGATCCCCAATAGATGATCTTCCCTCCTGCGACACGTCATGATGGATGGGAGCCTGAACAAGCGTTATAACTGAAACCTCTCTAGGGAAGAGGTGGCGGTTATCCCACATCTCCCCTTTGGGTATAAGGAACTCCACATGCATAAAAACATAAGAGATGCTCGTACTAGCTCCAGGGTCATTACCACACTGAACTAGGGTTACATCCCCTATGTAAGTAAAACACTCCGCATCACGGTCGAGATGCCAGGCTTCCAAGCCACCATGAAACTGTATCCACATGCGACTGAGGGAAGCTTGTCCAGATGCAATCACAAGGAAACAAAAGTCGATCCCCAAAACTAAACTAAGCGAATTCAACTTGCACTCTTCATAGTCTTTATCCAACACAACATAAGACAGAGTAAGACAATAAAGAGGTGAGACATCCTACTTACATTACCAATTATGGCAATAAAGAAACAGAACGGCGTAAAGCACCTACATAGCAGAGCGATAACATTTAAGTAGCAGTAATCACATACGATAAGAGAAAACAGCAACAGAATCTCAGATTAATGAACAATTAAAACATTTCAAATAATCTTGAGATCAATAACACAATAGTATAATCATCATATAAATGAGTGCCAAATGATATGCTGACTCACAATGTCGACTCACAATGCTGACTCACAATGCATGTGTACTTGGTACCAAGATTTTCCATTTCCATTTCAAAGATGAATGTTCCGGAAGATCTGTCCCCCTCAATGATAGTCTACGCCATACCACGAAGAGAATAGTGCTTGTCAGGCACGTGATGCGTTGCAACAGTTTATCATGGCCAGGGTTATAATAAGGTGATAACATCATCATGAAACGAACCACCGCACCTCACGCTCCTCGATCAGATCCTTCCACTGGATCACACTATCCAATTCTCATTCATTCACCACAAAAAGAATAGTGATTTATCGGGCCCGTAATATGTGCAATCAGCTTTCACTGTGCCTTACGCCCCCCATAGATCCATCACAGATCACACTACATAATTCTCATTCATTCTTCAAGTAAAGAATAGTGATTTATTGGGCCCATAATGTGTGCAATCGGTATACACCGTGCCTTACGCCCCCCATAGGTCCATCCATTGGATCTCACTTATTCAATTCTCATCCATAGGCTCATACAGCCTTTTAACAGTCATCAACTGAGCAATTTGTTCAATGCATACTGATTCAATGCATAATCATTAGCTCATCCAGCCTTTTAATAGTCATCGACTGAGTAAATTGTTTAATGCGAATATGCATAACTCAAGCTATCATGGTATTGTCCCCAATGATATTAAACAATCTCCCATACAATTGTCTAATACAATTAGTATCAATGATATTACATAACTGCCCATACAATTATATAATAATACTGATTCACCCGGTTTCAGCACATCGGCACAATAACCAACAGTGTATAATGCTCAATGCATGTTGACTCTATGCACAACCATGTATATCCAACAATGATGATATATTTTTCATAACACGCCACAATTTGGCCAATTTAAACACCAACAGAATTTTAGTCCAAACATGGACCTATAATAGTATAGTATTAATTTTCTCAAGATTGATAATACACTTTTATAGGTCTATTTCAGGGTTTCACTTTAACTTAACAATTCTTATGAACCCTTCACAAAGTTTTGCTTTGATTAACATCTCTTATGAAGTCATTATAATGTTTCACTTTAATTAACATCCCTTATGAATTTATTTATCTTGAGAGATTCTCTTGAAGTCCTTATTAAATCTTCATTCCTTTATATTGATCAAGGTCCATAATCTAATCAATTATGCTCACTTAAAATTACTCTAAGAGTATACAAATTCTCTTGTTCTTTCCTTATGTTCAAAATCACTCTAATCCATAGGATAAAGTCTTTTCCTTTATTCTTTCCATTTTATGAACTCCTAAGGAATCTAAAATTTCCCAATCATCTAAGTCTCCCTTTTAGCACTACATTTTGTGACATTTTTCCTCAAAAAGCCTTGAGCCTCATTATGATAAAAGTCTAACCCTTTTTCTTTCACCACAATGTTGATTACTTAAATTCCATTGTTGCACCAAGAATCACAACTTGGGCCATCAATCCCCCTAGAGGCCGTGAGCCTCCCTAGGGTAGAAGTCTCAAATCTTTTCCATTAGAATTATCAATTCCTTAACACCTAATCACCTAAGTTCCAATGTCTCCAAAATCACACTTGAATTCCTAAAAATTGGCCCTAAGGCTGTGACCCCCAAAATGGTAGGAAATCCTACATTTTCCATATATTAATCCAAACAAGATATATATACAATCCATAACCATCAAGACATGCAAAGACAACCAATAACTCATACAAGTCCAAATAAATGCATAATCATGAAAAACAACACCACAAAGAGAGCAATCCACACATAGATTCCTCATCAACAACACTTAAAATGTTTCCTCACTACCAAGATAAGTTGAAGAGGATTATCTCCCTCTTACCTATGGAAGACAACACAAGAAAGCAAGCCTCTTGGTCCCTTGTAGAGATTTTCGTACTACACCTTCAAGGAAACCCTAAGGACATCAAAACTTACCAAAATCATCATCAAAGCTTAGAAAAGGAACCCTTGATCACCCAAGAGATCAAGGATCATGAAAATGAGGAGAAAAGGTGGAAAAGCTATGAACTTTACCTTAAAGTCTCCAACTTTGAAGCTTGATGGAGCAAAAACGAAAATGGTGGATTTTGGTGGTGGTCACAAAAGAGAAAGTGTTCTAGGTGATGAGAAATGGTAGGAAATGAGGTTGTTTGAGCAAGAGAAGTGGATGCCCAAAAATGGGTCTTCTTGGCCGTGAAAGAGGAAGAGAATGGAGAGAAAAGGTGAGCTTTTTAGAGAGTGATTCCAACAAGGAAGGAAGATCTTCAATGGAAGTGTAGATTCAAGCAAGATTGAAGCTTGAAATCAAGCATCCATGGAGTGTGGAAGGGTGTGGGGCTGCTGTGGAGAGATAAAGTGATAGTAAAGTGAAAAAGATGAAGATGAAGATGGAAAGTAGAGAGAGAAAGTGATAGTAAAGTGAAATAAAATGAAATATGTAATTAGGTGTATTTTGTATAAGTGTATAGAATAAAATGAGTAACCATAAAGAGCCCTCACAATTGTGTGGTGGAGAGGAGGAGGAGAGAGGAATTGGCTTCTCCAACAAGCCAATAGAAAGGTGCAAGGAAGCTTCCTCCAAGCTGCTCTAACAAACTAAGCTTCTACTTTTGAAAAGTCAAAGTGATGTCATGGTGATGATGTCACCATTATGATGTCATTAAAGTGTTCTATAAAATATGACTAATACTGTATCAGATTTATTATCAGTGGACAGAAATTTATAGTTAACAAAAACTGATTTTTATTGTCCAATGGATAATAAAATTATTCTTCGATTTTTATTTATCAGATAAAAATCTTGAAAAATATGAAATTTCGTAAACCGTGTTTGTCCTCGGGTTTAGTAAGATCCCCCATCAACATTTCCACAGTTCAAGGTTCTCGGGAAAAATATCTCATTTTCTCAGCTTCGCTCAATGCGTATGCAAAACGAAAAATAATATTAAAATATTCTGCGTTCACAAAAAAATACAAAAAAATTCACAAAAATCATAAATATTATAAAATTACTATTTATCATAAAATTATTAATTTTTGGGATGTTACAACTCTCCCCTTCAAATAGAAATTTCGTCCTTGAAATTTTCATTCCTTAGAATAAACATTGATGTTGTTTCTTCATCTTATCTTCTAACTTTCGCGTCGCATCTCTAGTCACGTCAATTCAGATCACCCTTACCAATGTGATCTCCCTGCCTCTGTGTTGCTTTGCTCTCCTAGCCTTGACCTTCACAGGAAGTATTCCATAGATCAAATTCTCTTTTAATTGTACTGTGCCTAGTTCAATGACATGGGCTGGATCGAGGATATACTTTCGCAATTATGACATATGGAAGACGTTATGAAAATTAGAAAGAAAGGGTGACAAAATCAGTTGATAGGCTACTGGACCAATCCGAAGAGGAATTTGATATAGTCCGAAGAATTTAAGAGTGAGTTTGTTAGTAACTCAGACAAGATGACACTGAACCCAGACGTCATACTCCTTCAAAATTTCTAGTCACCTTCTCTATCTCATGTTCAGCCCCTTTTTTATCGAATGGATACTTCAAGCCCTTGTGATTGCTAAAGGCGTTGAACATTGCTTCATACAGAAAGTGTCTCCATGTTCTCAGAGCAAATACAACCGCGGCTAACACCAAGCCATGAGTTGGGTAATTCTCCTCATGCACCCTCAACTACCTCGAGGCGTAAGTCACAACTTCCTAACTTTGCATGAACACACATCCTAGACCTTGATGTGAAGCATCACAAAACACTTTGAATGTTTCATTGGGATCTGGTAGAATCAAAACTGGAATATCTCCTCAACCTTTGAACACTTTCTTCACATGTGTTGGTCTATTAAAAGTTTGATTCTCTTCTTGTAAGCTGAGTGAGACGTTCTACTATCTTGGAGAATCCATTGATGCTCCTTCGATAAAAACTAACTAATCCTACCAGCTACGAATCTCCTTTACGGTCTCCGATCTTTCCTTTTTGAAGAATTGCTTCAACCTTTTATGAATCCATAACAATTCCTCCATTTGAAATTTCATGACCCGAAAACTAAACCTCCTCCAACCAGAATTTGTACTCTGATAATTTGGCGTACAACTTTTTTCCTTTAAGGTCTAGAAAACTATATCGAGATACCCAACGTGTTCCTCCATATCTTCGAGAATAGATAAGAATGTCATCATTAATGATAATGACAATTTTGCCCTAGGTAAGGATGGAAGATCCAATTCATGTTATCCATGAATACGACAGGAGCATTTGTCACTTCGAATGACATCATGAGATACCCATAATGTCCAAAGCACGTTCGAAAATCATTTTAGGAACATCCTCAAATTCCCACGAATTTAATGATGACCAGTACATACATCTATCTTGGAGAAAACATCGACTCCTTTCTCGCCGGTCCATCGAATCATTTATCTTCTTTTGAGAATTCTCATCCTCAATCGTAATCTTGTTCAATTGGCGATAGTCCTCATCTCACCGAGAAGTTCCATTCTTCTCCTTAACTGACAGCACTGTAGCTCATCATGTGAAACTCGTTGACTACGAGTGTGGCATTCCCCTTGCTTTTGTTCTCCACAAAAGATAATATATATCTTGGGATTCCTTTTCCTCACAAAGCTTCAACTTTGTTGGCCGTTACGAATTCAAAAGTCTTAGTATCAAGAAATACTAAGGTCTTTATTGAAATGATCTAGTAGGATATAGCTAGGAAAATAACCAATCTATTCTTAACATCATGAACTCTAATAGGTGTGATTTTAAGTAAGCAAGTCAAATCAACAAAAGATTTGATCTTTAGCAGAAATAGGATAGGTTAAACAAACTTAAGCATCAATGGCAAGTCTTAGTAACAGAAGTAGAAACAACTAGGTCATAGATAACTGAAGACACAGATGAATCCAAATGATCCACATGGTCATACGCTATAAAGAAATGGGTTGCCCTCAGAATTGTACAGCACAATCAAGGGATCATCTTTTGCGGTACAATCTCCATCATTTAGATTTTCAGTCTGGGAAACCTTCGCTTCATCCAAGGTGTAATCTTTCCCTTCAGCTTGGGATCTTGAAGCACACACATCATTAACAAAAGACTTCTTCTTCGCTGAAGCACAATGTTTAGAAATGTGTCTGGGCTTTCCGCACTTGAAGCAGATTATCCCTTTGATCTTACACTCCCTCGTTAAGTGGTTCTTTCCACATTTCTTACATCTTGATAAAAATGTCGAGGTCTGACTGGATCTACTAACACTAGCACTTTTTCCATGAGTTGGATGTTGCGGTTGCTTCCCTAATAATCGTGAATATGGTTTCCGCTTAAACTGATTAACCTTTCTATTATTCCTCTTTTGGAATCTAGGCAGTCCAAGGTTGCCCCAAAATCGACTTTCCTCCAATAAATTCTGAACTTCAACTTCTAATTCTCGCTGTTGTGTGGCCCTCTGATCTTGGTGGGTTGTTACGTTAGCTATCCTTTGTATTTCTTCTGCAGTCGCAGCCATAATTCCACTATCTTGTCCCGCGCTCACATGCGTACATCTACCATGAGCCATTGCCCTTGTATGTCTATCGCGAGTCATTGACTTTCTTCGAAGACGGACAAAACATGACACAACAGAGCAAACATAATTATTTCAAACAATTTTGTCTCTTTTTGGAAACCAAACACAAAGAATCACACAATTTGTTACTCAAGTGGCTTCAGTACTTAAGAGGGGGTGAATTGAGTATTAAAAACTTTTTTTTGCAAACCTTTTTTAACACAGATTTCTCGAAGCAGTATATTGAACATATAAAGATGATTAAATGCCTTAAGAACAAAAAATAAACAATTAAACAATAATAAATAAATTGCAATAAATAAAGAGATAAAGAGAAGAAAAGCAGGCACGATATTTATCCTGGTTCGACCACCAACCACTTGTGGTAGTTCGAGATTTTTCATTATTCAACACAAGCTTAAAACAGGTACTTGCAACCTTTACACAACAAGGATACCTCACCCTATTTACTAGAGGGATACCTCACCCCCTTTGAAGGATACCTCACCTTTACAACAAGGGATACCTCACCCTTTTACTGAGGGATACCTCACCCTATTACAAAGAACCAGAATATAGACGAAGAGAAACTCTCACAAAGAGCAAATATTACAATTTGAAGTGCTAAGAAGCTCTCTTAGGATATCTCAAGGTTTGGTGAAAAGAGCATAGAAAATATGAGAAAATAGAGAATCATGTTTTTAGCACAAGCAAAAAATAATTCAAATGGTTGGGCAACCTTCAGAAGAGACCCAAGGTCTCTATTTATAGAGCTATGGAGAAAATAGCCGTTGGGTGCCATTAAAAACATATTAAATGCAAATATGTCTGTTTCTTTCCATTTCAGAATTCGTGGGTTATTCGAATACCTTCATGGTTATTTGAATACCACTGTTTTGTGAAAAACATTTCTGATATATGTTATTCGAATGCCTTATGAGTTATTCGAATAACTCATTTTGAAGAGCTTTGTGAAAACTAGTTCTGAATAAGGTTATTTGAATACCTTAAAAGTTATTCGAATACCTTTATAAAAAGAAGCTTTTTATGAAACAGGTCTATTCGAAAACCTTATGAGTTATTTGAATAGATCATTTTGGAAATCAAATTTTAGAAAGATCTATTCGAATACCAAGTATAGTTATTCGAATACCATTTGAAAAACAAAACAACGTAATTCTTTTAAGAAAACTCTATTTGAATACCTTGGATTATATTCGAATACCTCTGTTCCAAAACAGATAAAAATTTTAGAAAATATCTTTTGAATTTGGAATATTAATTAAAAAATATTTTTATCTTTTTGTGCAAAAACAATGAGATACTAAGAGAGCTCCGTACATAAAGACTCTAAGTCCTAAAGCTAATCTTTGAAGATCTTGAACTTGGTCTTCTCATCATCATCTTCATCATGTTTGTTATCAACAAAACAACTATCCATGTCAGCTAGCCAATTATATTCTCCCCTTTTTTGATGATGACAAACTAACATTTGAGAAAAGAATTAGTTCATATAAATTGGAATTCACAAAGTTGTTTAGAGATACTTACTCCCTCTCTTTTTCATAAGAGGTGATTTATATCAGAGATGTGCATAGCAGCTCTCCCTTACTTTTGGAATCCAATTTCCATTTTTGTCTTACCAGACTTTTACTTTTTCTCCCCCTGACTTTTCTCAAACAAAGAATTCAAGCTTTTTCTCCCCCTTTTGTCATGATAAAAAAGATGGGGCAAGATAAAGAATAAAGCTAAACAGAGTATATTCCATTCCAACAAGATATATTCATTCATAGCATACAAGAATAGCAACAAAGTATAATTTTATAAATTTAGCAAGATAAGCACAATATTCAGCACATGAGCAAAGATATATTCGTTCATAGATCAACCAATTGTATTGTATAGTCATCACAACAGTCATTTACATTTACCAAGAGAATCATGACATTTACCACTTGTTGTCAATTTCTTATAATACTGCCATATATTAAAAGAAACATAGATATTAAACATTTTACCTTTGATGAAATATGCTATAGGGATCAGAGCATTGTATAGAACTAACATTATCTACCCTATATGCAATGACAAAACAAAAAAAAATCCAATTTGCACTACAAAAAAATATGTAAATTACGGCAGTTTTAATATGGCAGTTTTAAAAAACTGCCGTAATATGTAGTATAATACGTCAGTTACGTACCTGTCATATTTTACAAGTAAAAGACGACAGTTAAATGTATAAAACGACAGTTTTAACTGCCGTTATTTTCGTTTTAAATTATAATTTTTTTCAAAAAACTTACTTTTTCCTTTTTTCCCCCACTCGTCCGTTTCCTCACTCTTTTGCTCGTTTCTTTCTCACGTTCTTGCTCGTCCACTTGTCTCCTCTCTCGTCCACTCTCTGCTTGGCTATCCGCTCTCTGCTCGGCTATTCCCTCTCTGCTCGGTCGTCTGCTCTCTGCTTGGTCATTCGCTCTCTGCTATTCTCGCTCGGCCATTCTCACTCCGTTCTCTCACTCGCATGTAGCTCTCGTTGCTCTCTCACCGATTTGCTTTTTTTGCTGTCAGATCTGGTATATTCTGACCATTTTCTTGCTTTTTTGTTTCTTTGATTCTCACTCACACTTTCTCTTTCGTTTTGTGTGGGCTGGAAAAGAGAGGGTTAGGGCAAGAAAAATGAAAGAAAGGGGAGAAGGAGGGAGAGGAAAAAGCTTGAAGAATCAAGGGGAAAAAAGGAAAACCACGAGGTAGGGGGTTCTTTGCCATCTCTTGTTCATCTTTTTCTATTGATTTTGAGTTGAAATCTAGTCCATGGAGCTACACATGCTCACGGCTTACAGAATCAGAACCTCATTACTAAAGAAGTGTATATTTGCATTTTTAGTTAAAATAAGCTCCACTTCTAAGAGATAAGTATATAGTGCACAGCTTACAAGCACCTCTCCAACAAATTAGTCTGATACATAAGTATGGGATGTTATACTGTATAAGATTAATGTGGGTGTTCTATTTTGCTAGTGTGCTTCTGGTCGTTTTTTAGATTGTTGTTCTTTTGTTTTGTGTGTACGTGTTTTTTTGTTTGGTCTGCCTCCTTTGTTCTATTAAACTAGTTCATTGTTTGACTTGTGAGGGTGTGTTGTGCTTATACTTAATCACCCAAAACAGAGCTGAGCCCAACAAAGCCCAGATCTACAATATAGAAATTAATTTTACTTTACTTGTATTATATGAACTTATTTCATTTATGAAATATATATACATTTAACATCTGATGTCTTGAATTGTATTCTATTTTGAATTTTGAATAAATACATTTATATGTAAGAAAGTTACTAATCTTTCTTTTAAAATTTTAGATTTACTTTATTTATGGTCAAATTTTAGTTCCAAAAAATTTCTTGTATGTCTCTGCTTATGTATCTTTAAAATAAGGTTTTTCTTTTAGAATTCCTTTTTTTTGGGGGGGGTGGTTTAAGCAGCTCCAAAATATGCTATACGCATATCTTGCAAATGCTGATTCATTCATTAGTACATTAAGGTTATGAGTGAACCAGAAAACAAGAAGGTTGTGATTGAACTAGAGAAGAAGGTTGTGAATGAACCAGAACCTAAGAAGGTTGTGAATGAACCAGAACCTAGGAAGGTTGTGAGTGCCAACATGCGATTTCATCACAACAATGAAAGACCAGTGTCTATCCCTCTTGCTGTGAAAGGCCATAATGTATTAATTGCAGTTGGTAGTTTTGCTCTTTGTTTTGGCAAGATGTGGCAACTCCATAACCATTTGGAAGATGGCCAAATTCGGTAAGTTTCTAAAGGGTAAATATAGAAATTCAACTGCATCAAAAAAGGATTCATACTATCCTTAAAATTGGGGTTGCCTAAGCCTATTCCATTCCTAAATGAGTACATCTACCCACACACACTTATAGACACTTCACCTCACATTTGTATAATTTTGTCTATTTATTATAGTTAGTCCAACCTGATTCTACCACATACCTGAGATGTGTAAGAAGCATTTTCGGTTCCTAAATACAACTCTGGCTTGGGTGAGGACACTGAAAAAGCCAAATATTTGGCATTTCAGTTCAATTCTTTTGAATCAAAAGAGGCACAAGCAATTTACATGTCAATGTAAAGTTTCTTACTTTTTGCATCTTTTGCTAAGCGAGTTAGCTCCTAATTAACTACTCAACAATCATACAAAGACTAAGCAACAATGTTCTATTTCTATTTCAACAGCATACAAACCAATAAATAGGCGTACCACAGTCAGTACAAAACTATAGAACCATATGTAGGAATTTTTGAATAACTCAAGTGATCGAGAACCCACACAAGTGGGGTGCAAGAGTGCTGTGCTGTTTAGGTTGTTGGGAGGTCTTGTGTAACACCCTAATACAGATATCTAGATATATCATAGTTAGACAGAGATATATAAAGATAACCAGTACTAGAGGCGTCACTTTTATACTACATATTAACATATATCTATAATCACAACTGAGTAATTATAGAAAGCCTTGAGAGATTGTGGAAAACTTAAACCTCATACATATATATATATATATATACAAACTTAGCCACAAGAGGGCTTATTGTAATACATATAACATAAAACTTACAGAACAAATATAAACTGATTACATAAGTTCTGTCTACTTAAAGCAATAAAAACTACTCTAGTCTTCATGCTTTCTCTTCTTACCCTTAGCAGGGTCTGTACCATTGTACCTGTGCCTGATCCTGCATCTGTACCTGCATCTGTGCCTGCATCTGGATTTACATGGAATAACAACTGGGGTGAGAATTAACATTCTCAGTAAAAGCAATTCCAATACCATCTAACTATAACATTGTATATAACAATTATATAACAGATGTTATAATTCTAACTTAGGAGCTTCCTCCTCTTTTCTCATATCTGCACACTTTCTTATAGTGTGATATCAACCGATAGCCTACACACTGTTAATATATACAACGCCCATATAGCTATAAATAATAACAGTGATGGACAATGCCCTTACAACTGTCCGTGAATGCAATGAGAATGATATGTAATATGAATATGCCTAAGGAAATCCTAAGAGTATATGGATGAAATGCAAATGCAGGGTTTTGTTTTTAAATACATGCATAAGTTTATTTTGAAAACAAGGAAGTTTGCTAGGAACTAGTCAGTATATCATCCAGTGGTAATTAGAGGGAAAGCTCATCCTCACATTATGCATATCCTGGCACGCTGAGAAATTCAGGCTTCATCCTTGCTCAAAGAGCGTCTTTGGATTTCCCACTTATCTCCTTTGGCCTTAGCACTATCGAGACATCAGGGTTATGTCCTTCTCAAAAGTCCTTTGAACACCCATCTATCTCCTTTTGCCTCTATGAATGAACATCAAAGGATACTCACCAAGATCGATACTACTTGACTAATTCGTAGACTTACATACGTACTTATATACTTAGTTCCTTTATGATCTAAGCATATTCTCCTAGGAACTTTGACTTCTTATGTTTACCCTTTGTAATGAGGAGAATCTGTAACCTCATACTACATGTAACCTTAGCATTTGGTTAGAAATACTTATCCCCTTAGGAACTTCTCTGATTTCTTGCCCTCTTAGCTAAATAATCTCGCATCATATAACGTTACATTCTCAGATAAACATTACTAGACCATTTCTCATACTTGTACCTAACTCCACCTCATCACTCATATCTCTTAAGTGATTTCTAACGCAACACTATGTTGCTGAGGTGTTAGATACTTACCTATGGCAAACCACTAATCTTGGTTGCACTAAGGTTCTTTCTCTTCACATACATACTAGATTAACTAACTAGTGTGTAAAAAGCTTAGTGTTATGTTTATCTCTAATATAAACACCATCTTAACTTTCCTATAGACTAAACTCATCCTTGTGAAAGAGTCTATCTTAGCTAATGCCTCATTCAACTTTACTTAAAGGAATGAGTGAACATTTCTCTAGAACTTTGCATACTTAATGAATGTAACAAGCTTACAAGTCAACATTCATTCTATTGTGTATTCTACAATGCACAAGGTCTCACTTAACTAGAGACTTAGTACATAAACATTCCATCTTTGGAACTAATGCACCATCTCATCTTATCTTCACTCAAGTAACCTAACTCAAGTGTGATTCTTACTTACAACTCTTAGTTGTTCAAGGTCTTAAGTATCTTCCTAAGATAATCCACTACTCTTGGATATCCTAAGGTTCATACCCTTCTCATTCTCTACTAGAGTGAATACTATTATGCATACTAGCATACTTGTCTTCATTGCACCATCTCATCACATCTTAAGTGATATCTAATGCAACACTAAGTTGCCTAAGGTGCTACTAAAACTGGTATTGATTGGCTTGCTCAATAATTCTGAAATTTTTACCATATGAAGCCTTATGTGTTAGCTTTCAAATGGCGCTGGAGTCAAGTGATTTCGATATCTACAGCTCGAGTTATGTAGCAAACATCGCTGACTGCTCACTGGATTCTGCAGATTTCTGCAGAATCCGAAAATGGTTCCTTTGGAACAATTCTCAATTCCAATCATTGAAGATCATTTTCTATATGATTTCTAACACCAATCTAGGCCTCTAAACTTGTTGTAACTCTTTTACAACCTATTAATTCTCTTGGGGCATAGATTTAGGTCCAAAATTACATAACTTTAACTATTCTTCAAATCCATTTTCTATGGATTCTAAGGTTGTTCTTGAACCATAACTAGCCATCTAGCATTATCTAAGCTTAAGCGATCCTAACCTAGTTCTTGGAATCAAGAACCAAGTCAAGAACATGGATTTGACTATCCAAACCCCTATTTCTATTCAAAACCCCAAACTATATTCAAGGATAATCAAAGAGGGAGAAATGAATAGAAATCCCCTTACCTCTTGATGGATATGAAGATCTTCAAGCTTGAGCCTTGATCCTTGATCTTCATCTTCCTCTTTTCCCCTTCCCTTCTTCTTCTTCTCCCTTTTCTCCTTTCTCCCTTTCTCTTTTCTTCTTTTCTTTCTGTTTTTCGGTTCTTTGCTTCCTTCTGCCGAGAGAGAAGAGAGAAATAGGGGGTGGGACATGGAGGGAATTAAGAGAAAAGATTAACTTAAGTTTCTACACTGAAACTTATATCTGCTAAAGACACTTGAATCATGCTAATTCAAGTTTCTCAGCTTCCAACAACTTTAGAATAAATCATAGGATTCATCTAAATTGTTGTTTCACAATTTTCATGATTTTCTATATCTGCTGCTAATCATTCGGTATTAAAATATACAACCAGAATGCCTAAAAATACCAAACTGACTCTGTTTCTCTTGAAACTTTTACCACCTCTTACTTGGCTTATTTGTGACCTAGAAATAAACTCGCTATGTTTATTTCCTTCAACTTAGCAAAAGTTGCTATTATCTGAGTCATTTTAAGCTACTTTTCAACTTCTGTGTTGCAACTAAGTGCCTAAATGAACTCATTTTGTCATAAAATTTTACTGGCATGCTAAACAAGTCAAACACTACCTTTGGTAACCATTCACCAGTCTAACATGTGTTTAAGGGTATTACATTTCTCCCCTCTTTTTTAAAAATTTTGTCCCCAAAATTGCTTACCTCAAGTAAACAATTCTGGTTAAACAAAACTCCACATGGAACTTTTGCTTCCACACATTCCTTTTTCAGTACCAGCTTCTCCCATTCACCTTCTCTTGATGAGATCTGCTTACCTTAAAGCTCTTGATCTCTATGCTTATAGATGGTAAGCTATACTAAAACATAACTTAGCTTTGAACTCCTTCTTATAAGGCTTCCAAAACCAAGTGTGAATCTAGTATCTCTATCAGATACTATATTCACTGAAACTCTATAAATCCTGACTGTTTCTTTCAAAAGTAGTTAAACTACTTTATCTAGAAAATAGCTAACTTTACTTGGCGAATGATGGGCAGATTTCTTAATCTCACCACTCTTACCAGTAGTGTAACATATTCTATTATATTCTTTAACATACTATGCCACTATACATCTTCCTTACTCTTGGAAAACCTTAGTAGCCTCTTGATAGATGGTATACTTTCTCTGGTGAGCTTCCTCCGGAATCCTTTTTCTTGATTTTTGACCCTCTTAGAAAACAAAGTTGTCTCTAAACTTCATTATTCCCTCTTAGTCATAAAAAAATCCTTTAGGGTTCCTTAGAAGATCTGCTCACACTTGTCCCTTAGAGCTTCATTCTCCTTTTGAGCTTCAAAGAAATTTGAGTCTTTAGGCCTCTTACTATGTCCACCTTGCTCACTGAGAGACTATCTGGAATCATAGTTACCGCTAGACACAAATTCTCAAAAACTCTCAAGAAATTCTCTCTCTCTTGGACTATCATTTGGGACACCTGTA
The DNA here is from genome assembly GCA_029884605.1 of Ormosia emarginata. Lineage (NCBI taxonomy): Eukaryota > Viridiplantae > Streptophyta > Magnoliopsida > Fabales > Fabaceae > Ormosia > Ormosia emarginata. Next base: position 39,874,596 of record JAQQTP010000088.1, read on the forward strand.
GGAATTTTCTACCTAGTGCATCGACCACTTCTTTGGCCTTACCCAAATGATATCTCAACTCAAGGTTATGAGCCTTGAAAAACTCTATCCATCTATTCTGCTTCATGTCCAGCTTCCTTTGATCAACAAGCATCTTAAGCTATCATGGTCGCTGAGCATCTCAAACTAAACTCCTTATGAGTTATGTCTCCAAAACTATAAGGTAATCACTACTGTGGCTAATTCCAGATCATACCTAGGGTAGTCCTTTTCTTGTATACTTAACTGCCTTGATGCGCAGGCATCTACCTACCTCTATTGCATCAACCACACCCTAGTCCCATCTTTGAAGTATATCTGACTACCTCAAAGTTCTCATGGAAATTTGGAATTACCCAAGCTAACGTAGTAATCAACCTTCTCTTCTACTCTTGGAAAACAAGCTCACTATCTAGAGTCCACTGCCGAGTACTACCTTCCTTAACTGGCCTAAACCAGGTAGCACTAACTTAGAAAATCTACTGATAGATTCTCTGCTCTTGGATACAATGGCTACTCTACCCATTGTACTTCTACTTAAACTCTACTAAAATTCTCTACAATTTCTATCTTGAGAAATTACATAACTCTTAAATTGTACCACTTGTAATCCAAAACTGACTTTCGACTTACTTGGCACTTAATCACTTCTTTTCCAAAAGTTTCCAAAACTACCTTTGACATACTCTTCATGTCCTTTCGTAATCCTGGAAAACTCTCAAAAATCTACTCTTATTTACTCTTTTTCTATGACAACCAAGTCTTAGATCATCTCTTGAGAAAATTCAAAGCTTCTCTCAACTAATATACTTGATTATCCTTCTCTTAGACAAAGACATTTATTCTTGATATTTCTGTTGTTCAACTTGCCTTTAACTTATGCACAATCTCACACACTAACCAAACAAGAACATAACATCATTTGTCTCTCTAAAACAACCAAACCATACCAACAAGGTAAGCAAACTAGATTCACAAAGTAAATGAACATGATCTACAAAGTAAATCTATTCTTTTCTTATACACACCTTAAAAGATTTCTCTTTACATGTGTTCTCATCTTATACCAAGTTGGAAGATTTCGTCGCTTCCTTTTTCCAAGAATCATCTCCCTTACGATGTCCTGGTTACTCACTTATGCAGCATATGGATTACCCACCAAAAATGGTCTATATCCATGTATCTTACCACATCAAGCACATCTTAGTGACTTGAAGCTTGATATACCTCTTTCCTTAGAGTTGCTCATCTAAAAGCACTCTACTTATACGTATCATCACTCCAAGCTTCCATTGCGCAACTCTGCTACAAATTAAGATCAAAAGGCACCCTTATTGATCTCAACATCTAATCTTTTCCTCTTTAGGAACTTTCTAACTCTTGTTCCATCGTGGTCCTGAAATTATCTACTTCTACAACTCTACATTCACTGACTAGAGCGAAGAAGTCCTTAACCTTCTTTTGCATTGCAACTCTTCTAATGTCCTCTCCAAGTTCTACTTCAAATTTTACTTACTTCCAGTCTTCATCTGGGTTGGACGTAAAATAAGAAAAGAACTTCTGACATTCTTTGAATTGCTTCGCATACAGGTCTTCAGTAATATCCCCTTGTTCCAACTTTAGGAATTCCTACTCCTTTGCTTGGTAGTTCTAACTGCCGTAATTTACATTTATTTTGTTGGTGTGATGTAAATTACGGCAATTTTAACTACTGTTTTATGCAAAAACTGAACCGTTGTTTTATACATGGTAAATTATGGCGGTTGTCGTGGCAATTAATAAGAAATCGCCATATTATACCGAACGGCGAAGTTAATTATGTAAGTTTTGAAAACTGCCGCTGACGCAAAAAATGACAGTCAAAACTGCTGTAATTTGCAAAAAAAACTGTCGTAATTTACCCGTTTTTTTGTAGTGTTTGGCACTTTGTCAATGCTAAGCATACTATTCATGTAAGAAAAATATTTAGTCATTTAAGATAGTCTTAAGCTTTCTTCCATTGAGTATTCCATTTCAATGTACTTAAAGAAAGTCTCCTCATTTCCTCTTCATTCATTTCCCTCAAGTTAAATAATCTTTTTCATTTAAGAGTTTGCTTGAGGTAGTTATAACCCTACAAAACAATTCAAAGTACTTTCTTTGGTATCCATTAATTTTTGGATCCATAGAGGTTAGCCAAACCCATAAGCAAGTAAGTATTCAAAATAATAAGTCAAAAACAGCAAATGAGTTCACAAAGGTAAAAGATATTTTATTGATTAATTTGGCCAAGTAACCACTTGTTTGATACCACTTGTTGCCCTTGTTACCACGTTCATATATTTATCAAAACAGTAGCCAATTACATTAAGCATTTGCATTACAAGAAATTTATCATAAAAAAAAATTCTTAGGAAAATGAAGGGGTAAGAGCAAGCTAAGAAATATGCATTTAAGTGCATCATGTAATTTTCATTTAAGGCATAAAATATAGGCTCAAAAGAAATAAGATGTATTTCATCAACAACATGTCATTCATAGAGTCAAATATATTTATATTTGCATTTGCATAAAAAAAAAATAGAAATAGAACAGAGATCGAGCTGTAAATTTGGCTTTCAGCCATGGGTTATTCGAATACCTCTTACTGTATTCGAATACCCACCATAGAAAAGAAGACAAGGCAGGTGCAAGTATTCGAATACCTTGTAAGTTATTCGAATACTCCAGAGGCATGTGAGAAACAGTGATGTGATAAGTCTCTGGTTATTCGAATACTTGTTGAGTTATTCGAATACACCAACTTATAGAAACATAATATTATTGTACTGATGTATGGTATTCGAATACCTTATGATGGTATTCGAATAGACCTATTAGAAAAACATAGATTTTCACGTACAGGTGCAAAATGAGAAAGGAAAACTTACCCGATGATGGAAATACTTATCCAAAAAAAATTGCAAGTCCAAGCCTCATAGAGACAAGAAGGAGAGCTTGGAATTATTTCTAGTCTTGTGCTTTCAGCAACCACTTTCAAAATGCCTCTTGGCCTTCAAGCACACCTACAACACATTTCAATTTTTGGTTTTTGGTACCCAAATCTTCTTGGGTCCTTGTGTGTTAGTTTTGGGTAAAGTACCCTTAGGAACCCATACCATTTTAGTTCTAATTTTTGTATTAATGTCTTTCCTTGCATTGCATATTAATGCACTATGACTCGTCTTCCCACAATAGAAACATTTAATAAATGGGCTACTAGAAGTACTTGAATAAATAAAGAAATTTTTATAAGATTTGTGCTAATTTTTTGGGTTATAACCAATTCCAGCTTTTTCAAAAACAACTTTTTGTTTTCCTAATATGATATTTAAATTATCTCGTCCAAAAGTGAACTTAGAAAGAGTGTTCTTTAAATCTTCAATTTCTTTTTCAAGAATATGACAAGATGAACAAGACGAAGATGTAGAAGCATGTGAAGTGCAGGTTGAGCATGCATCAATTAATCATAATGTTTCATTTTCAATTTTTAATTCTTCAATTTCTTTATTCAAAATTAGAATTTGATTTTTCAAAGAAGAAATAGTTTTCTTAGATGAAGAAATTAATTTTGTGAGCCTTATTGATTCCTCATGTAATTCTTCAAAAGCATCTTGTAATTCATCATAAGAATGAGATAATTCACAATTAGAAATTACCTCAATGTCGCTTTCTTGTTCTTCTTCTCCTTTGGCCATAAAACATAGATAGGCTTCCTCGCTATCTGAGCTATCAGTTGAGTCCATGTCATTGTCATTCCATGCTATGTAGGCTTTTCTTTCCTTGGAGGATTTCTTTTCAAATTTCTTTGGGGGAAAAGGCGGTCTTTTTTTAGTTCCTTTTGTAACACCCCAAATTTTCGTATCTTTTAAACAGTAATTTTGACAGTTAACAGAATTTTACTGTTTAGTAATTTCTGTGCACTGTAAAATTATTTTGTTTATTCCGTCAGTGTATTTGATCATTTTGAGTGATTTACTCCGTGTCAGGAAAATAAAAATTTTCGGGCCGAAGAAAACTTTAGGTAATTTAATTTTTACCATTAGGTAATTATTTTACGTAATCTGATTTGATATTTGTGCATTTTATAATTTTTGTGATTTTTGTGGATGATTATGAATTTTTTTTACTGATTGTGGGCCCAGGGGGTGTATGTGGGCCCAGGTGGCCATACGCGGGCCCAGGTGGGTCCCGCAAAGCAAAAATTTTTCTACACATAGAAAAATTTGTACTGTTTAGACGGAGACATGGGATCTTACTAAACCTGAATCCAGAAACAGTTTTTAAAATTTTCTTGTACTGTATTTTGTACTGTATTTAATTTATCGGACGATAAAAAAATACAGTAAATATAATTTTGTGGGGTTTTAGCATATAAAAATAGAATTATATTGCTAAGTCAACATTAGTGATTGTGACAATTTTTTTTTTGTGGACCAATAGGAAATAAATCTAAGATTTGAAGACTTTGATATCAACCGTTGATTTAATCGACGGTAAAGACTTGATCTTGATTTAATCAACGGTGTGGGATAAGTTTAATAAAATGGCTATGACCATTTATAACCATTGGATTTAGAATTAATCAAGGGTGGAGATTTGGTCTTGTAAAGTAACAAAGACCATTTATGACCATTGGATGAAGATTTAATTAATGGTGGAGATTTGGTCTTAAAAAGTAGCAAAGACTAATTATGACCTTTGGATTAAAAGTAAGAAGGAGTAATCTTGACCCTTTATTTTGGAGACACGTCCAATGGCTAGAATTTTAAGGAGAAAGATCCAATGGTCTAGATTAAGTCTTATAAAATTAAAAGTCTACCTAAATCCTAACCATTGAATTAATCAATGGCTAGAATGCTTAAGATGGTGACTTGTGAAATTAGTCACACTTTGAAGAAGCAAGAGAAGGGGGGGACGGTTTTTAGGAAGTTTTTGGAGCTAAAGACAACCTTTATGTCATTATTAGATGTCTTGATCAATTATACATAATTATTGATCATTTTCTAAAAGCAAAAATATTTTCTTCTTTCTCTCCATGCAAGCGACGGTCATGCACTCTAAAGGGGGGTCAATTCCTTTACTCATTTTACTTGGTCACTCTTCTAACAATAATTCACTCATTTCTCACTCACTCTCCACGACAATGCATCTTTTTGTGAGGCAAATTATTACAATTCAATTCCTATCATTTTCTATCAATAGAACAAAGTAAGAAATAGTTAATAATGGTGACTTACTTCAAGGAAGCTCCACGGCAATGTAAGGAAAAAGTGGGGGGCCAAAATCATTTTATTCATTTGCTATATCACTTCATTACTTTTTCTCTCAAATAATTTAGTACCATTATTTGTTCAAATAATTCACTTTTTCTCTCTTCACTCTACAGCTATGCAAGTTTGATGAAAAAAAAATATATTATATTCAATTCATTTCTATCTTTTTGTTTCCAAGTGGCTCATGGCCAAGTAGTCTTTGGAGGGCCAAAATATTAACTCTTGATAATTCATGCCACCTTTCTATCAATAACATCTCTTACCTTTTTCCTTTCAAAACTTGTCCACGGTCAAGGAGGCATTAGAAAGCCAAAATTGATGACTTATGTCTTATGCTAGTCATAAGTGATAATGAAATTTCTCCACTTTCTTTTCCTACATGTTCCTACGACAATCACCAACGGAGGAGGGGTGTTTATGTTCATTTTATCTCACTTTGAACTCCTAAGTCTTCTATCTATTCTCTTTCTCTTTCTCTCCAAATTGAAGCTCACGGCTAGCTCATCAAGAACCATCGTCCAAATGTTTTTAATTTCATTCAACCATAGATCTTGAATCTACATGATATTCTAAACAATTTTCATGTTGGAAATTTTCTCTAAATCATTCATCTTCATGGACTTTCTTCAAGATCCAAGTTATGGGGTAATTATGGTGAAGTGTAAGGAAACTTCATTTCTTCTCTTCTTTTTCATGATCTAAACCATGTTTGATCCATGGTTCCTCTTAATTAAGCTTAGTATACTAATTTCTATATATGTGTTGTTTTGTGTTTAAGAAACCCTTGGTGGTGAAGGACTTGGAAAGAGAAGCAAATCAATAAGCTTTTGAGGATCTTCAATAGGTAAGAGGGAGATCCATCTCACCAACCAAGTATGGTGGTGGGAGATGGTCTTATATTTGATGGATGGTGAATCCATGTGGGGATTCATATCCATAGTCATGTAATAATTTATATGTGTTTATGAGCTTTGATTAATTGCCTATGCTTAATATGCTTTGCATGAGTTTATGATTTTGATGGTATGCTTATATTATGCATGATGATAATATGGCATGCTTTTGATATATATATATATATATATATATATATATATATATATATATATATATATTGTGTATGTATGTGTATGCCATGATTTGATGATGGAAAGAAAATTAATTTTGGTCCCAATGGCCAAGGAAGAGCTACGATTTTGATGCCCTCGATTAGGGTTCATATTGAAATTTTTCAAGAACAAGGGAATTAATTTTTGATCCCTAGAAACATGGTGAATTTCAGTTAAGACACCTCAAAATAGGTGTTCACAAATTAATATTTTCATGAATGATGAAAATGGATGTTTAGAAAAACAAGGAAAATAAACAAAGAGTTTATTTTTCAAAGAGTACAAGAACACGATTTTTGAGGAATTTTTATTAATTTATTTTGTGTAAGTTTCTAAGTGTTTTTGTTAAACATGAGATTTAAATGAAAATAGCAATGATGATTTTAAGGATTTGCAAAGAAAGTGAAAAAGGATTTGTAAAGAAAGTGAAAATGGATTTACAAAGAAAGTGAAAAATGGAAATGAACAAATGATTTGATTTTCAAAGACTATGAGTCTTACGTTTTTGTAAAGGATTTTTAATGGTTTTGTTTGTGTAAAACCATATCAATTTAAAAAGAAAAATATTTGATGGTTTCAATAGTCATGTCCACATTTTTTTAAAGGCTTGTAATGCCTTGATTTTTATGAACAAAGTGATTTTCAAAGTGAAAACGTAACTTGATTTAGTACAAGGAATTTGGAAAGGAAATCAAAGCGTTTTATCACTTGAGAGAATAGAAATTTTCATAACGGAAAACAAAGAGAGGTTGAAAACATTTGAATTTCAATTTATTTTGAAAAAGACTGATTTTGGAAATGATTTGGGAAAAATGGAGAATATAATGGTGTTTTGAAAATTTACTAACGTATAATTTATTTTCGAGTTTTGAAATACGTTAAAAAATGTTAAGTTTTGAAACGTTGATTTATATCAATGGAAAAGTGATTTTTGTGGATTATATTTTGGAAAAGGATTTCTTGAGTAAAGAATGTGGAAAAAGATTTTCTTGAGTAAGAAAATATATTACATGAAGTATAAAGTTATATTATTTCAAGAAAAGTTGAAAAAGGAATATTTGAAGGTTGAGAAATATTTTCTGTAATGAAATTATGGTGGAAAAATTATTTACGTATCTTAAAAATGTAAATTTAAAGTACGTGGTTTGAAATTTGAAATATTTCTAAGTGTTTGGAAAGTAAAATATTTCTAAGTGTTTGGAAATACAGTAAAATATTTCTACGCGATTTTAAATATGTTGAAATATTTCTACGCGATTTGAATTACGTTTAAATATTTTACGTAATTTGAACTACTATTGAAAAATCAATATGTGATTTAAAAGTGATAGAATATTTTTACGTGATTGTGAAAATGACGGAAAATCGTTATGTGATTTGGAAAGTGTTTTAAATATTTTGAGAATGATAGAAAATGATTTACGTGACGTAAAAGAATGATTTTTAAGTTACGCGATTTTGAAACAGTGGAAAAATACTATGCAATTTGAGAAACATATATTTTTATGCGATTGAGAAAAACGTTAAAAAATTTATACGTGGTTTAAAAGTGCAACAGAAGAGTTGCAGTATTTTGAAAACGTAACAGAAATGTTACGAAATTTTGTAAACGTAACAGTAATGTTACGGTATTGTGAAAACGTAATAAAAATGTTTTGGAATTTTAAAAACGTAACAAAAGTGTTACGGTATTTTGAAAAATGCAACAGAAGTGTTGTGGAATTGTGAAAACGTAACGTGAATGTTGTGCAATTTTGTGAAAACACAACAATAGTGTTTTATAACTATGAAAACATGATAAGATGATTTTGTTATTAAAAGATACAGTATGATTACTGTTGAACCAGTGTCTATACACTGTTTGTGAAAACAACGAGTTTTGCCTGTTATTGGCACATGGTGCATTTTAGATGCATTGGAAAAAAATATATATATATACATATGTGTTGAGGTATATGATTTAATTTAACAAACGAATTTGAAAAGAATGGCTCTTGTGGTTGGACTTGCACTGATATATTCGTGCATTATATAAACTATATCTGAGAAATTATGAGATATACCTGTGATTGGTATTATACCTATGATTGGTATTTGGTGCATTATACATGCATTGGAATGGTCCGATGAGGACTGGATATGGCTGATTGCCTAGGAGAAACACACCTCTTGAGTGGGTGCGATATGCGTAGTGTAAGTCACTTGTTGACCTTGGGGGCATCGGGGTGCGGGTTACCTACACGGGTGGTTGGTCGCGCTTCTTCCCGTAGGTTAGACCGATGCAACACACCGATGATCCTGACCGAGACACTATTCTTAATCAAGATTTGATAAAGACTGTCGTGTATATGCTAGATGTGCAAAATCGAAATGAGGATTATAGCACGTGGTCTGAGGCATGTGGTATCGATAAATCTTTTTGATCATTTCTCCGACCTGAGTTTAGCTCCATGGAGTAGGAAATCGAGTCTTGTGTACATGCATAATCTGAACATTTATATCTGTGTGATATATTAATTGAGAATATTAGCTATGACAATTGTTTTGAATACTTGTATGATGATGATGATAATCATGTTGATGACATTATTGTGATTATTGTGTGATGATAATAATGTTAATAGTATGATGATGATAGTTGATTAATGTTGAGTGCATTATTGGAATTCCGGTATGATATATCTGTATGATATGTTGTTTGTGTTATCTCTGTGCTGCCATGTTGGTACTGGTGTAGGTGATCTCACCTATTTGTTATCTTGTTTTGTTGTGTCTGTACTGTTAAAATCAAATAATAGAAGGATCGAGTTGTCTTAGACATAACGGGCGATGGATGCTCTGAGGTTGGTGACAACAATAAGGAGTGGACATTCAGGACTCGAAGGTGTACAGTGTTAACATAGAACAGATGTCTGATGCATCCAAATGGATACAAGAAGGAATAAGTATGTTAAGTTTTAACGTTAGTGTTATACCGTGCTATTGAGTAGAACCTGTCATAGGGTTACTACTGTTAAAAAAAAAAAAGAGTCTGTAAGTTTTATATTTCTCTTTAAGTTATTAAATATTAGTTGGTGTCAGTATTGTATATGAGTTTATTTCAGAAAGTTTACTACTGTTTTTTCGTATTACTTATGAATTTCAGAAAGTTTATGTTTCAGCAAGAAAGAAATTTTAAAACCCATATTTTATAACTCAAACATTGTGGGAACTTCTTTTCAGATTATGAGTCGGGAGTCAAAAATGTGATACCCTAGGAAGGGTGTTACACCTTTCTTTTTGAGAAACCTTCTGAATTTCTTCACTAGTAGACTGAGGTTCTCTTCATTTAACTCAATGTTATCCGCGTCATCTCTATTGTCTTCATCTTCATTATTAATAGTGGAGGTGACTTTAAGTGTGATCCCCTTCTTCTTCTTATCATGTTCCTCACTTTGGTCAAGTCTGTTGAGTTCTAATTCGTACTCTTGAAGTTTTCCAAATAAGGTAGCTAACGTCATTGTTGATAAGTCTCTTGATTCTGATATAGTTGTTACCTTAGGCTGCCAAATCCTGCTTAAACATCTCAACACTTTGTTAATCAAATCTTGTTAAAAAAATTCTTTTCTAATGAAGCAAGATGATTTACAATGTGGGTGAACCTCTTTTGCATTTCTTGAATACTTTCTCCTTAGTTCATTGTAAATAATTCATATTCATGAGTAAGAGAATTAATTCTCGACCTCTTAACTTCACTAATACCCTCATGGGTAACTTGTAAAGTGTCCCACATTTCTTTAGCAGTTTTGCAATTTGAAATTCTAAAAAATTCATCATGCCCCAAAGCCGTGGTAATGATGTTTTTGGCTACCAAGTTATTTTGAACTTTTCTTTTATCATCTTTAGACCATTCACTTCTTTGTTTTTCAATCTTTATACCATTGACCTCTCGCGTAGGTATAAATGCGCCATTTTCGACAGCATCCCACATATCTAGATCAATAGCTTCGATGAAAATTTTCATTCTTTCCTTCCAATATGCATAACCATCCCCATTGAAAAAGGGTGGTCAGTTTATGGAAGTTCCTTCTGAAAAACCATTTGATGATGCCATGTACTCTTGAAGTGGCTAAGCTCTTTATACAAGAGTGTAGCTCTGATACCACTTCTTACCTAAGTGGCTTCAGTACTCAAGAGGGGAGTGAATTGAGTATTAAAAACTTTTTTTCGCAAACCCTTTTTAACACAGATTTCTCGAAGCAGTATATTGAAAATATAGAGATGATTAAATGCCTTAAGAACAAAAAATAAACAATTAAATAATAATAAATAAATTACAATAAATAAAGAGATAAAGAGAAGAAAAGCAGGCACAATATTTATCCTGGTTCAACCACCAACCACTTGTGGCCTACGTCCAGTCCCCGAAACACAGTTCGAGATTTTTCACTATTCAATACAAGCTTAAAATAGGTGCTTGCAACCTTTACGCAATAGGGATACCTCACCCTATTTACTAGAGGCATACCTCACTCCCTTTGAACGATACCTCACCTTCTTTACAACAAGGGATACCTCACCCTTTTACTGAGGGATACCTCACCCTCACAATTTCACTAAGGGATACCTCACCCTATTACAAAGAACCAGAATATAGACGAAGAGAAACTCTCACAAAGAGCAAATATTACAATTTGAAGCGCTAAGAAGCTCTCTTAGGATACCTCAAGGTTTTGGCGAAAAGAGCATAGAAAATATGAGAAAATAGAGAATCATGTTTTTGGCACAAGCAAAAAATAATTCAAATGGTTGGGCAACCTTCAAAAGAGACCCAAGGTCTCTATTTATAGAGCTATGGAGAAAATAGCCGTTGGGTGCCATTAAAAACATATTAAATGCAAATATGTCTGTTTCTTTCCATTTCAAAATTCGTGGGTTATTCGAACACCTTCATGGTTATTTGAATACCACTGTTTTGTGAAAAACATTTCTGATATATGTTATTCGAATGCCTTATGAGTTATTCGAATAACTCATTTTGAAGAGCTTCGTGAAAACCAGTTCTGAATAAGGTTATTCGAATACCTTAAAAGTTATTCGAATAGATCATTTTGGAAATCAGATTTTAGAAAGATCTATTCGAATACCAAGTATAGTTATTCGAATACCGTTTGAAAAACAGAACAACGTAATTCTTTTAAGAAAACTCAATTCGAATACCTTGGAATATATTCGAATAACTCTGTTCCAAAACGGGTAAAAATTTCAGAAAATATCTTTTGAATTTGGAATATTAATTAAAAAACGTTTTTATCTTTTTGTGCAAAAACAATAAGATACCAAGAGAGCTCCATACATTAAGACTCTAAGTCCTAAAGCTAATCTTTGAAGACCTTGGACTTAGTCTTCTCATCATCATCTTCATCATGTTTGTTATCATCAAAACAACTATCCATGTCAGCTAGCCAATTACACAATTCAAACAAGATAAGTCTAATCCACGAATCCTGACAGTCTCCAACTCGAGCTTCTTCATTCTACCTTCTATAGCGCAACCTCTTGCAAGTCGTCAACCCCCAAACAGCTTCTCAAACTAAACTTACACCAGTTATTCCTTTCTCCAAAAGATCGATTTTCCAAAACCTCTTGATCTTCTTACTAAAAGAATTCCAATTCTTCTAATACACCACACCTAGGTGAAGTCATAGTTTCTTGTACACATAGAACATTACATATTGAGTAAGCCAGTCCTCAATATCATGCAACTGTATAATAGTAGCTACTAACATTTAACCTATGGCAAGCCATGCATTCTTTTCCCATCATCTCAATTAAGAGACAAGGAAGTGCACAACATACAAGAACTCTAACATTACTAAACATAGTAAGTCCATACCCCAGCTCAACAGGATGAACAGCTCTGATACCACCTAATGTAACACGCCTTGATTTGATAACCACAACATAATCGTCATTATTGCCACAGTCACAAAATCAAGACGAGCTACAATTTATCAACAAGTCTGAAAAATTTAATCATTGTATATATATAGAAAATACGAGTCATGACATGAAATATATATATATTTATGTTTACTCGCATCCAGAGTACAATATCAGCTTAATATAAGGTTACAATTCCACAATCCATATATAGAAGTAATATACAACATAATTAAACATAAGTTTTGCATAGCATAACTACCATATAAAAGATCGACCTCCTCTGAAGTTAAACACATGGAGAGAAAGGTCCTGCACTTGATCCTCCTCTAGATCACCAACAGATGATCTTCCCCCCTACAACACGTCATGATCGATGGGAGCCTGAACATGCGTTATAACCGAAACCTCTCTAGGGAAGAGGTGGCGGTTATCCCATATCTTCCCAATGGGTATAGGGAACTCCACATGCATAAAAACATAAGAGATGCTCGTACCAGCTCCAAGGTCATTACCACACTAAACTAGGGTTACATCCCCTATGTATGTAAAACGCTCCACATCAAGGTCGAGATGCCAGGCTTCCAAGCCTCCATGAAACTATATCCATATGCGACTGAGGGAAGCTTGTCCAGATGCCATCACAAGGAAACAAAAGTCGATCCCCAAAACTAAACTAAGCGAATTCAACTTGCACTCTTCACAGTCTTTATCCAACACAACATAAGATAGAGTAATACAATAAAGAGGTGAGACATCCTACTTACATTACCAATTATGGCAGCAAAGAAACAGAACAGCGCAGAGTGCCCACATAGCAGAGCGATAACATTTAAGTAGCAGTAATCACATACGATAAGAGAAAACAGCAACAGAATCTCAGATAATGAACAATTAAAACATTTCAGATAATCATGACATCAATAACACAATAGTATAATCATCATATAAATGAGTGTCAAATGATATGGTGACTCACAATGCCGACTCATAATGTATGTGCACTTGGTACCAAGATTTTCCATTTCCATTTCAAAGATGAACATTCCGGAAGATCTGTCCCCCTCAATGACAATCTACGCCAGACCACGAAGAGAATAGTGCTTGTCAGGCGCGTGATGCGTTGTAACGGTTTATCATGGCTAGGGGTATAATAAGGTGATAACATCATCACGAAATGAACCACCGCACCTCACGGTGCTCGATCAGATTCTTCCACTGGATCACACTATCCAATTCTCGTTCGTTCACCACAAAAAAAATAGTAATTTATCGGGCCCGTAATGCGTGTAATCAGCTTTCACCGCACGTTACTCCCCCCATAGATCCATCACAGATCATACTACTCAATTCTCATTCATTCTTCGAGTAAAGAATAGTGATTTGTCGAGCCCGTAATGTGTGCAATCGGTATACACAACGCCTTATGCCCCCCCATAGGTCCATCCACTAGATCTCACTTATTCAATTCTCATCCATAGTCTCATACAACCTTTTAACAGTCATCAACTGGGCAAATTGTTCAATGTGAATATGCATAACTCAAGCCATCATGATACTGTCCCCAATGATATTAAACAATCGCCCATACAATTGTCTAATACCATTAGTATCAATGATATTACATAACTGCCCATACAATTACATAATAACACTGATCCACCCGGTTTCAGCACATCGGCACAATAACCAACAGTGTATAATGCTCAATGCATGTTGACTCCATGCACAACTATGTATATCCAACAATAATGATATATTTTTCATAACACGCCACAATTCGGCCAATTTAAATACCAACAGAATTTTAGTCCAAACACGGACCCATAATAGTATAGTATTAATTTTCTCAAGAGTGATAACACACTTTTATAGGTCTATTTCAGGGTCTCACTTTAACTTAACAATTCTTATGAAACCTTCACAAAGTTTTGCTTTGATTAACATCTCTTATGAAGTCATTATAAAGTTTCACTTTAATTAGCATCCCTTATGAATTTATTTATCTTAAGGGATTCTCTTGAAGTCCTTATTAAATCTTCATTCCTTTAGATTGATCAAGTTCCTTAATTTAATCAATTATGCTCACTTAAAATTACTCTAATAGTATACAAATTCTCTTGTTCTTTCCTTATGTTCAAAATCACTCTAATCCATAGGATAAAGTCTTTTCCTTTATTCTTTCCATTTTATGAACTCCTAAGGAATCTAAAATTTCCCAATCATCTAAGTCTCCCTTTTAGCACTACATTTTGTGACATTTTTCCTCAAAAAGCCTTGAGCCTCATTATGATAAAAGTTTAACCCTTTTTCTTTCACCACAATGTTGATCACTTAAATCCTAATGTTGCACTAAGAATCATAACTTGGACTATTAATCCCCTTAGAGGTCGTGAGCCTCCATAGGGTAGAAGTCTCAAATCTTTTCCATTACAATTATCAATTCCTTAACACCTAATCACCTAAGTTCCAATGTCTCCAAAATCACACTTGAATTCCTAAAAATTGGCCCTAAGGCCGTGACCCCCAAAATGGTAGGAAACCATACATTTTTCATATATTAATCCAAACAAGATATATATACAATCCATAACCATCAAGACATGCAAAGACAACTAATAACTCATACAAGTCCAAATAAATGCACAATCATGAAAAATAACACCACAAAGAGAGCAATCCATACATGGATTCCTCATCAACAACACCAAAAACATTTCCTCACTACCAAGATAAGTTGAAGAGGATTATCTCCCTCTTACCTATGGAAGACAACACAAGAAAGCAAGCCTTTTGGTCCCTTGTAGAGATTTTCGTACTACACCTTCAAGGAAACCCTAAGGACATCAAAGCTTACCAAAATCATCATCAAAGCTTAGAAAAGGAACCCTTGATCACCCAAGAGATCAAGGATCATGAAAATGAGGAGAAAAGGTGGAAAAGCTATGAACTTTACCTTAAAGTCTCTAACTTTGAAGCTTGATGGAGCAAAAACGAAAATGGTGGATTTTGGTGGTGGTCACAAAAGAGAAAGTGTTCTAGGTGATGAGAAATGGTAGGAAATGAGGTTGTTTGAGCAAGAGAAGTGGATGCCCAAAAATGGGTCTTCTTGGCCGTGAAAGAGGAAGAGAATGGATAGAAAAGGTGAGCTTTTTAGAGAGTGATTCCAACAAGGAAGGAAGATCTTCAATGAAAGTGTAGATTCAAGCAAGATTGAAGCTTGAAATCAAGCATCCATGGAGTGTGGAAGGGTGTGGGGCTGCCTTGGAGTTAGAGAGAAGGAGGAGAAAATGGTTGAGAGAAAAAGATGAAGATGGAAAGTAGAGAGAGAAAGTGATAGTAAAGTGAAATGAAATGAAATGTGTAATTAGGTGTATTTTGTATAAGTGTATAGAATAAAATGAGTGGCCACAAAGAGCCCTCACAATTGTGTGGTGGAGAGGAGGATAGAGGAAGGTTTCTCCTACAAGCCAATAGGAAGGTGCAAGGAAGCTTCCTCCAGGCTTCTCCAACAAGCTAAGCTTCTACTTTTGAAAAGTCAAAGTGATGTCATGGTGATGATGTCACCATTGTGATGTCATTAAAGTGTTCTCTAAAATATGACTAACTTATCAGATTTATTATCAGTGGACAGAAATTTACAGTTAACGAAAACTGATATTTATTGTCCAATGGATAATAAAATTATTCTACGATTTTTATTTATCAGATAAAAATCTCGAAAAACGCAAAACCTCTTAAACCGTGTCTAGCCTCGGGTTTAGTAAGATTCCCCATCGATGTTTCCACAGTTCAAGGTTCTCGAAAAATATATCTCATTTTTCCGGCTCCGCTCAGTGCACACGTAAAGTGAGAAATAATATTAAAATATTTTATGTTCACAGAAAAATATAAAAAAATTCACAATAATCACAAATATTATAAAACAACTATTTATCATAAAATTATTAATTTTCAGGGTGTTACATATGTGGCTTTCTGCCAAGTCCATATAATCCATTATACAACCCCATAATCGATTATGGGGGTCTATTGAAGTTAACTTGGCACATTGAATGCTCTTTGGATGGCCACCATAATTTGTTATGGCTATTTCCATAACTAATTATGGTCACTCCACGAACAGGGAAATCTAAAGGGATGTCTCGGCCAAACATATATAACCTGTTATGGCATATTCCCTAATTGATTATGCAAACTTTCAATAGAATGAGGGAGTCTCAGATTGAACGTATAACCTGTTATGGTCATACTCATAATCGGTTATGAGCCATTTCCCGTGGGCTTCATTTTAAGCCATAACCGATTACACCTTCCTCATAATCGGTTATGGGCCTCCATTTTAAGAAAACCCGAAGCCTCCATTGTCTTTCCTACAAGCTTTTCTCCTCCATAGCCACCATCCTCCTCTCACACCTACTCATACCCACTCCTCAAACACCTCTCCCACTCCAAATCCAACCAAAATCCACCACTAAAACTCAATATCCATCACTTTCCTTCAATTTCCACTAATCAAAACCTCCATTTTCTTCCACTGATCACTTCCCCTCACACTTTCTCTCTCCTCCAACTGAGCCCTACACCATTGTTGACCATGGCCAGTAGCTCTTCCATAGTTCCCAAACGTTCACGCACAATGAACCCCAATGTGCCTAAGGAACCACCTACCCAGGATGATGAACCAGATTTCTCCTTGACCTTGGAAGGTTCTTCTCTCATCCAACTCAAAAGAAGAAGTTTCAACTAGAGTTTCATGGTAGAAACCTCATTCAATTAAAGTACATGGACTGGGAATTCTTTGTCAAAGTGGGATTCACATATCTCACAAAACTCTTGGAGTTCCAAGAGCTATAAACATTTGTCTCTATTCCAAGTAAGTACTACTACGCTGAAGCTATTAAAGTTTTCTTCTGTAATCTGAGCATCATTCGAGTAAATTTGATGTTTGAAGTTAGGAGCAAAAGGGTAATTATAACACCTAGTCAATGGTCTACTCTGTTTAGTTTAAATTTTTTTGGGGAAAGGTTTGCTAGTGGAAATCACTCAACATGGGAAAATTTTGATAAGAGTACAACCATTGAGGGAATGCTTCAACCAGGTATTCCTATTCCAACTAAAAGAAATTTCAATGCTGGTTTGTTGAAACCATAAGGCCGTCTTCTTCATTTTGTATTAGTTCATATTATTGTTGCTAGGGCTATCAATTATGCCCTGGTTGAGGAGTAAGATGTGTTCTTGATGTGGGCTATGAAAGAGAGAATACACATTAATTGGCCATTTTACATAATATACTACATGAAGAAAGCCAAAGGCAAGCATATGATGGATCTTCCATATGCCTTGGCTGTTACCCAAATCCTGGATCATAACAGCCTCCATGAAGCTTGTGCAATTGACATCACTAGCCACCATAAATTTGGGAAAACCACATTCAACCGCATGCAAATCAAAAGAATTAATGGTGAATGGGTTTATGGAAGAGGATAAGAAGCAGCAGCAGCTAAAGGTTCTCATGCTCCTATGGAGGATTCACCTACAAGCAATGAAGATCGTCTTCTCGTTGTTCTTCAAAATATTCAAGCTCAGAATGAAAGAATTGAGACAAGGCTTACAAATCTTCAAGCCTATCAAGAGAATAGCACCACAACACTTTATGATCACCTTAGTGCCATGGAAGATTGTTTGGACAAACTTGAGCGATGCTTTCGAGAAGATCATGGGACTTGAGTTTGGATCCATTTCTACTTTATCAATAGGTTTGTTGTAAACATAACTCTGTCATTGGTCTGTTTTGCTAATATCATAAGACATGCTATATATCTCTGTTAATGGTTGGTTTATGTTCTTGCCTTGACTATTATGACATTGATAATATTTTGTGGAAATCCATTTATGTTTTGATGCTACTGTTGCTCAATATTATTCTTGTAATGTCAATTAGCAATGGTTTTGCACTATCTCTTCTCTCTTTGTCAAAATCTATGGAATATCTTTTTGATCATGATAAAAAGGGGAGAAGAAAGTGGTTGAGAAAAGGTAAACAAAAGGTATAAAATCAATGATTCTGGGGTTCCAATATCAAAGGGGAGTTGTGCAAACTTTAAACTTGTTACCTCTTGAAAAATAGAGGAGAAGTAAGTTTTATTTAATACCTTGTGTGAATACCAATTTAAATTGAACTAATGCTTTTCTCAAATGATTGTTTGTCATCATAAAAAAGAGGGAGAATGTGAATGGAATTGGTGTTGGTTTTGATGATCAATAAACAAGAAAGTAATAAAGTGCAAAGATCAAGTCCCAAGGTTTTTCAAGATTAGCTAATAGGACTTAAATCATATGTAGAGGTATTATGAACTCACACAAAAGCTCATTTCTTGGTTCAAAACTCATTCTTAAATGGCTTTGCATAATAATGTTTTCATCTTGTGAAAATTGTGTTTAAGATTAAGTAAAATGCTTTTAGAAAGTTTGGATAGTTTTTGAATATCCTTGGTTGAGAAACTTTTTGAAAATCCCATGTTTCTTAGCTTCCCATAATAGATTATGAAATTCCCATAATAGGTTATGAAAGTCCATAATAGATTATATGGAGAAAACAGGGCACTGCACGTTTGTTCTAAAAAGCCCATAATAGAATATGCAATAATGCATAATAGGTTATACGTTCATAACAGAGAGTGGCTTTCATGTTTTAAAGCCTCATAATAGGTTATGACTATTTCATAACAGATTATATGTGAAGTTAGAACGTTCTTTTTTTGTTTCTAAATGTTCCATAACATATTATGGAGATTTCATAACAGGTTATGACATAACTCATAACTGGTTATGAAGCTAGAAAAAGAAGCCCAGGACATTACATTTGTAGCCTTAATCAATTATGGCTATGACATAACAGATTATGGACACTTCCAGAACTCTTCTCCAACGGCTCTTTGAGAGCATTTAATGCTCCCAACAACCTCTAACGTCTCTTAAATGTCATGAGCTATAAATGAAACTATTTGGGCATTGATTACAAGTTAGAAAACATTCTGAAAAACATCCGTGAGCATTAAATACGAGTTTTCTCATCATTTTCATCACATACTCCGTTTTGAGCTTAAAAATGTGAATCCTTAATACCATAGTTCTTCAATTTGTATTATCTACTCTAGAGAGAGTTTCCTTCATCTAAATCTTGTATAATCTATAAAAAGAGGGTGATGTATTTCTTAAAACAGTTAGGGTGAGGTATCCCTTGAATATGGAGGCTCAAGCATAAGGGTGAGGTATCCTAAGGTATGTTGAGTGCCCCAATTTGTAAAGGTTGTCAAGCACCTGCTTTCAAACTTGAAGATATAGTGGAAATCTCAAGTGGTTGCTTGAGGACTGGACGTAAGCCACAAGTAGATTAGTGGTTGAACCAAGATAAAGCTTTGTGTTTGTTTTCCTAACTCAACTTCTATATATTGTGCACTGTTTTATTATTTTTCTTGAATACTATCTCTCTTGTCTAGTTCATCTAAGTACAATTTCTATCTATCTCATTTATTCATTCATTTCCATCGATTAATAGCTTCAATGAAAATTGATAAACAAATATTTTATGAAATATTTGCTAAAATATTTTATAAACTCAGTTCACCCCTTCTTGAGTTTGAAGCCACTTGTTAACAGTAATGAATTTGTTGATTAATTTGACACTTTATGTTTCTATACTCAATTTTTAATTAAATTGATTATAGAAATGATGATTAGTGGATGAATTTGTGAAGAAAACAACTAAATTGAATTATGGCCATGACTTGCTCATGGTTATGCATACTTGAATTAATGTGTTATGTAACTTGTATATGATTTGCTATACTTGATAATGCATATTTGAACTACTAAGAATTTATGGAAAAAACTGATACTTGTAAAGGCCATATAGGCCGAATTGAGAGCCAAAGGAGATATGGTAATCTCCATGTAGTAATTGATGTGTAAGTGAGTGAATTGCGTTTGTATGAAAAATTATTGAATAATTGATTGCGTATCCAATGAGTTTGGAATTGTACATTTATTAAGAATTATGAACTTATTGAGAATTTATGGAATGTGATGATGAAATTTGTTGGTATTGCCCCTTGATTGTTCAAATTGAACTAGGCTTTGTATTGAACATGCTCCCTTAATTCATAAGGTTGAGCTTGAATGTATGATTGAATAATCAATGCTCAAGGTATTTGAATTTGAATTGTATATGAGAATTTTGGGCTATTATCCTTGAATAGGAAGGTAATCAGTCCTGTTATATTTTCCCCACTCAATATCCTTCGTTTATGTGAACTTGTAATTCACTAAGAATAATGGATATTGGAGTTAATCCTATATAGGGGCAGGGTATTCAAAATTCCATTAGAATCATGAAGATGAACTTTTGTGAGGAAGGAGATCCTATATTCTTAGAAATTCCTCATTGTATTTGCTCACATATTATTTTTCTCTCATAGGATATTAGTACTAGTGTGAGACCCTAATTCGCTCCCTACCATGAGTATATAGAACCTGAGCTATATGAGGTGACTCCCACCTATTGAGGTGCTTGAGATATGGAGTCTGTGGGAATAAGCAAGTATTTGAATGAGTACTAAGATGGAATTGTATTTAAATGATATATTTTGACCTAATATCGTTATAAGAATCATTGAATGAATATGAAATCATGATTCTTGATTTGAATTGTTTCTGAAATTAATTATAGAAATAATTTATAATGTTGTTCAATAAATGTTTTTAGTAATTGTTAATAATTGGAATTTTGTTTTGGGAAGAGAAAGGACCAGTTCTAGCACTTTGCCACCTTTCTAGTTTATGATTACTTTGAGAATAAAAATGTATTTTTCCCCAAAACAGTTGAAAATATTATGATGACACTTATTTTAATAATATTACTTAGAATTCTTAGAATTCTCACCCTTTTTCTATTTGTATTTTCGTAATATTTTTAGGTACGCCCATTTCTGCCAACCAACAAGGAAAGAAGAATTAGAATAGAATTTTGATAGTCTTTTGTATTTGTGTTGTATATTTAATACTTGGAGCAAATTATATAAATATTGTGTACTGTAATGTACTTTGTATAATGTTCCATATAATGTATGTACGTATTATTAACCCCTCAGCATGGCTCATATTTTGTATATCTTTTATATGTAAATTTAAATAAGTGACATGCTTAATTTCAAATACTAATACGTAATTTTGGATACGTAAACTCTAATTGTATTAAGGATGTTACCTAATCAAACTCAATCTACCAATTTAATTTCCATTACCAAACTAGTTAATCTCAAGATGAAAGACAATTTATTCACTTATGTTATAAACTTTTAACTTTAATTAATGCATGCTCACAACTTTCACAAATCTCAAAACTCCATTGGAAAACAATTGAAAACATAATTTCTTATATATATATTTTCTTTTTTTTAAAAAATGAAAAACAAAATTTAAAAAAATAAATAAATAGAAACCAAATTCGAAAATAGAAAACATAAAATAAAAATAGCAAATAGAATTTAATTGCAAAACATAAAATAGAACAAAATACAGAAACATAAAACAACAACAAAATTAAAACAAAAATAATAAAATTTAAAACAAAAATAGTAAAATTAAAATAGTAATAGTAAAATAGAAAAACAAAAAAATAGAATTTAAAGCAGAAATAGTAAACAAAATGTAAATTTCTCCTCTACAAATAAATTCTACATTGTCCTCAACATAAAGCTTTAAAATCATCAAATCATCAATATCTCATAAATATCATCAACAAATCTAGGACAAGTAAAATAAAGGAGAGAATGAAGAAACAACATTTTCAAGTGATGTAAATGGCCGCTTGTTCTTGCACTTGAAGACAACAATTATGTTGAAAACTGCCTAAAACAAGTGAAATAAGAGTTAGTGAAGGGTTAGTAGTTAATTATACTACAAATATGATTGACTAAACTCAAAATCATCCTCGACAATGACGCCAAAATTTAATAGTTGTTGAGGCTACCAAATTAGATGATATTTGTTAACTGATTCACCAAATTACTTGTAGTATAAGGCACACTTGTGTCGAGCCCTTGGATCACTTTAATTAAGCAATCAGATTGAGAAATTAACAAAGGGGAAAAGTTACAAAATTAATTAATAGAAAGTAATTAAAAACTATAAACATAATTAAGCAAACAATCAATATAAGGAAATTAACTATTCTTGAGTTTAATCCATTCTTGATCACTAAGAGAATCCATTCAATTGCTAACCAAGTTCTTAGCTTTAGATCACATCAAGAAGCCTTAAGATGATTAATGAATTCTCTATTAGATAAGCATCTAGAATTTAATTAATCAAGGATAAACGAATTAAGCACTCATTTAATCCTAAATTAACTTAAAACCGAAAATTCAACCAAACTTTCAATTGCTAATTAGATTCTTGGTCTAAGATCACATCAAGAAGCCTTGGATGCATTGTTTAGTCTCGGTAATCCTCATTAATGTAACGTCCTGGGACTGCCTGCAGGATTGATGAGTGTCCCCACAAATCAACACGAGTCTTTTCAACGTGCTTTGTCCTCACTCACACATATCCTAGGAAACTTCCCAGGAGGTCACCCATCCCACAAGTGCTCCAAGTCAAGCATGCTTAACCATGGAGTACTTATGTTCTTGGCTCCTGAAAAGAAGATGCATCTTGTTGATATGAGTGGTGCTAATCAATTCCTTTTAAGTCATCCTCAATTATGCAGTCTCATACCTGTATAGTCTTTGAATCTCTCTCAGCTTTCTTATAAGATAAATTTCATAATTTTTAGATGTCTAGAATTCAAGTTATGCCTAAAATACAGAAATAGTATAAAATTTTCAATAATGCTAAAATATATAATTAAGCCCAACTTGAACTCAAGCTTATAGAATGTGGACAAAACTAATCAGTTAAGCATATAAGAGGTCTAAGAGACTAAATACGAGGGTTAACTAATATATAAAAATTCTGTTTATCACTTGCTTGACTTTGAGTGTGATTTTGTGTTTGCATGTTGGATTAGATTGAAAATTGTGGCTTTGAGCTTTGAGGGTTATCTCGGGTTCTTAGGGATTGAGAGTGTGATCCAATTTGTTTGTTGATTGCATATAGAATTGTTGAATTATGCCTTGTTGTGAACCTAGTTATGTGATTGTATGTTTCCAATTGGTTGGATTTATTTCATTTGGCTAAATTGCTTTCCAACATGAAGGTAGAAGCATCCCTCTACATTCTGCTATTAACATGATTCAAGCAAATGTCTCCTTCATTGGAAATCTTTCAAAGGGTTCCATCTCTTCGGATATTTTGGATTCTATCATTCTGAATAAATTTAATGTTCAAGTTCATCGTTTAGAGGCTCCTAGGATTATTGAGGTTATTTGGAAGCCTCCTAATATTTATTGGATCAAAGTTAACACTGATGGGGCTGCAAAGGGTTCTCCAGGTACGGCTGCTTGTGGAGGTATTTTTTGAGGTACCAATTCTGAAACTATGGGCTGTTTTGCTTTTAGCATTAGTGTCTCATATGCTATTTATGCTGATTTTCTTAGTGCTATAAGTGCAATTGAAATTGCTTACAGTAAAGGCTGGCATAGACTTTGGTTTGAATGTGACTCCAAGCTTGTTATTGATGCCTTCAATTCTTTGAAGATTGTGCCTTGGAAACTTAGAAATAGATGGCTCAATTGTTTAGTTTTAACTAGGAAAATATCCTTCATTTGTTCCCATATATACAGATAAGGAAATGTTTGTGCTGATAAGTTGGCAAATCATGTCACATCCATCCAGGGGTTTTTGTGGATTCCTTGTTATAGATTCTCTTAATGCTCTTTTTGCCATGAGTTTGGTTTATGTCCTCCCATGCTTTTGTATTCTTTTTTATTTAATTTAATATCGGTGTGCTGCAGATGATTGGCATTGCCTGGGGTGCCAACCTAGTTGGGATTCCTTGCTTTGTAGTGATGCCTTTGTATGCCAT
The DNA here is from genome assembly GCA_029884605.1 of Ormosia emarginata. Lineage (NCBI taxonomy): Eukaryota > Viridiplantae > Streptophyta > Magnoliopsida > Fabales > Fabaceae > Ormosia > Ormosia emarginata. The sequence goes on from JAQQTP010000088.1 coordinate 39,898,967, forward strand.
TTTGATAAAAAAAAATGTTGTAATGCACCTAGATATAATAACCACGACACAATTGTCATTGTACCACAATTACTAAATCCAGGCGTGTCACAATCTCAACACCAGTAATTTCAAAATAATTTATTTCCATTGTGCATAAGTAGAAAATAGGAGCCTCGAATGAAACATATTTATTATCCAACCATTTAATGCAACCGCTGAAGGAAAAGAAAACATATTTTATATATAGTACATCCGTCCTTAACACAAGGTACTGATAAGATAACACTAAGCATAGTACTTACATATTCAAATAAAAATATAGTGGGAACAAAACACTAAAGGGGAAAAGTAGTAACCCTGGGGTAGGTACTACTAGCAGACAAAGCTGCAACCTCATATACATATATGACGTTCGGAGTCCCAGTCGACAAGTCAGGCATCAATGCCTCCACGCAACTGCACTTATACGTAGCCGAAGAAATCTTGTCTAGACTTCCAATCCCATCAGCAAAGGTGTGGTCCCTCTTCATCTTCCTCACAATCTTTTACCAAATATAAATACAAAACAGAAATATAGAAATACAGGAAAGATATGAGACACCCATCTTTCATTACCAACATGGCAGTAAGAAAACAATACGGCGCAGAGCGCCCACATAACAATACAGTTCATATATTCATTAACAGTAACAGTAGAATTTATTGCAAAGCAGTACAATTATAAGCAATAGTAAGAATCAATAACAACAGGTAGGTTTCCATAATATCTCAAATAATCAGTACAATATCCAGATAATTATAACAGAAATAGAACAGATAATTTCACAGTTACAAGCGTTCAGGCTCAACAATTTATGAGACCGACAATGAACTATGCACAATGCATTATGGTACCATAAATCCTACGCCATGGAACTAGACATCAACCTTTCAGAATGAATGATCAAGGAGTAATGCCGGTATATCGTTAGCCTTTAAAAATAGTGTGCTTCATCTCATAAAAATATTTGCGCAACAATGGCTTATACATGGCACCTCAACAGTTGATCGCGATATAGGATGGCGTCTCAGACCGGATCGTCAGTGTGTTTGCATCGGTCTATCCCACGGCACAGAGGAGCTCATAACTATCTATGTGAGGAACCCACACCCCGACGCCCCCAGGGCCAACAACATATAACACCTACGCTTAGTCTATTCACACCCGCACATAAGTGTTATTCAACTCTTAGGCATACATATGCATGATGACACAATGTCCAATCATGTATGTTTATCAATTTAAATATGTCCAACGGACAACATATATGCATGACGACGCAATGTCCAATCATGTATGTTCATCAATGATGCATTCATCATAAGTAATACTCATACCACAATGGCATATATTCATTCTCAATGTCAATAAATCATTTCAATGTACATATATCATATGCATTGCCTCAATGGCACATAAGCCTTCCTCAATATCAACATGTCATTTCTCATCGAGAACTAAATCAACAAGTACATAACCCTTCATAGGGACTCCTAACCATATAGAGTCAAATTTCAACATCAATATATATTATGGTTTATCATCTATCACCATTTCACATTACGGAGTTCAACTCTTACAATGGTATATGTCTTAATCGATCATGAAAATCCTTAGGTTAACTAACCCTTAAAATTCGTGATTCTCTTAAGAGTTACTAATCAATTAACTCCCTTCCATCTCATTATAAGTCATGCCCTTTTTCAAGCCTTTAATTACTAAAGATGCACCAAGGCATCACTTGTACCTAATTTCGCTCTAAGATCATGGCTTCTCAAATCCTTCAAGTTTCTAATTGCCTTCCATTTATGTATTAGTCATTTAATACCAAATCAAATTTACATCCCAAAGTTCTTATCTTGGATTCACATTTTTAAGGTCTTAAACTTTTGGTCAATTATAAAAATTTTAAGGTAAGTTACCCTCCAAAATCTTGACCCTCTTAAGTATTATCATACAATTCAATTCTTCCACTTTGTTATGAGTTATGCATGTCTCTAATTTCTTAGTGTCCAAAGATGCACTAAGGCATCACTTAAACCTTAAACTTTCTCTCTAAAACCGTGGCTCCTCAAGGTTCTCAAAACCTCAATTCCTCTCCATTTTATGCGTTAATGTCTTGATATCAATTCACTTAAATTTTAGTTCATCAAAAATCAATTCAATCCCTCATGTTCTCAAGCCAAAACCGTGGCCTCCCTAAGCCACCAAGGTTCCAATTTCTTTCTATTTTTATGCTTTAACCAATCAACATCTAATCACTTAAATTTTATTTTACACAAAACCAATCCAATCTCTCAATTCTCAAGGTCAAAACCGTGACCTCTCCTTAAGGTATTAAACCCTTAAAATTTTCCATCTATTAACCTCAATGTTATCATTCAACATTTTATTACATAAATTTTATTTATTGATTCACAAAAACAATTTTCAACCCAAGATTTCCCTTCAAAACCGTGGCCATCATGTTAGGGTAGGAAACTCCAAATTTTTCATTTAACAACCCTAACATGATCAAACATATTTAACACATCCAATACATATAAAATCACCATTCAAGCATTTATTCAATTCAAGAACACAAAACATGTAAAATCATCAATTAAAGTGAGCATACAAAGATGGAATCCTCTATCAACAAGCACACAAAGTCTCCTCACCACCAATAGACAGTTGAAGTGAGTAATCTCCCTCTTACCTAAAGGAAGAACACAAAAATGGTCTCCTATTGCTTCTTGGTGGATTTCGGTTTTGGGGTCTTCAAGACCCTAAAATCTCTAACACAAAGAATCAATGTTAAGCTTAGTAAAGGATGGATCTTTGATCTCCAATGAGACCATAGAACACAAAAATGAAGAGAAATAAGAATAAAAATGAAGGCTTTACCTCAAAGTTAGAAGCTTTGTCTTGGAAGACAATGGTGGAGAAGTTAGTTTTTGAGAAAAACCCTTCAAATAGAAGTTATAGAGGAGGTTGAGGAGAGTGTAGAAATGGTGTTTATGAAGAGAAAAGTAAAGAGAAAATTCTCCAATGGTGGCTGGAATTTTCGTAGTGAAGAGGAGGAAGAAGAGAGGAGGTAGAGAGAAAATGGAGGTGGAGATGGAAAATGAAGAAACTTTCTAAATAAAGACGGTAGAGGAGGATGAGGTGAGCATGGAAATGAGCTTGGTGATGAGAAAAGATGAAGAAAAATGGTTGAGAAGAGGGGCTGCATTTTCATGATATTGGTGGAGGTGTAGAGAGAAGGAGGAGAAACTTGAAGAAGATGAAGTTAGAGAGAGAAAAGGGTAAGTGAAAGTGAGATATTTTTGGGTGTGTATGGTTAAGTGTGGGAAGCAAAATTGCTTCTCCCTTATGCCCATAAGTCCACGGCAATGAGAGTGTGTGGGAGGGGTGGAGAGGCTTCTCCAACAAGCCAAGGGCAATTGGGTCATTTGGTGATCAAAGTTTCTCAAAGAAACTTTGAAAAAGTACACCAATTTGAATTAAAGTGGATTTGATTTGACATAAAATGGATTACATTAGGATAAGGTGATAGAGTTTCTAATATCTACTATTATCCAATGGACAATTATTACAATTAACAGAAGTCAGTATTAATTGTCTAGCGGATAAAAATTACACAGTGATCTATCGCTCTGTCAGATGAAATTTTTGAAAAACGTAAAACCTCGTAAACTGTGTCTGGCCTCGGGTTTAGTAAGATCCCCCTTCGACGTTTCCACAGATCAAGGTTCTCGGGAAAAATATTTCATTTTCCCGGCTCCGCTCAGTGCACACACAAAACGAGAAATATATTAAAATATTCAACATTTCTGGAAAAATTTCAGGAAATTCCTAAAAATTACAAATATTATAAAATAACTATTCATCATAAAATTTTCCAACTTTTGGAGCATTACCATTGTTTTCCCGACTCTGCCCAATGTGTACGCAAAACGAGAAATATATTAAAATATTTCGCGTCATCAGAAAAATCCAGAAAAATTTCAGAAAATCATAAATATTATAAAACGAATATTTGTCATAAAATTATTAATTTTTCGGATGTTACAACTCTCCCCTTCAAATAGAAATTTCGTCCTCGAAATTTTCATCCCTTAGAATAAACATTAACGTGTTTCTTCATCTTATTTTCTAACCCTCACGTTGCGTCTCTAGTTACGTCAATTTAGATCACCCTTACTGATGTGATCTCCTTTGTCTCTGTATTGCTTTGCTCTCATATCCTCGATCTTCATAAGAAGCTTCTCATAGATCAGACTCTCTCTGAGCTGCACCGTGTTTAGTTTGATGACATGGCTGGATCAGGGATGTACTTTTGCAATTATGATATATAGAAGATATCATGGAGGTTTAGAAAGAAAGGATGACAAAATTGGTTGTTGGACTACCAGACCAAATTCAGAATGGAATTTGATATAGTTCAAAAATTTTAGAGTGGGTTTATTGGTAACCCAGGCAGGGCGACATATATTTAGTAATGTCTCACTCCATTCCTTACTACTGATACTTCTGCTTTAAATCTTGACATATCTTGGTCATTCTTCTACTCCTCTTGAATTTCTCCCAACAGACAATTTGAAATAGGAACCATACCCAAACATACTTCATCTGGTGTCATCTCCAATGTCAACCACACGTCCTTGAATCATTATATTAGTTTCTTCTTCTAGACTACTAAAATGAAGATATTAGGCAACTTCTAGTGTGTAACGTCTGCTACAACGTTCGCCCTTTTTAAAATAACACTAAAGTTAAAGGCCATATGCCCACAAAACCTTAGGTACCTTCTTCGTCTCATGTTCTATTCTTTTTTGTCGAGTGAATACTTCGGGCTCTTGAGATTACCAAAGACATGGATGTCGCTCTACACGGAAAACATCTTTATACCTTTATAGTAATTATAACTGCAGTTAACATCAAGTCATGCATTGGGTAATTCTCAATGCACCCTCAACTATCTCGAGGCATAAGTCATAACTTCCCAATTGTGCATGAGTATACATCCTAGACCCTAATGCGAAGCATCACAAAGTATTTCAAACGGTTCCTTGAAATTAGACAGAACCAATACTAGTGAGCATCCGGATATCTCCTCAATCCTTGGAAAACTTTCTTCACCTGTGTTAGTCCGTAGAAGTTTGATTCTCTTCTTGTAAATTACATAAGAAATTCCATTATCTTGGAGAGCTCATCAACGTTCTTTCGATAGAAACTAGCTAACCCTGTAAGTTACGACGGTATCATGGTCTCCAATTCTTCCCATTGTAAGACTGCTTCAACTTTTGACGGACTCACAGCAATCCCTTTATTCGAATTCTCATGACTCAAAACTGAAAACGAGAATTTATACTCTAATACTCAGACATTCGTCCTTTCTCTTTTAAAATATGGAAAACTGGATCGGGATGTCCAACATGTCTCTTCACGCATTCGAGAATATATCTGAATGTCATTGATAAAGACAACAACAATTCTGTCTAGGTAAGGACGAAAGATTTGATTCATGCAATTCATACGACAAGAATATTTGTTACTCCGACTCACAAGATGCCCTTAATGTCCAAAGTGCGTTCGAAAAATCATTTTGGGAACATTTCCAATTTCTCATAAACTTAATGATGATAGGAATGTACATCTATCTTGGAGAGAATAATGACTCCTGTAACGCCCCTTTTTGAGAGGGAACGTCACATTGTCAAATAAAAGAAAATGCAGAAAAGTAAAGTTTTAACATTTCAAGACCCAGTTCATTCGTTTAAGTTTAACTTGTTCAATTCTTAAATACGCGAGCAGAACAGCAGAAATATACAAATTCTTTTTTTTTTGTTTTGATAATCATTTTAACCATGCGGAATATAAATGACAGTGAAGGCTAAAATAGTAGACAAAATTCTCATATGGATAATATGCATATATATGTATATATATGCATATATATGGATAATATGCATATATATGGATAATATGCATATATATGTATATATATGCATATATATGTATATATATATATATATGTGTCGATATCATTTATACTTAGATACAAGCCTGAATTATCCAAAAATAAAACTATACCTGCCCCAAAAGATAATACAAATATGCCCCAGTGATACCAAAATATATAGCCCACGCAAAAATACATCAGGCCCCAAAATAAAATACTAGTAGTCATCAGTAGCTACCAGTAAACTCAGTCTCTCAGGTGAGGAGGGACCGTATCCGGGTCCTCAGCAGGATCCTCCTCTTCAGAGGAAACCTCCATGGGAACCACAGAACCACGGGCAGGAGCCCGAGCAGTAGAATCAAAAGAGTCCTCCCAAGGGGTGTAGTAACGATCACCCCACATCTCTCTGATGGGCAAGTAAAACTCCAATCGCAGGCTGATGTGGCAGGTGAGGACAGGTGCCTCATGACGTCTCCAGGCTAGGGCGATCGACACATCTCTCAAGTAGACGCAGCGATCGGAATTCAAGTTGATATGCCAACACTCCGGTCCTCCGAGGAAGGTCAGATGCACATCCCCAAGAAATCCGCGCATACGTGCCGCCATTGTCTTAATAGAGGTTAGTCTCGTTCGGGCCAGAAGCCGGGAAACTCGGGATCTTCCGCCTCCTTACCGTCGTCTTTGATCAATACAGTATACACACATATAGCAAATAACAGAGATACAAGAAAGAGGTAAGACTTCCTACCATCATTACCAATTATAGCAGCTAGAAACAGTACGGCACCGCGCGCCCAAATAGCAATTCAGAATAACATATTCAACTAATAAGCAGTAATTCTAACAGTAAGCAAATAAACAATTCCAGGCAGATGTTCAACTTAGTAATAACCAAAACAGTTATGGATATGGAAAAATAAATATTAACAATGACAATGCATATCATGACTCACATGCATACTTTCCCAAATTCCTACTCCATGGAGCTAGACTCAAACAGTCGGAGAGAAAGATCAGGAGACATGTCTATAACTTGGCTGCCGAGGCCAGTGCTTATCAATAATTTTTCTCGTGCACAATCATGGCATTGTACAGACATTCTACACTAGATCACGATATAAGACAGTGTCAAGTCCGGATCGTCGGTGCGTTTGCATATGTTTGCCCCACAGGCAAAGGAGCTACCAACTACCCATTGTGGAGGACCCGCACCCTGACACCCCCAAGGTCATAACAAGACCCACACTAGTCTACTCGCACCCGCACTAAGGTGTGTTCAATCTCCTAGGCAACTTGGCCTTACAACAGTCCACAAGGACATTCACAATGCATATGACACTATGCATGGACATGTCTGATTCACAATTTCAAACCATTAAATATCATGCCACAATAGGCCAATATAAGCATCAACATATATTCCTTATCACACACATACCACAATTTCCATGACATGGATCCAAGAATCCCATTTCAAAATCATTTCTCCTCTATCGGTATGAATACATATTCCTATCATGTTTAAGTAAGGTAAAATCCTTGAATTCAGGGTTTTTAGGTTATGCTTGAGTTACAAAGGACAAAGAACCATAATCTCAATCATTTCCAGCTCAAAAATCTCATTTTTGGGTCTTGGTAATCGATTACATCACCCTGGTAATCGATTACCAGCGAAACAGAATCCCTGTAATCGATTACAATCTCATTGTAATCGATTACACGATTTCCAGAACTTCAATTCGTAACTTGATGGACCTGGTAATCGATTACACAGCCGTGGTAATCGATTACCAATCAGACAGAACCTCCGTAATCGATTACCCACAAGTTGTAATCGATTACGTGATTCCCAGAAGCATCATTTCGTGACATCAGAGGCTTGGTAATCGATTACACTCCTCTTGTAATCGATTACAAGCTAAACAGAATCTCTGTAATCGATTACACACCAAATGTAATCGATTACCAGATTTCCAGAATCACGATTTTGTATCTTTATGAGCTTGGTAATCGATTACAAGCCTCGTGTAATCGATTACCACGTGTAAACTTGCAGAAAACAGAGTTCTCAGGTCCTTTAACTCAAACCAAACCAATCATTATCATATTTTATCAACAAGATACTCAAATACAGCTTCAAATCATGCAAGAGACATCAATAAATCATACAAACCCAACAAAATACATTATCATCAAGAACAACATAAAATGAGAGAACTTTATACATAGATTCAAAAATCAACAACAATACACATACAAGGTTCCTAGATGCTAAGAGAGGTTGAGGAGGAGTGTCTTCCTCTTACCTACGTGAAGAAAAACAAAAGAAGAACACCAAGAACTTCCTTTGAATTTTCGGATTTGAGCTCCAAGAATCCTAAAAATGGTGACTTTGTTAGAATGGCATAATGGCTTGGAAAATAAGTCATGGATGGCCAACATGAAGACCATGACCACGAAAATGGAGGAGAAAGAAGAGAAGTCTTGAATCTTACCCAAAAAGCTCAAAGCTTGGAGCTTGAATAAAATGTGAAAATGGTGGAATCTCAAGATGCTCCAAACAAGAAAGATGTCTAGGCGAAGAAGAGGGTTAAGAGAGTGTAGTTGTATGAAAATTTGTGATGAATGAGGAGGAAGAAGAGAGCTTGGCCGTAGCAATGGTGGAGAGAAGGGAGAGAAAAATGTTGAAGAAGGAAGAAGAAGAAATGGTAGTGAGAGAAAGTGTTTTGATAATTAATGAATTTGTGTGATAAAAATGAAATAAGGAAAAGCAATATTTCATTGCTTTGGGCTGTCATGCAGCCGTGCATGAAGGAGAGAGAGGAGGGAAATAGGCTACTTTGCATGGGGAAGGAGGAAGAGGAAATTTCCAAGAAGCTTCCATGAGAAGCTTCGCACGTTTCTCGATAAAATGGAAGTAAAGTTGTTTCCTAATCGGCACACTAACACAGATGAATATTTACACTGTCAGTATTATTTTTCCTCCAGTGTAGAAGAGTTACTAATGATGAAAATAATATTTCATTATTCATCAGGTGATTTTACAATACCGCGATTTCATTCATCGGGTAAAACTTCGTAAAACGTAAACTTCGTAAATTGTGCCCGGCCTCGGGTTTAGTAAGATCCCCCGTCGACAAGTCTATAATTTAGAGTTTACCAGCCACAGGGAAGACATCGCATCTTCCCGGGTCTACACAGCGCACACGCAAAATGAAGAATATATTAAAATATTCGACGTTTCTAGAAAATTCCAGAAAAATTCACATAATTCACAAATATTAGAAAATGACTATTGGTAATGAAATAATTAATTTCCGGAGCATTTCACTGACCTCAGCAATTCTCAGCTCAGTGTGTACGTAAAACGAGAAATATATTAAAATATTCATCGTTTCCAAAAAATTCTAGGAAAATTCCTAAAAATCAAGAATAATATAAAACGATCATTTTCACTTAAACAGATATTTTTTGGGATGTTACAACACTCCCCTACTAAAAGGAATTTCGTCCCCGAAATTTACATACCTCAAAATAGTTCCGGATGTTGCTCCCTCATCTTGTCTTCCGGTTCCCAAGTTGCATCACCAGTCGTTTCGTTCCAAATCACCTTTACCAATGAGATCTCCTTTCCTCTAAGTTATTTTAGCCGTCGATCCTCGATTCTCGCAGGAGGCGCCTCATAGGTCAAGTTCTCTTTTAACTGTACTGTGTCCAGTGCTATGTGTATTGTTGGAAAGAAAATGGGGTAAGGCTATCTGGTAGGCTACTGGACCTATCCGGTGAAGGATTTGGTAAGGTCCAAGAAATTTTGGAGTGAGTTTTCTAGATTTCAAAGCCCGGCTGACCCCAGTCGTGGGTGTGACTTTCAGGAATACATGCTCACCTTCCTCAAACTTAAGAGGCTTTCTTCTCCTATCTACATAACTCTTTTGCCAGCTCTGCGCAGTTCTCATCTTCTTTTGAATCATTTTAACCTTCTCAGTCGTTTGCTGAATGATATCTGGTCCAATCGTAAGGCGCTCTCCGTCTTGGTACCAACACAATGGTGTTCGACAACGTCGTCCATACAGAGCTTCATAGGGTGCCATCCCTATACTCGAATGATAACTGTTGTTGTAGGTGAACTCTATTAGTGGTAGAACTTCATCCCAACATCCAGTTTGTTCTATAGTACAAGCTCTAAGCAAATCTTCTAAAGATTGGATTGTCCTTTCCGATTGACCATCGGTTTGTGGATGGTACGCTGAACTCAGACGTAACTTCGTTCCCAACGATGCTTGTAAACTCTGCCAAAATTTTGAAGTAAATCTCGGATCCCTATCCGAAATAATACTCGTAGGCACACCATGTAGCCTAACGATCTCTCCAATATAAAGCTAGGTCAACTTCTCCAAACTGTACCTCATGTTGATCGAGAGAAAATGGGTTGACTTTGTGAGTCGATCCACAATTACCCAAATCGAATCGTGTCCTTTCTTTGTCCTCGGCAAACCCATAACAAAATCCATCGCAATGTTGTCCCATTTCCATTCAGGAATAGATAATGGTTGTAGCAATCCCGCTGGTCTTTGATGTTCCACTTTAGCTTTTTGACAAACTAAACAAGTCGACACACATCTAGTGACGTCGCTCTTCATTCCATGCCACCAGAACAATTTCTTCAAATCTTGGTACATCTTAGTTATGCCTGGGTGCATACTCAGCTTGCTGGTGTGAGCATGTTCCACAATATATCGCCTCAGCTCTTGGTCACGGGGAATACAAACTCTACCTCAGAATCTCATAATCCTATCCATTCCTTCTTCAAATTCCGTATCTTTGCCTTGCCTTATCAATTCTCTCGCTTCTTACAAGAATTCATCGGCTTTCTACTTTTCTCGTGTGTCATCCATTAGTTCACTTGAGATGGTGACCATATTCATACAAATCCTTCCAGGTTCCAACTTAACAAACGACCACACATCCCTAAACTGTTCTATGAGGTCTCTTTCCTTGATCATCAAGGCAGAAGCACTGATAGTCTTTCTGCTCAAGGCATCAGCCACGACGTTCGCCTTGCCAGGGTGGTACAACAACTGGAAATCATAGTCCTTCAGGAATTCCAGCCATCTCCGCTGCCTCATATTCAGCTCCTTCTGATCATACAAATATTTCAAGCTCTTGTGGTCACTGAAGATGTTGAATGTTGCTCCATAGAGAAAATGCCTCCATATCTTTAGAGCAAAGACCACAGCCGCAAGTTCCAAATCATGTGTAGGGTAGTTCTTTTCATGTACTCGCAACTGTCGCGAAGCATAAGCTACAACTCTTCTATGTTGCATAAGAACACATCCCAATCCTTGATACGAAGCATCATAGTACACCTCGAATGGCTCATTCGGATCAGGTAGCACTAACATCGGTGAGGTAGTTAGCCGTTTCTTCAACTCTTGAAAACTTTGCTCGCAGCTATCAGTCCATTCAAAAGCTTGGTTCTTCCTTGTCAACTGAGTGAGCGGTCCAGCAATCTTGGAAAACCCTTCTATAAATCTTCTGTAATATCCAGCTAAACCCATAAAGCTACGAACTTCCGTCACTGACTTTGGTTGCTCCCACTATAATACTGCTTCTACTTTCGACGAATCCACTGCAATCCTTTCCTTCGAGATCACTTGGCCTAAAAACTTCACCGCATCAAGCCAAAACTCACATTTCGACAGCTTGGCATACAATTCCTTCTCTTTTAGAATCTGAAGAACTATGCTGAGGTGTTCAATATGATCCTCCTGATTCTGGGAATATATCAAGATGTCGTCAATGAAGATGACAACAAACTTGTCCAAGTAAGGACGAAAGATCCTGTTCATGTAGTCCATGAAGATAGCAGGTGCATTCGTAACACCAAACGACATTACAAGGTATTCGTAATGACCGTATCGGGCACTGGTGGTCTTGGGCACATCCTCCGTTTTCACTCTTATCTGATGGTACCCGGATCTCAAATCAATCTTTGAAAACACCTTTGCTCCCTTCAGTTGGTCCATCAAATCATCAATTCTTGGGAGTGGATACTTGTTCTTGATCGTCAGCTTGTTCAATTGCCTATAGTCCACACACAATCTTGAGGTACTGTCTTTTTTCCGAACTAACAGTACTGGTGCTCCCCATGGTGACACACTCGGCCTAACAAACTGTTTCTCCAAAAGCTCCTCTAGCTATTTCTTGAGCTCGGCCAATTCCGTTGGCGACATACGATAAGGTGCTATAGACACGGGACCAGCTCCCGGTACCAGATCAATGGCAAACTCGATCTCACGTGTCGGTGGTAAACCAGGTACTTCTTCTGGAAAAACTTCAGAAAACTCTCTCACAACCGGAATAGTGTCCAGGTCAGCCTCGCTCTCGATTTTCAAAGAAAATAGTAGCATGTACCCCTGAGCTCTTTATTTCAAGAAAGCTCGTGCTTGGTTGGCCGTCAAGTATCTAGAATTCTCATTCACAAGGAAAACTATAGTTTTTCTGGAACAATCCAATAGAACATGGTTGGAAAATAACCAGTCCATCCCTAGGATTATATCTAACTGTGAAAGAGGCAAACAGATCAAATCGACAGAAAAGATTCGACCTTCAACAATTAAGGGACACTTCAAACAGACTTTGGTAGTGACTACCGGTTTATCAGTGGGGGTTGAAACAGTCAATTCAAAAGGTAGTTTAGACACAGGTAAGTCAAGTCGTAGCACACAGTCATATGATATGAAAGAATGGGTTGCCCCAGAGTCATACAGTACTTTTAAAAGATTACCTTCTATGGTGCCTTCTCCTTGAATCAAGTCTTCGGATTCGGAGGCTTCAGCTATGCTCATAGTGTAAACTCGACCTCCAGCTTGCGGTTTCTTGGCTCGAGTCACGTTGACTGAAGGTTCAGCCTTTGTTTGTTTGTAGTCTCTGGACATGTGGCCCGGTTTGCCACATCTGAAGCAGATGATTCCCTTGATCGTGCAATCCCTCGTGAGATGATCTTTCCCACACTTTAAGCATCTGGACGGGTAGGTCACATTCTGTCCAGTTCGGTTCCCAGAGGAACCTCCACCAGAACTTCCACCGGTTTGCTGCTGACTTCCAGCTGGTCGGGAATAAGGCTTCTTTTGGAAGCGGTTTGAACCACTGCCTCCACCTCTTTGGGACCGTACAAGCCGAAAGCTCTTGTTTCTCGAGTCTCTAGCCTGTTCCAAGGCTTCAACTTCACAGCAAGTGTCTAACAATTCTGAGAATACCTTCATCTTCAAGGTGATCACAGCTTTCTTCACCTCATACCTCAATCCCTCGGTGAACTTCCAACACTTCCAGGCTTCATCGGTTTGGTGCTGGCAGTGTGTTGAGAACTTCTCCAGGTTCTCAAATTTAGCTGCATACTCACTGGCAGTCATGTTCCCTTGTCTCAAGTTGAGGAACTCCAGCTCTTTCGCATGCCTCGCTTTAACAGGAAAATATTTGTCCAAGAACTTGTTCTTGAACACATCCCACGTGATGTCAGTCCCTTCGGCTTCCAATGCTCTCTGAGCTCCGTTCCACCAGTCTTTGGCGTTGCCCACAAGCATAAAGGTAGCATAATTCACCTTCTTGTCTTCGGCACAGTTCATGCCATGGAAGACTTTCTCTAATTCTTTGATCCACAGACTAGCCTTGTCAGGATCAAATTCTCCCTTAAATTGTGGAGGGTTGTGACGACGAAACTCCGCCAAGTTCTGGGCATCGGCAGTCGCCTCGAGCTGTTGAGCAGCTCTCTCTTGTTGTTGAGCAGCACGTTCGTTCTGTTGGGCAATGACTTCTGCCATCCTCTGCATCGCTTCTACAGTAGCCGCAATTTCCCCACTTCTCGCCATTTTACTCTTTCTCAAATCAAGTTAGCTGAAAACCATAAGGTAAGTTAGAGGAATTCATTTCAAAACACAACCACAGAGATTTCACACAGCACAAACAAGACAGACTCACACACAAGACCCAAAGAAAACATAAACCGGGGCTCTGATACCAACTTAATGTAACGCCCCTTTTTGAGAGGGAACGTCACATTGTCAAATAAAAGAAAATGCGAAAAAGTAAAGTTTTAACATTTCAAGACCCGGTTCATTCGTTTAAGTTTAACTTGTTCAATTCTTAAATACGCGAGCAGAACAACAGAAATATACAAATTCTTTTTTTTTTTGTTTTGATAATCATTTTAACCATGCGGAATATAAATGACAGTGAAGGCTAAAATAGTAGACAAAATTCTTCGGATCATCTGGATAATATATATATATATATATATATATATATATATATATATATATATATATATAAAATGTCTTGATATCATTTATACTTAGATACAAGCCTGAATTATCCAAAAATAAAACTATACGCCCCAAAAGATTATACAAATATGCCCTAGTGATACCAAAATATACAGCCCACACAAAAATACATCAGGCCCCAAAATAAAATATTGGTAGCCATCAGTAGCTACCAGTAAACTCAGTCTCTCAAGTGAGGAGGGACCGTATCCGGGTCCTCAGTAGGATCCTCCTCTTCAGAGGAAACCTCCATGGGAACCACAGAACCACGGGCAGGAGCTCGAGTAATAGAATCAAAAGAGTCCTCCCATGGGGTGTAGTAACGATCACCCCACATCTCTCTGATGGGCAAGTAAAACTCCAGTCGCAGGCTGATGTGGCAGGTGAGGACAGGTGCCTCATGACGTCTCCAGGCTAGGGCGATCGACACATCTCCCAAGTAGACGCAGCGATCGGAATTCAAGTTGATATGCCAACACTCCAGCCCTCCGAGGAAGGTCAGACGCACATCCCCAAGAAATCTGCGCATACGTGCTGCCATTGTCTCAATAGAGGTTAGTCTCGTTCGGGCCAGAAGCCGTGAAACTCGGGATCTTCCGCCTCCTTACCGTCGTCTTTGATCAATTCAGTATACACACATATAGCAAATAACAGAGATACAAGAAAGAGGTAAGACTTCCTACCATCATTACCAATTATAGCAGCTAGAAACAGTACGGCGCCGCGCGCCCAAATAGCAATTCAGAATAACATATTCAACTAATAAGCAGTAATTCCAACAGTAAGCAAATAAACAATTCCAGGCAGATGTTCAACTTAGTAATAACCAAAACAATCATGGATATAGAAAAATAAATATTAACAATGACAATGCATATCATGACTCACATGCATGCTTTCCCAAATTCCTACTCCATGGAGCTAGACTCAAACAGTCGGAGAGAAAGATCAGGAGACATGTCTGTAACTCGGTTGCCGAGGCCAGTGCTTATCAATAATTTTTCTCGTGCACAATCATGGCATTGTACAAACATTCTACACTAGATCACGATATAGGATAGTGTCAAGTCCGGATCGACGATGCGTTTGCATCGGTTTGCCCCACAGGCAAAGGAGCAACCAACTATCCATTGTGGAGGACCCGCACCCCGACGCCCTCAAGGTCATAACAAGACCCACACTAGTCTACTCGCACCCGCACTAAGGTGTGTTCAATCTCCTAGGCAACTTGGCCTTACAATAGTCCACAAGGACATTCACAATGCATATGACACTATGCATGGACATGTATGATTCACAATTTCATACCATTAAATATCATGCCACAATAGGCCAATATAAGCATCAACATATATTCCTTATCACACACATACCACAATTTCCATGACATGGATCCAAGAATCCCATTTCAAAATCATTTCTCCTCTATCGGTATGAATACATATTCCTATCATGTTTAAGTAAGGTAAAATCCTTGAATTCAGGGTTTTTAGGTTATGTTTGAGTTACAAAGGACAAAGAACCATAATCTCAATCATTTCCAACTTAAAAATCTCATTTTTGGGTCTTGGTAATCGATTATATCACCCTGGTAATCGATTACCAGCAAAACAGAATCCCTGTAATCGATTACACGATTTCCAGAAGTTCAATTCGTAACTTCAAGGACCTGGTAATCGATTACACAGCCGTGGTAATCGATTACCAATCGGACAGAACCTCCGTAATCGATTACCCACAAGTTGTAATCGATTACGTGATTCCCAGAAGCATCATTTCGTGACATCAGAGGCTTGGTAATCGATTACACTCCTCTTGTAATCGATTACAAGCTAAACAGAATCTCTGTAATCGATTACACACCAGATGGAATCGATTACCAAATTTCCAGAATCACGATTTTGTATCTTTATGAGCTTGGTAATCGATTACAAGCCCCATGTAATCGATTACCACGCGTAAACTTGCAGAAAACAGAGTTCTCAGGTCCTTTAACTCAAACCAAACTAATCATTATCATATTTTATCAACAAGATACTCAAATACAGCTTCAAATCATGCAAGAGACATCAATAAATCATACAAACCCAACAAAATACATTATCATCAAGAACAACATAAAATGAGAGAACTTTATACATAGATTCAAAAATCAACAATAATACACATACAAGGTTCCTAGATGCTAAGAGAGGTTGAGGAGGAGTGTCTTCCTCTTACCTACGTGAAGAAAAACAAAAGAAGAACACCAAGAACTTCCTTTGAATTTTCGGATTTGAGCTCCAAGAATCCTATAAATGGTGACTTTGTTAGAATGGCATAATGGCTTGGAAAATAAGTCATGGATGGCCAACATGAAGACCATGACCACGAAAATGGAGGAGAAAAAAGAGAAGTCTTGAATCTTACCCAAAAAGCTCAAAGCTTGGAGCTTGAATAAAATGCGAAAATGGTGGAATCTCAAGATGCTCCAAACAAAAAAGATGTCTAGGAGAGGAAGAGGGTTAAGAGAGTGTGGTTGTAAGAAAATTTGTAATGAATGAGGAGTGTAACGTCCCGAAAATTAATAATTTCAGGATAAATGATCATTTTACAATATTAGGGATTTTCTGGAATTTTTCTGGATTTTTCCGAGAACGTGGAATATTTTAATATATTTCTCATTTTGCGTGCACACTGAGCTGAGAATTGCTGAGGTCAGTGTAACACTCCGGAAATTAATTATTTCACCGCCAATAGTCATTTTCTAATATTCGTGATTTATGTGAATTTTTCTGGAATTTTTCGGAAACGACGAATATTTTAATATATTTCTCGTTTTGCGTAAAACTCGAGCAGAGTCGAGAAAACGATTGTAGTGCCTCAAAAATTGGAAAATTATATGACGAATAGTCGTTTTATAATATTTTCAATTTTTGGGAATTTTTCGGAACTGTCGAATATTTTAATATATTCCTCGTTTTGCATGCGCACTGAGCAGAACCAGGGAAACGCGATGTTTTCTCTGAGAACCTTGGACTATGGACATGTCGACGGGGGATCTTACTAAACCCGAGACTTGACACAGTTTACGAGGTTTCATAATTTTCGAGAAATTCTAATAGATAAAATAAATCAATACAGCAAAAAATTCATCCGTCGATTAAATAAATACGACTGTTAATCATTGTAACTATTATCCATTGGATAATAGTGTGTAATAAAAATCCTATCACATTATCCTAATGTAATCTACTTTATGTCAAATCTATCTACTTTAATTCAAATTTAATGGTTAAATAATCAAAGCTTCCTTAAGAAGCTTTGACCCAAACATTGACCCATGTGCCTTAGCTTCTCTTGGAAGCCATTTCCTCTCTCTTCTCTCTCTCTTTGCACGGCTGGTGGCAGCCATGCAAGGCAAATAATTGCCTTTCATTTAGCTAATTTTGCTACACTTTAATCATAATTATCAAACACTTTCTCTCTCTACCATTTCTTCTTCTTCTTCTCCATTTTTCTTCTCCTCCTTCCCTCTACAAGGCCATTCGGCCAGTCCATCTCCACCACCCCAACCATCACAAAAATTTAAACTAAATACATTTTCTCAATCCTCTCAACATTCTAAACACTTTTTCTTCTTGGAGTTTCTTGAAAATCCTTCATTTTCATCATCTTCTTCAAGCTCCAACTTTGAGCATTTTGGGTAAGCTTCAAGACCACTCTTTCTCTTCTCTTGATTTCATGGTTGTGGTCTTCTTATGGGTCATCCATGGTTGATTTTTCAAGCCTTGATATTGATTCTAACAAAGTCACCATTTTTAGGTTTTTGGAGAAGTGCAATCTGAAAATGCCAAGGAGGATTCTTGGAGTTCTTCTTGATTCCTTCACCTAGGTAAGAGGGAGACTACTCACTTCAACCACTTATGGTGGTGAGAAGACTTTGTGTGTGTGTTGATGGAGAAATCCATCCTTGTATGCTCTTTGTATGCTTGCTTGAATTATAAATTTTGTATGATTTAGTATTCTTGAATTTGATTGACACTTGATTATGCTATTGAATATGTTTGATATAGTAATTGTGCTTGATCATGTTGGGGTTGCTAAATGGAAATTTTGGAGTTTCCTACCTCAACATGGTGCCACGGTTTTGACTAGAAGTTAGGGATGAAAATTAGTTTTGTATACAAGTGAAATAAGACTTATGTAATCAAAGTATTAACACTAATGAATGGAAGACCTTGAGAGTTTAATACCCAAGATGGGTGCCATGGTTTTGGTCTTGGCAAAGAGACAAATGGATTGATTTTGATGTTCTAAATTTAAGTGAATTAAGAGTGTAACCTATAATGTGATAATTGTGACCTTAGATTGATTTGTTGTATATAATGGTATGTTGGAATGGATTATGTGATTGGAAACGGAAGAAAAATATTTGGGAACCTCTCTTGGAGGGCTACGGTTTTTAGGGTGAAAATTGGATAAATTATGGTTAATGTGTAACAAGCATTAGACTAGAATTAATCAAGTGACAAAATGGAATTTAATGGAAGAAAAGTTTGAGGTTGAAGCCTAAATGATGGCTACGGTTTTGAGGCATAAAGATTAGGGTTCTTGGTAAACTAATTTAATGAGTGAACACTTAAATGAATTAAGGGAATGACATGTAGTATGATGACTTGAGAGAATTTGGGATTGTAACCATTGTGAGGCCCCGGCCTCTAGGGCAAATTTTAGGTAAGCATGTGGTTTTGATAATTTGGAAGCATAAGTGATTAGGTAATTAGAAACCTATGTAATAAATGGACAACTAATAAATTGGAAGAATTTAGTATAGTCAAGACTTCATAAATTGTTAGAAGACTAAGAATGAGACCATTGTAAAACTTAAGGCGATTCTAAGTGAGTGAAGAACAAGAGAGTGTGAGGCTTAATAGCTTAATTAATTTACAAGTTATAGGAAATCGAATTGCCTTGGAATATTAAGCTATTTGCAAGAATTGGATTTGGTCATGAACCTTGAAAAGGGAAACAAATTCTAAGTTAGGATTCATAATGAACCTAAGGACACATCAATTGACTCGATCTTTATGTTATGATGTTATGGGTCCATGTGAGTGACCATTTGTACATTGATGCTTATATTGGCCTAATGTGGCATATTATGGAATTGTATGAGATTGTGGATCATACATGTTCATGCATAGTGTCTTATGCATTGTGAATGTCCTTGTGGACTGTTGTAAGGCCAAGTTGCCTAGGAGATTGAACACACCTTAGTGCGGGTGCGAATAGACAAGTGAGGGTCGTGTTATGACCTCGGGGGCGTCGGGGTGCGGGTCCCTCACATGGACAGTTTAGAGCTCCTCTATGCCGTGGGGCAAACCGATGCAAACACACCGACGATCCAGACTTGACACTGTCCTATATCGTGATCGAGCGTGGACTGTCTGTACAATGCCTGATGTGCATGTGGAAATTATTGATATATAGCACTTTGGCCGTGGCAGCTGAGTTGCAGACACGTCTCCTGATCTTTCTCTCCGACTATTTGAGTCTAGCTCCATGGAGTAGGAATTAGGAAAGCATGCATTATACATCATTCATTCCTGGTCTTATAAACTGTTGAGCATGAATACCGTAAATGATTATCGATTGTGGTCTGATTTCTGGAAATACTATTGTGATCTCGCACTGTTATTGCTTACTGTTGTTCTACCTTTACTATAAGTATCACTGTGATTATTGACTCTGATTATTGCTTAGAATTGAATTATTTTTATTATAAATTCTTTTGTTGTTATTGATGAATATATGATCTGTATTGCTTGGTGGGCGCTTTGCGCCGTGCTGTTTTCTTACTGCCAATAATGGTAATGAAGGATGGGTGTCTCACCTCTTTCCTATATCCTTGTATGTCTGTTTTATACTTATATTGTTAAAAGATCGTGAAGAAGATAAGGAGGGACCACACTTTGGTTGATTGGATTGGGCGTTTGGACAAGGTTTCTTCGGCTACGTACGAGTGTAGTTGCGTGGAGGCATTGATGCCTGACTTGTAGACTGGGACTCCGAGCATCTTATGTGTATATGGGATTGTGGCTTTGTCTGCTAGTAGTACCTATCCCTGGGTCACTACTTTTCCCCTTTCTTGTGTTTTATTCCCGCTGCATTTTATTGGACTCTGTAATTATTATATTCTATGTCATCAGTGATTTGTGTAAATTGACTATATATATATATACATATAAGAGATATGATTTTATTTCAGTGGTTGTATCATGGCTTGAATATATTTATATTTCATTCGAGGCTCATATTTTCTACCTATGCAAATTGTCAAAAAAATAATAATATAGACTCTTGAGAATTTAAATTACTGTTATCATGACTGTGACACACTTGGATTTAGTAACTATGGTGTAATGATGATTATGCTCTGGTTGCTACATCAAGGGGTGTTACATTAGGTGGTATCAGAGCAGTTCATCCTGTTGAGCCGGGGTATGGACTTGCTATGTTTAGGCATATTAGAATTTGGTCTGTTGTGCACTTCCTTGTCTCTTGTTTGAGATGATGGGAAAGGAATGCATGGCTTCTTTGTAGGTTGAATGTTGATAGCTACTGTTATACAGTTGCATGATATTGAGGACTGGCCTACTCAATGTGTAATGTTCTGTATGTACAGGAAACTATGACTTCACCTAGGCGTACTGTGTTAGGAAAGTAGGAATTCTTTTGTGAGAAGATCAAAAGGTTTTGGAAAAACTGATCTTCTGGAGAAAGAAATAGTTGGTGTAAACTAGATTCGAGAAGCAGTTTGGGAGTTGACGTCTTACAAGGGATTACGCTGTGGAAGCAGAATGAAGAAGTTCGAGCTGGAGATTGTTAGGTTGTATGGAATTGAACTTGTCTTGCTTGAATTGTATGAATTGTGTGACTCTTTGTATTTGGTTTTCATAGAGAGATAACATTGTTTGAAGTAATTTTTTTTTGTTGTAATTATGTCCGTCTTCAGAGAGATTCAATGGCTCGCAGTAGACATGCAAGGGCGGTGGCTCGTGACAGACGTATACATGTGAGCGCGGGACAAGACAATAGGAGTATGGCCGCGACTACAGAAGAAAGGCAAATGGTAGCTAAGATGACAACTTACCAGGATCAGAGGATCGTGCAACAACGAGAGTTGGAAGTTGAGGTTCAGAATCTGTTGGAGGAAAGTCGACTTCGGGGCAAACGTGGACTACCTAGATTCCAAGGGAGGAATAATAGAAAAGTTAACCAGTTTAAGCGGAAACCATGCGCACGGGTATCAGGGAAACAACAACAACAACCGATTCCTGGACAAAGTACTAGTGGCGGTGTATCTAGTCAGATCCCAACATCTTCGCCGAGATGTATGAAATGTGGAAAGGAACACTTCACGAGGGAGTGTAAGATCAAAGGGATAATCTGTTTTAAATGTGGAAAGCCTGGACACGTCTCTCGCAACTGCGACCAAGCAAAGGCAAATTCTTCATCAATCGTTGTAAGAAAGTTGTAGAACCACAAGCAGAAGCCAGAACTTATACCCTAGGAGGTGCTGAAACTTCAAAATTCGGAGATCTAAACTGTGGAAGTTATGCCTCAAATGACGATTCTGTAATCATGTTGTATAATTCTGGGGGTAACCCTTCCTTTTACAATTTGTAACTTTATGGATCATTGGGATTCATCTGTATCTTTCCTATCTTCAACTTAAATTATTTCCATTTCTGTTACTAAGACTTGTCGTTGACACCTAAGTTTATGTAATCTATTCTATTTCTACTAAAGACTGAATCTTTCGTTGATCTATCTTGCTTACCTAAAATCATATCTAATTGAGCCCATGATTCTAGAAATTGATTGGTCGTTTCCCGATTATCACCTGCTAGAGCGTTTCGACCAACACCTTAGTGATTTTCGAAACTAAGGCTTTTGAGTTCGTAACAGCCAACAAAGTTGAAGCGTTGTGAGGGAAAAGAAATCCAAGGATACATGTTACCTTTTGTAGAGGACCAAAGAAAAGGGAATATGACTGTCACCATTGTAGTCAGTAAGTTTCTTGTGATGAACTACAGTGCTGTCTGTTAAGGAGAAGAATGGAATATATTCATGCTCAATGTCAATAAATCGTTTCAATGATACATATATCATATGCATTGCCTCAATGACACATAAGCCTTCCTTAATATCAACATGTCATTTCTCATCGAGAACTAAATCAACAAGTACATAACCCTTCATAGGGACTCCCAACCATATAGAGTCAAATTTCAACATCAATATATATTATGGTTTATCATCTATCACCATTTCACATTATGGAGTTCAACTCTTACAATGGTATATGTCTTAATCGATCATGAAAATCCTTAGGTTAACTAACCCTTAAAATTCGTGACTCTCTTAAGAGTTACTAATCAATTAACTCCCTTCCATCTCATTATGAGTCATGCCCTTTTTCAAGCCCTTAATTACTAAAGATGCACCAAGGCATCACTTGTACCTAATTTCGCTCTAAGATCATGGCTTCTCAAATCCTTCAAGTTTCTAATTGCCCTCCATTTATGTATTAGTCATTTAATACTGAATCAAATTTACATCCCAAAGTTCTTATCTTGGATTCATATTTTTACGGTCTTAAACTTTTGGTCAATTATAAAAAATTTAGGGTAAGTTACCCTCCAAAATCTTGGCCCTCTTAAGTATTATCATACAATTCAATTCTTCCACTTTGTTATGAGTTATGCATGTCTCTAATTTCTTAGTGTCCAAAGATGCACCAAGGCATCACTTAAACCTTAAACTTTCTCTCTAAAACCGTGGCTCCTCAAGGTTCTCAAAACCTCAATTCCTCTCCATTTTATGCATTAATGTCTTGATATCAATTCACTTAAATTTTTGTTCATTAAAAATCAATTCAATCCCTCATGTTCTCAAGCCAAAACCGTGGCCTCCCTAAGCCACCAAGGTTCCAATTTCTTTCTATTTTTATGCTTTAACCAATCAACATCTAATCACTCAAATTTTATTTTACACAAAACCAATCCAATCTCTCAATTCTCAAGGTCAAAACCGTGACCTCTCCTTAAGGTATTAAACTCTTAAAATTTTCCATCTATTAACCTCAATGTTATCATTCAACATTTTATTACATAAATTTTATTTATTGATTCACAAAAACAATTTTCAACCCAAGATTTCCCTTTAAAACCGTGGCCATCATGTTAGGGTAGGAAACTCCAAATTTTTCATTTAACAACCCTAACATGATCAAACATATTTAACACATCCAATACATATAAAATCACCATTCAAGCATTTATTCAATTCAAGAACACAAAACATGTAAAATCATCAATTAAAGTGAGCATACAAAGATGGAATCCTCCATCAACAAGCACACAAAGTCTCCTCACCACCAATAGACGGTTGAAGTGAGTAATCTCCCTCTTACCTAAAGGAAGAACACAAAAATGGTCTCCTATTGTTTCTTGGTGGATTTCGGTTTTGGGTCTTCAAAACCCTAAAATCTCTAACACAAAGAATCAATGTTAAGCTTAGTAAAGGATAGATCTTTGACCTCCAATGAGACCATAGAACACAAAAATGAAGAGAAAGAAGAATAAAAATGAAGGCTTTACCTCAAAGTTAGAAGCTTTGTCTTGGAAGACAATGGTGGAGAAGTTAGTTTTTGAGGAAAACCCTTCAAATAGAAGTTATAGAGGAGGTTGAGGAGAGTGTAGAAATGGTGTTTATGAAGAGAAAAGTAAAGAGAAAATTCTCCAATGGTGGCTGGAATTTTCGTAGTGAAGAGGAGGAAGAAGAGAGGAGGTAGAGAGAAAATGGAGGTGGAGATGGAAAATGAAAAAACTTTCAAAATAAAGAAGGTAGAGGAGGATGAGGTGAGCATGGAAATGAGCTTAGTGATGAGAAAAGATGAAGAAAAATGGTTGAGAAGAGGGGCTGCATTTTCGTGATATTGGTGGAGGTGTAGAGAGAAGGAGGAGAAACTTGAAGAAGATAAAGTTAGAGAGAGAAAAGGGTAGGTGAAAGTGAGATATTTTTGGGTGTGTATTGTTAAGTGTGGGAAGCAAAATTACTTCCCCATTATGCCCCTAAGTCCACGGCAATGAGAGTGTGAGGGAGGGGTGGAGAGGCTTCTCCAACAAGCCAAGGGCAATTGGGTCATTTGGTGGTCAAAGCTTCTCAAAGAAGCTTTGAAAAAGTACACCAATTTTAATTAAAGTGGATTTGATTTGACATAAAGTAGATTGCATTTGGATAAGGTGGTAGAGTTTCTAATACCTGCTATTATCCAATGGACAATTGTTATAATTGACAAAAGTCAATATTAATTGTCCAGCGGATAAAAATTACACAGCGATCTATCGCTTTGTCAGATGAAATTCTCAAAAAATATGAAACCTCGTAAATCGTGTCTGGCCTCAGGTTTAGTAAAATCTCCCGTCGACGTTTCCACAGATCAAGGTTCTCGGGAAAAATATTTCATTTTCCCAACTCCGCTCAGTGTGCATGCAAAACGAGAAATATATTAAAATATTCAACATTTCTGGAAAAATTCCAAGAAATTCTCAAAAATCACAAATATTATAAAATGACTATTCGTCATTAAATTTTCTAACTTTCGGAGCGTTACCGTCATTTTCCCGACTCTGCCCGATGTGCACGTAAAACAAAAAAATATATTAAAATATTCTGCGTCCTCAGAAAAATCCAGAAAATCATAAATATTATAAAACGAATATTTGTCATAAAATTATTAATTTTCCGGATATTACACATGTCATAGGCTCAAGGGAGGAAATTAAGTTGAAATTGTATTCTTGTTCTTGCTTGATGATTAATTCGTGTTGGTTGAGTTGTAATTGCATGGAATTGTATATAAAAATTGAAATTGGAGTTGATTTGGTGAACATGCTATTTCAGGTTCCAAAGGGTAATTGGTACTAGGTTTGTTTGCATTGCTAACTTTACTTGAAATGGATCATAATCAACCTAAGGTTTGTTTAATTGAGGAATGAGACATGAATGGAAAACTAGTTTGATGAATTTTGACCCTTGTAGGTCTCATTCAAATAGAGTTAGAAGGCTTAGGAAATGGTTTGGAACCAATGGGTAGTAATTTAGACTTAATTTGGCTTAGGGATAATAATTAGAAATTAATTGGATTTTTGCTTGATGCATGGTAAGCTTAGAAGGTTGGTACAACAACACCTTAGGCAAGTTAAATTAAGTGGATTTGATTAATAAAAAGTTAGTTGATAATAAAAATGATTAATTAGGCTGAATACAGGTTAAGGCAAAGTCATTTGACTATGTTAATGAGGCATAGGAGGCTAAGATTAGATAACTTATTTGTGTTATGAGATGACTACTGAATCGATAAGTTGACTACTAGCTTGATGAGCTGACTCATGATAATCGATGTGAATAATCTATTATTATGAGGTTATGATATCTGGGGATATATGTTGCTCATAATGATTGCATTACTTGAATCATTGACATTTTGACAACATGACATAAATGAGAATCATGCATGGAATGACATTAATATGCTTCTGAAAACTATTGAATTAAGCCAGAAAAATAAAGAATGGACTAGTATTGTGAAAAATCCTTTAGTGCTTGGATGAAAAAAAATGGCACAATGATGTGGATATGATCCTCCCATGCACATGGGGGATCCTATGAGCAATTCCCCACTACGGGGATAAGACTGTGTGATGACGTACAGTCACGAAAAGGATAAGTACTCAACCTAAAAAGTAGGCTATCACCAATTTTAAATGGTAGGTGGAGTGAAGGCCTCCTTACTTGTTAGAAAGATCCAGGATCCCACGAGAATGAGCTTGATGAGATAATGATTTAATGAATAAGCATTGTAAGGTAAATGAAATGGCATGGAATTGCATTAATCCAAGAATATCATTCATTGCACTGCATTGCATTATTTATTAGAAATTATGATTCTATTGACTACCGTGAATTTTTCTTGTTTTGGTTGTAAGTAATTGTTTCATGAGAATCTTTGTGCTAGACACTATGCTTTGAGACTGAACTCTATGATTGACTCTTGACAATTTGTTTATTATTCATAAATTGGATTGATAAATTATATGGATTGTATTATTAAAAATGAACCTCTACCTCGAGGATAATTATCTGTTTTGGCTTAAGCCACATAGTTTATTATCTGTAGAGGTTTTCGAAAACCCTGCAGCAGCTCAAATCATTATGATGTCACATATGTATTAGTATTATTGAGAAATCTTATAATTCTCACCTTGTTTATGTTTCTGTGGTATTTCAGACTCTTCTACTATAGGTTAAAGATGCAGTTACTGTCCATCTACCAGGAGCTGAAGGAGTGCTGGTGGGTGTATATCCCATTGACTAACTCCTAGATAGCCTACATGAACATATGGCTATATCTGAGTTACTTGATTGGGGTTATCATCCTATTCCCACATGTTTTACATTGCTACTGGAGGATTGATCTTTTGTGATAGGCTACACTTGTGATGTAGTGTCTTGTTGTGTATAGTGCACCACATTACGTATATATGTATGGTAGTTATGTATTCCTATCAGGATACTTTTTATATAGCTGACATAGATACTGTTTCTTTTGGAAGACTATAACTTAACAATATTAGTCATTGATGCATATAGTTAGTAGTATTTGTACTTAACTTATGCCTATGTGGCTAGAGGCTAACTAATGATAGACTAGGTGTAGGTACTGATGCCTACACTGATGATAGAACATATATATATATATATATATGTTATCAAGTAGCTATGATGTTTAGCTATTTGAAATGAGCTGCACTATTAGTTTTCAATTTCACGACAATACCCTCTAGAGTTCTCCAAAGAGAACTCTTGAGTATAAAAATAGAATTAATGATGATTGGTAAACTTAAAAGTGAACTCGACAAAGTGGAATGGCAATTGGCCTTGCCTAAGTCGTATAGGCAAAAAATTCCCTCACAAGGCTTATGAGAAAATATACTTTCACCGTATGAGTAGAGTTAACCATTTGTATGTATAAAAAAAAGGTTCACTTTTAGCTTGGTTGTAGAAATATGTAACGTGCCTGGGTTAATTGCTTCAACTTAGGTCCTAAGAAGTAGTAAGTTAATTATACTTAAGGGTGTTATAAAAAATAATTCCTTAATCCATTATAATTATCTCAGGGATTCCATACCTGCAAAGGATGATATTCTCAACAAATTCAATAACGTCTTGTTAAGTTATGTTCTTTAATGGAACTACTTCTACCCATTTACTAAATAGTCTATGGCAACCAATATATATTGGTGGCCTTTAGAAGATGTAGGGTAGATTTGTCTAATAATGTCCATAGCCAGTCTCCTAAATGGCCATGGTTTAATAATTGCATACATCTAGATGGGACATGCCTAACAGGTCTGTGTCATTGAAATTCTTGACAACTCTTGGCGTACTCAATACAATAACATCTGCATTGAGGGCCAATACAAACAAGTCCAGTTCATTCTATTTCTGGCTTCATGGGCCCCACAAATGCCTTCATGAACCTCGACTATTGCTTTAACAACTTCTTTATTGTAACACCCTCCGTTGTGCATTACATTTCCGACTAAAAACTTAAAATCTAACAATCATTTCATAAAAGCTTTGAATTATAAAATATGGATTATAAAATTTTCTTTTTGCTGACAATATAAACTTATCGAATATATAAGTAATATAGAAAATAAACTGAACTGATTAATTCACATTTTACTTACATCAAATAATATTCAACAACATTAAAAACATAACATACAGACTCAAGAAACAGTAGCAAACCCAATGACGGGTCCTACTTAATAGCACAGTAACAACACTAATGAAATAAACTCCACGTACATGTTTTGTTCCTCCACCAAACAACATACTGTCGAAACTTGGAAGATCACTCCTCGACGCCGTCACCGACCTCAGAACATTGCCTCCAGTTAAGTTTAAGAAACTTGTTTCTCCTATTATACAAATTTTAACAATAAAAACACAACAAAATAATACAGCAAAGAGGTGAGACAATCTACACCATTACTAGTATGACAGTATAGAAAACGACAATACAAACAGATATAATAATTGATACAACAATTCATACTATCTCATCATACATAATATTTCAAAATCAAATATACATAATCACATTGATGGTATAATTAAAAGTTTCAAACCCAAGTGCAGGTTGTTTCAAGTAGTAAATTCTTAAGAGTCCGAGGTCGATCAACAGGAAATTGATGAAGAGAAAATTATTTAAGGTACGGAGAATATTTGTCACAATACTAAAGATGATATAAGTTGTTGATAAATGAAAAGGATTTGCTTGGGTTAGGAGATCCACTCTTGGTAATAAATTAAAGATAAGATTATTTTTTTTATAACTCAATTGAAATCATACATAATGAAGGTTTCAATCGGAAGATTTAACATTCAAAGTTTAATTTAAATTAAACATGTAATCATATTATGGTTCCAATAATTATCTACTAATACTTGTAAATGGTCTCAAGCATCCACTGTGACAATGTCTTGTCTACAATGAATCAAGATATTCATTATACAAGAAGAGTTTCTAAATTAATCGAAAACAACATACAACACATATAAAGATCACATAAAAATATATCATTCAAGCACAAGAAGTAGAATAATCTAACCTTATTTCATTACCAAGAGCTTCACTCTTTTACCCAAGCAAGATGAAGATTTAGTTACTCATAGACAAGAAGAAAGAAAGAAAGAAAGAAAGAAGAAGACGATGATGAACATAACTTCAATTAAGAACAATAGAAAACTACACAAAGGAAAACTAATAACACAATAGCATAAACTAAACTCTAAGCTAAACTAACACCCTTAAATGATCAGCTTTTGCCTCCTTTTATAGAGTTCAAGGAGTGCAAGAAGACAATGGAATTGTTTGATGATGAGAAGTAAAATCAAAATAGATGATGAATGAGCTGAAATTAAGGACTTTCTTGGCTTCGAAATGTCTCTGCTCTTAGCTCATGGCATGCATCAGAATTAAGCCAAGTGGTCTTCATGAAAGTTCTAGGAAATTGTCTCAGATTTCCAGAGACACCAAGTTTAGCCAAATCCAACAGCCATAGTCCTAGATATGGCCCAATTACTACTCATGGGTCAGACCCAAATCCAGCACCTCTGTTCTGACTTCCAAGCCCAATATCACCTTCAAGGAATCCGAACTGAATTTTGTGTTCTTCATGAAAGTTGTAGATATGGGTCTTAACCTTCCACTGTCAAAATTTCAAAATTATTGAACTCCTATAACCCGAGATATAGCCTAATGAGTGCATAGAGGTCAAGCTGTCAGGTTCAAAACGCTAGATTTTGCTTCAACTCCAATTTGAGTTATCCAAACGTGCGTTTCAAGTCTTGAGGCCTTCATGAAAGTTGTAGAAATTTTTCTTAGCTTTAAAGCAAGACTAAAATCACATGCATCGGATGTTTGTAACTCGAATTATAGCTAGTTTACTAAAAAAGCCAAGTGAGAAGGTTATACAATGAATGAAATATATTGTTATCAATATGACTCTTGCTATCAAGTGAATAGTTATTAGAGATTTATCTAAACTTTCCAACAAGACCAAAATCACATTAATTAGATAATTGTAACTCAAATTGTGGCCACTTTACTTAAGAATGCAATCACCCAAATTAATGATAATTCAAGCAATAATTTCTTCAATGATCCAATTAAGCTTAATTTCATAAAATATGACAAAATCAATTTAATTAAGCCAAATTGAACCTTAAGAAGCCTAGTGAGAGGATTATAAAATGAATAAAATACATTGTTATCAAATTCCCCCACACTAAACTTTTGCACTCCCGGGCAAAACACATAAGAAAAAAAAACTAAGGAACAAAGAAAAACAACACTGACTCAAAAGCTAAAAACTCTAAAAGATTTAATGAAACAAGAAGAGCAACTAGTCATTCAAGGGATCAAAGCATTTTTGAAGTAATATTTCTTCACATCTCAAACCAACAAGCAAGGAAACTTCAGTTAAAAAGAACGAATCAAGAATGAAAGATCCTCACAGGATTCACTCTCAATCTTTCAAGTATTAAAAAGGTAAGTATTTCACTCAATTTTACCCATGAAAAATTGCACTACCATAAGCTTGCTTATCTTCTGCTTCTCCACTACTCAGAACATATGCACACAAAAATCAAGAGGACTTTATTCAAGGTTGTAATGGGGTCATGGTAAAGGAGAAGAGATATTATGGATATGAGAAGATAAATACCAAAGAGAATAAAAAAGCATTATGGTACAGTTAAAGTGGAGAAGATATTTGAGAACATTCATCAATAAGGACAATGACCAATATTTGACTAATGTTTTGTTGAAGATCAATCCCAAATTGTTGAGTTGAATTCATTGTTAGGCACGAACCTTCTCCTTCTTTTCCTGTTGTTTTCTAGCATCCATCTTTATTCTAGGTATGGATATATAACATAGTACATTAGGTGGTCAACTCTTTCTTTTCTTTTTTTTTCTTTTTTTTTAACATTTTGCACACATACCCTTACACTTGTTTAAGAACAAGGCCAATGCTCTTTTATTCCCTAAGGTCAGGTAAGAACATAGTTTTCTCTTCTTTTTTTTTTTAATCTTTAAAGGCACCTAATGAGCAAAAAAAAAAAATAAGAAATGGTCAAATAAGCTCAAAGGTGTTACACAAGGAAAAATATACAAGGATGACTATTTGGTTAAAGTAGCTATTTTTAAAATGCCTCAATCATATTTATGTATGCATGTGAAAATGTAGCCTAAAAAAGAATCAAAACAAGTTCTAGAGTAACAATTTTACGAGTGAAAATCACACAAGAAAGAAGAGAATGGTACAAATGTTCAATCCATTCATCAATAGGCTCAAAATCTCACAAGGCATATTTCTATCATTCTCAATCCATCAATTCAACATTCATATCCAAGCATATGATTTTTAAGAAAGAAGAAAATTTATGCTATGACCCAAGATATGCTTTTTGCTACTTCTAAAACAATTATTTCCTCAACTAAGATGCGTCTCAAGAGTAAAATTACCTCCGGGGTAAAATTTACTCCTTACTCTGCCATTATTCATTGGTTTAGTAAATTCATGACAATTATATCATCCTTCCATATTTTTTTTTAACTATCCTTCCCCCCAACCAAATCACAATATTATCCGTAATGTTAAAATATAGATGAGTAAAGGATAGAAGATAGTACCTACTGGAGAAATCTGACACAAATTTAAACAAAAACAAAGTACGATAAATAAAATCAAACCCATTAAAGATGAAGTGTCGATCGGCTTTTTTTTCTTCGCTTCCTCATCGCTACGATGACCAATCTATCTGAGCTAGGACTTTATCAGGTTCATAAATAAAAGCTTCTAATTTATTAATCAGCTCATCAATAGTGGAGGTAGAGATAAGAAGTTTTCTTGCCGAAGGAGTGATAAATTTCTATTCCACAGCTTTATCAAGAAAAAATAACAAAATATCAAAGAAATTATTAACATTCAACAAACCAATGGGTTTATGGTGGATGTTCAGTTTAGCCCAAGAGACAATTTGAAAAATTTCTTCCAAAGTACTAAAACCACCTGGTAAGGTAATAAATGCATCAGAGTTGTCAAGCATTTGTTTCATTCGTCCATGCATAGATGATACCTGAATTTCTTCTCCAACTGTCTTTCCAATGATGTTATTTTGAGCTAAAGGTCTAGGAATGACACCTAAAACCTGACTGCCTCCTATAAAAGCAGCAAGTGATACAACCCCCATTAACCCACGGCAACCTCCCCCATATACAACATGAATATTTCTTGCAACAAGTGTTCAACCAAGAGCGCTTGCTGCATTTACAAACTCTAAACCCTTCTCATAACTTGACCCACAAAAAACACATACATTTTTAAGGTTACGAACAGAAGGCCCCATTTCTATACTCTTCCTCCCTTTGAATGTTTATGAGTTGGAGGAAAGTGGAGAAAATGAAGTCTTTAAATAAGGAAAAGAATGGAAAGAGTAATGATAACACCTATAAGGGTAGGTTAGCTGTTATCAAAAAAGTTTGAAATTAAGAAACACAGAATCTTTTTTTTTTTTAAACTTTTTTATTTATTTTTTTAACTTCAAGAAAACCATTAGGGTAAAGAAGTCTAGAAACCCCTAAAGGACCCTGCTCAAAGGATCGTCTATCCAAAAACTAAAATACAACAAAATCATACAAAGATAAAAGAAATATAATAATAAATGAGGACATACTTGTATGTACAGTTTTCATGGCGTATCTTTATACTGTGCGTCATGAATGCAGTAGTGGCATGTATTTGAGTTGCGTATCACCAGTGTAACATATGAATTCCACAAGGATTATTGAACCAACAACAAGAACCTTTGAATCTTTTCTGTCCTGCTTACAGAATAACAACCCTTTATCTTCCTGCAAACCTAATTAAAGGTATATATTCTAAGAAGACGGTACCTGACTGCAACCAGTCAGAATTCGCCACAGAGACCTACTAATTAAAGTAAGTATACAACTTAGTTAACAGTTTTCGTTCATTGTAAAGATGGGACGCTTATTTCTGTCCATCAGAGCTATAGAGCCTTGGTTCCAAGAACTAGGAATGTAGCACACGGCTCTCTACAGAACATGGCACACGAACTTTATTTACATACCGGCATATGAAGGTCTCCTCCTGAGTCTATGACAGGAGGGGCATCTGCCTGGGGCTCCTAATCTAACTAAAGACCAAGTACAACCGTAGTTTCGCCCTCTTTTTTTTTCAAGTTATTAGAAACCTGATGAAAGATGAGTGTATACTCACTTGAGATTGAGATGGAGGTAGTCTGCTCTTTTGACTTTGTGCCAAAGCATTGTTGACCAATATTAGACCCATTCAAGACCAGCGCAACATAGGACTTCCAAAAGGGACAAGTGGCCATAATGAGACTGGCTGCGTCACATGTGGGATACAATCTACCTACTTTGTTTTTCAATTAAGAAGGCTGGATCAGGATGCATGTGTTTCCCCATTCACGTTTTGTGTTACCAAACCCAAACCCAAGATGTATACATTCTTTTTTTCATTTTTTTCTTTTTTCTTTTTTTTCTTTTTTTTTAAGAAGATGAAGAAGAAGAAGAAGAAGAAAATATGTACATGTTGTTGTGGATGTGGCTCACATCTGCCTCTAGTTTCACGTCCAGAAATGGCTTAAACGTTTTCTATGAGTCGAGGATAAGCTTCCCATCCAATTTTCTTATAAATTGGCAAACAAGGTCTTTTAGAGTCAGATTCCCAAGACTGTATTGCTTTTGTTCATCCTTGAAGAGATTTCATGAGTTAAGAAGTTCACGATGCACAAGACCACAAGAATACGTATCAAGATCAATAAGATATCATCTAATGACTCCTTACTCAGTCCATTCTTAATAAAGAAAATTTTATCTTCTCTATTTGTGAAAACCATCCTCAAAGAACGACATCGCTTGTTACAATTCCATCGTGCACATATGTGACAAACTTGTAATCTTTTTGCTCTTCTCCTTTTAGAATATGAACTTCTACCAAGACCTGGTATGTATGAATCAAATGAAATTGAAGACTCACATGCTATTCGGACCTTTGCTTTGATTATTCAACGTACATCTTCTGGTATACCTTTGTGCATTAACAATCTCAATCTTTCACATCTAGCTTTATAAGTTTTGTTAGAGCATTTTGAGGAAGAGAAGGAAAATGTTTTCTCAGGTTTGAGAGAATGATATCCATTTTGAAGGAGAAGGAATCAGTTATTTTGGGAAACTAAAAGAACGCAAACCGACTTGATAGTCACAGAGTACCGTCATCCGCCATTTAACTAGGTAGCTAAAGAACTGCAAAACAAAATAAAGCCATAAAATTAGAATAAATTTTTCTCATAACAAGGATCAGAAAGGGAGATGAATTCTACCTCAACAGCTTGATTTTCCAGAAATGGTTTAAGTTTTTGTCCATTGACCTTAAACATATTACCATTCCTAAGATTCTCAATGTCTATGGCCCTATAAGGGTATACATGTTTGACAATAAAAGGAGCAGTCCACCTAGATCTCAATTTTCCAGGGAATAAGTGAAGACGATAATTATAAAGCAGAACTTTTTGACCAATTTCAAAAGATTTTCTCAAAATAGATTTATCATGAAAAGCTTTTGTTCTTTCTTTAAAAATTTTTGAGTTTTCATATGCATTATTTCTCAATTCCTCGTGTTCATTTATTTACAATTTGCGTAACCTACAAGGATTATCAAGATTTAAATTGAAAGCTTTAATGGCCCAAAATGCTTTATATTCTAGTTCTACAGGCAAGTGACAAGGTTTTTCATAGACTAACATATAGGGTGACATGCTTAAAGATGTTTAAAAGCAATACGATAAGCCCAAAGTACATTGTTTAGTCTTAAAGACTAATCTTTACGATTTGGGTTAATCGTCTTTTCCAAAATTTGTTTAATTTTCCTATTTGCTAATTCTACTTGTCCACTTGTCTGAGGGTGATAAGGGGTGGCAACTTTATGGGTAATACCATATTTCTTCATTAAAGATTCAAATGGTTTATTGCAAAAATATGTTCCCCCATCACTGATGATAGCTCGAGGGATTCTAAATTGACTTAAGACATTTTCTTTTAAAAATTTGAGAACAGTTTTATGATCATTTTGTCGACATGGAATAGCCTCAATCCATTTTGAGACATAATCAACTGCAACCAAAATATACACAAATCCAAATAAGGATGGAAATAGACCCATGAAATCAATTCCCCAACAATGAAAAATTTTAATGACAAGGATAGGGTTCAAAGGCATCATATTTCTTTTAGAAATAGATCCTAATTTTTGACAATTTTTGTAACTTTTGCAAAAGGTATAACTGTCTTTAAATAAAGTGGGCCAATAAAATCCACACTGCAAGATTTTTGTAGTTGTTTTCTTTGAAGAAAAATGACCTCCACATGCTTCTGAGTGACTAAATTTAATGACACTACCTACCTCATTGTTGGGTACACATCTCCGAAAGATTTGATCAGGACAATATTTGAACAAATATGGGTCATCCCAATAAAAAATTTTCACCTCAGTCAAAAACTTTTTTCTGTCTTGATGTGACCACTGAGGCGGCATCTTTCTTATTACAAGAAAATTGACTATGTTCGTAAACAAAGGCATGGAATTGACAGAAAATAAAAACTCATCAGGAAAAGAATCATTGATAGGTGTGCTATCAAAAGGTGAGCCTATTGTAAGTCTGGACAAATGATCTGCGACAATATTTTCAGCTCCTTTCTTATCTTTTATTGTGATGTTGAATTCTTGAAGCAAAAAGATCCACCGTATCAACCTAGGTTTAGCATCCTGCTTAGACATTAAATATCTAACAGCAGCATGATCAGTGAAAACAACAGTAGAAGATCTAATTAAATGAGCTTGAAATTTGTCCAATGCAAAAATTACAGCAAGCAGTTCTTTTTCAGTAGTGGTATAATTCATTTGTACACTATTTAAAGTTCTACTTGCGTAACAAATCACATGAGGCTTACCTTCCTTTCTTTGGCCTAAAACAGCGCCAACAGCAAAATCACTTGCATCACACATTAATTCAAAAGGCAAAGACCAGTCAGGGGATTGCAAGATAGGAGCCGATGTTAGAAGACCAATTAATTTTTCAAAAGATTTTTGGCATTCTTGAGTCCAATCAAATGGTGCATCTTTTATCAGAAGATTGCATAATGGTCTAGATATGACACTAAAGTCCTTAATGAATCTTCAATAAAATCCTGCATGTCCTAAAAAGGAACGAACTTCTCTGACTATTTTTGGGGAAGGCAAATGAGCAATTAATTCAACTTTGGCCTTATCAACTTCAATTCCTTCAGAAGATATCACATGACCTAACACGATTCCTGAAGTAACCATATAATGACATTTTTCCCAATTTAAAACAAATCATTTTTCTTCACATCTTTTAAGAACTTTATCCAAATTATCAAGACAATTTCCAAAAACTGTCAGATCATCCATGAAAACCTCTAAATAATGCTCAATCATGTCACTAAAAATACTTAGCATGCATCTTTGAAAAGTTACCGGAGCATTACAAAGACCGAAAGACATTCTTCTATATGCAAAAGTGCCAAAGGGGCATGTAAAAGTAGTCTTTTCTTGATCCTCTAATGCAATTGGTATTTGATTATACCCCGAATAACCATCAAGAAAACAATAGTAGGGATATCCTGCTACTCTTTCTAGAATTTGATCAAGAAATGACAAGGGGAAATGATCTTTCCTAGTGGCTGTATTCAATTTTCTAAAATCAATACACATACGCCAACTAGATGAAACTCGCGTAGGTATTAACTCACCTTTTTCATTTTCAACTACTGTTATTCTAGATTTCTTAGGCACAACTTGTGTAGGACTTACCCACTGACTATCAAAAATAGGGTAAATAATTCTAACATTAAGTAATTTAAGAACTTCAGCCCTAACTACCTCTTTCATGTATGGATTTAATCTTCTTTGAGGTTGTGATGTTTTGGCATTATCCTCTAAATGTATTCTATGTGTACAAATTAATGGATTAATGCCTTTTATATCTATTAATGTCCATCCAATTACACTTTTATGCCTTTTAAGTACTTCTATCAACATACCTTCTTGTTCTTCAGTAAGGATTGATGAAATTACTACTGGAAAGCTTTGGTCTTCTCCCAAAAATGTGTACTTCAACCCAGCAGGTAATGGCTTTAGTTCCAGTGTGGGTACTTTTTCTTGAATATTATCATTCATGGGTTGTCGCTCTTCGAATCTCGGCTTTCATCCTTTGTATTCCATTGCCTGTGTACAATCAAGCAAAGAACATATTTCAGAAATATCATCATCTACTTGCGTAGATAAATCAAATGAATTAATTAAACAAACTTCTAATGGGTCAGAAGAACTCCCTTTTAGAAGATGATCATCTACAATGGCTTCAATCCCGTCAGTTTCCTCATTTTCATCATTGACTTCATGTGGTTGCTTGCATATGTTGAAAACATTAAGCTCAAGTGTCATGTTTCCAAATGTTAGCTTCATCACTCTATTTCTGCGATTTATCAAAGCATTCAATCTTGCTAAAAATGGGCAACCTAAAATAACAGGAATTAACTTGGAACTATTAACTATAGGTGTAGTTTCCAAGACAATAAATTCCATAGGATAAATGAATTTATCAACTTGTACTAACACATCTTCCACTATTCCTTTTGGAATTTTAATTGATCTATCAGCAAGTAGAAGAGTTACAGAAGTTAGTTTTAACTCACCCAGATTGAGTTGTTGATAAACTGAATATGGAAGCAAATTAACACTAGCACCAAGATCAAGTAAAGCTTGTTCAATTTTATGTTCTCCAATAATGCATGAAACCGTAGGACAACCAGGGTCTTTATGTTTCAAAACATTATTGCTTTGAATAATGGAACTTACCTGTTCGGTCAAAAAGGCATTCTTTTTCACATTTAATTTCCTTTTAACAGTGCATAAGTCTTTCAAAAATTTGGCATAAGAAGGAACCTGTTTGATAGCATCTAACAATGGAATATTGACCTTCACTTGTTTAAAAATTTCAAAAATTTCAGTTTGGTAGTCCAATTTCCTTGGTTTGCTTAATGCTTGAGGAAATGGAGGTGGAGGAGACGAGAGTTTAGTCTCATTTTGGGCAGATGACTTATCAACCTTTTCCTTATCTTGGGGAATTGATTCACCATCTTTGT
Source organism: Ormosia emarginata (assembly GCA_029884605.1). Taxonomy (NCBI): domain Eukaryota; kingdom Viridiplantae; phylum Streptophyta; class Magnoliopsida; order Fabales; family Fabaceae; genus Ormosia; species Ormosia emarginata. Next base: position 39,937,156 of record JAQQTP010000088.1, read on the forward strand.
CACAAGGTTCAGAAATTTCTTTTTCAATAACTTTTCCACTCCTAAGAGTTATCACAGAATTGACTTGATTTATTTGTTAGTTTTCTGAACTATCCTCATTTAGACTATATTGACCTTTGGGATTCGGTTGAGGTTAAGAAGGAAATTTTCTTTTCTCGTGAATGGTTAGTGCAGAAGTAAGTTTGGAAAGAGTATCTTTTATGTCAATCATAGCTTGAGTGTTTTGTTTATTGATGGCCTTTTACTTTTCTATGAATGCATTCAATGTTCCTTCAAGGTTTTTCCTATATGGTAGGACATAAGGTATATATCCTTGAGAATTTTGAGAATCCTGTTGTTCTTGAGGAGGCAGTGGTTGCATAAATTGTGCTTAGGGTTCATACCATCGCTAATTACCTCAACTGGTCCTTAGGTATCCATTACACAACTTAAACAAGCTTTGAATTAAACTCAGCAACTCCGAAATTATATTTCCTCAAGTGCATAACTAGTTATCCCTCTTGGATAATCAATTATGACCTTCTAATTTTATTTCTGTTCTATTTTCTAACTAGTTAGCTACCCCTACTAATCAGTTAGATCCTGTTTCCCACTCATTATGAGTGCTGGATAATCGGTTAGCACATTCTACTAACTAGTTATCACACAGTTCGCGAGCCTCTGTCAGCTTAGAATAATCAGTTAGCAACCTCAGCTAACCGGTTATTGTTGTGTTCCAGGTCCTCTGGATTACACAATAATCAAATATCATAACATGATAATCAATTATCTCAAAACAAATTTGCTTCTCTAAGTTCTAGGTAGTCATGGGATTTCTTATTCCAAATTGATACTAGTGATGCAGGAAAACTAGTGGTTAATACGGATTAACTCCATCCTCCCAAGAATCTTTTTAATAATAGCAACCTATTTCTTCTTAGTGGTTGCCGTCATTCTAACCATCTTAGTCATATCTCTAATAATTTCACTAGTAAACTCCATAATTTACAATTCACTTCACTAATTCATGATCTTACTTCAAGTGTCGTAAACCACTCATTACTATTCACCAAACTTCTGCATCATATTACCTTATAAACATATTACCTTACTTCAAATCAAGCATTCTCAAATCAAGCATTCCACTTTCTCATCTTCTCACTTCAAACGCATTCACCAATGCTCGATTTCTCCCTTAAACATAAAAGAAAAGAACGACACCTTTTGTTCTTCCAGATAACATATGACCTCGAATATCTTCTTCCTTGCACTTAGCCTCTCTATTTTAAAACTTCGGCATTTCAACTAATTGTGTGTCCTTTAAAAGCTTAAGACATGTTTATCACTGACTTTTCAGTTCTTTAGTTCTTTCATCATATTCACTATTCAAACTTTTCAGTTCTTTAGTTCTTTTATCATATTCACTATTCAAACCTTGAACTCTTCTTTTCTTATCACATCATTGAGAAAGTAACATCAATTAACTACTAACTCTATTTTGTACCTTCTCTCAAAATCAGTCTTGTCATCCTCAACTGACGAATTTGATCTCCTCCTTTTACTCATGCTACTAATAGCCTCACTATGCTTCCGCATCATTCCATTAATAACTTCTGTCTGTTCTCCTATGGCGGCACTCTAGTCTCTTTTCGCTTTCATCAACAGCCTAACAATCTCAGACATATCATAATTATCCTTTCATGAAAACTTTCCTATTCTTCCATTTTCGCCTAGGAGGTGTTATAATTTCCTGTTCACACAGAACATTACATATTGAGTTGGCCAGACTCAATATCATGTAACAGTGTGCCAGTAATTATTAACATCCAATCCTAAGACTGCCATGCAATCCTATTCACATATCTCACTTGAAGATAAAAGAATGCACGACACCAACAAAAATATCTAAACATGCTCAGAAGCATAGTCAGTCCATTCCCCAGCTCAACAGGAAGAACTGCTCTGATACCAAAATGTAACACCCTAATTCTAAATATTGTAGTATACCCTAAGTATATTAAGTAAATAGAATTAGTATGTCACTTCCTAACTTTAGCGTAATAAATAACCTGTTCAATATCTATTTTACGAATAAATATATAGAGCCTTTAAGAAAACAAGAGAGCAAAACATTTTACACCTCAGGAAACTTGCTTTTTACTAGAAATCTATCTGATATGTCTGAGATTACAAACATTTACAATATTAATTACATCAATTTATTTACAAAGCCATAAATATAATTACATAACCAACCTATTAGATTAACAACATAAACAAATCTTCATCTCCTTGCCTTGCGCTTGCTTGAATCCTCCTCTGGATTTATCATGGAAAACATAAAGAGTTCGGGGTGAGAATTAACGATTCTCAATAGTAAGTTTGAAATCGTAACATCATGATAAATCCAACTACTTTGAGGTAAAATGTAAATTGTACTTAATCTTTTGGAAAGGTGGCATAAGCCAAAACTCAGTCCTTTCCCTTCCCAAAGCAGACAGTTCATTCAATTACAAAATAATCCATTTATATCATAACAAGTCAATTCAACATCACAACTTAAACATCATGTACCGTAAACATTTATCATCATACTATAAACAACACTTAAATCCTTTAAATACTACTATCAACCTTTTATAATAAGCTTTTAACCTTAATCTTCATATTGAATCAAAACAAGACGATTGCCCATACAATCGTCAATTTTTATGCAATGCAAGGTAATGTATGATAATGCCTAATGAGAATCCTAAAGTATGCTCATGTAATGATTCTTTGAAATATTTTATTTTAGAAAACTCATGTTATTTGAATATTTCCAGGAAGCCTTTTTGTTCCAGGAAGCATCTTTTAATATAACACCCCCAACCAGAGCTCCAACTCCCGGGAAGCTATGTTAATCTATTCCGTATTGTTCACATGGCTTAGTATTAAATCCCCTCCTTCGGACTACAACCCTTCATTGGGATTATTGAATCCCCTCCTTCAGGTTATAGCCCTTCATTGGGACCAAACCTAGAACCATGCCTTTTGTTTCTCCCGAAGGTGGCTCGGTATTAAATCCCCTCCTTCGGACTACAACCCTTCATTGGGATTATTAAATCCCCTCCTTCAGGTTATAGCCCTTCATTGGGACCAAACCTAGAACCATGCAGGAGAACGCTTCCTTGTATTGTTTTCTGGGTAGGCAGGATGCCCTTTTGTTCCTTGCACTACCAAACATTCATAACTTTAGCATTTGGAGTCCTTTTGTCCAAGCCACTTGGAACCCTTTTATCCAAGCATAAATTTACAATACATGGAAACATCAAATAACAAGTTTGAAAACAAAATATGCAAGAGTATTAAAACCTTTCCTTCCTTCACTTTTTACATAATTGTACTTTTCTTTACATAATAGGGAAGCAATTACCATAATTATTAAACTTTTCTTAATGAATTATCATACATGCTAGTAGAGAGGGACTCATTCAACCTCATCTACCTTTACCTTTTCTTTTATATTGCTTCCCAATATCATGTTCATCAACTTTATCCATACCATACAAGGTATATTCAATGTATTACAACATCAACATCATTCACATATGTCATTCATTCCATATTAATTGCATATAATGATTTACTTCATAAGTCATTCAATCCGTTACATTTATACATCAATATCATGCATATATTTCATTATAAGCTCAATAAAAGAGCATTTAATTCAAGTTTAACCCATAAAGGAGAAAACACATTTCTATTACACTTTCATAATTCAACTTTACCTATTAAAGAAGCTACTAAAGTTTCTAGGGTCCAAACTTTCTCAAAACCCCCTTAATTTTTGCCTAAAAAGGCTGTTTTTCATAAGTGCACCAAATGTACATACTAACTTCAATAATTCTGAGATTTTACAATAATATAGTCTGCCCTCATATCTTTCAAATGCCACAAATCTCACCTCATTTGGATAAATGTAGCCAAAGTTATGCAACATTGTGCAGAAGCTAAAATAGGGCATTTTCTTTTTTACCCGAAAATGATTTGACTTTGAAATGAAACTGGGAACAAACTAAGAACTCAATAATTCTGAAATTTAACAGTCATATAGCCTTATGTGTTATCTTTCAAATAGCACTAGTTTCATGTAAATACGACATCGGAGCAAGAAATTATGCAATCTGGTTTAACAGGTGCTAGATTGCTTTTTCAGCAGAATTTGGCTCGGTTTCAAATCAAAACTGGGACCAATTGGGTTGCTCAATAATTCTGAAATTTTTACTACATGAAGCCTCATGTCTTAGCTTTAAAATGGCTCCAGAATCAAGTCTATACAATGTTTGTAACTCAAATTATGCAACAAACATCACAGACTACTCGATGCTGTCCTGTTTTCTACATAATTCGGGTTATGCATGATTTTGGTTTCTAACCAAGTTCTAATCCTCAAATCATGGATTCTAAGTGTTCCTTAACTCTAATCATGGTCTCTAATCATGTTAGGATCATTAAACACTAAATTCAACTCATTAATCATAAATTCAAGCTCAATTAAGAAAGGAAAAATATCTTTTTTTTTTCTCACTTTGTACATCAAGAGTCCAAATGAAAAGTCCTAAGTTTCTAACTCAAACTCCTACTATAAATAAGTCATAAATAATCATTTAAAACACATTCAAGCAAGAGAATACTCAAAATACCTCAAAATCACATTTTGACTTCTTATACCTCAACTAAGCATGCTATATAATTAACCAACTAAGAACTATAAACTCTTGAGTTTTCAATCTTCAACCAATCATCAAACTAAATAACCTCTCCGTCATTTTAACTCAACTAACAAGAACTAGGATCTTTCTTTCTATACTCACCCAAAATCACTTTCCTTCATCAAGTCTCTCAAAGAACAAGATGAAAATTAGAGAAAAAGAGTGAGAATTAAAACCCCTACATACATAATCTCATATGTAATTTATACATTTCAATACTTATCCATGCTTATTTACATTTAAGACAACATAAACTAGCATCACATTGCATCATTCTTCACATTTTCTTCATGATTCTCGGTTGGGCAGCAACCATATTGCTGCTGGAACAGTAGTAGCAACAGCATATTGCTGCTGGAACAACAGCAGCAGCAGCAACCTTGCTGCTGTTCATAGTCCTCCTCTTCCATAATTTACATAATTTACCTATATAATCTTGGACCTTGATCATATAACAACAGTCTTAAACACTTTCCCACATAATTTCGGATTCAACTTCACCCATCACCCATGAAAAATCCACTTTGCAGTCCCCCCAAATCATTACAAAAAAAAAACACCAACCATGTTCTTTAACACATGTAAATCTCAAGCAAACTAACACTTAAATAAATTTTCGTTTTTAACCTCAAGGATCAGCCATGAACAGTACATGACCCATTTATTTTTCAGACTCAACCATGAATAACAAAGAAGGAAACAAAAGTGAAAATGGAGAAGAAGAATCCCCCTTCCTCAAGTCTTCAACTTGGTCTTTGGTTCTCTTCTTTTTCCTCCATTTTCCCTTTTTTTTTCCGCTGCTCCTTGGCTCCGTTTCTGCTCCCTGTTTCTGTGCTGGAGAGTGACGAAGGAAGTGAGAAAATACTCACTTTAAAAGACAAAATATTAAGGGCATCTTTGTCCTTTCACAAAACTCTTATCTCATAGAAGTACTTTGATCTTATTATTTCAAACTTCCATAAGTGTTAAAATAAATTCTAAGATTTACTTTAATATTTATTTCATAGTTTCTTTAATTTTCTATATCTGCACTGAGTCCATTTGGTATCAAAACACGTACTCGGTGTGCTTAAAAATATCAAACGAACTCAATTTACCTTCAAATTTTAACTACAACTTTCTTAACTCATTTATGACTTAAAAATAACTTATCCATAATTATTTCACTTATCTAGGTAATTTATGTCATTTTCTGGGTCATTTTAGGCCACTTTCCACATTCTGTGTTGCGACAAAGTGCCTAAACTAAATCAGTTTGTCATAAAACTTTACAGATATGTTAAACTAGTATTAAGCTACCTTGGTAACCCTTTACAAGTCTCACATGTTATCGGGGATGTTACATCATACATAATATCTCATAATCAAATATAAATAATCATATTATGATCCAGACCACATATGCAATGTACACAGACTCATTCCTACTCCATGGAGCTAAACACAAACATCAGAGAGAATGATCTGAAAAGAACTATCAGTACCTCAGGTTGCCCAACCAAACTATTACACTGTCCAACGTCGTGTCTATAGCCCACAGTCCAAAACATCGTGTAGTAGTACACAATCCAAATACGTCATACACTACAAGCATTGTACCAAATAGTTTCCACAAGATCTTGATTAAGAATAGTATTTGTCGAGATAGCTAGTGCATGTTCCAGTTACTACGGCCCAGAGGAGCGACCAACTGTCCACATGTGGAATCTACCGCACACTAACGCCTCCAAGTTCACTCAAAGAACACACTACGCCTATCACACCCGCAACACGGTGTAATTCATCTCGTCAGTCAATCACCAATTTCAACCAAATTGACATACCACTTGATGTATGAAATGAATCGTAATTACAAAAATACCCTCAATATCACCATGAACCATAATTACTAAAATACCCTTAGTATCAATATTTTCAAATATAGTATGTCTCCACTTGACAATACTATTTCTCAACATGTCCGGGTCCACCACTTTGGCTCGACAGTAAACTCACTGTTCCCATTAGTCACATAAACATTTTATTGTATTTTCATAATCGTGTCACCTTTTTCAAACGTTTTCAATTCGCGTAAGTATTTTTCAACGTTTTTAAAATCGCGTAGTGTTTTTAAATCATTTTCTAAATCGCGTAGTATTTTTAAATCATTTTCTAAATCGCGTAACGTTAAATCATTTTCTCTATCGCGTAGTTTAAAAATCACTATTTTAAATACGCGTAAGTTATTTCTAGTATTTTTCAACTACGTAAAATATTCCCTTACTTTCTAAATTATATTTTGAAATGTTCTTCATTACTAGTTCATTTTAAATCAATTTTGACAGCATTTCGTCTAGAAATCTATTAAGTGATATTTTCTACGTTTTCCTTTAAAATTTCCATTGTTTAATTATAACCATTATTTACACCTTGAAACTTGCTAACGTACTTTAAACTCAAAGGTAAGCTCTACGTTAGTATTTTTCAAGTGTTCAATTTATTTCTTATCCAAACTTAATTTCTCTATTTAAGTTTCTAAAATAAGTTTATTTACTTTCTTCTCTAAAATTCATTAAAATCCATACTTAGTGAATAACTTTAATTTAGAAACATCATAAGCAGGCATGTTGGCCCAAAATCATTCTGTTTTATAATTCATCCCTAATTATTTCCATACATTTAATCTCTTATAAAACTCTTAATCTAATTTATTTTTATTAGATCATCTAGTCCATAGTTAGAAAATAATTTTGGATCAAAGTATATGGCATGTTGGCTGAAATTCTACATGTCCTTATAATTCATCTTAAAATTATTTTTCATCCTCTAAATCATTGAAAAATTCATTAATCCAATTAAATCAATTAGGTCATTCTTTTAGAAGATGGTTGAGAACATTTTGGTCCTCATTGGTGTTGATGGAGCCGTGAGCTCCCTTGTGTTCTTTGGAACACTCATGCAAATCCTCACATGTTATTCACATCCTATAATAATTATCATGCATCTATGAACACATACCATATATTAAAGTAATCATAAAACACATACCAAAAATATTAAAGCTATAGACATGTTTGCAAACAAAATCAAACACAAATAGGAAAGAATTAAACATGCACACATAATCAATCACAGATAGAAAAAAAAGCATTAAACAACCAAGTGAATGAATCCTTATGAATTCTTCACCATAAATACATCCATTTTCTCACCACCACACAAGGTTGATGAGATTAAATCTCCCTCTTACCTTAAGGGAAGACAAACTCCTCCTAGACTCCTCCTAGTGGTTTTCGTGTAGCCTCCAAAGGATCCCTAACAAACTCAAATAAATTTTTAAGAGTCATAACTATGAGTGAAAAAGATAAACCATGAATCAATCATGGCTTAGGACCTAGGAAATCAAGTTAGAAATAAGAAACAAGGGTTTTCACCTTGTAGGAAAGAATCTTCAAGGTGGTTTTCCAAGCTCAAGATGGATGATTTTGTGAAAACTCACAACTAGAGATGTTCTTAGAATATGGTTTGGGTTTAGGAAATGGTGTTGGATGAAATTTTAGAAGAGTGGAGGTAGGAGAAGTGGGTGATGGCCGAATGGTGCAAGGAGGGAAGCTATGGAGTTTTTCTTGGTATTCTTCGAAGAAAGAGAAAGGAGAGAATAAGTTAGAGTGATAGAATTGATGATGATGAAGTGAAAATGGTGTCCCCCCCCCTATGCATGGCCGTGAGCTTCACCAAAAGGAGGTGGCCACTTTAGTTGACTCCTAAGACTCCATCCTAGCCTTAGCTTGCATCAAGGGTTGATATCAAAGGCTTTGTCTCCAAGCTTGCCTCTAATTGGCTTATTCAAGTCATAGTCACATGTTCTTATTATTTTCCCGAGCCCGAAAATTATTATTTTATTGACTCGGAACAAATCACACAAAATAATCAAATACTGTTACGAAACTGTCAAATTAATTTTATAACACACAGAAAATAGAAAACAACACAATTAAGGTAAAATCGTAATTTAACCAAAAATTGGGGTGTTACATTTGTTACTTAAGCATTGCAACAATTCACCATCAACACTCTTGAAAAATAGCTCTTTATTAAGCAATACATAATTAACATTGCGGAGTCTTATTTTGCACTAGACATTACTATTTGGGTTTGATACATAGGATTTCAATTCTTGCATCCAATTATCCATCCCCTAATTAAAAACTTCGGTTTGAAATATCTCTTTTCCTTTCACAGGTAAAATTTCGCCTTTAATTCCCATCAAGTTGTAACATCCTTAATTCAATTACTAACAATGTATCCGGAATTACGCATTAGTAATCAAAATTAAGCATGTCACGTAATACTAATAAAATAATATGAAAATAGATATAAAAGATATATAAAATATGAGTCTGTTGAGGACTATGATAACACACATATATTATGAAGTACAATATATAGAGTGTATTACAATACTCAATAATTACATAATTCTGTTACAAAGCATTAAATATATACATCATAAAATACAAATGATGTAAAAATCTATTCTACGTCTTCCTCTTTTGCCTGTTTGCCAAAGAACGCATTCCTAAAACTATTAAGGAATATAAACAAGAGGGGTGAGAATTCTATGAATTGTCAGTAATACTAATAAAAATACGTGTCATCAAAATACTTCCATTTGTTTTAGGGAAAAATACATTTAAAAAAAAACTTTAATCATAAAGTAAAGGTGGCAAAGTGCCAAATCTGGTCATTTCTCTTCCCGAAATAGAATTCCAATTTTATTAGATTTTTAAAAACAATTCATATTTATAAGCACATTGTCATCATTCAAATGCAATTATAGATTCAATATCATATTTCAATTTCCACACTATGATCTTTTCTAATATTATTAACATATATCACATTCAAAAAGTATATCTCCCATGAGTCATAATTCTCTATAACAAGATTATAGTCTCATTTCCTCCAAATACGAGGAATAATTAATAATATATCCTTGTATATATACCCATCAGATACAAGGGCTAATCAACAACATAACCTCCAGGTACGAGGATTAACTAATAATATATCCATCAAGTACATGAACAATAAATATAATATTCATCTGGCACATGGATAGTCAATATAACATTCATCAGGTATATGGATCATCAATATAATATCCATCTATACATGGATAGTCAATATAATATCCATCAGGTACATGGATAATCAACAATATGTCCTTTAGGTACAAGGATAATCAACAATCTTTTCTAACATCAATTATTATCTCTACGTACGAGGTACATGTCTGACATAAATTCTCAACAAGTGCACAATTCAAGCACTCACACATTGTTTGCATTATAGGGAAAGCCATGTCTCTTTGGATTCGGCCTACATGGCCAATACAAGAATTATAAGAGCAATTCAAGCATGCAAGTGCTAGAATTTCTCCATAACCCATAGCAACTCAAATAATTAGTATCAAACACAATTAGCCATACACAAGTCACACTTTACTACATGGCTATCCCTTTAAGAGAATTCCAAACATGACCAAAAAGACATATCAAAGATTATTTATCTATCCAATTTTGCTACTTAAACATCCAATTGCATAATACAATAATTCAAGTACTAAAGTTTTCTAAACATGGCCGAAAATGCCATGGTTATCAACAATGTAATCAAATCACAAAAATAACTATTCTTATTCATTTTTAGTCACAAAATCCTTAATTAAAGATCTGTGACATAAAACTTTAAACATTTTCTCTTCTTTCCAACACTTGGCCGTGATATCAACAAAGTCAAAAATCAATTAATTTCTATTCATACATGCTAAACTCTTTCATAAAATTCTCAAAATTAAAGAGACAAGATGAAAACAAAAGCTAATCAAGACTCTTCCTGTTGTACCCTATTTTGGCCACGTATGTTAATAGGACAAGATTTAATCATGAGCTTCATAAAAATAATTCACAATCTCAATTCATCATTCAATAGAAAAAGAAGCATAATTTGAAAGCAAGGAACTCTATGCCAATTTGGTTTGGCCGTAACTAACTTGTTCAAAAACAACATCGAATTTCTTTTTTTATACCATAATCAACATGACAAATTCAGGACAAGAATCAATAGGAAGGAAAGAACAAATTGACATAAAGAAACCTCCACTCATCTTGCCTTGGCCGTGAACCTCTCTAGGGCAAGGTGTGACCATAAACTTCTTTAAAACAAGTCAAAAACTCAATTCAAAGTTCTATGGATGGAAAGGAACAAATTAAAAGCAAAGAATGCCTATTCTCTCATCATTTGGCCCTAAATCAATGCCTCCAAATTACACAACCAAAAATAGAATTTTAACCTAAAATCTATCAAAGAAAAACAACAAGAAGAGGCAAGAAAACAAGTTGAGGCAAGTATCCCCTACTTCACTTCCTAGCTTTGGTTCCTTAGATTTTCCTTCTTTTCCTCTTTCTTTTCTCCTCCTCTTTTCTCTTTTCTCTTTTCTCTTTTCTCTTCTTCTCTTCTTGGTCATGTGTTTCTCTATTTCCAGTAGCTTCTTGTACGTGAAAATGAGAGTGAAAAGAAGAAGCAAAGAATGAGTAACAAAGTCAAAAGTTGGTAAATTAAAGTGAATCACATATGGCGAAGGAGGAAGAGAAACATGAGTACTGAAACTTTTATATTTGTTATGTACACTTTAATCTTCCAAAGTTAAGCTTCTAAATATCCATAAGTGTTATGAAAAATTTTAGGACTCAACTTAGTCCTTGTATCCATTTTTCATAATTTTTCATATATTACTATTTATTAGTTAAACTTTATTACTTTGTCCTAAGTTAAAGTAAACCTATGATTTAAGTAAATATGCTTACTGATACTTATCTTAGTTTGTATTATATACCAAATTATTCTCCATGTTTCACTTGTGATCCCAATATAATTTCATAATTTTTTGAGTTACTTAACTGTTCCAGCTAATCTCTTCAGTTTCCTTAAAAATAACGAAATAACTTACTTGATTCTCCAAAGTTTACTATAACTTTTATCAATCATTTATGACTAGGAAATAAATTTTCTATATTTATTTCCATTATATCAGTTATTTATGCAGAAACTTTAGCTATTTTTCTCATTTCATTATTATAGAATTAGACTCAAACTAATCCAGAAGGTTACCCGAATTAACAGATAACTCATATTAGAGTTACCGAGCCTCTACAACTCTGAATAGGACTATTAGGTTAGGGAGGATGTTAAAATTCTCCCTTCCTAAAAAAAAATTCCTCAAAATTTGATTACATTAATCATATGATATAATTATGTAGTTGTCTTTAGTTGTGTCTTTACCTTGTATTCCTTCGGAAGATCTTGTTGTGTCTTTTGCATTCAAAATGAAGACTTTTCCCCCAGTTTGTGGTTTAGGATTAAGTCCTTATCCCAATCCATGGAGACAATTCCTGGCATAATGTTTAGTTCTACGACAAGTGCAGCATATAGCTTTGTCTAACTTGCAAGTTGTAGTACCATGATAATTTTCACATTTAACACATTGTGGTCCCCAAGTTCCCTTTTGAATTTGTTTTCCTTTATCTTGTGGAAATTTGGGCTGAAAAGTATCTTCTTGAATTTCATAATCAATTTTCTTCCTCTTTTGGAAACTTTGTGATCTTTGTTCCTGTTGAGACTTATCCTCAGATTCTATAATTCTGTATTTAATTACTAGAGTGGGAAAGTATCTAATTTTCATAAGTCTTATTACCTTCCTTATTTTATCCCTTAATCTGGCCTCGAACTTTACACACTTCCAATTCTTTTCCGGATTGTATTTGAAGTAAGAAGAAAACTTTGATAGTTCTTCAAATTTCGCTACATATTGTCCCACAGTCATATTCCTTTGTTTAAGTCCTAAGAACTCAAATTCTTTCTCCTCTTGCACACTTTTTGAAATATATTTATCCAAAAATGCAGTTTTAAATACTTCCCAATTAATCTAGGTTCCTGCTGCTTCCATTAATCTCCTTGCACCATTCCACCAATATTCAGCCTCCCTTTTTAACATATACGAGGCAAAAGATATTTTTTGATCCTCCGTGCATCTCATAACAGCAAAAATCTTCTCTAACTCCCTTAACCATTCCTTAGCTTTTGCTGGATTATATTCCCCATGGAGTGATGGAGGGTTTGTATTTATGAACTCAGAAATATCACGAAAATTTTGGTTCCCGTCCAAAGCTGCATTATTTAGTGGTTGTGGATGTGAGTCATTCCTTCTCTCTTCCAATACTCTATAGGTCATAGCTGCCTACTGTAACACCCCTTTGGAGGATGTCACACATAAAAGAAAATAAAAGAAATAGAAATAAAATCTACCCAAGTTGTGAAACATTTGTTAAATATTATTACGGGTTGTAAAATAATTCCTGATAGACAGAAATATGATATAAAAAGATAATGCGGAAAATACGAAATAAAAAAAAACATCATCACTAATAATATACATATGATTAAGTTATAAACTGTACAAATAATTTACAACTAAGACTATAACTATTTAAACAAAAACAGTAAAGAAAGCAATAAAAGAGTTAATATATACAGACATACGCTGACGCGCCCAATCTATAAGGATATGGTTAGAACATAACCAGTCCATCCCTAAGATTACATCTATCTCAATAAGAGGCAAACAAATCAAATTGACCAAAAACAAACGGCCCTTCACAACAATAGGACAATCCAAACAGATCTTAGAAGTAACTACAGGTTTAGCAGTTGGCGTAGATACACTCAACTTAACATTCAGAGAAGACACAGGCAACTTCAGTCTTTCCACACAATCATAGGCAATAAACGAGTGTGTCGCACCCGAGTCATACAATACAGTCAGAAGGTTACCTCCAATGTCACCTTCTCCTTGAATAAGGTCATCAGATTGAGAAACTTCAGATCCCATCATTGTATACACTCGTCCTCCAGATCTCGGTTGAGTATTTCCAGGTTTTTGCTGATTAGTTCTAACATGACGAACAACAGGTTTCTTCTCTGGTCGAGTACAATCCTTCGACATATGCCCAGGCTGTCCACAGTTAAAACAGACAGTTCCCTTGATGGTACAATCTGGAGATAAATGGCCCTTCTTACCGCACTTAAAACACGTCGGTGTAAACACCACTCTCTGTCCTGCTCCACCACTAGGTACACTCCCTCCAACTGGCGGTCGCTGAGTCTGACTTCCTTGTGGTCTAGCATACGGCTTACGCAGAAACCGATTTGTATTGCTACCTCCACCTCTTTGAAACCTTGTCGGCCCAAAGTTCTGATTCCTCTGATCTCGCGACGGTTCAAGCTCCTCAAGTCGTGCACATGCGTCTACCAAAGTATGAAAATGATTCATCCTCAGAGATATCACTCCTCGCTTCAATTCCACTCTCAATCCAGACTCAAACTTCTGACATTTCCATACCTCATCTTGTCGATTTTGAGCATAATCTGAAAATTGAGACAAATTTTCAAATTTTGTGGCGTACTCATTCACTGTCATATTTCCCTGTCGCAACCCAAGAAATTTCATCTCCTTGGCATGCCTAGCACTTGCAGGAAAATACTTATCCAGAAAAGTATTAGAAAACACTTCCCAGGTGATCTCGGTCCTTCACTTGCAACACTCGGTGATTCCTCTCCACCAATGTTCTGCATCTCCTCTCAACATAAAGACAGCATAAGTTACTTTCTTTTCATCTGTGCATCTCATCCCCTCAAATATTCTCTCTAAATCTTGCATCCACTGACTCGCTTTTTCCGGATCCACCTCGCCTCTAAATTGTGGCGGATTATGCCGCCTAAATTTAGATAAATTTAGGGCATCAGCCGTAGCATCTTGTTGTTGAGCTGCTCTCAAATTTTGCTGAGTAATCACTTCAGCCATCTGCCGCATAGCTTCAGCAGCTACCAACATCGGGTCCTCAACACGATTCACGTTAGCACGTCCTCTGCCTCTACCAACCATCTTCTTTCTTCAAACATAACAAAACAAAGTTAGATACATCCTTCTAGATATTTCCGAAAGGATATAAATCACAAAGATCACAGAGAATCACACAGCACAAACAAAAACAGACCCAACCACAACCCCAAAAGACTCTAACTTGGGCTCTGATATCAACTAATGTAACACCCCTTTGGAGGATGTCACACATAAAAGAAAATAAAAGAAATAGAAATAAAATCTACCCAAGTTGTGAAACATTTGTTAAATATTATTACGGGTTGTAAAATAATTACGATAGACGAAATATGATATAAAAAGATAATGCGAAAAATACGAAATAAAAAAAACATCATCACTAATAATATACATATGATTAAGTTATAAACTGTACAAATAATTTACAACTAAGACTATAACTATTTAAACAAAAACAGTAAAGAAAGCAATAAAAGAGTTAATATATACAGACATACGCTGATGCGCCCAAAAAAAACATCATGATTATCTAATCCTCTGATGGATCACTCTCAACATGAAAATGATCATCAGGAGATAGATATCCTGGATGTCTCGACACACGGCGATAACGGGATCGCGCAGTCGATACGATGCTTATCTCACTAGGCTCAGGGTTTTCAGCACCCCAATAACGCCTAATGGATAAGGGTAACTCTAAGTGCAGAAAAAGTGTCGTAGTCATGACAGACTCTTCATCAAAACGTTGACGTAGGATCACGGTCACACGTCCTGCATACGTCACAGAATCACGATCTCCTCGTAGATGCCAAGCCAGAGCACCTCCCTGAAATACCAGCTCTATGAATCCCAAAAATCCTGGCGTCGCCATCCCTCACAATCAATCCAGAGGATATGGATGATCGGATGGTTCTTGATCGTCAACCGATCGTCTCCCACTGCCGGTCTTCCTCCTCTTCAGGGTACACGATCTCAAGGGGCTGTTCTTCTTCCTCGAAGTCTTTACCGCGTAAAATAAATAAACAGAAAATACATATAACAAAGAGGTAAGACAACATAAAATCATCACAACATGGCCAATAAGAAGACGACAAACAACATATATACAGTTCATGCAATACATAAAGCTGTAACAATTATAATAATAAATTGAAGTAAAATTTAGATATCATAACAATATATATCATAACAGATAAAACCTCACAGATAAAATAAGAAAGATAAGAATAAACAGATAAAATATAATAACCAAATATAATAACAAGAACTAGATAAAATGAACAAATAAAATACGAGATAAATAATAAATAGATAAGATGAAAATAAATAGACATAGAGATAAACAAATAATATAACAAAACCCTACTCCATGGAGCTAAAGAAAACACAAGTATCAGAGAGAGGAATGACTCGCAAAATCTAATAGTACCACGGCTGCCCCACCAACTATTGCGCTGTCACACGTTGCGTCTATAGCCCCACGACACAGGAATCCATTATCCAGGCGTGGTGTAGTTCACGGTCTCACGTTGTGGCACTACAGGCAAATGTACTACTAGATTTCACAAATCTCGATTAAATATAGTGTATGTTGAGTACCATAGTGTGCTATCGGTTTACCACGGCCCAGCGGAGCTACCAACTGTCCACATGTGGGATCCCGTACACTAAAGTCTCCAAGTTCATTAGAACAATGAACCACACTACGTTTATCTCATCGACAACACGATGTGATTCGTCTCGTCAACCAATCCACCAAATACATGGCACACATAACAGATAGATGGAAAGCCTGTACGGGTTCACATTTTCTCGACAGCAAATAAATTCTCAAAAACTTGTACGGGTTCACATTTTCCCGACAACAGATAATTTTTCAAAAGCCTGTACGGGTTCACATTTTCCGACAACGTAAAATAAATATAGTAACGGTCAATCGCGTAGAAATTTTATCGCGTTTTCATAATTCCGTCGTTTTTACAAACGTTTAAAAATCGGGTAAAGATATTTTTCTCGTTTTTAAAATCGCGTAGTATTTTTAATACGTTTTCTCAATCGCGTAGGATTTTTAAATCATTTTCTTATTCGAATGCCCTTAAAATTCTTGTTTAAACCAATGAAATAGTACTTAGTACATTTAAACTACGTAGAATAATTTTTCATACCGCATACTGTCTTTAGGATATTTTTACTAATTTTTACTAAAAATTGACAGTATTTTGTTTAGAATATCATAATAATGGTTTCCTAAATTATCCATAAAATTTCCATTTACCTAATTTTTAACCATATCATTTAATTCTTTTTGAAATCTCTAACATGCTTCAAAACCTTAAGTGAGCTATATGTTAGAAAATTTCTCAAAATTTCTGTATTTTACTTCCTAATGATAAAATTACTAGTTTTAATCCTTTAAGCTTAATTCTACTTAATTTGTTTCTTCAAAAATCATTATAGAAAATTTCTTCTTAACTTGTATTATCTCTTTTTGATTGAAAAAGGTTTGGAATCAAGTTTTAGAAATCATGATAACCTATATTGGCATGTTGGCCAAATTTCGTAAAACTTTTTCATTTGATTTCTAAATCATGTCAAAGGTATTATCTTATCTAAGTTCATTAAATCATGTTATAAAATAATGATTTTGAATCAAATAAATCCTTTAGGCATGTTGGCCCAAAATTTACTAAATCTTTACCATTTGATTTCTAAATTCCTTTTCTTTGATCAAATCAATTTGAAACCTTTTTATTTTCTCCTAATTAATTAAGTTACACTTTAGGAAAAATTAAGAGAACATTTTGGTCCTCACACTTTGTCATTGCCGTGAACTAGGGAATGTGTTCTTTGGAACACTCATGCAAATTTACACATGTTATTCACATCCTATATCTTATCATACAATTCTAACACATGCATTTATATTTCTAACACATGCAAAATATTTCTAACACATAAAACCTAAATTAAAGCTTATAGACATACAATCAAAAGCTAATAAACATGCAAAATTATTACAATCACCAAACAAGAAAGCTACTAACATACAACACCTAAGCTACTAGCAACCACAAAAATTAACAAATACACATCAATAAACACACCACAACTGAATCCTTATGGATTCTACAAACAATCCATCTTCTTACCACCACCAAGGGATGATAAGAATTGTCTTCCTCTTACCTTAAATGAAGACAAATGATTAGCTTTCACACCTCCTATGGTTCGGTTTTCACTCCACCAAATACCTAAAAATCTCAAATAAAATCTACATGTTATTAACCATGAAAAAGAAGCTAAACCATGGAGAAATCATGGCTTAGAACTTTGAAAAGAAGAGAGAAAAGAAAAATATGATATTTCACCTTCTAGGTCAAATTTACAAGGTTGATTTCCAAGCCCTAAATGGAAGATTTTGAAGAAACTTCCAACTAGAAAGGTTCTTAGAATAGTGTTTAGGTTAAGGAAACTTGGTTAGAAAAATTTTTGGATGGTTGGATGGTTAGGAATGGCTCTTGGCCGAAAATGGTGAAGAAGAACAACAATGGAGGCTAGGGTTCTTGGAAGAGAGAGAAGAGAGAAAAGTGATGAAGGAGAAATGTGATTTTGGTCTTCAAAGACCTCTTGGCCGTAGACATCAAGTGAGGTGCAAGGTGGGCACCTTGCTTGGCTTCATCCAAGCCATTGGATGAATCAATGGTCAAGATCAAGCCTTGGTGAGCAAGCTTAATTCCTATTGGTTAGCTCATGGTGACTCACATGCTGAGTCACACAGCTCATTTAATTCCCTGCTGAGTTAGCTAGCTGAGTCAGCCTGTTCTGGAAAGTTCTACTGCTTACGGTGATTAATTAAGGTATCGATCTAACTGTTACGCTAATTGTGGGTCCCGCAAAATATTTCGGGTCCACTTGTCACTAAAATATCTTGACTAATAAAATAATATTATAATAATATAAAATTATTTTATTTGTGATTAAATCCTAAAAATTAAAAGATTATTTTTAGTCTCATTCAGAATCGGGTTAAGTAAGATCCCCCAATTCTAAATAATAAAATAAGATTTTCCCGGCAGGAAAATATCATTTTCCGCCTCGGAGCAAATCACACAAAAAGTCCATATAAAATCACAGGACGGTATTATCGGACATTAAATCAAGAAGAAAACAATTAAAAACAAAAAAAACAAATAAAACAAGACGTTCGGGACGTAACGGTCATTTTCCCATTTTTTCCCACAACGTAGGTAATTATCCAAAAACGTTCAAATAAAATATCCAAGAAGTATTATATAGCTGTATATCTTTCGAGAAAAATTAATACAAGTAGCTCGAGAAAAATTTTTATTTTACCGTCTCGAAGCAAACTACGTAAAACGATCAAATAAAATTTGAGCTCTGTATTATCGTAATTGTTTTCATACGAGAAATCGAGAACATAAAATAGGGACACGGCGGTCATTCATACAAAAGCATGAAAAAGTAAAACAAGTACATTTAGAATATTTTCTAAAAATTGGGGCGTTACCTCTCCCCAACAAATAAAAATTTCGTCCTCGAAATTCGATGTTCATCCAAACAAATGAGGATCTTGATCCTTCATTTTATCTTCCACTCCCAGGTAGCCTCACCGTCACATCATTCCATATGACTTTTACTAACTCGATCATCTTCCCTCGAAAAGTCGCTTTACCTTTCTCGTCCTCTATTCGACGGGTAAAGTTTCGTAAGTCGATTCTCCTTTAAGCGCACATCATCGGTTGTATAACATGTGTCGGATCTGGTATATACTTAGAATCGAGACACATGAAACACGTCATGCAAATTTGATAGAAAAGGCGGCAAAGCAATCGATATGCTACGGGACCAATACGTCGGATAATCGATATGGTCCAATGAATTTAGGAGTAAGCTTCTTCGACTTAATCACTCTTCCGACACCGGTCGTAGGAGTAACTCTTAAAAACACATGCTCACCCTCCTTAAACTCAAGAGATCGTCTTCGTTTGTCCGCGTAACTCTTTTTGTACGCTTTGCGCCGTCCTCATCTTTTCTTGTATCATCTTGACTTTATCCGTAGTATGTTGTACAAGTTAGGTCCAACGGATCATACTCTCCCCATCTTGATACCAGCATAGCGGCGTTCGACATCGTCTTCCATACAATGCTTCATAAGGTGCCATTCCGATGCTTGCGTGAAAACTATTGTTGTAGGTGAATTCTATCAAAGATAAAAATTCATCCCAACTTCCTCATTGTTCTAAAACACAAGCACGCAATAAATCCTCCAAAAGGCGTATAGTTTCTCTCTGTCGACCATCCATCTGCACGGATGATATCTTGAACTCAATCGTAACTTGGTTCCCATAGCTTCTTGCAGACTTCGCCAAAATCTTGACGTAAACCTCGGATCTCTGTCAGAAACTATACACGTAGGCACTCCATGTAATCGACAATCTCACCGATGTACAACTTGGGTTAATCTTTCCAATGAATATTTAATATTGATTGGTAAGAAATGAGCCGATTTCGTAAGTCTATCGACTATAACCCATATCGAATCATGACCTTTTCTTGTCTTTGGCAAACCAGTAACGAAATCCATAGAAATGCTATCCCATTTCCATTCTGGAATCGATAATGGTTGCAACATCCCAGCTGGTCTTTGGTGTTCAACTTTCGACTTTTGACAAACTAGGCAAGTTGACACGCATCTAACCACATCACCCTTCATTCCATGCCACCAGAATAACTTCTTCAAGTCTTGGTACATCTTTGTTATGCCTGGATGCATACTTAATAGACTAGTATGGGCATGTTCCACAATATATTGCCTCAACTCTCGGTCACGAGGAATACAAATTCTACCCCGAAACCTCAAAATTCCATCAGTTCCTTCTTTGAACTCTACTGTCTCGTCTTTCTTCATTTGCTCCCTTATTCCTTGCAAAAATTTATCGGCATTTTGCTTTTCCCTTATGTCTTCCATCAGCTCGCTTGAGATAGTAACCATATTCATACAGATCTTTCCCGGTTTCAACTCAACAAATGACCACTCATCTCTAAACTGTTCAATGAGCTCCTTTTCTTTGATCATCAGAGCATAAATACTGATAATCTTTCTACTCAAGGCATCGGCCACGACATTCGCCTTACCAGGGTGGTACAAAAGTTGAAAATCGTAATCGTTCAGAAACTCTAACCATCTTCGCTGCCTCATATTCAGCTCCTTCTGGTCGTACAAGTACTTCAAACTCTTGTGATCACTGAAGATATTGAACGTTGCTCCATAGAGAAAATGTCTCCATATCTTCAAAGCAAAAACCACCGCAGCCAATTCCAAATCATGCGTAGGATAATTCTTCTCATGAACCTTCAATTGTCGAGAAGCATATGCCACCACGTTCCGATCTTGCATCAACACGCATCCTAGTCCTTGATAAGAAACGTCACAATACACATCGAAAGATTTCGTCGAATCTGGTAGGATCAACACCGGTGCAGTTGTTAACCTCTTCTTCAACTCTTGAAAACTGGCTTCACGCTCTTCCGTCCATTCAAAAGCTTGACTTTTCCTCGTCAATTGTGTAAGTGGTCCGGCAATCTTGGAAAAACCTTCGATAAATCTCGATAATAACCAAGAAGTCCAACAAAACTTTGAACTTCTGTTACTGTCTTAGGTCTTTCCCACTGTAAAACAGTCTCCACTTTCGATGGGTCCACCGCAATACCTTCTTTAGAAATTACGTGACCAAGAAATTGGACTTCTTCCAACCAGAACTCACACTTAGCCAATTTCGCATACAGCTGCTTCTCCCTCAAAATCTGAAGAACAACATTCAGATGTTCAGCATGCTCTTCCTTCGATCGAGAATAGATCAGAATGTCATCGATAAAGACAACGACAAATCTGTCTAGATATGGACGAAATATCCTGTTCATATAATCCATAAATATGGCAGGAGCATTCGTCACCCCGAATGGCATTACCTGATACTCATAATGTCCATAACGAGTTCGAAAAGCAGTCTTCGGCACATCCTCCCCTCTTACACGAATCTGGTGATAACTCGATCGCAGATCTACCTTGGAAAATATCACAGCTCCTCTCAATTGATCCATCAAATCGTCGATTCTTGGAAGTGGATATTTATTCTTGATAGTTACCTTGTTCAACTGCCGATAATCCACACAAAGTCGTGAAGTTTCATCCTTCTTCTTAACCAAAAGCACTGGCGCACCCCATGGGGAAACGCTAGGTCGTACAAATTCTTTCTCCAACAGTTCCACCAATTGCTTTTTCAGCTCCTCCAACTCTACTGGCGACATACGGTACGGTGCAATTGAGATAGAACACTTCCGGTACTAAATCAATTGAGAACTCGATCTCCGCTCGGGCGGTAAACCAGTACATCTTCGGGAAAAACATCCAGAAAAATCGTTGACAACGGGAATAGTATTCACATCCTTCTCATTCTTAACTTCTAGAGAAGACAATACTAGATATCCCCTGCGCTCCATCTCTCAACAAACTTGACCTTAACGGCGAGTTAAGAATCCGGACTCTTCTTCCTTAGGAAAAACTATAGTTTTCTTTGCACAATCTATAAGGATATGGTTAGAACATAACCAAGTCCATCCCTAAGATTACATCTATCTCAATAAGAGGCAAACAAATCAAATTGACCAAAAACAAACGGCCCTTCACAACAATAGGACAATCCAAACAGATCTTAGAAGTAACTACGGGTTTAGCGGTTGGCGTAGATACACTCAACTTAACATTCGAGAGAAGACACGGCAACTTCGGTCTTTCCACACAATCATAGGCAATAAACGAGTGTGTCACACCCGAGTCATACAATACAGTCAGAAGGTTACCTCCAATGTCACCTTCTCCTTGAATAAGGTCATCAGATTGAGAAACTTCAGATCCCATCATTGTATACACTCGTCCTCCAGATCTCGGTTGAGTATTTCCATGTTTTTGCTGATTAGTTCTAACATGACGAATGGGTTTCTTCTGCGCGAGTACAATCCTTCGACATATGCCCAGGCGTCCACACAGTTAAAACAGACGGTTCCCTTGATGGTACAACGGAGATAAATGGCCCTTCTTACCGCACTTAAAACACGTCGGTGTAAACACCACTCTCTCGTCTGCTCCACCACTAGGTACACTCCCTCCAGCGGCGGTCGCTGAGTCGACTTCCTTGTGGTCTAGCATACGCTTACGCGAGAAACCGATTTGTATTGCTACCTCCACCTCTTTGAAACCTTGTCGGCCCAAAGTTCTGATTCCTCTGATCTCGCGACGGTTCAAGCTCCTCAAGTCGTGCACATGCGTCTACCAAAGTATGAAAATGATTCATCCTCAGAGATATCACTCCTCGCTTCAATTCCACTCTCAATCCAGACTCAAACTTCTGACATTTCCATACCTCATCTTGTCGATTTTGAGCATAATCTGAAAATTGAGACAAATTTTCAAATTTTGTGGCGTACTCATTCACTGTCATATTTCCCTGTCGCAACCCAAGAAATTTCATCTCCTTGGCATGCCTAGCACTTGCAGGAAAATACTTATCCAGAAAAGTATTAGAAAACACTTCCCGTGTGATCTCAGTCCCTTGACTTGCAACACTCGGCGGATTCCTCTCCACCAATGTTCTGCATCTCCTCTCAACATAAAGACAGCATAAGTTACTTTCTTTTCATCTGTGCATCTCATCCCCTCAAATATTCTCTCTAAATCTTGCATCCACTGACTCGCTTTTTCCGGATCCACCTCGCCTCTAAATTGTGGCGGATTATGCCGCCTAAATTTAGATAAATTTAGGGCATCAGCCGTAGCATCTTGTTGTTGTTTGCTCTCAAATTTCTTCGAGTAATCACTTGACCATCTCGCATAGCTTCAGCAGCTACCAACATCGGGTCCTCAACACGATTCACGTTAGCACGTCTCTGCCTCTACCAACCATCTTCTTTCTTCAAACATAACAAAACAAAGTTAGATACATCCTTCTAGATATTTCCGAAAGGATATAAATCACAAAGATCACGAGAGAATCACACAAAGCACAAACAAAAAGCAGACCCAACCACAACCCCAAAAGACTCTAACTTGGGCTCGATATCAACTAATGTAACACCCCTTTGGAGGATGTCACACATAAAAGAAAATAAAAGAAATAGAAATAAAATCTACCCAAGTTGTGAAACATTTGTTAAATATTATTACGGGTTGTAAAATAATTCCGATAGACGAAATATGATATAAAAAGATAATGCGAAAAATACGAAATAAAAAAAACATCATCACTAATAATATACATATGATTAAGTTATAAAGCTGTACAAATAATTTACAACTAAGACTATAACTATTTAAACAAAAACAAGAAAGAAAGCAATAAAAGAGTTAATATATACAGACATACGCTGATGCGCCCAAAAAAAACATCATGATTATCTAATCCTCTGATGGATCACTCTCAACATGAAAATGATCATCAGGAGATAGATATCCTGGATGTCTCGACACACGGCGATAACGGGATCGCGCAATCGATACGATGCTTATCTCACTAGGCTCGGGGTTTTCAAAGCACCCCAATAACGCCTAATGGATAAGGGTAACTCTAAGTGCGAGAAAAAGTGTCGTAGTCATGACGGACTCTTCATCAAAACGTTGACGTAGGATCACGGTCACACGTCCCGCATACGTCACGAATCACGATCTCCTCGTAGATGCCAAGCCGAGCACCTCCCGAAATACCAGCTCTATGAATCCCAAAATCTCTGGCGTCGCCATCCCTCACAATCAATCCAGAGGATATGGATGATCGGATGGTTCTTGATCGTCAAGCGATCGTCGCTGTAGGTCTTCCTCCTCTTCGGGGTACACGATCTCAAGGGGCTGTTCTTCTTCCTCGAAGTCTTTACCGCGTAAAATAAATAAACAGAAAATACATATAACAAAGAGGTAAGACAACATAAAATCATCACAACATGGCCAATAAGAAGACGACAAACAACATATATACAATTCATGCAATACATAAAGTCAGTAACAATTATAATAATAAATTGAAGTAAAATTTAGATATCATAACAATATATATCATAACGAGATAAAACCTCACGAGATAAAATAAGAAAGATAAGAATAAACAGATAAAATATAATAACCAAATATAATAACAAGTAACTAGATAAAATGAACAAATAAAATACGAGATAAATAATAAATAGATAAGATGAAAATAAATAGACATAGAGATAAACAAATAATATAACAAAACCCTACTCCATGGAGCTAAAGAAAACACAAGTATCAGAGAGAGGAATGACTCGCAAAATCTAATAGTACCACGGCTGCCCCACCAACTATTGCTGCTGTCACACGTTGCGTCTATAGCCCCACGACACAGGAATCCATTATCCAGGCGTGGTGTAGTTCACGGTCTCACGTTGTGGCACTACAGGCAAATGTACTACTAGATTTCACAAATCTCGATTAAATATAGTGTATGTTGAGTACCATAGTGTGCTATCGGTTTACCACGGCCCAGCGGAGCTACCAACTGTCCACATGTGGGATCCCGTACACTAAAGTCTCCAAGTTCATTAGAACAATGAACCACACTACGTTTATCTCATCGACAACACGATGTGATTCGTCTCGTCAACCAATCCACCAAATACATGGCACACATAACAGATAGATGGAAAGCCTGTACGGGTTCACATTTTCTCGACAGCAAATAAATTCTCAAAAACTTGTACGGGTTCACATTTTCCCGACAACAGATAATTTTTCAAAAGCCTGTACGGGTTCACATTTTCCCGACAGCGTAAAATAAATATAGTAACGGTCAATCGCGTAGAAATTTTATCGCGTTTTCATAATTCCATCGTTTTTACAAACGTTTAAAAATCGGGTAAAGATATTTTTCTGTTTTTAAAATCGCGTAGTATTTTTAATACGTTTTCTCAATCGCGTAGGATTTTTAAATCATTTTCTTATTCGAATGCCCTTAAAATTACTGTTTAAACCAACAGAAATAGTACTTAGTACATTTAAACTACGTAGAATAATTTTTCATACCGCATCTTGTCTTTAGGATATTTTTATCTTATTGGTTCATTTTTACTAAAAATTGACAAGATATTTTGTTTAGAATATCATAATAATGGTTTCCTAAATTATCCATAAAATTTCCATTTACCTAATTTTTAACCATATCATTTAATTCTTTTTGAAATCTCTAACATGCTTCAAAACCTTAAGTGAGCTATATGTTAGAAAATTTCTCAAAATTTCGTATTTTACTTCCTAATGATAAAATTACTAGTTTTAATCCTTTAAGCTTAATTCTACTTAATTTGTTTCTTCAAAAATCATTATAGAAAATTTCTTCTTAACTTGTATTATCTCTTTTTGATTGAAAAAGGTTTGGAATCAAGTTTTAGAAATCATGATAACCTATATTGGCATGTTGGCCAAATTTCGTAAAACTTTTTTTGATTTGATTTCTAAATCATGTCAAAGGTATTATCTTATCTAAGTTCATTAAATCATGTTATAAAATAATGATTTTGAATCAAATAAATCCTTTAGGCATGTTGGCCCAAAATTTACTAAATCTTTACCATTTGATTTCTAAATTCCTTTTCTTTGATCAAATCAATTTGAAACCTTTTTATTTTCTCCTAATTAATTAAGTTACACTTTAGGAAAAATTAAGAGAACATTTTGGTCCTCACACTTTGTCATTGCCGTGAACTAGGGAATGTGTTCTTTGGAACACTCATGCAAATTTACACATGTTATTCACATCCTATATCTTATCATACAATTCTAACACATGCATTTATATTTCTAACACATGCAAAATATTTCTAACACATAAAACCTAAATTAAAGCTTATAGACATACAATCAAAAGCTAATAAACATGCAAAATTATTACAATCACCAAACAAGAAAGCTACTAACATACAACACCTAAGCTACTAGCAACCACAAAAATTAACAAATACACATCAATAAACACACCACAACTGAATCCTTATGGATTCTACAAACAATCCATCTTCTTACCACCACCAAGGGATGATAAGAATTGTCTTCCTCTTACCTTAAATGAAGACAAATGATTAGCTTTCACACCTCCTATGGTTCGATTTTCACTCCACCAAATACCTAAAAATCTCAAATAAAATCTACATGTTATTAACCATGAAAAAGAAGCTAAACCATGGAGAAATCATGGCTTAGAACTTTGAAAAAGAAGAGAGAAAAGAAAAATATGATATTTCACCTTCTAGGTCAAATTTACAAGGTTGATTTCCAAGCCCTAAATGGAAGATTTTGAAGAAACTTCCAACTAGAAAGGTTCTTAGAATAGTGTTTAGGTTAAGGAAACTTGGTTAGAAAAATTTTTGGATGGTTGGATGGTTAGGAATGGCTCTTGGCCGAAAATGGTGAAGAAGAACAACAATGGAGGCTAGGGTTCTTGGAAGAGAGAGAAGAGAGAAAAGTGATGAAGGAGAAATGTGATTTTGGTCTTCAAAGACCTCTTGGCCGTAGACATCAAGTGAGGTGCAAGGTGGGCACCTTGCTTGGCTTCATCTAAGCCATTGGATGAATCAATGGTCAAGATCAAGCCTTGGTGAGCAAGCTTAATTCCTATTGGTTGGCTCATGGTGACTCACATGCTGAGTCACATAGCTCATTTAATTCCCTGCTGAGTCAGCTAGCTAAGTCAGCCTGTTCTGGAAAGTTCTACTGCTTACGGTGATTAATTAAGCTACCGATCTAACCGTTCGCTAATTGTGGGTCCCGCAAAATATTTAGGGTCCATTTGTCACTAAAATATCTTGACTAATAAAATAATATTATAATAATATAAAATTATTTTATTTGACATTTAAATCCTAAAAATTAAAAGATTATTTTTAGTCTCATTCGAGAATCGAGTTAAGTAAGATCCCCCAATTCTAAATAATAAAATAAGATTTTCCGCCCGGAAAATATCATTTTCTGCCTCGAGCAAATCACACAAAAAGTCCATATAAAATCACAGACAGTATTATCGGACATTAAATCAAGAAGAAAACAATTAAAAACAGCAAAAACAGCAAAAACAGTACGTTCGGGACGTAACGGTCATTTTTCTATTTTTTCCCACAACGTAGGTAATTATCCAAAACGTTCAAATAAAATATCCAGCAGTATTATATAGCTGTATATCTTTCAGAAAAATTAATACAGTAGCTCAGAAAAATTTTTATTTTACCGTCTCGAAGCAAACTACGTAAAACGATCAAATAAAATTTGAGCCTGTATTATCGTAATTGTTTTCATACAGAAATCGAGAACAGTAAAATAGGGACACAGCGGTCATTCATACAAAAGCATGAAAAACAGAAAACAGTACATTCAGAATATTTTCTAAAAATTGGGGCGTTACAACTACTCTCCTATAGTAGCAACTATATCTCTAAAAACTTCTGACATATCTAGCATATTATTTCTATCACCAACAGGGGCTCTATTAGCTTGGGTACACCTAGTCAATGCCATAGTTCCCACCACAAATAACACATTACATATTAAGTTGATTAAGTTCAATATCATGTAATAGTATGACAGTTAACCATAAATATACAAACTCAATGTTGTTACCAACTCGACCTATGCATCTCAACATTAGGACCAAAATAATGCATAACAAAGCATAGCTAGCTCATACCTCGACTCAACAGGATGAACTGCTCTGATACCATAATGTAACATCCTTAATTCAATTACTAGCAATATATCTAGAATTACGCATTAGTTATCAAAATTAAGCATGTCACGTAATACTAATAAAATAATTTGAAATTAGATATAAAAGATATAAAAAAATATGAGCTTGTTGAGGGTTACGATAACATATATATATATATATATATTATGAAGTACATTATACAGAGTCTACTACAATACTCAATAATAACATAATTCTGTTACAAAGCATTAAATATATACATCATAAAATACAAATGATGTTAAAACCTATTCTATGTCTTCTTCCTTTACCTGTTTGTCGAAGAACGCATCCCTGAAAATATTATGGAATAGAAACAACAGGGGTGAGAATTCTATGAATTCTCAATAATACTAATAAAAATACATGCCATCATAATACATCTAGATGTTTCGGGAAAAAGCATATTTAAACAAAAAACTTTAATCATAAAGTAAAAAGGTGTCAAAGTGCCGAATCTGATCCTTTCTCTTTCTGAAATAGAATTCCAATTTTATCATATTTCTAAAAACAATTCATATTTATAAGCACATGGTCATCATTCAAATGCAATTACAGATTCAATATCATATTCTAATTTCCACACTATGATCTTTTCTAATATTATTAAAACATATCACATTCAAAAAATATATGTCTTATGAGTCATAACTCTCTATAACAAGATTATAGTCTTATTTCCTCCAGATGCAAGGAATAATTAATAATATATACTTGTATATATACCTTTCAGATACAAGGGGTAATCAATAACAAAACTTCCAAGTACGAGGATTAACCAATAGTATATCCATCAGGTATGTGGATTATCAATATAACATCTATCTGGTATGTGGATAGTCAATATAATATCCATCAGGTACATGGATAATCAATATAATATCCATCTTGTACATGGATAATCAACAATATATCATTTAGGAACAAGGATAATCAACTATATTTTCTAACATCAATTATTATCTCCAGGTATGTGATACATGTTTGATATCTCTTAAATTCTAATCACATTCCATAAATTCTCAGCAAGTGCATAATTCAAGCACTCACGCATTGTATGCATTATAAGGATATCCATATCTCTTTGAATTCGACCTACATGACCAATACAAGATTTTTTTAAGCAATTCAAGAATGCAAGTGCGAGGATTTCTTCATAACCCTTAGCAACTCAAATAATCAATATCAAACACATAGCCATACACAAGTCACACTTTACTACATGGCCATCCCTTTAAGAGAATACCAAACATGACCAAAAAGACATATCAAAGATTATTTATCTATCCAATTTTGCTACTTAAACATCCAATTGCATAATACAATAATTGAAGTACTAAAGTTTTCCAAACATGGCCGAAAATGCCATAGTTATCAACCATGTAATCAAATCACAAAAATAACTATTCTTATTCATTTTTAGTCACAAAATCCTTAATTAAAGATCTATGACATTAAACTTCAAACATTTTATCTTTTTTCCAACACTTGGTCGTGATCTCCCCAAAGTTGAAAACCAATTAATTTCTACTCATACATGCTAAAATCTTTCTTAAAATTCTGAAAATTAAAGAGACAGGATGAAAACAAAAGCTAATCAAGACTCTTCCTTTTGTACCATGTTTAGGCCATGTATGTTTATAGGACAAGATTTGATCATAAGCTTCATAAAAACAATTCACAATCTCAATTCATCATTCAATAAAAAAAGAAGCATAATTTGAAAGCAAAGAACTTTATTCCTATTTGGTTTGGTTGTGACTAATTTGTTAAAAAAACAACTTCAAATTTCTTTTTTATACCATAACCAACATCACAAATTCAAGACAAGGATCAATAGGAAAGAAAGAACAAATTGACACAAAGAAACCTCCACTCATCTTGCTTGGCTGTGAACCTCTCTAGGGCAAGGTGTACCATAAATTGTTGGTTGTGGCTTCTGAATACTCAAGAAGGGGGGGTTGAATTGAGTAATAAAACTTTTCAAAACTTATTCCCCTTTTTGCAAAAACTAATTCTTTTCTTTAACTAAGAAAAAGATTTTGTCAACCAACAAACTAAAGTGTGTTTTTGCAAAATATATTGCAATCAAGACTTAAAACTTAACAAGAATTATTAACAGTAATTATGATTTCAGATATGAACAAGATTATTAATTAATCAAATCATGTAAACATCCTAACATATTGTTTAACTCATACAATCAACAATAAAGCATATAAAGAGTTAAGGGATAGAGAGACTTGCAAACCGAGATTTATCCTGGTTCAGCTACCTCCTCTAGTAACCTACATCCAGTCCCCACACCATTGTGAGATTTATCCACTATTGAAAATTCAATATACAAGATTCTTTACATAAGCTTCAATTTTGGATTCCTTCTATCCAAATAACATCTTTTCAAGTAAAAGCAATCTTGCAATTCCCACAAGAATTCCTTCTTTTCTTGCACAGCTCCAAGAGTCCCTTCTACTCTTGATTTCATCAGCGAGAGAACCTTCTCTCTTATCTCTCTTTTACAGAAATATGAAAAGATTGATTCAAATTCTAAAAATTAGATACAATAATTTGAAGTTCTACAGAAAAGAATACTCTATTTTCTTTCAAAGAAAAGCTCTCATAGTATTTGTGTGTTGATCTCAAATTTCGAATTGATTGTTATTGTGAAAGTGTTTGCCATTGTCCTTA
This sequence comes from Ormosia emarginata, assembly GCA_029884605.1. Classification (NCBI taxonomy): domain Eukaryota; kingdom Viridiplantae; phylum Streptophyta; class Magnoliopsida; order Fabales; family Fabaceae; genus Ormosia; species Ormosia emarginata. The sequence goes on from JAQQTP010000088.1 coordinate 39,968,340, forward strand.
TATAGGTATTTAACAAAATAGATCCGTTGGACACACTTTATAAGTCAGTTAAGATCAAAATAGATTCATCTAAAAAATTCTATTATCAGTCAATCGATTAGTACACAGATGTATTAAACAAAATTTCACTTTTATAACATATATACATCGATTGCCTAATCGATTGTGTTCTTGGAAGTACTTGATCTTGATTAATACACATATGAGTACATCGATGTTGTTCTTGAAACACATTCGTATTTTCAGTCCAGAAGTTTATACATCGATTACCTAATCGATTGTATAACTATATCAAAAAGTTCTTGCTTCTGTTCTGGTTTATACATAGATGTATCAATTGATGTACAGATGCAAAATCGCATACTGATCAAGTAAGTCCAGAATCAATCGATGTATACATAGATGTATAACACTTTATACATGGATGTACACTTAGATTTTCATTAAGTTCAAAATCAATTGATGTATACATAGATGTATAATACTTATACATAGATGTACACTGAGGTTTTCATTAAAAGTTAGTTAATTAACAGAAAGTACATTGATGTACACATTGATGTACAAACTTATTAATTAACCTTTTTCATTCTTAATCCATTTTTACTTTTGAAAACCATATTTACTTATTGTGAGAGCTTAATCAAAGAATTAAACAAAGTCTTTTCTTTACAAAAAGATTCCTAATGATCTTCCTTGAATTCCTTTCTTCATGATGCTCCTTCTTTAAGTTTTCCTTCACGATCCTTGATCCTTTACATCCACTGTTCTTACTTCATTAAATCTCATTGAAAAAATCAAGCTTGGCAAGTAGTTAGTGAATCAAAGTAATAATTATGTTAAGTTTAGTCATTAATCAAAACATACTAGAGTCATTTCAACATGTAAAGGATCATTGCATCATTATTTAAATCATTAGTTATGGTACCCATTCTCCCCTTTTGTCATTATCAAAAAGAGTATGTATGGGAGATTTAAAGTATTTAAAACAAGTAATATACGAGAAATTTGATCATTCAGTGATATTAGTAAAATCAAAACAAATTATATAGCCATCATTGTTCAAAAACAGTAGAACAAGCACACAAAAAAAGTACTAATTTCATTCTAGATACACTTAAGACACCTTAAGATCTAAACATCTTCATTGATCCTTGGTTCTTCAGTGTGTGTTGAAGCTTGGGTTGCTTACTCTTCAAGATTGCCTTCCTCTTCAGGTGCAGCAGCAGTAGCTTCTCTAGCTATATTCACAACATCTTTAGAAGTTGGATGAACTTCTAGAGGTACAATGATGGAAATGACTAGATGTTGATGCAAAGTGGCCATTTGGCCTTCCAATGTATTTAGTCTAAGACTCAGATAGTCAATAGACTGTTTCATCACTATATGGTGTTTGATTTGCCTAGCCTCAAAACTTTGAAACATTTGGAGCAGCTTGTCTATCTTGTTGTCCATCTCAGAGTTGTCCACAGCAGCTCTTGGTTCTTCACCAGCTATCTTAACCCACTCTCCATTAGCTTTAGCAAACTTCATCTTGCTAATGGTTCCTTTACCAAACTTGTGGGTGGCCTCACTAGATTGAAACTTCTCTTCATTGTCCAAAGAGACTCCAAAGTGTTCTAGTAATCTTACCACAAGTCCAGGATAGGGTAGGGTAGCTCCATTGATTTTACAATCAAGCATGTGTCTAGCAATTATGAAGCTCTAATTCATCTGCTTCCTTGCAATCATAGCCCATAGTAGCAAAATATCATTATTCTGTAACACAACATGATTACTAGATCTTGTTAATAGCATCCTGCTCAGCACATATTGCAGGAGCCTAGGCTAAATGTGCATAGAGCTGATGTTGATCAGTCTTCCTTCTGGAGCATTTTCAACTAGAAACACCTTCTTTGCTTCTTCTCTATCAAAATTTTTAATCCATATACTATCAGGTCCAGTGCTAGCATGATTATTTCCTTTGTAATCTAGTCTAGTAAATTGAGAAAACTCAACAAAACTCATCTCAATTTTTTTGTTCTTCACTTCAGCAGAAAAGCCATCATTATCCATCTCAAAAGCACAGTAAAAAGCTTTGATTAATGTAGGATAAATGTCACTCCTTATTTGCAGAAATTGACTCAGATTATACTCCTCTAATATCTTGTGAAACGTGAACTCATTTTCCTCAAAGTAATTGAAATCTACAGTCTTAGCCTCATGAATGTCCCTATTTTTGAAATCATTCTTGTAACGCATAATGTACTCCTCATCAGAGAAATACCTTTTGAGAAGTTCATTCTGAGTGACTCCTTCATCATCATTTTCTTCTTCTTCCTCTGTCCTCTTTCTCTTCTTTTGAGTAGTCTTCTTTTTGGGTGTTTCCTTCACCACTTTTTTCTTCTTCTCTTGTTTCTTGGATGCTGGTTTTGAAGATTCAGCAACCTTTTTCCCTTTATCTTGTATCTCCTTCAAGCTTTGGATTGGAAGCTTCTCAATCCTTTGAGAAGACTAGGCTTTCTCAGTTGTTTTTCTTTTAGGCGTGTAGGGGTTGCAATGAGTGAAATAGAGTGAGAAGAGGAGGATTGAGTTGAGAGGGAAGACGTGCAGTGAGAGGGAACAAGTGTATAGGGTTGAGGTTGTTTCACACGAGCCATTAGAGACGATTTCGAGCTCTGCTAGGGTTTGGGTGAGTGAAATTTGGATTTGAAAACGTGAAAGATTTGGAGGGAAAGGTTGAAATTTATAAACCCAGAACAATCAATCGATTACCTAATCAATGTATTAAGGGATTTTATGTAATACCCTTAAACATATGTTAGACTAGTAAATGGTTACCAAAGGTAGTGTTTAACTTGTTTAGCATGCCAGTAAAGTTTTGTGACAAACTGAGTTCGTTTAGGCACTTAGTTGCAACACAGAAGTTGTAAAGTAGCTTAAAATGACTCAGATAATAGCATAAGTTACTAAGTTGAGGGAAATAAGCATAGAGAGTTTATTTCTAGGTCACAAATAAGCTAAGAAAGATGTGGTAAAACTTTCAAGAGAATCGGAGTCAGTTTGGTATTTTTAGGCATACAGGTTGTGTTTTTAATGCCCGATTGACCCCCAGTAGATATGAAAAAATAGAATAATGGTGAAACAACAATTTAGATGAATCCTATGATTTATTCTAAAGTTGTTGGAAGCTGAGAAACTTGAATTAGCATGATTCGAGTGTCCTTAGCAGATATAAGTTTCAATGTAGAAACTTAAGTTAATCTTTTTTCTTAATTTCCTCTATGTCCCACCCCCTATTTCTATCTTCTCCCTCGGCAGAGAACCTAAAAACAGAGAAAGAAAGAAGAAAAGAGAAAAGGAGAAAGGAAGAAAGGGGAAGAAAGGAAGAAGGAGATGAAGAAGATCACGGATCAAGCTTCAAGATCAAGAGTCTTCAAGAGGTAGGGGCTTAGAATTTCTACTCATCTATTTTATCTATATTCTCTATGTATGCATATTAACAACCTAATATGCTAAATTGAGTTCTAGATGAATTTGATGTGTTTGGTTTGCATGGATATGTTTCTTAGATCAATTATGACTTGTTCATGTCATAAACTGAATTTAGAAACCTAGAAATATTCATGTAAACCATTGATGCCCATTTTGGGGTTTAGGGTCAAGCATGCATGATTTTGGTTCAAGAATCCAAATCAAGAGGTTTAGAATGGTGATTGATGTTTCCTAAGTGTTAATGAACTAGTTAGGAACTTAAAATCACTTAGAAACTGATTGGAAATGGCCAAAATCCGTGCAAATGACCATTGGAACAGTACCACGCCCTGCAGAATTATGCAGAATCGTGCTTCTGTTATGGGCGCCGCGGCATGGGGAGTGTGGCGCCGCGGCGTGAGGCCTGAAACCAGAACAGGAAAATTCTGAACAGCCTGCAGTGTTTGTTGCATAACTTGGGCTGTAGATATCGGAATCACTTGATTCCAGTGTCATTTGAAAGCTAAGACATAAGGCTTCTTGTGGTAAAAATTTCAGAATTTTCCACCAAGCCAATCAATACCAGTTTCTGTTTGAATCCAAGGCAGATTCTGTAGAAAAAGGCATTCTGGCAGTCAGTAAACCAGATTGCATAATTTCTTGCTCCGATGTCATATGGACATGAAACTGGTGCCATTTGAAAGCTAAGACATAAGGCTTCATGTGGTAAAAATTTCAGAATTTTCCCGCATGTAGTTTATTCCCAGTTTCAGTTTAAAGTTAGGTCAGAAATGGGTAAATCAGAGAATGCTCTATTTTGGCCTCTGCAAAATATCGCATAACTTTGGCTACACTTAGCCAAATGAAGCAAGGTTTGTGGCATTGGAAAGATATGAGAAAGAGCTATGTGCTCATAAAAATTCAGAATTTTAGACGTTATGATGCATGTTTGGTGCAATCTTGAAAATCAGCCTTTTTAGGCAAGATTTGAGGTGTTTTTGAGAAAGTTGAACACTAGAATCTTTAGTAGCACCTTAGGCAACTTAGTGTTGCAATAGATATCACTTAAGATGTGATTTGATGGTGCAATGAAGATAAGTATGCTAGCATGCATAATAATATGCACTCTAGTAGAGAATGAGAAAGGTATGAACCTTAGAATATCCCAGAGAAGTGGATTATCTTAGGAAGATACCTAAGACCTTGAACAACAAGAATTGTAAGTAGAAATCACACTTGAGTTAGATTCACTTGAGTGGAGACAAGATTGTGTATTAGTTCCAAGAAGGGAATGTTTAGGTACTAAGTCTCTAGTTAAGTGGGACTTTGTGCATTGCTAAATCCACAATAAGATGAATTGTGACTAAGAAGATGTCATAATCATAAGGTATAGTAGAAATGTGCAATAACTCATGCATTAACAAAGATGAGTTAGAAGTGCAAGATAAAGGGAATTTACTTCCTTAGATACTAATGATAGTGTGGAAGTTAAGTTCTTAAGCATTCCATGAGTTTGGAATAATTAAAGAGGTATCTGAAACCTTAAGCACACAAGTGTAGTATAAGCTACTACTAGAAGTGTGATGGAAGGGAAAACTAGATACAACCAGAATAAGTATGTTATACTTATCTAGATGCATGACTTACTCGCGTTAGTTAAAGTTGAGTTAATTATGCAAAGTTTTAGAGAAATACTCATTTATTTCCTTAAGCAAGGGTAGATGTGTAACATCCTAATACAGATATCTAGACATATCCTAGATAGACAGAGATATATAAAGATAACCAGTACTAGAGACGTCATTTCTATACTACATACTAATATATATCTATAATCACAACTGAGTAATTATAGAAAGCCTTGAGAGATTGCGGAAAAACTTAAACTCATACATATATATATACAAACTTAGCCACCTGAGGGCTTGTTATAATACGTATAACGTAAAACTTACAGAACAAATATAAACTTATGACATAAGTTCTGTCTACTTAAATCAATAAAAACTACTCTAGTCTTCATGCTTTATCTTCTCTCCCTTAGCAGGGTTTGTACCTCTGTACCTGTGCCCTTGCCTGCATCTGTGCCTGTGCCTGCATCTATGCCTACTTTTGTGCTTGCATCTGTGCCTGCATCTGGATTTACATGGAATAGCAACTGGGGTGAGAATTAGCATTCTCAGTAAAAGCAATTCCAATACCAGTTCTCTATAACATTGTATAACAAATATATAACAAATGCTATAATTTCTAACTTAGGAGTTTCCTCCTCTTTTCTCATAACTGCACACTTTCTTAAAATGTGATATCAACCGATAGCCTACACACTGTTAATATATACAACGCCCATACAGCTGTACATACCAACAGTGACAGACAATGCCCATACAACTGTCCATGAATGCAATGATAATGATATGTAATATGAATATGCCTAAGGATCCTAAGAGCATGTGAATGAAATACAAATGCAAGGTTTTGTTTTGAAATACATGCAAAAGTCTATTTTGAAAACAAAGAAGTTTGCTAGGAACTAGTCAGTATATCATCCAATGGTAATTAGAGGAAAAACTTATCCTCATATTACACATATCCTGGCACGCTGAGAAATTCGGGCTTCATCCTTACTCAAAGAGCGTCTTTGGATTTCCCACTTATCTCTTTTGGCCTTGGCACCATCGAGATATCAGGGTTATGTCCTTCTCAAAAGTCCTTCGGACACCCCTCTATCTCTTTTTGCCTCCATGAATGACATCAAAGGATACTCACCAGATCGATCCTACTTGACCAATTCATAGACTTACATTCGTACTCATATACTTAGTTCCTTTACGATCTAAGTATATTCTCCTAGGAACTTTGGCTTCTTATGTTTACCCTTTATAATGAGGAGAATCTGTAACCTCATACTACATGTAACCTTAGCACTTGGTTAGAAATACCTGTCCCCTTAGGAACTTCTCTGATTCCTTACCTTCTGGCTAAATGACCTCACGTCATATAACGTTACATTCTCAGGTAAACATTACTAAACTATTCCTTATACTTGTATCCAAACACCACCTTATCACTCTTATCTTTTAAGTGATTTCTAATGCAATACTATGTTGTGGAGGTGTTAGATACCTACCTATAGCAAACCACTTATCTTGGTTGCACTTAGGTTCTTTCTCTTCACATACATACTAGCTTAACTGACTAGTGTGTGAAAAGCTTAGTGTTATGTTTAACTCTTACATAAACACCATCTTACTCTCTTATAGACTCCACTCATCCTAATGAAAGAGTCTGTCTTAACTAATGTCTCATCTACCCTTGCTTAAGGAAATAAATGAGCATTTCTCTAAAACTTTGCATAATTCACTCAACTTTAACTAAAGAGAGTAAATCATGCATCTAACTTTCCTTTCTATCACACTTCTAGTAGTAGCTTATACTACACTTGTGTGCTAACATACGTATTCTGGTTGTATCTAGCTTTCCCTTCTATTACACTTCTGGTAGTAGCTTATACTACACTTGTGTGCTTAAGGTTCCAGATACTTCTTTAACTATTCTAAACTCATGGAATGCTTAAGAACTTAACTTCCATACTTTTGTTAGTATCTAAGGAAGTAAATTCCCTTTATCTTGTACTTTTAACTCATCTTTGCTAATACATGAGTTATTGCACATTTCTATTCTACCTTATGATTATGACATCTTCTTAGTCACAATTCATCTTATTTTGTATTTAGCAATGTACCAAGTCTCACTTAACTTGAGACTTCGTACCTAAACATTCCCTCTTTGGAACTAATACACAATCTTGTCTCCACTCAAGTGAATCTAACTCAAGAGTGTTTCTTACTTGCAACTCTTTGTTGCCTAAGGTTCTAGGTACCTTCCCAAGATAATCCACTATTCTTGGATCTTGTAAGCTTCATACCTTTCTCATTCTCTACTAGAGTGAATACTTCTATTCATCCTTGTATACTTTTCTTCATGGCACTATCTCATCACATCTTGAGTGATATCTATTGCAACGTTAAGTTGCCTAAGGTGCAATGTTATTACCTAAAGCAAACCTTTCCTTTAGGAAGCTTAAAAGCCTATGCTTTCTCATACTTGATAGGTAAGTATTTTCCACTTGAAAATATCCCCATTTGTGCCTTAACACACTTTAGGAAACATATATAAATGATCCCCTTTACTTTAGAACTTCAAAACATCCAAAAATAACATTTTGGATCTTCAGGGTCTCACGCCGTGGCACGGCATTGGCACGCCGCGGCGCCCTACTCTCAGGTGCTAATACTGGGCTGATTGGTGGTCTCACGCCGCAGTGCACACACCCCACGCCACGGTGCCCATGACAGAACAGCAGTTCTGCAGAATGCGGTTTCTGCATAATTGGTTAAAAAAACAATTCCCAATCCTTTTCTCATGGATTCTAAGTGATTTCTAACATTAATCTATGCCCTTAAACTAGTTGTAACTCTTTTACAACTTATAAATTCTCGTAGGGCATAAATCTAAGTCCAGAATCACTTAACTCCAATTATTTCTTAAAATCCATTTTCTATGGATTCTATGGTTATTCTTAAGCCATAAATGACCATCTAGCATTCTCTAGGCTTAAGCTATCTTAACCTAGTCTTTGGAATCAAGAACCAAGTTAAGAACATGGATTTGGCTATCCAAACCCCTATTTCCATTCAAAATTCCTAACCTCCCTCAATGAAAAACAATCAAAGAGAAGAATGATGAATAGAAACCCCTTACCTCTTGAAGACTCGAAGCCTTGAAGCTTGATCCTCTTCCTCTCCTTCTTCCCTTCTTCCCCTTTCTCCTTCTTCTTCTCCCCTTTTCTTTCTTTTCTTTCTCTTTCTCTAGTTTTCGGCTCTCTACCGAGGGAGAAGGGAGAAATAAGGGGGTGGGATGCAGAGGGAATTATGGAAAAAGATTAACTTAAGTTTCTACACTGAAACTTATATCTGCTAAGGACACCTGAATTATGCTAATTCGAGTTTCTCAGCTTCCAACAACTTTAGAATAAATCATAGGAATCATCTAAATTGTTGTTTCACCATTTTCATCATTTTCTATATCTGCTGCTAGTCATTCAGTATTAAAATGCACAACCAGTATGCCTAAAAATACCAAACTGACTCTGATTCTCTTGAAACTTTTACCATATCTTACTTGGCTTATTTGTGACCTAGAAATAAACTCTCTATGTTTATTTCTCTCAACTTAGTAACTTAGGTTATTATCTGAGTCATTTTTAGCCACTTTATAACTTCTGTGATGCAACTAAATGCCTAAATGAACTCAGTTTGTCACAAAACTTGACTGGCATGCTAAAGAAGTCAAATGCTACCTTCGGTAACCATTTACCAGTCTAACATGTGCTTAAGGGAATTACAAGATGAGGCAGTAGTTAAGATAGACTCTTTCACTAGGATGAGTTGAGTCTATAGGAAAGTTAAGATAGTGGTTATGTAAGAGATAAGCATAACACTAAGCTTTTCACACACTAGTTAATTAATCTAGAATGTATGTGAAGAGTAAGAACCTTAGTGCAACCAAGATTAGTGGTGTGCCATAGGTGAGTACCTAACACCTTAGCAACATAGTGTTGCATTAGAAATCACTTAAGAGATATAAGTGATGAGGTGGAGTTAGGTACAAGTATGAGAAATGGTCTAGTAATGTTTACCTGAGAATGTAACATTATATGACGTGAGGTCATTTAGCTAAGAAGGTAAGAAATCAGAGAAGTTCCTAAGGGGACAAGTATTTCTAACCAAATGCTAAGGTTATATGTAGTATGAGGTTACAGATTCTCCTCATTACAAAGGGTAAACATAAGAAGCCAAAGTTCCTAGGAGAATATGCTTAGATCGTAAAGGAACTAAGTATATAAATATGTATGTAAGTCTACGAATTAGTCAAGTAGTATCGATCTTGGTGAATATCCTTTGATGTTCATTAATGGAGGCAATAAGAGATAGATGGGTGTCCGAAGGACTTTTGAGAAGGACATAACCCTGATGTCTCGATAGTGCCAAGGCCAAAGGACATAAGTGGGAAATCCAAAGACGCTCTTTAACCAAGGATGAAGCCCGAATTTCTCAGCGTGCTAGGATATGTGTAATGTGAGGATGAGTTTTCCCTCTAGTTACCACTGGATGATATACTGACTAGTTCATAGCAAACTTCCTTATTTTCAAAATAAACTTTTACATGTATTTCAAAACAAAATCCTGCATTTGCATTTCATCCATATACTCTTAGGATTTCCTTGGGCATATTCATATTACATATCATTCTCATTGTATTCACGGACAATTGTATGGGCATTGTCCGTCACTGTTGGTATTTACAACTGTTTGGGCATTGTATATATTAACAGTGTGTAGGCTATCGGTTGATATCACACTATAAGAAAGTGTGCATATATAAGAAAAGATGAGGAAGCTCCTAAGTTAGAATTATAGCATCTGTTATATAATTGTTATATACAATGTTATAGTTAGATGGTATTAGAATTGCTTTTAATGAGAATGTTTATTCTCACCCCAGTTGCTATTCCATGTAAATCCAGATACAGGAACAGATGCAGGATCAGACATAGGTACTATGGTACAGACCCTGCTAAGGGGAAAAAGATAAAGCATGAAGACTAGAGTAGTTTTTATTGCTTTAAGTAGACAGAACTTATGTAATCAGTTTATATTTGTTCTGTAAGTTTTATATTATATGTATTACAATAAGCCCTCTTGTGGCTAAGTTTGTATATATATATATGTATGAGGTTTAAGTTTTTCCGCAATCTCTCAAGGCTTTCTATAATTACTTAGTTGTGTTTATGGATATATGTTAGAATAAAGTATGAGGAAGTGACATTTCTAGTACCGTTATCTTTATATATTGTTGTAATTATGAGGAAGTGACATTTCTAGTACCGTTATCTTTATATATCGTTGTAAAACTATGATATATCTAGATATCTATATTAGGGTGTTACATTATGGTATCAGAGTAGTTCATCCTGTTGAGTCGTGGTATGGACTGACTGTGCTTAGATATAAGTAACAGTTTAGCAGAAAGTTATACATTCTTTTATCTCTTTTTGAGATATGCAGATGGAATTGCATGACTAGCCTTAGGTATGTGTGCCAATAGCTACTGTCACACAAGTACATGATATTGAGCCGAGCTAACTTAATATGTAATGTTCTGTGCGTACAGGAAACTATGGCAACTACCAGGCGAACCTATGAGACTAGAAGTCTGGTAAGGAGCAGATAACCAGAGCTCTTAGAGAAATAGCTGCTGTTTTGAGAGAGCAGACTGCCATTAATAGAAGTCTATCATAAGCGATAGATTAGGACTCGCATAGTTAGTTGTGGGAATGAGAAGGAACTTGTGAGAGATCAATATTTCTTAGAGTTTAGGAAAGTCACTCCTTTGTTCTTAAAGGGAGAGTTTGGTTTGGTCAGAGTCGAAAGGTGGTTTCATGTGATGGAAGAGATCCTTGAGGTCATGTCGTGCGCTGATGAACAGGAAGTGACCTTGCTTCGTAAGGGTTAGTAGGAGAAACCGAAAATTGATACAATAAAGCAGAGAGGTTACTAGAGATGGTTGGTACTTGAATCACCTGAGAGGTGTTTAGAGTTATTTTGCTAGATAAGTATTATTCCCTTGAGTTTTAGAAAGCAAAGGAATAGGAATTCCTAAAGTTGGAGCAAGGGGATATTACTGAAGACCAGTATGCGAAGCAATTCAAAGAATGTCAAAAGTTCTTTTCTTATTTTACGTCCAATCCAGATGAAGACTGGAAGTAAGTAAAATTTGAAGTAGAACTTGGAGAGGGCATTAGAAGAATTGCGATGCAAAAGGAGGTTAAGGACTTCTTCACTCTAGTCAGTGAATGTAGAGTTGTAGAAGTAGATAATCTCAGAACCTTATTGGAACAAGAGTTAGTAGAGGTTCCTAAAGAGGAAAAGATCAGATGTTGAGATCAGTAACGGTGCCTTTTGATCTCAATTTGTGTCAGAGTTGCACAGTGGAAGCTTGGAGTGATGATAAGTATAAGTAAAGTGCTTTTAGATGAGCAACTCTAAGGAAAAAGGTATATCAAGCTTCAAGTCACCAAGATATGCTAGATGTGGTAAGATACATGGATGTAGACCCTGCTTGACGGGTAATCCGTGTGCTGCATAAGTGAGTAACCAAGACATCATAAGGGAGATGATTCTTGGACAAAGGAAGCGACGAAATCTTCTAACTTGGTATGAGATGAGAACACATGTAAAGAGAAATCTTTTAAGGTGTGTATGAGAAGAGTACAGATTTACTTTATAGATCATGTTGATTTACTTTGTGAATCTAGTTTGTTTACCTTGTTGGTATGATTTGGTTGTTTTAAAGAGACAAATGATGTTATGTTCTTGTTTAGTTGGTGTGTGAGACTGTGCCTTAAGTTAAAGGCAAGTTGAACAAAGGAATATCAAGAATAAATGTCTTCGTTTAAGAGAAGGATAATCAAGTATATCAGTTGAGAGAAGCTTTGAATTTTCTCAGGAGATGATCTAAAACTTGGTTGTCATAGAAACAGAGTAAAGAAGAACAGATCTTTGAGAGTTTTCCAGGATTACGAATGGACATGAAAAGTATGTCCAAGGTAGTTTTGGAAACTTTTAGAAAAAATATAGTTAAGTGCCAAGTAAGCCGAAAGTCAGTTTTGGATTACAAGTGGTACAGTTTAAGAGTTATGTAATTTCTCAAGATAGAAATTGCAGAGAATTTTGGTAGAGTTTAAGTAGAAGTACAATGGGTAGAGTAGCCATTGTATCCAAGAGTAGAGAATCTATTAGTAGATTTTCTAAGTTAGTGCTACCTAGTTTAGGCCAGTTAAGGAAGGTAGTACTCAGCAGTGGACTCTAGATAGTGAGTTTGTTTTCCAAGAGTAGAAGAGAAGGTTGATTACTACGTTAGCTTTGGTAATTCCAAATTTCCATGAGAACTTTGAGGTAGTCAGATATACTTCAAGGATGGGACTAGGGTGTGGTCGATGCAATAGAGGTAGGTAGATGCCTACGCATCAAGGCAGTTAAGTATGCAAGAGAAAAACTACCCTAGGGATGATTTCGAATTAGCCATAGTGGTGATTACCTTATAGTTTTGGAGACATAACTCATACGGAGTCTAGTTAAAGGTGCTCAGCGATCATGATAGCTCAAGATGCTTGTTGATCATATGAAGTTGGACATGAAGCAGAATAGATGGATAGAGTTTTTCAAGGCTCAAAACCTTGAGTTGAGATATCATTCGGGTAAGGCCAGTATAGTGGTTGTCCTAGATGATAGTCCAAGAGAGAGTGAATTTCTTGAGAGTTTTCGAGAATTTGAGTTTAGCGGTAACTATGATTCCGGATAGTGTAACACCCCAATTTTTAGAAAAATGTCCCGAATGTTCTGTTTGCTGTTTTTCAAGCTTTTGTGTAAATGACTGTTGTGTCCTTATTTTACTGTTTCTTGTTTTTCTGTATGAAATACAAATATGTTTTACAGGCTAAAATTTTATTTGATCGTTTTACGTAATTTGCTTCGAGACGGTAAAATAAAAATTTTCTTAAGCTACTGTTTTAATTTTTCTGGGAGGTATACAAACAATTAATACTGTCTATAATTTTATTTGAATGTTTTAGATGATTTGCTTCGTCGTGGGGAAAAATAAAAAAATGATCGTTATGTCCCGATTGTACTGTTTTTAATTTTTCTATATGTTACAGTGCTTAATATTACTGTCTATGATTTTATTTGGACTTTTTGTACGATTTGCTCCGGGACAGGAAAATAATATTTTTCTGGGCCGGGAAAATCTTGTTTTAATTATTCAGACTGGGGGATCTTACTAAACCCAATTCTAAATGAGATGATAATTAATCTTTTAATTTTTAGGATTTAACTGTCCAATAAAATAATTTTGTGTATTATTTTATTAGTCAGTACAAATAAATGGTAATGGACCCGGAAATGTTTTGCGGGACCCACGTTTAGCTAAAATAGTTAACTTAATAGCTTAATTAAGCATCATTAGTGAAGGAATTCTCTAGAACATGATGACTAAGTGTGGTGACTAGGCTAATTAGTGGCTAATCATGGTGACTAGGCTAGATGACTATGCTAAAATCAACCAATGGGAGACAAGCTTGCTAACCAAGTTTTAATCTTGACCTTTGATTCATTCTAAGGCTTGGATGAAGCCAAACCCATGACACCTTGCATGGCTTTGAAGTCCACGGTCATATGGCTTTTGGAAGGCCATAATCACTTTGTCTTCATGCCATTTTCTCTCTTCTCTCTCTTCCAAAAACCCTAAACACCATTGAAGCTCTCTTGAAGCTCCATTCGGCCAAACACAAAACCATACCATCCAACCACCCAAAATTTTATCCAACCAAGTTTTCTAAACCTAAACACAATTCTAAGAACATCTCTAGTTGAGAGTTCTTGCAAAATCTTTCATTTGAAACTTGGAAACCTACTTGGAAAATTTCACCTAGAAGGTGAAATTTCTAGTTTTCCATTTCTAAACTCTTTTTCAAAGTTCTAAGCCATGATTTCTTCATGGTTTAAGCTCTCTTTTATGGTTAGTAACTTATAGACTTTTGGTTTGAGTTTGTTAGGTTTTGAAGGAGGAAAACCGAACCCTAGGAAAGGTGTGAAAGAGTAATTTTGTCTTCACTTAAGGTAAGAGGAAGACTAATCTTTTAATCCATTGGTGGTGGTAAGAAGATGGAGTTTGATTGTTATGATTGAAGAATCCATAAGGATTCCTTGTTTGTGTTTGTTTAATAGCTTGTTTGTGTGGTTGTTAGTAGCTTTCCTATTTGATGTTTGTAATAATTTGTATGAAAATGCATGTCTACAAGCTTTGATTTGCATGTCTACAAGCTTTGATAATTTGTATGTGTTAGAATGCATGATAGTATATAGAATGTGAATAACATGATAAGGATTGCATGTGTGTTCCAAAGAACACCACACCAAGGCTCACGGCCATTAACCAAAAGGAGAACCAAAATGTTCTCATTATTTTTCTAAAGTGTAATTTAATTAACCTAGGAAAATTAACAAGAGATAGAATTGTTTAGATCAAGGAAAACGAATTTAGAAATCAAGTAACACAAGTGTATATTTCGGCCAACATGCCAAACCAAAGATCCATGATTTCTAAGATCAATTCCAAATCATTTTCTAAAATAATGATTTAATGAATTTAGGTACTACAATAAATTTGACATGGATTTAGAAGATGAAAAATAATTTAGAGATCAAATGCAAAGACTTTGTTAAAATTGGTCAACATACCACATATTTTTTATCCAAATTTATTTTCTAACTATTGACTAGATAATTTAATAAAAATAAACTAGATCAAGAGTTTTATAAGAGATTAAATGTATGGAAATAATTAGGAATGAAGTATAAAGCATAGAATGATTTTCGGCCAAAAAGCCAAATTTAAATGTGTTTTGATTTATAGAATTGTTTTCAATTAAGGTTAAGTAATAAATGCCAAAAGGATTTTATTACAATGAGTTTTAAAGAAACAAATTGATTAGAATTAAGTTTAAGGATTAAAACTAATGATTTTACTGTTAGAAATGAAATACAATAACTTTTGAAAATTTCTAACATATAGCTCATGCTATAATTTTGAAGCATGTTAGTGGTTTTCAAAAGGATTAAATTATACGGTTAAAAATTAAGTAATAGAATTTTTACGGTAAAATTAGGAAACCATTAACATAAGTTTCTAAACAAAATACTGTTAATTTTTAGTAAAACGGGCAAATAAGATAGAAAAGATGTCCAAATGACAGTATACGCTATGAAAAATATTTTACGTAGTTTAAACGTATTAAATATTATTTCTGTTTATTTAAACAGTAATTTTAAAGAATTCGAACAAGAAAATGATTTAAAAATCTTACGCGATTGAGAAAACGTATTATAAACTCTACACGATTTTAAAAACAGAAAAATAAATTTACGCGATTTAAAAACGTTTGTAAAAACGACGAGATTGTGAAAACGCGATAAAATTTCTACGCGATTGACCACAACTGTATTTTTATACCAATGACGGTATTCTGTATTTTTTTTCTTTCTGCTGTCGGGCTATGAGGTGAACCCGTACAGGCTTTGGAACAGTATTTGTCCGGTGGGACTTACTGTATCTTTTTATCTTTGAGGATATCTGGTAATTTGAGGATATGCCAGTTTTTGGTGGATTGGTTGACGAGGTGAATCACATCGTGTTGTCGATGCGATAAACGTAGTGTGGTTCATTGTCTTTATGAACTGGGAGACATTAGTGTACGGGACTCCATATATGGACAGTCGGTCGCTCCATTTGGGCCGTGGTAACCGATAGCACACTAATGAACTCGACACGCACTATATTTAATCGAGATTTCGTAAAGTCTAATAGTACATTGCCTGTAGTGCCACAACGTGAGACCGTGAACTACACCACGCCTTGGATGATGGATTCCATGTGACGTGGGGCTATAGACGCAACGTGTGACAGCGTAATAGTTTGGTTGGGCAGCCGTGGTACTAATAAATTTTGCGGGTCATTCTCTCTCTGATATCTATATGTGCTTAGCTCCATGGAGTAGGATCGTGTCATATTGCATATGATTATATCTTGAACATTATTTTATTTCATTTGTTTATTTTTATCTGGTTATTATTATGATAAATTGTCTATTTATTATTTTATTTTATCCGATCTGTGATATTAGTTTATTTGTGATGTTATGTGTTCTTATGATATTTAAATCTCTACATTCTTCTATTATTAAATTACTGTTATAGCTTTTCATATTGCATAAACTGTATATCTGTTGTTTGTCGTTTTCTTATTTGCCATGTTTGTGATGATTTTAGATTGTCTTACCTCTTTATTGTACGTGTTTTTTGTATATTTATTTTACGTGGTAAAGAATTTGAGGAAGAGGACCAGCCTCTTGAGATTTTGTATCCTAAGGAGGAAGAGGAGCAGCAAGCTGAAGATCAGTACGACGACCAAGAACCATCTGATCATCCATATCCATTGGACTGATTTGTTTGGGTATGGCGGTGCTAGGATTTTTGGGCTTTGTGACACTCGAGTTTCACGGTGGATCATTAGCTTGGCATCTGAGGGGAGATAGAGACTCAGTGACATATGTGGGACGGTTGACTGTGTCCCTACGACATAGGTTTGATGAAGAGCCAGTGATGACGACTACTGTGTTTCTGCACTTGGAGTTACCTTTATCTCTTAGGCGTCATTGGGGTGGTGTATCCACTGAGCCTAGTGAGATAAGTATCGTGTCGACTGTGCGGTCCCGTTACCGCCAAGAGTCGAGACATCTTGGATATTTGTCTCTCGATGATCTTCCTGAGAGTGATCCTTCAGAGTGTTAAATATTCATGATGTATGTTTTGGGCGCGTCTGCGCATGGTTGTAGTGATTGTTTTACTGTTTT
The DNA here is from genome assembly GCA_029884605.1 of Ormosia emarginata. Lineage (NCBI taxonomy): Eukaryota > Viridiplantae > Streptophyta > Magnoliopsida > Fabales > Fabaceae > Ormosia > Ormosia emarginata. The sequence continues at coordinate 39,985,327 of JAQQTP010000088.1, forward strand.
AGTTACTGTTTCTATTTAAATGTTTGTAGATATAGTTGTAAATTATTTGTATAACTTATAACTTGAACCATATGTATATTATGAGTGTTGTTGTTTCGTTTATTTTATGTTTCCGCATTATTTTATTTAATAATATTCTGTCTAACAGGAAATATTTTTGCAACCCATATTAATACGTAACAAATGTTTTACAACTTGGGTAGATTTTATTTATCTTTCTTTATATATGTGACATCCCCACAAGGGTGTTACAGATAGTCTCTCAGTAAGCAAGGTGGACATAGTAAGAGGCCTAAAGACTCAGATTTCTTTGAAGCTCAGAAGGAGAATAAAGCTCTAAAGGACGAGTGTGAGTAGATCTTCTAAGGAACCCTAAAGGATTTTGTTATGACTAAGAGGGAATAACGAAGTTTAGAGACAACTTTGTTTTCCAAGAGGGTCAAAAATCAAGAAAAAGGATTCCGAAGGAAGCTCACCAGAGAAAGTATACCATCTATGAAGAGGCTACCAAGGTTTTCCAAGAGTTAAGGAAGATGTATGGTGGCCTAGTATGTTAAAGAACATCATAGAATATGTTGAGCTGCTGGTAAGAATGGTGAGATTAAGTAATCTGCCCATCTTTTGCCAAGTACAGTTAGCTATTCTCTAGATAAGGTAGTTCAACTACTTTTGAAAGAAATAGTCAGGATTCATGAAGTTTCAGTGAATATAGTGTCTGATAGAGATACTAGATTCACACCTGGTTTTGAAAGCCTTATAAGAAAGAGTACAAAGCTAAGTTATGTTTTAGTATAGCTTACCATCCATAAGCATAGAGATCAAGAGCTTTAAGGTAAACAGATCTCGTCAAGAGAAGGTGGATGGGAGAAGCTGATACTGAAAAAGGACGGCGTGGAAGCAGAAGTTCCATGTAGAGTTTTGTTTAGCCAGAATTATTTGCTTGAGGTGAGCAATTTTGGGGCCAAAATTTTAAAAAGGAGGGGAGAAATATAATACCCTTAAACACATGTTAGACTGGTAAATGGTTACTAAAGGTAGCGTTTAACTTGTTTAGCATGCCAGTAAAGTTTTGTGACAAACTGAGTTCGTTTAGGCACTTAGTTGCAACACAGAAGTTGTAAAGTAGCTTAAAATGACTCAGATAATAGCATAAGTTGCTAAGTTGAGGGAAATAAACATAAAGAGTTTATTTCTAGGTTACAAATAAGCTAAGAAAGATGTGGTAAAAGTTTCAAGAGAATCGGAGTCAGTTTGATATTTTTAGGCATACAGGTTGTTCTTTTAATGCCCGATTAACCCCCAATAGATATGGAAAAATAGAATAATGGTGAAACAACAATTTAGATGAATCCTATGATTTATTCTAAAGTTGTTAGAAGTTGAGAAACTTGAATTAGCATGATTCGAGTGTCCTTAGCAGATATAAGTTTCAGTGTAGAAACTTAAGTTAATCTTTTCCCTTAATTCCCTCCATGTCCCACCCCTTATTTCTATCTTCTCCCTCGGCAGAGAACCGAAAAACAGAGAAAGAAAGAAGAAAAGAGAAAGGGAGAAAGGAAGAAAGGGGAAGAAAGGAAGAAGGAAAGGAAGAAGATCAAGGATCAAGCTTCAAGATCAAGAATCTTCAAGAGGTAAGGGTTTAGAATTTCCACTCATCTATTTTCTCTATGTTCTCTATGTATGCATATTAACAACCTAATATGCTAAATTGAGTTTTAGATGAATTTGATGTGTTTGGTTTGCATGGATGTGTTTCTTAGATCAATTATGACTTGTTCATGTCATAAACTGAATTTAGAAACCTAGAAATATTCATGTAAACCATTGATGCCCATTTTGGGGTTTAGGGTCAAGCATGCATGATTTTGGTTCAAGAATCCAAATCAAGAGGTTTAGAATGGTGATTGATGTTTCCTAAGTGTTAATGAACTAGTTAGGAACTTAAAATCACTTAGAAACTGATTGGAAATGGCCAAAATCCGTGCAAATGACCATTGGAACAGTACCACACCCTGCAGAATTATGCAGAATCGTGCTTCTCTTATGGGCACCGCGGCATGGGGAGTGTGGCGCTGCGGCATGGGGAGTGTGGCGCCGCGGCGTGAGGCCTGAAACCAGAACAAGAAAATTCTAAACAGCCTGTAGTGTTTGTTGCATAACTTGGGTTGTATATATCGGAATCACTTGATTCTGGTGCCATTTGAAAGCTAAGACATAAGGCTTCTTGTGGTAAAAATTTCAGAATTTCCACCAAGCCACTCAATACCAGTATCTATTTGAATCCAAGGCAAATTCTGTAGAAAAAGGCATTCTGGCAGTCAGTAAACCAGATTGCATAATTTCTTGCTCCGATGTCGTATGGAATGAAACCAGTGCCATTTGAAAGCTAAGACATAAGGCTTCATGTGGTAAAAATTTCAGAATTTTCCCACATGTAGTTTATTCCCAGTTTCAGTTTAAAGTTAGGTCAGAAATGGGTAAATCAGAGAATGCTCTGTTTTGGCCTCTGCAAAATGTCGCATAACTTTGGCTACACTTAGCCAAATGAAGCAAGGTTTATGGCATTGGAAAGATATGAGAAAGAGCTATGTGCTCATAAAAATTCAGAATTTTAGACGTTATGATGCATGTTTGGTGCAATCTTGAAAATCAGCCTTTTTAGGCAAGATTTGAGGTGTTTTTGAGAAAGTTGAACACTAGAATCTTTAGTAGCACCTTAGGCAACTTAGTGTTGCATTAGATATCACTTAAGATGTGATTAGATGGTGCAATGAAGATAAGTATGCTAGTATGCATAATAGTATGCACTCTAGTAGAGAATGAGAAAGGTATGAACCTTAGAATATCCAAGAAAAATGGATTATCTTAGGAAGATACCTAAGACCTTGAACAACAAGAATTGTTAGTAGAAATCACACTTGAGTTAGATTCACTTGAGTGGAGAAAAGATTGTGTATTAGTTCCAAGAAGGGAATGTTTAGGTACTAAGTCTCTAGTTAAGTGGGACTTTGTGCATTGCTAAATACACAATAAGATGAATTGTGACTAAGAAGATGTCATAATCATAAGGTATAGTAGAAATGTGCAATAACTCATGCATTAACAAAGATGAGTTAGAAGTGCAAGATAAAGGGAATTTACTTCCTTAGATACTAATGAAAGTATGGAAGTTAAGTTCTTAAGCATTCCATGAGTTTGGAATAATTAAAGAGGTATCTGGAACCTTAAGCACACAAGTATAGTATAAGCTACTACTAGAAGTGTGATGGAAGGGAAAACTAGATACAACTAGAATAAGTATGTTATACTTATCTAGATGCATGACTTACTCGCCTTAGTTAAAGTTGAGTTAATTATGCAAAGTTTTAGAGAAATACTCTTTTATTTCCTTAAGCAAGGGTAGATGAGGCAGTAGTTAAGATAGACTCTTTCACTAGGATGAGTTGAGTCTATAGGAAAGTCAAGATAGTGGTTATGTAAGAGATAAGCATAACACTAAGCTTTTCACACACTAGTTAATTAATCTAGTATGTATGCGAAGAGTAAGAACCTTAGTGCAACCAAGATTAGTGGTGTGCCATAGGTGAGTACCTAACACCTCAGCAACATAGTGTTGCATTAGAAATCACTTAAGAGATATAAGTGATGAGGTGGAGTTAGGTACAAGTATGAGACATGGTCTAGTAATGTTTACCTGAGAATGTATCGTTATATGACACGAGGTCATTTAGCTAAGAAGGTAAGAAATCAGAGAAGTTCCTAAGGGGACAAGTATTTCTAACCAAATGCTAAGGTTACATGTAGTATGAGGTTACAGATTCTCCTCATTACAAAGGGTAAACATAAGAAGCCAAAGTTCCTAGGAGAATATGCTTAGATTGTAAAGGAACTAAGTATATAAGTACGTATGTAAGTCTACGAATTAGTCAAGTAGTATCGATCTTGGTGAATATCCTTTGATGTTCATTCATGGAGGCAAAAGGAGATAGATGGGTGTCCGAAGGACTTTTGAGAAGGACATAACCCTGATATCTCGATAGTGCCAAGGCCAAAGGAGATAAGTGAGAAATCCAAAGACATTCTTTGAGCAAGGATGAAGCCCAAATTTCTCAACGTGCCAGGATATGTGTAATGTGAGGATGAGTTTTCCCTCTAATTACCAATAGATGATATACTAACTAGTTCCTAGCAAACTTCCTTGTTTTCAAAATAAACTTTTACATGTATTTCAAAACAAAACCCTCCATTTGCATTTCATCCACATACTCTTAGGATTTCCTTAGGCATATTCATATTACATATCATTCTCATTGCATTCACGGACAGTTATATGGGCATTATCTGTCACTGTTGGTATTTACAGCTGTATGGGCGTTGTATATATCAACAGTGTGTAGGCTATCGGTTGATATCACACTATAAGAAAGTGTGCAGTTATGAGAAAAGAGGAGGAAGCTCCTAAGTTAGAATTATAGCATCTGTTATATAATTGTTATATACAATGTTATAGTTAGATAATATTGGAATTGCTTTTACTGAGAATGTTTATTCTCACCCCAGTTGCTATTCCATGTAAATCCAGATGCAGGAACAGATGCAGGATCAGGCACAGGTACTATGGTACAGACCCTGCTAAGGGTAAGAAGATAAAGCATGAAGGCTAGAGTAGTTTTTATTGCTTTAAGTAGACAAAACTTACGTAATCAGTTTATATTTGTTCTGTAAGTTTTATATTATATGTATTACAATAAGCCCTCTTGTGGCTAAGTTTGTATATATATATATATATGTATGAGGTTTAAATTTTTCCGCAATCTCTCAAGGCTTTTTATAATTACTCAGTTGTGATTATGGATATATGTTAGAATAAAGTATGAGGAAGTGACATTTCTAGTACCATTATCTTTATATATCATTGGGAAGCCATGTGATGCGTGCGGATGTAGTGATTAAAATTAAGATAAAAATCAGTTGTCAGGCCCACTAGAAAATAAAAACCTTACAACTAGTTGTAGTTAGTAAGGGTCGATCCACAGAGAACCAATTCAATTAACACTATTAAACAATTCCCAATTTAGACTCGATTAACAATAAACAAGAAAAGGGGGTTTTGGAGTTTTGATGAACAATGAACAACTTCAAAGATAACAATAAACAAACTGAAATCAATAATATAAGAAAATTGGTTAAGAGATTGAATCCACCACTAGATTTATATGATAATGTAAATCCACATATCCTTTTTATTCCAACATGCTCAATTATGTTTTTATGCAATTGTGAGAGTAAATCTCTGTTTTCCTTACGTGTTGGCCAATTTAGCAACCGCTCAAATCAACTCCTAATCACTGATTAGTCATAAAGTAACCGCTCTTACAACTATCCAACAATTGCATTAAGATTTAGAAAACTAATTACACTAAGGTCTAATCACACACCGGGATTAAATTACTTAGAACATATATTTCTCTAAATCTAATACCGCAACCACGCATAATAAACCCAGATCTACCACTTTTATAACTGGCAAATAGCACAAAGATAATTATACCCACATGAACATCATACATCCCACTAGATCTACTACCGCAACCAAGCGCATAATAAACCTAGATCTACTACTTTGAAAGTAGGAACAAGTACAAAAACCTTCATACCAACAATAGATTCGAGAAATATATGAATAAAAACATAAGCGTGTTGAAATAATCAAATATGCAAAGTTTACAACATTAATACTAGCGGTTTCATCACCCCCTTAACCAAGGGAGGTTTAGTTACACATAGCTAGAAAGAAATCACAAGAAAAAGCGAGAGAAAATGAAGGAGAGTTCCCCCCTCCCTATGATAACCAATGGTGCCCTTTTATAGAAGTCTAGGGTAACAAAATGACAAAGGTGAGTGGATGGATGAGTGGGTTAGTGGAGTGGGGTGGTTGAGTGGATTGGTTGAGTGGGTGAGTGGTTAAGTGGTTGGATTAGTGTATGAGTGGATGAGTGGGTGAGTTAGTGGATGAGTGGATGAGTGGATGGATGGATTAGTGGATGGATGAAAATTTCGTGTCTGACTTGGAAGCCAAAAACGACCCACTATACTTCAGATTCACGAAAAGTGTTCTTCATAAAAGTTGTAGATCCTTGTCTTGGCTATAAAATGGATAGCTGGTTTGTCAAATTTGGCTTCCTTAAGCCCAAGATATGTCCCAAATACTGTAGGTTGCTCAAACCCAACTTCAGCACCTCTGTTCCGACTTGCAAGCTCAAAATGACCTACTAGACTTCTTTTTCTCAAAATGTGTTCTTCATGAAAGTTGTTTATTTGGATCTTGACTATCCACTGTCCAAATTTCAGCCCATCTCCATTATTATAGCTTGAGATATGATTTTATGAGTGCACACCGTTCGGATTCTAGTGATAGAACCCGTATTCTGACTTCCATGTAAACGTAGGTCCTTTACACATCTATTTAAGACTTCGAGCTCTTCATCAAAGTTGTAGAGCTTCCTCTTAGCTTTCCTACAAGATAAAATTCATGATTGTCAGATATCAGGAACTCAAGTTATGACCAAAATACAGAAACAGTGTAAAATCTCAATAATGCTAAAAATATTCAATTAGGACCAATTTGAGCTCAAACTCACAAAATCATGTCAAACTCAATCAATTAAGAATATGGAGAGTGTAAATGACTAAATATAAGGGTTTCTTAATGAATAAAATATGTGTTTATCAAATTCTCCCACACTTAGCTTTTTGCACTCCTAGGCAAAACTCAAGACCAAAACAAGGACATAAGAGATTAACAAAATTTTAAATTCCAACGACATTCAAGAGTCCAAAATTTTACAATCAAGAAGAACAACCAAAGGTTCAAGGGATCAAAACATTCATGAGTTAACAATTCTCCACATCTCAAACCAACAAGCAAGGTATCTTCAACATGAATCGAGAATGATAGATCTTCACAAGATTCCCTCTCAATCTCTCAAGTGTTTAAAAAGTAGGTATTTCACTCAATTCAACCCATGAAAATTACACTACCATAAGCTTGCTTATCTTCTACTTCTCCACTACTCAAAACACATGCATACACAAATCATGAGGACTTTATTCAAGGTTGTAGTGAGGTTAAGGTAAATGAAGAGGATAAAATGGATATGAGAGGATAAATACCAAAGAGAATAAAAGCAAATGAGTGAGTTCAAATAACAAGCATAAAAGTTCATCCCAACTCTAATGTATATCCCTTTACATATTCATTTCCCAATCCTTTTCTTTTTTTTTCTTTTTTTTTTCTCATTTTTTTTAGGCACTCTTTCCTTTTTCAACAACCATTTTGTATACACACCCCCACACTTGTTCAAAAACTCATCCATTAACAAAGCTAATGTTCTTTTATTCCCTAAGGTAAAATAAGAACACGATTTTTCATTTAAGGTACATAATGAGCTAGAAATAAGGAATGGTCAAATAAGCTCAAAGGGGTTAAGCAAAGGAAAATATACAAGGTTGGCAGGAATCAGAGAATTTTCAAGAAGTCAAAAGAGTGCTTGATATCATATTGAAAACAAGGTTGGCTATTTGGTTAAACTAGCTAATTAAGAAAGAGGGCCTCAATCATGTTCATGCATGCAAGTGAAATGTAGCCTCAAAAAGAATCAAAGCAAGTTCTAGAGTGGTCATTAACATGAGTGAAAATCACACAAGAAAGAAGAGAATGGCATAAATGTTGAATCCATCCATTAGGCTCAAAATCTCACAAGGTATGCATCCATCAAACTCAATTCATCAATTTAATCATCCATCACCAAGCATATCAGTTCAAGAAGGGAGAAAAGTTATTCAATCATGCAATGAACCCTTTTTTTTTTTGTTTTTTTGTTTTTTTTTTTTTTTTTTTTTTTTTTTTTTTACAAAAAGAACATGCTAAAATCTCTCCCCCACGCTTAATATAACATTGCCTTCAATGTGAAAGAGAGATATAGAAAAGAACAACACAACACGATAAGAAGTGAATCAACGCAAGCGAGAAAAGAAACATCTTGTCGATCTGCATCGACACGAAAAGAAATCAAACAATAAAACTTTAGTACTAATTAGTTACTACCTAAAAACTCCTTACTCGCCACCAATTAAGATGCGTCTCAAGAGTAAAATTACTCCTTACTCGCCATCACTAATTGATTTAATAAGTACATGACAATCATATCATACTTTCCAAACAACACATCAATTTTTTTTTTTTTTTTTTTTTTTTTATTTTATATATATATATATATATTTTGGGTCAACTATCCTTCCCCCCAACTAAATCACAACATTGTCCTCAATGTTAAAATATAGATGAGTAAAGGACGAGAAGATATTACTGTTGGAGAAAGTCGACACAAATTTAAACAGAAACAAGGTACAATAAAATGAAACCCATTAAAGATGAAGTCGCAGATCGGCTTTTGTTTCTTGTTACTTCCTTCGCCGCTTTCGTTGACCAATCTATCCGAGCTAATACTAGGATCAGGTACATACTCAAAAGCTTCTAATTTATCAATGAGCTCATCAATAGTGGAGGCAGAGATAAGAAGTTGTCTTGTCTTGAAGGAGTGATAAATTTACGTTCCACAACTTTGTCAAGAAAAGATAACAAAAGATCAAAGAAATTATTAACATTCAACAAACCAATGGGTCTTTGGTGGATGTTTAGTTCTACCAAGAGACAATTTGAAAAATTTCTTCTAAAGTACCAAAACCACACTGGTAAGACAATAAATGCATCGAATTGTCAACCATTGTTTTCATTCGTCCATGCATAGATGTTACCTGAATTTATTCTCCAACTGTCTTTCCAGTGATGTTATTTTTAGCCAAAGGTTTAGGAATAACACCTAAAACCTGACTGCCTCCTATAAAAGCAACAAGTGATACAGCCCCCATTAACCCACGACAACCTCCCCCATATACAAGATGAATATTCCTCGCAGCAAGTGATCGATCAAGAGTGCTAGCTGCGTTTACAAACTCTAATCCCTTCCCATAACTCGACCCACAAAAAACACAGACATTTTTGAGGTTACGAATAGAAGGCCCCATTCTATACTTTTCCTCCCTTTGAGTGTTTCTGAGTTGAAGGAAAATGGAGAAAATGGAGTGTTTAAGTAGGAAAAAGAATGGAAAGGGGAATAATTGCACCTATGAGGGTAGGTTAGGTTGTCGTTGTCAAAAAATGTTGAAATTAAGAAACACAGAATCTTTTCTCCTTTTTTTTTTACTTTTTTTTTTTTTTTTTTTTTTTTTTTTTTTTTTTTTATTATTATTTTTTTGTTTGAGTAGGAATAAAGAGAGCAAATCTGGTTGGGTTGCCTCCTAATGAGCGCTTAGTTTATTGTCCTCAGCCCGACATGATGATACTTTCAATGCTCCTCATATTGTGGAAGGATGAGGTCATCACTTCCATCTCTACAGTGTCAGGAAGTTCATGATATGGTTTGAGACGATGACCATTGACCTTAAATGCTTTGCCGAAATTTCACTCGATCTCAAGCGCACCAAAAGGAAAAACATTAGTTACCACAAACGGCCCAATCCACTTAGAACGCAGTTTACACGGAAATAATTTGAGTCTTGATTGGAATTGCGGGACTTTTTGTCCTCTGTGAAATTTCTTTCTCGGAAATCAATTGGTCGTGGAATGCCTTAGCTTTTATTCTTATAAATCGAGCATTCTCAAAGGCCTCATTTCTTAGTTCTTCCAATTCCTGTAATCTGGAACTTCCTTTGCTTTCCAAAGACCTTCCAATTCCATATTAACTTGTTTAATGGCCCAAGAAGATCGATGTTGCAACTCAACGGGCAAATGACGGGGCTTTCCATACACCAACCGAAATGGTGACATGCCGATGGGAGTCTTATAGGCGGTCTTATAAGCCCATAAAGCATCTTCAAGTCGAGTGCTCCAATCCTTTCTTGAGGGATTCACTTGTCTTTTCAAGGATTGACTTAATCTCCGGTTGGACACTTCGGTTTGCCCATTTGTCTGCGTGGATGGTAAGGAGTGGAAATTTCTGTGCATTACTCCATATCTCTTCAATAGGCATCAAAGGTTTTGTTGCAGAAATGGGTCCCTTGGTCACTGATGATAGCCCTTGGGGTCCCGAACCTGGAGAAAATATGTGACTTAACAAAATCTGCAACAATTTTAGAATCATCAGATCGAGTGGCTTTTGCTTCCACCCATTTAGACACATAATCAACAGATAAAAGAATGTATGTGAAACCAAATGAAGGAGGGAATGGTCCCATGAAATCAATACCCCACACATCAAAGAGTTCCACAAAAATGATCGGAGTCTGAGGCATTTGATTACGAGGACCAATATTACTGTTCTCTGACAGCGGTCACAAGACTTACGAAGTTGTAAGCGTCTTTGAAAATTGAAGGCCAATAGAAACCACTTGTCAAGCACTTTATTGGCTGTCCTTTTTTACCGCCAAAGTGTCCTCCACATGCATAGGTGTGGCAAAAGGAGAGGATGGAGTGTGTCTCGAGAATCGGGAATGCACCTCCTAATGACTTGATCTCGCACAATGCTTCCATAAGTACGGGTCATCCCGGATATAGTATTTCTGATCACTCCTTAATTTATCTCTTTGGGCCTTGTTCAAACCCTCCGGAAAGTCCTTAGTAACCAGGTAGTTAACAATGTCGGCATACCAAGGGATTATGGTGTTGACAACCATAAAATATTCATCAGGAAAAGTCTCCATGATAGGCATTTCTTCCTCTTCGATTACCAATCTACTCAAGTGATCGGCCACCAAGTTTTCGCTCCCTTTCTTGTCTTTAATCTCCAAGTCAAATTCTGGAGCAATAAAATCCATCGAGCAATCTAGGCTTTGCTTCTTTCTTTGTTAGAAGATACTTCAAGGCTGCATGATCTGAAAACACAATCACTTTAGAACCAATGAGATATGATCTAAATTTTTCTAAAGCAAATACAAATGACTAGAAGTTCCTTTTCTCGTGGTTGAGTAATTAAGTTGAGCATCATTTAGAGTCCTTGATGCATAGTAAATGGCATAAGGAACTCTATCAACTCGTTGTCCCAAGACAGCTCCTACTTGCAAAGTCACGGCATCACACATTAGTTCAAAAGGTAACTCCCAGTTGGGTGGCCTGATGATAGGTGCAACAGTTAACAACTTCTTGAGTTTATTGAAAGCTTCCATACATTTCTCATCAAAGTTAAAATTAACATCTTTTTGAAGAAGTCTGCAAAGGGGCAATGAGACTTTAGAAAAGTCTTTAATGAATCTCCGATAGAAACCTGCATGACCAATAAAAGAACGAATCTCCCGCACACTAGTGGGTGGTGGCAAAGAATGCATGAGTTCTACCTTAACTTTATCTACTTCAATTCCCCTAGCAGAAATTACATGACCTAACACAATACCTTCATTCACTATGAAATGACATTTTTCCCAATTCAGTACCAGGTTAGTGTCAATGCATCTTTTAAGCACCAAAGTTAAATGTTCCAAACAATTTTCAAAATCATTTCCAAAGACACTAAAGTCATCCATAAAAACCTCAATGATGTTTTCAATGTAATCAGAAAATATACTAATCATGCATCTTTGGAAAGTTCCCTGGTGCATTGCGAGTCCAAAAGGCATTCGCCTATATGCAAAGGTACCAAATGGACAAGTGAATGTAGTCTTGTCTTGGTCTTCTCGGAGCTATGGCAATCTGATTGTAACACGAAAAACCATCCAGAAAATAATAATAAGAATGACCACTAATCTTTCTAACATTTGATCAATGAAAGGTAAAGGAAAGTGGTCTTTTCTCGTGGCGGCATTCAACTTCCGTAATCAATACAAACACGCCACCCTGTCTCGTAACCTAGTGGGAATAAGCTCATTTTCAGCATTTCTTACCACAAGTAATTCCAGATTTCTTTGGTACTACCGGACTAGGCTTACCCACTTCTTGTCGAAATGGGGTAGATCACCCCACACTCGGGAGCTTCAAGTATCTCCTTTTTCATAACCTCCATCATGGGAGGATTCAATCTCCGCCGAGGGTCTCTCACGGAGTTTAGTATCCTCCTCCATTAATATCCCGTGCATACAAACGGAGGGACTAATACCCTTGATATCGCCTATTGACCAACCAATGGTGTCTTATGTTCTGCAAAACAGACTACTAGTTTCTCTTCTTGCTCTTGGGTGAGTGACTTTGCAATTATTACTTGGAAGGGTGTCCTTCTCCCCAAGAAGATGTATTTAAGATGATCGGGTAGTGCTTTCGGCCCAATTGTGCCTGCACAATGTGAAGGTTGAGGTATATCGGTAGTAACGGGTAAATCAACAAAAGTTACCTCATGCTCTTCTGGAGTGGATGAGAGCTCTTGTAAGGCAAAGCAACAATTTCATCAATGTCTTCACTCCATGGCTCTTCTTCACTCTTCTTCTTTTCCTCCTGTACATCTAAGCTATGAGTTAGAATTGTATCAAGAGCATCAAAATGGTCAGTATCAAAAGCTGCAGAAATTAAAGAATCAAAAGGATCAAAAGAATCAATTAAACAAGCGAGTGCACATCACTTGGGTATCTCATAGCTTCAAAAATATTGAATCTAATTAATTCCCCATCAAATTCCATTGTTAGAATTCCTGAGTGCACATCAATTTTTGTCCGTGCAGTCTTCAAAAATGGTCTTCCTAGCAAGATAGGAGCAGATTTGGGAGACTCATCCTCTTCCATGTCCAAAACATAGAAGTCTGCCGGAAACACTAATTCATTCACCTGTACCAAAACATCTTCAACCACACCCTTAGGGTATGCATTAGATCTATCAGCCAATTGAATAACAACACTAGTAGGTTCCAAAGGACCCAAGTATAAAGATGCATAAATAGAATATGGCATGACATTTATAGATGCACCTAAATCAAGCATTGCCCTTTCAAACCTTGTGTTACCTATAGTGCATGGAATGGTGAATGTGCCAGGGTCCTTACATTTGGTTGGGAGTTTCTTTTTAATTACAGCTGAAACATTTTCTCCCACTTGGACCTTTTCATTTCCTTTTAACTTCCTCTTGTTAGTGCATAATTCTTTCAGAAATTTTGCATATCTAGGTACCTGCTTAATGGCATCTAACAAAGGGATATTAACCTCTACCTTCCTAAAAGTCTCAAGTATTTCTTTTTCTCGCTTCTTCTTTCTTGGTTTTAACCAACCTACTAGGAAAAGGAGCTTTAGTGACATATTTAGGAAGGGGTTCGAAATACTTACCTTAGGGGTTTTGGAAGTTTGCCCCTTATCATTTGCTTCTTTGGGTGGTTCATCCTTCTCTTGAATGATTGGTGGAAGAGAGGTAGGCTCATCCATCGTCTTTCCGCTTCTCAATGTGACAAAGACTAGCATTTTCCCTCGGATTCACTTACATTTGTGAGGGTAGTTTCCCTGAAGCTTGGCTTTGAAACTTGTTGAATTCTCGTGGACAAGCTGTCCTATCCGATTCTGCAAGTTATTGATTGCGATCCTTGTTTCTTGTTTGAAACTTTGTATAGTTGCATTTGTTTCTTGTTGGAATTGCAAATTATTAGTGGCCATTTGTTTTACTAGCTCCTCTAATGAAGGCTCGATTGCTTAGGAGCTTGAACTTTCTTGTCTCGAGGGAAAGGTACTTGCCTTTGTTGGAATCTGGAGGTCCATAAGTTGGAGGTTGATTTTGAGGTTGCTTTGCATAGCTGAAATTTGGATGATCCCTCCAACCCGGATTATATATGTTTAAGTAGGGGTTGTAATTTTTGAAAGTCCAAAGATATCCCCTCTCGCTTTTACCTCCTCATTTGTGTCTTCTTGGAGAGTGGGACACATATCGGTGGGATGTCCGGATGAACAACAGATCCCACAAGCATGAGCGGTGCTTTACCCGAATCCATTAACCATTTGAACCATAGCGAGTCAATTGAGTCATTTCTTTGTTGTATCTTGGTTGTCTCTACTTCTTTCTTTCGCTCTTACTCCGGTGTCATTTCTAGAGTAGAATTGTTGAGTATTGGCACCATTCTTGAGATCAAGTTTCTAGCTTCTTGAGGAGTTTTATCAATCAATGCTCCTCCGCTAGCAAAGACATCAATCATGTTGCGATCCATCACTTGTAAGCCTTCATAGAAATACTTGAATTAAAAGTTGCTCACTTATTTGATGATGAGGGCGGTGAAACATAGCTTCTTAAATCTCTCCCAGTAGTCATGGAGTGATTCCCCATGCCTTTGTTGAATACCATGATTTCTTTTTCGATTGTTGCAGCTTTTGAGGCGGGGAAGTATCTGTCTAGGAAAGTTCGGGCCATGTCCTGCCATGATTGGATAGATCCAGGGTGGCAAGTAGTAAAGCCACTCCTTAGCTGAGTCTTTCAATGAGAATGGAAAAGCTCTCAACTTGACTTGCTCTACATGAATTCCTGTAGGTTTCATGCTAGAACATACCACATGGATTTCCTTCAAGTGCTTGTTGGGGTCCTCTCCGGATAATCCATTGAAAGATGGCAAGAGATGGATTAAACCGGATTTCAATTCAAATGCCTCTTCATTTTCAAGAATGTCTATGCAAAGAGGTGTTGATCTAGATCTGGAGCACCCAATGCCCTTAAAGTGTTTTCTCGCCATTGTCACTTCTTCAAATATTTCGGATGGCTCAAATGTCTCTCGAACTTGATAGATCAATGTAACGGGCAAACTTCAATGTCGACAGTGTGAGTTGGAAGTTAGCTAGGATGGAAGGGAAATTGAAGATGTGAAGTGAGTTGATCAATATAGTTCCTCAAATTTAGCAATCCTTCGTCTACTCCTTCAAGGGACATCAACACCTACAAAACACTCGAGAAAGAAAGATTAAAAATAAAATAAAATAAAATAAAAATAGAATAAAAATAGGAAATAAATTAATAGTGTAATTGAAAAAATTGGTTCCCAAGAACGCGCCAAAATTCGATGCGTGCGGATGTAGTGATTAAAATTAAGATAAAAATCGGTTATCAGGCCCACCGAGAAAATAAAAACCTTACAACTAGTTGTAGTTAGTAAGGGTCGATCCACAGAGAACCAATTCAATTAACACTATTAAACAATTCCCAATTAGACTCGATTAACAATAAACAAGAAAAGGGGGTTTTGGAGTTTTGATGAACAATGAACAACTTCAAAGATAACAATAAACAAACTGAAATCAACAATATAAGAAAATTGGTTAAAAGATTGAATCCACCACTAGATTTATATGATAATGTAAATCCACATATCCTTTTTATTCCAACATGCTCAATTATGTTTTTATGCAATTGTGAGAGTAAATCTCTGTTTTCCTTACGTGTTGACCAATTTAGCAACCGCTCAAATCAACTCCTAATCACTGATTAGTCATAAGGCAACCGCTCTTACAACTATCCAACAATTGCATTAAGATTTAGAAAACCAATTACACTAAGGTCTAATCACACACTGGGATTAAATTACTTAGAACATATATTTCTCTAAATCTAATACCGCAACCGCGCATAATAAACTCAGATCTACCACTTTTATAACTGGCAAATAGCACAAAGATAATTATACCCACATGAACATCATACATCCCACTAGATCTACTACCGCAACTGCGCATAATAAACCTAGATCTACTACTTTGAAAGTAGGAACAAGTACAAAAACCTTCATACCAACAATAGATTCAGAAATATATGAATAAAAACATAAGCGTGTTGAAATAATCAAATATGCAAAGTTTACAACATTAATACTAGTGGTTTCATCACCCCCTTAACCAAGGGAGGTTTAGTTACACATAGCTAGAAAGAAATCACAAGAAAAACTGAGAGAAAATGAAGGAGAGTTCCCTCCTCCCTATGATAACCAATGGTGCCCTTTTATAGAAGTCTAGGGTAACAAAATGACAAAGATGAGTTGATGGACGAGTGGGTTAGTGGAGTGGGGTGGTTGAGTGGATTGGTTGAGTGGGTGAGTGGTTAAGTGGTTGGATTAGTGTATGAGTGGATGAGTGGGTGAGTTAGTGGATGAGTGGATGAGTGGATGGATGGATTAGTGGATGGATGAAAATTTCGTGTCTGACTTGGAAGCCAAAAACGACCCACTATACTTCAGATTCACAAAAAGTGTTCTTCATGAAAGTTGTAGATCCTTGTCTTGGCTATAAAATGGATAGCTGGTTCGTCAAATTTGGCTTCCTTAAGCCCAAGATATGTCCCAAATACCGTAGGTTGCTCAAACCCAACTTCAGCACCTCTGTTCCGACTTACAAGCTCAAAATGACCTACTAGACTTCTTTTTCTCAAAATGTGTTCTTCATGAAAGTTGTTTATTTGGATCTTGACTATCCACTGTCCAAATTTCAGCCCATCTCCATTATTATATCTTGAGATATGATTTTATGAGTGCACACCATTCGGATTCTAGTGATAGAACCCGTATTCTGACTTCCATGTAAACGTAGGTCCTTTAGACATCTGTTTAAGACTTCGAGCTCTTCATCAAAGTTGTAGAGCTTCCTCTTAGCTTTCCTACAAGATAAAATTCATGATTGTCAGATATCAGGAACTCAAGTTATGACCAAAATACAGAAACAGTGTAAAATCTCAATAATGCTAAAAATATTCAATTAGGACCAATTTGAGCTCAAACTCACAAAATCATGTCAAACTCAATCAATTAAGAATATGGAGAGTGTAAATGACTAAATATAAGGGTTTCTTAATGAATAAAATATGTGTTTATCACTATGATATATCGAGATATCTGTATTAGGGTGTTACATTTTTCCTCCAGTACACACGTGCTAATCGATGTACTTAGCATTAGGATTTTAATTTTGAACTAGATACATCGATGTAGTAATCGATGTATATGCTAAGTCAGAGTATCAAGTTTTGAGAACTTGTACTCAATCGATGTGTGAATCAATATATAAGCAATTGCAGCAAACACAATCGATGTATAAATCGATGTATAAGCAATTGCAGAAATTCTAACAATTTCAGTATACAGATAATCGATGTACAAATTGATATATAGGATAAGTTAGAGAGTCCTAAATTTTGAAACTATTATACAATCGATGTTACAATCGATGTATAAGATACCCTGTACCTATTTCATCAAAATAATTAATTGAGCAATCGATGTATATGATATCTTGTACCAATTTTATCAAACTAATCGATTATCCAATCGATGTATAATGACTTCCAATACTTATTTCATTAAATTAATCGATTTTTCAATCGATGTATAATGACTTCCAGAAAGTCATGTTTCCTGATTATTGAATTTAATCGATGTACACACCGATGTTCTAATTATTTTAAGTCAATAGTACTTGTATCAATCGATTATCTAATCGATGTAAGGATACTTAAAATGAATTTCTAAGTTTGTACATAGAATACCTAATCGATGTATCAATTTTTAGATTATGCATTTTGTCTAAATAAATCAATTGTGTAATTGATGTATAAGCATCAAACATCAGATTTATAATGCATTTAACATTCAAAACATCAAGCATAGGTTGGATCAATTATTTCTAATTCTCTTCTTATGTAGAAAAAGCTTTCTTTAGCCAATGGTTTAGTGAAAATATCAGCTAATTGCTTAGATGTATCTACATATTCAATGATTATATCTCCACTTTGAATGTGATCCCTTATGAAATGATGTCTTATCTCAATGTGTTTGGTTCTTGAATGCATTATAGGATTCTTAGTGAGATTTATAGCACTAGTATTATCACATTGATTGGTACTTTCTCTAAGAGAATACCATAGTCCATAAGTTATTGTTTCATCCAAAGAATTTGTGCACAGCAACTTCCTGCTGCAACATATTCTGCTTCAGCAGTGGACAAAGCCACACTAGTTTGTTTCTTACTAAACCAAGAAACTAATGAGTTTCCTAGAAGGTGGCAAGTTCCACTAGTACTCTTCCTATCTAACTTGCATCCAGCAAAGTCAGAATTAGAATATCCTACCAAGTTACATGTTGATCCTTTACCATACCATAAACCCATTTCTTTAGTTCTTAATAAGTATTTCATGATTCTTTTCAAAGTAGATAAGTGTAATTCCTTAGGATCAGATTGATATCTAGCACATATACAAACACTGAACATTATATCAGGTCTACTTGCTGTTAAATAAAGTAAGGAACCAATCATACCTCTGTACTTGGAAACTTCTACTGATTTACCTTTCTCATCTTTGTCCAAGTAGCATGATGAACTCATTGGAGTAGCCATTTCCTTTGCATTCTTCATTCCAAACTTCTTCAATAATTCTTTGCAATACTTAGTTTGGCTTATAAAAGTTCCATCATCACATTGTTTGATTTGTAGTCTAAGAAAGAATGTAAGCTCTCCCATCATGGACATTTCAAACTCATTTTGCATTAATTTGGTAAATTCCTTACATAAAGATTCATTAGTAGCACCAAATATAATATCATCAACATAAATTTGAACAAGTAGTATGTTTTGTGATTTTCTTTTAGTGAATAGTGTTGTGTCAACTTTTCCTCTTATAAAACCCTTTTGAAGTAAGAAATAACTTAGCTTTTCATACCAAGCTCTTGGAGCTTGTTTAAGTCCATATAAGGCTTTAGTGAGTTTATACACATGATTAGGAAGTTCATTTATTTCAAAACCGGGGGGTTGACCAACATACACTTCTTCTTGTATATATCCATTTAGGAATGCACTCTTAACATCCATTTGATACAATTTAAAATCCATAATACATGCACATGCTAACAGCATTCTAATGGCTTCTAATCTAGCCACAGGTGCATATGTCTCATCATAGTCAATTCCTTCTTCTTGATTATAGACTTTGGCTACTAATCTAGCTTTATTCCTTACTATGATACCATTTTCATCAAGCTTATTCCTAAACACCCATTTTGTACAAATTATTTGTTTATCCTTGGGTTTTGGAACAAGTTTCCAAACTTTATTTCTTTCAAACTGATTAAGTTCTTCTTGCATTACCATAGTCCAGTTTTCATCAATAATTGCTTCATTTATAGTTTTAGGTTCTACTTGTGATACAAAAGCCATATTATTGCATGCATTTCTTAAGGAATGTCTAGTGGTTACCCCTTTGAATATTTCAACAATTATGTTGTCCAGAGGGTGATTTCTTGTAGTTTTTCATTCTTTAGGTAGATCTTCTTATTGAGCTTCTACTGGAATTTCCACTGCTTCATCCACTTTGACATTGTCTTGCTTTTCCTCAAGTTGAATCTCTTCTAAAGTTTCTGCAACATCATCAATAAATTCCTTTCCCAACCTTTTGGAGTTAGTTTCATCAAATGTAACATGTACAGATTCTTCAATTATTTGTGTTCTTTTATTAAAGATTCTAAAAGCTTTACTAGATGATGAATAGCCTAGAAATATTCCTTCATCAACTTTAGGATCAAACTTTCCTAGATTATCCTTTCCATTATTTAATACGAAGCATTTACAACCAAAGACATGGAAATGTGAAACATTTGGTTTTCTACCTTTATAGAGTTCATATGGAGTCTTTTTCAAAATTGGTTTAATCAAGACTCTATTCATTACATAGCAAGTTGTGTTTACAGCATCTGCCCAAAAATATTTTGGCATATTTGAGTCATTCAACATAGTTCTTACTATTTCTTCTAAAGATCTATTTTTCCTTTCCACAACTCCATTTTGTTGTGGAGTTCTTGGAGCAGAGAAATTATGTTGAATTCCTAACTCTTCACAAAATTTATCAAATTCTTCATTTTGAAATTCTCCACCATGATCACTCCTTATAGAAGTTATTTTCATGTCTTTTTCATTTTGTACTAACTTAGCTATTTTCTTAAAGGCTGTAAAAGCTTCATTCTTATATGCTAAGAAGAAGGTCCAAGTAAATCTAGAGTAATCATCAACTATAACTAATGTATATAAATTTCTTCCAAAATTTTTGGTCCTAGAGGGTCCAAATAAGTCCATGTGCAGAAGTTGTAAAGGTCTTTCAGTTAAAACTATATTCTTAGCCTCAAAAGATACTTTAGTTTGCTTACCCTTTTGGCATGCATCACATAAACCATCCTTTGAGAACTTGGTTTTGGGAAGTCCAATTACCAATTCTTTAGAAATAAGTTTGTTTAGATGATTCATATAAATATGTCCTATTCTTCTATGCCATAGCCAATTTTCCTCTTCCTTAGATATCAAACAACATACATCACTAGCAGAAATATTTTCTAAATCTATCATGTATATGTTATTCAATCTATTACCTATCAACTTTGCATTACTATCATGCTTGTTTTCTATAATGCAACTACTAGAGTTAAAGAATACCTTATAACCTTTATCATATAGTTGACTAATGCTTAGTAGATTATGCTTAAGCTCTTCCACATATAGTACACCTTCTATCTTGGTAGTTGTGTTTCTTCCAATTGTTCCAACTCCTAAGATCCTTCCTTTGTTGTTATCCCCATAGGTGACACTTCCACCTTGTTTGGGAATGAAGGATGAGAACTTTGTAATATCTCCAGTCATATGTTTGGAGCAGCCACTATCAAGATACCAATTTGAGCTTTTGGTTCTCAAGCACACCTACAAAACAGATTTTAAGCATTTGATTTAGGTACCTAAGTTTTGTTGGGTCCTTTGGTGTTAGTCATCACATATGTTCTCTTGGGAACCCAAATTTGTTTAACATTAATCCTTGAAGGATTTCTAAAATAGCATGTAGAAGTTGTATGTCCTTTTCTTGCACAATAGAAACATTTAACAAAAGGACTAGTAGAAGATTTAGGTGCAACAAAGAGTTTCTTAAAAGCCTTCTCATGGAATGCTAGTTTATAGCCTATTCCAGCTCTGTAATACACTCCTTTTTGTTGTCCTAATATGGCATTTAGATTATCTCTTCCCATTGTAAATTTAGATAGAGTGATTTTCAGTTTTTCCACTTCTTTTTCCAGAATCTTGCAATTAGAACATGTAGAACTGGATGCATTTAGCATGTTGTTCTTAGCTTCTAATTCTTTAATCTTAATTTGAAGAGATGCATAATCACTACATTGTTTAGCAATGACTTTCCTAGAAGATATTAATTGCTTAGCAGTTTTCAAGTATTCATTATGCAATTCATCAAAAGCATCTTGTAGTTCATCAAAGGTAGGAGGAATTTCATTTACCTCATCCTCATTGTCACTTTGATGATTAGTCATGAGACAAAGATTAGCCTCTTCTTCCTTAGAATCTTCAAAGGAATCCATATCATTTTCCTCCCATGCTATGTATGCTCTTCTTGGCTTTCTATTTTTCTTGTCCTTAGACTCATGATTGTCATGCTTGTCCATCTTTTGGAGTTTAAGACACTCATTCTTGTAATGTCCAGGTCTGCCACATTCATAGCACTTCATATTGGATGTTGAACTTTCAGCTTTTGAAGTGTTCTTCTTGGAAAAGAAGTTTGAGGGCCTTTTGTTGAAGGTTTTCTTCTTTTTGAGGAATCTCTTGAACTTTTTGACTAGCAGTCTCATATCCTCTTCAGATTCACCATCTTCTTCAACTTCTTCATCTTCATCACTGTCAATGCTTTCTTTAGAGACATGTGCTTTAAGTGATAAGCCTCTTTTCTTTTTCTCCTTCTCTTCATGATCATTCAATCTATGCAACTCCATTTTATGCTCTTTAAGTTTTCCAAATAGTGTAGCAATATTCATGGTTGCTAAGTCCTTTGATTCAGCTATAGCAGTAATCTTTGGTTGCCATTCTCTTGTCAAACATCTCATAATTTTGTTGATTTGTTGTTCATTTGAAATGCTCTTTCCAAGTCCATTCAGCTGATTCACTATGTGAGTGAACCTCTTTTGCATATCATTGATGTCTTCATCATTCTTCATGTGAAAGAGTTCATACTCGTGCATGAGTGAGTTCATTCTTGCTCTCTTTACATCACTGGTTCCTTCATGAGTAATTTGCAGCATATCCCACATTTGCTTGGCTGTCTTACAATTTGAAACCCTGAAAAATTCATCATAACTCAAGGTAGAAGTTATATTATTCTTAGCTTTAGCATTATAACCTACTTTCTTTTTGTCATCATCATCCCATTCACTTTTTAATTTTTCTTTCTTGGTGCCATTTGCATCAAGAGTATGAGGAATGTATGGACCATTCTCAATAGCAACTAATACATCAATGCCACTTGTCTTAAGGAATATTAACATCATTTCTTTCCAATACATATAGGCAGTGCCATTGAAAGCAGGGGGTCTTGCCAAGGAAGCCCATTCTCCCAAGATGTCATTTGAAGCCATCCTCTTAAGCTGTTAAGCTTTACACAAGAGTGAAAGCTCTGGTATCACTTGTTGGTTGTGGCTTTTGAATACTCAAGAAGGGGGGGTTGAATTGAGTAATAAAACTTTTCAAAACTTATTCCTCTTTTTGCAAAAACTAATTCTTTTCGTTAACTAAGAAAAAGATTTTGTCAACCAACAAACCAAAATGTGTTTTTACAAAATATATTGCAATCAAGACTTAAAACTTAACAAGAATTATTAACAGTAATTATGATTTCAGATATGAACAAGATTATTAATTAATCAAATCATGTAAACATCCCTAGCATATTGTTTAACTCATACAATCAGCAATAAAGCATATAAAGAGTTAAAGGATAGAGAGACTTGCAAACTGAGATTTATCCTGGTTCAGCTACCTCCTCTGGTAACCTACATCCAGTCCCCACACCACTGTGAGATTTATCCACTATTGAAAATTCAATATATCTTTACTTAAGCTTCAATTCTGGATTCCTTCTATCCAAATAACAGCTTTTCAAGTAAAAGTAATCTTGCAATTCCCACAAGAATTCCTTCTGTTCTTGCACAGCTCTAAGAGTCCCTTCTACTCTTGATTTCATCAGTGAGAGAACCTTCTCTCATATCTCTCTTTTACAGAAATATGAAAAGATTGATTCAGATTCTAAAAATTAGATACAACAATTTGAAGTTCTACAGAAAAAAATATTATGTTTTCTTTCAAAGAAAAGCTCTCACAGTATTTGTGTGTTGATCTCAAATTTCGAATTGATTGTTATTGTGAAAGTGTTTACCAATGTCCTTATATAGGTATTTAACAAAATAGATCTATTGGACACACTTTATAAGTTAGTTAAAATCAAAACAGATTCATCTGAAAAATTCTATTATCAGTCAATCAATTAGTACACAGATGTATTAAACAAAATTTCACTTTTATAACATATGTACATCGATTGCCTAATCGATTGTGTTCTTGGAAGTTCTTCATCTTGATTAATACACATATGAGTACATTGATGTTGTTCTTGAAACACATTCGTATTTTCAGTCCAGAAGTTTATACATCGATTACCTAATCGATTGTATAACTATATCAAAAAGTTCTTACTTCTGTTCTGGTTTATACATAGATGTATCAATCGATGTACAGATGCAAAATTGCATACTGATCAAGTAAGTCCAGAATCAATCAATGTATACATAGATGTATAACACTTTATACATGGATGTACACTTAGATTTTCATTAAGTTCAAAATCAATTGATGCATACATAGATGTATAATACTTATACATAGATGTACACTGAGGTTTTCATTAAAAGTTAGTTAATTAACGGAAAGTACATTGATGTACACATTGATGTACAAACTTATTAATTAACCTTTTTCATTCTTAATCCATTTTTACTTTTGAAAACCATTTTTACTTATTATGAGAGCTTAATCAAAGAATTAAATAAAGTCTTTTCTTTACAAAAAGATTCCTAATGATCTTCCTTGAATTCCTTTCTTCGTGATGCTCCTTCTTTAAGTTTTCCTTCATGATCCTTGATCCTTTGCATCCACTGTTCTTGCTTCATTAAATCTCATTGAAAAAATCAAGCTTAGCAAGTAGTTAGTGAATCAAAGTAATAATCATGTTAAGTTTAGTCATTAATCAAAACATACTAGAGTCATTTATCCACATAAACTTCTTTAAAACAAGTTATAAACTCAATTCAAAGTTCTATGGATGGAAAGGAACAAATTAAAAATAAAGAATGCCTATTCTCTTATCATTTAGCCGTGAATCAATGCCTCCATTTACATAACAAAAATAAAATTTTCACCCAAAATCCATCAAAGAAAAACAACAAGAAGAGGCAAGAAAACAACAAGTTGAGGCAAGTATCCCTAACCTCACTTCGTAGCTTTGATTCCTTGGATTTTCCTTCTTTTTCTCTTCCTTTTCTCCTCCTCTTTTCTCTTTTCTCTTCTTCCTTTCTTGGTTATATGTTTCTCCATTTCCAACATCTTCTTGTGAGTGAAAATGAGAGTGAAAAGATGAAGCAAAGAATAAGTAACAAAGTCAAAATTTGGTAAATTAAAGCCAATCATGTATGGCGGTGGAGGAAGACAAAAATGAGTGCTGAAACTTTTATATTTGTTATGTACACTTTAATCCTCCAAAGTTAAGCTTTTAAATATCCATAAGTGTTATGGAAAATTTTAGGACTTAACTTAGTCCTTGTATCCATTTTTCTATAATTTTTCATATACTACTATTTATCAGTTAAGCTTCAGTACTCTATTCTAAGTTAAAGTAAACCAAGGAATTAAGTAATTATACTTACTGATAACTCTATAGAATGTAGTTATTTGTGCCCTATATCTATTCATTATTGATTGCTTTGTCCTTGTTGTCATGCATTGTTGCAAGGCTTTAGCCTCATTTTCATGTAAAATCTATGTTGAGGTCTTCCTTTCTAATCTTGCTAAAATTCTTCCTAATCTTTGATTTGATTGAACTTGATTACATTTATATTTGACTGGGTGATTTCTCAACTGCAGGTTGAGGCCAAAAAAACCAATTTGATGCAAGCAAAGGCCCTGCATTGGAAGAGAAATCACAAGATAAGTTCTAGTGGATCACGTCACAATGTTGATAAGTTCACGCCGCGATGTTCTGCTCTCTGCCAGTGCACCTTGATAACCTGAGGCTTTAACGCCACGACGCAAGCAAGTGAATGTTGCGACGCTGGTGCCCTAATTTTTGCCTGTCGCGGCGTGTTTAGTGTAATGCCGTGACGTGAAGAGCGAAATTAGTGGGCCTAAAAATACCTTTTACACAGATTTCAGTTCTCTCTCTTAATTTTCTCTCTCTCCTCTTGGAGAACTTTTATTTACTTTTTTAGCTTAGATCTTTTGGAGAACCCAGTGGCTAGATCTTTATTTATGGGCTGAAAGAGAGTTGAAGAAACCAAGATTAGAGGTCCTCTTCATCTTGGAGGAAGATTCAAGCTTCAAGGCTCACCCCATTGGGCTTCATCTTTTGTTCCTTCTCCTTTCTCTCTTCCCTTTATCTTGAATATGAATTTTTGTAATACATTTTCGTATTCAATGAGTAGCTAAGCTATGTTTAGGGTATTCCTTGGATCCCCCTATGAATATTGAATGATTTGTACTCTTTTGAGTTTATATAAATGATTTGGGTTTTGTTCTATCATGTGGTGCTTAATGCTCTTACTTGTTTGATCAACATTTAAGTGATTTGATGAAATTTAATGAGCCTAGACATAGGACTTTGGGTTTTAGATCATACGCATGGTAGATGCATGTTCGATTTTATTCTAATGGTAGGATAAATTGATTCGCTAATAGGATCGACATATGCTTCTTGGCCATGCATAATCATAGTTGAGAATCTTGTTTGAGGATCGACATACCTTTATCTTTTCTTTATGCCTTGTATTTTTAATTAATCAACCTCTTTTCTGATTTATGTTTGCTTAAATAGAATTAGTTAAGCTGTAGGTTGACATTTAGCATTAGAAGAAACCATATTCCTCGCGGAAACGATCTTTACTCATCATTTTTATTATATGAGCAACCCGTGCACTTGTGGTACACAAAAGGTCCAACACTTACTAATACTTATGTTAGTTTGTGTTATATACCAAATTATTCTTCATGTTTCACTTGTCATCTCCATATTATTTCATAATTTTTTAAGCTACTTAACTATTCCAACTATTCTTTTTTAGTATCCTCAAAAATACCGAAATAACCCAGTTAATTATCCAAAATTTACTACAACTTTTATTAATCATTTATGACTAGAAAATAAATGTTCCATATTTATTTCCATTATATTAGCTATTTATACAGAAACTTTAGCTAATTTTAACTTTTCAATGTTATAGAATTAAGCTCAAACTAATCCAGAAGGTTACCCAAATTAACAAATAACTTATACCGGAGTTACTGAGCTTCTATAACTCTGATTAGGGCTATGAAGTTAGGGAGGATGCTACAATTTTCCCTTCCTTAAAAAAAATTCCTTAAAATTTGATTACATTAATCATACAATTTAATTAAGGAGTTGTCTTTAGTTGTGTCTTTACCTTGTATTCCTTCGGAAGATCTTGTTGTCTCTTCTGCATTCAAAATGAAGACTTTTCTCACAGTTTGTGGTTTAGGATTAAGTCCTCCTCTCGATCCATGAAGACAATTCCTGGCATAATGTCCAATTCTACCTCAAGTGTAGCATATAACTTTGTCTAACTTGCAAGTTGTAGTGCCATGATAATTTCCACATTTCACACATTGTGGTCCCTAAGTTCCCTTCTGAATGTGTTTTCCTTTATCCTGTGGAAATTTGGGGTGAAAAGTATATTGTTCAATTTCATCATCAATTTTCTTCCTCTTTTGGAAACTTTGTGATCTTTGTTCCTGTTGAAACTTATCCTCAGATTCTATAATTCTACATTTAATTACTAGAGTGGGAAAGTCTCAAATTTCTATAGATCTTACTACCTTCCTTATTTCATCCCTTAATCGGGCCTCAAACTTTACACACTTCCAATTCTCATTCGTATTGTATTTGAAGTAAGAAGAAAACTTTGATAGTTCTTCAAATTTCACCACATATTGTCCCACAATCATATTCCCTAGTTTAAGTCCTAAGAACTCTAATTATTTCTCCTCTTACACACTTTTCAAAAAATATTTATCCAAAAATACAGTTTTAAATACTTCCCAATTAATTTGGGTTCCTACTACTTCCATTAATCTCCTTGTACCATTCTACCAATATTCAGCCTCCCATTTTAACATGTACGAGGCAAAAGATAATTTTTGATCCTCCGTGCATCTCATAATAGCAAAAATATTCTCTAACTCCCTTAACCATTCATCAACTTTTGTTGGATTATATTCTCCTTGGAATGATGGAGGGTTTATAATTCTGAACTCAGAAAGATCACAAAAATTTTGGTTCCCGTCCAAAGCTGCATTATTTATTGGTTCTGGATGTGAGTTATTCCATATCTCTTTGAATACTCTATAGATCATAGTTGCTTGCTCTCTTATAGCAAGAACTATATCTCTGAAAACTTCTGACATATCTAGCGTATTATTTCCATCACTAGCAGGGGCTCTATTAGCTTGGGTACACCTGGTCAATGCCATAGTTTCCTCCACACACAACACATTACATATTGAGTTGATTAGACTCAATATCATGTAACAGTATGACAGTTGACCATAAACATACAAACTCAAGGATGTTATGCAATTCTACCTATGCATCTCATTACTAGGACAAAAAAAATGCATAACAAAGCATAGTCAGGCCATACCCCGGCTCAACAGGAAGAACAACTCTGATACCATAACGTAATTTCCTTAATTCAATTACTAATAACATATCCGGAATTACGCATTAGCAATCAAAATTAAGCATGTCACGTAATATTAATAAAATAATTTGAAAATAGATATAAAAGATATATAAAATATGAGCCTGTTGAGGGTTACGATAACACACATATATTATGAAGTGCAGTATATATGGTCTATTACAATACTCAAT
This sequence comes from Ormosia emarginata, assembly GCA_029884605.1. NCBI lineage: Eukaryota > Viridiplantae > Streptophyta > Magnoliopsida > Fabales > Fabaceae > Ormosia > Ormosia emarginata. Next base: position 40,013,279 of record JAQQTP010000088.1, read on the forward strand.
AATTACATAATTCTGTTACAAGGCATTAAATATAAACACAAATTACAAAATGATGTTAAAACTTATTCTATGTCTTCTTCCTTTGCCTGTTTGTTGAAGAACGCATCCCTGAAAATATTATGGAATATAAACAATAGAGGTGAAAATTCCTTGAATTCTCAATAATACTAATAAAAATATGTGCCATTATAATACTTCCAGCTGTTTTGAGGAAAAACACATTTAAAAAAAACTTTAATCATAAAGTTGAAAGGTGACAAAGTGCCAAATCTAATCCTTTCTCTTTTCGAAACTGAATTCAAATTTTATAATATTTCTAAAAACAAATCATATTTATAAGCACATTGTCATCATTCAAATGCAATTACAGATTCAATATCATATTCCAATTTCCACACTATGATCTTTTCAAATATTATTAAAACATATCACATTCAAAAAATATATCTCTCATGAGTCATAACTCTCTGTAACAAGATTATAGTCTTATTTTCTCCAAATGCAAGGAATAATTAATAATATATACTTGTATATATACCCTTCAGATACAAGAGATAATCAATAACAAAACCTCCAAGTACGAGGATTAACCAATAGTATATCCATCAGGTATGTGGATCATCAATATAACATCTATCTGGTATATGGATAGTCAATATAATATCCATTCGGTACATGGATAATCAATATAATATCCATCTTGTACACGGATAATCAACAATATATCATTTAGGAACAAGGATAATCAACTATATTTTCTAACATCAATTATTATATCCAAGTATGTGGTACATGTCTGATATCTCTTAAATTCTAATCACATTCCATAAATTCTCAACAAGTGCATAATTCAAGCACTCACGCATTGTATGCATTATAGGGATATCCATATCTCTTTGAATTCGACCTACATGACCAATACAAGAATTTTATGAGCAATTCAAGAATGCAAGTGCTAGGATTTCTCTATAACCCTTAGCAACTCAAATAATCAATATCAAACACAATTAGCCATACACAAGTCACACTTTACTACATGGTCATCCCTTTAAGAGAATTCCAAGCATGACCAAAAAGACATATCAAAGATTATTTATCTATCCAACTATGCTACTTAAACATCCAATTGCATAATACAATAATTCAAGTACTAAAGTTTTCTAAACATGGCCGAAAATGCCATGGTCATCAACCATGTATTCAAATCACAAAAATAACTTTTCTTATTCTTTTTTAGTCTTAAAATCCTTAATTAAAGATTTGTGACATAAAACTTCAAACATTTTCTCTTCTTTCCAACACTTTCCCGTGATATCTCTAAAGTCAAAAACTAATTAATTTCTATTCATACATGCTAAACTCTTTCATAAAATTCTCAAAATTAAAAAGATAGGAAGAAAACAAAAGCTAATCAAGACTCTTCCTTTTGTACCCTGTTTAGGCCGTGTATGTTTATACGACAAGATTTTATCATGAGCTTCATAAAAACAATTCATAATCTCAATTCGTCATTCAATAGAAAAAGAAGCATAATTTGAAAGCAAGGAACTCTATTCCTATTTGGTTTGGCCGTGACTAATTTGTTCATAAACAACTTCAAATTTCTTTTTTTATACCATAACCAACATCACAAATTCAAGAGTGTAGGGTATTTTTGATCCTCCGTGCATCACATGTAACACCCCAATTTTTAGAAAATATTCCGAATGTACTGTTTGCTGTTTTTCAAGCTTTTGCGTGAATGACCGTTGTGTCCCTATTTTACTGTTTCTCGATTTCTGCATGAAATACAAATACGTTTATATAGGCTCAAATTTTATTTGGTCTTTTTACGTAATTTGTTCCGAGACGGTAAAATAAAAATTTTTACGAGCTACTGTTTTAATTTTTTTGGAAGATATACAGACAATTAATACTGTTTGTAATTTTATTTGAACTTTTTGGACGATAAGCTACGTTGTGGGAAAAAAATGGGAAAATGACCATTACGTCCCGAACGTGCTGTTTTTGCTATTTTTAATTGTTTTCTACTTGATTTAACGTCCAATATTACTGTCTGTGATTTTATATGGACTTTTTGAGTGATTTGCTCCAAGGTAGGAAAATAATATTTTTCCGGGCCGGGGAAATCTTATTTTATTATTTAGAATTGGGGGATCTTACTAAACTCGATTCTGAATGAGACGGTAAATAATCTTTTAATTTTTAGGATTTGACTGTCAAATAAAATAATTTTATAATATTATAATATTATTTTATTAGTCAGTATAAAAAAATGACAGTGGACCCGAAAATGTTTTACGGGACCCACAATTAGCAGAATGGTTAGATCAGTAGCTTAATTAATCATCATTAGCAGTAGAACTTTCCAGAACAAGCTGACTCAGCTAGCTGACTAAGCTGGTAATTAATGAACAGTGTGATTAGGCTTGTGAGTCATCAAAAATCAACCAATAGGAGACAAGCTTGTTAAGCAAGTTTTAATCCTAGCCTTTGATGCAATCCATGGCTTGGATGAAGCCAACCATTTGGCCACCTTGCATGCATGAAGAGCTACGGCCATGTGGGGTTAGAAGACCAAAATACCACTTCATCTTTCTTGCTTTTCTCTCTTCTCTCTCATCCAAGAACCCTAGCCACCATTCTTGTTTCTTTCCTTCACCATTCGGCCAAGACAAGAACCATACCCTCCAACCATCCAAATTTTCATCTAACCAACTTTTCTAAACCTAAACACCATCCTAAGAACATCTCTAGTTGAGAGTTCTTGCAAATTCTTGCATTTGGAGCTTGGAAACCAATCTTGAAAATTTTACCTAGAAGGTGAAATCTCATGTTTTTATTTTCTCTCTTCTTTTTTCAAAGTTCTAAGCCATGATTTATCCATGGTTTAGGTTCTTTTTCATGGTTAGTAACTTGTAGATTTTCGTTTGAGTTGCTAGGAACTTTGGTGGAGAAAACCGAACCCTAGGAGGAGTGAAAGAATACCATTTGTCTTCATTTAAGGTAAGAGGAAGACTAATCTTATCATCCCTTGGTGGTGGTAAGAAGATGGAGTAATTTGTGGTGTTTGTAGAATCCATAAGGATTCGGTGGTGATGTGGTTATTATGTGTGTATTTGTTAATTTTTGTGTTTGTTAGTAGTTGTGTGGTGTTTGTTAGTAGCTTTCTTTGTTTGGTGATTGTAATAATTTTGCATGTCTATTAGCTTTAATTTGCATGACTATAAGCTTTGATAATATTGCATGTGTTAGAATTGCATGATAAAGTATAGAATTGCATGATAATGTATAGGATGTGAATAACATGTCAAGGAAATGCATGTGTGTTCCAAAGAACACATCCATGAGGCTCACGGCCACTAACAAAAATGGAGAACCAAAATGTTCTCTTAATTTTCTTAAAAGGTAATTTAATTAACCTAGGAGAATTAAGAAGGTTTCAAGTTGATTTGATCAAAGAAAATGAATTTAGAAATCAAATGGTAAAATTTAGTATTTTCGGCCAACATGCCTAAAATGAATGTGTTGATTTCAAAAACCATTTTCTAAAACAATGGTTAAAAGAATTTAGACAATACAATAAGTTTGACATATAGTTAGAAGATGAGAAATAATTTAGAAATCAATTTCAAAGGATTTAGGAAATTCGGCCAACATGCCAAACTAGATATTCTTGATTTCTAAAATTTAATCCAAACCTTTTCTAAGTCTAAGGATGCATTATGGGTTAAAAAGAATTTTTCTAAAATGAGTTTTAAAGAAAAGAATCAATTAGAAATAAGTTTGAGAACTTAGAATTAATGATTTTGTTATTAGAAATGAAATATAGTAACTTTCGAAAATTTCTAACATATAGCTCATGCTGTATTTTGAAGCATGTTAGTAGTTTTCAAAAGGATTAAGTATATGGTTTAAAAATTTAATAAACAGAATTTTTACGGTAAAATTAAGAAACCATTAATATAATTTTCTAAGCAAAATACTGTCAATTTTTAGTAAAAACGGACAAATAAGATAGAAAAGATGTCCAAAAGACAGTATACGGTATGGAAAATATTATACGTAGCTTAAAAGTATTATTTATTATTTCTGTTTATTTAAATAGTAATTTTTAAGGAATTCGGTCAAGAAAATGATTTAAAAATTTTACGCGATTGAGAAAACGTATTAAAAATCCTACGCGATTTTGAAAACAAAAAAATATACTTACGCGATTTCAAAACGTTTGTAAAAACGACGAGATTGTGAAAACACGATAAAATTTCTACGCGATTGACCGTTACTGTATTTATTTTTCGCTGTCGGGAAAATGTGAACCCGTACAGGCTTTTGAGGATTTTTCGATGTCGGGAAAATGTGAACCCGTACAGGCTTTCTATTTTTCTGCCATTGAGGGCATATTATTATCTTGAGGGCATTTTTGTAATTTCATATTTTTGGAATTATGTATTGTGTTTACGCCAAATTTTTGGTGTTTTGGTTGACGAGACGAATCACATCGTGTTGTCGATGCGATAAACGTAGTGTGGTTCATTGTTCTAATGAACTTGGAGACGTTAGTGTATGGGATCCCATATATGGATGAGTTGGTAGCTCCACTTGGCCGTGGTAAACCGATAGCACACTAATGGACTCGACACGCACTATATTTAATCGAGATTTGTAAAGTCTAGTAGTACATTTGCCTGTAGTGCCACAACGTGAGACCGTGAACTACACCACGCCTGGATGATGGATTCTTGTGTCGTGGGGCTATAGACGCAACGTGTGACAGCGCAATAGTTGGTTGGGCAGCCGTGGTACTAATAGATTTTTACGAGTCATTCTCTCTGATATCTTTGTGTGTTTTTAGCTCCATGGAGTAGGGTGTGTTTTATATTTATTTATTGGGATCTATTTATTTATTTTGTCTTATCTATTTATTTTGTTTTATCTGTTTATTATATTGATTTATTTGTTTTTGTATTTGTCTTATCTATTGTTGTATTGTAGCATTTGTTTCTTATTTTATTTTATCTGAAATGGTGTATTGTTGGAATATTTACATCTTTTTGAATCTTTACATTACTCTGTTACTTATTAATGTTAAAGCTTTTTGTATTGCATAAACTGTGTACATGTTGTTTGTCGTCTTCTTATTTTCCATGTTTGTGGTGATTTTAGATTGTCTTACCTCTTTATTGTATGTGTTTCCTGTATATTTATTTTATGCGATAAAGAGTTTGAGGAAGAAGAAGAGGAACAGCCTCTTGAGGTCTTGTACCCCGAGGAGGAGGAAGATCAGCAAATCGACGACCAGTTTTATGATCAAGAACCATCTGATCATCCATATCCATTGGATTGATTAGTTTTGGTATGGCGGTACCCGAATTTTTGGGGTTCGTGACTCTGGAGTTTCATGGTGGATCGCTATCGTGGCACATGAGAGGAGATAGAGACTCGGTGACGTATGCGGGACGGATGACGGTGACCCTACGCCATAGGTTTGATGGAGAGCCGATCATGACTACGATAGTGTTTCTACATTTAGAGTTACCATTATCCATTAGGCGTCATTGGGGTGGGATATCCACTGAGCCTAGTGAGATGACAGTCGTATCGACGGCGCGATCTCATTATCGCCGAGAGTCGAGACATCCAGGATATTTGTCTCCTGATGATCATTTTCATGTTGAGAGTGATCCTTCAGAGGAGTAAATATGTTTGATGTTTTTTTTTGGGCGCGTCTGCGTATGGATGTATATATTGACTCTTTTACTGTTTTTATTTACTATTTCTGTATAAATATTTGTAACTATAGTTGTAAATTATTTGTATAACTTATAACTTATAACATATATATGTTATGAACAGTGTTGTTTGTTTATTTTACGTTTTCCGCAATATTTTATTTTTAATAATCTGTTTATCAGGAATTACTTTACGACCCATATTATTATATAATGAATGGTTTATAACTTGGGTAGATTTTATTTGTTTATTTTATTTTTCTTTATATGTGTGGCATCCCCAAAGGGGTGTTACATTAGTTGGTATCAGAGCCCAAGTTAGAGTCTTTTGGGGTTGTGGTTGGGTCTGTTTTTGTTTGTGCTGTGTATTTCCTTGTGATTTATATCCTTTCGGATGTATCTAAAAGGATGTATCTAATTTTGTTTTGTTCTATTTGAAGATGTCTGGACGAGGTAGAAGACGTGCTAATGTGAATCGGGATGTGGACCCTATGATTGCGGTTGCTGAGGCTATGCAGCGGATGGCTGAAGTGATTACTCAGCAAAATCTGAGAGCGGCTCAACAAAGAAGATGCTATGGCGATGCCCTAAATTTGGCTGAGTTTAGGCGTCATAATCAGCCACAATTTAGAGGCGAGGTGGATCCGGAGAAAGCAAGTCAGTGGATGCAAGATTTGGAGAGGATCTTTGAAGGAATGAGATGCGTGGATGATAAGAAGGTGACTTATGTTGTTTTCATGCTGAGAGGAGATGCAGAACATTGGTGGAGAGGAACCAGCAAGTCAGTGGATGCAAGATTTGGAGAGGATCTTTGAAGGAATGAGATGCGTGGATGATAAGAAGGTGACTTATGCTGTTTTCATGCTGAGAGGAGATGCAGAACATTGGTGGAGAGGAACCCACCGAGTATTGCAAGCTGAGGGGATTGAAATCACATGGGAGGTGTTTTCCAATATTTTTCTGGATAAATATTTTCCTGCGAGTGCTAGGCATGCCAAAGAAATGGAATTTCTTGGTTTGCGACAGGGAAATATGACGGTGAATGAGTATGCCACAAAATTTGAGAGTTTGTCTCAATTCTCAGATTATGCTCAGACACGGCAAGATGATGTGTGGAGATGCAGGAAGTTTGAATCAGGTTTAAGGGTGGAACTGAAACGAGGAGTGGTATCCTTGAGAATGACTCAGTTTCATGCTTTGGTGGATGCTTGTGCTCGACTTGAGGAGTTGGAGCCATCTAGAGATCAGAGGAATTGGAACTTTGGGCCGACAAGGTTTCAGAGAGGTGGAGGTAGCAATACGAATCGGTTTCAGCGTAAACCATATTCCAGACCAACAGGGACTCAATCTCAACGACCATCGGTTAGTGGAGGTGCAAGTGGTAGTGGAACTGGGCAGAAGGTGGTGTTTACGCCAACATGTTTTAAGTGCGGTAAGAAGGGCCATATATCTCCAGATTGTACAATCAAGGGAACAGTCTGTGTTAACTGTGGACAGCCTGGGCATATGTCGAAAGATTGTACTCGACCAGAGAAGAAACCTGTTGTTCGGTATGTTAAAGCTAATCAGCAAAAATCTGGAAGTATTCAACCAAGATCAGGAGGACGAGTATATACAATGATGGGATCTGAGGTTTCTAAGTCTAATGATCTTATTCAAGGAGAAGGAGACATTGGAGGTAATCTTCTGACTGTATTGTATGATTCTGGTGCTACACACTCCTTTATTGCATATGATTGTGTGGAGAGACTGAAGTTGCCTGTGTCTTCTCTGAATGTTAAATTGAGTGTATCTACGCCAACTGCTAAACCTGTTGTTACATCTAAGATCTGTTTGGATTGTCCTATTGTTGTGAAGGGCCGTTTGTTTATGATCAACTTGATTTGTTTGCCTCTTATTGAGATACATGTAATATTAGGGATGGACTGGTTATGTTCTAACCATATCCTTATAGACTGTGCAAGTAAAACCATAGTTTTTCCTAAGGAAGAGGAGTCTGGATTCTTAACTGCTGTTAAGGTCAAGTCTTTGTTAAGAGATGGAGCGCAGGGATATATGGTATTGTCTTCTCTAGAAGTTAAGAATGAGAAGGATGTGAATACTATTCCTGTTGTCAACGAGTTTCCGATGTTTTCCTGATGACGTACCTGGTTTGCCACCTGAGAGGGAGATCGAGTTCTCAATTGATTTAGTACCAGGAACAGGTCCTATCTCAATTGCACCGTATCGTATGTCGCCAGTGGAATTGGAGGAGCTGAAGAAGCAATTGGTGGAGACTGTTTTACGATGGGAAAGACCTAAGATGGTAACAGAAGTTCGAAGTTTTGTTGGACTTGCTGGATATTATCGGAGGTTTATCGAGGGTTTTTCGAAGATTGCTGGACCACTTACGCAGCTTACGAGGAAAAATCAAGCTTTTGAATGGACGGAAGAACGTGAAGCCAGTTTTCAAGAGTTGAAGAAGAGATTAACAACTGCACCGGTGTTGATCCTACCAGATTCGATGAAATCTTTTGATGTGTATTGCGACGCTTCTTATCAAGGACTAGGATGCGTGTTGATGCAAGATCAGAACGTTGTGGCGTATGCTTCTCGACAATTGAAGGTTCATGAGAGGAATTATCCAACGCACGATTTGGAATTGGCCGCTGTGGTTTTTGCTCTAAAGATATGGAGACATTTTCTCTATGGAGCAACGTTCAACATTTTCAGTGATCACAAGAGCTTGAAGTACTTGTATGATCAGAAGGAGCTGAACATGAGGCAGCGGAGATGGTTAGAATTCCTGAAAGATTATGATTTTCAACTGTTGTACCACCCTGGTAAGGCGAATGTTGTGGCTGATGCCTTAAGTAGAAAGATTATCAGTGCTTCTGCTCTGATGATCAAGGAAAAGGAGCAGTTTAGAGATGAATGGTCATTTGTTGAGTTAAAACCAGGGAGGATTTGTGTTAACATGGTTACTATCTCGAGCGAGCTGATGGAAGACATAAGGGAAAAACAGAATGCCGATAAGTTTTTGCAAGGAATACGAGAACAAATAAAGCAAGACGAGACAATAGAGTTCAAAGAAGGAACTGATGGAATTCTGAGGTTTCGGGGTAGAGTCTGTGTTCCTCGTGACCGGGAACTGAGGCGATATATTGTGGAACATGCCCATACTAGTCTATTAAGTATGCATCCAGGTATAACAAAGATGTACCAGGACTTGAAGAAGTTATTCTGGTGGCATGGATTGAAGAGTGATGTTATTAGGTGCGTGTCAACTTGTCTAGTCTGTCAAAAGGCGAAAGTGGAACATCAAAGACCAGCTGGAATGTTACAACCGTTATCTATTCCAGAATGGAAATGGGATAGTATATCGATGGATTTCGTTACTGGTTTGCCAAAGACGAGGAAAGGTCATGATTCGATATGGGTTATAGTCGATAGGCTTACGAAATCGGCTCATTTCTTACCAATTAATATTAAATATTCATTGGAAAGATTAACCCAGTTGTACATCAGTGAAATTGTCAGATTACATGGTGTACCGACTTGTATAGTTTCTGATCGAGATCCGAGGTTTACGTCAAGGTTTTGGCGAAGTCTGCAAGAAGCTATGGGAACCAAGTTGCGACTGAGTTCAGCGTATCATCCGCAGACAGATGGTCAGACAGAAAGAACTATACAGTCTTTGGAAGATCTGTTGCGTGCTTGTGTTTTAGAACAACGAGGAAGTTGGGATGAATTTTTATCTTTGATAGAATTCACCTACAACAATAGCTTTCACTCAAGCATCGGGATGGCACCTTATGAGGCATTGTATGGAAGACGATGTCGAACTCCGTTGTGTTGGTATCAAGATGGGGAAAGTATGACTGTTGGACCAGATCTTATACAACAGACTACGGAGAAGGTAAAGATGATACAAGAGAAGATGAAGACGACGCAAAGCAGACAAAAAGTTATGCGGATAAACGAAGACGACCTCTTGAATTTGAGGAGGGTGAGCATGTGTTTCTAAGAGTTACTCCTACGACTGGTGTCGGAAGAGTTATTAAGTCTAAGAAACTTACTCCTAAGTTCATTGGACCATATCAGATTATCCGACGTATAGGTCCTGTAGCGTATCAGATCGCTATGCTGCCGTTTCTGTCAAATCTGCATGACGTATTTCATGTTTCTCAGTTACGGAAGTATATACCAGATCCGACACATGTTATACAGCCAGATGAAGTGCAGCTGAAAGAGAATTTGACTTATGAAACTTTACCTATCAGAATTGAGGACAGAAAGGTAAAGCAGCTTCAAGGGAAAATGATCGAGCTAGTGAAGGTCATATGGAATGATGTGACGGGTGAAGCTACCTGGGAGCTGGAAGATAAAATGAAGGATCAGTATCCTCATTTGTTTTAAGGAACAGCGAATTTCGAGGGCGAAATTTTTATTTGTTGGGGAGAGTTGTAACACCCCAATTTTTAGAAAATGTATCGAATGTACTGTTTGCTGTTTCTCAAGCTTTCGTGTGAATGATCGTTGTGTCCCTATTTTACTGTTTCTCGATTTCAGCATGAAATACAAATACGTTTATACAGGCTCAAATTTTATTTGGTCTTTTTACGTAATTTGTTTCGAGACGGTAAAATAAAAGTTTTTCCGAGCTACTGTTTTAATTTTTCTGGAAGATTTACAGACAACTAATACTGTCTGTAATTTTATTTGAACTTTTTGGACGATTAGCTACGTTGTGGGAAAAAATGGGAAAATGACCATTACGTCCCGAACGTGTTGTTTTTGCTGTTTTTGTTGTTTTTAATTGTTTTCTACTTGATTTAACGTCCAATATTACTGTCTGTGATTTTATATGGACTTTTTGTGTGATTTGCTCTGAGGCAGGAAAATAATATTTTTCCGGGGGAAATCTTATTTTATTATTTAGAATTGGGAGATCTTACTAAACCCGATTCTGAATGAGACAGTAAATAATCTTTTAATTTTTAGGATTTGACTGTCAAATAAAATAATTTTATAATATTATAATATTATTTTATTAGTCAGTATAAAAAAATGACAGTGGACCCGGAAATGTTTTGCGAGACCCATAATTAGCAGAATGGTTAGATCAGTAGCTTAATTAATCATCATTAGCAATAGAACTTTCCAGAACAAGCTGACTCAGCTAGCTGACTAAGCTGGTAATTAATGAACAGTGTGATTAGGCTTGTGAGTCATCAAAAATCAACCAATAGGAGACAAGCTTGTTAAGCAAGTTTTAATCCTAGCCTTTGATGCAATCCATGGCTTGGATGAAGCCAACCATTTGGCCACCTAGCATGCATGAAGAGCTACGGCCATGTGGGGTTAGGAGACCAAAATACCACTTCATCTTTCATGCTTTTCTCTCTTCTCTCTCATCCAAGAACCCTAGCCACCATTCTTGTTTCTTTCCTTCACCATTCGGCCAAGACAAGAACCATACCCTCCAACCATCCAAATTTTCATCTAACCAACTTTTCTAAACCTAAACACCATCCTAAGAACATCTCTAGTTGAGAGTTCTTGCAAATTCTTGCATTTGGAGCTTGGAAACCAATCTTGAAAATTTTACCTAGAAGGTGAAATCTCATGTTTTTCTTTTCTCTCTTCTTTTTCAAAGTTCTAAGCCATGATTTATCCATGGTTTAGGTTCTTTTTCATGGTTAGTAACTTGTAGATTTTCGTTTGAGTTGCTAGGAACTTTGGTGGAGAAAACCGAACCCTAGGAGGAGTGAAAGAATACCATTTGTCTTCATTTAAGGTAAGAGGAAGACTAATCTTATCATCCCTTGGTGGTGGTAAGAAGATGGAGTAATTTGTGGTGTTTGTAGAATCCATAAGGATTCGGTGGTGATGTGGTTATTATGTGTGTATTTGTTAATTTTTGTGTTTGTTAGTAGTTGTGTGGTGTGTTAGTAGCTTTCTTTGTTTGGTGATTGTAATAATTTTGCATGTCTATTAGCTTTAATTTGCATGACTATAAGCTTTGATAATATTGCATGTGTTAGAATTGCATGATAAAGTATAGAATTGCATGATAATGTATAGGATGTGAATAACATGTCAAGGAAATGCATGTGTGTTCCAAAGAACACATCCATAAGGCTCACGGCCACTAACAAAAATGGAGAACCAAAATGTTCTCTTAATTTTCTTAAAAGGTAATTTAATTAACCTAGGAGAATTAAGAAGGTTTCAAGTTGATTTGATCAAAGAAAATGAATTTAGAAATCAAATGGTAAAATTTAGTATTTTCGGCCAACATGCCTAAAATGAATGTGTTGATTTCAAAAACCATTTTCTAAAACAATGGTTAAAAGAATTTAGACAATACAATAAGTTTGACATATAGTTAGAAGATGAGAAATAATTTAGAAATCAATTTCAAAGGATTTAGGAAATTCGGCCAACATGCCAAACTAGATATTCTTGATTTCTAAAATTTAATCCAAACCTTTTCTAAGTCTAAGGATGCATTATGGGTTAAAAAGAATTTTTCTAAAATGAGTTTTAAAGAAAAGAATCAATTAGAAATAAGTTTGAGAACTTAGAATTAATGATTTTGTTATTAGAAATGAAATATAGTAACTTTCGAAAATTTCTAACATATAGCTCATGCTATATTTTGAAGCATGTTAGTAGTTTTCAAAAGGATTAAGTATATGGTTTAAAAATTTAATAAACAGAATTTTTACGGTAAAATTAGGAAACCATTAATATAATTTTCTAAGCAAAATACTGTCAATTTTTAGTAAAAACGGACAAATAAGATAGAAAAGATGTCCAAAAGACAGTATACGGTATGAAAAATATTATACGTAGCTTAAAAGTTTTATTTATTATTTCTGTTTATTTAAATAGTAATTTTTAAGGAATTCAGTCAAGAAAATGATTTAAAAATCTTACGCGATTGAGAAAACGTATTAAAAATCCTACGCGATTTTGAAAACAAAAAAATATACTTACGCGATTTCAAAACGTTTGTAAAAACGACGAGATTGTGAAAACACGATAAAATTTCTACGCGATTGACCGTTACTGTATTTATTTTTCGCTGTCAGGAAAATGTGAACCCATACAGGCTTTTGAGGATTTTTCGATGTCGGGAAAATGTGAACCCGTACAGGCTTTCTATTTTTCTGCCATTGAGGGCATATTATTATCTTGAGGGCATTTTTGTAATTTCATATTTTTGGAATTATGTATTGTGTTTACGCCAAATTTTTGGTGTTTTGGTTGACGAGACGAATCACATCGTGTTGTCGATGCGATAAACGTAGTGTGGTTCATTGTTCTAATGAACTTGGAGACGTTAGTGTACGGGATCCCTTATATGGACAGTTGGTAGTTCCGCTGGGCCGTGGTAAACCGATAGCACACTAATGGACTCGACACGCACTATATTTAATCGAGATTTGTAAAGTCTAGTAGTACATCTGCCTGTAGTGCCACAACGTGAGACCGTGAACTACACCACGCCTGGATGATGGATTCTTGTGTCGTGGGGCTATAGACGCAACGTGTGACAGCGCAATAGTTGGTTGGGCAGCCGTGGTACTAATAGATTTTTACGAGTCATTCTCTCTGATATCTTTGTGTGTTTTTAGCTCCATGGAGTAGGGTGTGTTTTATATTTATTTATTGGGATCTATTTATTTATTTTGTCTTATCTATTTATTTTGTTTTATCTGTTTATTATATTGATTTATTTATTTTGTATTTGTCCTATCTATTGTTGTATTGTAGCATTTATTTCTTATTTTATTTTATCTGAAATGGTGTATTGTTGGAATATTTACATCTTTGTGAATCTTTACATTACTCTGTTACTTATTAATGTTAAAGCTTTTTGTATTGCATGAACTGTGTACATGTTGTTTGTCGTCTTCTTATTTGCCATGTTTGTGGTGATTTTAGATTGTCTTACCTCTTTATTGTATGTGTTTCCTGTATATTTATTTTATGCGATAAAGAGTTTGAGGAAGAAGAAGAGGAACAGTCTCTTGAGGTCTTGTACCCCGAGGAGGAGGAAGATCAGCAAATCGACGACCAGTTTTACGATCAAGAACCATCTGATCATCCATATCCATTGGATTGATTAGTTTTGGTATGGCGGTACCCGGATTTTTGGGGTTCGTGACTCTGGAGTTTCATGGTAGATCGCTATCGTGGCACATGAGAGGAGATAGAGACTCGGTGACGTATGCGGGACGGATGACGGTGACCCTATGCCATAGGTTTGATGGAGAGCCGATCATGACTACGACAGTGTTTCTACATTTAGAGTTACCATTATCCATTAGGCGTCATTGGGGTGGGATATCCACTGAGCCTAGTGAGATGACAGTCGTATCGACGGCGCGATCTCATTATCGCCGAGAGTCGAGACATCCAGGATATTTGTCTCCTGATGATCATTTTCATGTTGAGAGTGATCCTTCAGAGGAATAAATATGTTTGATGTTTTTTTTTGGGCGTGTCTGCGTATGGATGTATATATTGACTCTTTTACTATTTTTATTTACTATTTCTGTATAAATATTTGTAACTATAGTTGTAAATTATTTGTATAACTTATAACTTATAACATATACATGTTATGAGCAGTGTTGTTTCTGTTTATTTTACGTTTTCCGCAATATTTTATTTTTAATAATCTATTTATCAAGAATTACTTTACGACCCATATTATTATATAATGAATGGTTTATAACCTGGGTAGATTTTATTTGTTTATTTTATTTTTCTTTATATGTGTGGCATCCCCAAAGGGGTGTTACATCACATAACAAGAAAAATCTTCTAAAACTCCCTTAACTATTCCTTAGGTTTTGCTAGATTATATTCTCCATGGAATGATGGAGGGTTTATATTTCTGAACTTAGAAAGATCATGATAATTTTGGTGCCCGTCCAAAGCACCATTATTTACTGGTTGTGGATGTGAGTTATTCCTTATCTCTTCCAATACTTCATAGGTCATAATTGTCTGCTCTCTTATAGCAGCAACTATATCTCTGAAAACTTCTAACATATCTGGCATATTATTTCTATCACCAGTATGGACTCTATTAGCTCGGGTACACCTAGTCGATGCCATAGTTTCGTACACACAAAACACATTATGTATTGAGTTGATCAGGCTCAATATCATGCAACAGTATGACTGTTAACCATAAACATACAAACTCAAGATTATTATGCAATTCTACCTAAGCATCTCAACACTAGGACAAAAAAAATGCATATTAAAGCATAGGTAGCCCATACCCTAGCTCAACAGGATGAATTGCTCTGATACCATAATGTCATATCCTTAATTCAATTACTAATAACGTATCTGGAATTACGCATTAACAATCAAAATTTAGCATGTCACATAAAACTAATAAAATAATTTGAAAATAGATATAAAAGATATATAAATATGAGCCTGTTGAGGGTTATGATAACACATATATTATGAAGTACAATATAGAGAGTCTATTACAATACTTAATAATTACATAATTCTATTACGAAGCATTAAATATATACATCACAAAATACAAATGATGTTAAAACCTTTTCTACATCTTCTTCCTTTGCCTATTTGTTGAAGAACGCATTCCAGAAAATATTATGGAATATAAACAAGAGGGGTGACAATTTTATGAATACTTCCAGCTGTTTCGGGGAAAAACACATTTAAAAAAAATTAATCATAAAGTAAAGGTGACAAAGTGCCAAATCTAGTCATTTCACTTCCCGAAATAGAATTCCAATTTTATTAGATTTCTAAAAATAATTCATATTTATAAGCACATTGTCATCATTCAAATGCACTTACAGATTCAATATCATGTTCCAATTTCCACACTATGATCTTTTCTAATGTTATTGACATATATCACTTTCAAAGAGTATATCTCTCATGAGTCATAACTCTCTATAACAAGATTATAGTGTCATTTCCTCTAGATACGAGGAATAATTAGTAATATATCTTTGTGTATATACCCTTTAGATACAAGGGTTAATCAATAACATAACCTCCAAGTACGAGGATTAACCAATATTATATCCATCAGGTACATGGACAATCAATACAATATCCATCTGGTACATGGATAGTCAATATAATATCCATCAGGTACATGAATCATCAATATAATATCCATTTAGTACATGTGTAACACCCTAATTCTAAATACTATAGTATACCCTACGTATACTAAGTAAATAGAATTAGTATGCCATTTTCTAACTTAAACGTATTTTATAACCTGTTCAATATTTATATAATGAATAAATATATAGAGCCTTTACAGAAGTAAGAGAGCAAGACATTTTATAACTCAGGAAACTTGCTCTTTACTAGAATTCTATCTGATATGTCTGAGATTACAACTTATACAAATTACATATATAAACTTAATTACAGAGCTATTAATATAATTACTGAACCAAAATAATTACATAATCTACTCAACTAAGTCTTCATCTCCTTGCTCTATGCTCGTTTGAATCCTCCTCTAGGTTTATCATGGAAAGCATAAAAGAACTGGGGTGAGAATTAATAATTCTCATTAGTAAAATTTAAATCATGACATCAGGGTAAATTCAGCTGCTTTGGGGTAACATAATTTGTACTTAATCATTTGGAAAGATGACATAAGCCAAATCTCAGTCCTTTCCCTTCCCAAAGTAGACAGTTCATTTAATAAAGAAAATAGTTTAATCGTTATATAAAAAATTCAAAATAGGTCAATATATATTCATTATAACAGTTATGGAAGCTAGCAAGCATACTCATTCTTTTCATTACCCACCTTTAAGTTACACTTTGATCTTCAACCAATTTAGAACAATACCATTTATAACAACATTTAATTCACTTTAAATGTTATTCTTAACTTTTCTAACTGGATTTTATCCTTAATCTCCACATTTAATAAAAACAAGACAATTGCCTATACAATTGCCAATTTTATGCAATGCATGTTGATGTTTGATTATGCCTAATAAATCCTAAAGTATGCTCATGCAATGATTTTTAAAAGATTTTAATTTGGAAAACACAAGTTATTTGAATATTTCCAAGATGCCTTTTTGTTCCAGGAAACCCTTTTGTTCCTTGTAATGTTTTCTGGGTAGGCAGGACTCCCTTTTGTTCCTTGCACTACCAAACATGGCACTTGGAGCCCTTTTGTCCAAGCCACTTGGAGCCATTTTTGTCTAAGCAATATATTTTCAATACATGGAAACATCAAACAACAAGTTTGAAAACAAAACATGCATAATATCAAAAACCTTTCCTTCTTTAACTTTTACTTAATCATAATTTTTCTTGCATAATAGGGAAGCAAATACTGTAACACCCCAATTTTTAGAAAATATTCTGAATATACTGTTTACTATTTTTCAAGTTTTCGTGTGAATGACCGTTGTGTCCCTATTTTACTGTTTCTCGATTTCTGCATGAAATACAAATACGTTTATACAGGCTCAAATTTTATTTGGTCTTTTTACGTAATTTGTTCCGAGACAGTAAAATAAAAGTTTTTCCGAGCTACTGTTTTAATTTTTTTGGAAGATATACAGACAATTAATACTGTCTGTAATTTTATTTGAACTTTTTGGAAGATTAGCTACGTTGTGGGAAAAAATGGAAAAATGACCGTTACGTCCCGAACGTGCTGTTTGTACTATTTTTGCTGTTTTTAATTGTTTTCTACTTGATTTAATGTCCAATATTACTGTCTGTGATTTTATATGGACTTTTTGTGTGATTTGCTCCGAGGCAGGAAAATAATATTTTTCCGGCCGGGAAATCTTATTTTATTATTTAGAATTGGGGGATCTTACTAAACCCGATTCTCGAATGAGACATAAATAATCTTTTAATTTTTAGGATTTGATCACAAATAAAATAATTTTATAATATTATAATATTATTTTATTAGTCAAGTATAATAAAATGACAAATGGACAGGAAATGTTTTGCGAGACCCACAATTAGCAGAATGGTTAGATCAGTAGCTTAATTAATCATCATTAGCAGTAGAACTTTCCAGAACAAACTGACTCAGCTAGCTGACTAAGCTGGTAATTAATGAACAGTGTGACTAGGCTTGTGAGTCATCAATAATCAACTAATAGGAGACAAGGTTGTTAAGCAAGTTTTAATCCTAGCCTTTGATGCATTCCATGGCTTGGATGAAGCCAACCATTTGGCCACCTTGCATGCATGAAGTCCACGGCCAATGCATGTTGGAAGACCATTCTTCACCTCATCTTTCATGCTTTTCTCTCTTCTCTCTCTTCCAAAAATCCTAAACACCATTGAAGCTTCCTTGAAGCCATTTTCGGCCAAGCTTGTTCCTTGACCATCCAACCATCCAAAATTCTATCTAAACCACTTTTCTAAACCTAAACACAATCCTAAGAACATCTCTAGTTGAGAGTTCTTGCAAATTCTTGCATTTGGAGCTTGGAAACCAATCTTGAAAATTTTACCTAGAAGGTGAAATCTCATGTTTTTCTTTTCTCTCTTCTTTTTCAAAGTTCTAAGCCATGATTTATCCATGGTTTAGGTTCTTTTTCATGGTTAGTAACTTGTGGATTTTTGTTTGAGTTGCTAGGTACTTTGGTTGAGGAAACCGAACCCTAGGAGGAGTGAAAGAAAACCATTTGTCTTCATTTAAGGTAAGAGGAAGACAAATCTTATCACCTATGGATGGTGGTAAGAGGATGGAGTTTGATTTTGTGATTGTAGAATCCATAAGGATTCATGTTTGTGCTTGTTAGTAGCTTAATTGATGTGGTTGTGTATTTGTTAGTAGCTTTTCTATTTGTTGTTTGTAATAATTTGCATGTCTACAAGCTTTAATTTGCATGTCTACAAGCTTTGATTTAGGTTATGTGTGTTAGAAATATATTGTATGTGTTAGAATGGCATGATAAAGTATAGAATTGCATGATAATGTATAGGATGTGAATAACATGTCAAGGAAATGCATGTATGTTCCAAAGAACACTACACCAAGGCTCACGACCTTTAACCAATGGGGAACCAACATGTTCTCTAAATTTTCTTATAAGATAATTTAATTAACCTAGGAGAATTAAGAAGGTTTCAAGTTGATTTGATCAAAGAAAATGAATTTAGAAATCAAATAGTAAGACTTAGTATATTTGGCCAATATGCCTAAAATGAATGTATTGATTTCAAAAACCATTTTCTAAAACAATGGTTAAATGAATTTAGACAATACAATAAGTTTGACATATAGGTAGAACATGAGAAATAATTTAGAAATCAATTTCAAAGTATTTAGGAAATTCGGCCAATATGCCAAACCAAGTATCTATGGTTTCTAAAATTTAATCCAAACTTTTTCTAAGTATAAGGATGCAATATGTGTTAAAAAGAATTTTTCTAAAATGAGTTTTAAGGAAAAGAATCAATTAGAATTAAGTTTGAGAACTTAGAACTAATGATTTTGTTATTAGAAATGAAATACAGTAACTTTCGAAAATTTCTAACATATAGCTCATGTTGTATTTTGAAGCATGTTAGTAATTTTCAAAAGGATTAATTATATGGTTTAAAAATTTAATAAAGAGAATTTTTACAGTAAAATTAGGAAACCATTAATATAAATTTCTAAACAAAATACTGTCAATTTTTAGTAAAAACGGACAAATAAGATAAGAAAGATATCCAAAAGACAGTATACGGTATGAAAAATATTATACGTAGCTTAAAAGTATTATTTATTATTTCTGTTTATTTAAACAGTAATTTTTAAGGAATTCGGTCAAGAAAATGATTTAAAAATCTTACGCGATTGAGAAAACGTATTAAAAATCCTACGCGATTTTGAAAATAGAAAAATATATTTACGCGATTTCAAAACATTTATAAAAACGACGGGATTTCGAAAACGCGATAAAATTTCTACGCGATTGACCGAAACAGTATTTTTTTGGAATTTTCTGTATTTTATGCTGTCGGGAAAATGAGAACCCGTACAGGCTTTTGAGGATTTTTCGCTGTCGGGAAAATGTGAACCCGTACAGGCTTTCTATCTTTATACCATGAGGGTATTTTGGTAATTTGCCAATTTTTGGTAAATTTTGGTTGACGAGGTGAATCACATCGTGTTGTCGATGCGATAAACGTAGTGTGGTTCATTGTTCTAATGAACTTGGAGACTTTAGTGTACGGAATTCCATATATGGACAGTCGGTCGCTCCGCTGGGCCGTGGTAACCGATAGCACACTAATGGACTCGACACGCACTATATTTAATCGAGATTTGTGAAGTCTAGTAGTACATTTGCCCGTAGTGTCACGACGTGAGATAGTGAACTACCCCACGCCTGGATGGTAAATTCCCAGTGATGTGGAGCTATAGACGCAACGTATGACCGCGGAATAGTTGGCTGGGTAGCCGTGGTACTAATAGATTTTGCGAGTCATTCCCTCTGATATCTGTGGTATCTGTGTTGTTTAGCTCCATGGAGTAGGAACGTGTCATATTTCTATGAGTATATCTGGAACTTTATTTTATCTTATCTGTCTATTTTATCTGCTTAGTATTGTAAGGATTATTTATCTGTTCTATTATTTTATCTGTGATGTTTTATTTTATCTGTGATATTATGTGTTGTTATGATAATTAAATCTTTTCTTGATTCTGTTACAGATTTCTGTTATAGCTTTTCATATTGCATGAATTGTATAACTGTTGTTTGTCGTCTTCTTATTGGTCATGTTTATGGTGATTTTAGATTGTCTTACCTCTTTTCTGTATTGTGTATGTTTCCTGTATATTTATTTTACGCGGAAAAGAGTTTGAGGAAGAAGAAGAGGAACAGCCTCTTGAGGTTCTGTACCCCGAGGAGGAGGAAAATCAGCTAGCCGACGACCAGTTTGACGATCAAGAACCATCTGATCATCCATATCCATTGGATTGATTAGTTTGGTATGGCGGTGCCAGGATTTTTGGGCTTCGTGACTCTTGAGTTTCATGGTGGATCGCTATCGTGGCACATGAGAGGAGATAGAGACTCTGTGACGTATGTGGGACGGATGACGGTGACCCTACGCCATAGATTTGACGACGAGCCAGTGATGACGACGACGATGTTTCTGCATTTAGAGTTACCCTTATCCATTAGGCGTCATTTTGGTGGGATATCCACTGAGCATAGTGAGATGACACTTGTGTCGACTGCGCGGTCACATTTCCGCCGAGAGTCGAGGCATCCTGGATATTTGTCTCCTGATGATCATTTTCATGTTGAGAGTGATCCTTCAGAGGATTGAATATGCATGATGTTTTTTTTAGGCGCGTCTGCGTATGGATGTATATATTGACTCTTTCTTGTTTTTATTTCTTGTTTCGTTTAAATATTTGTAATTGTAGTTGTAAATTATTTGTATAACTTATAACTTGGAACATATGTATATTATAAGTAGTGTTGTTCTGTTTATTTTATGTTTTCCGCAATATTTTATTTTTAATAATCTGTCTATCAGGAATTACTTTACGACCCATATTATTATTTAACGAATGTTTTACAACTTGGGTAGATTTTATTTATTTATTTTTATTTTTCTTTATATGTGTGGCATCCCCAAAGGGGTGTTACAAATACCATAATCATCAAACTTTACATTTATACATTATATTCTATGTCTGTAGAGAGGAGTCATTCAACTTCATCTACCTTTACCCTTCTTCCTATATTGCTTCCCAAAATTATGCTTATCAAAATCATCCATACCATACAAGGTATATTCATTGTTTCATAGCATACTAATTTTAATACCATAGCATTAAACATCAACATCATTCACATATGTCATTCATCCCATACTAAGTGCATATAATAATTTACTTCATAAGTGATTCAATCCATTACATTCATACATCAATATCATGCACATATTTCATTTCAAAACTCAATAAAGGAGCATTAGTTTAAGTTTAATCCATACTTGTTAGGTGATAATTTCCCTCTTGAAATATCCCTATTTATGTCTTAACACATACTGGAAAGCATATATGAATGATCCTTGTAACACCCCAAAATTTGTTAATTTATAGTAAATGTCTGAATTGTACTATTTTACGATTTCTGTGTGCTGTAAATTTATTTTGACTGTTCTATGACTGTTTTTGATCTTTGTGTGTGATTTACTCCGAGTCAAGAAAATAATAATGTTCGGACTTGGAAAAATCTTTATCTGATTATTCGAAGCTGGGGGATCTTAGAAACCCAATTCCGAGTGATACGTGTACTGATCTTTTAATTTTTAGAATTTATCTGTGAAATAAAAATATTTTATATTTTCATATTATTTTATTATCTGTTGGACAGTACCTATTGACTTAAAAGTAGTAGCCTCAGCCCAATGGACAATAGACCCAGAAAAGTCTTTGTGACTTACAATTCGGTGAACCAATAGGAATTGATCAACATTAATGGCTTGAATTTTCTAAGCCAATAGGATCTAGTCAACGATAATGGTTGGACTAGTTAGCTTAGAAACTAGATAACCTAACTAAGTTAGCTTAAAAGTCTAAGTAGTAACTAGATGGAATAAACCTAGTTTGCTACCCATTAGGACCTTTAGTTACAATAATGTTCTAGTAGGTTCAAGAAAAGATGATTCACATCCTAGCTAACTAGATAGTTAGCAAAGGAACTAAGCAATCTAACTAGATTTACCTAAGCATGACAAGGAAACCAAATGAACCAAAACTTGGTTTACTTTTCCCTTTAGCTTTCACGGCCAAGGCACCTACAAGGAAGGTTCATGGCTTGATTTTTTTTAAGCTTGTCTCTTGTAGAAAAGATCTTGCCTCCTAAAATATCCAGGTAGTAAAATATCAAAGCAAATATCTCACATTCTCTCTACACACCCACACAGCTAACACTTAGAGAAATAGGATCATTTTCACTTCATATTCATCTTATCAAAGACTAAAATCTATTCTCTCCATTCTCTCTCTTCCAAGAGCCAAAAACTCCATTGCTTTCCTTAGAGGAGCTCACGGCCTCCACACCATAACCCAACCTCCACTCTTCTATAATTTTATCCAACACCACTTCTTAAACCTAAACACCATTCTAAACATCTTTCATGTTATAAGTTTCATCAAAATCAATCATCTAGTGCTTGGAAATCAAGTTTGAATTTTCTACTCTACAGGGTAAAAATCCTTGTTTCTTGTTTTTAAATTGATTCTTGAGTTCTAGAGCCATGATTGATCCATGGTTTTTCTTTTTCAAAGCTTAGTTTATGACTTTGAGAATTGTTTAAGCTTGTTAGGACTTTTCTTGGTGGTGCACGAAATCCTTCGGAAAGCATCCAAGAAGAATTTTGTCTTCCTTAAGGTAAAAGGGAGATTTAATCTCATCAACCATGTATTGGTGGTGAGAAAATGAATTTGTTTGTGGTGGAGAATCCATAAAAATTCATTCACTTGGTTGTTTTAAAGCTTTTCTTGTTTGTGATTATTTTTTATGATGCATGATTTATAGCTTTGATTATATGTTAGAATATGTGTTTATGAAAGCATGATAATTATTGTGTATAGTAGGATGTGAATAATATGTTAAGGATTGCATGAGGGTTCCAAAGAACCCAAGGGGGACTCACGGCCTCAACCCCTCCAAGAGGACAAAATGTTCTAAAATATTTTCCTAATCATGGATTAATTAATTTAATGATGAGAAAATTGGATTAAGAATTTTGACAAGGGATTAGATGATGGAAAATATTTAAATATGATTTATGGAGCATATAATGATTTTCGGCCAATATGCCTACTTATGATGTTTTTTTAATCCAAAAATTATTTCCTAAGTGTGGACTTATGTAATTAATTCAATAAAAACCTAATTAAATGGATTTTTGGAAGATAAAGGAAAGTAAATTAATTTTAGAGTTTAATTAGTGAAATTAAGCAATGATATGAAATAGAATAAATACTTGAAAAGTACTAACGTATAGCTCACCATTGGGTTTTGAAGCGAGTTGACAAGTTTCGAGCTGTAAATATTGGTAAATCCAAGAAGGGTGTTTTTTTAAAGGAAACAGTAGGAAATATTACTTAGAGAATTTCTATTAAGGAAATACTGTAAATAAGTCTAAAATAGATATATAATGAAGAAAGTTTCGAAATTCAATTTAGAAAGGCAAGAAATATTTTACGCAATTGAAAAATATTAGAAAAACCTTACGTTTATTTAAAATAATGATTTTTAAGCTACGCGATTGAGAAAATGATTTAAAATCACTATGTGATTGAGAAAACGATTTAAAAATGCTATGCGATTGAAAAAATGTTGAAAAATATTTCTGCAATTTGGAAACGTTAGAGAAAGGTTACGCGATTGTGAAAATGCAATAAAATATTTATGCGATTGAAAATAATAGTAGTTTGTTGTCGGGTTAACATGGTGGACCCGGTTACATTGGAAAATGGTACTTCCAAGTGATGGGGTGTGATTGTAAAAAATAATGATAATATTGTTATATGTGTATTTTTGAATCATGCACTATGCATAGAGAAATGTGTCAGTTTAGTTGGTGTTGGCAAGTTGCCTAAGAGATTAATTACACCGTAGTGCGATTGTAATAGGCGTAGTGTTGTTCATTGATTGAACTTGGAGCCGTTATTGTGCGGAGGATTTCACATGTGGATAGTTGGTAGCTTCTTTGGGTCGTGGTACCGAGTAACGCACTAGTGATCTCGACGAAGCACTATTCTTAATCACGATCTAGCATAGACTGTTTAGTATAATGCCTGATGTATACGATGATTAGACTGTATAGCACTTGGCCGAGGCAACCGTGGTACAGACATATTCTTCTAGATCATTCTCTCCAACGTTTGTGTATAGCTCCATGGAGTAGAAACGAGTTTGTGTACATATGCATATTTGGTCTGCATCATGATGTGATAATTATATTGATCTGAGATATTATGTATGATGTGATAACATGATGGGATGTATTAAATGTCGTATCTGCATGTACTGTCATTTTCTATACTGCCATGCTGGTAATGATGTAGATTGTCTCACCTCTGTGTACGCATTTCTGTGTTATTATTAGGTTCGGTAAAGATTTTAGGAAGGAGAAGAGGAGCAACCTTTGGGTTGTCAGTACGAGGAAGAATAATATTCTGGTAATCAGTGTGTAGAGGGCGAGCCTTTAGATCATGCTTACTGTTTGGATTGATTTGACGTGACATGGCGCTACCGAGTTTTTCAGGATTCATGAGACTAGAGTTCCGAGGAGGCTCCGAAGCCTGACGTCTGCACGTGGATAGGGAGCCTGTTGTTTATGTAGGACGATTGACTGTGTCCCTTAGTAGGGACTATGATAGAGTTCATATGTTCTCTACTACCGTTTATGTACACCTAGAGTTACATTTATCTATTAGGCACTATTTGGGTGGTCGTTTCTATACCCCTAGTGAGCTTAGTAGTGTGTCGACCACACAGACTCCTGTCTGTAGGGCTACACGACATCCAAGGTTTCTGTCTTCTAATGATCCATCAGAGGAGGACCTTTCGGAGGATCAGAACTTTTAGTTCTGTACTTGGGCTAGTTTGTGGTTTATTTTAAGTCAAACAGTTTATAATTTTGTCTAATAGTTTGTACTTATTGTATCCTTAAAAACAAAATTATATGTATAATTACGATGTATATTTATTGGTTTATTCTATTTCATGTTCTGTTTATTTTATTTAGTGATATTATAAACAAAAAGAAAATTTTTACAACTTATATTATTATATATTAATAAATGATTTATAACTTGGGTAAGGTTTTATTATAATTCATCATAAATGTATTACCCTACAGAGGGTGTTACATTAGTTGGTATTAGGGCCTAAGTTAGAGTCTTTTAGGGTTTGTGGCTAGGTCTATTTTGCTTGTGTTGTATGATTCTCTGTGATTTGTTTCTGAAAGGTTACATCTGACTTTTATTTTGTCTTGTTTGACTTGTTGAAGAAAGAAATGTCTCATGGTAGAGGAACGCATGCGAACATGGGGCGTGATACTAGTGCAATGACTGTAGCTGCTGAGGCTATGCAGCGTATGGTGGAAGTAATTATGCAGCGGAATCAACGAGCAGCCCAACAACACGAGGTGACTCCTGATGCTCAAAACTTATCTAAGTTTCAACATAATAACTCGCCATAATTCAGGGGCGAGTTTGATCAGGAGAAGTCGAGTCTTTGGATCCTAAAGCTGGAAAAGATTTTTGAAGGAATAGGATATGCGGACGATCGAAAAGTGACTTATGCTACGTTTATGTTGATGGGAGATGGTGAAAACTAATGGAGAGAAACTCGGAGGTTACTGCAAGCTGAAGGAAGGAAGATTACCTGGGAGGTGTTCTATGAAGTATTTCTGGAGAAGTACTTCCTGGCTAGTGCATGATATGCTAAAGAGATGGAATTTCTTAGTTTACGACAAAGTAACATGACTGTTGGTGAGTATGCCGCGAAGTTTAAGAGCTTGTCAAAGTTCTCAAGGTATTTCCAAATCCAACCTAACGAGGAATAGAAATGTCCTAAATTCGAAGAAGGACTGAGGGTTGAATTAAAGAGAGGCGTGCTACCGATGAGGATGAATCAATTCCCTGCCTTAATGGATATGTGTCGACGACTTGAAGAACTAGAGTCATCATGTGACCCGAGGAATCGCAACTTTGGACCGTCTAGGTTCTAGAGGGGAGGAAATAACAATAACAATCGATTTCAGCGCAAACCATACTCGAGACCACCGAGGAACCAGCCCCAATGTCCATCTTTTGGGGGAAGTCCTAGTGGCAACAAAACTAGTCAAATCGTGGTGTTTACGCCAAAGTGTTTCAAGTGTGGGAAAAGTGGTCACATATCACGGGATTGCTCAATCAAGGGACTTATTTGCTTTAAATGTGGAAGGCCTGGTCATGTTTCCAAGGACTGCAACTAGCCAAAAAGGGAACCAACTGTGAGTAACGTTCGTGCTGCTCAGCCACAATCTGGAAGGTGAGTATATACGATGAGTGGAGCTGAAGCCTCCTAGTTCGAGGATCTTATTCAAGGAGAAGGTATTGTAGCAGGTAATCTTTTAACTGTACTATATGATTTGGGTGCGACGCATTCGTTTATTGCATATGACTGTGTGGATCGGTTGAGATTGCTTGTGTCTTCTCTGAGTTTTCAATTGATTATTTCTACACCAACTGCTAAGCCTGTTGTTACATCTAAAGTATGCTTGATTTGCCTTATTATCATTAATGATCGAGTCTTTTCTGTTGATTTAATTTGTTTACCTCTCATTGAAATAGATATAATCTTAGGAATGAATTGGTTATCTTCTAACCATATCCTACTAGATTGTTCCATAAAGACCTTAGTTTTTCCTAAGGATGAGGATTCTAGATTTTTAACTGCCGCTAAAGTCGAATCATTGTTGAGGGATGGAGCTTAAGGATACATGTTGTTGTCTTCTTTAGAAGTCAAGAGTGAGAAAGACGTGAATGCTATTTCTGTCGTTAACAAGTTACCTGAGGTTTTTCCCGATGAGGTACCCGATTTACCACCAGAAAGAGAGATAGAGTTTTCTATCGATCTTGTACCAGGAGTTGGTCCTATCTCAATTGTACCATATCAGATGTCGCCATCAGAATTAGTAGAGTTGAAGAAACAATTAGAGGAACTGTTGAAAAAACAGTTTGTACGACCGAGTGTTTCACCATGGGGAGCACCA
This sequence comes from Ormosia emarginata, assembly GCA_029884605.1. Lineage (NCBI taxonomy): Eukaryota > Viridiplantae > Streptophyta > Magnoliopsida > Fabales > Fabaceae > Ormosia > Ormosia emarginata. Next base: position 40,040,803 of record JAQQTP010000088.1, read on the forward strand.
GTACTGCTAGTCAAAAAGAAAGATGGAACGTCTCGTCTTTGTGTGGACTACCACCAACTGAACAAGGTCACGATAAAGAATAAATACCCACTTCTAAGGATTGATGATTTGATGGACCAATTAAAAGGAGCATCTGTTTTCTCTAAGATAGATCTGCAATCAGGTTATCATCAAATTCGTGTCAAGGTAGAGGATATACCTAAGACATCTTTTCGAACTCGTTACGGGCATTATCAGTATCAAGTAATGTCGTTTGGAGTGATGAATGCTCCTGTAATATTCATGGATTACATGAATAGGATCTTTCGTCCATACCTAGATAGATTTGTTGTTGTTGTCTTTATCAACGACATTCTAATCTATTCTCAAGATTCAGAAGAGCATGCTGAACATCTTAACATAGTTCTCTAGATTTTGAAAGAAATATTGTATGCAAAGTTGACGAAATGTGAATTTTGGTTGGAAGATATTCAATTTCAGGGTCACATGATTTCCAAGGAAGGTATTGCGGTGGACCCATCGAAAGTGGAGACCATTCTGCAATAGGAAAAGTCAAAGACAGTGACAGAGATCCTGTAACACCCTCCTCAGGTATCACATTTCTGACTCCCAACTCTTAATCTGTAAAGAAGTTCATAAAAGGTTTGAGTTATAAAAGGTGAGTTTTAAAATTTTTATTACAGAAACATAAACTTAGTGAAATCCATAAGTATTACTGAAAATATATTTAAACTGATTAATATAAAATATTGACACCAATTAATATTTAACAATTTAAAGAGAAATATAAAACTAACAGACTCTCTTTTTAACAGTAGCAAATCCCATCACGGGTCTTACTTAATAGCACGGTACAACACTAACGGTAAAACTTAACATATTTATTCCTTCTTGTATCCATATTGATGCATCAGACATTTGTTCCTTGTTCACACTGCACACTATCGAATCTTGAATGGCCACTCCTCCATGTTGTCACCAATCTCAGAATATCTACCACCCGTCACATCTAAGACAGCTCATTCCTTCTACTATAAAATTTTTAATAATACAGACACAACAAAATAATATAACAAAGAGGTGAGATCACCTACGCCAATACCAACATGGTAGCATAGAGATAACACAAACAACATATCATACAGATATATCATACCATAATTACAATCATGCCATTAACATTATTGTCATCACACAGATACAATAATTACAATCATGCCATCAACATTATTATCATTATCATCATCCAATATTCTTCAATTATTATATCACACAGATATAAATATTCAATATTTATGATAATGCCCTCAACATTATCCAGGTATTCAATAATTCAATCATCATAACCAATACTCAATAATGATGCATATGTTATGCATGTGCACATAGACTCAATGTCCTACTCCATGGAGGTTTTCACCATTTCGAGAAGAATGCTCAGTTAATTGTTAGCCATAGCCCAAAGACAATCTTCCAGATTAGCCCACAGACAATGCCCAGTCTTAGCCAACAGACAATTGTCCAGCTTTCAAAGAGAATCGTATTCTTGTCGAGTATCGTCAATGCGTTGCAACGGACTGCATCGCCAAGTGGCATATGGTCCAGCCTTAGCCCACAGACAGATATCCACTAGTCGACTGCTGCGCCTTGACGCCCCCAAGATCCATCACAGACCTCACTATCAATTCACATTCTCTCTTCAACCACAAGGGTCCCAATAGCATTAGCTATCAATTTTTGTTCAATTCAAAATCATCATATGCCTCAATGCATATCTTTCCAATGCAAGTTCAATGCACCAATGCCAATCACATGCAAAATTCCTCATTTCTAATGCATGTTCAATGCACCAATGCCAATCATAGGCAAAATTCACACTTTCATATTCAGGGTCCACACATTGGCCCATTCTCAGTTTTAATTTCATTATCTCATAATCGTGGTCCACACAACTCGCCCAACAAGAATAATCATCTTGTATATTTAATCGCAAAATCATGTTATCGCGTTTTCATAGTCATAAAACACTTTTGTCGTGTTTTTCACAATCGCGCAACATTTCTGTTACGTTTTCACAATTCCACAATACTTCTGTTGCATTTTCAAATCACGTATTGATTTTTCAACGTTTTCTCAATCGCGTAAAAATATTTACCTGTTCCTCAAATCGCGTAGCGATTTTCCACCATTTTCACAATCACATAAAAATATTTCATCACTTTTCAATCACGTAGTGATTTTTCAACAATATTTCAATCATGTAAAATATTTAAACGTTTTTCAAATCATGTAGAAATATTTCAACGTATTTCAAATCGCGTAGCTTAAAAATCACGTTTTTAAGTTACGTAAATCATTTTTTACCATAATTCCATTACGAAAAATATTTCTCAACCTTCAAAAATTTCATTTCAACCTTTCTCAAAATAATATGACTACTCACATTATTTTCCACATTTTCTTACTCAAGAAAATCCTTTTTACAATATATTCCACAAATTCACAATTCCATTGAATTAAATCAATGTTTCTAACTTTAAAAATTACTAACGCTCTCCAAAACCCAAAGGATGTGTTACACGTTAGAAAATATCAAATTACCATTATATTCTCCATTTTCTCAAATCAATTCTAAAATCAATTCTCTTCAAAATAAACTGAGGTTCAAACACTTTCAATCTCTCTTTTCCATTCATATACAAAAATCTAATTTTCTCAAGTGATAAAACACTCTGATTCCCTTTCCAAATTCCTTATACTAAATCAATTATATTTCCATTTGACAAATCACTTTGTTTCATCAAAATCAAGGCATTACAAGCCTTCTAAAACCGTGGTACATGATTCCAATGGCCATCAAATATTTTTCCTTCTAAGTCAATATGGTTTTACACAAACAAAACCATTAAAAATTCTTCATAAAAGCTGTGAGCACTTGGTCTTTGAAATCAAATCATTTTGTTCATTTGTCATTTTCACTTTCTTTGCAAATCCATTTTCACTTGCTTTGCAAATCCTTAAAATCTTGCCCTTTTCATTTAAAACTCATGATTTGTAAAATACTTAAAATATTCATATTCAAAAATGTCCTTGAGTTCCATTAAATTCGATTCTTGTTTTTACACAAAATAAATCAATAAAAATTCTTCTCAAAACTGTGAACATCACTTCTTGAAAAACAAACCCTTTGTTTATTTTCCTTATTTTTCTAATCATCAAATTTTATCATTCATGAAAATATTAATTTATGAACACCTATTTTGAGGTGTCTTGGCCAAAATTCCTCTTGGTCTTTGGAACCAAGAATCAATTTCCTTTCCATCATCAAATCATGGCATACATATACATATTCAAATATATATCACAAACATGCCATAATCAAAGCAATAGATCATGCAAATCATACCAAGCATAGGCAAATAATCAAAGCACATAAACACCCACAATTATTACATGACCATGGATATGAATCCTCACATGGATTCACCATCCATCAAATATACAAACCATCTCTCACCACCATACTTGGTTGGTGAGATGAATCTCCCTCTTACCTCTTGAAGATCCTCAAAAGCTCCTTGTTTTGCTTCTTTTTCCAAGTCCTTCACCACCAAGGGCTTCTCAAATACAAAACAAAACACAAGTTAATTAACATATCAAGCTTGAACAAGATAAACCATGGATCAAACATGGCTTAGAACATGAAGAAGAGAGAAAAAATGAAGTTTCCTTACACTTCACCACAAATACCCTATAACTTTGATCTTGAGGAAAGTCCATGAAGATGAATGATTTAGAGAAAGTCTCCAACATGAAAGTTGCTTAGAATAATGTAAGGATTCAAGATATGTGGTTGTTTGAAATTAAAGAGTGATGGAAGGTAGATCTAGGGGTCTTGGCCAAAACCTCCATGAAAAGAAAGTGGAGAGAAAAGCTTGATGAGTTATTGTTTTTGGAGAAGACAAAGGAAATCAAGAATATCAATAATATGGTCTTCAAACTTTCCTATGTCCTAAAGCTTCTCAAAACCATAGCCCCCCCTTCCATGCATTCTCATAAGAGTGCAACATGAATCAATAATGATTCATAGAGACCAAGACCACTAATAATGGTTTTCAAACTTTCCTTTAACTCCTAAAACAAGCACAAAACTGTCCCCCCCCTCCATCCATGCATTCAACAAAGTTGTCATCTTTTCTAGCCACCATTTAGAGCCATTTAAGCCATTGATTAGATCAATGGTTAGGATTTAGGTAGACTTTTGATTAGAAGACTTAATCTAGGCCATTAGATTTTTCCTCCTTGAAATCCTAGCCATTAGATGCATCTCCAAAAATGAAGGGTCAAGATTATTCATTCTTACTTTCAATCCAAGGGTCATAATTAGTCATAGCCATTTTAGAAGACCAAATCTCCACCATTGATTAAATCTTCATCCAATGGTTATAAATGGTCATAGTCATTTTATTAGACTAATCCTACACCGTTGATTAAATCGACGGTTGATATCAAAGTCTTCAATATTAGACTTGCTTCCTATTGGTCCATCAAAAGAATTAAACTTGTTTCCTATTAGTCTGTCATAAAGTCATCATAACCACTAATGTTGACTTCGTAGTATAATTTCTATTTTTATCTACTATAACCCCACGAAAGAATATATTTACTGTATTTTTATAGCCCGATAATTAAATACAGTACAAAACACAGTAAAAAAAATTTAAAAATTGTTTCCAGATTCAGGTTTAGTAAGATCCCCCGTCTCCGTCTAAATAGTACAAATTTTTCTATGCGTAGAAAAATTTTCACTTTGCGGGACCTACTTGGGCCCACGTAAGGCCACCCTAGGCTCACAGACAGCCCAAAAACAATTAGAGAAATATAAAAGTTTATAATCATCCACAAAAATCACAAATATTAGAAAACGTATGAAAATCAAGTCAGATTGTTAAAAATAATTAACAATCAAGAGAAATAAATACATAAAGATTTTCCCTCGGCCCGAAAATTATTATTTTCTTGACACGGAGTAAATCACTCAAAAGGATCAAATACGCTGACTGAATACTCAAAATAATTTGACAGTACACAGAAATCACTAAACAGTAGAATTCTGTTAACTGTCAAAATTATTGTCTAATAGATAGGAAATTTGAGGTGTTACAGATCCGAAGTTTTGTTGGATTGGCCAGATATTACCGAAGGTTCATTAATGGTTTATCCAAGATAGCAGGACCTCTTACATAACTCACGAGGAAGAGTCAAGCTTTTGTTTGGATAGAAGAATGCGAAGAAAGTTTCTAGGAGTTAAAGAAGAGATTAACAATTGCACCAGTGTTGATTTTACTGGATCCAAGCGAGTCTTATGAAGTGTACTGCGATGCTTCTTACCAGGGATTAGGATGTGTACTGATGCATAATAGAAATGTGGTAGCTTATGCTTCAAGACAACTGAAGGTACATGAAAGAAATTACCTGATGCACGATTTGAAACTAGCCGCGGTGGTTTTTGAGTTAAAGATATGAAGACATTTCCTCTATGGGGTCACGTTCAGCGTCTTCAGTGATCAAAAGAGTTTGAAATACTTGTTTGATCAGAAGGAGTTGAACATGAGGTAGAGACAATGGCTAGAGTTTTTGAAGGATTATGATTTTCAACTTCAATACCATCCAGGAAAGGCGAACGTCATGGCAAATGCCTTAAGTAGGAAGGTGATCAGTGTCTCTACTATGATGATAAAGGAAGAAGAATTGATCAAGCAGTTTAGAGATATGTGGTTGTTTGTGGAATTGGCACCAAGAAGGATTTGTCTAAATAGAGTTACTGTTTTGAATGACTTGTTGAAAGAAATCCGAGAAAAATAAGAAAATGATCCATTTTTGCAAAATGAGAAAGAATTCTTGAAGCAAGGTCATAAGGCAATGGTTGAGGAAGGATATGATGGGGTCTTAAGGTTCAAAGGAAGAATTTGTATACCTAATGATCCCGATCTTAGGCAAGTAATTCTTGATGAAGCTCATACTGTAACACCCCAAACTATCTATTTATTAAACAGTAATTTTGACAGTTAATAAAATTCTACTGTTTAGTGATTTCTGTGTACTGTAAAATTATTTTGAATATTTCATCTATATATTTGATCGTTTTGAGTAATTTGCTCTGTGTCAGGAAAATAATAATTTTTGGGCCAGAAAAATTTTACGTAATTTAATTATTACTAAAAAGTCTTAATTATTTTACGTAATCTAATTTGATATTTGTGAATTTTCTAATTTTTGTGATTTTATGTGTGATTATGAAATTTTTACTGTTTGTGGGCCCCAGGGGGTGTATGTGGGCCCAAGTGGCCATACGTGGGCCCAGGTGGGTCCCACAAAATGAAAATTTTTCTACGTATAGAAAAATTTGTACTGTTTAGACGGAGACAGGAGATCTTACTAAACCTGAATCCGAAAACAGTTTTAAAAAATTTCTTTTACAGTGTTTTATACTGTATTTAATTATCGAACGATAAAAAAATACAGTAAATATATTCTTTTGTGGGGTTATAACAGAAAAAAATTCTATACTGTTAAGTCAACATTAGTGGTTTGGATATCCACTATCGATTTAATCACCGTTGGAGATTTAATCTTGATTTAATCAACAGTGGAGATTTGATCTTAAAAGTGAATAGGATCAATTATAACCGTTGAATGCAAATTAAATCAAGGGTAGAGATTTATTCTTATAAAATGGCTATGACCATTATCAACCCTTGGATGTAGAATTAATCAATGGTGGAGATGGATCATTAATGACCATTGGATTTGGATTTAGATCAATGGTGGAGAATTGGTCATCAAAAATGACTACAACCATTTTGGACCCTTGGATGTAAAGTTTGAAGGTGTAATCTTGACCCTTCATTTGGAGACACATTCAATGGTTAGGATTGCAAGCAAAAAATGATCCAATGGCTCAAATGAAGTCTTTTATCTATAACCTAAACCTAGTAGCTATTTTTAATCCAAACCATTCTTTTAATCAATGGTTAGGATGGCTTAAAGTGATGGTTATGAAATTTGTCACTTTGGAGTGCATGAAGAGGGGGGGACGGTTTGGAGAAGCAAGGAAGAGGGGAGACAACTTAGTATAGGCTTTTTAGGCCAAAGAAAAGAATGAAGACAATAGCCAAGTGTCAAGACCATTTATTATTTTTCCTATTGATCATTAATGATCATATTTTTCAAACTTCACTTTCCATTCTCTCCAATGCATGCTACGGCCATGCATAGTCCTAAAGGCCAAATAATTCATTTTTAACATTTCACATTATCATTTCTTCACCTATTTCACTTAGTTTCAAGAAACTAACCAAAGAAAATTTCATTTTTCTCTCCCTAAGAGACTATTCGGCCAAGCACCCTAATTCTCTCCTCCATCACTCTTTAATTTCATATAACCTAGTTTCTTGAATCCTTACCTTATTCTAAACAACTTTCATGTTGAAGACTTTCTCTAAATCTTCCATCTTGAAGGACTTTTACTAAGATCAAGTTCTAGAGTTTTTGTTAGTGAAGTGTAAGGAAACTTCATTTATTCTTTTCTTTTTTATGTTCTAAACCATGTTTGATCCATGGTTCTTCTTATTCAAGCTTGATATACTAATTTTCTTGTATTTGTTTCATGTTTAAGAACTTGTGTTGGTGGAGTTCTTGTTCAAAACACAAAGTAACAAGCTTTTTGGTGGTTCTTCAAGAGGTAAGAGGGAAATCCATCTCACCAACCAAGTATGGTGGTGAGAGATGGTTTTATATTTGATGGATGGTGAATCCATGTGAGGATTCCTATCCATGGTCATGTAATAATCTATGTGTGTTATGTGCTTTGATTATTTTTGCATATGCTTGATATGCTTTGCATGATTTACTTGTGTATGCATGCTTAGTATGATTTTTATTTGTTTATATGGTATGCTTATAATATGCATGATGATATAGGTTGAATATATTATGATGGATGTATGTGGAAATAAGCAAAATTTTGGCTCCAAAGGCCATGGAGGAGGTCACGGTTTTGAACTTCCAAGACTAAAGTTATTATTGAAATTTTTTAAGAACTATGGAGTTAATTTTTAGTCCTTGAACTAAAGTAAATTTCGGTTAAGACATCAACCAATTTGGTGTTCACAAAATTATATTTTCATGAATGATAAAAATTGAATGATTAGAGAAGTAAAGAAAATAAACAAAAGGGTTTGTTTTGTAAAAAGAATGCACACGGTTTTAGGAGTTGTGTTTTCATGAATTTATTTTTGTGTAGAAACAAGAATGGAATTTATTTAAGTTAGCAGAAAAATATTTCATGGTTCCAATGGCCATCTATAAGGTTTTGATAATTTTAGAAAAATGTTTTGATGTTATAAAATATAAGAATTTTCAAATAAGGATATTGGAAAGGGAACTAAAGTGTTATCAAGTGGAATTTTCATAAATAAAAGAAAAGAGAGATTGAAAGTGTTGAACTTCAAATTATTTTAAAGAGAATTAATTTTTAGAAGTGATTTAGAAATATAAAAAAAACGTTTGTAACTTGAATTTACTAACGTAGAATTTATTTATTGGGTTTTAGAAAACGTTAGGAAATTTAAAATTAGAAACAATAATTAAATCAACTAAATGTGATTTTGTAAAATTAAATCAATAAAAAGTAATTTTGAGAAAATATATTACGGAAAAGAATTTTTGACTAAGAATAGGAAGAAAATAAAGTAAGAAATTATATTATTGTAAGAAAAGTCCAAAATAATATTTTTAAAGTTAAGAAATATTTTACGAAGGGTAAAAATGGTGAAAAACGATTTACGTAACTCAAAAACGTAATTTTTAAGTTACACAATTTGAAAAACATTAAAGTATTTCTACGTGATTTTTAAAGCGTTTAAATATTTTACACGATCGAAATATTATAGAAAATATCGCTAGGCGATTTAAAAACAAAAGAATATTTTTTACGCGTTTTAATACAGTAGAAAATTGTTACGCGATTTTTTTAAACATAACAGAAATATTACAAATCATTGTTTACGTAATAAAATATTACGTGACTGTAAAAAATGTGACAAAAATATTTTGCGAATGAGAAAAACATGGTAATGTGATTTCGCTGTTAATATACAGTAAACTTTACAGTTAAAAATCAGTACATGAATACTATACAAGAAATTAAAAAGTTTGCCTGTAATTGGCATTAATATACGAACGAAAAACAGTATTTGAACTTGGTATGAGAAATTATGTGATTTACCTTTAGTTGGTAATTGGTGCATTACATATGCATTGAAAATGGTCCGATGGACTGTATATGGCTAATTGCCTAGGAGAAACATACACCTCTTGAGTGGGTGCAATACGCATAGTGTAGGTCACTCGTTGACCTTGGGGGCATCGGGGTGCGGGTTGCTCACAATGGGCTGTTGGTAGCTCTTCTGTACCGTGGGTTAGACCGATGCAACACACCGATGATCCGGACCGAGACACTATTCTTAATCGAGATCTGATAAAGACTGTCGTGTATGTGCTAGATGTGCAAGATATAATTATAGCCCTTGGTCTGAGGCACGTGATACCGGCAGATCTTTTCGATCAATTTCTCCGACTTGAGTTTAGCTCTATGGAGTAGGAAATCGAGTCTATGTGTTCATGCATTAACATAAATGCTTACATCTATGAGATATAATAGTTGTGAATTATTGATTATGACAATTATACTTTTTAAAATATCTGTTTAGTGTAGATGACATTTTCTTGTAATTATTAAATGTTAATTTTGATTGATAATATGTTGATGCAATATTTGTAATATGATGTGTTTATATGGCATGCTGTTATGTTATCTCTATGCTACCATGTTGGTATTAGCGTAGGTGATCTCACCTCTTTGTATGTATATTTGTATATTGTATTTATAATTGGCTGAAGACATTGAGAAAGAAATAGTACAAGAAGGAGAAGAAGAACTACTTCTCACGTCTGGGAACGCAAAATTTTGAGAAGATGGAGATGCCCAGCTTTCTAGGATATGTGACATTACAATTTCGTGGAGGTTCGGAGGCGTGGCATGTTCATTTGGATCGACAGTGTATATTTTATATAGGGGACCTGAACATTACTTACAGTAGGCTTTATCAAAGGAACCCCTACTTTAGTGTCAATATTTATGTACAGTTAGAGTTTCCACTATCCATTAGGCAGTACTGGGGAGCTTACTACCATACTCCTAGTGCGATAAGTATCGTGTCGTCTGTGCGGACACCTATCTATAGAGCTTCACATAATAACGGATTCCTATCTGCTGAGGAATTTGAGGAGGACCCATCTGAGGGTTCTGCTGGTTAGTTAGACTTGGGCAATATGTGAGTCTTTATGTTTAATTACTTTGAGAACTTGATCTGTATATAAATAATCCTGACAGAACTTTCGCTATGTATAATGATGTAAATTATGTGTGATGATGTATAATATTTTTAATTTCCACTAAGTTTATTTTATTGTTATCAAAGAAGAAAGAAAAAAAAATTTATAACTCATTTTTTTATTATAACATCACTTTTTATGATCTTGAGGGTATTTGGGTAATTAAGTAACATGAATGTGGCACCCTACGGCGGGTGTTACACATACCAGCAGGTTGAGTATGCATCCAGGAATGACCAAGATGTATCAAGATGTAAAACAAATGTTTTGGTGGCCAAGAATGAAGAGATATGTTGCGGAACGTGTGGCGTCTTGCCTTGTTTGTCAAAAGACAAAGGTTGAACATCAAAGACCTACCGGTATGTTACAACCCTTGACTATTCCAAAATGGAAATGGGATAGTATTGCAATGGATTTTGTTACCGGATTAACAAAGACTAGGAAAAGTCATGATTCTATATGGGTTATAGTTGATAGACTTACGAAGTCAGCGCACTTCTTGCCGATCAATATCAAGTATTCTGATGAGCGATGTCGCACTCGCCTCAAAATAGACTAGGATTTGCAATAAAATATAGTATAGTGCATAACCTAGGTCATCTCCCAAGGACCAATTCGGATTTCTCAAGCATGTTAGAAGTTATCAATAAGTAAAGGGTTTTGTTCATTAAGCAGTAAACAAATTCTAGCAGTGATTAGAAGAAAATTCAATTATGAGATGCCAATCCAAGGTTTTCAATTCAAGTGACAGAGTTAATCATTGTTCAAGAGAATGAAATTCTGTCTGCATATACCACCTCTGTTAATTCGAATTCAACTAGATAATTACCTAGAATTTCATTAATTAAACAAAATCACAATCGTAATTCTTGACTAAAATTGATTTAGGAACAATTTCGAATTAACTTGGTTACCAATCGATGATCCATTCTCCATTAGATTCAGATTAATCAATCTTCATTCTAACCTCAATTTCGAATCTAGATCTAGAATCACAATTGAAGAAGGAGAAGAAGATAGAACACAAATAGAAATCAAGTTTAAACAATAGAACTCAAAACTCTAACCACAATCATTGAATTACTTGGATTGAAAAGAGCTTCAGCCTTCCATGGCCATTACGAAAATAATGCAGAGCTTCAGAGAAGAAAGAAGAGAGAAGAAGAAAAGGATTCTTGATTTTTTAATCTCAAAACTGAACAAAAGTAATTCAAAAAGGTAAATTCGAAATCTGCCTTAACCTATTTGTAACTGAAAATTCTTTTGTAATTCCTAATCTACCCCTAGCCCAAACTGTAGCCCTCTGAATAAGCTTTCCAGAGACATAATTTGCCTTATTTGGGCTTAAATTGAGAGAGTTAAGCCCAAATTAGTGAGGGAAGGTCCAAGCTTTATGACAGCAACAACGTCCTAACTTTGAGGCCCAATTTCGCCTTGAATACAGCTGAATTAAAAAATTACATTGGATGCAAAATTGTACATCTTCGTCTCAGCTTTCAGAGGACACCAAGATCATCCAAATACAATATTTGTAACCCAAGTTATGGCTTGTACAAGACAGAAAGGTCAAAATGAGCTAAAATCCAAAAATTAATGAAGTTTTTACAACTAAGCTCAATGAAGCCCAATCATCTAAAACTCATCCACAAACATAATATTGGATACAATTAGCATCAATTAGGCCAAATATAAAGCAATAATGAATGCCTCAAAATTGATTGATCATATTCATTGGAACAATTGACCCAGATGTACATTAGTGAAATTGTTAGACTTCACGGTGTACCCTCTAGTATCATTTTCGATAGAGATCCAAGGTTTACGTCGAGGTTTTGGCAAAGCTTATAAGAAGCTATGGGAACTAAACTACGTTTGAGTTCTACTTACCATCCATAGATCGATGGTCAAACTGAGAGGACTATCCAGTCGTTGGAGGATCTACTAAGAGCTTGCGTGTTAGAATGACAAAGGCGTTGGGATGAATTCTTATCTCTGATAGAATTCACCTATAACAATAGTTTTCACTCAAGTATAGGGATGGCACCCTATGAAGCACTGTATGGGCGACGATGCCGAATACCTTTGTGTTAGTATCAAGATGGGGAAAGTATGACCATAGGACCTGATCTTGTGAAACAAACAACAAAAAAGGTAAAGATGATTCAGGAGAAAATGAGGACGACTCAGAGTCGGCAGAAAAGCTATGCAGACAAGGGAAGGAGACCTCTTGAATTTGAGGAAGGTGAACATGTGTTCTTGTGAGTGACACCTACGACTGGTGTCGAAAGGGTTATCAAATCCAAAAAACTCTCTCCTAAATTCATTGGACCTTATCAAATTATTTGTCGGATAGGTCCAGTAGCTTACCAAATAGCTTTATCACCCTTTCTTTCCAATCTTTATAATGTATTCCATGTGTCTCAGTTGAGAAAATATATTCCAAATCCAACTCATGTCATTCAGCCCGATGAAGTACAATTGAAAGAAAATTTGACTTATAAGACGCTTCCTGTTAAGATTGAGGAAAGGAGAGTGAAACAACTTCGAGGAAAGGAAATTGTATTGGTGAAGGTAATTTAGAATGAGGTGACGGGAGATGCTACTTGGGAATTAGAAGATAAAATGAAGGAGCAATACCCATAACTTTTCTAAGGTACGATAAATTTCGGGGACGAAATTTCTTTTAGTGGGGGAGAGTTGTAACACCCCAAAATTTGTTAATTTATAGTAAATGTCTGAATTGTACTATTTTGCTATTTCTGTGTGCTGTAAATTTATTTTGATTATTCTGTGACTTTTTTATCTTTGTGTGTGATTTACTTTGAGTCAAGAAAATAATAATTTTTGAACCAAGGAAAATCTTTATCTGATTATTCGGAGCTGGGAGATCTTACTAAACTCAATTCCGAGTGATACATATACCGATCTTTTAATTTTTAGAATTTATCTGTGAAATAAAAATATTTATATTTTAATATTATTTTATTATCTATTAGACAGTACCTACTGACTTAAAAGTAGTAGCTTCTACCTAGTGGACAATAGACGCGGAAAAGTCTTTGTGGCTTACAATTCGATGAACCAATAGGAATTAGTCAACGTTAGTGGCTTGAATTTTCTAAGCCAATAGGATCTAGTCAATGATAATGGTTGGACTAGTTAGCTTAGAAACTAGATAACCTAACTAAGTTAGCTTAAAAGTCTAAGTAGTAACTAGATGGAATAAACCTAGTTTGCTACCCATTAGGACCTTTAGTTACAATAATGTTCTAGTAGGTTCAAGAAAAGATGATTCACATCCTAGCTAACTAGATAGTTAGCAAAGGAACTAAATAATCTAACTAGATTTACCTAAGCATGACAATGAAACCAAATGGACCAAAACTTGGTTTGCTTCTTCTTTAGCTTCCATGGCCAAGGCACTTACAAGGAAGGTTCACGGCCTGATTTTTTTTAAGCCTATCTCTTGTAGAAAAGATCTTGTCTCCTAAAATATCTAGGTAGTAAAATATCAAAGCAAATATCTCACATTCTCTCTACACACCCACACGGCTAACACTTAGAGAAATAGGATCATTTTCACTTCATCTTCATCTTATCAAAGACTAAAATCTATTCTCTCCATTCTCTCTCTTCCAAGAGCCAAAAATTCCATTGCTTTCCTTAGAGGAGCTCACGGCCTCCACACCATAACCCAACCTCCACTCTTCTATAATTTTATCCAACACCACTTCTTAAACCTAAACGTCATTCTAAACATCTTTTATGTTATAAATTTCATCAAAATCAATCATCTAGTGCTTAGAAATCAAGTTTGAATTTTATACTCTACAAGGTAAAAATCTTTGTTTCTTGTTTCTAAATTGATTCTTGAGTTCTAGAGGCATGATTGATCCATGGTTTTTCTTTTTCAAAGCTTAGTTTATGACTTTGAGAATTGTTTAAGCTTGTTAGGATTTTTCTTGGTGGTGCACGAAATCCGTAGGAAAGTATCCAAGAAGAGTTTTGTCTTTCTTAAGGTAAAAGGGAGATTTAATCTCATCAACCATGTATTGGTGGTGAGAAAATGGATTTGTTTGTGGTGGAGAATCCATAAGAATTCATTCACTTGGTTGTTTTAAAGCTTTTCTTGTTTGTGATTATTTTTTATGATGCATGATTTATAGCTTTGATTATATGTTAGAATATGTGTTTATGAAAGCATGATAATTATTGTGTATAGTATGATGTGAATAATATGTTAATGATTGCATGAGGGTTCCAAAGAGCCCAAGGGGGACTCACGGCCTCAACCCTTCAAGAGGACAAAATGTTCTAAAATATTTTCCTAATCATGGATTAATTAATTTAATGATGAGAAAATTGGGTTAAGAATTTTGACAAGGGATTAGATGATGGAAAATATTTAAATATGATTTATGGAGCATATAATGATTTTCGGCCAACATGCCTACTTATGATGTTTTTTTAATCCAAAAATTATTTCCTAAGTATAGACTTATGTAATTAATTTAATGAAAACCTAATTAAATGGATTTTTGGAAGATAAAGGAAAGTAAATTAATTTTAGAGTTTAATTAGTGAAATTAAGTAATGATATGAAATAGAATAAATACTTTAAAAGTAATAACGTATAGCTCACCGTTGGGTTTTGAAGCGAGTTGGCAAGTTTCAAGCTGTAAATATTGGTAAATCCAAGAAGGGTGCTTTTTTAAAGGAAACAGTAGGAAATATTACTTAGAGAATTTCTATTAAGGAAATACTATAAATAAGTCTAAAATAGATATATAATGAAGAAAGTTTCAAAATTCAATTTAGAAGGGCAAGAAATATTTTACGCAATTGAAAAATATTAGAAAAACTTTACGCGTATTTAAAATAATGCTTTTTAAGCTACACGATTGAGAAAATGATTTAAAAACATTACGCGATTGAGAAAATGATTTAAAATCACTACGCGATTGAGAAAATCATTTAAAAATGCTACGCGGTTGAAAAAATGTTGAAAAATATTTCCGCAATTTGGAAACATTAGAGAAAGGTTACGCGATTGTGAAAACGCGATAAAATATTGACGCGATTGAAAATTGTAAAACCTACCGTATGGTATCACATTTATGTTACTTAATCACCAAATTACCCCTTCCATTATAAAATATGCTTTGTAGTGTAAATACGAGTTGTAAAATTTCTTAATATCCATAAGATAACCTTAGCAGATAATAAAAATATTACAACATCATCACAAATAATTTACATCATATATACATTATAAAAGTACTGTCAAGATTATTTATATACAGACATAGTTCTCAAAGTATATGAACATTATTTAAAACTAACATATTGCCCAAGTTTTACTAAACAGTAGAACCCTCAGACGGGTCCTCCCCAGATTCCTCAGCAGGTAGGAATCCGACTTGACGCGGAGTCCTACGGACAGGTATCCGAGCAGACGACATGATGCTAATCTCACTAGGAGTACGGTAGTAAGCTCCCCAGTACTGCCTAATGGACAACGAAAACTCTAAGTGTACATAAATATTTACACTGAAATAAGGGTTCCCTTGATAAAGCCTACTCAGGGTAATATTCAAGTCTCCTATATAGAAAATACACTCTCTATCCAAGTCAACATGCCATGCTTCCGGTCCTCCACGAAATTGCAACCTCATATATCCTAGGAAACTGGGCATCGCCATCTTCTCAGAATTCTGCTTCCTCAGGAGGAATCTGTTCCTCTTCACCTTCTTGTTCAATTATTTGCTCAGCGTCTTTACAAATATAAATCCAGTACAAAATAGACATACAAAGAGGTGAGATCACCTACGCCAATACCAACATGGTAGCATAGAGATAAACATATACAATATATCATACAGATATATCATACCATAATTACAGTTATGCCATCAACATTATTTATCATCACAACAGATGTAATAAATAATAATTATGATAATGCCCTCAGTCATTATTTATCATAACAAATATAATAAATAATAATTACGATTATACCCTCAGTATTTCCAAATTATTCAATAATTATAATTATGCCCTCAACATTATCCCATATTCCACAATTCATAGTATAATCACATGATAATTACAATAATACCATCAACATCATCCAATATTCCTCAATTAATATATCACACAGATATAGATATTCAAATTATGCATGTGCACAAAGACTCACTTTCCTACTCCATGGAGCTAAAACTCAAGTCGGAGAAATTGATCCAAAAGCTTTATCTGTACTAACATGCCTCAGACCACATGCCACTATTCTCATTAGTGTTTGCAAATCTAGCATATACACGACAGTCTTTAATAGATCTTGATTAAGAATAGTGTCTCGGTCAGGATCATCGGTGTGTTGTATCGGTCTAACACACAGTATAGAAGAGCACCAACTGCCCACTGTAGGCAACCCGTACCCCGATGCCCCCAAAGTCAATTAGTGGCTTACACTACGCATATCGCAGCCACTCAAGAGGTGTACTTTCTCCTAGGCAATTAGCATTATCCAGTCCATCGGACCTTTTCAATGCATGTACAATGCACCATTCTCAGTTCAAATTCATAATTTCACATTTAGGGTCCACATACTGTACCATTCTCAGTTCAAATTCATAATCTCATTTTCAGGGTCCTCACATTGGCTCAACAGTATCTTTACTGTATTTTCCATTGCGAAATCATATTATCGCATTTTCTCAATCGCGCAACAATTTTGTCACATTTTTAAATCACGTATTGAGTTTTCAACGTTTTCTTAATCGCGTAAAAATATTTAAATGCTTTCCAAATTGTGTAGAAATATTTAAATGTTTTTCAAATTGCGTAGCAATTTTTCATCATTTTCGCAATTGCGTAACTTAAAAATCACGTTTTAAAGTTACGAAAAACATTTTGCACCATTTTTCCACTATGTTAAATATTTCTCAACCTTCCAAAATTCTATTTCAACCTTTCTCAAAATAATATGACTTCTCACTTTATTTTCCACATTTTTTTACCCAAGAAATCCTTTTCGCAATATATTCCACAAATTCACCATTCCATTGAATTAAATCAATGTTTCTAACTTAAAATTTCCTAACGCGCTCCAAAACCCAAAAGATGAGTTATACGTTAGTAAATTTTAAGTCACCCACATATTCTTTATAATTCTAAATGAATTCTAAAAATCAATCCTCTTTAAAATAAATTGAGGTTCTAACACTTTCAACCTCTCTTTTCTATTCATATACGAAAATTTCATTTTTCAAGTGACAAAACACTTTGTTTTCATTTCTTTAATCCTTGTACTAGATCATTTACATTTCCACTTAGAAATCATTTTGTTTCATAAAACCAAGGCATTACAAGCCTTCAAAAATCGTGGTACATGACCATTGAAACCATCATATATTTTTCTTCTAAATCAACTAAGTTCCATTCATGTTTTTACACAAACAAAACCATTAAAATTCCTCCAAAAACTGTGAGACTCTTGTTCTTTGAAACCAAAACATCTTTTCTTTTTCCTTTCCTTTCTAATAATTCAATTTTACCATTCATGAAAATTTTAGTTTGGAAACACCTATTTTGAGGTGTTGAGGCCGAATTCTATTATCTTCATCTTCTTACCCACTTGTAGGGCCTTGACCTGGATTTACATAGAAACACAACGTGGTGAGAAATAATAATTCTCAATATGAGTAACCAATACCAACATTTAAACATTTATACTGAACAAATGAAATCTAAAACTAAACATACTATAGATATTAAACAAGTGTTTGCACAATTGTAAAATATCAAAAGTTTTCTCATGCCTCGTCTTTACTCTTTAAAGTAGGCATACAATACTAACTTCTCTAGTCTAGTTATTCATCAATATGATATAAGTACTAAACAAATATCAATTCACAATGAATAACACTACTAGCATTAGAACATTCACATTGAGGCTCTAAGGAAACATTCATCTAGCCATCTCATAATCCAATATTAAACTCACACTTATAACTTAAATATTCTTAGGAACTGTATTTCCTTATACTCATCTGAGTAAAATAGGCTAAATAGCCCTTCAACTGCCTGATGATGAGCGGACTGCTCCATGTACAAATTCGATAACATCATATATGATGAAGAATGGACGGTTCCATGTACTACTTCCACAACATCTCATCTCTCCCTTCGCTTAGCAAATGATGTAAGTCATCTATAGCCTAGCATAGGATATAACTCATCCATAACCTAGCATAAGACATAACTGGTCCATAGCTTAGCATAGGACATAACTCATCTATAGCCTAGCCTTAGATATAACATCCTTGGCCTAGCCTTGGATAACTAATCCTTTTATGAAACACCCCAGTGTCACCACTCTACTGGGCTTACCCAGCAATGTCCACTACTAGGATAACTAATCTTTTTATAAAACACTCTAGTGTCACCACTCTGCTGGGCTTGCCCGACATTGTTCACTACTCAAATAACTAATCTTTTTATAAAACACTTTGGTGTCACCACTCTACTGGGCTTGCCCGACAATGTTCACTACTCGGATAACTAATCCTTAGCCTAGCCTTGGATATGACATCCTTAGTCTAGCTTTGGATAACTAATCGCAACTCCACCTTTAGCAAATTATTTTTATCACTCCTTTACAAGGTTAAGGGGCTTGCCTCACTCCCTTAGTTAGGAATTATGATAAACCATGGTTCAACATTTCTAAATAAAGGAACCAATTCTTGCCAACTAGGCCTTATGGCACTCAACCATTGCCAACTTGACCCTATGACACTTAACTCTTGTCATCTAGGCCTTATGGTACTCAACTCTTGCCAACTAGGCCCTATGACACTCAACTCTTGCCAACTAGGCCCTGTGGCACTCAACTATTGCTAACTAGGCCCTATGGCGCTCAACTATTGCTAACTAGGCTCTATGACGCTTAACTCTTGCCAACTAGGCCCTGTGGCACTCAAATCTTAACAACTAGGCCCTGTGGCATTCAACTCTTGCATATTTAACTTAACTTTAACTATTCAAGGAGTTACTAGTGTTTCTAGGACTGAAATCGTCCCAAAACACTTCAAAATCTTGCCTAAAAAGGTTGATTTTTAATATTGCACCAAATATGGATGCTAACTTCTTAAATTCTGAAATTTTATAAGCATATAGCTTTCTCTCATATCTTTCAAATGCCACAAACCTTATCTCCTTTGGCTAAGTGTAGCCAAAGTTATGTGACATTTTGCAGAGGCTAAAATAGTACTTTCACTATTTTTCTAGAATCTGACGTGACTTTAAACTAAAATTGGGAACAAACTAGAAGTTGTAAAATTCTAAAATTTTACAGGCAAGAAGCCTGACATCTTAGCTTCAAAATGCCACTGGTCTTATGTCAATACGACATCGGAGCAAGAAATTATGCAATCTGGTTTACTGGCTGCCAAAATGCATTTTCTACATAATCTATCTCAGATTCAAATAGAAACTCGTACTGATTGACTTGGTCTATAATTCTGAAATTTTTACCACATGAAGTCTTATGTCTTAGCTTTCAAATGCCACTAGAATCAGGTCAATCCGATGTCTATAGCTCAAGTTATGCATAAGACACTACAAGCTGTCAGGATGCTATTTTGTCTCACGCATAGGCTTAGTTTTACCATGTCTAGGCGTGGTGCTCTTTGTCTCGCCTGGGCTGAAAACTGATCAGCCCATGCCTAGGTGTGGAAAAGCTATGCCTAGGCATGACTTTTCTACAGAAATTCTGCAGAATATGTTTTTTGCATAAACTTGGTCCCAAACCAAGTTTCACCTCAAAGCCTCACTTCTAGATGATTTCTATCATCACTAAAGGTCTCTAAACTTGTTGTAAATCTCATTTCTTCCTTTAGCTCAATCAAACTTTGATTAAAACTAATTCTTTCACCTTAAAACCCCTATTATCAACTATGTAACCAAAAGGAAACTATGAGTTCTAAGGCTTCCAAACTATCAACCAAGCATCAAACTTGCTATCAACTAACTCACTTCAATTATAGAAGCAAGAATCAAGCCTCAATCTTCACTAACTACACTAAAACTCATTTTTTCCTTCATCAAGAAAAATTAAGAATAAGATGAAGATGAGAAGGAAAAGATGAAGTTAAGCTCCCCTAGCTCTTGTAGACACTTGATCCTTCAAGCCTTGCTCTTGATCTTGTCTTGGATCCTCTTGCTTGGGTCTTTCTCCATCTCTTCCTTTTCCCTTCCTTTCTTTCTTCCCTTTTCTCTTTTCTCTCTTTTCTTTTCTGTTTTCTGCTTCTCTTAGCTGTGAATAAGGAGAGAAAATGAGAATAAATAAAGGACAAACTTGTTATTTTGACATTTTGCTGTAACTTCCTGATCTGTTAAGAACACTTAGATCTCACCAAATCAAGTTTTCTAACTTCAAACAGATTTGAAATAAATCCTAAAATTCATTAAAAATCACGTTTCACCATTTCTTTATTTCCATATCTGCTAGGGTCAATCCAACATTAAAAATACAACCAGTATGCTTAAAAATGCCAAATGAACTCTGATTGTTCTCAAATTTTAACTGCACCTTATTTAACTCATTTGTGACTTAGAAACAAGTTATCCATTCCTGTTTCCATCAACTTAGCAATTTATGCTACTATTTGAGTCATTTTAAGCTACTTTTCAACTTCTGTGTTGCAACAAAGTGCCTAAACTGACTCAGTTTGTCATAAAGCTGAACTGACATGTTAAGCAAGTACTATGCTACCGCTGTGACCATTTACCAGCCTAACATGTTATTGAGGGTGTTACAACCTGCAACAAGCACGTACAATTACCATTTGAATTATCCAACAATCTTATTTTCAAAGCTTATAAAAGGATCCAAGCTTGATGATTAGAAGGTTATGAACTTTGAAGTCAATCTGACCAAGTGAACTATAAACTAACTTTCTCATCTTTACTTACTAATTCAAATATCTATAAATCTTCAGTAGTTGTTATTGTTAAGCTTGTTTAAGCGTTTGTATCCACTCTTAGAATGTTTTCGAGAGGCAGCTAACTGAAACAAACATTGTATTCCATCTCTTGATTCTCATTTGCCTAGAATGAGTTTGTGGGTTGTACAAGTTACTTAATTTTGAGGAAGTGAGCCTAAAGAGGCTGTGTCAAAGAATGCTTGGTGTGAGCATGAAGAGGTTGTTGTTAAGGAATACTTGGTTGAAGCTTGAAGAAGCTTTTTTGTTAAAGAATACTTGAAGATAGTGGAAAATCCTAGTTGTTGCTAGATACTGGATGTTGTCCTACATAGTTTAGGGGTGAACTAGTATAAATCTTTGTGTAAAGCTTTTCATCCTTATGCTCCTTATCTATTTTATCAGTTAAGTCAAGAGATTGAACTGAAATCTAAATTTGTTTTGATAAAACTTTCATGAGAAGCCTCTATAACAACAAGTGAAATCTAAAGCTTTGAACAAATTTCTAAGTTTGTTAATATTCTGAGTTTACTTTAAGAAAATAATTTGAGTTCAGATTTAACTGATAAAGGTAATTTTCAATGATGAGATGATTGCTTTGACTCAACCAGTTAACCTTTCATGAACCTTCTCACCTCTATCTATTAACTAGCTTCTAAACCATCCCACTAATATTCTGTTTAACTCTGAACCTTCTCACCTCCAAGTCTAAATAATTTGAGAAAGTTATGAGAAAGGTTAATTTTTAGGAAAAAGGGAACATAATTCAACCCCCCTTCTAGTGTTACTGCTAACTTCAGTTGGCATCAAAGATCAACCTCTAGGTTGAGCACACCTAGCAGTGTGAGAGGATAAAGATCTTAAGGGAAGTATAGCACACCTACAAGTAGGAGTTAACTACCTACCAGAAGGTTCATCAAGAAACTAGCCACTAGCCTTTGATGAAAGAGACTTCTACTATTAGAAGGATAGGATGAGGCTCTTAATTAAGTATTAGCATGTTGATCTTTGTGGGATCATTGAAGATGATCCCTATATACCAAAATTCAATGGTGGTACAAAAGCTGAGAAGCCTCGGGAAGAATGGACAGAAGATGAGAAGAATAAATATATTCTCAATTCAAAAGCTAAGTTTTTCTTGACCTGTGCTGTAACATCCCAAAAAATATATGTTTAAGTATAAATGATCATTTTATATTATTCTTGATTTTTAGGAATTTTTCAAGAATTTTTCAGAAACGACGAATATTTTAATATATTCCTCGTTTTGCATGCGCGCTGAGCAGAACCAGAGAAACGCGATGTTTCCTCCGTGAACCTTGGACTATGGACATGTCGACCGAGGATCTTACTAAACCCGAGACTGGACACAGTTTACGAGGTTTCATAATTTTCGAGAAATCTTAACAGATAAAATAAATCAATACTGTGAAAAATTTATCTATCAGATTAATTAAATACTGACTTCTGTCAACTGCAACTATTATCCATTGGATAATAGTATGTAATAAAAATCCATCACATTATCCAAATGAAAACCCACTTTATGTCTAATCAATCCACTTTAATTCAAATTTAATGTTAAATAATCAAAGGTTCTTTGAGAAGCTTTGACCAAACATTGACTCAAATGCCCTTGGCTTCTCTTGGAAGCCAATTCTCACCCTCTCTCTTCTCTCTCCACACGGCTGGAAGGCAGCCATGCAAGGCAAATAATTGCATTTCCATTAATTCATCTATCTCACAAATTCATTTAATTACCAAAAGCACTTTCTCTCTCATCCTTTCTTCTTCTTCTTCACTTTGAGTTTTTCTCCCCTCCTTCTCTCCACCATTGCTACGGCCAGCAGCTCTTCTTCTCCCTCAACCATCACAAAAAATTAAACCAACTACATTTCCTTAATCTTCTCACCATTCTAAGCATCTTTTCTTCTTGGAGTTTCTTGAAATTCTTCCATCTTCACCATTTTCTCCAAGCTCCAAGCTTTGAGCTTTTTGGGTAAGATTCAAGACTTCTCTTCTTTCTCCTCCATTTTCGTGGTCATGGTCTTCATGTTGGCCATCCATACTTCATTTTCCAAGCCATTATGCTATTCTAACAAAGTCACCATTTTTAGGGTTCTTTTGGGGTCAAATCCGAAAATTGCAAGAAGCCTTCTTGGAGCTCTCTTGATTTCTTCATTTGGGTAAGAGGAAGACACTCCTCCTCAACCTCTCTTAGCATCTAGGAACCTTGATTGTGTTGTTGGTGGAAAAACCATAATGAGGGTTATCCTTTGATTTTGTGATTAGTATGTCTATGTTGTTCTTCATAATAGTGCATTTTGTTGGGTCTGTATGATTGATTGATGCCTCTTGCATGATTTGAAGGTATATTTGAGTAACTTGTTGATTAAATATGATAATGATTGGTTTGGTTTGAGTTAAAAGACCTGGAGAACTCTATTTTCTGCAAGTTTACGCATGGTAATCGATTACACGGGGCTTGTAATCGATTACCAAGCTCTTAAGGGTACGAAATCGTGATTCTGGAAATCTGGTAATCGATTACATCTTGTGTGTAATCGATTACAGATATTCTGTCTAGCTTGTAATCGATTACAAGAGTGGTGTAATCGATTACCAAGCCTTTGATGTCACGAAATGGTGCTTCTGGGAATCACGTAATCGATTACAACTTGTGGGTAATCGATTACAGAGGTTCTGTCCAATTGGTAATCGATTACCATGGCTGTGTAATCGATTACCAAGTCCTTGAAGTTACGAATCGTAGTTTTGGGAATCATGTAATCGATTACAATGAGATTGTAATCGATTACAGGGATTCTGTTTCGCTGGTAATTGATTACCAGGGTGATGTAATCGATTACCAAGACCCAAAAATGAGCTTTTTGAGTTGGAAATGATTGAGATTATGGTTCTTTGTCCTTTGTAACTCAAACATAACCTAAAAACCCTGGATTCAAGGATTTTACTTTACTTAAATGTGATAGGAATATGTATTCATACCGATAGAGAAGAAATGATTTTGAAAATGGAATTCTTGGATCCATGACATGGAAATTGTGATATGTGTGTGATTAGGAACATATATTGATGCTTATATTGGCCTATTGTGGCATGTTATGTAATGGTATGAGATTGTGAATCATACATGTCCATGCATAGTGTCATATGCATTGTGAATGTCCTTGTAGACTGTTGTAAGGCCAAGTTGCCTAGGAGATTGAACACACCTTAGTGCGGGTGCGAGTAGACAAGTGTGGGTTATGTTATGACCTTGAGGGCGTCAGGGTGCGGGTCCTTCACAAGGGGCAGTTGGTAGCTCCTCTGCCTGTGGGGCAAACCGATGCAAACGCACTGACGATCCAGACTTGACACTGCCCTATATCGTGATCTAGTGTAGAATGTCTGTACAATGCCATGATTGTGCACGAGAACATTTATTGATAGCACTGGCCTCGGCAGCCGAGTTACAGACATGTCTCCTGATCTTTCTCTCCGACTGTTTGAGTCTAGCTCCATGGAGTAGGAATTTGGGAAAGCATGCATGTGAGTCATGATATACATTGTCATTGTTAATATTTATTTTTTTATATCTATGACTGATTTGGTTATTACTGAGATGACTATCTTCTTGGAATTGTTTATTTGCTTACTGTTGGAATTACTGCTTATTAGTTGAATATGATATTCTGAATTGCTATTTGGGCGCGTGGCGCCGTACTGTTTCTAGCTGCTATAATTGGTAATGATGGTAGGATGTCTTACCTCTTTCTTGTATCTCGGTTACTTGCTATTTGTGTGTATAATGTATTGATCGAAGACGACGGTAAGGAGGCGGAAGATCCCGAGTTTCCCGGCTTCTGGCCCGAATGAGACTAGCTTCTACTGAGACGATGGCAGCACGTATGCACGGATTTCTTGGTGATGTGCGTCTGACCTTCCTCGGAGGGCCGGAGTGTTGGCATATCAACTTGAATTTCGATCGCTGCGTCTACTTGGGAGATGTGTCGATCGCCCTAGCCTGGAGACGTCATGAGGCATTTGTCCTCACCTGCCACATCAGCCTGCGACTGGAGTTTTACTTGCCCATTCGTGAGATGTGGGGTGATCGTTATTACACCCCTTGGGAGGACTCTTTTGATTCTACTGCTCGGACTCCTGCCCGTGGTTCTGTGGTTCCCATGGAGGTTTCCTCTGAAGAGGAGGATCCTGCTGAGGACCCAGATACGGTCCCTCCTCATCTGAGAGACTGAGTTTACTGGTAGCTACTGATAGCTACTAGTGTTTTATTTTGGGGCCTAATGTATATTTTTGTGGGCTGTATATTTTGGTATCTCTGGGGTATATCTGTATAATCCTTTGGGGCAGGTATAGTTTTGCTTTTTGGATAATTCAGGCTTGTATCTAAGTGTAAATGATGTGACACATATATATATATATATATATATATATATATATATATATATATATATATATATATATATATATATATATGCATGTTATTCAGATGTGAGTTTTGCCTACTATTTTATCTTTCACCGTCATTTATATTCCGCATGATTAAAATGATTATCAAAACAAAAAAAAAATGTTTTGCTATTTTGCTCGCGTATTTAAGAATTGAACAAGTTAAACTTAAACGAATGAACCGGGTCTTGAAATGTTAAAACTTCACTTTTTCGCATTTTCTTTTATTTGACAATGTGATGTTCCCTCCCAAAAAAGGGCGTTACATTAAGTTAGTATCAAAGCCCTGGTTTATGTCTTCTTTGGGTCTTGTGTGTGAGTCTGTCTTGTTTGTGCTATGTGAAATCTCTGTGGTTTGTGTTTTGAAATGAATTCCTCTAACTTACCTTGTGGTTTTCAATTAACCTGATTTGAGAAAGAGTAAGATGGCGAGAAGTGGAGAAATTGCAGCTGCTGTTGAGGCAATGCAGCGGATGGCAGAAGTCATCGCGCAGCAAAATGAGCGTACAACTCAACAACAAGAGAGAGCTGCTCAACAGCTCGAGGCGACTGCCGATGCCCAAAACTTGGCAGAGTTTCATCGTCACAACCCTCCTCAGTTTAAGGGAGAATTTGATCCTGACAAGGCTAGTCTGTGGATCAAAGAATTAGAGAAAGTCTTCCGTGGCATGAACTATGCCGAAGATAAGAAGGTGAATTATGCTACCTTTATGCTTGTGGGCAACGCCGAAGACTGGTGGAATGGAGCTCAGAGAGCATTGGAAGCCGAAGGAACTAACATCACATGGGATGTGTTCAAGAACAAGTTCTTGGACAAATATTTTCCTGCTAATGTGAGACATGCGAAAGAGTTGGAGTTCCTAAACTTGAGACAAGGGAACATGACCGTCAGTGAGTATGCAGCTAAATTTGAGAACCTAGAGAAGTTCTCAACACACTACCAACACTAAACCGATGAAGCCTGGAAGTGTTGGAAGTTCACCGAGGGATTGAGGTATGAGGTGAAGAAAGCTGTGATCACCCTGAAGATGAAGGTATTCTCATAATTGTTAAACACTTGCTATGAAGTTGAAGCCTTGGAATAGGCTAGAGACTCGAGAAACATGAGCTTTGGGTCTGTACGGTCCCAAAGAGGTGGAGGCAATGGTTCAAACCGCTTCCAAAAGAAGCCTTATTCCTGACTAGCGGGAAGTTAGCAGCAAACCGATGGAAGTTCTGGTGGAGGTTCCTCTAGGAACCGAACTGGGCAGAATGTGACCTACCCGTCCAGATGCCTAAAGTGTGGAAAAGATCATCTCACGAGGGATTACACGATCAAGGGAATCATCTGCTTCAGATGTGGCAAACCGGGCCATATGTCCAGAGACTGCAATCAAGCAAAGGCTGAACCTTCAGTCAACACGACTCGAGCTAAGAAACCGCAAGCCGGAGGTCGAGTTTACACTATGAGCGGAGCTAAAGCCTCCGAATCCGAAGACTTGATTCAAAGAGAAGGCACCATAGAAGGTAATCTTTTAAAAGTATTGTATGACTCTGGGGCAACCCATTCTTTCATATCATATGACTGTGTGCTACGACTTGGCTTACCTATGTCTGAACTACCTTTTGAATTGACTGTTTCAACCCTCACTGATAAACTGGTAGTTACTACCAAAGTCTGTTTGAAGTGTCCCTTAATTGTTGAAGGTCGAATCTTTTCTGTCAATTTGATCTGTTTACCTCTTTCATAGTTAGATATAATCCTAGGGATGGACTGGTTATCTTCCAACCATGTTCTATTAGATTGTTCCAGAAAAACCATAGTTTTCCCTGTGGATGAGAATTCTAGGTACTTGAAGGCCAACCAAGCATGAGCTTTCTTGAAAGAAGGAGCTCAGGGGTACATGCTACTATCTTCTTTGAAAATCAAGAGCGAGGCTGACCTGGACACTATTCCGGTAGTGAGAGTTCTCTGAAGTTTTTCCAGAAGAAATACCTGGTTTACCACCGACACGTGAGATCGAGTTTGCCATTGATCTGGTACCAAGAGCTGGTCCCGTGTCTATAGCACCTTATCGTATGTCGCCAACGGAATTGGCCGAGCTCAAGAAACAGCTAGAGGAGCTTTTGGAGAAACAGTTTCTTAGACCGAGTGTGTCACCGTGGGGAGCACCAGTACTGTTAGTTCGGAAAAAGGACGGTACCTCAAGATTGTGTGTGGACTATAGGCAATTGAACAAGCTGACGATCAAGAACAAGTATCCACTCTCAAGAATTGATGATTTGATGGACCAACTGAAGGGAGCAGCAATGTTTTCAAAGATTGATTTGAGATCTGGGTACCATCAGATAAGAGTGAAAACGGAGGATGTGCCCAAGACTGCTTTTCGTACCCGATACAGTCATTATGAGTACCTTGTAATGTCGTTTGGTGTTACGAATGCACCTTGGGGGCGTCAGGGTGCGGGTCCTTCACAAGGGGCAGTTGGTAGCTCCTCTGCCTGTGGGGCAAACCGATGCAAACGCACTGACGATCCAGACTTGACACTGCCCTATATCGTGATCTAGTGTAGAATGTCTGTACAATGCCATGATTGTGCACGAGAACATTTATTGATAGCACTGGCCTCGGCAGC
Organism: Ormosia emarginata; assembly: GCA_029884605.1. Classification (NCBI taxonomy): domain Eukaryota; kingdom Viridiplantae; phylum Streptophyta; class Magnoliopsida; order Fabales; family Fabaceae; genus Ormosia; species Ormosia emarginata. The sequence continues at coordinate 40,069,334 of JAQQTP010000088.1, forward strand.
CGAGTTACAGACATGTCTCCTGATCTTTCTCTCCGACTGTTTGAGTCTAGCTCCATGGAGTAGGAATTTGGGAAAGCATGCATGTGAGTCATGATATACATTGTCATTGTTAATATTTATTTTTTTATATCTATGACTGATTTGGTTATTACTGAGATGACTATCTTCTTGGAATTGTTTATTTGCTTACTGTTGGAATTACTGCTTATTAGTTGAATATGATATTCTGAATTGCTATTTGGGTGCGTGGCGCCGTACTGTTTCTAGCTGCTATAATTGGTAATGATGGTAGGATGTCTTACCTCTTTCTTGTATCTCGGTTACTTGCTATTTGTGTGTATACTGTATTGATCGAAGACGACAGTAAGGAGGCGGAAGATCCCGAGTTTCCCGGCTTCTGGCCCGAACGAGACTAGCTTCTACTGAGACGATGGCGGCACGTATGCGCGGATTTCTTGGTGATGTGCGTCTAACCTTCCTTGGAGGGCCGGACTGTTGGCATATCAACTTGAATTCTGATCGCTGCGTCTACTTGGGAGATGTGTCGATCGCCCTAGCCTGGAGACGTCATGAGGCACCAGTCCTCACCTGCCACATCAGCCTGCGACTGGAGTTTTACTTGCCCATCCGTGAGATGTGGGATGATCATTATTACACCCCTTGGGAGGACTCTTTTGATTCTACTGCTTGGGCTCCTGCCCGTGGTTCTGTGGTTCCCATGGAGCTTTCCTCTGAAGAGGAGGATCCTGCTGAGGACCCAAATACGGTCCCTCCTCATCTGAGAGACTGAGTTTACTGGTAGCTACTGATGGCTACCAGTATTTTATTTTGGGGCCTGATGTATATTTTTGTGGGCTGTATATTTTGGTATCTCTGGGGTATATCTGTATAATCCTTTGGGGCAGGTATAGTTTTGCTTTTTGGATAATTCAGGCTTGTATCTAAGTGTAAATGATGTCAGCACATTATATATATATATATATGCATGTTATTCAGATGTGAGTTTTGCCTACTATTTTATCCTTCACCGTCATTTATATTCTGCATGGTTAAAATGATTATCAAAACAAAAAAAAATATTTCTGCTATTTTGCTCACGTATTTAAGAATTGAACAAGTTAAACTTAAACGAATGAACCGGGTCTTGAAATGTTAAAACTTCACTTTTTTGCATTTTCTTTTATTTGACAATATGACGTTCCCTCCCAAAAAGGGGCGTTACTTGTGCACTAAGCAGAAGTAGTATGACAAGGTTGTTGGATGCCAAATTGCAAAAAAAATCTAGGATATGTAGCACCCTTGAAGACATGTTAGATTTGTATATAGTTACAAAGGTAGCTTAATACTTGCTTAATATACCTGTTTAATTTTGTGATATTCTGAGTTGGTTTAAGCACTTTGCTGTAACACAGAAGATGAAAAGTAGCTTAAAATCACTCAAAAAATAGTATAAATGGCTTAGTGAAAGGAAATAAATATAGAAAATTTATTTCTAGGTCACAAATATATGGAATATGATGTAGTTAAATTTTGAGAATTAACTGAATCAGTTTAGTAATGTTAAGCACACTACGTGAGTGTTTTAATACCATATTGGGAGTTAGATGTTTGGAAGGTTATGGAAATAGTGAAATTAGGATTTACATGAATCCTAGATTTTATTCTAATACCTTCGGAAGTTAGAAAACTTGATTTGGTGAAATCTAGGTGTTCTTATTAGATATAGAGTTCCAGCCAAAATATCTTAAGTCACCAAATATCAAACATTTATATCCTATAACTCTGACTTTCTTTACTTCATTTTCTCTCATTCTCACCCACTCTCTATGTCACTTGGTAGCAAAAAAGAAGAGAGAAAATAGAGAAATAGGAGTACTAAACGAAGGAGGAAAGGATGAAGAAGAAAGAGAAGGAGGTGAAGGGGAACTCTTGAGCTCATTCTTCTTGGACAGTAGAGGTAGGGGGACCTTGTTTCTTAACTCTTTTCCTTCATTTTCTTCATCTTGTTTCATGAGTTTACTTAATGAAGGAAATGTGTTTGAGTGTGGTTGTGGTTTTTCATGCTTGATTCTTGTTGTTAAATTTGATGATGACTTGTCTTTTTAGCTTGTTTGATGCATGGTAATGAATTTTCATCCCTTAGACTCCATTGTTTCTCCTTGAGTTGTGAGCTGAGAAATGAGTTTTTGAGGTTAATGGTTAATTCTTTAATCTATGCATTGATGAGTTGAGATTATACATGAGGTGTATATCATGTTTAGAGACCTTGGATGTAGTTGGAAACCACTTAGGACTTGATTTTGGAAGGTTGAATTATGGTTTGGCAACTAGAAAAATAAAGGATTTCATTCTGGTGCACTGAGGTTGGAGAGAAAGCTATTCTAGGACCTACGATAGTGCGACAAACTTCAGAACAAATCAGGTCAATCATGGATAGGATGGCTAAAGCTCAGAGTAGGCAAAAGAGTTATGCAGATAGATGAAGGAAACCTATAGAGTTTCAAGAGGGTGAGCATATTTTTTTTAGAGTCTATCATATGACTAGAATTAGTAGAGCATTGAGAACACGAAAGTTAAACCCTCGTTTCATTGGTCCCTACTAAATTCTAAAAGCCTATCAGATAGCCCTTCTCCCGAGTTTGTCAAACCTTCACGATGTTTTTCATGTATCCTAACTCAGAAAGTATAATCCGGATCCTTCGCACATTATAAGAAATGAATCTTTACAGTTAAAAGATGATTTTTCTTATGTAGTGCAACCAGTGAGGATTGTAGACAAAGGGGTCAATGAGCTTAGAGGTAAGCAGATTCCTATGATAAAGGTCTTATGGGGTGAAGTAGGCACAAACGAGGCAACATAGGAGTTAGAGTCCCGTATGCAGCAAGAATATCCAGAGTTGTTATGAGGTAAGCAATTTTAGGGACAAAATTTTAAAAAGGAGGGGAGAAATGTAACATCTCAAGAAACATGTTAGGCTTGTATATGGTCTTAGAGTTACTATTATACTTGTATAATATGTCAGATAAGTATTGTGACAAACTGAGTTCATTTAGGCCCTTAGTTGCAACCAAAAAGTTACAAAACGACTTAAAATGACCCAGATAGTATCATAAGTTTCTAATTAAAGGGAAATGAATCTAGAGATTGATTTCCAAGTCGTAAAAAGGTAGAAGATGATGCAGTTAAAATTTGAGAATAATCAGAGTTAATTTGGTATTTTCAGGTGTACTAGTTATGCATTTAATGCTCGATTAGCTAGCAGCAGATATGAAAAATTAGGATAATAGTGAAACAATATTTTTAATAAATCTTAGTATTTATTTTAAAGTTGTTGGAAGTTAAAAAACTTGATTTAGCTAAATCTAAGTGTTCTTAGCAGATTAGGAAGTATCAGTGAAATATCTTAAGGTTGCAAGTCACCTACGATTAATAGTTTTTATTGTTGACTTTCAATACATGATATTTCATCTTTCTCAACTATCTTCACTCTCTTTCATGTTCTCTCTTTGGGATAGCTCAAAACCAAGGAAAGCAAGAGGAAAAGGAGCTAGAGGAAAGGAGGAAGAAGGGGAACAAAGGCAAGGCAAAGATTGAAGGTTGATCAAGCTTCATTATCACTATCTTGAGGTAGGGGTTTCTAACCTAAAACTTATTCTTTTTCCTTCATCCCTCTTAAGTTGGATGTTAGGTCATTAGATGCAGAAAATGGGTTTTAAAGAGCAAAGATCCCTTTTCTTGTTAGTACTTATTATCTTTGAGTGAACTGAGTTAGAATGGAGTAGTTTTGGGGGTTAGAAGGCAAAAAATCGAGGAGAGCTTTTAATTACACATTTTTCTCACCTTCTCTCTACAACTCTTTTCCTTCTCCTTCTCTCTAGATTTTGGTTTTCTTTCTTTTCTTTTTTCGGAGTTCTCCCATTCTCATGGAGGGCTAAACTTCTGTAATCAATTCAGAATTCTTAAAGAAATTGTGGTTTAGATTCTTGAGATCTTAGTTCTATTTTGTGTTTGAATTGTTTTTGGATTCCTCGTCTTCTTCTTCTTGATCTTGAATGCATGAATGATGATTTGTTTATGTTAGATCTAATTGGATCTTGATTTAAGATTGAGAATTGTGACTGAATTTTGGTTGATTGATTTGAATTCATCACAGTATTAAAGGCTAGGTTATTGATTTGTGCCTAGGTTAATTGAATTTAGAGATTAAATTAACATAGATCTAACATGAATTATGCGATTGCAAATTTATATGTCAATTGTTAATTGAATTCTAGATGTCTAGTATGAATTCTAGATTTAATGCAGAGATTTCAGTTAAATCTGAATTAACCATTCAAATGCACTCCAACTATTTGATGAAAGGTTTATGATGGAATCTACCCAATTTCGGATAGGTTTCTGAATTGATTGTTCTTTTAATTGAATTTCTCGCTTTAATTTTGTTATTTACATGCTTTGAGTTCTCGAATTCCTCTTCCCAATTTTAGCTTGATCTGATCAATTTGTATTTAACAATCCTTAAGAGATAAACCAGTGTTGTTTCCTATACTACAAGTTATAGGTATAACTCGATTACAATTTTGATTGAGTTCGGCGCTCTGTCAGTACCATGAGGCTTTGCATAGATTATAGGAAATTGAACAAGGTAAGCATCAAAAATAAATATCCATTGCCTAGGATAGAGGACCTAATGGATCAGCTGAGAGGAGCATCAGTGTTCTCAAAGATTGATCTAAGGTCAGAATATCACCAGATTAGGGTTAGGGACGGGGACGTCCCTAAGATCGCTTTTAAGACTAGGTGTGAGCATTATGAGTACCTCGTGATGTTCTTTGGGTTAACGAATGCACCAACGGTATTCATAGATTACATGAACAGGATTTTTAGACCCAACTTAGATAAGTTTGTAGTAGTTTTCATAGATGATATTCTAATCTACTCCAATACAATGGAAGAGCATGAGTTACATGTTAGGATAATTTTAGAGATCCTTCAGGAAAAGAAGCTATTTACCAAGCTATCCAAGTGTGAGTTTTGGCTTACAAAAGTTCAGTTTCTAGGACACGTGATCTCTCAAGGAGGGATTGCAGTGGACCATAGTAAAGTAGAAGTAGTGTTACAGTGGGAAAGACCCACCACTGTAACCGAGATTAGGAGTTTTATTGGCTTGATTGGGTATTATAGGAGATTCATTAGTGGATTCTCACAGTTAGTTCTATCCTTAACTATATTAACTAGGAAAAGTAGTACCTTTGTTTGGACTCAAGAGTGTGAGGATAGTTTCCAAGAGCTTAAGTTGAGGTTAACTACTACACCAGTTTCGGTAATTCTGGATGCACAAAAGAATTTTGAAGTGTTTTGCAATGCTTCAAAGATGGGATTAGGGTGTGTTCTAATGCAAAATAGGCAAGTAGTTGCCTATGCATCGAGGCAATTGAGGCCTCATGAGGAGAATTATCTCACTTATGATATAGAATTAGCCACAATAATGTTTATGTTAAAGATATAGAGACATTATCTTTACGAAGTTCAATTTGAGGTGTTTAATGATCATAAGAGTTTGAAATATTTATTTGATCAAAAGGAGCTCAACATGAGGCAAAGAAGATGGATGGAGTTTTTAAAAGATTATGACTTTGAGCTTAAGTATGTAGTGGCCGATGCACTAAGTGTGAAATCCCTATATGTGTCTCGGATGATGGTTTGAGAAGGTTAGCTTCTTGAAAGATTTAGAGATTTGAGCCTTAGTGAAACTGTGACACCACAGAGTCTCTTTATGAGTAAGATGGACATAGTGAGTGGTTTGAGGGCTCAAATACTAGAAGGTCAAATTGAAGATGAAGCCTTAAATAAGGTAAGAGAGAAAATCTTCTTTAGGAATCAAATAGATTTTGATGTAGCAGATGACAGAATGATTAAGTTTAGAGACAGACTTTGCATTCCTAAAGATTTTGCAATCAAAGAAGTGATCTTAGAGGAAGCTTATAGTAGCCAGTATACTATTAATCCCGGAGCCACTAAGATGTACCCAGATTTAAGAAAGATGTTTTGGTGCCCAGCAATGAAGAAAGAAATAGTGGAGTTTGTGCCTTAGTGCTTGGTGTGCTAGAAAGTTAAAATAGAATACTAAAAACCTTTAGGACCTCTCTAATCCTTAGTAATTCCTAAATAGAAGTAGGACCATATAACAACGGATTTTATGTCAGGTTTACTCAGAACTCAGCCAGGGCATAATGCAATTTGGGTCGTAGTGGATAGACTGATCAAGTTTGCCCACTTTTTTCCAATAAGAAGGAACTATCCTTTAGATAAATTTTCTCAGTTGTATCTGCAGAAGATAGTTAAATTAGATGGAGTCTTCGTTAGTATAGTTTCAGATAGAGATCCTAAATTTATATCTAGATTTTGGGGAGCCTTGCAGAAGGCCTTTGGGACTAGGCTAAGTCTTAGCACAACATACCACCCACAAACAGATGGGTAGTCAGAGAGAACTATCCAGACCCTAGAGGATATGCTTAGAGCATGTGTTTGAGATTAACAATATAGTTAGGATAGACTCTTACCTTTAGTGGAGTTTGCCTACTACAACAGTTACCATACTAGCATCGGGATGGCACCATATGAGGCACTTTATGGTAAAAAGTGTAGGTCACCATTGTGCTGGTATGAAGTTGGAGAAAAAACTATTCTAGGACTCAAGATAGTGCAACAGACTTCAAAACAAATTAGGTTAATCAGGGATAGGATGACTAAAGCTCAGAGTAGGCAAAAGAGTTATGCTGATAGAAGAAGGAGACCTCTAGAGTTTCAAGAGGGTGAACATGTTTTCTTGAGACTCTCTCCTATGACTAGAATTGGTAGAGCATTGAGAACACGAAAGTTAAACCCTCATTTCATTGGTCCCTACCAAATTTTGAAAAGAATCAGACCTGTAGCCTATTAGATAGCCCTTCCTCTAAGTTTGTCAAACCTTCACGATGTTTTTCATGTATCTAAACTCAAAAAGTACAATCTAGATCCTTCACACTTCATAAGAAATGAATCTTTATAATTAAAAGATGATTTGTCTTATGTAGTGCAACCGATAAGGATTGTAGACAGAGGGGTCAAAGAGCTTAGAGGTAAGCAGATTCCTCTAGTGAATGTCTTATGGGGTGAAGCAGGCATAGAGGAGGCTACATGGGAGTTAGAGTCTCATATGTAGCAAGAATATCCAAAGTTATTATGATGTAAGCAATTTTTAGGACAAAAATTTAAAAAAGAGGGGAGAAATATAACATCCTGAGAAACATGTTAGGCTATGTATAGTCTTAGAGGTACTATTATACTTGTATAATATGTCGGATAAGTATTGTGATAAACTGAGTTCATTTAGGCCCTTAGTTGCAACCCAAAATTTGCAAAACGACTTAAAATGACCCAGATAGTAGCATAAGTTGCTAATTAAAGGGAAATGGATCTAGAGAATTGATTTCCAGGTCATAAAAAGGTAGAAGATGATGTAGTTAAAATTTGAGAATAATAAGAGTTAGTTTGGTATTTTTAAGCACACTGGTTATGCATTTAACGCCTGATTGACTAGCAACAGATATGAAAAATTAAGATAATAGTGAAACAACATTCTTAATGAATCTTAGTATTTATTTTAAAGTTGTTGGAAAACTTTATTTATCTAAATCTAAGTGTTCTTAGCAGATCATGAAGTATCAGTGAAATATCTTAAGGTTGCAAGTCACTTACGATTAATAGCTTTTATTATTGACTTTCAATACATGATATTTCATCTTTCTCAACTATCTTCACTCTCTCTCACATTTTCTCTTTGTGATAGCTCAAAACTAAGGAAAGCAAGAGGAAAAGGAGGAAGGGGAAGGGAGGAAGAAGAGGAACAAGGGCAAGGCAAAGATTAAAGGTTGATCAAGCTTCATTTTCACTATTTTGAGGTAGGGGTTTCTAACCTAAAACTTATTCATTTTCCTTCATCTCTCTTAAGTTGGATGTTAGGTCATTAGATGTAGAAAATGGGTTTTAAAGAGCAAAGATCCATTTTCTTGTTAGTACTTGTTTTCTTTGAGTGAACTAAGTTAGTTTTGCTTACTGAATGCAAGAGGATTAGTTTTGGTTATTAAACAAGGTGGTTAGTTCATTAAGTTTGAACCTAGAAATTAGGTTAGGGAAATTGTGATTTTTGTCACAAATTCCTACCTAAGTAATATAATTATGCAATTAAGTATTATAATATGTTTAAAGGTTGATTGTGATGTTAGAAATCACTTAGAAACCAACTTTGAGTGGTTGAATGAGGATTAAATTCTAATGGAACAGTAACTCAATTTTGCAGAATTTTTTGCAGTATGTTTGGCCAAGAAACACGACCCATGTCTTAAGACACGGGGGTGGGGGCTGGTGGGGGCATGTCTTTAGACATGGCCCGTGTCTGCGCCAGAATATTCAAAAATGTCATTTTTTATGTTTTCAAGCTCTTGACTAGATAGAATCATTTATACATGTTTCTTAAAGTGTGTTAAGACACTTTTAAGGTTATTTCACAAGGAGAATAATTACCTAGTAGGTATGGATAAGTTGAGTTTCTAGACTTCTCAAAAGTTATGAATTGTTTAGAAAAGGTGTTTGGGACCTTAAGCACAACATTGTGGCTCAGAATACCACTTGTGGTGTGACAATGAGGAAAGCCAGACACAGATTTGATGAGTAAGTTATACTTGTCAAAAAGGCTTTGTTTACCCTATGAAAGCAAAAATTGGGTTATACATGCAAGTCCTTTGATTAAAGCTCTTTTCTCTCATTGATTTGAGTTGTAATTGAGTATTAGTCAATAGTGGTTCCTTTAATAGTTAAAGTTGAGCCACAACATAATTATCTTAATTAAGGGTGAGTTAAATCCCTTGATCTTGCAAAATAATGAGTGAGACTCTTGCTAAGGATGATATTGTGAGACAAGAGAGCCAGAGAAGCTTATTGTGAGGGTAAAATTGCGAGTAAGACAATTACCAAGTTTAGTGATGTTATACAGTTGTATAGACGATTGTGTAATATCTAGATAATTTAGATTTCTATACATTATACAATTGTATGGATGGTTATATAATGTGGTTGTAGTTTTAATTTATGTGTGTGTATGTGTGTGTGTGTATACACACACACACACACACACACACACACACATATATATATATATATATATATATATATATATATATATATATTAATGAATTAATGAATGCTTATTACTGAGAAATTTTATGTTTTCACCCCTTTCTCATGTTTTTATGGTAAAGCATGTTAGTACCCCTCTGAGGGTCAAAAGAAAATGAAGATAGAGCTACGAGATTAAATAGTTTAGTTTATGTTTTCTGCACGACTCTTGTATACATATATTTTACTTTGAGTTGGATATAGGTTGTATATATATTACTCCTACTGTAACACTCTAATACAACTATTATAAAATAAATGGAATATTTCAAGATAAATCACATTAAACGTGTCACTTCTAAAAATACATAAAAATAAAACCCATAATAACCTTTATAGCCATTATAGAAGGCCTCGAATGATAAAAAAAATTATATATACATACATCACTGGCTAACAAGTCATACTGTATACATAAGTTTTTATATACAACCAGAAAGGTACTAATATACAAGTTGGTTCTACAAGAAGTAAAACTGCTAAACTAAGTCTACTACTTCTTCTTTTCCTTGCCCTTTCCCTTTGGAGGTTCTTCACTTGGATTTATATGGAGTACACAGGTGTCAGAAATCACAATTTCTTAGTATTTGCATACCAAGACCAGTAGTTAATCATTTACAATAAATAATTCAACTGAACATAATTTGACATTATATAAAAAGGAACATCCAATAAGCAACAGAACCAAAGAATCGCCCATACAATCCTATGATACTATTGAACAAGTAATTAATCAATCAACCAATCAAGCAATGACAACTGCCCATACAATTGTCAAACATGCAATGCTTTATGTTATGAGGTATGATTATGCTCAAACAAAGTTCTAATATAATGTTTGTACAATACTAATGCATGTTTTAAATTTTGAAAACACAAGTTACTTACTTATTCCCTAGGAACCTCTATTCCCTTGTATATACTGGGTAGGATAGGCAATTAAGCCCTAACACTACCTGGTGATGTGTGTGTAACATCTTAAAAAAAAATTTTGTATCTCTTAAACAGTAATTTTGACAGTTAATAGAATTTTACTGTTTAGTAATTTCTGGATACTCTAAAATTATTTTGATTATTCCGTCAGCGTATTTGATCATTTTGAGTGATTTACTCCGTGTCAGGAAAATAAAAATTTTTGGGTCGGGGAAAACTTTACGTAATTTAATTTTTACCGTTAGGTTTTAATTATTTTACGTAATCTGATTTGATATTTGTGTGTTTTCTAATTTTTGTGATTTTATGGGTGATTATGAAATTTTTATGATACTCTGACCGTTTTTGGACTGTTTATGGGTCCTAGTGGTCTTACGTGGGCCCAGTATGAGTCCCAAAACGTGAAATTTTTTCTACGCATAGAAAAATTTGTACTGTTGAGACAGAGACAAGGGATCTTACTAAACCTAAATCCAGAGATAGTTTTAGAAAATTTCTTGTACTGTGTTTTGTACTGTATTTAATTTATCGGACGATAAAAATACAATAAATATAATTTTTGTGGGGTTTAGCAGATAAAAATAAATATTATACTGTTAAGTCCACAATTAGTGGTTATGATAATTTTTGATGGACTAATAGGAAGCAAGTCCAATATTTAAGACTTTGAAATCAACCGTCAATTTAATCAACGGTGATGGATACGTCTAATAAAATGGCTATGACCATTTATAACCGTTGGATTTAGAATTGATCAAGGGAGGAGATTTGGTCTTACGAAGTGGCTAGGACCATTTGTGACCATTGGATTTGAATTTAATCAATGGTGGAGATGGATCAATCATGAGCATTGGATTGGGATTTAATCAATGGTGGAGATTTAGTCATAAAAAAAATGGCATTGACTAATTATAACCCTTAGATTAAAAGTAGAAGATGTAATCTTGACCCTTCATTTTGGAGATGCATCTAATGGCTTAGATTTCAAGAAGGAAAAATCTAATGGCCTAGATTAAGTCTTCTAAATCAAAAGTCTACCTAAATCCTAACCATTGAATTAATCAATGGTATAAAATGCTCTAAATGGTGGCTTGAAAAAGATGACAACATTATTGCAAGCAAAATGGAGGGAGGGGGGACGGTTTTGTGTTGTATTTGGAGCTAAAGGAAAAGTTGAAATGCCATTATTAGTTGCTTTAGTCAATTATGCACCATTCTTGATTTTTGGCACTCTTAGAAGAATGCATGTAGAGGGGGGGACGGTTTTTGAGTTGTTTAGGAGCTAAAGAAAAACTTTATGACCATTATTACTTGTCATGGTCAATATTACATCATTCTTGACCATTATTGCTTTGTTTGCTTCCTTAGGAGATTTCTTGGAAGGGGGGCGGTTTTTGGAGGCTTAGGACCATAGGAAAGTGTTTCATTCCTCTCATTACTCATTGTTGGTCAATTAGTGATCATTTCCCCAAAACCTAAACTCTTAGAAAATTTTCTCTCTTTTCTCTCCATGGTGGTTTCGGCCATGACTCCTAAGTATGGCTTCCATCACTCAATAATTTTAACTAACCTTATTTCTTGAATCCTTACCTTATTCTAAACAACTTTCATGTTGGAGACTTTCTCTAAATCATTCATCTTCATGGACTTTCTTCAAGATCAAAGTTATGGGGTATTTATGGTGAAGTGTAAGGAAACTTCATTTCTTCTCTCTTTTTCATGATCTAAACCATGTTTGATCCATGGTTCCTCTTAATCAAGCTTAGTATACTAATTTTTATGTATTTTGTTTTGTATTTGAGAAGCCCTTGGTGGTGAAGGACTTGGAAAAAGAAGCAAAACAAAGAGCTTTTGAGGATCTTCAAGAGGCAAGAGGGAGATCCATCTCACCAACCAAGTATGGTGGTGAGAGATGGTTTTATATTTGGTGGATGGTGAATCCATGTGAGGATTCATATCCATGGTCTTGTAATTTATTTGTGGTTGTTTATCTGTTTTAATTATTTGCCTATGCTTGATATGCTTTGCATGATTTTATGGCTTTGATAGTATGCTTATATTATGCATGATGAGTATATAGCATGCTTGTAGTATTTATGATGAAATATGTATGTGTATGCCATAATGTGTTGATGGAAAGAAAATCAATTTTTGGCTCTAATGACCAAGGGAAAAAGGCTACGGTTTTGATGCCCTTGATTAGGGTTCATGTTGAAATTTTTCAAGAATAAGAGAATTGATTTTTGGGTCCCTAAAACTTAGTGAATTTCGGCCAAGACACATCAAAATAAGTGTTCACAAATTAATATTTTCATGAATGATGAAAATGGATGATTTGAAGAGTATGGAAAATAAACAAAGGGTTTGTTTTTCAAGAGAACAAGAACACAGTTTTTGAGGAATTTTTATTGATTTATTTTGTGTACAAAGATCCTAAGTATTTTTCTAAACATGAGTTTTAGACGAAATGGGCAATGTTGTTTCTAAGTGTTTATTAAACTTGATTTCGAAAAATGAAACGAGCAATGTTGATTTTAAGGATTTGCAAAGAAATTGAAAAAGGATTTGTAAAGAAAGTAAAAATGAATTTGAACAAATGGGTTTGGTTTTTATGACCATCGGTATTTCAATTTTTAAAACAAAGATTTTAATGGTTTTGTTTGTGTGAAAATAGAAATGATAAATAATTGAGTTAGAAAGAAAAATGTTTGATGGCTTCAATGGCCAAATACCCTACGGTTTTGAAAAACTGGTTATGCCTAAATTTTTATGGAACAAAGTGATATTTTATAAAATGAAGTGTTTTGTCACTCGAAAGATTTGATAATTTTCAATGAACACGTTCACTATTTTTGAAGACTTGCGGATACCTTGATTTTATAACGAAATGATTTTCGCACAAGAATTTGGAAAGGGAATTAGAACGTTTATCACTTGAGAAAATCAAGTTTTTGTAAACAAAAATGTTTTCGAACTTCAATTTATTTTGAAGAAGGTTGTGTTTGGAAATGATTTGGGAAAAATGAAGAATATAATGGTGTTTTAAAAATTTACTAACGTATAACTGATTTTCGAGTTTTGAAGTATGTTAGGAAATTCTTAAAGTTTGAAACATTGATTTATATCAATGAAAAGTGATTTTGTGGGTTATATTTGGAAAATGATTTTTTTTTTTAGTATAGAATCATGGAAAAAGATTTTCTTGAGTAAGAAAAAGTATTAAATGAAGTATAAAATTATATTATTTTGAGAAAAGTTGAAAAAGAATATTTGAAGGTTGAGAAATATTTTCTGTAATGAAATTATAGTGAAAAATTATTTACGTATCTTAAAAGCATAATTTTTATACTACGCGATTGGAAATACGGTAGAATATTTCTACGCGATTCTGAATTACGTTTAAATATTTTTACGTGATTTGAACTACTGTTGAAAGATCACTATGTGATTTAAAAATAATAGAATACTTTTACGTGATTGTTGTAACACCCTTGTGGGGATGTCACATATACAAAAAGAAATAAATAAAATCTACCCAAGTTGTAAAACATTTATTACATATTAATATGGGTTGTAAAACAATTCCTGTTGAACAGAATATTATTAAATAAAATAAAGCGAAAATATAAAGTAAACAAAACAACATCACTCATAATGTACATATGGTCCAAGTTATAAGTTATACAAATAATTTACAACTACACCTACAAATATTTAAACAGAAACAGTAAATAAAAACAGTAAAGAGTCAAAATATACATACGCAGACGCGCCCAAAATACACATCATAAATATTTATTCCTCTGATGGATCACTCTCAGGAAACTCATCAGAAGATAAATACCCAGGATGCCTCGACACTCGGCGGACATGAGACCGCGCAGTCGATACGAGTGTCATCTCACTAGGCTCAGTGGATACACCACCCCAATGACGCCTAATGGATAAAGGTAACTCTAGGTGTAGAAACACAGTCGTCGTCATCACTGGCTCGTCATCAAACCTATGACGTAGGGACACAGTCAGCCGTCCCGCATACGTCACGGAGTCTCTGTCTCCTCGCATATGCCAAGCTAACGATCCACCGTGAAACTCAAGTGTCACGAACCCCAAAAATCCAGGCACCGCCATACCCAAACTAATCAATCCAATGGATATGGATGATCAGATGGTTCTTGATCGTCGAACTGATCTTCGGCTTACTGATCTTCCTCCTCCTCGGGGTACAGAATCTCAAGAGGCTGTTCCTCTTCCTCAAATTCTTTACCGCGTAAAAATAAAATACAGAAAAACATATACAATAAAGAAAGAGGTAAGACAACCTAAAATCATCACAAACATGGCAAATAAGAAAATGACAAACAACAGATATACAGTTCATGCAATATGAAAAGTTATAACAGTAATTTAATAACAGTATAGTGTAAAAAAATTTAATTATCATAACAACACATGATTTCACAGATAAATCAATAACACATACAATATAACATCACAGATAGAATAAATTCAGAAATAGACAATTTCTCAGAATCAATAACTAAATAAATAAATAAACAGATAAACTAAATAATGTTCAAGATATAATTCAAATATAATATGACACAACCCTACTCCATGGAGCTAAACACAAACAGATATCAGAGAGAGAATGACTCGCAAAATCTATTAGTACCACGGCTGCCCAACCAAACTATTACGTTGTCACACTTTGCGTCTATAGTCCCAAGTCATATGGAATCCATCATCCAAAGCATGGTGTAGTTCACTGTCTCACATTGTGGCACTACAGGCAATGTACTATTAGACTTTACGAAATCTCGATTAAAAATAGTGCGTGTCAAGTCCATTAGTGTGCTATCGGTTACCACGGCTCAGCGGAGCGACCAACTGTCCATATATGGAATCCCGTACACCAATGTCTCCAAGTTCATAAGAATAATGAACCACACTACGTTTATCGCATCGATAACACGATGTGATTCCCCTCGTCAACCAATCCACCAAAAACTGGCATAACTAAGATAAAAAGATACAGTAAGTCCCACCGGACAAATACTGTCCCAAAGCCTGTACGGGTTCACCTCATAGCCCGACAGCAGAAAAATACAGAAAATCCAGAAAGAATATGGAAAATACCATTTCGGTGAATCGCGTAGAAATTTTATCGCGTTTTCACAATCTCGTCGTTTTTACAAATGTTTTTAAATCGCGTAAATATATTTTACTGTTTTTAAAATCACGTAGAATTTTTAACACTTTTTCTCAATTGCGTAAAGTTTTTAATACATTTTCTCAATCGCGTAGGATTTTTAATACGTTTTCTCAATCGCGTAGGATTTTTAATACGTTTTCTCAATCGCGTAGGATTTTTAATACGTTTTCTTGTTCAAATCCCTTAAATTACTGTTTAAATAAACAGAAATAATAATTAATACTTTTAAACTACGTAAAATATTTTTCATACCGTATACTGTCTTTTGGACATCTTTCCTATCTTATTTGTCCGTTTTTATTAAAAATTGACAGTATTTTACTTAGAAAATTATATTAATGGTTTCCTAATTTTACCGTAAAAATTATGTTTATTAAATTTTTAAAACCATATAATTAATCCTTTTGAAAACTACTAACATGCTTCAAAATACAACATGAGCTATATGTTAGAAATTTTTGAAAGTTACTGTATTTCTTTTCTAACACTAAAATCATTAATTTTAATCTTTAAACTTAATTCAAATCATTTTGTTTCTTTAAAACTCATTGAAGAAAAATTCTTTTTAACATATATTGCATCTTTATACTTGAAAGTAGTTTGGAATTGATTTTAGAAATCATAATTCTTGATTTGGCATGTTGGCCGAAATGTATATTTGGATCTTTTGATTTCTAAATTCATTTTTCTTGATCTAAACAATGCTATCTCTTGTTAATTTTCCTAGGTTAATTAAATTACAATTTAGGGAAAATATGAGAACATTTTGGTTCTCCTTTTGTGTCCATGGCCGTGAGCCTTAGGATTGTGTTCTTTGGAACACTCATGCATACCTTAGCATGTTATTCACATCCTATACATTATCATGCAATTCTAACACATGCAATATATTTCTAACACATATAACCTAAATCAAAGCTTGTAGACATGCAATCAAAACTTGTAGACATGCAAATTATTACAAGTATCAAATAGGAAAGCTACTAACAAATATACAAACACATAAACAAGCCACTAACAATCACACAAATGAACCCTTATGGATTCTACAATCACAAAAATCACACTCCATCTTCTTACCACCATCCTTAGATGATAAGATTAGTCTTCCTCTTATCTTAAGTGAAGACAAAAACTATTCTTTCACTCCTCCTAGGGTTTCGGTTTCACTCCACCAAATCACCTAGCAAGCTTAAACAAAACCACAAGTTACTAACCATAGAAAGAGAGCTTAAACCATGGAGAAATCATGACTTAGAACTTTGAAAAAGAGTTTAGAAAAGAAAAACTAGGAATTTCACCTTCTTGGTTGAATCTTCCAAGTAGGTTTTCAAGCTTCAAATGAAGGATTTTGTAAGAACTCCCAACTAGAGATGTTCTTAGGATTGTGTTTAGGTTTAGAAAACTTGGTTGGATGAAATTTTGGGTGGTTGGATGGTGTAGTAGAAGCCTTGGCCGAATGCTTCACAAAGAAAGCAACAATGGTGTTTAGGATTCTTGGAAGAGAGAGAAGAGAGAAAGTTGCATGAAAACAAAGTGAATTTGGTCTCTCAAAGGCCAAATGGTCGTGGACTTCATGCCATGCAAGGTGTAGCCTTGCTTGGCTTCATCCAAGCCCTTGGATGCATCAAAGGTCAAGATTAAGCCTTGATTAACAAGCTTTGCTCTCATTGGTTGGTTTAAGCTTAGTCATCTAGCTTAGTCACCTAGCTTAGTCACTAATGACCTAGTCATCTAGCTTAGTCACCATGTTCAAGAATGTTCCACTCTTAATGATGTTTAATTAAGCTACTAAGTTAACTGTTCAGCTAAACGTGGGTCCCATAAAACATTTTAGGGTCCATTTTCATCTAATTATATTGACTAATAAAATAATACACAAAATTATTTTATTGGACAGTTAAATCCTAAAAATTAAAAGATTAATTATTGTCTCATTCAGAATTGGGTTTAGTAAGATCCCCCAGTCTGAATAATTAAAACAAGATTTCCCCGGCCCAAAAAAATATTATTTTCCTGTCCCGGAGCAAATCGCACAAAAAGTCCAAATAAAATCACAGACAGTAATATTGAACACTAAATCAAGTAGAAAACAATTAAAAACAGCAAAAACAGCACAAACAGCACATTCGGGACGTAATGGTCATTTTTTCATTTTTCCCCACGACATAGCAAATCATCCAAAAAGTTCAAATAAAATTACAGCGGTATTAATTGTCTGTATATCTCCAGAAAAATTAAAAGCGAGAGTTCGAGAAAATTTTTATTTTTCTGTATCAAAGCAAAAAACTTAAAACGATCAAATAAAATTTTAGCCTGTAAAACATATTTGTATTTCATACATAAAAACAAGAAACAGTAAATAAGGACACAACAGTCATTTACACAAAAGCTCGAAAAACAGCAAACATAACATTCGGGACATTTTCTAAAAATTGGGGTGTTACAATTGTGAAAATGACGGAAATCGTTATGTGATTTGGAAAGTGTTTTAAATATTTTGAGAATGATGGAAAATGATTTACGCGACTTAAAAGAATGATTTTTAAGTTACGCGATTTTAAAACAGTGGAAAAATACTATGCGATTTGAGAAAGGTATATTTTTACGCGATTAAGAAAAATGTTGAATAATTTGTACATGGTTTAAAAGTGCAACAGAAGAGCTGCGGTATTTTGAAAACGTAATAGAAATATTACTATATTGTGAAAACGTAACAGAAGTGTTACGGTATTGTGAAAATATAACTAAAACATTTTGGAATTGTGAAAACGTAACAGAAATGTTACGCGATTGTGAAAACACGACAAAAGTGTTTTATGACTATAAAAAAAACATAATAATATGATGATTACTGTTAAAATAGTGTCCATACACTGTATGAGAAAATGACGTGTTTTGCCTGTGATTGGCATTTGGTGCATTTTATATGCATTGGAAAGATATGCCTGTGATTGACATTGGTGCATTGTACATGCATTGGAAAGATATGCCTGTGATTGGCATTGGTGCATTGTACATGCATTGGAAAAATATGCGTTGAGGTATATGATTAAATTGAACGAATGAAATTGAAAAGATTTGGCCCTTGTGGTTGGACTTGCACTGATATATTCGTGCATTGTATAAAGTATAGCTAATAAGCTATTTTGGCCCTTGTGGTTGAAGAGGGAATGAGAATTGATAGTGAGATCTATGATGGATCTTAGGGGCGTCAAGACACGGCGGTCGACTAGTGGATATCTGTCTGTGGGCTAAGGCTGGACCATATGCCACTTGGCGATGCAGTCCGTTGCAATGCATTGACGATACCCGACAAGAACACAATTCTTTTCAACGACTGGGAGATTGTCTTTGGGCTAAGGCTGACAATTAACCAGAGCATTCTTCTTGAAATTATGAAAACCTCCATGGAGTTGTTTTTGAAAAATAGAATCTATGTGCGCATGCATGAAACTGAGCATTTATATCTATGTGATATATTAATTGAGGAGTATTGGCTATGACAATTGTTCTGTTGAGAAATACTTGGATGATGATGATGATGATAATTTGATCATGTTGAGGACATCATCGTAAATATTGAATGATATTTGAACTGATAAATGATTTGATGATGATAGTTGATTAATGTTGATGGCATGATCATAATTATGGTATGATGTATCTGTATGATATGCTGTTGTGTTATCTCTGTGCTACCATGTTGGTATTGGCGTAGGTGATCTCACCTCTTTGTTATATTGTTTTGTTGCGTCTGTATTGTTTAAATAATATAGTAGAAGGAACGAGTTGTCTTAGACATAACGGGTGGTAAATGTTCTGAGATTGGTGACAACATGGTGGAGTGGACATTCAAGACTCGCTGGTGTACAATGTTAACAAAGAACAAATGTCTGACGCATCAAGATGGATACAAAAATAAATAAGTATATTAAGTTTTCTCATTAGTGTTGTACCGTGCTATTAAGTAGGACCCATCATAGGGTTTGCTACTATTAAAAAAAAAGAGTCTGTTAGTTTTATATTTCTCTTTAAATTGTTAAATATTAATTGGTGTCAATATTGTATATTAATCATTTTAAATATATTTTCAGTAATACTTATGGATTTCAGTAAGTTTATGCTTCTGTAATAAGAAATTTTAAAACCCATCTTTTTATAACTCAAACCTTGTGCGAACTTCTTTTTTATTATGAGTCAGGAGTCAGACATGTTATACCCTAGGGAGGGTGTTACAGTGTGAACTTGTTTCCCCTCACAAGGTAAGAGTACTAATTCCAACCCCCTAACACCGATAACCCTAACTATAATAGCATTGCCCGTTACAAGAATTTCAGATCCCTTATCTCCTTAAGGTCATTTCCTACAATTCTCTAGCCAAATGGTTGTGCACACCATATAAGGTTACAACACATAGGAAATAGTAATTAACAAGTTTGAAAACTAAATATTCAAGAATTATCTAAATTCACAATCAAGGCAACCTAATACTAATACATTTAAGTCCTAGCCTCACTTATCCAACAAGGTAGCAAGAACTATGTAACTAGCATTTCCATACTTAAAACCTCTCACCATCACTTCACAAGTGATTTTCAAGTCAACCTCATGTTGATCAAGGTTTTAGATAGTCCCTAAGGCATCATATTTCTGAAAGAACACCTAAGATTTTTCATAAATTCTCATATATGGTAGGAGGTCAATCTCTCTAAGAAATATCTCCATTAGTGTCTTACACACTTAAAAAGGTATATATGAGTAATCCCATCACTTAAGGAATTCTAAAACATCAACAACACAATCCCAAAAAATTCAGGTACTCATGCCTAGGCGTGACCTTCTCTGTCTCACCTGGACTGAAAAACAGAACACCCACGCCTAGGCGTGGTTTAGTCACGCTTAGGCATGATCCCGAGACAGTAGCTTCTACAGAAGTGTGGCACTGTTCCATTGGTGCCACACATGAAATTTGATAATCTCTAATCTGTTTCTTGGTGATTTTAAGTCCCAAACAAGTTTACAAACATGAGGAAAACATAAAACACTAATTGATTTCACCAAAAATGAATCAAAACACCAAATCATTCTTCCAAACCCCAAATCCTACACTTTGGGCATTTTAGGTCTAAAATGGTTAGTTTTGGTTTTTAATCCAAATTCTTTGCATAAACAAGTCATAAACAACCCTTATAACACATCTAACCAAGAAAATCACATAAAATACCTCTAGAACTCAAATTGGCATATTAAATGTCACATAGGCCTAACATAGAAAAATGAGGAAAAAGATGAAGTTGAGCTCAAGAACCCCTACCTTTAAGCTCCACAACTTGCTAAAATGATGGAGATGATGAAGGAAATGATCACAAGTCTTCAAGCTTTCCTTTCCCCTTGGTTTTCCTTTTCTTCCTTTCCTCTTCTCTTCCTTGTTTTTGCTTCTCTGCTGTCTCTGTTTTCAGCCGTGAGAAATGAGTAAAAACAAGTGAGAAAAGCTTAGATTTATCACACAAGGGTCAATAAAAATGGGCTGCCATCCGTGGATGGCTTATGGCCATTAATCAAAACACTAATACTTCTTGATTTGCTAAAAACGCTCAACTTTAGCTAAATCAAGTTTTCAAAGTTCCAACAACTTTAAAATAAATCATAGGATTCATAAAAAAATATTATTGCACTAAAATCATCATTTTTCATATTTGCGACTAGTCATTCCGGCTTTAAATAGATAACCAGTATGCCTAAAATACCAAATTGACTCCGAAAATTCTTAAACTTTAACCACATCCTAGAATACACATTTGTGACTTAGAAATAAATTATCCACATCTATTTCCATTAGCTAAACCATTTATGCTAATATCTAGGTCATTTTAAGCTACTTTTCACCTTTCAGGCTGTAGCAAAGTGTGTAAACTAACTCAGATTGTCACAAAATCAAACAGACATGTTAAGCAAGTATTGAGCTATCTCTGTAACCATTTACAAGTCTAACATGTTAAAGAGGATGTTACACCTGCTATGAAGGCTCTTGATGTATATATATGTATGACTTTTGTTTATCATGGGTTCTCCATATTAATTTTTTGTGAATGATATGTGATTTGTAACACCCACAGTAGGGTATCACATTTATGACTAATCCTAATATAACTTACCCAAGTTGTAAAAGAATTAATCTTGTAAAATACTAATTTTAAAATTTCTTTTGCGGAATAATAAAAAATAAATAAAAACCTTTAAAGATAAAATGTAACCGAAAGTAAACTTGCCATACTTACATACATAGCGAAACATGGTTTACAAATAATTTACATAATTATACACTCAAGCCCAAAAGTTAATATATACATTACACACGACGAAAATATAAACTACTAAACCATAACCTTCCAAGCCAAACTAAGGATTCAGGCCCTTAGCAGGATCTTCCTTCTCTTTCTCGGTGTCATCATTAAAGAACCCCGACGGATATAACACACGCTTAGCAGGTGTCCTAGCTGATGATGCCATTGAATCCTCTTGTGGGGTATAAAAATTAGCACCCCAGAGCTCACGTATAGCATCGTGAACTCAAGACGCACAGAAGCATGTTGCGTCAACACAGGAGTTCCATCTCTAGTACCACTAAGGTTAAGAGTTAAATCCTCGGTATACACAAACCACTTATTCCCATAATCAAACCTCCATGCGTCAGTCCCCCCATGGAACTGCACTATGACGAAACCCAAGACTTGACATCTTGCCGCCATATAAAACGACACAGCAAAAAGATATACAACTAGTGGTAAATAGAATTACCAGCTCCTTCGTCTCCTCGGTCTTCATCAAACATATACAATAAAACAAATAGAATACAACAAAGATGTGAGATTCCCTACATCAATAATAATGAGGCAGTATAGAAAATGATAGTAAATAGTACAGATACAATATTTTCACATACAGTCATATTATCACATCACATATAATATATCAAATAACATAATTATCATAACAATATGCTGACCCATTATGCATATGTACCAAGACTAAATCCTACTTCATGGAGCTAACCACAATTTCAGAGAGAAAGATAGAAAGTATATGTCTGTATATCATTAGCCTCAAATCATGTGCCAATTTATCGTATCATGGTGTGCAACATGGCTAATACAAGACACTCTCAACAAATCACGAAAAGAATAGCAACTCCGTCAAGACCGTTCGTGTGTTTGCACAGGATACCACGACGCAGAGGTGCTACTAATTGGCCACATATATATCCCTAAATCCTAGTCAAAATCGTGGCATCACATTACAATAGGAAACTTCAAATTTTCCATTTAAAAATCCTAACATGATCAAGCATTTTCAACACATCCAATACATTCCAGATCATCAATCAAGCATAAATCCAATTTCAAGAATACATAACATGCAAAATTACCAAACAAAGTGAGCATACAAAGGTTCCCTCACCACCAAAAATGGTTGAAGTGAGTAATCTCCCTCTTACCTAAAGGAAGAACACAAAAACAATCTCCTATTGCTCCTTGGTGGTTTTGTTTTGAGCTTCCAAAACTCTAGGAATTTCAAGACAATGAATCAACATCAAGGGTTGAAAAAGAAGACATCCATGGTCATCAAAGAGACCATGAACACGAAAATGAAGAGAAAGAAGAAGAAAAATGAAAACTTTACCTTAAAGCTTAAAGCTTTGTCTTGGAAGACAATGGAGATGAAGATGGATTTTGGAGAAATTTTCTAAATAGGAAAGGTAGAAGAGGTTGAGGTGAGTATGGAAATGGTCTTGATGAAGAGAAAAGTGAAGAAAATGGTTGCTTATGGGGGCCAAAAATTTCGTATGAAGAAGGGAGAAGAAGAGAGAAGGTAGAGAAAAATGAAGAAGAAGAAGTTAGTGAGAGAAAGTGTGATAGGAAATGTATTATTTTTAGTGTATATTGATTAAAAGAGGAAAGCAAAATTGCTTCCCCTTGGGCAAGCAAATGCCGCGGCAATGGAGAGGAGAGAGAGGGAGATTTTTGGCTTCCCCAACAAGCTAAGGGCATTCTTGTCCTTTGGTGGTCAAGGCTTCTCAAAGAAGCTTTGATTAAAATACTATAAATTTGAATTAAAGTGGGTTTGATTAGACTTAAAGTAGATTACATTAAGATAATGTGATAGGGTTTTTAATACATGTTATTATCCAATGGACAATCATTACAGTTGACAGAAGTCAGTATTAATTATCCGACGGATAAAATTTTACACAGCGATTTATTATTTTATCTGTTAAAATTTCTCAAAAAATGTAAAACCTCGTAAACTGTGTCTGACCTTGGGTTTAGTAAGATCCTCCGTCGACGTTTCCACAGATCAAGGTTCTCGGAAAAAATGTCTCATTTTCTCGGGCCCGCTCAGTTTGTACGTAAAACAAGAAATAATATTAAAATATTCTGCGTTCTCAGAAAAATCTAAAAAAATTCTCAAAAATCATAAATATTAGAAAATGAATATTTATCATAAAATAAATAAAATTTGGGGTGTTACAGTTTGATTACCAACTCTTATGGCTATTTTGATTATTTAAGCAAACAGATACAATGGTGAAAGCTAAATTAAAATCAAAATAAAATACAAACAATTAAACTAAGAAGAGTAGAGATTCAGCCATGGATAAAGGCCTAGGATTGGGAATCTACTGCAATATTCTCTATGCTAAATTGTTTATGTTCTTAAAGGCGAATTGTCCTAAATTATTTAAAGCCCAATGTCTTGGCACTAAAAACGTGTTAAAACTTCATCAATCACATTCTCATGTCAATTAATCCAAGTTCTAACCCATTAAGATTCATGACAATCGTTTGACCCTCGAAGGACTTAACTCTAGGTCTAGGCATTAATTCCTAAGTTCAATTCTTAGATTATCAAGCAATTAGACTTCTTCTTTCGATCCTTCATAAATATGGCACGCAACATACCACAAGCATTGAGAATACTAAGAATGGATTAAGAACAACAATAATCAATTCAACATAGAAAAATAAAGAGTTTCGTCCCAATTCTTGATAAAGGGATTTAGTCACTCATGGTAATTAAAGCACAAACAAGAATAGAGATTAAAGAGATAACCATGATTCCAAAATAAAAGAAAAGATAGAGAAAAAGAACATCAATGGTTAATCTTCAACGACTCTTGATCTTGCCTCCCAAGCCCTTGCCTCAGATCCATGTGCCTCTCAAACTCTTTTGTAGCTAATCCACAATTTCTGCCCTAGAGTTTCCTCCTTTGGGCTTCCTCTCTTGGGGACCCCACTCCCCTTAGGACTTTTCTCCCCTTTCTAGGAGCTCCCTTAGAGGGCTATCACTCACCTCTTTGGTTTCTCCCTTCCAGGGATCCTCTATTTTGTGTTTCAGCAGCTCAAAGGGTCTCCAAGAGTACCCCCCCCCCACGTCTCTCCCATTTCTGCAGCTTCCCCTCCTTTTTATAAACTTTTTGGGGAAGATTTTAGCTTTTTTGATAACCCTGATGGGAGACATGACCATGTCTATTGGGGACACGGTCATGTCTTATATGAAAACACGTGATATATGTCAGAAAACACGCCCAAACAGTACAGATCCATGAATGAACAGTACTCACACGGCCATTTGTGCATGAGACACGACTGTGTCTCGAAAGTCAAAAGCTTTACATCAGTTAAACACGGTCATGTGAGTTTCCAAAATGCGAAATTTCATTTTTTGGTGGGAGACACTCCTGGAATTTCACACAGAAACCTTCATAAAAGTTGTAGAGCTTTCTTTTAGCTTTCCAAGGACACCAAGATCACCTCGTTACGACCTTTGTAGCTCAAGTTATGCTCATTTTATAGCGCAAAGGTCAAAAACTCTATGAATCTTGGCCTTATAAATTATAAGCTCAACTCCATTGCAATGATTTCATCCAAAGCTTCATAGAGCCATGTCAAAACATCTTTTTTGAACCAAAAAAACATGGAGAAAGACCAATCATGAGATACCAAGGATAAATAGATTAAATGTGGCATAAATTCTAACATAAATCAATCAAAGGACACCTAAATCCACATCAAATCAAGCACAAGATGTGTGTATTTTATCCACACATCAAATTCCCCCACACTAGAACTTTGCTTGTCCTCAAGCAAAAAATATGAATCAAAGTCAAGATCAAACTAAACATTAAGAAATAAGAATCAAGGGGCAATTCACAGTTTAAAAATAAAATAAAATTCAATTAAATAAGGCAATCAAATCCAATCAAACAAGAAAATTCAGCACTTAATACAATTAGAGGTTCGAGTCTAACATGCATCTTTTCTCTCTTCCAAACAATTGAGATCACTTATCTTTCCAGCTCTCAAGTGTTTAAGGGCAAAGAGATCACTCAAATTTCTCTCAAGAGTCTAACATGCATCTTTTCTCCCCTTTCTAGGAGCTCCCTTAGAGGGCTATCACTCACCTCTTTGGTTTCTCCCTTCCAGGGATCCTCTATTTTGTGTTTCAGCAGCTCAAAGGGTCTCCAAGAGTACCCCCCCCATGTCTCTCCCATTTCTGCAGCTTCCCCTCCTTTTTATAAACTTTTTGGGGAAGATTTTAGCTTTTTTGATAACCCTGATGGGAGACATGACCATGTCTATTGGGGACACGGTGATGTCTTATATGAAAACACGTGATATATGTCAGAAAACACGCCCAAACAGTACAGATCCATGAATGAACAGTACTCACATGGCCATTTGTGCATGAGACACGACTGTGTCTCGAAAGTCAAAAGCTTTACATCAGTTAAACACGGTCATGTGAGTTTCCAAAATGCGAAATTTCATTTTTTGGTGGGAGACACTCCTGGAATTTCACACAGAAGCCTTCATAAAAGTTGTAGAGCTTTCTTTTAGCTTTCCAAGGACACCAAGATCACCTCGTTACGACCTTTGTAGCTCAAGTTATGCTCATTTTATAGCGCAAAGGTCAAAAACTCTACGAATCTTGGCCTTATAAATTATAAGCTCAACTCTATTGCAATGATTTCATCCAAAGCTTCATAGAGCCATGTCAAAACATCTTTTTTGAACCAAAAAAATATGGAGAAAGACCAATCATGAGATACCAAGGATAAATAGATTAAATGTGGCATAAATTCTAACATAAATCAATCAAAAGACACCTAAATCCACATCAAATCAAGCACAAGATGTGTGTATTTTATCCACACATCAAATTCCCCCACACTAGAACTTTGCTTGTCCTCAAGCAAAAAGTATGAATCAAAGTCAAGATCAAACTAAACATTAAGAAATAAGAATCAAGGGGCAATTCACAGTTTAAAAATAAAATAAAATTCAATTAAATAAGGCAATCAAATCCAATCAAACAAGAAAATTCAACACTTAATATAATTAGAGGTTCGAGTCTAACATGCATCTTTTCTCTCTTCCAAACAATTGAGATCACTTATCTTTCCAGCTCTCAAGTGTTTAAGGGCAAAGAGATCACTCAAATTTCTCTCAACAAATGCATGACCATAGTCTTGATTATCAATCTCACCTCCACTTTCAAGATCACATACAAAACAAGAATCAGAAGGACTTCATCCGGTTGTAATAAGGCCAAGGGTAAAATAAATGGAAGGAAAAATAAATGAATGTAAAGAATATTTACTGGTGACGTTATACAAAGCAGAATCAAGTTGAAAAGGTTATCAATATAGCAATATGCACAAGGTCATTCCAACTAATTCTCATTATTATTCACCAAAAATATATAGATATTTTCTTTTGTTTTTTTCAACCCTTGAAAACAGAAGTGACCTTTCAAGACTTTTCATTTAACACATTAGATGCTCCAAAGAATCCAACCTGATTAATCAAATGGATTTTCAAAGAAATCAATTTCAAGCTTAAAAGGGGCAACTAATGGATTTTTTTTTTAACAATGCAACTCTGGAAGTCAAGAAAGAATTAAGTCTAATTTGCCTTCATCATGTCTAAGAATGTATGTGAAACATTAAAGCCTTAACAAGATATCAAATCAAGTTCTAGCATACAAAAATCAAGAGAGAACTCACTCCAGAAGGAAAATAGGATTCAGATTATGATAAATCTAATCAATAAAGGCTCAAATCTCACTTTCTGGATTTAGCAAGCAGACATGGCTAGTTTCTCAAATAAAATGCTAAATTATTCAAGGTCGACATTCAATCGAAAAAGATTGCCTTACACAAAAATAGTTCAAAAATAGTAGTGGATTCCCCTATCAAACAAATTCCTATCAGCTTTGAAATAATCAAGAAATTAAAACACAATTCCCACAAGATTCAAAGCAATAAACAAGTGAAAAACGATCCCCCCACACTTGAAAGAAACATTGCCCTTAATGTTTAAATAAGAAAAATAGCAGTACAGAGGACAATAAGACTTCCCTAAAAGTAGAAACTCAAGATCGTGAAGGTGGTGGGGAAGGGTGGGAGAAAGAGGTGAGTTCGAACATCTGGTCTACATAAGCGGCAAAATAGGGTCTGAAACTGCACAAGAAAAATAAACCAAAAACTGAAAAAAAAAAAAATCAAACTAAAAACTAAAAAAAAAACCAAGAAAAACAAATGCAAGAATTAAATGCAAAGATAAACAAATTAAATGAAAGAGAAAAAAAATCTTTTTGGTGGTTGACAGCTATATACATCCCCCTACAAAGGCTCCGAACTCAATGAGGCACTTAAGCCGACACAACATTGGCTATCTGCAAAATAAAAACAAGAAAATGTTAATATCAAATTAAAAATGCTTAAATTAATCAAATTACCGCTCGTGTTAATATCAGAATGATCCTCAGCAACGGCGCCAAAAACTTGTTGCGATATTTCTACAAGCGCACGGGTCGTACAAGTAGTAAAATAAAGATCGTTCCCACGAGGATCATTTGATTACCAACTCTTACGGCTATTTGGATTATTTAAGCAAACAGATACAATGGTGAAAGCTAAATTAAAATCAAAATAAAATAAAAACAATTAAACTAAGAAGAGTTGAGATTCAACCATGGATAAAGGCCTAGGATTGGGAATCTACTACAATATTCTCTATGCTAAATTGTTCATGTTCTTGAAGGCGAATTGTCCTAAATTATTTAAAGCCCAATGTCTTGGCACTAAAAATGTATTAAAACTTCATCAATCACATTCTCATGGTGTAACACCCCAACCTTTGGCTAAATTATGATTTTGTCCTAATTGTACTATTTAATGTTTTCTGTGTGCTATAAAATTAATTTGACTGTTTCGTAATTGCATTTGACTGTTGTGTGTGATTTACTCCAAGTCAAGAAAATAATAATTTTTGGGCCGGTGAAAATCTGTATATGATTATTCGGAGCTGGGGGATCTTACTAAATCCAATTCTGTGTATGAATCTTTTAATTTTTAGAATTTATTTATAAAATAAAAATATTTTATATTATAATATTATTTTATTATCCGGTAGATAGTACCTACTGACTTAAGAGCAGTAGCTTCTGCCTAGTGGACAGTATAGTCATAAAGTCTTTATGACTAACTATTCGGAGAACTAATAAAAACCAATCAATGTTTTTGGCTTGAATTATTTCTAAGCCAATGAGAAGTAGTCAACGAAAATGGCTAGAATTTCTAAGCCAATAAGAAGGAAGTCCACAAAAATGGTTGGACTTAATAGATTAGTAAATAGAAACATGACTAAGTTAGCTTAAAACCTAATTAAGTTAATCCAAAGTGCTTAAGTAGTAGCTAAATGGAATAAATCTAGTTAGTCATTCATTAAAACTTTAGTTAGAGAATGTTCTAGCATAATCAAGAAGGTGGTTAGTTATCCTAAGTAACTAGATGATTAACTAAATAACTAAGAAACCTAACTAGATTTACCTAAACCTAATTAGGAAACAAAATGAATTTAGACTTGATTAGCTCTCCCTAAGTGCAATTCGGCCAAGCACCTTCAAGAAGGTTCAAGACACTTGGTGACTTGTGTCTCTAAACCAATAGGAAGCAAACTTGGAGACTAAGCATTGAAGATCCACCCTTGAACTCATCTAAGGCCATTAGGAGCCCTTAGAGGTCAACTAAGGAGGCCATCTCCTTTAGGGAGCTCCACGGCCAAGTAGTGAAGAGATAGGAGAATACTTCATTTCATCTTCATCTTTTCTATCTCACAAAGCCATTCTCTCCTTTCTCTTTCTTCCAAGAACCAAAAACACCATTGCCCTCCTTTGTGAAGCTCACGACCACCACCCTACTACCATACTTCCACTCTTCTAAATTTTAATCAAACACCATTTCTCAAACCTAAACACCATTCTAAACATCTTTCATCTTGAGAGTTTCTTCAAAATCATTCATTTGAAGCTTGGAAAACAACTTTGAAGTTTCTTCCCTACAAGGTAAAAATCCTTATTTCTTGTTTCTAACTTGATTATTGACGTTCTAAGCCATGATTGATCCATGATTTTTCTTTTTCAACCATAGTTTGTGACTTTATAAATTGTTTAAGCTTGTTAGGGTTTTTCTTAGAGCCACACGAAATCCATAGGAGGAAGTCCAAGAAGGTTTTGTCTTCCTTAGAGGTAAGAGGGAGATTTAATCTCATCAACCATGTATGGTGGTGAGAAAATGGATGTATTTGTGGTGAAGAATTCTATAAGGATTCATTCACTTGGTTGTTTAAAGTTCTTCATATTTGTGATTGATTTTTTTTGCAAGCATGTCTATAACTTTAATATATTTGGTATGTGTTTATGGATGCATGATAATTATTGTAGGATGTGAATAACACGTTGAGGATTTGCATGAATGTTCCAAAGAACACATAAAGCTCACAGTTTCATCAACACCAAGAGAACCAAAATGTTCTCAACTATTTTCTAAAGCATGGATTAATTAATTTAATTGGACCAATGATTTTTACATGGACTTAGATAGTAGAAAATAAATTAAAGATGATTTATGGAGAATATAGTGAATTTCGGCCAACATGCCCTTTTTGATACCTTTGATCTAAAATTATTTTCTAAGTATGGACTATGAAATTAAATTAAAGAGAACTCAATTTGAATTGAATTTTTTAGAATAAAATGAATGAAGTTAGTTAGAAACTTAATTAGAGAAATTAAGTATGGAATAAGAAATAAATTGAACACTTGAAAAGTACTAACGTATAGCTTACCCTTTGGGTTTTGAAGCACGTTAGTAAGCTTCGAGAAGTAAATAATGGCTATGAGTAGGTAATTTTTAAAGGAAAAAGTAGAAAATATTAAGTAAAGGATTTTTAGAAGGAAATGTAAATAAATTTAGAAATAAATATATAATGGAGAAAAACTCAAAATATATTTTAGAATGTAAAGAAATATTTTTACGTAGTTAAAAATATTAGAAATACATTACGCATATTTAAAATAATGATTTTTAAACTACGCAATTGAGAAAATGATTTAAAAATGGTACGTGATTGAAAAAATGATTTAAAAATGTTACACGATCGAGAAAATGATTTAAAAAATTTTACGCGATTGAGAAAATGGTTTAAAATCACTACGCAATTTTAAAAATATAAAAAAATATTTACACGATTTAAAAACATTGGAAAGAGATGACACGATTATGAAAACGTAATAAAATATTTACGCGACTGAAAGGAATAGTAGTTACTGTTGTAACACCCCAAATTTCTTAACTATTTGACAGTAATTTTGACAATTAACAGAATTCTACTGTTTAGTGATTTCTGTGTACTGTTAAATTATTTTGAGTATTTCGTGAGTACATTTGATCGTTTTATGTGATTTACTCCGTGTCAAGAAAATAATAATTTTCGGGTCAGAGAAAATCTTACGTAATTTAATCATTACCATTAAATCTTAATTATTTTACGTAATCTGATTTGATATTTATGAATTTTATAATTTTTATGATTTTATGGATGATTATGAAATTTTTATATTTCTCTTATTATTTTTGGGCTGTCTGTGGGCCTAGGTGGCCTTATGTGGGCCCGAGGTGGGTCCCGCAAAGTGAAAATTTTTCTACGCATAGAAAAATTTGTATTGTTGAGACGGAGACGGGGGATCTTACTAAACCTGAATCCGGAAATATTTTTTGAAATTTTCTTTTACTGTGTTTTGTACTGTATTTAATTATCGAGCGATAAAAATAGTGTAAGAATATTATTCGAAGGGTAATAGCAGATAAAAAAATAAATATTATACTGCTTAAGTCAACATTGGTGGTTTGGATATCCACCATTGATTTAATCAACGGTGGAGACTTGATCTTGATTTAATCGACGGTGGAGATTTAGTCTTATAAAGTGGCTAGGACCATTTATGACCATTGGATGTAAAGTTTGAAGGAGCAATCTTGACCCTTCATTTTTGGAGATGCATCTAATGGCTAGGATTTCAAGGAGGAAAGATCTAATGGCCTAGATTAAGTCTTCTAACTTAAAGTCTACCTTAATCCTAACCATTGAATTAATCAATGGCTTAGAATGCTCTAAATGGTGGCTTGAAAAGATGATCACTTATTGAATGCATAATGAGATGGGGGACGGTTTTTGTGTGATAGTCTAAAGCTAAAGCAAGTTTGAAGACCATTATTAGCTTTCTTGGTCATTATTGATCATTACTGATCATTCTTGAACTTTCCTAAAGCAAAGCTCTTCAAAAATTTTCTCTCCTTTCTCTCCAAACTAAGCTCACGGCCATGGCACCATAATTTACCTTCCATCACTCAACAATTTTATCCAACCTTATTTCTTGAATCCTTACCTTATTCTAAGCAACTTTCATGTTAGAGACTTTCTCTAAATCATTCATCTTCAAGGACTTTCTTCAAGAATAAATTTATAGGTTTTTTATGGTGAAGTGTAAGGAAACTTCATTTCTTCTCTCTTTTTCATGTTCTAAGCCATGTTTGATCCATGGTTTACCTTGTTCAAGCTTGATTTACTAATAAATATATGTTTTATTTTGTGTTTAAGAAACCTTTGGTGGTGAAGGACTTGGAAAAAGAAGCAAACCAAGGAGCTTTTGAGGTTCTTCAAGAGGTAAGAGAGAGATCCATCTCACCAACCAAGTATGGTGGTGAGAGATGGTTTGTGTATTTGATGGATGGTGAATCCATGTGAGGATTCATACCCATGGTCATGTAATTATTTATGGGTATTTATGTGTTTGATTTATTTGTTCATGCTTTGTATGATTTGCATGATTTATTGCTTTTGATTATGCCATGCTTATGGTATATATGATGAAATATGTATATGTATGCCACGATGTGATGATGGAAAGGAAAACAATTTTGGTTCCAAAGAACCATAGAGGCACACGACCTCAAGATAATTTTTGAATCAAAAGTTTCTAAGTATTTTATAAATCATGAGTTTTAAATGAAAAGAGCAATGAGTTGTTGATTTTAAGGATTTGCAAATAAAGTGAAAATGAACAAATGAACAAATGATTTGATTTCAAAGACCAAGTGGTCACGGTTTTTTTGAAGGAAAATTTAATGGTTTTGTTTGTGTAAAACCATATTGACTTAGAAGGAAAAATATTTGATGGTTTCAATGGCCATGTACCACGATTTTGAAGGCTTGTAATGCCTTGATTTTATGAAAACAAAGTGATTTTCAAAGTGAAAATATAGTTTGATTTAGTACAAAGATTTTTGAAAAGGGAATCAAAGTGTTTTATCACTTGAGAAATGGAATTTTTGTATGTAAATGGAAAATAGAGGTTGAAAGTGTTTGAACCTCAATTTATTTAAAGAGGATTAATTTTTAGAATTGATTTGAAATTACAAAGAATACGTTGGTGACTTGAGATTTTCTAACGTGTAACTCATTCTTTGGGTTTTGGAGCGCGTTAGTAAATTTTAAGATGGAAACATTGATTTAAAATCAATGGAAAAGTGATTTTGTGGAATTATTGCAAAAAAGATTTTCTTGAGTAAGAAAATGTGGAAAATAATATGAGAAGTCATATTATTTTGAGAAAGGTTGAAATGGAATTTTTGAAGGTTGAGAAATATTTTATGAAGTTGAAAAATGGTGAAAAACAATTTACGTAACTTAAAAATGTGATTTTTAAGTTACGCGATTGTGAAAATGGTGAAAAATCGCTACGCGATTTGAGAAACGTGTAAATATTTTTACGTGATTGAGAAAACGTTGAAAAATCAATATGTGATTTGAAAATACAATAGAAGTGTTGTGGAATTATGAAAACGTAATAGAAATGTTGCGCGATTGTGAAAATATGATGAAAATGTTTTGTGACTATGAAAATGCGATAATATGATTTTGCTGTTGAAAATACAGTATGATTATTGTTGAACCAGTGTATGGACACTGTATGAGAAAATGACGAGTTTTTCCTGTGATTGGCATTTGGTGCATTTTACATGCTTTGGAAAGATATGCCTGTGATTGGCATTTGGTGCATTATACATACATTGGAAAAATATGCATTGTGGCATATGATGAAATTGAAAGATATGCATTGTGGCATATGATGAAATTGAAAAATATGCATTGTGGCATATGATGAAATTGAACAAAATTGCATTGAGATATTCATGCATTGAACAAAAAATTAATAGCTGAAAGCTATTGTGACCCTTGTGGTTGAAGAGGGAATGAGAATTGATAGTAGGTCTATGATGGATCTTGGGGGCGTCGAGGCGCAACGGTCGACCAGTGGGTATTTGTATGTGGGCTAAGGCTGGACATACCACTTGGCGATGCAGTCCGTTGCAACGCATTGACGATACCCGACAATAACACGATTCTTTTCGACGACTGGGAGATTGTCTTTGGGCTAAGGCTGACAATTAACCAGAATATTCTTCTCGAAATTGTGAAAACCTCCATGGAGTAGGACATTGAGTCTACATGCATAACATATGCATCATTATTGAGCATTGGTTATGATAATTGAACTATTAAATACTTGAATAATGTTAAGGGCATTATCGTAAATATTGAATATTAATTTCTAATTGAGGAATATTGGATGATGATGATGATAAATAATGTTGATGGCATTATTGTAATTATTGTTATTTTATACATTATGATGATGGCATAATTGTAATTATGGTATGATATACCTGTGTGGTGTGCTGTTTGTGTTATCTCTATGCTACGATGTTGGTATTGGCGTAGGTGATCTCACCTCTTTGTTATATTGTTTTGTTGTGCTTGTATTGTTAAAAATTATATAATAGATGGAATGAGTTCCTTAGACGTGACGGGAAGTAGATATTTTGAGTTCGGTGACAACATCGAGGAGTGACCATCCCGGCCTAGTTAGTGTACAGTTTTGATGATGAACAGATATATGGCGCATCAAGATGAATACAAGATGAAATAAGTATGTTGAGTTTTCTCGTTAGTGTTTTACCGTGCTATTAAGTAGGACCCGTCACGAGGTTTGCTACTGTTAAAAATTGAGTCTGTAAGTGTTGTATTTCTTGAATAATTGTTAAATATTAAGTGGTATATGTTATATGAGTTTTAATCAGTTTAAATCTATTTTTTTAGTATTACTTATAAATATTAGTAAGTTTATGTTTACTGCAAAAAGAAATTTTGAAACCCACCTTTTATAACTCAAACCTTTTATGAACTAATTTTCAGATAATAAGTTGGTAGTCGTAAATGTGATGCCCTATAGGGAGTGTTACAATTATCAAGATAAAGTGGTAGACCCGGATATGTGGAAAAATAGTACTGTCAAGTGGTGACATGCTATTATGGAAAATACTGATAATGAGGTTATTTGTGTGTTTTGGCTCATACACATGCATTGAGAAATGTGTCAATTTGGTTGAAATTGACAATTGGCTGACAAGATGAATTACACTGTAGTTTGTGTGTGATAAGCATAGTGCGGATCATTGAGTGAACTTAGAAGCGTTAGTGTGCATAAGATTCTACATGTGGACAGTTGGTAGCTCCTCTGGGTGGTGGTAACGGGCAACACACTAGCGATCTTGACAAGCACTATTCTTAATCAGGATCTAGTGGAGACTGTCCGGTACAATGCCTGTTGTGCACGATGTTTTGACTGTATACTATTTACACGACATATTGACAGTATAATATTTGGCTAGGGCAGCCGGAGCTATGGACATGTTTTCCGGATCATTCTCTCTGATGTTGTGTTTAGCTCCATAGAGTAGGAATGAGTCTGTGTACATTTGCATATGTGGTCTGCATCATAATGTGATTATTTATATTTAATTTGAGATATTATGTATGATGTGATAATATGGATTATTGTATCAATTGTTATATTTGTATGTACTGTCATTTTCTGTACTGTCATGCTAGTAATGATGTATATTATCTCACCTCTTTGTATATATTTTTTGTATTATTATTTATGTTCCGTAAAGACTTTGAGGAAGAAGAAGAGGAGCAACCTCTAGATTGTCAGTACAAAGAGGAGCAGCATCCGAGTGACTAGTGCGAGGATGGCAAGCCTTTAGATCATCCATATCATTTGGATTGATCGACACCAGGGTTTCTGTCTTCCGATGTTCTCCCAGAGGAGGATCTTTCGAAGGATCAGAACTTTTAGTTTGATACTTAGGCTAGTTTATGGTTTGCTTTAAACTAAACAGTTTACTGTTTTATTAAATAGTTTGTTGTATGTAAATATTTGTATCTTTAAAGACAAAATCATATGTATATTATGGTGTGTAATTACTAGTTTGTTTTATTTCTTGTTCTGTTTATTTTATTTAATAATATAATGTACAAAAACAAAATTTTTCACAACTTCTACTATTATATGCACTAAATGATTTATAACTTGGGTAAAGGTTCATTATATTTGTAGTAAATGTGACATCCGATGGCAACATCCGATATGGTGCAATCGAAATAGGACCTGCTCCTGGTACAAGATCGATAGAAAACTCTATCTCTCTCTCCGATGGTAAACTGGGTACATTATCGGGAAAAATCTTGAGAAACTCATTAACGACAAAAATAGCATTCACATCTTTTTCATTCTTGACTTCCAAAGAAGACAACAACATGTATCCTTCAACTCCATCCCTCAACAATGATTTGACTTTAGCGGCAGTTAAAAATCTAGAATTCTCATCCTTAGGAAAAACTAAAGTTTTATTGGCATAGTCTAATAGGATATAGTTAGAAGATAATCAATCTATTGCTAAGATTATATCTATTTTAACAAGAGGTAAGCAAATTAAATTAACAGAAAAGACTCGATTATGAATGGTAATAGGGCAGTTCAAACATACTTGAGATGTAACAACAGGCTTGGCAGTTGGGGTAGAAACAATCAATTGATAACTCAGAGAAGACACTCGTCAATCCTGCAGGTAGTCCCATGATGTTACAGACGGTATCAGAACTGGGACCTTTCCCAGTACGGTGTGGTTCGGGGACGAACCAAGCAGAAGTTGGTGGGCATGTGGCGTCCCGGGGCCGATGAGGGCGGAAAGTGGTCGCCGATGCTAAGAGAAAGCATCAATGAGCGGCTCTTGGCAGGCTTCTAGGCGAAAGGTCCATTAAATGAACTGAATACGCATCAGAAGGAGAGGGATTCAGAGACTGTGCAGGTATGAGACTGCATAGTTGAGGATGGCTTACAGGAATTGATTTGGTGTATCCATATCAACAATTTGCAACTTCTTTTTGGGAGCTTAGAACATAAGAACTTCATGTTTAAGCGTGCTTAACTTGGAGCAATTGTGGGATGGGTAACCTCCTGGGAAGTTTCCTAGGATGCGTGTGAGTGAAGACAAAGCATGTTGAAAAGACCCGTGTTGGTTTATGGAGACCCTCATCAATCTTGCAGGCAGTTCCGAGACATTACACATGGCAATTAATCAAGTTCTAACTCATTAAAATTCATGACAATCATTTGACCCTCGAAGGACTTAACCCTATGTCTAGGCATTAATTCCTAAGTTCAATTCTTAGATTATCAAGCAATTAGACTTCTTCTTTCGATCCTTCATCTAAAGCCTAAAATCATATAAATATGGCGTGCAACATACCAAAAGCATTAAGAATACTAAGAATGAATCAAGAACAACAATAATCAATTCAACATAGAAAAATAAAGAGTTTCATCTCAATTTTAGATAAAGGGGTTTAGTCACTCATGGCAATTAAAGCACAAATAAGAATAGAGATTAAATAGACAACCATGATTCCAAAATAAAAGAAAAGATAGAGAAAAAGAGCATCAATGGTTGATCTTCAATGGCTCTTGATCTTGCCTCCCAAGCCCTTGCCTCAGATCCATGTGCCTATCAAACTCTTCTGTAGTTAATCCACCATTTTTGCCCCAGAGTTTCCTCCTTTGGGCTTCCTCTTTTGGGGAGCCCTCTCCCCTTAGGACTTTTCTGCCCTTTCTAGAAGCTCCCTTAGAGGGCTGTCATTCACCTCTTCGGTTTCTCCCTTCCAGGGGACCTCCATTTTGTGTTTCAGCAGCTCAAAGGGTCTCCACGAGTACCCCCCCCCCACACACGTCTCTCCCATTTCTGTAGCTTCCCCTCCTTTTCAAAAACTTTTTGGGGAAGATTTTAGCTTCTTTGACAAGCCTGATGGGCTGTGTCTCCTAGAATTTCACACAGAAGCCTTCATGAAAGTTGTAGAGCTTTCTTTTAGCTTTCCAAGGACACCAAGATCACCTCGTTTCGACCTCTGTATCTTAAGTTATGTTCATTTTATCGCACAAAGGTAAAAAACTCTACGAATCTTGGTCATATAAATTATAAGCTCAACTCCATTGCAATGATTCCATCCAAAACTTCATAGAGCCATGTCAAAACATCTTTTTTGGACCTAAAAACATGGAGAAAGACTAATCATGAGATACCAAGGATAAATAGATTAAATGTGGCATAAATTTTAACATAAATCAATCAAAGCACACCTAAATCTACATCAAATCAAGCACAAGATGTGTGTATTTTATCCACGCATCATGTTTTCACAATCGCGTACCATTTTTGTTACGTTTTCAAATTGCATAAATATTTTCTAACGTTTTCTCAATCGCGTAAAAATTTTTAAACGTTTTCTCAATCACGTAGCTCAAAAATCATTATTTTTGAATCGCGTAAGGTTTTAACACTATTTTTCAATCGCATAAAACGTTTCTAGACTTTCTAAACAAACTTTTGAAACTTTCCAAGTTTAATATAAAATTTAACCTTAATTCCAATATTTTCTTGCGAAAACTGCTCTATGTAATATTTTCTGACGTTTTTCCCAAAAATTTGCAATATTTTAATTTAATAAAATCTTTTGCATTTTCTTTACTAAAAATCCTCTTGAATAAAATACTTTAAGTTTCCAATTCACTTCCTAACCTTATTTTACAACATATTTGCTGAAATTTGCTTGATGATTAATAATAAAACTTTTATTTATTTCCTTTTCAATTTTGTAAAACCCTAAACCAATTCCTTTCCAATAATAAAACTTTGTTCACTTCCTTCTTCAACTTGTAAAACCTTAACTCACATCCTTGTTACAAAATCAACTAAGTCCACAATTAATAAAATATTTTTGCCTTGGATACCCTATTTTAAGCTTGATGGCCGTGAGCCATGTTGGTCTTTAAAACAAAAAATTTTCATCCTTCCCACACAACTCAAAGTATATAATATATTTCAATCATCAATTTCTACTCTAGCAAATATCATGCATACTATTTAAGTAATAAAATCACAAAAGCAAATAAATATAAAACACTAAATATATACAAAGAAGTGAATAAATCCTCACATGAATTTTTCACTAATCAACATAAATTTCGTTCCTCACCACCATGAGTGGTTGATGAGGTTAATCTCTCTCTTACCTTAAATGATACTCAAAGCTCCTTGTATGCCTCCTTTAAGTAAACTTTCACCACCAAGTTGTTCTTGAAACAAAATAAACACACAAATATTAACATCTAAAGTTTGACTAGGATGACCATAGATCAAAGTTATGGTCATAGATCTTGAAAATGAAAAGAAAAGTGTAGATTACAAAACTTTACCTTAAAAGCTTCAAACTCTAAGCTTGAATAAAAAGATAGAAGATGAATGAACTAGGTGATGATCACAACACAAAAGTGTCTAAGAATGGTGTTTAGATTCAAGAAGTGAGGTTAGATTGAATTAAGGAAGATTGGAAGTGGGTTCTTGGTGCTTGGTCGTGAGCTCTTTGAAAGAAAAGGTGAGAGTATTTTTGTGTTAGCTTTTTGGTTTCTTGATAGAAATGGTAGGAAATGAACTAAGTGTAGGAACTTAGCCTCCAAATCTAGCCTTGGCCGTGGAGTGTCCCTTGGAGTGAGTCACATGGTGAGTGAGTCACATAGCTAAGTCACCTAGTGAGTCACAAAATGAGTGAGTCATATGGTTAGTCACCTAGTGAGTCACAAAATGAGTGAGTCATATGGTGAGTCACTAGATGAATCACACCATGAGTCACAAGGATGAGTCACAAAGATGTCTCTAGAAAAACATGACTAGCCTAAGTCTAGAATCATCCAACTAGATTTTTACCGGATGCTATTATCCAATGGACAAAAGCTATTGCGAGTAAAACTAATATTTATTGTCCAATGGATAATAGAACGTACCTAGATTTTATTTTCAAATCAAATCCCAGATAAAGAAAAATTTTGAAAACTGTTTTCGGATTCGGGTTTAGTATGCTCGCTAGGCCCCGTATTAACAGTCCATAATTTTTCGACTCTGAAAATTTTTTATTTTTCTGGTCCCGCTACAAACACACAGACAATCCAAAAATAACAATGTAATAATCAAAATAAATTAAATAATTCAAAAAATTCACAAAAAATCATAAAAATTACATATAATTGAAAACAAGAAATTTCGAGGTGTTACAGCAACAGCAAGGTAAGCTGTGCAACCCTAGACTCATCTGTTATGAGTCCGGCCCACAATTGAATCCAAGTCCAACTTGGATCCTAATTACTCCAATTTAGTCTACTTTATGTGTGCGACCTTGCTGGTTCTCATAACGTTGGCAGTAATATTAAAATCTCACTTTAATATTACAAGCAGTGAGTGGTATCTAGCAACACATCGTTGCCACCCAAGTAATGAGAATGTCAGTGATTTGACATAACCTTTCCATGACCAATGTTCCCGTGTAGTTTAGTCTCTTGGTCCAGATATCTAGATTGAACACAAGGCATGAAATGTGTCACCCCTGTATAATTCAATCCTTCGTTTCTTGATACCCGAGTAAACTTAATAACAACAAATGATATTGATATCTCATATCGACTCATTTGAGGATGGTCATGCATTTCGCAGTCTCACTCAATCAGCGGGCCTGAAGATATCGCTCCTGTTATGTAGGAGGGACAAATTACATCTAGATCACTGACATCCCTCCACATGATTCGCAGTATATCCAATAACTGACTTTATAATCACCTTGTTACAGATGATGTTTGACGGTATTAAAACACACAACTCCTCATGTAGGAATCATAGTGATTTCAGGTCAAAGGACCACATACATCATTTTTACAATGAGAATTGCTTGACACTCATGTAACGATCCATGTAGTGTTCTCATGGTGAGTCTGTCTAGTACATTATTACTCTAATATGTACCCATGTGAAGACTTGATATCTCATATTTATGACTTGTGAGATGTGACCATCAGTCTATGCACATACTAGTCTCAATGCATTATTGTTATCCTAATTAACAATAATATTTGACTAGGGGCATTTAAGAATAATGTTTTATCCAATAGGATCTCACAATCAAGTCATCCACTTGATGTCTTACGGCATCAAATTTGCTATTCTAAGGACTTTATTATATTTATAAAAAAGAAAACAATAAATAAAATGTCTCATATATTAAAATAGCATAATATAATATATATAAATATAGACAAAATATATCGACCTCTAAAACATACACTAACAAGTTATGCCAGACAAGTGTCAAATGATCCTAATTCTCAGGATGCATAAAGGAGTGTCAGGCCAAATTCACAAATTCAGCATTCAAAGAATTTGTTTGGAATTACAAGGGAATATAGGAAGTGTTAGTTGAGCTGAGAGGGGCGTAGATGATTTGGTAAATGCGCTTTCCTTCTCTCTTCCTGAACCTTCTTCCTTCCTTGGATTCTCTCTACTTTTTCTGCTTTCTATCAGTTTCTCTTTGCTGTACTTTGCTATCAGAATGTCTTTTAGCCTACGTTTTCATTGTATGAAACCCATCCTTAAATGATACAAGTACAGAGGAATTATCCAAGAATTTTCCTTGTTATTGTTTCAGTAATTTTGTTCCATACAAAATGCTCATTTATACTAAACAAAACAATACGAATAAGTTGGCTTGATTACATTTTATAAATAACATGTTTTGAAATTTGCATGCAAAAATCAAGAGCCACGTCATTCGTCGACTCTTTCGTGAAATTATGTAATTCGTTGTATTTAGTAATGGTCAAATAGATTACAGATAGCATCTAATGACAAAGCACCAAGCTTGCCTTTGTGAACTGAACACAATAAATAAAAACATCATTTAAGATTTGCTAGTATTAAACATGAGTTTGCGACATGCATTAACAAGCTAGGGAACAAAATACATGGGATTTGGGAGTTTAAATGTACGGTTTCCGGAAGAGTTTCCTTGAAGATCACTCCATTGGTCACCCACATTTCCCCATATCCTGTAACCTTCATATTCTAATTGCATCCTTATATCGGACTTATACTTTACTGCACTTTGCCCTTTATATGCTGCAGTCCTGTAAATTAAAGGATTATATATTATATTTCTGTTCTCTGTACATTTTTTTTTATTAATAGCATAGAACAGGCTAAAAAAACTCTCTAAAACAAAGAGAAACAAGAACAATTATAATCTAGAAAGAACAGAGAATAACAAAAACACATAAACCAGCAAAATAAAATTAAGAACAAAACTAAGAAATCTTTTGCCCCACTAGAGAAAGCTCAGAATCTGTTTTAAGCTTAAACTTTCTTTTTTAGTAGACAAAATGTAAATCTTTAAAGTACCTCTTAATTGATTGAAACTTATTCCATAGGAAACACCTCTTCTGTTCTCTGTACATAGAAGCATTATATGATTTGAATAATTTAACCTCCAGCATAGATGTGATAATAGACAAATTTGTACAAGTACTTGGAGCGAGCTAAACTCAAATGCATTAAAATGTGTGCATATGTTGACATTCGTGGATGTTAACGTGGAAATCAAAAACTTCACATGATTAGGTTATGGGAATAATATAAAAAGAGAAATAAATACAAAAATTTTAACATAGAGTTTTAAAAAATTTAAGAGTCTCACTATTTAAAATCATTGTATCTATTTCTTTCTTCAAATAACTTGCTATATGAAATTTTTACAAGAGAGGATCAATTCTCTGTTAACGTGGAAATATGAGACTTCAGATCAATTTTATATCTATACTATTATCTTTAATTTTTTCAAAACAACCATTATTAATGACTTATCTGAAGATTTAAAGATAACTATAAAAAGAAAATATAAATACACCTTATTACTCATTTCAATATTTAAAAATAAATATAAAAAATAAGGTTATAAATACATCTTATTATCTATTTAAAAAATTAAAAATAAGCATAAAAAATAATTCAAACACTCAACTATTATTTATTTTTTATATCATGTACATATGTAGTGCCAATCAATACATTTGTTAAAAAAAATGAAAAAAATTAGTGTTATACCGATTGAGCATATCTTTATTAGTAACTTCTCTAATCTTTGTCGGGGTCTGATGTAAATTCAATTAGGAAATTGGAGAGCACCTAAGCTTTTATTGTTAGCCGAGGTTCATAAGCAAATTCTAAACTCAGAAAGGTCGACGGACCATGCAATCATTTAGCCTACTAGGTCTGGCTTGTACAACACCTAGCGTATGGGTTGGTTTGTCCTTACTACCACGGGGTGACATTAGAAGTATTTCCTAAGTCTTCTGGCTGTGATGACAAGTGCAAAGACAAATTTTTCATTTTTCTGATAATGGAGCTCTAGGCCTTGCAGAACTTTACTCACGAAGTAGACCGGCTTCTGTCCTTCTTCCATCTCCTGGATAAGCACTGAGCTTATAGCCTCTTCGTGAACTGAGAGGTATAAGTACAATGTTTCTCCATATTCTAGTCTTGTCAATATAGGGAGAGAGGACATAAGGCTCTTTAGGGAGGAAAATGCATCTTCACATTCCCGATTCCACTCAAAATCCTTTCCTTTCTTGAGTAGCTTAAATAAAGGGAGGGATTTATGAGCAATTTTGGCCAGAAATCATGTGAAGGCCGCAATCCGGCCAGTTAGCTGTTGCACTTCTTTAACATTCTGAGGGCTTCACATGTTGAGCACTGCTTGGTATTTGTCTGGAGTAGCCTTAATTCCACAGTGGGTCAGCATGAAACCCAAGAACTTACCTGGCTGGACCCCGAATGCGCACTTCTCTGGGTTCAGTCTCGTATCGTACTTCCAGAGTTGCGTAAACACTTCTTCGAGGTCCGTGATATGTGATCTGTCTTGTGAAATTTTTACTTTCATATCATCAATATAGACCTCTAGCATCTTCCCCACTTGATCTTTAAAGACCCTGTTCATCATCCTTTGATAAGTGGCTCCTGCATTTTTCAAGCCCAAAGGCATAACCCTATAGTAGTAGCTTGCCTTATCAGTGATGAAGGCGGTTTTGTCTTCGTCTCTAGGATATATTGGAATTTGGTTGTACCAAGAGTATGCATGCATGAACGATAATAGATAGAAACTTGAGGAGCTGTCCACTAGCTTGACTACATTGGGAAGTGGGTATAGATCTTTTGGGCAGACTTTTGTTTAAGTCTATATAATCCACACACATCCTCCATTTTCCATTAGATTTTTTACCAAGACCACGATGGATAGCCATGTGGTATATGGTACTTCTTGGATGAAGCTGACACTGAGCAACTCCTTCACTTGTTCATCAATAACCTGCTGCCTTTTTGGACTAACTTTCATTTTCTTCTGGGAGACCTACCTTGCATCCTCCTTGATAGACAGGTGATGACAGATGAAGGCGGGGTCAAGCTTAGGCATGTCTGAGGACGTCCAGGCAAAGAGGTCTTTATTTTTAATAAGAGCTTAATCAACTAACGTCTCTCTTCGTCTTCTAGGTTTATTCCAATCTTGGTGACCTAATCTAGCTTGGTACCAAGTTGGATGGCTTGCAGCTCGCCTTCCGGCTGGGGTCTGGTACCCTGGATCTCTTCTCGAACATCTAACTCGGTCATAAGGATGTTAACCTAATCTAGGACTGGGTTAGTTGTGCCTACTTTTGCTTTCTTAGGGACCCTACAAATTCTGATCACATATAGCATTTCTAGGCTGCAATTTGGTCGCCTTTTACTATGACCACTGCATCACGTTTGCTGGGAAACTTCATTACCAGATGGGTTGTGAATACCACAACACTAAGTGCATTTAAGGCAGGGTAGCCCAGAATGAGGTTGTAAGCCGAGGGA
Source organism: Ormosia emarginata (assembly GCA_029884605.1). Taxonomy (NCBI): domain Eukaryota; kingdom Viridiplantae; phylum Streptophyta; class Magnoliopsida; order Fabales; family Fabaceae; genus Ormosia; species Ormosia emarginata. The sequence goes on from JAQQTP010000088.1 coordinate 40,114,277, forward strand.
TAGTCCATGACCAGGAACATCACCTTGACTGTCCTAAAAAGTTCGGGAGTCCCTAAGGTCAAGTGGGTTTCATAGTACTCTACCGAGGTGATCTTCTCACCAGTGAAGCTTATAAGTTCCCCATCATAAGGAGTTAGCTCTGAACATAGAAGTTCTAGTTTTAGGAAGAGGTCCATGAATATGATATCTACCGAACTTTCTTGGTCCACAAAGATGCATTGGACTTCAACATTTGAAATTATTCCCGAGATGACCAGCAGGTCATTGTGATCCAGGATTATTCTTCCATAGCCCTTGTCTAAAAAAGTGATAAATGTAACGCCCCAATTTTTAGAAAATATTTCGAATGTACTGTTTGCTGTTTTTCAAGTTATTGTGTAAATGACCGTTGTGTCCTTATTTTACTGTTTCTCGATTTTCGTGTGAAATACAAATACGTTTATACAAGTTCAAATTTTATTTGGTCTTTTTACGTAATTTGTTCCGAGACGGTAAAATAAAAGTTTTTTTCGAGCTACTGTTTTAATTTTTCTGGGAGATATACAAACAATTAATACTGTCTGTAATTTTATTTGAACTTTTTGGACGGTTAGCTACGTTATGGGAAAAAATGGAAAAATGACCATTACGTCCCGAACGTGCTGTTTTTGCTATTTTTGCTGTTTTTAATTGTTTTCTACTTGATTTAATGTCCGATATTACTGTCTGTGATTTTATATGGACTTTTTGTGTGATTTGCTCCGAGTCAGGAAAATAATATTTTTCCGGACCGGGAAAATCTTATTTTATTATTTAGAATTGGGGGATCTTACTAAACCCGATTCTAAATGAGACAGTAAATAATCTTTTAATTTTTAGGATTTAACTGTTAAATAAAATAATTTTATAATATTATAATATTATTTTATTAGTCAAGTATAATAAAATGACAAAGTGGACCGGAAATGTTTTGCGGGACCCACGTTTAGCTAATACTGATTAACTTAGTAGCTTAATTAAACATCATTAAGTAGAACTTTCCGAACAAGCTAACTCACTAGTGACTAAGCTGATAATTTATGAAAGCAAAGTGTGACTAGGCTTGGGAGTCATCAAGAACCAACCAATAGGAGACAAGCTTGTTAAGCAAGCTTTAATCCTAACCTTTGATGCATCCAAGGGCTTGGATGAAGCCAAGCAAATGCACACCTTGCATGCTTGATGAGCTACGGCCAAGGGAGGTGAGAGGTCATTCTTCACTTTGCTTGCATGCAAAATTCTCTCTTCTCTCTCATCAAAAACCCTAGCCACCATTCTTGTTTCCTTTCTTCACCATTTTCGCCAAGCTTACTTCTTGATCATCCAACCACCCAAAATTAAATCAAGCCAACTTTTCTAAACCTAAACACCATCTAAGAACATCTCTAGTTGAGAGTTCTTACAAATTCTTGCATTTGGAGCTTGAAACCAACCTTGAAGATTTTACCTAGAAGGTGAAATCTCATGCTTTTCTTTTCTCTCTTCTTTTTTAAAGTTCTAAGCCATCATCTATCCATGGTTAGTAACTTGTAGAATTTCGTTTGAGTTGCTAGGTACTTGGTGGAGGAAACCGAATACTAGGAGGAGTGAAAGAAAAACCATTTGTCTTCATTTAAGGTAAGAGGAAGACAAATCTTATCACCTATGGATGGTGGTAAGAAGATGGAGTTTTGATTTTGTGATTGTAGAATCCATAAGGATTCATGTTTGTGTTTGTTAGTAGCTTATTTGATGTGGTTGTGTATTTGTTAATAGCTTTCCTATTTGTTGTTTGTAATAATTTGCATGTCTACAAGCTTTAAGTTGCATGTCTACAAGCTTTGATAATATTGCATGTGTTAGAATTGTATGATAAAGTATAGAATTGCATGATAATGTATAGGATGTTAACAACATGTCAAGGAAATGCATGTGTGTTCCAAAGAACACTCCATGATGGCTCACGGCCACTAACAAAATGGAGAACCAAAATGTTCTCTAAATTTTCTTAAAAGGTGATTTAATTAACCTAGGAGAATTAAGAAAGTTTCAAGTTGTTTAAGTCAAGAAAAATGAATTTGGAAATCAAATGGCATAACCTTTCAATTTCGGCCAACAAGTCTAACTTCAACATTTTGATTTCTAATATTATTTTCTAAGGTAATGATTTAATCAATGTAGACAATACAATAGGTTTAACATACATTTAGAAGGTGAAAAATAATTTGGAAATCAAATGCAAAGTTTTTATCAAATTCGGCCAACATGCCAAATTAGACAATTCATGATTTCTAAAATTAATTCTAAGCTATTTTCAATCAAGAAGAAGCAATACAAGTTAAAGTAAATTTTCTACAATGAGTTTTAAAGAAATAAAGTGGTTAGAACTAAGTTTAAGAGGTTAATACTAATGATTTTTACTGTAAGGAGAAATACAGTAACTTTCGAAAATTTCTAACATATAGCTCATGCTATATTTTGAAGCATGTTAGTAATTTTCAAAAGGATTAATTATATGGTTTAAACATTTAATAAACAGAATTTTTATGGTAAAATTAGGAAACCATTAATATAATTTTCTAAACAAAATACTGTCAATTTTTAGTAAAAACGGACAAATAAGATAGAAAAGATATCCAAAAGACAGTATACGGTATGAAAAATATTATACGTAGTTTAAAAGTATTATTTATTATTTCTGTTTATTTAAACAGTGATTTTTAAGGAATTCGGTCAAGAAGATGATTTAAAAATCTTACGCGATTGAGAAAACGTATTAAAAATCCTACGCGATTTTGAAAATAGAAAAATATATTTATGAGATTTCAAAACGATTATAAAAACGACGAGATTTTGAAAACGCGATAAAATTTCTACGCGATTGACCATTACTGTATTTTTTCGCTGTCAGGAAAATGTGAACCCGTACAGGTTTTCTTTATATATGTATTTGTTGCCAATGAGGGCAAGCTTTCGCTGTCGGGAAAATGAGAACCCGTACAGACTTTCTGTTTTTCTGCCATTGAGGGCATATTATATTGAGGGCATTTTCGTAATTTTATATTTTTGGAATTATGTATTGTCTCTATGCCAATTTTTGGTGTTTTGGTTGACGAGATGAATCACATCGTGTTGTCGATGCGATAAACGTAGTGTGGTTCATTGTTCTAATGAACTTGGAGACTTTAGTGTACGGGATCCCACATGTGGACAGTTGGTAGCTCCGCTGGGCCGTGGTAAACCGATAGCACACTAATGGACTCGACACGCACTATATTTAATCGAGGTTTGTAAAGTCTAGTAGTACATTGCCTATAGTGCCACAACGGAAGACCGTGAACTATACTACGCCTGGATGGTGGATTCCCAGTGTCGTAGGCTATTGACGCAACGTGTGACAGCGTAATAGTTGGTTGGGCAGCCGTGGTACTAATAGATTTTGCAAGTCATTCTCTCTGATATCTGTTTGTGTTTAACTCCATGGAGTAGGATTGTGTCTTAGTGTATATGATTATATCTTGGATGATATTCCATTTTCTCTATTTATCTTTATCTGGTTATATCTTGGATGATATTCCATTTTCTCTATTTATCTTTATCTGGTAATTATTATGATGGTTGTCTATTTCTTATTTTATTCTATCCGTGATATTGTTTTATCGGTGTTTTTTTATCCGTGTTATATCTGTGATGTGATGTAACGTTATGATATCTAAGCTTTACTTTATTCCATTATTATTTCTGTTATAGCTTTTTGTTTGGCATAAACTGTATATATGATATTTGTCGTCTTCTTATTGGCCATGTTTATGGTGATTTTAGATTGTCTTACCTCTTTATTGTATGTGTTTCCTGTATATTTACTTTGTGCGATAAAGAGTTTGAGGAAGAAGAAGAGGAACAGCCTCTTGAGGTCTTATACCCCGAGGAGGAGGAAGATCAGCAAACCGACGACCAGTTTTACGATCAAGAACCATCTGATCATCCATATCCATTGGATTGATTAGTTTTGGTATGGCGGTGCCGGATTTTTGGGGTTCGTGACGCTGGAGTTTCATGGTGGATCTCTATCGTGGCACATGAGAGGAGATAGAGACTCGGTGACATATGCAGGACGGATGACCGTGACCTTACGTCATAGGTTTGATGGAGAGCCGATCATGACTACGACAGTGTTTCTACACCTAGAGTTACCCTTATCCATTAGGCGTCATTTTGGTGGTATGACCACGGAGCCTAGTGAGATAAGTATCGTATCGACTGCGCGATCACGTTATCGCCGAGAGTCGAGGCATCCAGGATGTTTGTCCCCTAATGATCATTTTCATGACGAGAGTGATCCTTCAGAGGAGTAAATATGTTTGATGTTTTTTTTGGGCGCGTCTGCGTATAGATGTATATATTGACACTTTTACTATTTTTATTTACTGTTTCTGTTTAAATATTTGTAATTGTAGTTGTACATTATTTGTATAAGTTATAACTCAGAACATATGTATATTATTCGAAATGTTGTTCTGTCTATTTTATGTTTTTCGCAATATTTTATTTTTATTAAACTGTCTATCAGGAATTACTTTACGACCCATATTATTATTTGACAAATGTTTTACAACTTGGGTAGATTTTATTTCTATTTCTTATATTTTCTTTTATGTGTGACATCCTCCAAAGGGGTGTTACATTAGTTGGTATCAGAGCCCAAGTTAGAGTCTTTTGGGGTTGTGGTTGGGTCTGTTTTTGTTTGTGCTATGTGCTTCTCTGTGATTTATATCCTTTCAGAAGTATCTAAAAGGATGTATCTAATTTTGTTTTGTTCTGTTTGAAGATGTCTGGACGAGGTAGAGGACGTGCTAATGTGAATCGGGATGTGGACCCTATGATTGCGGCTGCTGAGGCTATGCAGCGTATGGCTGAAGTGATTACTCAAAGCAAAATCGAGAGCAGACTCAACAAAGAAGATGCTACCGCGATGCCCTGAATTTATCTGAATTTAGGCGCCACAATCCGCCACAGTTTAGAGGCGAGGTTGATCCGGAGAAAGCAAGTCAGTGGATGCAAGACTTGGAAAGGATTTTTGAAGGGATGAGATGCACAGACGATAAGAAGGTGACTTATGCTGTCTTCATGCTGAGAAGTGATGCAGAACATTGGTGGAGAGGAACCCGCCGAGTATTGCAAGCTGAAGGGACTGAAATCACATGGGAAGTGTTTTCAAATGTTTTTCTGGATAAGTATTTTCCTGCGAGTGCTAGGCATGCCAAAGAAATGGAATTTCTTGGTTTGCGACAGGGGAATATGACGGTGAATGAGTATGCCACAAAATTTGAGAATTTGTCTCAATTCTCAGATTATGCTCAGACACGGCAAGATGACGTGTGGAGATGCAGGAAGTTTGAATCAGGGTTAAGGGTGGAACTGAAACGAGGAGTGGTATCCTTGAGAATGACTCAGTTTCATGCTTTGGTGGATGCATGTGCTCGACTTGAGGAGTTGGAGCCATCTAGAGATCAGAGGAATCGGAATTTTGGGCCGGCAAGGTTTCAGAGAGGTGGAGGTAGTAATGCAAATCGGTTTCAGCGTAAGCCGTATTCCAGGCCAACAGGAAATCAATCTCAACGACCATCAGTTAGTGGAGGTGCAAGTGGTAGTGGAGCTGGACGAGAGAGTGGCGTTTACGCCGACGTGTTTTAAGTGCGGGAAGAAAGGTCATATCTCTCCCGAGTGCACAGTTAAAGGTACAGTTTGTTTCAACTGTAAGCAACCTGGTCACATATCGAAGGATTGTCCACAGCCGGAGAGGAAACCTGCTGTTCGGTATGTTAAAGCTAGTCAGCAAAAATCTGGAAGTACTCAACCAAGATCAGGAGGACGAGTATATACAATGATGGGATCTGAGATTTCTAAATCTGATGATCTTATTCAGGGAGAAGGAGACATTGGAGGTAATCTTCTGACTGTATTGTATGATTCTGGTGCTACACACTCGTTTATTGCATATGATTATGTGGAGAGACTGAAGTTGCCTGTGTCTTCTCTGAATGTTAAATTGAGTGTATCTACGCCAACTGCTAAACCTGTTGTTACATCTAAGATCTGTTTGGATTGTCCTATTATTGTGAAGGGCCGTTTGTTTATGGTCAACTTGATTTGTTTACCTCTTGTTGAGATAGATGTAATATTAGGGATGGACTGGTTATGTTCTAACCATATCCTTATAAACTGTGCAAGTAAAACCATAGTTTTTCCTAAGGAAGAGGAGTCTGGATTCTTAACTGCTGTTAAGGTCAAGTCTTTGTTAAGAGACGGAGCACAGGGATATATGGTATTGTCTTCTCTAGAAGTTAAGAATGAGAAGGATGTGAATACTATTCCTGTAGTCAACGAGTTTCCTGATGTTTTTCTTGACGACGTACTTGGTTTTCCACCTGAGAGGGAGATCGAGTTCTCAATTGATTTAGTACCAGGAACAGGTCCTATCTCAATTGCACCGTATCGAATGTCGCCAGTGGAATTGGAGGAGCTGAAGAAGCAATTGGTGGAGCTGTTGGAGAAAGAGTTTGTGCGACCTAGTGTTTCGCCATGGGGTGCGCCAGTGCTTTTAGTGAAGAAGAAGGACGGAACGTCTCGACTTTGTGTGGATTATCGTCAGCTGTTAAGGTAACTATCAAGAATAAATATTCGCTTCCAAGGATTGATGATTTGATGGATCAATTGAAAGGAGCTGTGATATTTTCCAAGATAGATCTGAGATCTGGTTATCATCAGATTCGTGTAAAAGGGGAAGATGTGCCGAAAACTGCTTTTCGAACTCGTTATGGACATTATGAGTATCAAGTAATGCCATTCGGGGTGACGAATGCTCCTGCCATATTTATGGATTATATGAACAGGATTTTTCGTCCTTATTTAGACAGATTTATCGTTGTCTTTATCGATGACATTCTGATATATTCTCAATCGAAGGAAGAGCATGCTGAACATCTGAATATTGTTCTTCGGATTTTGAGGGAGAAGCAGCTGTATGCGAAATTGTCTAAGTGTGAGTTCTGGTTGGAAGAAGTTCAATTTCTTGGTCACGTAATTTCTAAAGAAGGTATTGCGGTGGACCCATCGAAAGTGGAGACTGTTTTACAATGGGAAAGACCTAAGACGGTAATGAAGTTCGAAGTTTTGTTGGACTTCTTTGGTTATTATCGGAGGTTTATTGAGGGTTTTTCCAAGATTGCTGGACCACTTACGCAGCTTACGAGGAAAAATCAAGCTTTTGAATGGACGGAAGAACGTGAAGCCAGTTTTCAAGAGTTGAAGAAGAGATTAACAACTGCACCGGTGTTGATCCTACCAGATTCGACGAAATCTTTTGATGTGTATTGCGACGCTTCTTATCAAGGACTAGGATGCGTGTTGATGCAAGATCGAAACGTTGTGGCATATGCTTCTCGACAATTGAAGGTTCATGAGAGGAATTATCCAACGCACGATTTGGAATTGGCCGCTGTGGTTTTTGCTCTAAAGATATGGAGACATTTTCTCTATGGAGCAACGTTCAACATTTTCAGTGATCACAAGAGCTTGAAGTACTTGTATGATCAGAAGGAGCTGAACATGAGGCAGCGGAGATGGTTAGAATTCCTGAAAGATTATGATTTTCAACTGTTGTACCACCCTGGTAAGGCAAATGTTGTGGCCGATGCCTTAAGTAGAAAGATTATCAGTGCTTCTGCTCTGATGATCAAGGAAAAGGAGCTCATTGAACAGTTTAGAGATGTGTGGTCATGTGTTGAGTTAAAACCGGGGAGGATCTGTGTTAACATGGTTACTATCTCGAGCGAGCTGATGGAAGACATAAGGGAAAAACAGAATGCTGATAAATTTTTGCAAGGAATAAGGGAGCAAATAAAGCAAGGCGAGACAATAGAGTTCAAAGAAGGAACTGATGGAATTCTGAGGTTTCGGGGTAGAGTCTGTGTTCCTCGTAACCGGGAGCTGAGAAGATATATTGTGAAACATGCCCATACTAGTCTCTTAAGTATGCATCCAGGTATAACAAAGATGTACCAAGATTTGAAGAAGTTATTCTGGTGGCATGGATTGAAGAGTGATGTGATTAGGTGTGTATCAACTTGTCTAGTCTGTCAAAAGGCGAAAGTGGAGCATCAAAGACCAGCTGGAATGTTACAACTGTTATCTATTCCAGAATGGAAATGGGATAGCATATCCATGGATTTCATTATTGGTTTACCGAAGACAAGGAAAGGTTATGATTCAATATGGGTTATAGTCGATAGGCTTACGAAATCGGCTCATTTCTTACTAATTAATATTAAATATTCGTTGGAAAGATTAACCCAGTTATACATCAGTGAAATTGTCAGATTACATGGTGTACCGACTAGTATAGTTTCTGATCGTGATCCAAGGTTTACGTCAAGGTTTTGGCGAAGTCTGCAAGAAGCTATGGGAACTAAGTTACGAGTGAGTTCGGCGTATCATCCGCAGACAGATGGTCAGACAGAAAGAACTATACAGTCTTTGGAAGATCTGTTGCGTGCTTGTGTTTTAGAACAACGAGGAAGTTGGGATGAATTTTTATCTTTGATAGAATTCACCTACAACAATAGTTTTCATTCAAGCATCGGAATGGCACCTTATGAGGCATTGTATGGAAGACGATGTCGAACTCCGTTGTGTTGGTATCAAGATGGGGAAAGTATGACTGTTGGACCAGATCTTGTACAACAAACTACGGAGAAGGTAAAGATGATACAAGAAAAGATGAAGACGACGCAAAGCAGACAAAAGAGTTATGCGGATAAACGAAGACGACCTCTTGAATTTGAGGAGGGTGAGCATGTGTTTCTGAGAGTTACTCCTACGACTGGTGTCGGAAGAGTTATTAAGTCTAAGAAACTTACTCCTAAATTCATTGGACCGTATCAGATTATCCGACGTGTAGGTCCTGTAGCGTATCAGATCGCTATGCCGCCGTTTCTGTCAAATCTACATGACGTATTTCATGTGTCACAGTTGCGAAAGTATATACCAGATCCGACGCATGTTATACAGCCAGATGACGTGCAGCTGAAGGAGAATTTGACTTATGAAACTTTACCTGTCAGAATTGAGGACAGAAAGGTAAAGCAGCTTCGAGGGAAAATGATCGAACTAGTGAAAGTCATATGGAATGATGTGACGGGTGAAGCTACCTGGGAGCTGGAAGATAAGATGAAGGATCAGTATCCTCATTTGTTTTAAGGAACAGCGAATCTCGAGGATGAAATTTTTATTTGTTAGGGAGAGTTGTAACGCCCGAATTTTTAGAAAATATTTCGAATGTACTGTTTGCTGTTTTTCAAGTTATTGTATAAATGACCGTTGTGTCCTTATTTTACTGTTTCTCGATTTCTGTGTGAAATACAAATATGTTTATACAGGCTCAAATTTTATTTGGTCTTTTTACGTAATTTGTTCCGAGACGGTAAAATAAAAGTTTTTTCGAGCTACTGTTTTAATTTTTCTGGGAGATATACAGACAATTAATACTGTCTGTAATTTTATTTGAACTTTTTGGACGATTAGCTACGTTGTGGGAAAAAATGAGAAAATGACCATTACGTCCCGAACGTGCTGTTTTTGCTGTTTTTAATTGTTTTCTACTTGATTTAATGTCCGATATTACTGTCTGTGATTTTATATGGACTTTTTGTGTGATTTGCTCCGAGGCAGGAAAATAATATTTTTTCGGGCCGGGGAAATCTTATTTTATTATTTAGAATTGGGGGATCTTACTAAACCCGATTCTAAATGAGACAGTAAATAATCTTTTAATTTTTAGGATTTTACTGTCAAATAAAATAATTTTATAATATTATAATATTATTTTATTAGTCAGTATAATAAAATGACAGTGGACCCGGAAATGTTTTGCGGGACCCACGTTTAGCTAATACAGTTAACTTAGTAGCTTAATTAAACATCATTAGCAGTAGAACTTTCCGAACAAGTGACTCAACTAGTGACTAAGCTGATAATTTATGAGCAGTGTGACTAGGCTTGGGGAGTCATCAAGAACCAACCAATAGGAGACAAGCTTGTTAAGCAAGCTTTAATCCTAACCTTTGATGCATCCAAGGGCTTGGATGAAGCCAAGCAAATGCACACCTTGCATGCTTGATGAGCTACGACCAAGGGAGGTGAGAGGTCATTCTTCACTTTGCTTGCATGCAAAATTCTCTCTTCTCTCTCATCAAAAACCCTAGCCACCATTCTTGTTTCCTTTCTTCACCATTTTCGGCCAAGCTTACTTCTTGATCATCCAACCACCCAAAATTAAATCAAGCCAACTTTTCTAAACCTAAACACCATCCTAAGAACATCTCTAGTTGAGAGTTCTTACAAATTCTTGCATTTGGAGCTTGGAAACCAACCTTGAAGATTTTACCTAGAAGGTGAAATCTCATGCTTTTCTTTTCTCTCTTCTTTTTTAAAGTTCTAAGCCATCATCTATCCATGGTTAGTAACTTGTAGAATTTCGTTTGAGTTGCTAGGTACTTGGTGGAGGAAACCGAATACTAGGAGGAGTGAAAGAAAAACCATTTGTCTTCATTTAAGGTAAGAGGAAGACAAATCTTATCACCTATGGATGGTGGTAAGAAGATGGAGTTTTGATTTTGTGATTGTAGAATCCATAAGGATTCATGTTTGTGTTTGTTAGTAGCTTATTTGATGTGGTTGTGTATTTGTTAATAGCTTTCCTATTTGTTGTTTGTAATAATTTGCATGTCTACAAGCTTTAAGTTGCATGTCTACAAGCTTTGATAATATTGCATGTGTTAGAATTGTGTGATAAAGTATAGAATTGCATGATAATGTATAGGATGTGAACAACATGTCAAGGAAATGCATGTGTGTTCCAAAGAACACTCCATGATGGCTCACGGCCACTAACAAAATGGAGAACCAAAATGTTCTCTAAATTTTCTTAAAAGGTGATTTAATTAACCTAGGAGAATTAAGATAGTTTCAAGTTGTTTAAGTCAAGAAAAATGAATTTGGAAATCAAATGACATAACCTTACAATTTCGGCCAACAAGTCTAACTTCAACATTTTGATTTCTAATATTATTTTCTAAGGTAATGATTTAATCAATGTAGACAATACAATAGGTTTAACATACATTTAGAAGGTGAAAAATAATTTGGAAATCAAATGCAAAGTTTTTATCAAATTCGGCCAACATGCCAAATTAGACAATTCATGATTTCTAAAATTAATTCTAAGCTATTTTCAATCAAGAAGAAGCAATACAAGTTAAAGTAAATTTTTTACAATGAGTTTTAAAGAAATAAAGTGGTTAGAACTAAGTTTAAGAGGTTAATACTAATGATTTTTACTGTAAGGAGAAATACAGTAACTTTCAAAAATTTCTAACATATAGCTCATGCTATATTTTGAAGCATGTTAGTAATTTTCAAAAGGATTAATTATATGGTTTAAAAATTTAATAAAAAAGAATTTTTATGGTAAAATTAGGAAACCAATAATATAATTTTCTAAACAAAATATCTTGTCAATTTTTAGTAAAAACAGACAAATAAGATAGAAAAGATGTCCAAAAGACAGTATACGGTATGAAAAATATTATATGTAGTTTAAAAGTATTATTTATTATTTCTGTTTATTTAAACAGTGATTTTTAAGGAATTCGGTCAAGAAAATGATTTAAAAATCTTACGTGATTGAGAAAACGTATTAAAAATCCTACGCGATTTTGAAAACAGAAAAATATATTTACGCGATTTCAAAACGATTATAAAATCGACGAGATTTTGAAAACGCGATAAAATTTCTACGCGATTGACCGTTACTGTATTTTTTCGCTGTCGGGAAAATGTGAACCCGTACAGGTTTTCTTTATATATGTATTTGTTGCCAATGAGGGCAAGCTTTCGCTGTCGGGAAAATGAGAACCCGTACAGGCTTTCTGTTTTTCTGCCATTGAGGGCATATTATATTGAGGGCATTTTTGTAATTTTATATTTTTGGAATTATGTATTGTCTCTATGCCAATTTTTGGTGTTTTGGTTGACGAGACGAATCACATCGTGTTGTCGATGCGATAAATGTAGTGTGGTTCATTGTTCTAATGAACTTGGAGACTTTAGTGTACGGGATCCCACATGTGGACAGTTGGTAGCTCCACGGGCCGTGGTAAACCGATAGCACACTAATGGACTCGACACGCACTATATTTAATCGAGGTTTGTAAAGTCTAGTAGTACATTGCCTATAGTGCCACAACGGAAGACCGTGAACTATATTACGCTGGATGGTGGATTCCAGTGTCGTAGGCTATTGACGCAACGTGTGACAAGCGCGTGATAGTTGGTCAAGCATGTTGTGGTACTAATAGATTTTGCAAGTCATTCTCTCGATATCTGTTTGTGTTTAACTCCATGGAGTAGGATTGTGTCTTAGTGTATATGATTATATCTTGGATGATATTCCATTTTCTCTATTTATCTTTATCTGGTTATATCTTGGATGATATTCCATTTTCTCTATTTATCTTTATCTGGTAATTATTATGATGGTTGTCTATTTCTTATTTTATTCTATCTGTGATATTGTTTTATCGGTTTTTTTTATCTGTGTTATATCTGTGATGTGATGTAACGTTATGATATCTAAGCTTTACTTTATTCCATTATTATTTCTGTTATAGCTTTTTGTTTGGCATAAACTGTATATATGATATTTGTTGTCTTCTTATTGGCCATGTTTATGGTGATTTTAGATTGTCTTACCTCTTTATTGTATATTTACTTTGTACGATAAAGAGTTTGAGGAAGAAGAAGAGGAACAGCCTCTTGAGGTCTTGTACCCCGAGGAGGAGGAAGATCAGCAAACCGACGACCAGTTTTACGATCAAGAACCATCTGATCATCCATATCCATTGGATTGATTAGTTTTGGTATGGCGGTGCCCGGATTTTTGGGGTTCGTGACGCTGGAGTTTCATGGTGGATCTCTATCGTGGCACATGAGAGGAGATAGAGACTCGGTGACATATGCAGGACGGATGACCGTGACCTTACGTCATAGGTTTGATGGAGAGCCGATCATGACTACGACAGTGTTTCTACACCTAGAGTTACCCTTATCCATTAGGCGTCATTTTGGTGGTATGACCACGGAGCCTAGTGAGATAAGTATCGTATCGACTGCGCGATCACGTTATCGCCGAGAGTCGAGGCATCCAGGATGTTTGTCCCCTAATGATCATTTTCATGACGAGAGTGATCCTTCAGAGGAGTAAATATGTTTGATGTTTTTTTTGGGCGCGTCTGCGTATAGATGTATATATTGACACTTTTACTATTTTTATTTACTGTTTCTGTTTAAATATTTGTAATTGTAGTTGTACATTATTTGTATAAGTTATAACTCAGAACATATGTATATTATTTGAAATGTTGTTCTGTCTATTTTATGTTTTCCGCAATATTTTATTTTTATTAAACTGTCTATCAGGAATTACTTTACGACCCATATTATTATTTGACAAATGTTTTACAACTTGGGTAGATTTTATTTCTATTTCTTATATTTTCTTTTATGTGTGACATCCTCCAAAGGGGTGTTACAATAAAGGGTGTCTTCTACTCTCTAGTCCTTGATTTAAGGCCAGAGTGGGAGACATTCAACACTGCCATCTTAAGGGCTTTCTTCCAGGCGCCATTGGACGAACCGCCACCAGTGCAAGCGGGCCTTGTAATGATCAATAGACCCTACCTGCCAGTGGGTGTTCGTCATCGTTGTCCTTGGGTGGAATGTCCTTATTCCTATCTTGCCGGTTGTTTATATCACAGTGAGGTGGACTCCGAGATCTTCTCCTAGGGCTCTAAGTTCTCTACAGAGATGGACTTCGACAAGGGCTATGTCTCCCTCCCTTTTTTGTACCTCGACGTTCCCTTTCTTGAGCACGGTTGACATATTGCTTCAGCCGTCCTACCCTAATCAAGAACTTAATAGCATCGCAGAGTTGATAGCAATCCTCTATTTCATGTCCATAGCTTTTATGCCACGAATAGTGTTTAGAACGATCCTTCTGCTTATTGCTCTTTATATGGGGTGGCCTATCAATATCTCGAAACTCTGTTTGCAGCATTTCATTCAAGATTGTCTCGTGTGAGGTGTTCAGAGCAGTGTAATTGGAGTACTTCCCCTACGGTGGATTATCCTTGGAGTTCTGTGATTGGGAGGAATTGTGATTGGATGGTGAGAAGGATCACCTTTTTCCAATCCCCTCTGGTCCTCGTTTGCTTCCTCGAGGCATACATATTTTTGAGATCGCTGCCGAAACTCTTGCATGCTCTCTGGTCTTTTCTTTGCCAAAGATGCAAAGAACTGAAATCTATAACACCCCAAAAAAGTTTATTTATTTTATTATAAATATTTATTTTATAATATTTGTGATTTTTAGGAATTTTTCTGGATTTTTCTGAGAACGCAAAATATTTTAATATTATTCATCATTTTGCGTACAAACTGAGCAGAGTCGGGAAAATGAGATATTTTTTCCGAAAACCTTGATCTGTGGAAACGTCGGCGGGAGATCTTACTAAACCCGAGGTTGGACACGATTTACGAGGTTCACATTCTTTGAAAAAAATTATCAGATAAAATAATAAATCGCTGTATAATTTTTATCTACCAGACAATTAATACTGACTTCTGTCAACAGTAACAATTGTCCATTGGATAATAACATGAATTAAAAATCCTATCACATTATCCTAATGTAATCTACTTTAAGTCTAATCAAATCCACTTTAATTCAAATTTATTGTATTTTAATCAAAGCTTCTTTGAGAAGCTTTGACCACCAAATGACCAAGCTACCCTTGGCTTGTTGGGGAAGCCAAATTTTCCCCCTTCTCTCCCTCCTTTGCCGCGGCATTCCTTGCCCTTGGGAGGCAAAAATTTGCCTCCACACTTAACTAATAATCACCCAAAAATATCATTTTTCCTACAACACTTTCTCTTTCTAGTTCTTCTTCTTCATTTTTCTCTCTTCCTTCTCTCTTCTTTCTCCTTCTTGGCTACGGTTTTGCAGCCACCATTAGTGGCCATTTCTCTTCACTTTTCTCTTCACTAATATCATTTCTATACTCACCTTAACCTCCTCTACACTTTCTATTTAGAAAGTTTCTTCAAAATCCATCTTCACCTCCATTGTCTTCCAAGACAAAGCTTCCAACTTTGAGGTAAAGTTTCCATTTTCTTCTTTCTTTATTTTCATTTTCGTGATCTATGGTTTCATTGGAGACCAAAGATCCATCTTTTACCATGCTTAATGTTGATTTTTGATGATTTCAATTTCTAGGGTTTTTGGACCCCAAAACTGAAACCACCAAGGAGCACCTAGGAAGCCATTTTCATGTTTTTCCTTTAGGTAAGAAGGAGATTTAATCACTTCTACCATTATTGGTGGTGATAAGACTTTGTACGATTGTTTGATGGAGAAATCCATATTTGTATGCTCACTTGTTTGGTTGATTTACATGCCTTGTGTGACCTTGATGAGGATTGAAGTTTGATTGTATAAATGGTTTGATAATAATGGAATTGATAAATGAAAAATTGAGAATTTCCTATCACCTGTGGAGGTCACGGTTTTGACTAGGATGTTGGGATGTAAATTGGTTTTTGTACACAAATAAAATGAAGCTTATGTAATTAAATGTTGAGTGATAATGTTAGAATTACTGAATGAAATTTTTTGAGGGTTTCCTACCCTAATGTGAGGCCATGGTTTTGGCTTGAATTTTGAGTGATTGGATTGGTTTGGTGTGAACAAAAATTTAAGTGATTAAATATCAAAAGACTAATGCATAATATGGAAAGAAATTGGAACCTTGAAGATCTAGTGAGACCACGACTTTTAGGAAAAATTTAAGGTTTAAATGATGCCTTGGTGCATCTTTGGAAATTAGGAATTTAGAGACATGCATAATCTATAATGAAGTGGAAGAATTGAATTGAATAATAACACTTAAGAGGGACACGATTTTGAAGGGTTATTTAACCTAAAATTGTCATAATGACCAAAGCTTAAGACTTTGAGAATTGAATCCATAATGTGGACTTGTGAGAATAGATGAACCCTAAATACATATTGATGTTGAGAATTGATTCTATGTTATTGTGAATCCTTATGTGGGCTAAGTATTTGTTGACTATGTACCTGAGGGAATCATGACATGTTGATGTTGAGAAATGAATATATATACATGCCATTGTGGTGTACTTCATGATGAATGCATCATTGATAAACATACATGATGTACATTGAGTCGTCATGCATATGTGTTGTTCATTGGACATTGTTGGGAAGGCGATGTGTGCCTAGGAGTTTGAATAACACCTATGTACAGGTGCAAGTAGACTAAGCATAGGATCATAGTGGTTGGTCCTGGGGGTGTCAGGGTACGAGTGTCTCATAATAGACAGTGGTAGCTCCACTGGGGCCGTGGGATAGACCAATGCAAACACACCAACGATCCGGACTGAGACGCTATCCTATATCACGATTAACTGTTGAGGTGCCATGTATAAGCCATATTGCGCAAATATTTTTATGAGATGAGTACACTATTTTTAAGGCTAACGAGATATTGACATAACTCCTTGATCATTCACTCCGAAAATGTTTATGTCTAGCTTCATGGAGTAAGAATTTTGGTACCATTTGCATTGTGAACTGTCAGTCTCATAATTCATTGAGGATGAGTATTTATAATTGTGTAAAAATATCTGTTATTATTACTACAATAATCACTTGACTGCTTGAGTTGTCGACTGTTGGAAATATTGATGTTGCATGCCTGTTATTGATAATTCCTATTGCTATTTATTGTTGTTCTGCTTTTACTGTGATTGGATATATGAATTGTGTTAATATGTGGGCATCCAGTGCCATTCTGTTTTCTTACTGCTGTATTGGTAATGAAAGCTGGGTGTCTCACCTCTTTTTGTATTTCGATATTTCTGTTTATTTGTATGCTTCTGAGAAGATGTTCATGAGGAAGAAAAGGAAAAACCTGAGTTTTCGGGTTTTTGGCTGCACTACGACTATGGCTTGTTGAGGATGTCAACACGCCCAAGCCAATTTTTGGGGTACATCAAGTTGACCTTCCATGGAGGACCCGATTGCTGGCACATATATGTGCAGATGGATCGATGCGTGTACTGCGGGGAGCTAACGGTGTCTTTAGCTTGGGGTCGTTATGACCCTCCTGTTTTCGACTTTACTGCTTTTGTCATTTTGGAGTTTTACCTACCCATGAGGGATATGTGGGCTGATATGTAGTACACCCCACGTGAGGACTCTTTCCTCTCCACTGCTCGGGCTTCTGCTCGAAATTTAGTTGCTCCGATGGTAATTTCGTCGGATGAGGAAGACCCTGAGGAGGACCCAGCTATGGTCCCTTCTCATCAGTCGTAGGGGCTGATACTGTCGGTGGCTACTGATGGCTAACCGTTTATCTTTTTGGGGAAGCTTGATGTTTTGCTGTACTTGATGGGTGTACATTTGTATCTTTCGGGTGGGTACATATTTTGCTTTTTGTATAAAATATGATGTAATTAAACAGTGAAGCATATATATATATATATATATATATATATATATATATATATATATATATATATATATATATATATATATTGTGAATGTATGATTTTAAATTCTGTGTCGATTTTATTGTATCTGCAATTATTATCACCTCTTTATTGTTAACAAAAGAAAAAAGAAAAAAAAAGGAAAAGAAAAATTATGTACACATATTTCAATACTCAACTATCTTATCATCATCCAAGAACGCAAATTATATAATCACGTGTTAAAAAATGAACTGGGTCTTAATTAATCATGCTATTTATTATTTTTTGCAATTTATTTTGTTTCTCTATATTATGGTGTGACGTTCCTTCTTCGCAAGATAAGAAAAATGGTTGTTACAAAATCTGGCTTAGAGGCCACTCCTAGCATAATGAAGGGCGATTTTGTCATCAAAGCCTTCCATGTTAATGCAGATCTTGTTGAATCTTTTAATGTATTCACGAAGAGGCTCTTCATGCCCTTGGCAAATCTTAGACAAAGATTCCAACGACTTGGGTTATTTTTCTGCTAGTAGTGTACTAGAGCAAGAAACGTTATCTGTTGTCTGACCAATCGATGAAAGATCCTCGTGCTTGAGTAACGAACTATCTGAGGCCCCCTTTCTTTAGGGAAAGAGGAAAGACATGGTGCAATAATTGGAGGGATCCTCCATGGCGGGATCTACTACTATGGAAAAGTCTTATGTTGCTCAGCCTATTCTAGTTTTACTCAATGGTTCAAACTACACCCACTAGGTTGAGGCTATGTGTGGCTTTCTGAAAGGCCGAAAACTTTGGTGATATGTCATAAGTGATATTACTTGTCCTGTCAAAGCTGAAGATGACAATGATGAAAAATATGCCAAAATATTAGAAGGTTGAGATAGAAAAAATCATCAAATAATCCCCTGGTTCCAAAACACCTCCACTCCCAGCATTCACCTGTAGTTTGGATGTTTTGACACTTCCGAAGAGGTATGGGATCATCTCAAAAATAGATATACAATTTCTGACTTGTCTCATCAATATTAGTTGTTGAAGGAACTCAACAGTATGAAAGAAGAACCCGACCAAGTTATATATGAGTTCCTGGCTTGGATGGAAGCTATTTGGGATCAATTGATTCTATGTGAGCCAACCTTGAAACACAAAAGTGATGCCAAACTATATGTGGATTACCATGATCACACCAGGCTTATACAATTTCTGATGGCTCTCACTAATGACTAAGAGTTTGTTCGAGCTTCCCTACTACATCAGGATCCCCTACCCACACTTGAGGATGCACTTCCTCGTTTGAAATTAGAAGAAACTAGATTAGGTCTTCTTCGACCTAAAGCATATTTAGCTTTTTTAGTTACTCATCAGAAGCACATTCTGTAGTCGTTGCCGCAAACCTGGTCATGTTTTTGCTAAATGTGCCACCATAGAGTGTCACATTTGTATGAAGAAGGGTCATATTGCTCCTACCTGCCCCTCTAAGGTATGCAGATACTAAAAATTCCAAGACATTCGATTGAGTAGTGCCTTAGTAGTCCACAAAACTCTACTCGTTCACAAAGGTCTGATAAAAAAAAGTTTCAACCTCATACTAGTTCATCCTTCAAGCCTATAATTGCAGCTTCAATTTCCAACAATGTCTCAGATTCCCATATCTTTCTTTCCACACATATTTGTATGAAGAAGGGTCATATTGCTCCTACCTGCCCCTCTAAGGTATACAGATACTGAAAATTCCAAGACATTCGATTGAGTAGTGCCCTAGTCGTCCATAAAACTCTACTCGTTCACAACGATCTGATTAAAAAAAGTTTCAACCTTGTACTAGTTCATCCTTCAAGCCTATAATTGCAGCTTCAATTGCCAAAGATGTCTCAGATTCCCATATCTTTCTTTCCACTATTGATCTTAAGTCTCTTGTTAAGTAAGTCTTTTCTCAATATGGTAATACTCTTACTGCCTTAGCCACTACCCCAGGTAATAATCATTGGTATTTTGATTCTACATGTTGTAATTACATGACTTCCTTATCTTATGCATTCTCTTCCCTTTCTTCTAGAGATACCATTCATTCCATTTATACTATTGAAGGGTCTCTTATGGAAATAATTCATAAGGGTCCTATCTCCCTACCTACCCTTACCTTATCAGAAACTTACCTTATTCCCAAATTAAACTTTAATCTCATCTCTGTTGGCCAATTGTATGAACTTGGTTATATACTTACCTTTTCTTTTGGTGGTTGTTCTATACAGGATCCAGGGACAGGGTAGATCATTAGGAATGCTAGTAAAGTTGGACAATTATTTGAGCTCACTACCCTCTATGTTCCTTTGCCTCCTGTGTCAACTATTTGTGTTGCTTCTACTACTTCTTCTCTTCAGCTGTGGAATAAATGTTTTGGTCATAGTTCTCTTATTAAATTATGTCATCTCATTTCTCAGGGTTTCTTATGAACAATTAATGAAGAATCTTTGCAATGTATGTCTTGTCAAATAGCCAAATAACTTGCTTTATCTTTTAATAAAAGTACTTCTATTTCTGTTTTCTCCATTGATCTTGTTCATTCTGATGTTTGGGGTCTAGCTCCTACACCTATTGTTGAGGGTTGTCGATAATTTATGATTTTTATTTATGACTATTCACGTTTCACCTATATATATTTAATGAAAAATCATTCTGAACTTCGTCAAATCTACATTACCTTTGTCACTATGATTAAAACTCAATTTTCAAAGACAATTAAGGTTTTTCATCATGATAATGCCTCAAATTATCGTGATTCAAAACTACTCACTTTTCTTACTGAACAAGGGACTATTTCTGAGTTTTCATGTCCTAGTACATCTTAATAAAATGGTCATGCTGAAAGAAAACATCAGCACATTCTTGACTTTATTCGAGCTATGTTCATTTCCTCTTCTTGTCCTGAATGTATGTGAGGTAAAGCTGCTCTTACTGTTATCTATGTTATCAATCGTGTCCTTTCCTCTATTCTTAGTAATGTATTTCCTTATGAATGTCTTCACCTGAGACCTCCAAATTATTGTTCTCTCAAAGTTTTTTGTTGTGTGTGTTTTGTTCTTCTTCAACCCCATGAACACACTAAGCTTAAACTATGTGCCCATCTCTGTTACTTCCTTGGTTATGCTACTGAACACAGGCTATCACTGCTAGGATCTAGTCTCTCAACGCATTCATATTTTTTGTCATATTATCTTTTGGGAAGATACTTTATTCTCCACATTATCTTAGTTCAAGTTTATTCCTTCCACTTCTACCTCTTTGTTCACTACACCATCTATTGATCTTTTTCCACATGATTCTGATACATAGTCTTCAAATGTGTCTGAGACAGGTTCTCCACCTTTAGGTTTCTCTTCTGATTCTCCCAGTGAGCTCTCATCATCGTCTGAAGTTTTAACTCATTCCACTGATAGTATCCCGACCATTGATTTTTCATCTAACATTGTCATTTGTCCTTCTCAGGTAAGAAACCTTCCCACCTACCTTCGTGATTATTATTATTTTTCTACCATGCTTCAACTTTATGAACCACATACATATTTAGAGGCATCCATTGATCCTCGTTGGCAACAAGCTATGAATGGAGAATTACGAGCTTTGGAGAATAATGGTACTTGGGAATGGTTGATATTCCTTCTGATAAGGCTCTTGTTAGATGTAAATGGGTTTATAAGATTAAAACTTGATCTGATGGATCTATTGATCATTACAAGGCCCGCTTGGTAGCCAAATATTTTACTCAAGAATATAGGATTGATTATGAAGAAACCTTTGCTCTAGTTGCTCGTCTCACTTCAGTTCGTACTCTTCTTACTATTGCTATCATTCGCAACTGGACTCTTAATTAAATGGATGTGAAGAATACATTTCTTAATGGTGACTTAGAAGAAGAAGTCTATATGCGACTACCACTAGGTTACTCTTGTTCGCCTAACAAGGTCTGTCTTCTTCGCAAAGCCTTGTATGGTCTTCAACAACTTCCTCGATCTTGGTTTGTTAAGTTTAGTTCCATTATCAGTCATCTTGGATGCTCTTCTAGTTCTCATGATTCAGCACTCTTCATCCGTAAGACTGATAGTGACACTGTGTTACTGTTTCTTTACGTTGATGACATGATTATTATAGGTGATGATACTTCTGGTATTGCTGATCTTAAAACATCTTTGAGCCGCAATTTTGAAATGAATGATCTTGGTCCTCTCAGTTATTTTCTAGGTCTTGAGGTTCTTTCCTTTGTTGATAGTATTTATTTGTCTCAAGCTAAATATGTTTTGAATCTTATTTTTCGAGCTGATCTCTCAGATAGTTGCACTGAGGCTACTCTTTTTTTTTTCCTAATGTCAGGTTTATAGCTCTGGATGATACTACACTTGATGATCTTACTCTCTATCAGTAATTGGTTGGCAACTTGATTTATCTTACTGTTACTTATCCAGATATTTCATATGTTGTTCATCTAGTTAGTCGGTTTATGTCAGCTCCGTGCACTACTTGTAACGTTTCGAGAAAACATGTTAGGCTTGTATATGGTCTCAGAGGTACTATTATACTTACTTAACATACCAGTTTAGTTTTATGACAAACTGAGTTAGTTTAGGCACTTTGTCGCAATACAAAAGGTGGAAAGTAGCCTAAAATGACTCAGAAAATGGTTTTAACGGTTAAGTTAAGGGAAATAAATATGGATAGTTTATTTCCAAGTTATAAATGAGTTAAGAAAGTTGTAGTTAAAGTTTGAAGGTAAACTGAGTTCGTTTGGTATTTTTAAGCACACCGAGTAAGTGTTTTGATACCGAATGAACTTAGTGCAGATATGAAAAATTAAGGAAATGACAAAATAAGTATTAAGATGAATCATAAGATTTATTTTAATACTTATGGGGGATAGAAAGCTTGAAATAATAAGATCAAAGTATTTCTAGAAGATGGAAGTTTTATGAAATAACCAAAATGCCCTTGAGGCATTATATTTGAAGTGAGGTCTTCTCACTTGGCAGAAGACAGAAACGAAAGGCGGAGAAGAAGAGAAGAGAAGATAGAGACCGAAGGAGGAGAAGAGAAAAGAGAAAGAAGGAAGAGGAAGAGAAGGAGAAGAAGGAAATATCAAGTTCAAGAGTCATCAACCAAGGTAGGGGAATTTAATTCTAGCTTGTTTCTCATCCTATTTCTTTCATGAGGCTGTTGTCTATGATGTATTAACATGAGATTATATGAGATATGATGTTTCTTGTGGTTTATTTTGATTATGGAAGAAGTGGAGAGTAAGATTATGTTTTTAGTTTTTCATGAATTTTAATGGTTAAAAATTGGGTTTTTCATGGAAGGTGGGTTGATTTTTGATGCTAGATTGAGGTATTAAGAGTGTATTTTGAAGTTATATTCTGGTTATTGAATGGAAAAGCTCCAAGAAAATGGTTTGAATGAGTTGAAATCGGTGAGGAAATTGGAGGAGAGCAACACGTTTTGCTGCTACCCAGCCAGCGCTGCGCTGGTAATTGGGCGCTTAAGCGCCCAACTCACAAAAGAAGAGATTTGAACGAACCCAGCCAGCGCCTAGGCGCTGGGAACTAAGTGCTCAAGTGCTCAGTTGGCAGAATTGATTCTGGATCCATAGCCAGCGCTCAAGCGCTGGAAGGCTAGTGCTCAAGCGTTAGACGCAGAACAAGGGAAAAAGGTTAGGGTGAAGTAATGAAATGTGTAAATCTATTTTATGTTATTTTAATTGATAACAAGAATATTTAAATTATGAAAAGCATAATTTGTCTATGAGTTTAATGATTAAGATTAAGGATTTATGATATGAATTGAGAAAAGGTAAGGTTCAAGTATGCTAAGTAAGATGGACAATTAGGAATGCCATAGTGGGATGGATGCCCCATAGTGATGGGAAAAAATGTTAAAGTAAGAAAGAATGTATACTAAGAAGAAGAAGTATATCTAAAGTCGCATGAACGCTCTCATAGAGGTAGAGGTAGTAGTGCAAGTATAGAGATTTTGTAGTAGTTATGTAAGAGTTATGCATAATACTACATTATGCACACATACTCATACATAACACAGACACAGTTCAGAATGGTGGGTTAAGGAGGTAACAGAGTCCCTCTCCACTGCAAAGAAAGTAATAGTCAAGTTTCATGACATTCATGACATTGTATTCACAGAAAGAGAGATGGTAGGTTACAGGAGGTTACATATTCCCTCCCTACCATAAAGAGGAATAGTAAGTTCATGACATTCGTGACATTATTCATGACATTGTAAATATCTGAGATGGAGATTCATGACATTATTTATGACATTGCACTTACATCATCCCATATCCTTGTTTGAACATAATCATACCTCATATTATGCATCATAATATCATTGCATTACTTGACGTGTGATTCCTTGTGTTTGTATGCACTGTTCAATGGTATTAGGCAATTGTATGGGCAGTTGTTTAATATCATTGATTATTCAATGTTATTGTTCCATTGTATGAGCAGTGGTTCAATATCATTGATTATTACCTTATGATCATGCATTGACAGTTGTATGGGCAACTGTCTTATCTTGTAAAGAGGAATTAGTTCAGAGTTATGGCTAGACTGGGAACATTACATAAAGAGAGAATGTGCATGTTCCTAGAGTAATGAATATAAATTTGAAGGATTATACAGATTTATTTACGATGTTATGACTGCGTAAAAATTAATGATTTAATTGCCAGTTTCAGTTCAGATATTTTATGGGTTGTATGATGTTATACGACTGCTGGTATTGGTACACTTCTTTTGAGAATTATGAATTCTCACCCCGTGTGTTCCATGTAAATCCAGGTTGAAGATTCAAAGAAAAAGAGAAGACGAAGAATGAAGAATAGTATAGTTATATTTAATTTTGAGTAGATAGATTTTATATTTCCATGTATATGAGATTAAATATGTAAAATAAAATCAGGTATGTATTAGTGAAAAGTTATGTATATAAGTGGATATTGTTTCCACAAGGCTCTCCATGATGATTTATTTATATAAATGTTATGGATTAGTTTATGAATAAGATAGAAGTAGCATAGCTAATACTGTTTATCCAAGTATATGTCAAATATACTAGGATTTCAGTATTAGGATCTTACACTACTCATTATTATGTTGTTGCTCTACGTATTATTCAGTATATAAAAGGAACTCTGTTTCATAGGCTTCATTTCTTAGCCAACTCCTCCTTAGTTCTCTAGGCTTATTCTGATACCAACTAAGATGGAGATCCCACTGATCGTCGATCCACCACTAATTACTGTATTTATCTTGGTGATGCACTTATTTCATAGTGAAACAAGAAATAGAATCTAACTGCACGTTCCAGTACTAAAGCAAAATATCGAGCACTAGCTAACACCACATTTGAGATACTTTGGTTATATAAGCTTCTTGACGACTTGAGTATTTCTCAGTCCTCTCCCACTACTCTTTACTGTGATAGCAGGAGTGTTATTCAGATTGCTCATACTGATGTTTTTCATGAGCACACCAAGCATATTGAGATCGACTGTCACTTCATCTGTCAACACATTCTTCGTAGTACTCTTCGTCTCCTTTCCCTTAACACTCTTGATCAGTCAGTCGATCTGTTCACTAAAACTTATCATATTGACAAATTTCGCACTCTGGTTTCTAAACTCAAGTTAGTTTTTTCTATACCCACTTGAGTTTAAGAGAAGATGTTAGTGTGATTAATTGTGATTGATCACGATTATTTTTAAGGATGATTATAATTGATTTAGTACAGAATTAGTTTGATTTAGTATATAATTAGTTTGATTTAGTATATAATTATAATTTATTATTTTTTTATGTATAATAATCTTCTTATATAAATAGAGACTAACACTTTTGTATTTATTCATTCAAAAATATATATAAATTATCAATATTTATCTCTTTATTTTTATGTCTAACTTATGTTAATTAAAATCAAGGAAAACATAGAAGACCCATCGTCAACAAATTTTTTATTGAATGATCACTAGTTTTAAAAAAGGATTTGCGAATTAGTATATATTGAACTATTTATGAAATATCTGACTTTTCGTATGACTTTTTCCAAAAGGCAAAAGTGCATGTATGTTTCGAAATATAAGTGGATCCATACATTTGTCTTACCTCGTAATAAGTTTCTCGTACCCAATGAATCCTTGATTGTGCAAGTTGTCCATGGTAACTTGACCAAGTGTCTCTTCATCTCTTCCGGTGAGTATGATTACCTTAAATCCTTTATCTATCAACTTGTCAAATAGCCCTAATACAGAAGGAATTGCCGTGCACCATCCTTTCATTGCCCATGCTCTAAACCCTAATGGATCATATGGGTCACACCTATATATTTAAAATTATACAAATTAAAACATAATTCAAGTCTTCTTTGGGTTATACAAATTACTAAAAATGAGTTATTATTAGAATTGTTTAAGTGAAATCTAACCAAAATGAAAGATGAACATGAGTTATACAAAACAAAACCAAAACTCCACATCATCTAGTAGACTTATGAGAAAATAAAAAAAATAATAATAATAACTAACAACAATGAAAATATAATAATTATTTCAGCAGCTAGGTACTGCCGAATCAGACAATGCAAGCGGTTGTAATTGTTGTATTTGTGTGGGCCTCATCATGTCATGTGAATCTAACGTAGGACTATCACAACAGCACTGCTGCCAATGGTACAAGAACAAAATTACAAAAGAGTACAATTACATAGCCACATTAATTTATACATATGTTATTTTATATTTATATTTTTTATCATCTTATTTTAATTGGTTATACTTATTTTTTGCATATATATATTTTTTAATTTTTTTTTACATATTCCCAGATACGAAGTAACATATTTCTTGTACATGTGCAAGAAACATTTTTTCTTACAAAATATTGACATGTACTACTTTTAACCATCCATGTGTCAATCAAAATTTTATTTTCCTTGATTGTGTAAGTGTAAAAATATTTACCTCATAAGTGTAAATTAAATAATAAAAAGTGCAAGTCGTGATTTACAATCAAAAGTTACCAATTTCCCATTTTCTTTTGTATTTTTTTGCCCAAAAGTCACATGAGTCATGGCGCTCAGAAACGATTTACATGTACGTTGTGCTTGTAAACCACTACTTCCATGTAATGTCTTTTTTATTTTATATTTTCTTACTTCTAAATTATAAACATTAAAAAAATGGAACTAAGATTAAAAGCATTTATAATTTTTAATTTCAATCATTAAAAAATAGACTGAAATCAAAAGTTTACTTTTTCTTAAAAAAATTAAATTCAAGAAGATTTTTTTCTTTTTTACAATGATGATACTGAGAGTTAAACTTATGACCGAACTACCAAAATTGATTTTAAGTGTAAGACAACATACCCATATTTCTTGCCTCTGTAATAATAGATGTTGGAGATGCAAGTGTCATCAACATCCAAAACCCAGGCATCCATGCCATCACCAGCGAGGGCTATACCATTCATATAACTCAAGGCCTGTTCCATTATCAATTCCATGTCCTGCTCGTACTGCCCGTGGATCAAGTAATCCTCGACATATTGCAAACACTGAGTTGGAACTGTACGCCATGGAAGCACATTGTTTGCCTCCACAGCCAATCTCCAACTCAAGCAAAAGCTTGCATCAATGGAGCTGGAGGGCTCGTTAGTGCTTTGTTGCTGTCTTATGGACATTGCCTTAGACAACACTGCTAAGAACAAAAATACCAAAACCTCTTCTGCTCGCTGTGCCATCCTTTGATCACATGCAGCTGATCCTTAAACTTATGTTAAGCACAAAGAAAATAGTAAATTATGAATGGGATTTGAATAAAAGATTTTTCTGGAAAATGCAGAAAGAACATGTAGTGCATACTTAAATGAATTAATGGCTTGTAAGGGAGAAATAAGCTAAATGTACGTTTTGTTACGAGTGCGTTCTATGTTAGTCCATTGACTTCATTATTTTGGCAAAAGCCAAAAGAGAGACTTGAATTATTTTGCTGAAACCAAAGTGCATGGAATAAAGGGCACTATCTAAATGAGAGATATTCTTGTATGGATATAAGATGTACCATATCATATTTACATATAGAAAAAAAAAATAAGAAAGAGATAATGATTTTTTGTGATGAGTGAATTTAGTAGAACTCTTTCACTCTCTCTCTTTCTCATTTTTTCTTTATGTGTATAAATATAACGTAATACATCTTATATGCATACAAGAATATCTCTATAAAAGAAACTATTCACCAATAGATACTATATATTTTTTAAATGAAAAGTTTTGGGAGAATTAAAATTTGGCGCCATTTGATATTACAATATATTTCAGTTTGTGTGTATTATTTAATTGTTCTTTAGATAATTATTTTATGACAAATATTCACAATAAAAATGAATCTATTTATTTAGGAAATTTAGAATGGCATAAACATTAACTAAAGAACTACTTTTCATAATAGAATAACTATACTTTTATCTATATTATTTAGTTAATAAAATAATTAATTAGACAATAACGGTTGACATAATTGATAAGGGCATATCGCATACTAAGTAAGTCATGTTCAATTTCTATCAGAGTCTATTATTGGTGAATTATCTATAAGTACTAGTTGAGCTTGAAAGCTTACCTTGACTTTGAGATGAGACAACCACCTTTGACTCTAAATTTTTATTACTAAAAAAATAAATAAATAAATTAGAAATTAATTTAAAAACGTTAGATTTCAAGTGAAACAACAAATTAAGATTTCTTACAAACAATAAAAATTGCAAAAGTAATTTTCAAGGGCTAATATTCTAGTCCTGCAGCTGTATCTTTTTTTAGATAAAATAGTAGTAATCATAGAATACTCTAAATGAAAATTGCACTAGCACCATGCTTAGGTTTGAGAGAGGATTTAAACCCAAAAACCCACCCAAAGGATTAGCTTTAATAATTTCTCAATAAGATTATTCAACTAACCCTTCGACGTCAGAAGATTTCTTTGGAAAAGGATGACAGCTAACTAGGATTAACAGTCAAAGAGAGAATTTAAACCTATGCATATAGCGAATATAAATTAAAAATGTTATCCAAATCCCTTCAACCAGCTAAACTAACTTGCATTAACTCGTGAAATCTTACTTAGTGGAACACCTCAAGGAATTGGAAACATTCCTCAATTTATTGTTTTGTTGATTATATGTATGTCTCTCATTATATAACTAGCAAGATACATGCTTTGATGGGAAATAAATTGATTATTTAGACGGAAAAAGAAAGAAATCAAATGCCTATATATTAGGCATTAGAAAAGTTTTTATATTGGCACGATACAAACTACAAGTACTCAATTTAACAATTAATATATATAAAGATATTTTTTAAAAACAGATGCATTTCTAATATAATAGACATAACTTTACACATATTTAATGTTGAATGAAGTGACTAATACATATCTTGATCTATATTCTCGTTAGATATGCTTTTAACCAGCATATATATTAGAAACTTGGAACTAAATAAAATTTCCTATAAGATTCAAGTTGTCAACTATTAAAGTAAAAGATGGCAAACGAGGTAGTTTCGCTTGCTTGCATTTGAAGACCAGATAATGAAAATAAAATGCCTAACTCTACGCAAAATGCTATTAAGGCACTTACTTAGGAAGCGCAAATGAAAATTGTGTCCATTCGCCATTTACATCAATTAAGTGGCTATTTATAATGAGGTAGAGTAGGTAAAGAGCGATAAAAGAAAAAGGGAAAAAAAAACTTAAGCTTACGTAAGCCACTAGTTCTCTTTCACACAAGACTTTTATGTAAGCATATTCAATGGGTGGGGTTGGCGTCAGACAGCAAAACTGTTTCGTAAGGTGGAGATCCCCCAAATATGATATATACTATTGAGAGAGCGCTAAAAAATGTGGCATGTTGTGTCCCCGTGACCCACCACCATGAAAAAGGTTCAACCGCCAAGGTTATTGGGAAGGATTATTTCAAGCTAAAGTGGAATTAGCGTCAGAGCCACATGGCAACAGTACTAGTGGGTGCGACATCCCAGCACTGACCCTCCCTCCCATCTCTGTGACTCACTGCTTCGTCACTTACATCAATGGAGCAAATATGTTGATGTACAAACCAAATGAAAACGAAATGAGAGATTCCTTGTGTCGATCTTGGAAAGCTACACGAAAAGTTAGGAAATATTTCATTTCACATATAAGAACAGTTTTCTCTTAGAAATTGAAAGCTTGATACGAAAATGGGCCAACCATCCACAAGTGATAAGCAGCTGGAAGACCAGTCCAAGGAATTATTATCGAAATTGGGCCCAAAAGAACATGTACAACCCAGTTCTAGACTAGAGCGCATCAGGAGACCACCTGCGTGAATGGCTGATTATATCTAGGTCCTTTTAACAATTCCTGCACCTGAATTATGTTATGATGCAATAGGGGTAATTTTCCATTTCTGTTTTTCTGTTACCATTTTGTAAGGATCACTGGACACTTGTTAGTAATCCCAAACAATTAGGAAAATTAGAAACTATAACAATATCATGAATGAAGAGGAAAATTAGAAAAGCTTGGACACAAACTCTCTCGTTGTAACTCTTCTTTTCCCCTTCTGTGGAGCTGCCTCTGCTCAAAAGAGGAACTTCTTGATTCGAACCCATCAATTTGGTGCTCTCGTTGGCCTTCTCAATGCCTCCTAAAACTGACAAAAGCAAAAAACCAGAAGAAACCAATGATGAGATATTGAACCAGCTTCGTGAAATGCAACTTACCATGGAAACCAACCTTCACACGTGACCAGATTTCATCCCAGATTGACACACTCCGTGACCAATTAGCCATAGCCTCCCAAGCCAACCATAATCCATTCCACAAAATTCCCAAAATCACTCTTCTCCCATTTGATGGCTCAAATCCTCTTGATTGGATCTTCCAAGCAGAGCATTATTTTGAGCTTAACCAAATTCCCCTAAACCAACGATTAAACCTCATTCCCTTCTTTATGCAAGGATCAGCTTTAGGATGGTTCAAATGGTTACACACCAATAACCAACTTACTACCTGGGATGCTTTCACAAGAGCTTTGGAACTGCGATTTGCTCCTTCCACATTTGAAAATCATTAGGCAGCATTGTTTAAGCTCAGGAAAACAGGTACAGTGATGGACTATCAACTACAATTTGAAACATTATCCAATCGAGTTGTGGGGATGTCAGCTGAGCTACTCCGTAATTGCTTCATATCTGGTCTACGTAATGATATTCAACGGGAAATGGTAGTTTTGCAACCCGAATCCTTAGCCCAAGCCATTGGCCTCGCCAAATTACTTGAGGCCAAGATCCACGACTCTAAACCATCCTTTTACCATAGCCCATGTCCCACTAATCCCAACTAATCATCCACCTCAATTCTGGGTCCTGCTCCTTATTCTGGGTCCTGCACCTTCAGGAACCATACTTATTCGCCATTTATCCCCTGCTGAATGGAGCGAACGTCGTGCTAAAGAACTTTGTTTCAATTGCGACGAAAAATTTGTTCCGGGCCACCATTGCCACAGTAAGAAATTTCTCTTGCTTTTGGCAGATGAACCCACCACTGAATCCCCTGATACCACCACGCCTGATGACCTTGACCCTCCCCCAGATGAACCCATGTTGGACTGTGTTCATTTCCAGTTATCCCATGCTGCCTTGATCAGACCACCTTCACCAAGAACACTTCGGGTCCAGGGCTATATCCGCGAACTCCCAGTCACGATTCTCATTGACTCTGGCAGTTCTCATAATATCATGCAACCTCGAGTGGCCAAATTCTTGAATCTGCCTATCCTAGCCCTTACACCATTCTCAATCATCGTGGGAAATAGAGCCTCTATACAATGCTCTGGTAATTGTTCTGATGCTCCTGTTACATTAGCTGATCAACTTTTCCATATTCCCCTTTACATCTTACCCATACATGGGGCTGATTTAGTTTTGGAGGTATAATGGTTGCAAACACTTAGGCCATTTCTTTCGGATTATTCTATACCATCCATTCAGTTTTCCTACAACAATCAACCCATTACTCTAGTGGGTACCTCAGTCCAATAACCCATTCCAACATCCTTGGCTCAATTCAACTGTTTTGTGTTCACCAATTCCATTGAGTCAGTGCACTCCATCACCATGTCCCACATGGAGGAAGTCCCTGCTAACCCAACAACACCTTAGAATGTACCCTTTGACCCAAGTACACTTGAACCTTCTATAGCCGAGTTACTATTGCAGTTTGTGTCCATCTTCGGCAAGCCTTAAGGGCTGCCCCCACACCGCAGCCTTGATCACCACATTCACTTACTACCTGACTCAGCACCTGTCAATGTTAAACCGTATCGTTACCCAGAGAGTCAGAAGGAATTGATGACATAAATGATAAAAGAGATGTTAGAGGAAGGCATTATCAAACCTAGTACAAGCCCCTTTTCGTCCCCTGTTTTACTAGTTCAAAAGAAGGACGAAACTTGGCGGTTTTGTGTTGATTACCAAGCGTTAAACGCTTTGACGGTAAAGGACAGATTTCCCATACCAATGGTGGATGAATTACTTGATGAGCTCCACGGTTCCACAGTATTTTCCAAGCTAGATCTTCGTTCAGGTTATCATCAAATCCTCTTAGCCCCAAATGACACTTTCGAAATTGCTTTTCGTACTGTGGATGGGCATTTTGAATTTCTGGTAATGCCGTTCAGGCTCACTAATGCCTATTCGACGTTCCAAGCAACCATGAATAAGGTGTTCCATGCGTTCCTTCGCAAGTTTGTCTTGGTGTTCTTTGATGACATTCTTGTCTATAGTAGTGATTGGCCCTCACACCTTCATCACCTCCAATAAGTCCTACAATTACTACAGCAACATCAGTTATTTGTTACATATTCGAAATGTCAGTTTGGGTTAGAACAAATTGATTACCTGGGTCATGTCATTTCTAAGGAGGGAGTGGTTGTCGATCCCTCTAAACTGCAGGCCATACAAGACTGGCCAGTACCCAAGTCCATCTCAGCCTTGCGTGGTTTTTTGGGCCTCACGAGCTACTATCGCCGCTTTGTACATAGTTATGCTACCATAACTAGCCCTTTAACCGATTTGCTAAAGAAAAACCACTTCACGTGGTCAGATCAAGCACAAGCGGCCTTTCAAACACTCAAAACAGCTATGACAACTCTTCCAGTTCTGGCCTTTCCTGATTTCACTAAGCAGTGGGTGCAGTCCTGTCACAAGACAAATACCCAATTGCTTACTTCAGTAAGAAATTATGTACCAGAATGCAAGCATCTTCAGCATATGAAAGAGAAATGTATGCAATTACTTTGGCTGTAAAAAAATGGCGTCATTACCTTTTGGGGCGACACTTTCAGATTTTCACTGATCAGAAGAGTTTAAGGGGTCTCTTAGCTCAAAATATTCAGACACCGGCGCAAGAGAAGTGGCTCACCAAATTACTTAGATTTGATTACGAGATCCTTTATACGCCGGGGCGAAGCAATGCTGTTGCTGATGCTTTGTCTCGAATTCCAAAGACACCAGAAGCTGTTTTTACAACCCTTTCCTCATGTCAACTGCTTCTTTTGGATCAACTGCAGACATTCTATATTACTAATCCGATTGGGCAAACACTTGTGACTAAATTTCAATAGCGTGGGGAGCCATCTCATCATTTCAGCATGGTGCAAGGCCTCCTATACTTCAAACAGAGAATTTTTGTCCCTCTAGAAACTGGGTTCATACCTCAATTGTTAAAGGAGTTTCACACTACCCCTGCTAGTGGCCATTCAGGGGTGAAAGGGACTCTTAGTCAGCTTGCCTCCTCTTTTGCTTGGCCTAACATGGCCAAGGATGTGAAGCTCTTTGTTCGCAATTGTCAAGTTTGCCAACAAAGCAAATATTCCACCCAGAAGCCCCTCGGATTGCTCTAACCTCTACCCATTCCGGTTCATGTGTGGGAAGATATATCGATGGACTTCATAACTCATGTTCCTCCCATCAGTGGCAAATCAGTAATTTGGGTTATTGTGGATCGCTTCTCCAAGTACGCCCATTTCGTGGCTCTGCTAGCGCAATTCTCCGCTGTCACACTGGCCCCAATATTCATTTCCGAAGTCTATCGACTACATGGTATGCCCAAATCAATTGTGAATGACCGGGATCGGGTCTTTGTTAGCCGTTTTTGGAAAGAACATTTCCAGCTCCATGGCACCAAGTTAGCTTTCAGCAACGTATACCACCCTCAGTCCGATGGCCAGACTAAGGTCACTAACAGAATCCTCGAAACATACCTTCGTTCCTTTGTGTGTGATTCATCTCAGCTATGGGTTAGCTATCTTCCACTTGCCGAGTATTGGTATAACTCCACCTTCCAATCAGCACTCAGGCTAACCCCCTTCGAGGTACTCTATGGTAGACCACCTCCCACTCTGTGTGCTTACATTATGAGGTCAATAGCAATGGCTTCCTTGGATGAGTACCTCACACAGAGGCGCCAAGCTTTAGCCCTTATTCGTGAAAACTTGTCCTTGGCTCAAATGCGCATTAAATCCCAAGCCAATGCCCATCGGTTAGATCGTTCGCTCAAGGAAGGCGATTAGGTTTGGCTAAAATTGCAGCCCTACCGCCAACTATTTCTGCGTGGACGCAGTACCCCCAAAATAGCATGCCGCTATTTTGGTCCTTATCAGGTGCGGCACATCATTGGGAAGGTTGCATACGAATTGATTTTACCTGCAGAGGCTCGGATTCACCTTGTTTTCCATATATCCAAACTGAAGCCATTTTATAGGACACCTCCTTCTACCATTCCTCCTTTAGCTCCCTCCCTCACTAGTACTCGTTTGGAGCTCAAACCCCAACGTTTCTTGGGCACACACACTTTGGTCACTTCTGAAGGCCACCGTCAATGGCTTTTAGTGCAATGAGAGGGGACAACTGAGGCAGAAGCCACGTGGGAAGATAAGAAGTCTTTAGATCTCACTTACCCTCATCTCAACCTTGAGGACAAGGTTGTCCTGGGAGATTGGGGTAATGATATGAAAATGGGCCAACCATCCACAAGTGATAAGCAGCTGGAAGATTAGCCTAAGGAATTACTACCAAAATTGGGCCCAAAAGAACATGTACAGCCCAGTTCTTGACCAGAGCACATCAGGAAACCACCTGCGTGGATGGCTGATTATATCTAGGTCCCTTTAACAATTCCTGCACCTGAATTCTGTTATGATGTAATAGGGGTAATTTTCCATTTCTGTTTTTCTGTTTCCATTTTGTAAGGATCACTATACACTTGTCAGTAATCCCAAACAATTAGGAAAATTGGAAACTATAATAATATCATGAATTAAGAGGAAAATCAGAAAAGCTTGGACAAAAACTCTCTCGTTGTAACTCTTTTTTTCCCATTCTGTGGAGCTACCTCTACTTGAAAGAGGAACTTCTTGATTCGAACCCATCAAAGCTCGAGAATTTTTTTAACTTTAGAGTGGTCAGTTCACGATTTAAAGAAGTACGGACATGTCAAAATGATTATTATACCAATATCCGACACTCCTTAAACAACGATCGTCGATCATCTGATATTCTTAACCTAACAATAATATTTTTACATCATTTTTTATATTATTTTTTATACTATTAATTATATCATTTTTTATCACTTTTTTTCATTTAATCACAACCATTCAAAAATAATATAAATAGTAATGTAATATAAAAAATGATGTGATAACATCATTTCTCTTCATAACCTCCATCTTACTACTTTTTACTAATATTTTTCAAATTTTTATACTAAATATGAATGAGATACCATAATAAATAAATAAATAGTAATACCATATTTGT
This sequence comes from Ormosia emarginata, assembly GCA_029884605.1. Lineage (NCBI taxonomy): Eukaryota > Viridiplantae > Streptophyta > Magnoliopsida > Fabales > Fabaceae > Ormosia > Ormosia emarginata. The sequence continues at coordinate 40,149,875 of JAQQTP010000088.1, forward strand.
CTTTGAAAATTAATGCAGATTTTTAAAATATTAATGTCTCATAATTTGGATTTATATTTATATTTTACTTATTTTAATTTTTTTTTGCCTTAATTTTGTCATGTTCTATAATTTTTAAAAAATAATATTTTCACCAACGTGCATTAGTCTGAGAAGAAAGAGTTTGAATCTCTTAAACATGTGATCTTGAGTTCGATTTTGTAATTCATGTATATAAAAATAACACTATTAGAAAGGGTTCCAAATTAAGTATGAGTTTCTTAAGCATGTAGTCTTTGATTCAATCTCGAAATTCGTGTATATAGAAATAATATTGTTAGAAAGGATTCTTGCTTAAATGTCTGACTGTGTACTATGAGAGATTAATCTCTCTCTTATCAGGTGAAGATACTATGAAAAATCATAAAATAAAACAATATCCTCTTATTCCCGTCGTTTAGTATCGGCATCCCTATCATATATATGTCTCCATGTCAAGAATCTATTGGTACGCAGAACTGAGAGGAAATGATGCAACATTCTTTGAAGCTCATTAACCTATTTTTCTTGTTTATTGATCTCCTCCTCGTCCACCTCCACAAATGGCTCCAACCAAGTCCACCATCATTATCCTGTTTTTATTAGAATGAAACAGAAGCCTTAATTTTTTGAATGGTTATGCTATTTGTCCACCTAAAAGACTCCAACTTTTATCCACCTCCGTATTTTGTTGATTCACCAAAGAAAATTTTAAATTTGAAGCTGAAACTATTCATGCAGTGACACTGTAGACGCAGCATAAGATTTCTGGTTAATGCATTAGAAATAAGTGGTTAATCAGTATAGGTTTCTGGTGAATCTCATTAATTGGTGAATCTAGATTAACTGGTTAATACATTAGAAATAAGTGGTTAATCTATGTTAGTTTCTGGTGAATTCAAGTAAGAATTCCAAATAATGAATAACTGGTTAATGCATTAGGAATAAATGGTTAATCAATATAGGTTTCTGGTGAATCCACCTAAGAATTTCGAATAATGAATAACTGGTTAATATATTAGGAATAAGTGGTTAATCAGTATAGGTTTCTGGTGAATCTCATTAATTAGTGAATCCAAATTAACTGGTTAATACATTAGAAATAAGTGGCTAATATATATCAGTTTCTAGTGAATCCAAGTAAGAATTCCCAATAATAAATAACTTGTTAATACGTTAGGAATAAGTGATTAATCAATATAGGTTTCTGGTGAATCCAACTAAAAATTTCGAATAATGAATAACTGGTTAATACGTTAGGAATAAGTGGTTAATCAGTATAGGTTTCTGGTTAACAAAAGGAAATGAGAAGCGGGAAATGAAAATATTAACATATGAAAAAGTCAACAAACATACGTACGGAAGCATACGGTGGATGAAAATTGGAGTATTTAGTTGGACGAGAAACGTTTTCCTTTTTCGAATGATAGAAAGATAAAATTCTCATATTTGTAAAAGTGACTAGTTGATGAGTTTGACTATCCAATGGATGTTAAATTAGAAGAAGACATCCACATTCCTTTTTCATTGTTATTGATAGAATTTTAATTTTATGAAGTTGAAGAATTTGTATATTTCATTGATAATTTGATTTTTTTAATTGGCTTGAAATAATTTTATTTTGTGATTTAAAAAGTGACATTATGGCCTTTTGAGCTTTGCTTTGTTAGCACATATCATTTACATACACTGGATTATGCTTGAAATCTATAAATAATGACAACACGATGTCATGTAATGAAGTATTGACTTCTTGATCATGAGAACATAACATGGTGTTTTAATCCATAAAAGAGAAAACTGAGTCTTAAAATTAATAATTAAGTAATAAGCAAAGTATTTTGAAATAAAGTTAATTTCATGATCTTGAGATGTAAAATGGATTTTTAACCCACAAGGTGTCAAACTAAAGTCGGGCTAAGTTATAGGAAACAAATAATTATTTTTCTAATTTTCTGTCACAATAAAGACCAAAAAATGAATAAGAACATTAATCAAGCATATGATATGTGGGTAGACAATAGTCATAGGTTTGAATTTTAAGTATGAAAAACTATTTGGGGTCATATTGCAAGAATATCCTTATAAATCTTATAATCTTAATGTGGATGGCTAGTGTGTAACTTTTTTAAAAGCCTTTAAATACTCGCAAGTGCATGAGCAGTATCAAAATACAGTTGAGCAAGTACGAGGTCGATCCCACAAAGACTTAGAGTTAAATTTTAAGTATTAAAAAAATTCTTCCTAATCTAGTTAACAAAAATTACGTATCAAAGATGTAAAGATAAAATAAAACAAATAATTAAAATAAAAGCAAATTAAAAAAAAAAAGCAAGTATGTTAGTGAAGTTTCTACTAGATATAAAATGATTAAGGTTCAAAATCTATCAAGATTAATTTTAACATTGACTATGTCAAATTATTATATCCAAATAATTTATCTCACGAATATCTAACGACAAAGTATTTAATCATAGAAGATCTATTAATAAAGCACTAAAAATAATAATAATGTGTATGATTAAATTTTCCTAATTAATAGTAAATTATCAAATCATCAAATGTATCCTTAATAAGAAATCACAATTGATAACCAATAATTACCACAAACACTCAGCTAACACACATAAATTATAAAGCATGAGAAAAGTATGACTAAACTGATCTAAAATTTCATTCATATAACGTAACTTCAGTATTAATAGGTGATAAAAATAAAAGTGAAATGGACTATGGGCCCATTCAGTGTGATAAAGTTGAATCCTCAAATTTGTATCCCCCTGGATTTGGGCCCAACCCAGTGGATGGTAATGAGAACTCACAGAATAGCACTGTTGTGATATGCTTGAATCAAAATGATTTTTACAACCAATCTTCTGGAGGTTTCTTAGCATCGTGCACAGGGGATGAAGCATAGGGCGTTAAGGAGGATCAAGAAATTGGAAGGTGGGAAAGATTGCTAGTTTGTGGCTTCAAATGAAGATGAGACAATCCTAGCCCTCCAAAATGTTAGAAAATCAAAAAAGAAAAGGAGTAGGAAAGCTTCAAAGAGGAGGGAATTAAGAGGGAGTCTGTGAGCTCTCTAGTTTATAGGTATGCCATTTACGATTTTAATATGCATATTTTATGTTGGAATATTGGAGGTGGGGGGAAATGTGCTACTATTAAAAAGTTGGTGGCCAAAAAAAATGTTTCCTTCTTGGGTCTGGTTGAAACGACACACTCAACCCTTACTGAGGAGAAAATTAGAAGTTTGTGGGGTAGTTTTTATTGTGGTTGGTGTTTTGTGGAGGCAGTAAACGGTGGTGGGGGTTTAATTTGTATTTGGGAGAAAGAATGCTTTATTAAAAAAAATATCTTGTATGGCCAAAGGTGGGCATGCGTAGAAGGATTTGTATCTGAGCAAAAGTTTAATTGTGCTATTCTGGTAGTATATGGTCCCCATAGTAGTAGTGAAAGAAACACAGTGTGGCAAGAATTGCTAAACCTTAAGCAAGTGGTAACAATCCCTATGCTCATTGTGGGAGATTTTAATGAGGTGCTTCTGCCTGAGGAAAGAAATGGGCGATGTGTTATGTCTCCAAGTTTGGTAGATTTTGCTGAGTGGGTCCAAAATATAGGGATTGTAGACATGCCTCTTATTGGGAGAAAATTTACTTGGTCAAGAGGAAGGTCACACAGTAAACTAGACAAGATGTTTGTGGAGAATGAACGGTTGGTAATTTTTCAGAACCTTAAACTATGGGCTCTAAGAAGGTCAGTATCGGATCACTCGCCCTTGTTTCTTGAATCGGAGACCTTGAATTGGGCACCAAAGCCCTTTAGGTCGCTAGACGTTTGGTTTTCGCATATAGAATTTACGAAAATGGTGGAAATGGAATGGAAGAACCTGTGTAATAAATCAGTTGAGGAGAAATTAAAGGGGTTGAAAGATCCTTTAAAGAAATAGAATAAGGAAGTTTTTGGCCATATTGACAACAAAATTAAGTGTCTGGAGACAGAGTTATCCAAAATTGACCTCTTGGCTAAGATGGGAGATCTGGATGAAGTTGAGATGGTTAGGAGGAATGCCCTTTTAAGCCACTTGGGAAAATGGTATGGAAGGAAAGAAGAATACTGGAGGTAGTTATCTCGTGAAAAACATTTTAAGGAATTAAACAAAAACACGAAATATTTTCATGCTATGGTTGCTAATAAGAGAAGAAAAAAATATATTCTAAAGTTAAAGGTGGGAAGAAGGGTCTTTCATAACCCAAAGAATATTAAAAAAAGTGGCAAGAAAGTTTTTTAAGGATCTTTACAAACAGGAGCCTCTACCAACTATTGAAATTCAAGAAGGTATGTTGTCATGTATCAATAAAGAACAAGTGTTGGCTCTAGAAGTTTTGCCAACCGTGGATGAGATAAAAAATGTTGTGTGGTGTTGTGAGCCTACAAAATTGCCTGGGTATGATAGTTTTAATTTAAAATTCATAAAGAGTATGTGGAGTGTTATAGGTGATGAATTCTCTAACTTTATTATTGACTTTTTCTCATCGGGTTCTCTTCCAAGAAAGGTTAATATGACTTGGGTGGCTTTAATTCCAAAGGTAAATAGGGCAAGTTATATGTCAGAATATAGACCTATTAGCATGGTTGGATGTATATACAAGGTAATTGCTAAAATTTTAGCTTCACGGATAAGAAAGGTCATGCCAAACTTAGTGCGTGAGACTCAAACAACTTTTGTTAGTGGAAGGAAAATCCTTGATGGAGCACTTATTGCCAATGAAGCAGTGCATTGGTTTAAGAAGCAAAAAAATTCTGTAGTGATAATGAAACTTGATTTTCAGAAAGCATATGATTCAGTTAGATGGAACTTTGTAGATCATGTGTTAAAGCACATGAGTTTTGGTGAGAAATGGAGAAGATGGGTGTCTCAATAATTTCAACAACATCTATGTTAGTTTTGGTGAATGGTACACTAACAATGCCATTTAATATGCATCGTGGCCTAAGACAAGGTGATCCTCTATCCCCTTTCTTATTTGTCTTGGTGGCGGAAGTGTTTAATCGGATGGTGTGGTGAGCCAAGGAAGTTGGGTTGGTAGAAGGTGTTTGCATTGGGAAGGATAAGGTGGAACTGTCTCACCTCTAGTTTACAAATGACATAGTAGTCCTTTGCCTTGCTAAGGAACGAGTTATCATTAATTATAGAAGATTGTTGGATTGTTTTGGTGTCATGTCTGGGATGAACATAAACTATACAAAGTTGACATTCATTCCTTTTTCTTGCCCACAACAGTGGGTTGATAGGATATGTAGTAAGATAAGATGTTTGGTTGCTTCCTTGCTAATAAAGTATTTGGGAATCCCTCTTGGGTCAAGCTCGAGAAAACTGGACACATGGAGGCTAGTTGGGGATAGGATTGAAAAGAGACTTGCTTCTTGGAAGGCGAGGTTTCTGTCTAGATCAGGTAGACTTGTACTGATTAAGTCTGTACTTAATAATTTACCTTTGTATTATCTGGGGCTCTTCAAAATTCTGGTGGTAGTGGTTAAAAAAATAATAAGGATCCAAAGCAGGTTTTTTTTGGAATGGTGATATTAATAAACGAGGGCTACCACTTATTAAATGGAGTGTTATTCAAAAGCCAAAAATGTTGGGAGGGCTTGGAGTGGAAGACTTGATTATTAAAAATGCTGCTATTTTATTCAGATGGTGGTGACATTTTTCAGCTAAAGATAAACCTTTATGGAAGCAGATAGTGTGCTTTAAGTATAATCTGGTAATGGATAGACAACTTGTTGATTAGCAAATATCTTGTGAGGGGGTCCTTAGGCGGATGTTTATAATATTACAAATTCTGGAAAGGAAATAAGTAAAATAATTCAGCATAGTTTTTGGATGAATGTGGGAAATGGTATGAAGTCTTTGTTTTGGGAAGATAAGTGGATTGGTGATGGGTGCCTCAAAGATAAATTTCCAAGGTTGTTTGCAGTCCTTACAAAAAAAAAAGATAATTACAGAGTTTGGTGTATGGGATGAATATAGTTGAAGGTGGAATTTTCTTTGGAGACGTACATTATTTTTATGGGAGTTATAACAACTTAATGATTTGAATATTTTGCTATCCCAAGCCTCCTTTGATAAAGAAACTGAAGATAAGCTCTTTTGGAAATTTAACTCTAAAGGGTCCTTTTCGGTTAAATCGTTCTTGTTTGTTGAAGCATCTCTATCAGGTTCCATGTGTCTTTCTAGTAATTTTACAAAAAGGTATCTAGCAGGGTCTAGCTACTCCAAGGACTGAAATGCTTGTTTGGTCTGTGTTACTAGTAAGGTTGAATACCAAAGATCGCCTTAGAAAGTTCAACTTAATTCAGGTTAGTGATGAAGGATGCCCATTTTGTATTGATGGTAAGGAAAGTATTGAACATCTATTCTTCACTTGTTCTTTTTCCTGGAAATTATGGTGTTCTTGTTTGGATTGATGGGGCTTTTATTGGTCTTCCCCCTCAGACCCACACACTTTCTTTGACTCGTGGATGGATATTGGTTTCTCTGGTTTTCAAAAAAAGTTATGGGTGACTTTATTCTTTGTTGTTATCTAGTCAATTTGGCAAGTAAGAAACATAATGGTTTTTGATAAAATTGAACCAAATTGGGAGCAAATCTACTCTCAAGTAAAGTTAAGACTTGGTTTTTGGACTAAGGGATGGTGCTCTGGTTTTCCGTTTTCACCAGAGTTTTTGAAGACTAATTTGCAGCATGTTAGAAAATGGAAGCTCCCTAGCTCGGTAAGTCGGCAAGTTGTTAGAGGGACGCCTATGTCTATGGGTGTACTTTTTTTGGAGTTTTGAAGATTCAGCTAGAAATATTATGGGGAAGTTCATTATTGGAGATACTCTTAAGGATATGGGTGGGAAGATTGTGTGTCGTTGTGCTAAAGTTGTGCAGTGTTGTGATGTTAATAAAGCTGACTTTATGGCCATTGTCTTTGCTCTTGAAGTGTCTCTTCAAAAAACATGGGTGTCACAATATCCGATCTTGATTGCTTCTGGTTCCTTGTTTGCTTTGTTGTGGGTGGGTGATGACAAGATGGTCCCATGGAAGATGCGCTTCCCTTGGAACAAGTTCCAGTCTATCAGGAGGTGTTTCAAGGACTTACGGTTCATGTATCAGAAAAGGTTAGTTAGACCTCAAGAATCTTTTGGGTTTAATAGTGATACTATCTTAGAGGAGCAGAAAATCTCTTGGTTTTGTTCTTGAGTTTTGAGGTTTTTTGCCTTTTCTTATTTTTTTGATTATGTTGTTCTTCTTTATGTGTTTTATACACTTGGTTGTTTATTGGTTCTTGCTCCTCTTTTTTGGGGAGAGTCTTTGAGCATTGAACCTTGGTATATATATAAAAAAATATAATCTGATAGGAAAATAGAATCAATAAGAAATAAATCCTAAAATTGGGTAAAAACAATTCAACATAGCAATGTCAAAACAATCATGGTTTTATCATCCCCTTAGTACAAAAAATTTTGCAAGACATAGTAAGATTGAAACACAACAAAATCATCTCAATAAAATTCTCCATTGGTACTGCTCTTCTTCTTCTCTATGATTTTTCTTCACTACTGCTACGTCTCTCGAGCGACGTGCCTAATTTTTCCTCTGCGCTTCGTTGTGTTCCTTTTATATTTATAAAACATCTTCACAGCCTCATCATAATACATAGTGCACTGTTTTCACTTGCTTTTTTATTAGTTGTGGGCCCATGTTAAAGTCTCAGTGTGAGACAAAATTTAGACATTATTTATTCCTTTTAATTGTTGTCATAAGTCATTAATATTAGGCTTCCATATTGCATACCACCAGTTAGTTTTTGGGCTTTCAATGTTTTCTTTTCTATCAAAGCCTAATCATTTGATTGCATCATTTTTACTTTTAAATATCTACAATTAGTACAAATTTAGTAATTAATTTATCTCAAAGAAACAAATAAAAATGTCACAAAATTAATAAAATTCAATATATTGAGATATAATAATGCCTATTTTTAATATGAAAAGTATATAAAAATTAGACTATTATCGCAATCCCCAATTAGCTTATTACTAGCCCCTAGCAATGAAAGTGATTTAAAACACAACTCAAAATGAATAATATCTTCAACCAATATAATAAAATCTAATTTATCTCAACTCAGAAATATTAGTCATGTATCAAAACACCACAATTGCAACAAAAATTCTACCATCATCAAACTCAAAGTGTGTGAATAATATAGCTACATGACATATACTCAATGTCTCCAAATATCACAATTAAAATCCCCATAAGAAAACATATTTCAACCATATACAATTCTCACAAGAGTTGCACTCAACAATAAAAATCACTCAAAAGTATAGTATCACTTATAGCAAGTATACGTGTGTAGAGTAATACGTATAAATAAAAATAAATATCTCACATATAAAATGATATAAAGAACGTTGAGAAAATAAAACAAATATCATTTCAAAAAAAGATGCTAAAAAAACACTTTACATCACACTTTAAGATTAGTCATGTACATTAGAATAACCATGCAATCTCTTAAGATCAAATAGGACTTTATTAAGCTTGTAATATGAGTAAAGGAAAAATATGAAAACTAAGGAAAACAGTGAAAATCAAAAGTGTTTCAAGAATATTTAGAAGCGTGATTTCTCCACTTTCAACACAAGATTCTTTTTTCAAACTCCCAAGCAAGATTCTTTTTTTTTTTAAGTTCTTTTCTCAATTTTTTTTTCAACTTTGTAGCTTTTTTATTTTTTTCTTCCTTTTCTTTTTTTATCTTGCACTTTCACTTTGTCTTCTTTTTTTTGTTTTTTATTTTTCTCTTTTTTCTTTCCCTTATACCTTCCCATATTGCAATAATATTACTTCTTTTGTGAAACACTTTAAGAAATGATTAAAAAAGAAAGACTCAATAAATAAGCTAAAAAGAGTGACTAGCAGCATTATGTGGAAGGGCAAAAATATTATTCCAAGGTTCAAAATAAGAAACATGGTTTAATATCATCTCTCAAGGAGACACATAATTCTACTAACTTCTATGACATCAGATTAAATACAAGTGTGATATAAAACTTCTCTTTAGCCAAAATAATAATGAAATGCTCTAGCACTACAAGAAATTCGTTGTTTAGCAAAGGAGTTTTCAATCACAATTCTTTCACTAATTAGCGGCATATTTGCGAGAGATTAACGAGGGAAATTGATCCATCATTAAATTCTAAAAATAAATGCAAGGTGGAAAGAGGTACTGAATAGCGAGAGAATTACAAGAAAAATTTTCTCTCGCTAATAAATGTCCATCGCTAATGTAAGTATCAATTTAATCATTTTAAGGCATGAGGAGAAAATTTTGTACAAAACAATTTAAGGAATCAAATTTACTCCAACAATGTAGCACCCTAATCCTAGATACCGTAGGTAAATAGAATTAAGGGTGTCACTTATTAAAATAAACGTAAACATAACCTTTATAATATCTAACAACACATAATTATATACAACATTTAACAAAATAAAAGAGCAAGACATTTTACGTGTTTGGCTACTTGCTCTTTCTCACGAAACTATCTAATATATCTGAAATTATAATTTTACCAACATGATTACAAACACTTAATTACACAATCACTAATATAAATACAGAACTTATTACAAACTAAAAATAATTTTACGCAATTAACAATTTGCTCCTCACCACAAAATTACAAACCATGAGATGCGAAAATATAAAACTAATAAGTTAGTTACAATAATGATATATACAAATTTAAATAATAGCTATACAAAATCTTCAATGCCTTATTTCACTCCTGCTTTGGTCCTATACTGGATTTACCATGAAAATAAAGAGTTGGGGTGAGAATTTAAAATTCTCAGTAATATAGTTAAAGTTGTTACAAAAAAAATATATAATCCAAAACTTAATCCTTTCATTTTACTTCCTTTAGTGGATTTTACCACTTTAATCACCTTAATATCACATTGATCAATGCTATATTCAATTTATGTCCTAATATTTTAAACAACAAGCAATCACAACCATTATCTTTCCACAAACCAATCAAGTTTGTAATCAACAAAAGAGACACAACAAAATCATTTAGCTGTGACTTGTCACTTCCAAGTCATTTCAATACCATTCTAATCCAATACACTCTTTAAAAATTTTTCCTAATAAAATACAATTAGTCATGAGCATCATGCTCCTTCCAAGATTAACATTTCCAATCAATAAAGCTTCAATGCATAGTAAACTCAAATTATAATAGTGTCATAGTGGCTGTCACACCCATCGTAAGGTACCACATTTATGTTACTTAATTACCAAATTACCTTTTTTTTTATAAAATATGAATTGCAACGTAAATACGAGTTGTAAAATTTCTTAATATTGTTAAAATAAACTTAACAAAAAATAAAAATATTAAAGCATCGTCACAAATAATTTACATCATATACATTACAAAAATACTGTCAAAATTATTTATATACAGACCAAGTTCTCACAAGTATTTGACATTAACTTAAACTAGCATACTTGCCCAAGTATGACTAGACAGCAGAACCCTCAGACGGGTCCTCCTCAGATTCCTCAGCAGGTAGGAATCCAACTTGACGCGAAGTCCTACGGACAGGTGTCTGCGCAGATGACACTATACTAATCTCCGTTGGGATGTGATACCTACCACCCCAATACTGCCTAATCGACAGCGAAAATTCGACATGTACATATATAGTTACAGAAAAGAACGGATCTCCATGAAAAATCCTGCTCATGTTCACCGTCAGATGTCCCTGATAAATTAGTCCCTCCTCATTGGGACTAAACCTCCAAGCGCTAGCTCCACCATGGAACTATAGTCTCACGTATCCGAAGAAACTCGACCGGGCTGCCATCTGATCAAAACTCAGCTTCCTCCAAAGGAATATGCTCCTCTTCGCCTTCTTGCTCAACACCTTATTCAGCGTCTTTACAAATATAAATACAGTACAAAATAGACATACAAGAGGTGAGATCACCTGCACCAATACCAACATGGTAGCATAGAGATAACACAATAACACACCATACCGATATATTATACCATAATTATGATTATGCCATCAATATTATTCATCATCACAATAGATATAATAAACAATAATTACAATCATGCCCTCAACATTATCCAAATATTTAATAGTCATATAATAAATAATAATTACAATCATGCCCTCAACATTATCCACTTATTCAACAGTTCAAATATCACACCGATATAAATGCTCAAATTATGCATGTGCACATAGACTCAATTTCCTACTCCATGGAGCTAAAACTCAAGTCGGAGAGATTGATCGAAAAGATCTGTCTGTATCAACATGCCTCAGACCACGTGTCTCAACTCTCATAAGTATTTACACATCTAGTATATACACGACAGTCTTTATCAGATCTTGATTAAGAATAGTGTCTCGGTTTGGATCATCGATGTGTTGCATCGGTCTAACCCACGATACAGAAGAGCTACCAACTGTCCATTGTGAGCAACCCGCATGTCGATGCCCCCAAGGTCAATAATGACTTACACTACGTATATCGCATCCGCTCAAGAGATGTATTCTCTCCTAGGCAATTTGCCTTATCTAGTCCATCGGACCTTTCCAATGCATGTATAATGCACCCAATGCCAATCACAGGCTAATCTCATAATTTCTCATATAATGTCCATACACTAGTCCAACAGTAATCTTACTGTATATTCAATCGCGAAATCATATTATCGTATTTTCTCAATCTCACAATACTTTTGTCGCGTTTTCACAATCGCGCAACATTTCTATTGTGTTTTCAAATCACGTAGCGATTTTCCATCGTTTTCTCAATCGCGTAAAAATATTCCATCATTTTTCAATCGTGTAGCGATTTTTTTCCACATTTTTGAAATCGCGTAGTTTAAAATCTCATTTTTAAGTTACGGAAAGCATTTTCCACCACTTTTCCACTACGTAAAATATTTCTCAACCTTCTAAATTTTATTTTGACTTTTCAAAACTTTCATACCATTTCTTGCTTTGCTTTTCCATATTTTCTGACTTTAAAATTTCCTAACACACTCAAAAACCCAATGAGTGAGCTATACGTTAGAAAATTTTGAGTCATCAACATTTTCTTCATAGTTCTAAATCAACTCTAAAAATTAATCCTCTTCAAAATAAGTTGAGGTTCAAACACTTTCAACCTCTCTTTTCCTTTCATAACCAAAATTTCTATTTTTCAAGTGACAAAACACATTGTTTCCATTTCTAAAATCCTTATTCTCATTCTCTTTAAAATTAATTCCTTTCAATTTCTAAATCATAATTTCATACAAAATTTCCTCATTTCAAGCCTTCAAAACCATGAACACTTGGTCTTTGAAAACCAACACATCTTTTCTTTTTCCTTTCCTTTCTAAGCATCCAAATTTACCATTCATGAAAATTTTAGCTTGGAAACACCTATTTTGAGGTGTCAAGGCCGTGAACCTCTCGGTTTTTGGAACCAAAATCATTTTCCTTGTTCACCATTATCATAGCATACACAATATATTCATATCATCTATATCACAAGCATTCCATAATAAAGCAATAAATCATGCAAACTATACAAAGCATAAACAAATAAATCAAAACACTTAAACATCCACAAACACTACAAGAAAAGTCATGATTTGCGAAAGATAAATCCGCCGCAAATAAGCTAAAATCCACTGCAAATTGTCAATTTGCGGCGGATATGGTCGTTGCAAAGTAATTTGCGGTGGATTTTAGTTTCCACCGCAAGGTGGCCACAAATCTCTCCGGCAATACGTCGGCATCTAGTGCCGGAATTTCGGTGTTGTGGCGGATTTCGCTAATTTGCGGTGGATTTTTCTGCCGCAAATTTGAGGTGGATTTTTGCAGCGGATTTGTCCGCTGCTAATTTGCAGCAGATTTTTTTAAATTTGCTGCAGAAAAATCTGCCGCTAATTTTTTTTTACAAAAAAAAAAGCTCCGGTGACTAGAACAACAGGAGCTTCTAAATCTTGATTTGCTACAGAAAAAGCCGAATTGTGTGCGCCATTTTCACACAAATTAACCATTTTCTTGCAAAGTTAAAAAAAGTAAAAACTAAAAGGGGAAAATGTGGTAAGATCTGAACCAGAGGAGCGGCACGATGCGGTGCAGCAGCTGCGATGCGGTGTGGTGCGGCGGCAGGAGCGGCGTGGTGCGACGGCAAGGGCGACATGGTGAGCGGCAGGGGCAAAATGGTGGGAGAGGGGTGAAATGGTAGGAGATGGAAGAAATAATGGGATAGGGGTGAAATGGAAGGAGAGGGAAAAAATAGTGGAAGAGGAAAGAAATGGTGGGGGGGTTAAGGCCTCTGACTGGGTATTTAAGATCTGATACTTTAATTTGAATTTGTGGCAGATTTTGCGGTGAATTTTTCCACTGCAAACTTTTTTTATTTGAAAAAGTATGGTCAACACGCATCTGGCACTTTTTTTAAAAAATTTTGTGGCGGAATTTGCGGTGGATATTTCCACCGCAATACTTTTTTTTTATTTTTTAACTTATAAATTTTTTTTTTTTTTGTGAAGAAAAATCCGCCGCAAAATTCGTCACAAATTGATCCGCCGCAAAATCCGCCGCAAAGTTTTTTATTTTTAAAATTTTAAGATAAATTTATTTTTTATTTAATAGTTTTAGAGAAATATCTCACGTAAAATCCGTCATAAATTTATCCACCACAAAATCTGCTCCAATTTTTTTTTTTATTTTTGTATTTTTAAAAATTTAAAATAAATTTCTATTTTATTTAATAATTTGCGGTGGATATATCTGCCGCAAAACTTTTTTAATTAAAAAAAAACTTTCCACGGTGAATGTTTCGTCGAAAAAAATTGGGAGGGAAAAATCCGCCGCAAATTTATCCATCGCAAAATCTGCCACACATTTTTTTTTTTTTTATTTTTAAAAATTTAAAATAAATTTCTATTTTATTTAATAATTTGCGGAGGAAATATCCGTTGCAAAACTTTTTTTAATCAAAAAAAACTTTTCACGGTGAATGTTTGGTCGGAAAAAATCTGCCACAAAATCTGCGGCAAAATTGAGACGGATTATAATCTGCCGCAAAATATGCCTCCATTTGCAGCGAATTCGAATCCGCCGCAAAAATCCGCTGCAAAAACGCGTTTTTCTTGTAGTGAAATAAATTACACAACCGTGGATATGAATCCTCACATGGATTCACCATCCATCATATACAAATTCATTTCTCACCACCATACTTGATTGGTGAGATAGATCTCCCTCTTACCTCTTGAAGAAACCTCCAAAACTCCTTCCTTTGCTCCTTTTTCAAGTCCTTCACCACCAAGGGCTTCTTAAACATAAAACAAACATAATTTTATTAGCATTTAAAGCTTGAACAAGAAAGACCATGGATCAAATCATGGCCTAGAACATGAAAATGAGATAAGAAGTGAAGTTTCCATAACTTCACCTTAAAAACCCTAGAACTTGATTTTGAAGAAAGTCCTTGAAGATGAATGATCTAGGACTTGGACCAAACTACAAAGTGTCTTAGATTGAGGTATAGATTCAAGAAGTAAGGTTAGTTGAAATTTTTGGAGAGTGATAGTATGAACTAGGGGTCTTGGCCGTGAGTAAGGATGAAAGAAATGGAGAGAAAATATTTTGTGAGCTTAGCTTTTGGAAAATGATAAAGATGAATGGTAATGTGTCTTGAAATTTTTGCTATGGCATTTAAGCCTCCCAAAATCGAAGCCCCCCCCCCCCCCTTGTACACTCAAGGAATGACTAAAATCATTAGCCACCATTTTGGAGTTCAAGAGTGTAACACCCCAAATTTTCTAACTATTTGACAGTAATTTTGACAGTTAACAAAATTCTACTGTTTAGTGATTTCTGTGTACTGTAAAATTATTTTGAGTATTCCATGAATATATTTGATTGTTTTGTGTGATTTACTCCGTATCAAGAAAATAATAATTTTCGAGCCGAGAAAAATCTTGTGTAATTTAATTATTACTATTAAGTATTAATTATATTACGTAATCTGATTTGATTTTCATAAGTTTTATAATTTTTATAATTTTGTGGATGATTATGAAATTTTTATATTTCTCTGATTATTTTCATATTATCCATGGACTGTTTGTGGGCCCAGAGGGGCTGTATGTGGGCCTAGGTGGGCTCGAAAAAGTGAAAATTTTTCTGCAGCTCAAAAATTTTGTACTGTTGAGAAGGAGATAGGAGATCTTACTAAACCTGAATCTGAAAACAATTTTTGAAATTTTTTTTACTGTGTTTTATACTGTATTTAATTATCGGGTGATAAAAATACAGTAAAAATATTATTCGTAGGGTTATAACAAATAAAAATAAATATTGTACTACTTAGTCAACATTAGTGGCTTGGACATCCACCATTGATTCAATCAACGGTGGAGATTGGTCTTATAAAATGTCTAGGACCATTTGTGACCCTTGGATGTAAAGTTTGAAGGAGTAATCTTGACCATTCATTTTGGAGATACATCTAATGGCTAGGATTTCAAGGAGGAAAGATCTAATGGCCTAGATTAAGTCTTCCATCTAAAGGCTACTTAGAATCTATATTAATCATAACCATTGATCTAATCAATGGTTAAGAATTCTTAAAATGGTGGCTAGTGAAATTTGTCACACATTTAGAGTGCATGAAGGGGGGTTCGATTTTGAGAGGCCTTAGGCCATAGCAAAGTTTCAAGACCATTATTGCTATCCTTGATCATCTTTGTCTCCTCCAAAAAGCCAAAGCTTCATCAAAATTTTCCCTCCATTTCTCTTCTCCTCTAGTTTCGGCCAAGACCACTAAACCTACCTTCCATCACTCTTTAAGTTCAAATAACCATACTTCTTGAATCTATACCTCATTCTAAGACACTTCGTAGTTTGGAGCAAGTTCTAAATCCTTCATCTTCAAGGACTTTTTCCAAGAGCAAGTTCTAGGGTTTTTGAGGTGAAGTGTAAGGAAACTTCACATCTTATCTCTTTTTCATGTTCTAAGCCATGTTTGATCCATGGTTTTCCTTATTCAAGCTTAATATACTAATAAACTTATGTTTATTTTATGTCCAAGAAACTTTTGTTGGTGGAGAACTTGTATAAAGTGCAAAACAAGGAGCTTTTTGAGGTTCTTCAAGAGGTAAGAGGGAGATCCATCTCACCAACCAAGTATGGTGGTGAGAAATGGTTTTGTATTTGATGGATAGTGAATCCATGTGAGGATTCATATCCATGGTTATGTAATTATTTGTGGGTGTTTATGTGTTTATGTGGTTTGTGTGCTTAGCATGGTTTATTTCTGCTTACATGCTTATTATGATTTTTATTTGCTTTTATGGTATGCTTGAAATATAATATGTTGATTATATGTGATGTATGCCATAAAAATTGTTGGAAAGGAAAATAATTTTTGGTTCCAAAGACCATGAGAATTTCGGCCAAGACACCTCAAAATAGGTGTTCACAAATTAATATTTTCATGAATGGTAAAATTGGATGTTTAGAAAAGTAAGGAAAATAAACAAAAGGTTTGTTTTCAAGGAATAAGTGTTCACAGTTTTGTTGAGGGATTTTAATGGTTTTGTTTGTGCAAAAACAAGAATGGTACTTAATTGATTTAGAAGGAAAAATAATTGATGGTTTCAATGGCCATGTCCACGATTTTGAAGGCTTGTAATGCCTTGGTTTTATGAAAGCAAAGTGATTTTCAAAGTGAAAATATAATTGATTTAGTGCAAGGATTTTAGAAATGGAAACAAAGTGTTTTATCACTTGAGAAATAGAAATTTCGGTTATGAAAGGAAAATAGAAGTTGTAAGGGTTTGAACCTCAAATTATTTTGGAAGAGAATTGAATTTGAGAATTTATTTTGAATTATAAACGAAATGTTGACGATTTAAAATTTACTAACGTAAAACTCATCCTTTGGGTTTTGGAGCGCGTTAAGAAATTTTAAGTGAGAAACATTGATTTAATTCAATGAAATGGTGAATTTATGGAATATATTGCAAAAAGGATTTTTTTGAGTAAGAAAATGTGGAAAATAATGTGAGAAGTCATATTATTTTGAGAAAGGTTGAATTGAAATATTGAGGAATATTTTACATGGTTGTAAAATGGTGAAAAATGATTTACGTAACTTAAAAACGTGATTTTTAAGCTACGCAATTTGAAAAACGTTAAAATATTTCTACGCGATTTGGAAAGCGTTTAAATATTTTTACGCGATTGAGATATTGTTGAAAAATCACTACGTGATTGAAAAATGATGAAATATTTTTACGTGATTGAGAAAATGATGGAAAATCGCTACGCGATTTGATAACGCAACAGGAACGTTGCGAAATTGTGAAAACGTAACAGAAATGTTACGCGATTGTGAAAATGTGACAAAAGTGTTGCGCGACTATGAAAACGCTATAATATGATTTCGTAACTGAATAAACAGTAGGATTACTGTTGGACTAGTGTATGGACACTGAAAAAATGATGAATTTAACAGTAGGATTACTATTGGAATAATGTATGGACACTGTATGAGAAAATGATGAATTTTACCTGTGATTGGCATTGGTGCATTGAACATGCATTGGAAAAGTCCGATGGACTGGATAAGGCTATTTGCCTAGGAGAGACGTACACCTCTTGAGTGGGTGTGATATACGTAGTGTAAGTCACTTGTTGTCTTTGAGGGCATCGGGGTGCGGGTGGCCTACAGTGGGCAGTTGGTAACTCTTCTGTACCGTGGGTTAGACCGATGCAACACACCAATGATCCTGACGTAGACACTATTCTTAATCAAGATCTAGTAAAGACTGTCGAGTATATGCTAGATGTGCAAATAATATGAGAATTGTGGCATGTGGTCTGAGGCATGTTGGTACAGACAGATCTTTCGGATCAATTTCTCCGAACTGAGTATTAGCTCTATGGAGTAGGAAATTGAGTCTATGTGCACATGCATAAATCTGAGTATTTATATCTGTATGATATAATAATTGAGGAATATTGGTTATGACAATTGAACTGTTGAGGAATATTGGATGATGATGATGATAATAATGTGATGGCATTATTATAATTATCGTGTGATTTGAATAATGTTAATGACATGATGGTAATTATTATTTATTATATTTGTTGTGATAAATAATGATTGAGGGCATGATTGTAATTATTGTATTTGTAATGATAAATAATATTGAGGGCATTATTGTAATTATGGTATGATGTATCTGTATGATATATGATATATGTTATCTCTGTGCTACTATATTGGTATTGGCATAGGTGATCTCACCTCTTTGTATATTCTTTTATACTGTAATTATATTTGTAAAGACGCTGAACAAGGAATTGAACAAGAGGGTGAAGAAGAGCAGACTCCAGTTCCATGGCCTAGTTTCTTTGGTTATGTGAGACTACAGTTCCATGGTGGAGTTGGAGCATGGAGGACTAGTCCCAATAAGAGGGGACTAATTTATCAGGGAAATCTGACAGTCAACATAAGCCGAGAATTTCATGGAGATCCGTTTATTTCCGCAACTATTTATGTACATTTCGAATTTCCACTGTCAATCAGGCAGTATTGGGATACTAGGTATTATGTCCCAACGGAGATTAGTATCGTGTCGTCTGCTCGGACACCTGTCCGTAGGACTTCGCGTCGAGTTGGATTCCTACTTGTTGAGGAATCTGAGGAGGACCCGTCTGAGGGTTCTGCTGTTTAGTTAGACTTGGGCAACTCGTTTAAATATTTAAGTATGTCAACTACTTTTGAGACTTAGTCTGTATATAAATAATATCGACAATACTTCTGTAATGTACATGATGTAAATTATGTGTGATGATGTATAATATTTTTATTTTCTGCTAAGTTTATTTTATCGATATCAAGAAGAAATTTTACAACTCGTATTTACGTTACAAAGCATATTTTATAATGGAAGGGGTAATTTAGTAATTAAGTAGCATAAATGTGGCACCCTACGGTAGGTGTTACAAAGAGTCATTGATTAGATCAGTGGTTAATATTTGTGTAGCTTCTAAGTTAAAGCTCCTAAATGATAAGACTAAATCTAAGCCATTGGATCTTTCCTCCTTGAAATCATAGCCATTAGATGTATCTCCAAAATGAATGGTCAAGATTTACTCTTCATACTTTCCATCCAAGGGTCATAAATGGTCCTTGCCACTTTGTGAGACCAATCTCCACCTTTGGTTAAATCAATGGTGGATATCCAAAGCCTTCATCACCAAGCTTGTTTCCTATTAGTCCTTCATAAAGTCGTCATAACCACTAAATTTGACTAACCAGTATAATATTTCTCTACCTGTTATTACTGTACGGATAATACTTACTGTATTTTTATTACTCGATAAATAATACAGTACAAAACATAGTAAAAGAAAATCTCGAAAATTGTTTCCGGTTTCAGGTTTAGTAAGATCCCTCGTCCCCGTTTCAACAGTATAAAATTTTCTGGCCATAGAAAAATTTTCGTTTTTTTTTCGGACCTACCCCGGGTCCGCATACATCCCGAGAATAATATTAAAATAATCAAGAAAATATGAAATCTCAAAAAAATTCGCAAAAATCATAAATATTATGAAATTCATGAAAATCAAATCAGATTTGAAAAATTAATTAAGAATCAACAGATATAAATAAAATACGTAAGATTTTCCCCGACCCGAAAATTATTTTCCTAACACGGAGTAAATCACACAAAATGATCAAATGCATTCACGGAATACTCAAAATAATTTTATAGTACCCAGAAATCACTAAACAGTAGAATTCTGTTATTACTGTCAAATAGTTAGAAAATTTGGGATGTTACAGTGGCTTTCAATATTTAGCTTATATATACACATTTTAAGCTATAACTTTCTACCCAAAGCCACCATTTACATGTTAAAAACAACCACATTGTAATTAAAACCAGGCAACTTTCTGTCCATATTATTTAACTACAAATAGGGCAGCATTATGTCTTAATTTTAAATCATCAGTCAAGCCACCGTTCAAGTATAAAAACAATACAAAATTATGCTCAAAATATATCACTCAGCCTTGATCATTCAGCTAGCACAATTTGACCATAAGTTTCATCAAATCGATTGCAAAATATCATACACAAAAATAACACTATTCTAGACTCAATAAGGTAGCAACATGCCATAACACTTCTATCCATTTCAAGCTACCATTTAACACATCAAAGGTAACCAGATATCAGTTAAATTTGGACAACATTATGCTATAGTTATTCATCATCATTTTAATCATAATTTCAAGTATAAATAAGTAAAATCATGGTCACAAACAAGGCAACAGTTTCCATAACCATTCAACCTTAATATCACAATGAAAACACACTTATTATATCATTTTCAACATCAACAAACTCATTCCAATAACCAATAAGAAAGTGTGAGCATATCAAGAATAAAGTTTGGCATAAATTTGGTATCCTCAATCCTTACTTATCCAATCACTTCACAAAGTCCTCAAAATCACATAATCAAGACAAAATCATAGATTAAGCTTTTGTTTTCTTTAATCAACTTAATTAACATGTGCATATAAAATCATACAAAATCACAAACTTTAACAAAATTCCTTCCTCATGGACATGAGATTCATAAACCATAAATCCACATTTTATTCAAAATTTGTCCACAAATAAGGAAGCCTTCTTCCTTAAAACAATTACATAATCAACATAGTGCTCATTGGAACTTAAAAGCACAATTTGTAAGTTATAAAACTTAGTCTTAGCCATGAACTCTATACACCAATTTCACAATCACATTTATCTTCATGCCAACATCATATACTCAAACCAAGCACAATAGTAAACAAGAAGCTAAATTTCAAACCATAATATTCTATTTTCTTACTATTCTGGCCGTGACACATTGAAATCCCAGGGTTCCAAATTTTTTATTTAAAGCTTTGATAAATGGAGAACAAAATGAACCTCTCTCATAGTTTAGTTCTAGTCGTGACTAACCTTGGCCAAGAACACAAATCCTCACTTCACAATATCATAATTTCCATTGAAAACTCTATAAAGATAATTGAGTCAATATCCATCCCCAGTTTTCTCTTTTGATTGGGAACCATAGGAGATCAAAACTAGAATTTTAAATCATAAGAACATAATAAAAAGAAGAACAATTAGAATTAAAATAGCCTACCTCATGGGGTTGCTGGTTCCCTTTCCCTCTCCGTCTTCCTTCCTTTTCGCACCCTCTTCTATTGCTCTTGCTTCCCTCAATTTTGCCCACCTTTTTTCCATTCCAGCACCCACAGAGAAGATAAAGAGTGGGAGTGAGAATCAAAGAAACAGAAAAGCAAGAAATGATCAGAACAAACCAAATTGAGTGACGGTGTGAACAAACCAGAGCAACCCGCGAATGAGAGGGATAGCGAGCATGGACGGTCGAGTGTGAACGGAAGAGAGCAGACAGCCGAGGACTGCCAAACAACAGAGGACGAACGAGAGAGACGAGTGCACAAATCAGAGAGAGAACGAACGAGTGAGGATGGATGAGAGAATGAGAGACCCGAGAGAGAACAAAGGAGCGAGAGAGAATGAGAGTGAGAAGTGAGCAGATGAGTGAATCAATGAAATGGAAAGGATATGGAAAATGAGTGGGTGAAAACAATCAGAAAAGCAAGAGAAAGAAAAAATGATAAAGATATTGAGAAAGAAAGATTAAAATATTCTATTGGAAGCATTTGTTCATCTTTTAAAAAAAAATTTAATCTTCCATAACTCAACCTCTAATTTCCTCTCAATCCTAATTCTCATCCTTTAACAACTGATTATAAGCACTTTAATCTGTTAATGAGTTTCACTATTCATTTCTAAATTAAATTAAACCTTATGAGATTAAACTAGGATTTCCACTCTCAACTTAATCCTCATCCTTTATTTTATGGGTTACTGATCCATTGATTTGATTATTTTAATCTCTACACATTATCTCAGTGTCATTAAGATGCCAAACAAACTTATCTGATCCCCTAAAATTTTTTATACCTCATTCCAATCCTTTATGACTTAGGGTTAAATTTACTATATTTATTCCCATCCTTTTAGCTATTTAAGAGGATGTTACATTTCTCCCCTCCTTTTTGTAATTCTTGTCCCCAAAATTTCACTTACTATACTAAAAATTTGGAGAACAGCTACCCTTAACTATATCTATCTTATACATTCCAATTTTGTTTTTTCAAAACTTAGATATTTACATTCTTTTACCATATCGAAAAATTGAGCTTCCTCTTGATTCCTTAAAGTATATACCCCGCCTATAGCCTACAATCTAAGCTTGGGCATATTTCCCTGTCCTTTGGTATCCAGGTAATATACAACTTCAATCGTTTGAACATTTACAATTACCAAGTCAATTTTGAATGTTAATGTCTTCAACAGAATAAGAGAATACCTAGTTATATACTTGTCCACATTGGCTAACATGTAAGCATGGGCGAAGAAAGATATAGTTTCAAACGTTGTTTTATTTGACAAAATGTAAGATGCCCTTTATTCTGCAAGAGAATATAATTTCTTTTTAACAAAATAACATTTCACAGAGGAAGTTATTAAATCCTTGTTCTATTCCAAAATTCTTATAGAGAGTATAGTATGGTAACATTACCAATACTTATTATAAAATGGTTCCAAAATGATTTCTAACATCCATAATCTCAAGGAAACTCATTTTTTCTATTTTTCATACTACTAAGATATATGGAAGTCCAAAGAATAAAAACCAACAATCATTAATCACATTCTTATTTACATTTACCAATTTCTTTTTATAAAAGGATCACTAAATTCATAATCAATGATGTAAAGATGGAATACTAGTCAACACGTAAAACTGACTTCACACATTTTAAAAAGAACTAATATCATCTTTATAACATACCTCATAATTCCATCTTAACAAATAAAGAAACAATATATGATAACTTTGTCGAACATATACATCTTCAGTTAGATAAAGAGCTACTAGTATTACTAGAGCATATACCACCTCAACATCATCACAATATTCCTCCATTAGTCACTATTTTCATTCTTTTGGGATGCTCATAATCAGGCATCAATCTTAATCCTCATTAATTTGATTCTAAAATCAAGACAATTGCTCATATAATTGTCATTTTATGCAATGCATTATGATGTATGATTATGTCTAATGAATGCCCTAATGTATGCTTATGCAATGCTAATAAAAGCATTTTGTTTTTAAGAAAACTCATGATGCTTGCATATTCTTAGGACATTGGGAGCACCTTTGGCCTAAACCAATACGTAAGAATAGCAAACCTCAAGTTTGAAAATCAAAACATGCAAGGTTACTTTTAAAATCATTATATAGAAAACACATGTTAATTGAGTATTTACAGGAAGCCATTTTGTTCTAGGAGGCGCCTTTTAATGTAATACCTCCAGCCAGGGCTCCAACCCCCAGGAAGTTGTGTTAATCTACTTAGTATTGTTCGTATTGCTCGGTATTAAATCCCCTCCTTCGGACTACAGCCCTTAATTGAGATCATTGAATCCCCTCCTTCAGGCTATAACCCTTCATTGGGATCAAACCTAGAACGCCTCCTTGTATTATTTTTTGGGTAGGCAGGACGCTCTTTTGTTCCTTGCACTACCAAACATTTTTAACATTACACTTGGCGCCTTTTTGTCCAAGCTTAAGTTTACAATAAATAGAAACCTCAAATAACAAGTTTGAAAATAAAATATGTATAGTTGTTTATAAACCATTCAGTTAATCCATTTCTTTCCATACTACATCTCATTGTGTAAAACTAATACTTCATACACTTTTTATAATCAAGTTCTCTTTGCATAATAGAGAAACTTAACCTTACCTATCAAACTTTTCATTCATGCCATACATTGTAGAGAGTGAGTAACTTACTCAACCTCAATCTACCTTTAGCTTTTCATCCAAATTAAGGCCATAGCATAATAGCCTTCAATCTGAACTAACACTATTGTGACTTTGTTTACCATTAGACAACCCCTAATCATAAATAAATCTCAATTTTCTCATCACAATTTTCAAACAAGAAATCCTATTCCTCTTGAATTAGTTAAACCGTGAGTTTCATAAAAAAAAATCAGCAGCAAAAATCATGTTCAACCTCACAAAGTAGGTGAACAAATTTAGAACAAGACCCCTTTTCCCTTCACAATTCCATCCACATAACCAAGCATAAAATGCATTCAAGATTAAGCTATAAGTATGGCAGCATACTATCATCATTTTACTTACCATTTACACCTCAATTTACATCATGGCCAATTCAACATTCTAATATCAAATCAACTTCACAAACTCATCCATTCACAAGCATGGTTAACATTTCCAATCAATAAAGCTTCAATGCATAGTAAACTCAAATTATAATAGTGTCATAGTGGCTTTCAATATTTGGCTTATATATACACATTTTAAGCTATAACTTTTTACCCAAAGCCATCATTTACATGTTAAAAACAACCACATTGTAATTAAAACTAGGCAACTTTCTGTCCATATTATTTAACTATAAATAGGGCGGCATTATGTCTTAATTTTAAATCATCAGTCAAGCCACCATTCAAGTATAAAAACAACACAAAAATTATGCTCAAAATAGATCACTCAGCCTTGATCATTCAGCTAGCACAATTTGACCATAAGTTTCATCAAATCAATTACAAATTATCATACACAATAATAGCACTATTCTAGTCTCAATAAGGCATCAACATGCCATAGCACTTCTATCTATTTTAAGCTACCATTTAACACATCAAAGGTAACCAGATATTAATTAAATTTGGACAGCATTATGCTATAGTTATTCATCATCATTTTAATCACAATTTCAAGTATAAATAAGTAAAATCATGGTCACAAACAAGGCAATAGTTTCCATGACCATTAAACCTTAATATCACAATGAAAACACACTTCTTATATCATTTTCAACATCAACAAACTCATTCCAATAACCAATAAGAAAATGTGAGCATATCAAGAATAAAGTTTGGACATAAATTTGGTATCCTCAATCCTTACTTATCCAATCACTTCACAAAGTCCTCAAAATCACAGAATCAAGACAAAATCATAGATTAAGCTCTTGTTTTCTTTAATCAACTTAATTAACATGTGCATATGAAACCATACAAAATCACAAACTTTAACAAAATTCCTTCCTCAGGGACGTGAGATTCATAAAGCCATAAATCCAGATTTTATTCAAAATTTGTCCATAAATAAGGCAGCCTTCTTCCTTAAAACAATTACACAATCAACATAATGCTCATTGGAACTTAAAAGCACAATTTGTAGGTTGTAAAACTTAGTCTTAGCCGTGAACTCTATACACCAATTTCATAACCACATTTATCTTCATACCAACATCATATACTCAAACCAAGCATAATAGTAAACAAGAAGCTAAATTTCAAACCATAATATTCTATTTTCTTGCTATTCTGGCCGTGACATATTTCAATCCCAGGGTTCTAAATTTTTTATTTAAAGCCTTGATAAATGAAGAACAAAATGAACCTCTATCATAATTTAGTTCTAGCCGTGACTGACCTTGCCCAAGAACACAAAATCCTCACTTCACAATATCACAATTTCCATTGAAAACTCAATAAAGATAATTGAATCAATATCCATCTCCAGTTTTCTCTTTTGATCGTGAACCATAAGAGATCAAAACCAGAATTTTAAATCATAAGAACATAATAAAAATAAGAACAATTAGAATTAAAATAGCACCTACCTCATGGGGTTCCTGGTTCCTTTTCCCTCTCCGTCTTCCTTCCTTTTCACGCCCTCTTCTATTGCTCTTGCTTCCCTCAATTCTGCCCACCTTTCCTCCAGTCCAGCACCCATAGAGGAGAAAGAGAGTGGGAGTGAGAATCAAAGAAACATAAAAGCAAGAAATGATCAAAACAAACTAGATTGAGTGACGATGAGAACAAACCAGAGCAACCTGTGAATGAGAGGGATAACGAGCATGGACGGTCGAGCAGAACGGAAGAGAGTAGACAGCTGAGGACTGCCGAACAACAGAGGACGAACGAGAGAGATGAGTGTACAAATCAGAGAGAGAATGAACGAGGGAGGACAGATGAAAGAATGAGAGACCCGAGAGAGTGCAAAGGAGCGTACGAGAGAGAATGAGAGTGAGAAGTATGAGCGAATGAATGAAATGGAAAGAATAAGGAAAATGAGTGGATGAAAACAATCAGAAAAACAAGAGAGAGAAAAAATGATAAAGATATTTAGAAAGAAAGATTAAAATATTCTATTGGGAGCATTTATTTATCTTTTAAAAAAAAATATTTTAATCTTCCATAACTTAACTTCTATTTCCTCTTAATTTTAATTTTCATCCTTTAACAACTTGTTATAAGCACTTTAATTTGTTAATGAGTTTCACTATTTATTTCTAAATTAAATTAAACCTTATGAGATTTAATTAAGAAACTCTTGGTGTTTAATTTATTCTATTTTTACTCTCAACTTAATCCTCATCTTTTATTTTATGGGTTATTGATCTATTTATCTGATTATTTTAATCTCTACGTGTTATCTCAGTGTCATTAAGATGTCAAACAAACTTATCTGATCCCTCAAAATTTTTTATATCTCATTCCAATCTTTTATGACTTAGGAATAAATTTACTATATTTATTCTCATCCTTTTAGCTATTTAAGAGGATGTTACATTTTTAGTAGTCACTGTTACTATAGTCAAAGTTCTCTAACAAGTAATTCGTAATTTTGATGTGGCTTTCTTAATAAAATAAACAACTTCATGTTTAGAGTATTGAGGCATATGTTCTATGTTAGTTTCAAGCAAATAGATGCCAACTGATAAATTATATAGATACTTAGTGCAATATAAATTTTGTTCACAGAATCATTCATGGTGTGAAAAACAACAAATTTTGTTTGTTGTTAGTTGTTATTCTGAAATTGATGACATTGTTTTACTAGCTTTGATGCCAAAAACTATTTAATGAGATGAGTTTTCTTTTTGAAAGTATTTTTTTTATTTTTGAAATAAAGTTAAAATAGCTTTTAGGTTGAGCTTCTCCTTATCTTATAGATCCTGTATGATGGTTGTATTTGAAGAAGACAAAAGAGTGATGCTAAAATAGGTTGACCATGGTACATTCTTGTGTGCCGAAGTTGTAGGTTTAGAATGTTAAGGTCAAGTGGCAAATGATAACCTTTTTGTAGGGGTGGATAATGACTAGTGTTTACTAGGTAAGACATTTTCAATGACTGGCTGCTTTGTCATGGTTGCTGGAAAGATTAGAAAAAGACATATCAATTTAGGGTTCTTTATAACCTCTTTATATATATATATATATATCCTGGGTCACTAATCTCGAGGGTCCCTGTCTCATGTTGATCAAGAAGTCTACCATTTCAAGGCTTGAACACACCTCTAGAGCTTCCTCCATTCTAAAGCTTTCCAAGATACATAATCAATGAGGCTCCCCTAGGTAGCTAAAATGGAGCATCTTAGGTGTTGCCATGCCCTTGAATTGCTTAAGCCTATGATAGTTGTTTGCCACCTTGTGCATTTACTTGGCATCCTAGTTACTTTAAGACAATTTAGTTAGGATAAAAAATTCTTCTGAAACATTAGCCACCTACACTTGTTTAGAAAGAAAGAAATCACGATTACGTTGACATCAACTGTCAAAGGGAACGCCATGCCATCAATTTCGGCAGCACCTGTGCCATTACTATGTCCTTGTTGGTTAATGAGTTGTTATTTGGTTTTGAAATTCTTTACTTTTCATTCCTTTTGAAACCCTTACAAGTTTGTTTTTTCATGCATTTATTCTTTACTCTAACTCTTCAAGTGTTCTCACTCTTTTATTATAGGTCATTTTAGTGAAGATTGTGGTCCTAGAGTCTCTATTTACCTCTGACGCTAGTTTGTCAAGTTCTTCGATGAAACTGTCTACCCAATCCTCAAAAGAATTCATTCCTCATGTCTTTTCTTTCGAGATATAGTGCAAGTTACCCACCCATCGTGTAGACTCTGTTTCTACTAAGACCCACCATTGGTTGACTAGTGGCCATTCTTCTCAACCTTTTTCTCCACTTCCCCCTTTCAGATGATTGCTTCTTTAACTTGGCTTCTATGGTGAAGCATGTTCTTGAAACTAATCTTCCTCTTTGATATAAAGACTCTTATATGCTTAGTTTTCATATTGACTCCACTTTATTATGCATTCGCTTGCTCATCGAAGAATTTCCATTGAGCCCTCTCCATTTCATGATGCACACAAATCGTTTAGGCAAATTGATAGAGATTTTCAAGAAATAAAATTATCTCTTACTTATAAGTGCACAAGATCAATGTAATATTTGGCAAATATAAAGGTGTTGTACCCACATGGAGTGACATGATTAACTAAAATATAATATCTACCAAAATTAATTTAAAGAAAAATAATAAATTTTTATTTTATTTAATTAAACTAAGAATCTAAACTACGTGTTAAATTAAAACTAAAATTAAATAATAAATCTTAATAAAATGACTCAAATTAAAATGTAAGAACAATTCTACGATCTCAATCCACTACTAATCATGCAAAGATGAATTTAACTTGAATGAAAATTAATTTTGTTCTATAGAGTAACTATGGCTACAAGTTTTGATCACTACTAAAGATTATTGAAATCTAATTAATGACATAATTCATTTAAAATAACATGACATATTCAAATTATGACATAAACCATTTAACATAACATGAACTATTCAATTCTTAGATCTGAAAGCAATGAATACTATTACACAACCCATACCTAAGACTACAAGAATTAGGCATACGATTAAAAGATATCAATTTAAATTTACTAATTGACTGTGAGACAGTCAATAAAAATTAAATTGAATAACAATTAAAGATCAATAATTATCAATATTGTACAATTATAGAATAAAGAAAAATATCTCAAACAAAGTTAAACTATCTAAAACAAAAGGTTAAAGTTTCATTTTAATCCTAGAAAATAAAATTAGCTTCTCATAATAAAAGTAAAGAGAAAAGAAAAATTCATTAAAAAAGAAGAATTTCTCCTTCTCACGGACTGTGCCATTGCTACATTGTTTCTTCTCTTTCTCTGCGTAGATGCCATTCAATTCCCCCTCTCTCTCAAATGCCCTTTTTATTTCAGTTTCATCCAATCTCTCCTCCTGATGCACGTCTCTTCCTTTTCATGGGCTTGTATTTTTTTTTCTTATCAAATCCTTCTAATTGAATGTGGGCCAAGTCGTGGCCCACACTTGACTTTATATTTTTTTTTTCATTTTGATTCTTTTACTTGTTATAGGCCCAATAACATAATGGTTCAATAGGAGATGTGGCTATTGGTTGTGGCTTCGTACTACTCAAGAAGGAGCGATTGAATTGAGTAATAAAACTTTTTCTAATTTTTTCCCTTTTTACAAAAACTTATTCTTTTCTTTAATTATAAAAAGGATTTTGTCAACCGACAAACCAAAATATGTTTTGCAAAATGTATTTCTATCAAGATTTGAAACTTATAAAGAAATATTAATAGTAATGATGATTTCAGATATGAACAAGATTATAAACTAATCAAATCATGCAAACATCCCTAATATATTGCTTAATTCATACAATTAACAATACAACAAATAAAGAGTTAAGGGATAGAGAAAATTGCAAACCGAAATTTATCCTGGTTTAGCTACCTCCTCTGGTAACCTACATCCAGTCCCCACACCATTGTGAGTTTTATCCACTATTGAAAAATCAATATACAAGATTCTTTACACAAGCTTCACTTCTAGGTTCCTTCTACCCAAATGACAACTTTTTAGTCAAAGCAATCTTACAATTCCCACAAGAATTCCTTCTATTCTTGCATAGCACCAAGAGTCCTTTCTACTCTTGATTTCATCAGCGAGAGAACCTTCTCTCTTATCTCTCTTTTACAATATGAAAAGATTGAATTAGATTCTAAGAAAATCAGATACAACAGCTTGAAGTTCTATAGAAAAGAAAACTTTGTTGTCTTTTAATGAAAAGCTTTCACAGTATTTTTGAGTTTGATCTCTAATTTCGAATAAATTGTTATTTTGAAAGTGTTTGCCAATGTCCTTATATAGGTATATTTCAAAATAGATCCGTTAGACACACTTTACAAGTCAGTTAAGATCAACATAGATTCATCTGAAAAATTTTGTTATCAGTCAATCGATTAGTACATAGATATATTAAACAAAATTTCACTTTTACAACATGTGTACATCTATTGCTTAATCGATTGTGTTCTTGATCTTTATTAATACACACATGAGTACATCGATGTTATTCTTGAAAAACACTCATATTCTCAGCCCAGAAGAGTATACATCGATTACCCAATCGATTGTATGGTTATTTCAAAAATTCTTGCTTCTATTCTGCCTTATACATAGATGTATCAATTGATGTACAGATACAAAAATGCATACTGATCAAGTAAGTCCAGAATCAATCGATATATACATAGATGTATAACACTTATACATGAATGTACACTTAGATTTTCATTAAATCCATAATCAATTGATATATACATAGATGTATAACATTTATACATAGATGTACACTTAGATTTTCATTAAAAGTTAGTTAATTAACTGAAAGTACATCGATGTACACATAGATGTACAGACTTATTAATTAACCTTTTTCATTCTTAATCCATTTTCACTTTTGAAAACCATTTTTACTTATTTGAGAGAGCTTAATCAAAGAATTAAACAAAGTCTTTTCTTTACAAAAAGGTTCCTAATGATTTTTCTTGAATTCCTTCTTCATGATGATCCTTCTTCAAGTTTTCCTTCATGATCCTTTGCATCCACTTTTCTTGCTCCATAAAATCTCATTGAAAAAGTCAAGCTTGACAAGTAGTTAGTGAATCAAAGTAATAATCATGCTAAGTTTAGTCATTAATCAAAAACATGCTAGAGTCATTTATCCACAAACTCCCCCTTTTTGATTGATGACAAACTTACCATACATAACATGTTTAACATTTAAAAATTCTTTGAAGTAATTAGAAATATCAGAGTAAATATCAGAGCAAATATTAGAGTAATAAAATGCAGCAGTTGTTTACCATTTACTCCCCCTATCTAATTGATAGTTCTTATCATTTGAACATGTATAGGATCATTGCATCATTATTTTAGATCATTAGTTATTTGTTCTAGTTGTTTTATTTAGTAGTATGGTACCCATTCATTCTCTCCCTTTATCATTATCAAAAAGAATATGTATGGGAGATTCAAAGTATTTAAAGCATGTAAAATAAGTAATATACGAGAAATTTAATCATTCATTGATATCAGCATAATCAAAACAAATTATATAGTCATGTATATTCATCATTGTTCAAAATAGTAGAACAATCACACAAAAAAAATAATACTAATATCAATCTAGACACACTTAAGACACCCTAAGATCTAAACATCTTCATTGGTCCTTGGTTCTTCAGTGTGTGTTGAAGCTTGGGCTACTTGTTCTTCAAGATTGCTTTCCTTTTTAGGTGCAGTAGCAGCAGCTTCTCTAGCTATGTTCACAACATCTTCAGAAGTTGGATGAACTTCTGGAGGTGCAGTGATGGAAATGCCTAGATGCTGATGCAAAGTGGCCATTTGGTCTTCCAGTGTGTTGAGTCTAATACCCAGATAATCAATAGACTGTTTCATTATTAGATGATGTTTGGTTTGCCTAACCTCAAAGTTCTGAAACATTTGAATTAGCTTGTCTATCTTGTTACCCATCTCTGAGTTATTCACAATAGCTCTTGGTTCTTCACCATCCATCCTAACCCACTCTCCATTAACTTTAGCAAGCTTTATCTTGCTAATGGTCCCCTTGTCAAACTTATGAGTAGCCTCTCTAGACTGAAACTTCTCTTCATTGTCCAAAGAGACTCAAAAATGTTCTAGCAATCTCACCACTAATCCAGGATAGGGTAGGGTAGCTCCATTGATTTTGTAATCCAGCATGTGCTTAGCAATTATGAAGCTCCAACTCATCTGCTTTCTTTGTATCATAGCCCAGAGTGGCAAAATATCATTATTTTACAACACAACATGATTTCCAGATCTTGGTAATAGCATCCAGCTCAGCACATATTGCAGGAGCCTATGCTGAATGTGCATAGAGCTGATGTTAATCAGTCTTCATTCTGGTGCATTTTCAACTAGAAGCACCTTCTTTGCTTCTTCTCTTTCAAAATTCTTTATCCATACACTGTTAGGTCCAGTACCAGCATGATTACTTCCCTTGTAATCTAGTCCAATAAACTGAGCAAACTCAACAAAACTCTTCTCAATTTTTCTGTTCTTCACTTCAGCAGAAAATCCATTATTATCCATCTCAAGTGTACAGTAAAAAGCTTTGATTAATGTAGGGTAAATGTCACTCCTAATTTGCAGAAATTGACTCAGATTATATTCCTCTAATATCTTGTGAAAAGTAAACTCATTTTCCTCAAAATAGTTGAAATCTACGGTTCTAGCCTCATGAATATCCCTATTTTTGAAATCATTCTTGTAAAGCATGATGTACTCCTCATCAGAGAAATACCTCTTGAGAAGTTCATTTTCAGTGACTCCTTAATCATTGTCTTCTTCTTCCTCTGTCCTCTTTCTCTTCTTTTGAGCAGTTTTCTTTTTGGGTGTTTCCTTCAACACTTTCTTCTTCTTCTTTTGTTTCTTGAGTGCTGGTTTTGAAGATTCAGCAACCTTTTTGCCTTTATCTTGTGTCTTTTGTAAGCTCTTGATTGGGAGCTTATCAATCCTTTGAGAAGACTAGGCTTTCTCAGTTGTTTTTCTTTTAGGGCGTGTAGGGGTTGCAAAAAGTGAAACAGAGTGAGGAGTGGAGAATTGAGTTGAGGAGGAAGATGTGGAGTTAGAGGGAACAGGTGTAGAGGGTTGAGGTAGCTTCACACGAGCCATTGAAGATTATTTCAAGCTCTGCTAGGGTTTAGGTCTTTGAAATTTGGATTGGAAAGGTGAGATTTGGAGGGAAGGGTTTAACTTTATAAACCCAAACCAGTCAATCGATTGCCTAATCGATGTATTAAAGGGTTTTTCATCCTTTACACATGTGCTAATTGATGTACTTAGCATTAGGATTTTAATTTTAAATCAGATACATCTATGTATTAATCGATGTATATGCTAAGTCAGAGAACCAAGTTCTGAAAACTTGAACTCAATCGATGTGTGAATCGATATATAAGCAATTGCAGCAAACACACAATCGATGTACAAATTGATGTATAAGAAATGTCAGAAAGTCTACCACTTGCAGCATACAACAAATCGATGTACCAATCGATGTATATGATAAGTCAGAGAGTCCTAAATTTTGGAACTATCGCACAATCGATGTTACAATCGATGTATATGATATCATGTACCTATTTTATTTAAAATAATCGATTTTCCAATCGATGTATGATGACTTCCAGAGAGTCATGTTTTTTGATTTTTGAATTCAATCGATATACAAATCGATGCTCTAATCATTTTAAGTCAACATTACTTGCATCAATCAATTGTATATCGATGTAAGGACATTTAAAATGAATTTCTAAGTTTGTACATAGATTACCTAATCTGTGTACCAACTTTTGATTAAGGATTTTGTCTAAATAAATCGATTGTGTAATCGATGTATAGACATCAAACATCAGATTATCATGCATTTAATACTCAAAACATCAAGCATAGGTAGGATCAATTATTCCTAATTCTCTTCTTATGTAGAAAAAGCTTTCTTTAGCCAATGGTTTAGTGAAAATATCAGCTAATTGCTTATATCTATGTACATATTCAATGATTATATCTCCACTTTGAATGTGATCCCTTATGAAATGATGTCTTATCTCAATGTATTTGGTTCTTGAATGCATTATAGGATTCTTAGTGAGATTTATAGCACTAGTATTATCACATTTGATTGGTACTTTCTCTAAGAGAACACCATAATCCATAAGTTGTTGTTTTATCTAAAGAATTTGTGCACAACAACTTCCTGCTGTAATATATTCTGCTTCAGCAATTGATAAAGCCACACTAGTTTGTTTCTTACTAAACTAAGAAACTAATGAGTTTCCTAGAAGGTGGCAAGTTCCACTAGTACTCTTCCTATCTAACTTGCATCCAACAAAGTCAAAATCAGAATATCCTACTAAGTTACATGTTGATCCTTTAGCATACCATAATCCCATTTCTTTAGTTCCGAATAAGTATTTCATGATTCTTTTTAAAGTAGATAAGTGTGATTCCTTAGGATTAGATTAATATCTAGCACACATACAAACACTAAACATTATATCAGGTCTACTTGCACTTAAATAGAGTAAGGAACCAATCATACCTCTGTACTTGGAAACATCTACTGATTTACCTTTCTCATCTTTGTCCAAGTAGCATGATGAACTCATTGGAGTAGCCATTTCCTTTGCATTCTCCATTCCAAACTTCTTCAATAATTCTTTACAGTACTTAGTTTGGCTTATGAAAGTCCCATCATCACATTGTTTGATTTGTAGTCCGAGGAAGAATGTAAGTTCTCCCATCATAGACATTTCAAACTCATTTTGCATTAGTTTGGCAAATTCCTTACACAAAGATCCATTAGTAGTACCAAATATAATATCATCAACATAAATTTGAACATGTAGTATGTTTTGTGCTTTTCTTTTAGTGAATAGTATTGTGTCAACTTTTCCTCTTATAAAATCCTTTTGAAGTAAGAAATTACATAGCCTTTCATACCAAGCTCTTGGAGCTTGTTTAAGTCCATACAAGGCTTTAGTGAGTTTATACACATGATTAGGAAGTTCATTTATTTCAAAACCAGGGGGCTGACCAACATACACTTCTTCTTGTATATATCCATTTAGGAATGCACTCTTAACATCCATTTGATACAATTTAAAATCCATGATACATGCATATGCTAACAATATTCTAATGGCTTCTAATCTAGCCACAGGTGCATATGTTTCATCATAGTCAATTCCTTCTTCTTGATTATAGTCTTTTGCTACTAATCTAGCTTTATTCCTTACTATGATACCATTTTCATCAAGCTTATTCCTAAACACCCATTTTGTACCAATTATTTGTTTATCCTTGGGTTTTGGAACAAGTTTCCAAACTTTATTTCTTTTAAACTGATTAAGTTCTTCTTGCATTGTCATAGTCCAGTTTTCATCAATAATTGCTTCATCTATAGTTCTAGGTTCAACTTGTGATACAAAAGCCATATTATTGCATGCATTTCTTAAGGAATGTCTAGTGGTTACCCTTTTGGATATTTCACCAATTATGTTGTCTAGAGAGTGATTCCTTGCAATTTTCCATTCTTTAGGTAGATCTTCATGTTGAGCTTCTATTGGAATTTTCACCAGTTCATCCACTTTGGCATTGTCCTGTTTTTCCTCAAGTTGAATCTCTTCCAAAGTTTCTGCAACATCATCAACAAATTCTTTTCCCAACCTTTTGGGGTTAGTTTCATCAAATGTAATATGTACAGATTCTTCAATTGTTTGTGTTCTTTTATTAAAGATTCTAAAAGCTTCACTAGATGATGAATAGCTTAGAAAGATTCCTTCATCAGCTTTAGGATCAAACTTTCCTAGATTATCTTTTCCATTATTTAGTACAAAACATTTACACCCAAAGACATGTAAATGTGAAATATTTGGTTTTCTACCTTTATAGAGTTCATATGAAGTCTTTTTCAAAATTGATCTAATCAAGACTCTATTCATTAAATAGCAAGTTGTGTTTACAACATCTGCCTAAAAATATTTTGGCATGTTTGAGTAATTCAACATAGTTCTTGCTATTTCTTCTAAAGATTTGTTTTTCCTTTCCACAACTCCATTTTGTTGTGGAGTTCTTGGAGCAGAGAAATTATGTTGAATTCTCAACTTTTCACAGAACTTATCAAATTCTTCATTTTAAAATTCTCCACCATGATCACTCCTTATAGAAGTTATTTTTATTTTGTACTAACTTAGCCATTTTCTTAAAGGCTATAAAAGCTCCATTCTTATGTGCTAAGAAGAAGGTCAATGTAAATCTAGAGTAATCATAAACTATAACTAATGCATACAAATTTTCTCTAAAACTTTTGGTCATAGAAGGTCCAAATAAGTCCATGTACAGTAGTTGTAAAGGTCTTTCAATTGAAACTATATTCTTAGCCTTAAAAGATACTTTAGTTTACTTGCCCTTTTGGCATGCATCACATAAACCATCCTTTGAAAACTTAATTTTAGGAAGTCCAATTACCAATTCTTTAGAAATAAGTTTGTTTAGATGATCCATATGAATATGTCCTATTCTTCTATGCCATAGCTAATTCTCATCTTCCTTAGATATCAAACAACATACATCACTAGCAGAAATATTCTCTAAATCTATCATGTATATGTTATTCAATCGATTACCTATCAGCTTTGCATTACTATCATGCTTGTTTTCTATAATGCAACTACTAGAGTTAAAGAATACCTTATAACCTTTATCACATAGTTGACTAATGCTTAGTAGATTGTGCTTGAGCCCTTCCACATATAGTACATCTTCTATCTTGGTAGTTGTGCTTCTTCCAACTGTTCCAACTCCTAAGATCCTTCCTTTGTTGTTATCACCATAGGTGATACTTCCACCTTGTTTGGGGGTGAAGGATGAGAACTTTGTAATATCTCCAGTCATATGTTTGGAGCAGCCACTATCAAGATACCAGTTTGAACTTTTGGCTTTCAAACACACCTACAAAATAGATTTTAAGCATTTGACTTAGGTACCCAAGTTTTGTTGGGTCCTTTTGTGTTAGTCATAACATATATTCCCTTGGGAACCCAAATTTGTTTAACACTAATTCTTGAAGGATTCCTAAAATAGCATGTAGAAGCTATTTGTCCTTTTCTTGCACGATAGAAATATTTAACAAAAGGACTAGTAGAGGATTTAGGTGCAACAAAGAGTTTCTTAAAAGCCTTTTCATGCAACGCTGGTTTATAGCCTATTCCAGCTTTGTCAGACACTCCTTTTTGCTGTCCTAATATGGCATTTAGATTATCTCTTCTCATTGTAAATTTAGATAGAGTGGTTTTCAGTTTTTCCACTTCTTTTTTCAAAATATTGCAATTAGAACATGTAGAACTAGATGCATTTAGCTTATTGATCATAGTTTCTAATTCTTTAATCTTAATTTGAAGAGATGCATAGTCACTACATTGTTTAGCAATGACTTTCCTAGATGAAATGGAGTTGTGGAAAGGAAAAATAAATATTATCTTGTAAAGTATTCACTATGTAATTCATCAAAAGCATCTTGTAGTTCATCATAGGTAGGGAGGATTTCATTTACCTCATCTTCATTGTCACTTTGATGGTTAGTCATGAGACAAAGATTGGCCTCTTCTTCCTCAGAATCTTCAGAGGAATCCATATCATTTTCCTCCCATGCTATGTATGCTCTTCGTGGCTTTCTATTCTTCTTGTCCTTGGACTCATGATTGTCATGCTTGTCCTTCTTTTGAAGTTTAGGACACTCATTCTTGTAATGTCCAGGTCTGCCATATTCATAGCACTTCACATTTGATGTTAAACTTTCAGCTTTTGAAGTGTTCTTCTTGGAAACGAAGTTTGAGGGCCTTTTGTTGAAGGTTTTCTTCTTTTTGAGAAATCTCTTGAACTTTCTAACTAGCAGTCCCATATCCTCTTTAGATTCACCATCTTCTTCAACTTCTTCATCTTCATCACTGTCAAGGCTTTCTTTGGAGACATGTGTTTTAAGTGATAAGCCTCTTTTCTTTTTCTCCTTCTCTTCATGATCATTCAATCTATGCAACTCCATCTCGTGCTCTTTAATTTTTCCAAATAATGTAGCAATATTCATGGTTGCTAAGTCCTTTGATTCAACTATAGTAGTAATCTTTGGTTGCCATTCTCTTGTTAAACATCTCATAATTTTGTTGATTTATTGTTCATCTGAAATGCTCTTTCCAAGTCCATTCAGCTGATTCACTATGTGAGTGAACCTTCTTTGCATATCATTGATGTCTTCACCATTCTTCATGTGAAAGAGTTCATACTCGTGCATGAGTGAGTTCATTCTTGCTCTCTTTACATCACTAGTTTCTTCATGAGTAATTTGCAACGTATCCTACATTTGCTTGGCTGTCTTACAATTTGAAACCCTGAAAAATTCATCATAACTCAAGGCAGAAGTTATAATATTCTTAGCTTTAGTATTATAACCTACTTTCTTTTTGTCATCATCATCCCATTCACTTCTTAGTTTTTCTTTCTTGGTGCCATTTGCATCAAGAGTGTGAGGAATGTATGGACCATTCTCAACAACATCTAATACATCAATGCCACTTGCCTCAAGGAATATTAACATCCTTTCTTTCCAATACATATAGGCAGTGCCATTGAAAGCAGGGGGTCTTGCCAAGGAAGCCCCTTCTCCCAAGATGTCATTTGAAGCCATCCTCTTAAGTTGTTAAGCTTTACACGAGAGTGAAAGCTCTAATACCACTTGTTGGTTGTGGCTTCGTACTACTCAAGAAGGGGGGGTTGAATTGAGTAATAAAACTATTTCTAGTTTTTTCCCTTTTTGCAAAAACTTATTCTTTTCTTTAACTATAAAATGGATTTTGTCAACCAACAAACCAAAATATGTTTTTACAAGATGTATTTCTATCAAGATTTGAAACTTATAAAGAAATATTAATAGTAATGATGATTTCAGATATGAACAAGATTATAAACTAATCAAATCATGCAAATATCCCTAATATATTGCTTAATTCATATAATCTACAATAAAGCAATTAAAGAGTTAAGGGATAGAGAAAATTGCAAACCAAGATTTATCCTGGTTCAGCTACCTCCTCTGGTAACCTACATCCAGTCCCCACACCATTGTGAGTTTTATCCACTATTGAAAAATCAATATACAAGATTCTTTATACAAGCTTCACTTCTAGGTTCCTTTTACCCAAATGACAGTTTTCAGTTAAAGTAATCTTGCAATTCCCACAAGAATTCCTTCTATTCTTGCACAGCACCAAGAGTCCCTTCTACTCTTGATTTCATCAGTAAGAAAACCTTCTCTCTTATCTCTCTTTTACAATATGAAAAGATTGAATCAGAGTCTAAGAAAATCAGATACAACAACTTGAAGTTCTACAGAAAAGAATACTCTATTTTCTTTCAATGAAAAGCTCTCACACTATTTTTGTATTTGATCTCTAATTTCAAATAAATTGTTATTTTGAAAGTGTTTGCCAATGTCCTTATATAGGTATATTTCAAAATAGATCCGTTGGACACACTTTACAAGTCAGTTAAGATCAAAACAGATTCATCTGGAAAATTCTGTTATCAGTCAATCGATTAGTACACAGATGTATTAAACAAAATTTCACTTTTACAACATGTGTACATCGATTGCTTAATCAATTGTGTTCTTGATGTTCTTGATCTTTATTAATACACACATGAGTACATCGATATTGTTCTTGAAAAACACTCGTATTCTCAGCCCAGAAGATTATACATCAATTACCCAATCGATTGTATGGTTGTTTAAAAAATTCTTGCTTCTGTTCTGGCTTACACATAGATGTATCAATTGATGTACAAATGCAAAAATGCATACTGATCAAGTAAGTCCAGAATTAATCGATGTATACATAGATTACATGGATGTACACTAAGATTTTCATTAAGTCCATAATCAATTGATGTATACATAGATGTATAACATTTATACATAGATGTACAGTTAGATTTTCATTAAAAGTTAGTTAATTAACTGAAAGTACATCAATGTACACATAGATGTACAGACTTATTAATTAACCTTTTTCATTCTTAATCCATTCTCACTTTTGAAGATCTTTCTTCAAGTTTTCCTTCATGATCCTTCGCATCCACTTTTCTTGCTCCATAAAATCTCATTGAAAGGTCAAGCTTGGCAAGTAGTTAGTGAATCAAAGTAATAATCATGTTAAGTTTAGTCATTAATCAAAAACATGCTAGAGTCATTTATCCATAGTGGCCTAGCTTTAATTGTCTTGGTTTAATTATCTTTAAGCATATTCTTCTTTGACTAACATCATAAAAAAAGAAAAATTCAATAATTAATCTATTTAAAAAATTAATTAATAAGTCACAAAATCACCAAAAATACTCACATTAAAGTATAATAAAGCCTAATTTAAATATTAAAAACACATATTGTTAGGCTATTATCAACACCCCACACCAAAACTTTGCTAGTTCTCAAGCAAAGAATATTATACTCAAGTATTAATGCATTAAAGAGAAAAGAATGGATCTCGTGCATAAATTTATCCTAAATCATTTTAACTCAAAATTTAAAATCAATACCATTATACATTTTCAGGCAAGTTCAATCTCATAGGTAAGAATAAAAACTTAAGCAATTTAAGCACTACCTTCACATTAACAAAAACAAAGGCATAAGACTTCATCACACTTCTAATGACAATAAAAATAGTACTAAGAATCAATTTTATTCATCAATTAACTCAATTTCATGCCACCAAGTTATAACAAACCTCCTTCATAACATAGCATTTTCAATTTCTTTTTTTTTTCTTTTAAAAACACATGACTCTTAATGCTCTATCCCATAGGTGACTCATGTTGTGAGTATTCAATCAATGACTCCTGTTCCAGTTAGCCCAAGGCATTAGGCGATAAGGCACCCCTCAGATCTACTAACCCAAGCCAACCAATGGCATAGAAGCACCACAAGTACATATCCAGGTGAAGGCATAATATATGGAAATTAAAGAATAACCTGAATGTAACATCCTAAAAAAATTTCGTATCTCTTAAACAGCAATTTTGACAGTTAACAGAATTTTACTGTTTAGTAATTTCTGGATACTGTAAAATTATTTTGATTATTCTGTCAGCGTATTTGATCATTTGAGTGATTTACTCCGTGTCAGGAAAATAAAAATCTTCGGGCCAGGGAAAACTTTACGTAATTTAATTTTTACCGTTAGGTTTGAATTATTTTACGTAATCTGATTTGATATTTGTGCGTTTTCTAATTTTTGTGATTTTATGGGTGATTATGAAATTTTTATGATACTCCGACCGTTTTAGGACTGTTTGTGGGTCCCAATGGTCTTACGTGGGCCTAGGATGAGTCCCAAAATGTGAAAATTTTTCTACGCATAGAAAAATTTATACTGTTGAGATAGAGACAAGGGATCTTACTAAACCTGAATCTGGAGACAGTTTTAGAAAATTTCTTGTACTGTGTTTTGTACTATATTTAATTTATTGGACGATAAAAATACAGTAAATATAATTTTTGTGGGGTTTAGCAAATAAAAATAAATATTATACTGCTAAGTCCACAATTAGTGGTTATGATAATTTTTGATGGACCAATAGGAAGCAAGTCCAATATTTAAGACTTTGAAATCAACCGTCAATTTAATCAATGGTGATGGATAAGTCTAATAAAATGGCTATAACCATTTATAACCATAGGATTTAGAATTGATCAAGGGAGTAGATTTGGTCTTACAAAGTGGATAGGACCATTTATGACCATCGGATTTGAATTTAATCAACGGTGGAGATGGATCAATCATGACCATTGGATTTGGATTTAATCAATGGTGGAGATTTAGTCATCAAAGATGGCTTTGACTAATTATAACCCTTGGATTAAAAGTAGAAGGTGTAATCTTGACCCTTCATTTTGGAGATGCATCTAATGGCTTAGATTTCAAGAAGGAAAAATCTAATGGCCTAGATTAAGTCTTCTAAATCAAAAGTCTACCTAAATCCTAACCATTGAATTAATCAATGGTCTAAAATGCTCTAAATAGTGGCTTGAAAAAGATGACAATATTATTGCATGCAAAATGGAAGGCGGGGACGGTTTTGTGTTGTATTTAGAGCTAAAGGAAAAGTTGAAATGCCATTATTAGTTGCTTTAGTAAATTATGCACCATTATTGATTTTTGGCACTCTTAGAAGAATGCATATAGAGGGGGGGACGATTTTTGAGTTGTTTAGGAGCTAAAGAAAAACTTTATGACCATTATTACTTGTCATGGTCAATATGACATCATTCTTGACCATTATTGCTTTGTTTGCTTCCTTAGGAGATTTCTTGGAGGGGGGGACGATCTTTGGAGGCTTAGGACCATAGGAAAGTGTTTCATTCCTATCATTACTCATTGTTGGTCAATTAGTGATCATTTCCCCAAAACCTAAACTCTTAGAAAATTTTCTCTCTTTTCTCTCCATGGTGGTTTCGGCCATGACTCCTAAGTATGGCTTCCATCACTCAATAATTTTAACCAACCTTATTTCTTGAATCCTTACCTTATTCTAAACAACTTTCATGTTGGAGACTTCCTCTAAATCATTCATCTTCATGGACTTTCTTCAAGATCCTTGTGATGGAGTATTTATGGTGAAGTGTAAGGAAGCTTCATTTCTTCTTTCTTTTTCATGATCTAAACCATGTTTGATCCATGGTTCCTCTTAATCAAGCTTAGTATACTAATTTTATGTATTTTGTTTCGTATTTGAGAAGCCCTTGGTAGTGAAGGACTTGGAAAGACAAGCAAAACAAGGAGCTTTTCAGGATCTTCAAGAGGTAAAAGGGAGATCCATCTCACCAACCAAGTATGGTGGTGAGAGATGGTTTTATATTTGGTGGATGGTGAATCCATGTGAGGATTTATGATAAGTATATGGCATGCTTGTAGTATTTATAATGAAATATGTATGTGTGTGCGATAATGTGTTGATGGAAAGGAAAACAATTTTTGGCTCCAATGGCCAAGGGAGAAGGCTACGATTTTTGATGCCCTTAATTAGGGTTCATGTTGAAATTTTTCAAGAACAAGGGAATTGATTTTTAGGTCCTTAGAACTTAGTGAATTTCGGCCAAGACACCTCAAAATAGGTATTCACAAATTAATATTTTTATGAATGATGAAAATGGATGATTTGAAGAATATAGAAAATAAACAAAGGGTTTGTTTTTCAAGAGAACAAGAACATGATTTTGAAGGGATTTTTATTGATTTCTTTTGGGTAAAAAGTTTCTAAATGTTTACTAATCATGATTTTGAAAAAGAGATGGGCAAACATTGATTTTAAGGAAAGAAAGTGAAAAAGGATTTGCAAAGAAAGTGAAAAAGGATTTGTAAAGAAAGTAAAAATGAATTTAAAAAAATGGGTTTAGTTTTTATGACCCTCGGTATTTTGGTTTTGAAAAAAAAGATTTTAATGGTTTTGTTTGTATAAAAACAGAAATGATAAATAATTGAGTTAGAAGGAAAAATGTTTGATGGCTTCAATGGCCAAATACCCTACAATTTTGAAAAACTAGTTATGCCTAAATTTTTATGGAACAAAGTGATATTTTATAAAATGAAGTGTTTTGTCACTCAAAAGATTTGACAGTTTTCAATGAACACGTTCATGGTTTTTGAAGACTTGCGGATACCTTGATTTTATAACGAAATGATTTTCGCACAAGAATTTGGAAAGGGATTAGAGCGTTTATCACTTGAGAAAATCAAGTTTTTATAAACGAAAATGTTTTCGAACTTCAATTTATTTTGAAGAAGGTTGTGTTTGGAAATGATTTGGGAAAAATGAAGAATATAATGGTGTTTTGAAAAGTTACTAACGTATAAGTGATTTTCGAGTTTTGAAGTACGTTAGGAAATTCTTAAAGTTTGAAACATTGATTTATATTAATGAAAAGTGATTTTGTGGGTTATATTTGGAAAAGGATTTCTTGAGTATAGAATCGTGGAAAAAGATTTTCTTGAGTAAGAAAAAGTATTAAATGAAGTATAAAGTTATATTATTTTGAGAAAAGTTGAAAAAGAATTTTTGAAGGTTGAGAAATATTTTCTGTAATGAAATTGTGGTGAAAAATTATTTACGTATCTTAAAAACGTGACTTTTAAGCTATGCGATTTGGAATACGTTAAAATATTTTTACGCGATTTGAATTACATTTAAATATTTTACGTAATTTGAACTACTGTTGAAAAATCAATATGTGATTTAAAAGTGATAGAATATTTTTATGTGATTGTGAAAATGACGGAAAATCGTTATGTGATTTGGAAAGTATTTTAAATATTTTGAGAATGATGGAAAATAATTTACGCGACTTAAAAGAATGATTTTTAAGTTACGCGATTTTGAAACAGTGGAAAAATACTATGCGATTTGAGAAACATATATTTTTACGTGATTGAGAAAAAAATTGAAAAATTAGTATGTGTTTAAAAGTGCAACAGAAGAGTTGTGGAATTGTGAAAACGTAATAGAAATGTTGCGCAATTTTGTGAAAACACGATGAAAATGTTTTATGACTATGAAAATGTGATAACATGATTTTGCTATTGAATATACAGTATAATTACTGTTGAACCAGTGTATGGACACTGTATGAGAAAATGACGTGTTTTGCCTGTGATTGGCATTTGA
The DNA here is from genome assembly GCA_029884605.1 of Ormosia emarginata. Taxonomy (NCBI): domain Eukaryota; kingdom Viridiplantae; phylum Streptophyta; class Magnoliopsida; order Fabales; family Fabaceae; genus Ormosia; species Ormosia emarginata. The sequence goes on from JAQQTP010000088.1 coordinate 40,194,679, forward strand.
TGCATTTTACATGCATTATAAAGATATGCTTGTAATTGGCATTGGTGCATTGTACATGCATTTGGAAAAATATGTGTTAAGGCATATGATTAAATTAAACAAATGAAATTGAAAAGGTTTGGCCTTTATGGTTGGACTTGCACTGATATATTCGTGCATTGTATAAAGTATAGCTAAAAGCTATTTTGGCCCTTGTGGTTAAAGAGGGAATGAGAATTGATAGTGAGATCTATGATGGATCTTGGGGGCGTCAAGGCGTGCGGCAATGGTCGACCACAGTGGATATCTGTCTGTGGGCTAAAATTTGGACCATATGCCACTTGGCGATGCAGTCCGTTGTAACGCATTGACGATACTCGACAAGAACACGATTCTTTTCAACGACTGGAAGATTGTCTTTGGGCTAAGGCTGACAATTAACAGAGCATTCTCCTCGAAATTGTGAAAACCTCCATGGAGTTGTTTTTGAAAACCTGAGTCTATGTGCACATGCATGAATCTGAACATTTATATCTGTATGATATATTAATTGAGGAATATTGGCTATAACAGCTGTTTTGAATACTTGGATGATGATGATGATAATTAGACAATGTTGAGGGTATTATCATAATTGTTGTTTATGATAATTGAATTGATATATGATTGGATGATGATAGTTGATTAATATTGAATATATTATTAGAAGTCTGGTATGATATCCCTGTATGATATTGCTATTTGTGTTATCTCTGTGCTACCATGTTGGTATTGGTGTAGGTGATCTCACCTCTTTGCTTGTCTTGCTGTGTCTGTATTGTTAAAATTATACAGTAGAAGGAACGAGTTGTCTTAGACATAACGGGTGGCAGATATTCTGAGTTTTGGTGACAACATGGAGGAGTGGTCATTCAAGACTCGTTGGTGTGCAGTGTTAACAAGGAGCAGATATCTGATGCATCAAGATAGATACAAGAAGGAATAAGTATGTTAAGTTTTCTCGTTAATGTTGTACCGTGCTATTAAGTAGGACCCGTCATAGGGTTTGCTACTGTTAAAAAGAGAGAGTTTTCTGTTAGTTTTATATTTCTCGTTAAATTGTTAAATATTAATTGGTGTCAATATTGTATATTAGATATATTTTCAATAATACTTATAAATTTCAGTAAGTTTATGTTTCAGTAAAGAAAAAATTTTAAAACTCACATTTTATAACTCAAACCTTGTGCGAACTTTTTTTCAGATTATGAGTCAGGAGTCAGACATGTGATACTCTAAGGAGGGTGTTACATTAGTTAGTATCAGAGCACGGTTTGAGTCTTTTGGGGTTTGTGGTTAGGTCTATTTTGCTTGTGTTGTGTTCTCTGTGTTATTGTTTTCCGAAAGGAAATAATGTTGTTTATAATAGATATCAGATCCATTGTATTTCGATTCGCTCGTCTCTGAAGAAAAAGAAAAAAAAAAGGGAATGACTCGGGATAGTTATACTTGTGTGGAAGTGGAACATGTTACTAGTAATGCAGTTGCAGCTACGGGAGCAATGGGAGCAATGTGGAAAGACGACTGCACGAACAGAGGATCACTGAACAGCAAAAAACTGGAAGTTGAAGTTCAGGATCTGATGGAAGAGAATCAGTCTTAGAATATAAGACTACGTAATTTTGGAACCTGGTATTTCTTCTTAGGGATATTAGGAAAGTGATTGATTTCAACATAAAATGTTTTTACGACCATTGAGAAACCAGAAGCAGTAAGTAAAGTAAAAAGGGGCATTTAATGAAGTATTGTACGTTAAGGAAATAATTTGTTTTAAGTGCAGGAAGTTTGGAACACAATCTCTGAAAATAGAGTTCCTTTGAAAATAGAGTTTTCTGTTAGTAAAATCTTGGATGATAAGGAAAATTGTTACTCTAAGCGGAATGGGAGTGTTCTGAGCTGAAGACTTAATTAAGGGAGACTGTATTGCAGAAGGTAATACTTTGATCATAGTGTATATATTTGTGAGGAAACCTGTTCTTTGTGTAATATGATTGAGTAGATCAATTATATTTTAGAGTTATCCGTAATCCTCTGATTTGTTTATTTCTGTTTCTATTCTTAGCCGATCGAGCTATGGGTGTTATTCAAATTATTGTGATAGATCAAATTTTTGTGTTAGTTTGATCTGTTTTATAAATAGATGTGATCTTTGAAAATGGATTGGTTATTTTTCAACCATATCCTATGAGATTATTTCAACAAAGTGTGAGTAATTCAGAGAAAATCTATTCTTGAAAATTGGGGTTACATCCAATTCTTTGCTGGATATGTTCGATAACATATTCAATTCATTTTGTTATTTTTCATGATGTTTTCTTTCATCTACTATAATTGAAGGAATATCTTGCAAGGAAGGATATTCCTATATTTATATCTGTGTCATCGTATCAAAGTGGCGCAGTGGAAGCGTGGTGGATTCTTCAAAAGTTGAAGAAGTTCGTCAATGTGAAAAGTTAAGGCGGTAATGGAAAACCATAGAAAAAATTTATTGAGATATTTGTTTGATCAAGAGAAGTGAACAAGAGATAAAGAACTTTCATTGGTTAAAATCGTTTGGAATAACGTAAGAGGTGAAACTACGAGGGAACTGGAAGAAAAGATGGAAGAGGAATAGTTGCATTTATTCCGAGGATGTGAAATCATGGTTATTAAATTTCGAGGATGAAATTTCTGTAATAGGGGGAGTATTGTAACATCGTAAAAAAATCCCGTATCTCTTAAACAATAATTTTGATAGTTAACAGAATTTTACTGTTTAGTAATTTCTGGATACTGTAAAATTATTTTGACTATTCCGTCAGCGTATTTGATTAATTTGAGTGATTTACTCCGTGTCAGGAAAATAAAAATTTTCGGGCCAGGGAAAACTTTACGTAATTTAATTTTTACCGTTAGGTTTTAATTATTTTACGTAACTATTTGTGTCGATAGGGTTAAACTTGAGCCTCAAGATGTTCGATTTGATATTTGTGCGTTTTCTAATTTTTGTGATTTTATAGGTGATTATGAAATTTTTATGATACTCTGACCGTTTTTAGACTGTTTGTGGGTCCCAATGGTCTTATGTGGGCCCGGGATAAGTTCCAAAACCTGAAATTTTTCTACGCATAGAAAAATTTGTGCTGTTGAGACGGAGACAGGGGATCTTACTAAACTTGAATCCGGAGACAGTTTGTGAAAATTTCTTATACTGTATTTTGTACTGTATTTAATTTATTGGACGATAAAAATACAGTAAATATAATTTTTGTGGGGTTTAGCAGATAAAAATAAATATTATACTGTTAAGTCCACAATTAGTGGTTATGATAATTTTTGATGGACCAATAGGAAGCAAGTCCAATATTTAAGACTTTGAAATCAACCATCAATTTAATCAACGGTGATGGATAAGTCTAATAAAATGGCTATGACCATTTATAATCATTGGATTTAGAATTGATCAAGGGAGGAGATTTGGTCTTACAAAGTGGCTAGGACCATTTGTGACCATTGAATTTGAATTTAATCAACGGTGGAGATGGATCAATCATGACCATTGGATTTGGATTTAATCAATGGTAGAGATTTAGTCATCAAAAATGGCTTTGACTAATTATAACCCTTGGATTAAAAGTAGAAGGTGTAATCTTGACCCTTCATTTTGGAGATGCATCTAATGGCTTAGATTTCAAGAAGGAAAAATCTAATGGCCTAGATTAAGTCTTCTAAATCAAAAGTCTACCTAAATCCTAACCATTGAATTAATCAATGGTCTAAAATGCTCTAAATGGTAGCTTGAAAAAGATGACAATATTATTGCATGCAAAATAGAGGGCGGGGACGGTTTTGTGTTGTATTTGGAGCTAAAGGAAAAGTTGAAATGCCATTATTAGTTGCTTTAGTAAATTATGCACCATTATTGATTTTTGGCACTCTTAGAAGAATGCATGTAGAGGGGGGATGGTTTTTGAGTTGTTTAGGAGCTAAAGAAAAACTTTATGACCATTATTACTTGTCATGGTTAATATTACATCATTCTTGACCATTATTGCTTTGTTTGCTTCCTTAAGAGATTTCTTGGAGGGGGGACGATCTTTGGAGGCTTAGGACCATAGGAAAGTGTTTCATTCCTATCATTACTCATTGTTGGTCAATTAGTGATCATTTCCCCAAAACCTAAACTCTTAGAAAATTTTCTCTCTTTTCTTTCCATGGTGATTTCGGCCATGACTCCTAAGTATGGCTTCCATCACTCAATAATTTTAACCAACCTTATTTCTTGAATCCTTACCTTATTCTAAACAACTTTCATGTTGGAGACTTCCTCTAAATCATTCATCTTCATGGACTTTCTTCAAGATCCTTGTGATAGAGTATTTATGGTGAAGTGTAAGGAAACTTCATTTCTTCTTTCTTTTTCATGATCTAAACCATGTTTGATCCATGGTTCCTCTTAATTAAGCTTAGTATACTAATTTTTATGTATTTTGTTTTGTATTTCAGAAGCCCTTGGTGGTGAAGGACTTGGAAAGAGAAGCAAAATAAAGAGCTTTTCAGGATCTTCAAGAGGTAAGAGGGAGATCCATCTCACCAACCAAGTATGGTGGTGAGAGATGATGTTATATTTGGTGGATGGTGAATCCATGTGAGGATTCATATCTATGGTCTTGTAATTTATTTGTGGGTGTTTATGTGCTTTAATTATTTGTCTATGCTTGGTATGCTTTGCGTGATTTTATGGCTTTGATAGTATGCTTAAAATATGTATGATAAGTATATGGCATGCTTGTAGTATTTATGATGAAATATGTATGTATGTGCCATGATGTGTTGATGGAAAGGAAAACAATTTTTGGCTCCTATGGCCAAGAGAGAAGGCTACGATTTTTGATGCCCTTAATTAGGGTTCATGTTAAAATTTTTCAAGAACAAGGGAATTGATTTTTAGGTCCTTAGAACTTAGTGAATTTCGGCCAAGACACCTCAAAATAGGTGTTCACAAATTAATATTTTCATGAATGATGAAAATGGATGATTTGAAGAATATGGAAAATAAACAAAGGGTTTATTTTTCCAGAGAACAAGAACAAGGTTTTGAAGGGATTTTTATTGATTTCTTTTGGGTAAAAAGTTTCTAAATGTTTACTAATCATGATTTCGAAAAAGAGATGGGCAAACGTTGATTTTAAGGATTTGCAAAGAAAGTGAAAAAGGATTTGCAAAGAAAGTGAAAAAAGATTTGTAAAGAAAGTAAAAATGAATTTGAACAAATGGGTTTGGTTTTTATGACCATCAGTATTTCGGTTTTGAAAACAAAGATTTTAATGGTTTTGTTTATGTGAAAACAGAAATGATAAATAATTGAGTTAGAAGGAAAAATGTTTGATGGCTTCATTGGCCAAATACCTTACGGTTTTGAAAAACTAGTTATGCCTAAATTTTTATAGAACAAAGTGATATTTTATAAAATGAAGTGTTTTGTCACTCGAAAGATTTGACAATTTTCAATGAACACGTTCACGATTTTTGAAGACTTGCGGATACCTTGATTTTATAACGAAATGATTTTCGCACAAGAATTTGGAAAGGGAATTAGAGCGTTTATCACTTGAGAAAATCAAGTTTTTATAAACGAAAATGTTTTGAACTTCAATTTATTTTGAAGAAGGTTGTGTTTGGAAATGATTTGGGAAAAATGAAGAATATAATGGTGTTTTGAAAATTTACTAACGTATAACTGATTTTCGAGTTTTGAAGTACGTTAAGAAATTCTTAAAGTTTGAAACATTGATTTATATCAATGAAAAGTGATTTTGTGGGTTATATTTGGAAAAGGATTTCTTGAGTATAGAATTGTGGAAAAAGATTTTCTTGAGTAAGAAAAAGTATTAAATGAAGTATAAAGTTATATTATTTTGAGAAAAGTTAAAAAAGAATTTTTGAAGGTTGGGAAATATTTTCTGTAATGAAATTGTGGTGAAAAATTATTTACGTATCTTAAAAATGTGATTTTTAAGCTACGCGATTTGGAATACGTTAAAATATTTCTACGCGATTTAAATTACGTTTAAATATTTTACATAATTTGAACTATTGTTGAAAAATCAATTTGTGATTTAAAAGTGATAGAATATTTTTACGTGATTATGAAAATGACGAAAAATCGTTATGTGATTTGGAAAGTATTTTAAATATTTTGAGAATGATGGAAAATAATTTACGTGACTTAAAAGAATGATTTTTAAGTTACGCGATTTTGAAACAGAGGAAAAATACTATGTGATTGAGAAACGTATATTTTTATGCGATTGAGAAAAATGTTGAAAAATTAGTACATGGTTTAAAAGTGCAACATAAGAGTTATGGAATTGTGAAAACATAACGGAAATGTTGCGCAATTTTGTGAAAACACGACGAAAGTGTTTTATGACTATGAAAATGTGATAACATGATTTTGCTATTGCATATACAGTATAATTAATATTGAACCAGTGTATGGACACTGTATGAGAAAATGACGTGTTTTGCCTGTGATTGGCATTTGGTGCATTTTATATGCATTAGAAAGATATGCCTGTAATTGGCATTGGTGCATTGTACATGCATTTGAAAAAATATGCGCTGAGGCATATGATTAAATTGAACAAATGAAATTGAAAAGATTTGGCCCTTGTGGTTGGACTTGCACTGATATATTCGTGCATTGTATAAAGTATAGCTAAAAGCTATTTTGGCCCTTGTGGTTGAAGAGGGAATGAGAATTGATAGTGAGATCTATGATGGATCTTGGGGGCGTCAAGCGCAATGGCGGTCGACCAGGTGGATATCTGTCGTGGGCTAATCTGGACCATATGCCACTTGGCGATGCAGTCCATTGCAACGCATTGACGATACCCGACAAGAACATGATTCATTTCAATGACTGGAAGATTGTCTTTGGGCTAAGGCTGATAATTAACAGAGCATTCTCCTCGAAATTGTGAAAACCTCCATGGAGTTGTTTTTTAAAAACTGAGTCTATGTGCACATGCATGAATCTGAACATTTATATCTGTATGATATATTAATTGAGGAATATTGGCTATGACAACTGTTTTGAATACTTGGATGATGATGATGATAATTAGACAATGTTGAGGGCATTATCGTAATTGTTGTTTATGATAATTGAATTGATATATGATTGGATGATGCTAGTTGATTAATATTGAATATATTATTGGAAGTCTGGTATGATATCCCTGTATAATATTACTGTTTGTGTTATCTCTGTGCTACCATGTTGGTATTGGTGTAGGTGATCTCACCTCTTTGCTATGTTCTCTTGCTGTATCTGTATTGTTAAAATTATACAGTAGAAGGAACGAGTTGTCTTAGACATAACGGGTGGTAGATATTCTGAGTTTTGGTGACAACATGGAGGAGTGGTCATTCAGGACTCGTTGGTGTGTAGTGTTAACAAGGAACAAATATTTGATGCATCAAGATGTATACAAGAAGGAATAAGTATGTTAAGTTTTTTCGTTAATGTTGTACCGTGCTATTAAGTAGGACCCGTCATAGGGTTTGCTACTGTTAAAAAGAGAGAGTTTTCTGTTAGTTTTATATTTCTCTTTAAATTGTTAAATATTAATTGGTGTTAATATTGTATATTAGATATATTTTCAGTAATACCTATAAATTTCAGTAAGTTTATGTTTCAGTAAAGAAGAAATTTAACTCACATTTTATAACTCGAACCTTGTGCTAACTTCTTTTCAGATTATGAGTCGGGAGTCAGACATGTGATACTCTAAGGAGGGTGTTACATTGAACATTGGTACTTAGAGCCTTAGAAGTATTCAACACATTCCAATTTCAATTTTTTTCTTTCTTTTTTATCTTTACTTGCAAGGAGACAAATTTTTTTTAAGGTAATCCACCAAGTAATTGACAAAGAAAAATACTTTCATCTACGCACAACTCAAGTAGTCAAAATACATGAGAATCCATCTCATGCCTATAGTTTGATGTGAAATAGAATATGGTCGCATAAGCTTTAACTACTAACCTATTAAGACCAAAAATTGCCTTTAAATGCATATAGGTTGCATGAACTTTAATTAATAAACAAATGGGATAATTACGCACAATGAGACCAACAAATCTCTAAAAAAATCAGTCAAAATTTCCTCAAAAAAAAATTTTCAATTTTTTTTCTGCACCCCCACACCTAAAGCGCACATTGTCCTCAATGTGAACGACAAATAAATAAAGGGGTTAAAGAAAAGAGCAACACAACTTTATGAAAAGTGATACAATGTCAGATAAAGAGAAGCACAAGAGTCAGCTCCGCAACAAAATCTAAAAAATCACAATATCCTTTCCAAAACAAATGAGAAGTGTTGATACTCAATTTTGTCCATAAAATTTTTATTTTTATGTACTTAATCAAGGTATGAATACCCAATTTTGTCTGGGTCATTAAAACATTTTAATTCAGAATAAAACAAAAAAAACCAAAAAAAGACTAAGAGATAAAAAAATGATAAATTCTAAAACTTGAAAAAATGAATGAAAATTCAAAAAATAAAAAGAAAAAAATGAAAAAAAAGAAAAGAAGAAATTTGAAAAACTAAGGTGTCTAGATTCATTGTATCACTAAGTCCCACATCGAAGAAGTCTTGCTCATTCTCCCTCCCCTCCTCCTATATAAAAGGGGGATTCTCAATTGTTTTGACATCCAAAAAAATTCACACTTGGGCTTAATACTAAGTTTAAGAATTCGATGACTTTAGTAAATTTTTTCTTGCAAGTTGATTACTTTTCAAGGTTTGATTTGAAGTAAACAAGTGGGGTCCTGTGCAACAATTTCTTTGAGCATTATATACATGTGTTATTCATTTTAGCTTATTCATTTATTAGTTTGGTTTATTTATTAATTTTTTTGTAAACTTTTTTATTTTAAAATAAATTCAAGAATAAATCGAGATTAGCTGAGTTGTGACAGTCTGTTAATCCTGTAACATTTACAATCATTTAAGTTGTGACAGCTTGATGATTCAAACCTTTTTCTAAATATAAAAAAAATTCAAATGAGTTTTCAAAACAAAAATCTTTTCAAAATTAAATACAACCAACCCACAATCATTTTTTCTAAAGAACTACATGACTTTGAGTTCCTCACTGCACCTAGGCATACGTAGGAGCGAAAATTCATTTCTGTCAAGCCAAAATTAAATTTTCATAATTTAGTTGTTTCATTTTCATTTATAAATAGTTGCAATGTTTTTGAAGAGAAGTAAAATAAATATATTTAAGATTATTAAAATTTGTACGACTAACTTAAGGTACCATTCTTGGAATGAGCTGTGTAGGGTGCTAACATCTTCCATACCTATAATCAACTCTTGAATCCAAACTCATTTTCTAAAAGACCACTTTTCCTAATTAAAGGATTTTTATAATATTTTCCCAATTTAAATAAACATATGTTGCGACTCCATTAATTTTCAAAATCCTATTATTATTATTTTGGTTGTCCCGTTGCAATCCTAGTTGCGACAGTTGGTAACTCCACTAGAGACGCTTGAGAGTAAAGCCTTTGTAAGTTAGTTGTGCAAATTTTGTGACATTTATATGTTTGTTTCACCTTTTTTTGTTTTTGTTGTTTTTTATTGTTATTGTTTATTGTTTATTTTAACTATAATCTTATTTGCTATGCAAACCTTAGGGTAGAGAATTTCTTAGAATTTTTTTTTGTGTTTATTTTGTTTTTGCAGGATAAGGGTAGTCCCTAGGATTATAGAGGTTTATATGCTCCCTACACCCATGATACCTACACGTTTATCACACACATTCGAGTGGGACCCTATACCCGGGTCAGAGTGAAGCCTAAGTTAGGTAGAGGTTGCATAGTGGTAGCCATTTTGGATGTACATCTTATTTGGTTATTGCGAAAGCCTCATCTAGAGTATGTCATTTTCATGAATATCCCACACCTAGTGGTTTACCCACTATTTATGGTCAACATTCTGAAGTGGGACTTAGCTCTAGAGGCCTTTAGAATAGTAGAGTCACCTAATAAAAGTTCTCACGAATCAGTAAGACTCATAGATCCTATTTCTCAAATTTAAGGCAATCCCTTAAGACACGAAGGTAGCGTACTTCTTTTTTATCTATCTATCCTTCATGTCATTCATTCTTGCATTCTTTCTTTTTTTAAAAAAAAGATGCATCATCTTACATTTTTATGACATTCCTAGCATTTTTCTTGAAAAATAAAGAAAAATCCATCTGCATAAATAATCAATATTTCACATTCATGCATATTGCCATTTTTGTTCAGTCAATACTAATAATTACATATTCATATCATGTTTCCCCAAGCAGAAAAAAGTAAACACTATAGTAGGAAAATAGCTTCTGCGATACTGTTGTAGGACTCGTTCTTAGGCTAGGAATATGTATGAAACAGAATAAACTCAAGAGCTGAAAGATAAGGTGAACTAGCTCAAAGAACAAGTGTCTAAGATGATGGAGATGCTATAGTCCATGGAAAATAGAAAGAACACAGATGGGAATCCCTCAGTGGCGAATGAAGGACACTTGGCCACACCTCTTCACTCGCATGGTTTCTTTCTAACCCCTCTACAATATCAAGGCTTTAATCCTCAAGGAGTTATGATGTCGCTCACCATTTACCCAAACAACGCCACTTAACCCTCAATCACTCATTCTCAAGAAACCCAGGTGCCATCATTCTAACCATATGGCATCCCTCCCAGCTATGTACTATCATTAGCCACCAATCCCCTTGATAATAGTATGCCAGCAGTTACGCTAACTTCAAACCCACTAAATACTATCCAAACTCAAGTCATTGAGCCAAATGCCAGTGAAACCCCACCAACACAACACCCTTTCCCTTTTTTTATCTCACCATATGGTCTCCCTTCTGGCTTTATATCACCATAAGCTACCAATCCCCTTGACATCAACATATCTGCTTCCAACCCATTGAACACAATCCAGCCACAAGCCCATTACCTTGGCACCAGTGGAACCCCATGATGTGTGTGAAACAACATCATATTTTGTTCATGTGTTTGCATGCATTTTTATACATTCTAGGCATTTTAGTTTCCCTTTTTGTTTGTTTTTCCCTTTAGTTCGGATAACTGCGGTGTTTTTGGTGTTGTTGTGCAGGATTAGTGCTTAATTGGCCTTTAAATGGATGGAAAGCTTGCACAATTGAAGTTGGAGCTTAAAGGGTAGCAAATTGGGACAAAAAGCTCATTCCAGAGAGTTCCACGGCCTGCCCGTGGTCTGAACCACGGCCATGGATCGAGCAGCTGCGTGAAAAAGCAAAAAAAGGAGTTTCCAGAACCAACCACGGCCTGGCCGTGGTGGCCACCACGGCCGTGGTTGAGAGACAGCATAAAAATCATGAAACCAGAACCAACCACGGCCAGGCCGTGGTGGCCACCACGGCCGTGGTTCGGGTGCGTGTCGATGTTTAAGTCCGTTTTTCTCTTTTCTTATGGGCTTGAACCAGTTTTAACCCATGGGGTATATATAGATGTTCTGAAGACAACATTAGGGTTCGAATTTGGTTACCAGGGAGGCACATTGGAGGCTCTTGATCTTCATCTTCCTTTCTTCTCTCATGGATTACGGGTTTGGTTGTTCTTGGAACATGAATTCTGATTTCTTCTTCTCCATGTCTGAGTAGTTCCTTTTGTTTCTAGGATTGGGCAATGCCCTTTGATACTTTGATGATGATTAATTGATATTGTTTACCCTTTTATTAATCTTGAATGTTGTTGATTCAATCCTTATTGCGATTATTCATGTGAATTTCTTTGGCCACTTATTTGCATCTCATAGATATCTAGGGACGTACTGAAAGGTGAACCTAGGTGTTGGAACTATAAGAATTGAACTTAAGGTTTAAATCACGAGAGTAGGTTTGGCCTTTCGAGGATTAATGAATTACCAAAAAGCGTAATGGGTTCAATTTAGATTCAATTACCACGAGAGTAGGAATTGGTTTAATTGGACACGGTTCTTGTATCTTGAAAGGGAACATTAACTAATTTGGGGTAATTCACCTTCAATTGAATTTCAAGTGTTAATAAGAGGATTGTCAATTAGGAGTCTTGTATCATTGTGGTTAACCCCAATCCTGGAAGCTTTCTTAATTCTGAAATCTTTTCTCAACAATTTGCTATTTTTATTCTCAATTTTGCATCTTAACTTTTATTTATTTAATTGTTTGGTTTCTACGTTCTTGTTCAACAATTATATTCTCTTTTGTTTAATTTAATTGAATTAATTAATTAATTAATTGGTATTCATAAACATAGTCCCTGTGGATTCGATATTTTATTACTTGACGACGAAACCGTACACTTGCGGATTTCACCCCAATCAAGTTTTTGGCGCCGTTGCCGGGGACTGTGTCTTCTTGAATATCAGTTAAATTTTTAATTTAATTATTTTAAACCTTTTTACTACTTTCTTATTTTCTCTTTGAGTGTCTACAGGTAATTCTCTTGTTTATGCGAAGAACTAGATGTTTTGGGACTCTTGAAGAAGCTGATCCTGAAATTGAAAGAACCCTTCGCAGAAGGAGAAGACAACAAAGCCAAAGAGCAAGAGATAGACTTGAGCCAACGCTTGTCATGGCTGCACCTGCTGATAATAGACCTCTTAAAGAGTATGCAGCCCCTAATGCTCGGGGTTTGCGTTCTGGAATTGCTCGGCCAGACATTGAAGCTAGACAGTTCACTATACCACTCGCTTTACTCACCATGATAAGAACAGTTTGGAGGATTGCCATCGAGAGGACCCAAACGATCATGTGGATATGTTCTTGGAATTCGTGAGACCCTCAAGATTGAAGGTGCCTCTGTTGATGCTATTCGCCTTCGCCTATTTCCATTATCATTGAGAGATAGAGCTAGGGCGTGGTTGAGGTCAATTCCGCCGAGACCATCACTTCTTGGGACCAATTGGAGCAAACTTTCTTGAACAAATTCTTTCCACCATCCAAGACTGCTCATTTGAGGACCCAAATCACAAGCTTTGTTCAGAAAGATGGTGAATCATTGTCGGAAGCTTGGGATAGATACAAGGCTTTGCTGGAAGCTGCCCACACCATGGGTTAGAAAAATGGTTGATCGTCCACACCTTCTATAATGGGCTGGAATATGCTTCGAAGGTGTCTCTAGACTCGCACTGGTGGAGCTTTGATGAATAGAAGACCTGATGACGAAGCCTATGAGATCATTGAGAGTGTTGCCACAAATCATCACCAATGGGCAAATGAAAGAGGTAATAACCCGAGAAAACTCTCGGGAGGTAAGTTGAGGTAGACGGGGTTGATTTAATTATGTCAAAATTTGATTCTTTGAATAAACGTTTTGACATGCTTGAAAAGGCTCATGTAAATGCCATAGGTGCCTCTAACAATTTTTGTGAGATTTGTGGAGCACGGGGACACATAGGTGTTGAATGCCAAGTTGGAATTGGCTCTCACAAGGTGCACCGGTGGAGCAAGTGGAATCATGCCATAATTTCCATGACTTCAACCAAAAGGGGAGGAATGATCCATATTCTCAAACTTACAACCCCGGTTGGAAGTCACATCCCAACTTCTCCTACCGGAATAGTCAGCACCAAGCAGGGCAAGGTAGTGCTAAACCCTCTTCTGGACTCCAACAGGTACAAAACTCTAAACTTGAGTCTCTTCTTGAGAATTTTGTTGAGAGTCAAGCTAAGCAAAATGAGGAGTTTAAGCAACATGGGCAAGTTGTGACTGAGGCCATTAGAGAGTTGTCATCTAAAGTTGAAAATTTGGCCATTCATAATAAATTGTTAGAAACTCAGATTGCCCAACTTGCAGGCACTTCACATAGGCAACAAGGTAAATTTCCTGGTCAGCCTGAAATGAATCCTGGTAATGAACACTGCATGGCCGTTAGTTTGAGAAGTGGTAAGAACCTAGAGGATCCCAAGGGTAAGGAGGTGATTGATAAAGATGAGGGGGATGAGGAAATAGATACTAAGACACAACCCTTAGAGGAAGAGGAAATTAATGAAAAGGTGTCTAAGTATGTACCCCCTGAACCATACCAACCCCCAGTGCCATTCCCTCAAAGATTGGCTAAGGCCAAGCTAGATATGCAATTTGGGAAGTTCCTAGAGGTCCTTAAGAAATTGTACATTAATGTACCCTTTCGAGGCGTTGAAACAAATGCCTACCTATGCTAAGTTTCTTAAGGACATTTTGTCTAATAAGAGAAAGCTTGATGAATATGAGACCGTAGCTTTAAGCGAGGAGTGTAGTGCTTTAATTCAAAATAAATTGCCTCCTAAGCTAAAAGATCCAGGTAGCTTCTCTATTCCTTGCTTGATTGGTAACACAAATTTTGATAAAGCTCGTGTGACTTAGGGGCTAGTGTCAGTCTTATGCCCCTTTCTGTGTGCAAGAAGTTGGAGGTGGGTGAGCTGAAACCCACAACTATTTCACTTCAGTTGGCGGATCGGTCCGTCAAGTACCCCGTAGGCATCTTGGAGGATGTTCCTATCAGAGTGGGTAAGTTTTTTTTACCCGTTGATTTTGTTGTGCTTGACATGGAAGCGGATGCTAAAATGCCGCTCATACTTGGGCGACCATTCCTCGCCACTGGAAGGGCAATTATTGATGTCCACGAAGGGAAATTGACTTTGCGATTGAATAATGAGGAAGTAGTTTTTAATGTTTTCAATTCTGAAAAAAATCTTAATTCCTCTAATTCATGTAATCGCATAGATGCTACTGATGATGTGGACAAAGTTGTACTTTCAGGTATGCAGAATCTGTGACTCATCTTTGTATTAGAGGAGACCTTGCCCAAGGTCGCTTCCAAGTTCGAGAAGGTCAAGCCCTACAAGAAAGGACCAAAAAGCGAGGATGACAAATGTGTCAAGAAGCGTGAATTTAAACCAGGGGATAAAGTTCTTGTTGATAACTCGCTTCTACGTTTCTGTCCAGGTAAGTTGTGGTCGAAATGGTCTGGGCCATATGAGATTGTTCGAGTCTTATCCTATAGTGTGCTTGAGGTGAAGATAGAAGGCCAGAAGACATTTCGATAAACGGCCAGAGAGTGCAACACTATGAAGATGGAGTGGGACCGAGTACCACTCTATTGACATCACCGAGCATAGAACAAACTCATAGTCAAGCTAATGACTATAACTTAGCGCTTCTTGGGAGGCAACCCAACATTCTATCTCTTTTCCTTTATTTTCTTATTTTTATTGATTAACATTTTTTTTTTAATTATTTTGTTTCTTAGTTAGCTATTGTTGAGTCGGCTTTGGTGCCTCCCTGAGTTCGGAGCCTTTGTAGGGGGATGTATATAGTGTCGGCCAAAAAAAAAAAAAAAAAAAAATGGAGTTTTAGACCGGTGTTCGAGTTCATGGCTACATGTCTCCTTTTTCCACCACCGCATGAGTGAGTTCTTTTCATTTATTCCTTCCATAGTTTTAGATTTTTACATTGGGGACAATGTAAGATCTAAGCTTCGGGGGGTATTTATTTTTCATTTTTATTTTTATCTTCATTATCATGCATTCCCATATCTCATTTTGCATTGCATTTTCACACCATCTTATATTTCTGCTTTTTGGTTGAACCTTGTCCCCCTCTCTTTTGGGGATTTTGAGATGATAATTGATTTGGAACCCAATTTATTGATTCTTGTGGTAGGCAATAGGCATTGTCTTTAATTGATAGTGGAGGTGATTTCTTGATAGTTGATAATTAGCATATGTTCTCTGAATTTGTGCTTCTCATTGATTTTTGAACCTCTAAAAGTGAGTTTTGAGCCTGTATGGGATTTATTCACTGTATGATTTTTCATCCCATTCTTTGTGTTGAGTGGTCATTCCTCATTGATTTTGTGTTCTAGAACTTGATTTGAAACCATTTTGAGGCGAAATCTTGGTTTGCATGCTTGAATGTGATTAAGGCATCTTAGGTATTTTTCTGCCTTCGAATTTGTTACACTTTCATCCTCTAGTTGCCCATTTTGAGCCTATTGTATAATTGTTTTCTTGATGCCTATGATGATACATTGTCGGTGATCATTTAGAATATTGAATGGAGCAATTTGAGTTTGAATGTTGTATTGGGAATCATGTGTTTTGAAAATGAGGTCTCTCCCTTCTTAAAAAAAAAAAAAAAAAAGAAAAAAAAGGAAAACAAAATAAAAGAAAAGCTTGAGATGAAAGCTTGAAAAGAAAGGGAGAAAATGTGGAATTATGCCTTGATTGGAAATTGTCTTTGCTCGTGTATGTTCTATTGGGTTTCTTGTGCTTGTTGAAAATGTTGTTAGCCCTTTGTGCATACCCTCCTTTCTTTATCCTTCCCGACATCATTCCCATGGCCCCATTATATCCCTTGAAAGACCTTTTGATTCTTGCATTCATTCGATTATTAGTGGAAATTTGGTTTCTTATCAAGCTTATGGAAGTGCATTTTCTTTGAGGAATATTGAGCGCATTGTCTTCATCCTTGAACACTTTGAGTGTGGTTAGTGGAGTGATCCTAATTTAGTGAGGAGCATGATTTATGAGAACTTTAGCCTCTAATTGGACTTGATTTTGATTACCTCTCTATTTCTTAGTTTGTCTTTGCCTATTGCTTGGTTGGATGTTTTCTCGGGTTCCTCATTTATTATTGTCTTTTGATCCCACTCCTTGGTTTGGTCTTAGTTATTGCTTGGGGACAAGCAAAATCTTAAGCTTGGGGGTATTTTGATGTGTGTGAAACAACATCATATTTTGTTCATGTGTTTGCATGCATTTTTATACATTCTAGGCATTTTAGTTTCCCTTTTTGTTTGTTTTTCCCTTTAGTTCGGATAACTGCGGTGTTTTTGGTGTTGTTGTGCAGGATTAGTGCTTAATTGGCCTTTAAATGGATGGAAAGCTTGCACAATTGAAGTTGGAGCTTAAAGGGTAGCAAATTGGGACAAAAAGCTCATTCCAGAGAGTTCCACGGCCTGCCCGTGGTCTGAACCACGGCCATGGATCGAGCAGCTGCGTGAAAAAGCAAAAAAAGGAGTTTCCAGAACCAACCACGGCCTGGCCGTGGTGGCCACCACGGCCGTGGTTGAGAGACAGCATAAAAATCATGAAACCAGAACCAACCACGGCCAGGCCGTGGTGGCCACCACGGCCGTGGTTCGGGGTGCGTGTCAGATGTTTAAGTCCGTTTTTCTCTTTTCTTATGGGCTTGAACCAGTTTTAACCCATGGGGTATATATAGATGTTCTGAAGACAACATTAGGGTTCGAATTTGGTTACCAGGGAGGCACATTGGAGGCTCTTGATCTTCATCTTCCTTTCTTCTCTCATGGATTACGGGTTTGGTTGTTCTTGGAACATGAATTCTGATTTCTTCTTCTCCATGTCTGAGTAGTTCCTTTTGTTTCTAGGATTGGGCAATGCCCTTTGATACTTTGATGATGATTAATTGATATTGTTTACCCCTTTTATTAATCTTGAATGTTGTTGATTCAATCCTTATTGCGATTATTCATGTGAATTTGCTGGCCACTTATTTGCATCTCATAGATATCTAGGGACGTCATTGAAAGGTGAACCTAGGTGTTGGAACTATAAGAATTGAACTTAAGGTTTAAATCACGAGAGTAGGTTTGGCCTTTCGAGGATTAATGAATTACCAAAAAGCGTAATGGGTTCAATTTAGATTCAATTACCACGAGAGTAGGAATTGGTTTAATTGGGCACGGTTCTTGTATCTTGAAAGGGAACATTAACTAATTTGGGGTAATTCACCTTCAATTGAATTTCAAGTGTTAATAAGAGGATTGTCAATTAGGAGTCTTGTATCATTGTGGTTAACCCCAATCCTGGAAGCTTTCTTAATTCTGAAATCTTTTCTCAACAATTTGCTATTTTTATTCTCAATTTTGCATCTTAACTTTTATTTATTTAATTGTTTGGTTTCTACGTTCTTGTTCAACAATTATATTCTCTTTTGTTTAATTTAATTGAATTAATTAATTAATTAATTGGTATTCATAAACATAGTCCCTGTGGATTCGATATTTTATTACTTGACGACGAAACCGTACACTTGCGGATTTCACCCCAATCACCCCACTGGTGCAACAGTTTGTACCCACTTTTATATCACAATACCCATTGAATTCTTCTGCTAAAAATCCTCAGTCCAAAGAAAAATAGGAAACTCTAGAAGAAAAATTATGGGTCATTGAAGGAGTAGGTAATTATGGTCTCAAGGATGCTACTGAGCTTTGCCTTGTCCATGATGTTATCATTTCCTCGAAATTTAAGGTCCCAAATTTTGATAAATACAAGGGGACTACTTGCCCAAAGAATCACTTGACAATGTACATTCGCAAGATGGCTTCACAGGCTCACGATGACAAGTTGTTAATCCACTTCTTCCAAGACAGTTTAACTGGGGCAACTTCGAATTGATACACACATATTGAATGTGCCCATATATAAAGTTTCAAGGATCTACCTGAAGCTTTCTTAAGGCAATACAAGTATAATCTCGACATGGCTCATGACAGATTATAGTCGTAAAATATGGTAAAAAATGATATTGAGACTTTTAAAGAGTATGCTCAGAGATGGAGAGAAACAACTACTCAGATGGAACCCCGCTCTTAGAATAAAAAATGGTAACTATGTTCATTAACACCCTTTAGTCACCCTTCTATGACTGAATGATTGGGAATGTGTCTTCAAACTTCTCAGACATTATTGTCATCGGAGAAGGGGTTGAAAATGGGATAAGAAGTAGAAAGATTGTTGATAGTTCAGGCGGGGCGACTATTGCAAAGAAGTTCCTGATAGTGAATAAGAAGGAAGGAGAGGCCCATGTCATGATGTTTGATTAAAAGAAATTTACTCAAGGACAACCTAACCAAATACCTGTAAACCCTCAACCATTATTCCAAACCCCTTTCTTACCTTACCATCCATATTTTTTCACTACTTCACCAGCTCCATATCCCCAACCTTACCATCCACATATTGCTACTACTTCACAAGTTCCTTATCCCTAACTTCACCACCCAATAATGCCCTATTGTACGCCATCCCCCATTCAATACCAAACACCTCCTATCTTACCTCATCAACCAGCTCAACCATGGACTCAAAACCCAAACACAAACCATCGAAGACCACCAAATAACTAAGAAAGGAAGTTTGTCCATTTTGACCTAATCCCTATGACCTATACAAAGTTACTACCCCAGATCATTCGTAACTCTCTCTTGACTCCTTGCTCAATGAAGCCAATGGAACCCCCATACCCAAAAGGATATAACCAAAATGCCAAGTGCGTTTGCCATGCAAGGGTCGTAGGCCATTCCATAGAGAATTGCAAAGCGCTAAAGTTTAAAGTGCAAGAACTAATCGATGTTAATTGGTTGAATTTCAAGCCAAATACTCCCAGTGTGGGTAATAATCCTTTACCCAATCATGGAAATCTTGCAGTCAATACTATAGAGAAGTTCTCTGCCCAATAACTCATAAGACGAGCAGTTGATGTCAAAACTCCCATGAAAGTTATTTTTTAAGAACTTTGCAAATTTGGAATGATATAAGCTAATGTTGAAGTGAAATGGGGCAATGATGATGAAATATTATGTATTCTCCATGGGAATGTGGGGCATTCTATTGAAGAATGTGGCAAATTTAGACAGATCCTTCAGAATCTAATGGACATGCAACAAGTGCAAATAGGTCATCTATGTGACGAGAGTGGCATAAACATGGTTGATGAGTGCGCCATTCCCCAACCTCAAGCTGAGGGGAAGAGGTTGGCTCGGCTGGAAAATCGGGAGCCTAAAGTTGAGGGGATCCCTATCTATGACATCTAATAGAGCATCTAAAATGTAGTGACCATTATCGCAGATGATCAATCCATCAATCATGGTGTCAATATGATGCATCCTTGTTCCCCGGATGCAGAGCTCAACAATTGGGACATCATTGATTTTCCCATAACCTTTGAAACTGATGCAAAGTAATTCTGTAATGTTAATCCTATAGCTCTACCCAAGGCTTTAAGAAGATATATTGTGAAAACGGGTTCACATGTTTCCATTTTAATATTTACCATCAATAAATGTATTTTCTTTCCATTTTTTTTAGTTTCTGCCCAACCATTACATTAACCTTTATTTATTACCCTTTTTTTTTACTTGTGTTAACATCAATAAAAGCATATTTGAAAGTGACTCTCTTGAAAATGACAGTGCTATGACCCCATTACATGGTTTTGACTGTAACGCCCCTTTTTCTTAACACCGCGAAGAAGGAACGTCACACCATAACACTAAAAACACGAAATAAATTTGCGAAAATTTTAGTTACGGTGATTAATTAAGTCTCAGTTCAATATTAACACAAAATTAAATAGTTTGTATTCTTGATAGCGGAAATAATTGTATATAGAAATAAGTACTACATTTTTTTTTTGTTGTAATAAAAGAAGTAAGAATAATTCCCGAACTAAGAGAACCATAACAGTTACTCTTCATTGTATCCATCTCATCCATTTCAACCTTTAACCACACTTAGATATTCATAGTCTTTCATTCAAATGAGAGTTATCCTATAAAAAGTCAGAAAATTAAACTTCCCCTTGTCTTCTTAAAGTATATACCCTTCCTAGAGCTTGTAATCTAGGATCAGGTATAACTTACTGCCTCTGCTGACATTTGTACACGTAATGCCTTAGTTAATCACACTCATAACACATCAAACAAAGTTTTTCATCATATTGTCTTCTTCCATAATTAGATCATTCAGACTCTATAATTTTCATTTGATTTTTAGTTTGTAACGCACCTAAATCTAGCAACCGCAGCACAATCGTCATTGCATCACAGTTACTAAATCCAGGTGTGTCACAGTGTCAACAAAAGAGTAGTTTCAAATTAAAAAAAAGTTTGATTCCACATTTATGCATAAGTAGAAAATACAAGCCTCGGAATGAAACATATTTAGAAATCAGCCATTAAAATACCATCACTGAAAGAAAAACATATTCCATATATATAATGTATTTGTCCTTAACACAAGGTGTAATTGGCATTGGCTAAAGCAGTGGTTTTGATGATAACAAACAAGGACAAGAAATGGAAGTGCAATGATCAAGTCCAAGGATCTTCAAGATTAGCTTATAGGACTTAGATCTTGTGTAAAGGTATTTGGGAATCACACTAAGCTCAAACATATTTTTAAATCTTTACAAATGGTTTTCACATGCTCAAATGCTCAACAAACAAGTTTTGAAAAGCTAGTCTTGGTGGTTGAAAAATAGTTAAGTTTGTGTTTTGCAAAGCTGACCTTTGGTCACTCTTTTGATCATAACTTATAAACTATTTTGTGTTTTGTTTTGAAGCTTATTTCATATGAAAATAGACTTAAATACCTTTCCAATGACTGGTCATTTGTTTAAAACGGATGAGAAATGAAGAAGTTATGACTATTTAAAGTCAGCTTTCAAAACTAGAATGCTATAACCGAATATGAGAATATGCATAACCGAATATGGCTTCTTTCTAATTGAGTTTTTGGCTTCTCAAATGCAACAACTTGTTTTTTAAATGGCCATATTCGAATATGGCATCCTTCATAAATAGGTTATGAGCTCTAAAATAGAACGTGTCCTGTGATTCTTTAAAAGGCCATAACCGAATATGACTTATCCTATATTTGATTATTCTGATTTCCATTCGTGTCTTTTGTTTTCTCAAAAGCCATATTCGAATATGGCATATCCTATAATAGGTTATGAGCATTCTCATAACAGATTATAAGACTCTTCATATTCGAATATGAGTTAAGTCATAATAGATTATTTTGACAAACAGAGACGATGAAAACTCCTTATTCATGCCATAACCAAATATGGAAATGGCATAACAGATTATGGACACTTCCAGAATACTTCTCCAACGGCTCTTTCAATGGCATTTAATGCCCTCAACCACTTCTAATGTCTCTAAACTCTTTTGGGCTATAAATGAAAGTTGTTGGGCATTACTTACAAGTAGGAGAACAATTTGAAAATCATTCTTGATCATTAAATTCGTATTTCATCATCTCTTTCTCCAAAACTCTATTTTGAGCTTCAAAGTGTGATTCCTTGATACCCATAGAGCTTTAATTTGTATTATCCACTCTTTGAGAGAGTTTCTATCATTCAAACACTTTGTTTAATCTGTAAAGAGGGTGATGTATCTCTCTAGAGAAAAAGGGTGAGGTATCCCTTATTTGTAAAGAAGGTGAGGTATCTTTCTAGAGTTGAAAAGGGTGAGGTATCCCTTGTTGTAAAGAAGATGAGGTATCCTTCAAAGGTTGTAAAGGGGGTGAGGTATCCCTCTAGTGAAAAGGGTGAGGTATCCCAAGGTGTGGTGAGTGCTCTATTGTGTAAAGGTTTTGAAGCACCTGTTCAAGCTTAAAGTTTAGTGGAAAATCTCGAGTGGTTTGCTTGAGGACTGGACGTAGGTCACAAGGGGTGGCTGAACTAGGATAAATCCTTGTGTTTGTTTTTCTCTAACTCTATTTCTTTACATTTGTGCCTTAATTATATAAGCTTGAGTTGAATTTGATATCTAGTTTATTTACTTGATTTATCCTATAGCCCAAGTGGTATTTGTGAAATCACTAATAGTTCCACCTTTGTTAAACTTATTCCGCTGCATTTATTAATTGAGTTATTCAAAATGCTTAATTTATCGAAGGTGTTTTAAAATTTGTAATCATCCAATTCACCACCCCTCTTGGGTGATGGTTTCCATGGCTAACAAGTGGTATTAGAGCTTCGTGCTCTGATAAAAGCTTAACTGCTTTGAGTTAAAGATCTTTATTTGTTGGCAACCATTAAAAGCTTTTCAAAATGAATGATTTTGAAATTGATAAACCACCATTCTTTGATGGTGTGAATTTTGTTTATTGGAAAGCTAGAATGGAAATTTATATGCAATCTATTGATCTTGATTTATGGGATATTGTGCTTGATGGATTTTCTCCCAAACCAAAACAAGATTTGAATGCTTATGACAAGAAATGCTTTTCCTTGAACATTAGAGCAATGCAAATGTTAAGAAGTAGTTTGAATGATGATGCTTATGCTAGAATTAAGAGTTGCTCTAGTGCTAAAGATATATGGGATGCTCTTGATGCTATTTATCTTGCTAACAATGATTTCTTGCATAAAGTTGTATATAGAAAGCAAGAAGAGCAAAAACCTCTAGAGGAAGACAACTTTGAAAAATGTCCTCAAGAACATGTTCAAAGCAAGAAAATAAGCTCAATGCCTCTTGATGATGATGGTGCTCAATTTGAAGAAGAGGAAATGCAAAACAAAATTGAGAAAGAAGATGTTCTTGAATCCTTGATGGACAACAATGATAAAGATGATGATTTCCTCAAAGAGCCAAGCATGCTACAAATTAAGACTACCTCCTATAAGGCTATAAAGGACTTTGAGGTAAATAATGCTAAACTAGATTATAGTCCTTCCTATGATGAGCTACAATGTGCATATGATGAATTATATGATGACTTGTTGAATTTAGAAAAGAAAAACTTATCTTGCCTAGAAAACATTTCCTCCATTGAAAATGAAAATGAAATTGAAACTTTGAAAAATGAATATGTGTTTCTTAATGAGGAAATGCCTTTGAAATGTGAAACCTCAACTTCTTGTGAGAAGTGCATTGATTTAGAAAATCAAGTTGAGGACTTATCTTCTGGATTTGCCAAAGCTAATGATTTTAATTGTTCACATTCCACGTTTGTTAACAAGAATGAAATTGATGTTATTCCACATAGAAATTCAAGTAAGGCTTGTGGCAAAATTAACATAGAATGTAATAACAAGAAAAGGCTTAAGTTTTTCAAAGATAATCTTCAAAAGACCAAGTCATCATTAAATTTAATTGTTTGTAATTTTTGTGGTCATCTAGGACATATTTCTCATTTGTGCAATTATAGAAGAAATAATTATATGAGAAATAACATGATGTGGGTTCCTAAAGATCTTAAAAGCCCTAGTACTAACACTCAAGGACCCAAGATGAAATGGGTACCAAAATGTCCTCCTAGTGTTTCAACTATGCAGAAAATTTCTCAAAAGGATGGACAAATTGGTCAAAGGATAGAGGAATCATCAAGAAGAATTCTTCCAAAGCCTAATGATAGAAATTTTGGTCAAAGAAGGAAGATGACTTCAACCAAAGCTTCTCAAGTACAAAATGTAGAACTTGTAAAGTTCAAAACTCCAAAAGAGAAGCAATGGATAAGAAAAAGTATTTCCTTGATTACAAAGGCCAATGTATCAAAAGTTTTGACCTCTTATACACATTCACTTATAAAGTCAATGAATTTGAGGTATATTCCTTGTAGGCCTTAAGTGATTAATAGAATCATGTGTACTTGGTAAATTATGCATATATTGTTTAGCACATGATTATGTTCACTCTTTTTGTACCATAACTCATTAATTTGTTATATATCTTGGTACATAAAGTTCTACAATGCCTAAGTTCACTTCTTGTTTGGAATAGCACATTTGATGAAAATATCTTAGAACTTGGCATATTGGATCAATCATACATCTAACTCTTGCTAAAAATCATTTTTGCTGCATAATTCATCACTTTCTGCATAATTTGTCATGATATTGCATAATGTGATATTTAGTTGCATAATTTGTCCCTTTGCTGCATAATATGTCCCTCTGCTATATAATTTGTATACTTGCTACATAATATGATATATTACATAATATTCTAGTTTGAATCCAATACTAACTTGAGCATCGAAGTTTCCCCCAAGTTTGTTTTGCAGGTGCTTGATTCATGTTTAAGTTCCCCAATCTCAAATCTCAAGTTATTGTTGTGGAAAAATGGTTTTTGGAGGTCTTGAAGATGTTTGATCTATTATTGGGCTGAAATTTGATGTTTAGAGAGGATGGATATTGAAACCAAGCTAACATGATCTTCAAGAAAGAATGAGTTTGTGATTTCTGGTTTTGGTGATTAAAGGCTTGAGTTGATATATTAAAGGATGCATTCTTGAAGAATTTTTCTGGCTTTGATGGTGAATGGCAAGTATTGATGGTCTTAAAGGATGAATTCTTGAAGATTTTTCTGGTTTTGGTTGAGAAATAATCTGTTAGAATATGGTCATAATCTATTATGGAAAGAGTTTCTGGTTTTTGTTTGAAGAATAATCAAATTGTAAGAGGACTTTAATCTATTATGAGGATTGTGGGAATGTCCAAAACCTTGGAAAGGCTCTCTATCAAGCAAAAATAATTGATTATGACAAGGGTATAATCAGTGGTAAAGTCATATATCAATCTGGAGGCTCTCTGGAAATCTCATATAATCAATTATGCCTCCTTTATAATCGGTTATGAGTATTCAACTCTGGTTTGGAACATTTGCTTGGCTCTCTGGAGTTCACATATAACCAAATATGACCATCTTCATATTCAGTTATGGCTCACTTCCTTTGTCTTGGTATGTATTGCTTGGTCTCTGTTTTCCCAAATAACTGAATATGGACTACTCATATTCGGTTATGGCCCTTCTTCCCTTACTCTTGACACGAGTTGTTTGGATCTGATTTCACAAATAACCGAATATGGCCCCAATTCATATTCGGTTATGTCCCATTTCTCTTCCTCTTGAAACATGTTGCTTGGTCCCTGTTTTCCCAAATAACCGAATATGGACTCCTTCATATTCGGTTATTGGCCTTCCTCTTAACCAAAACCCGAAGCCCTCATCTTCCCTACACATCACCTTTCCTCCATAGCTTTCTTCCTCCTCTACCACCCACTCCTACCCACTCCCTCAAACATCTATCCTACCTCAAATCCAACCCAAATCCACCAATTAAAATCCCACAAATTCTTCCAAAAATCTCACTCCACTTCAAGATGGTTAATGGTGCTTAGGTTTATAGTGTTGGGCATGATGCTGCCACATAAGAAGAAGAATTGCCCACTACCCTTGCTAATATAGTTATGGAAGAAGCTCCACTTACACATGAAGACCACATCCTAGCTACCCTTGCAAGCAATCAATCCTAGATTGCGGTTCCTCGAGCTTACATGAGCATAGCATTGGAGTCATCTATGACCGCTTGTTGTCTTCAACCACTGCAAGATGATGGGGCTTAGGCATTGATATCTTTTATTTAGCTAATCCATTTTTGTTTTAGCTATATTATTATGCTTTAAGTCATTAGGTACTTAGTGCTTATAATCCTTTAATGCTCATCTTATCATAGTGTGTTATCTTTTGAACATAATGCTTAGCTTGCTTAACTATGTTATTATGCTTAAGACTCATCTAACCATAATGCTTTATCTTTTGAACATGATGATTATTGTCTTAGCTTATGCCTTGCTTGATTGATTTCAGTAGTTAGTGCATTTGTTATTTTTGCAAAGGCTATCTTGTTGAAATGAATAACATGCTGAATGGGTTGTCTTTTGGATATGTTGTTATTGTCTTGCTTATAACCTTAACTAATCACAATATGTCTTTGATATGCTATTTTAGTACAACTTGGATATTTTGCAATAGATGGTATGT
Organism: Ormosia emarginata; assembly: GCA_029884605.1. NCBI lineage: Eukaryota > Viridiplantae > Streptophyta > Magnoliopsida > Fabales > Fabaceae > Ormosia > Ormosia emarginata. Next base: position 40,221,342 of record JAQQTP010000088.1, read on the forward strand.
TGAAATGCATATCCTGTTGATCTGGTTATATTATTGAACAATTATTATTGAATATGTGTTAAGTGGTAAATGGTTTTGTGTTACTTCTCTCTTTGTCAAAATATATGGAATATCTTTTTGATCATGACAAAAAGGGGAGACGAAAGTCCTTGAGAAAAGGTAAACAAAAGGTATAAATTCAATGATTATGGGATTCAAATATCAAGGGGGAGCTGCGCATCTCTGATCTAATCACATCTTGAAAAACAAAGGGGGAGTAAGTTTTATTTAACACCTTTTGTGAATTCCAGTTTATTTGAACTAACCTTTTCTCAATGGTTGTTTGTCATCATAAAAAAGGGGGAGAATGTAATTGGCATTGGCTAAAGCAATGGTTTTGATGATAACAAATAAGGACAAGAAATGGAAGTGTAATGATCAAGTCCAAGGATCTTCAATATTAGCTTATAAGACTTAGATCTTATGTAAAGTTATTTGGGAATCACACTAAGCTCAAACATGTTTTTAAATCTTTACAAATGCTTTTCACATGCTAAAATGCTCAACAAACAAGTTTTGAAAAGCTAGTCTTGGTGGTTGAAAAATAGTCAAGTTTGTGTTTTGCAAAGCTGAACTTTGATCACTCTTTTGATTATAACTTCCAAACTATTTTGTGTCTTGTTCTAAAACTTATTTCATATGAAAATAGACTCAAATATCTTTCCAATGACTGGTCATTTGTTTAAAACGGATGAGAAATGAAGAAGTTATGACCATTTAAAGTTAGCTTTCAAAACCAGAATGCTATAACCGAATATAGGAATATGCATAACCGAATATGGCTTCTTTCTAATTGAGTTTTTGGCTTCTCAAATGCAACAACCTGTTTCTTAAATGGCCATATTTGAATATGGCATCCTTCATAAATAGCTTATGAGCTCTAAAACAGAACGTGTCCTGTGATTCTTTAAAAGGCCATAACTGAATATGGCTTATCCTATATTTGATTATTCTGATTTCCATTCCTGTCTTTTATTTTCTCAAAAGCCATATTCGAATATGGCATATCCTATAATAGGTTATGAGCATTCTCATAACAGATTATAAGACTCTTCATATTCGAATATGAGTTAAGTCATAATAGATTATTTTGACAAATAGAGACGATGGAAACTCTTTATTCATGCCATAACCGAATATGGAAATGGCATAACAAATTATGGACACTTTCAGAACACTTCTCCAACGGCACTTTCAATGGCATTTAATGCCCTCAACCACGTCTAACGTCTCTAAACTCTTTTGGGCTATAAATGAAAGTTGTTGGGCATTGCTTACAAGTAGGAGAACAATCTGAAAATCATTCTTGAGCTTCAAAGTGTGATTCCTTGATACCCATAGAGCTTCAATTTGTATTATCCACTCTTTGAGAGAGTTTTTATCATTCAAACACTTTGTATAATCTGTAAAGAGGGTGAGGTATCCCTCTAGAGAAAAAGGGTGAGGTATCCCTTATTTGTAAAGAAGGTGAGGTATCTTTCTAGAGTTGAAAAGGGTGAGGTATCCCTTATTGTAAAGAAGGTGAGGTATCCTTCAAAGGTTGTAAAGGGCGTGAGGTATCCCTCTAGTAAAAAGGGTGAGGTATCCCTGTTTTTTAGGCTCAAGCACAAAGGGTGAGGTATCCCAAGGTGTGGTGAGTGCTCTATTGTGTAAAGGTTTTCAAGCACCCGTTCAAGCTTGAAGTTTAGTGGAAAATCTCGAGTGGTTTGCTTGAGGACTGAACGTAGGTCACAAGGGGTGGCTGAACTAGGATAAATCCTTGTGTTTGTTTTTCTCTAACTCTATTTCTTTACATTTGTCCCTTAATTATATAAGCTTGAGTTGAATTTGATATCTAGCTTATTTACTTAATTTATCTTATAGCCCAAGTGGTATTTGTGAAATCACTAATAGTTCCACCTTTGTTAAACTTATTCCGCTGCATTTATTAATTAAGTTATTCAAAATGCTTAATTTCTCAAAGGTGTTTTAAAATTTGTAATCACCCAATTCACCCCCCCTCTTGGGTGATGGTTGCTATGGCTAACACAAGGCACTGATAACATAAAATATAATACATACATATTCAAATAAAATACAACAGGAACAAAACACTAGAGGGGAAAAGTAGTAACCCTGGGGTAGGTACTACTAGCAGACAAAGCCGCAACCACATATACATATACGACGGTCGGAGTCCCAGTCGATAAGTCTGACATCAATGCCCCCACGCAACTGCACTCGTACGTAGTCGAAGAAATATTGTCTAGACATCTAATCCCATCAGCAAAAGTGTGGTCCCTCTTCATCTCCTTCACGATCTTTTATCAAACATAAATATAAAACAAAATACCACAAAGCAATATAGTTCATATATTTATTAACAGCAACAGTAATATTTATAGTAAAACAGTACAATTATAAGCAATAGTAAGAATTAATAATAACAGGTAGGTCGCAATAATATCTCAAGCAATCAGTACAATATCCAGACAATTATTACAGAATTAAAACAAATATTTTCACAGTTACAAGTGTTCATGCTCAACAATTTATGAGATCGACAATGAACAGTGCACAATGCATTATGGTACCAAAAACCCTACTCTATGGAGCTAGACATAAACATTTTCGGAGTGAATGATCAAGGAGTAATGCCAGTATATCGTTAGCCTTTAAAAATAGTGTGCTTCATCTCATAAAAATATTTGCGCAACAATGACTTATACATGGCACCTCAACAGTTGATCGCGATATAGGACAGCGTCCAGTCAGGATCGTCGGTGTGTTTGCATCGGTCTACCCCACGGCACAGAGGAGCTCATAACTGTCCATGTGAAGCACCTGCACCCCAACGCCCCCCGGGCCAACCACTATGACCCTCCGCTTAGTCTATTCGCACCTGCACATACGTGTTATTTAAACTCCTAGGCGCATATTGCCTTTACAACAATGTCCAACGGATGACACATATGCATGATAATGCAATGTCCAATCATGTATGTTTATCAATTTAAATATGTCCAACAGATAACACATATGCATGACGACGCAATGTCCAATCATGTATGTTTATCAAAGGTACATTTATCATATTCAATACCACGACGGTACATAATTCATTATCAATGTCAATACATCATAATCTCATCAATAATTACTTAACCCCCACATAGGGTCTTACAACAATATGGAATCGCTTCTCAACATCAATGTACGTTCATAGTCCATTAATTATCACCATTCCCTATTAAGGGTTTAACATTTCCAAGAACTTAAGTCTTGATCAATTATGGAAATCCTTAGGTTAACTAACCCTTAAAACCGTAGCCTCACAAGCCTTCAAGGTTCTAAGTTTCTTTTCACATTATGCACTAGTCTCTTGATACCTAATTACTGAGCTTTTATACCACATAGGATCAATTCAATTTCTCAAAATCCAAGCCAAACCGTGGCCTCACATTAGGGTTAGTAACCCTCAAAACTTCTATTTTATGTCTTACTCATTTTATAATTAATCACATAGGTTTTGTTTCACACAATTCAATTCCAACCTTAGGAACTTCAACCCAAAACCGTAGTTCCTCCTTAGTGTGGTAAACTCCCAAATTTACCTTTCATTGGATCTAACATTATTTTTCAATACTTAACCACTTAAGTTTCCCTTAACTCTTATACCAAATTAAATTTTACATCCTTAAGCTCTTATCAAAACCATAACCTCCATAGGTGCTAGGAAAACCTAGATTTTTCATTCATCAATCCCATTATGATCATCAATCCTTTAATGTCTAATTACATAAGTTTTATTACTCACAAATTTAATCCAAACCCTCATTGTTTTAGATCAAAACTATGGCCTATCAAATCCTCTATATTCCAATTTCTTTCCATTTTATGTATTAGTTTCTTGATATCAATTTGCTTAAATTTTAGTTCACCAAAATCAATCCAATCCCTTATGTTTTCAAGCCAAACCGTGGTCTCCCTTTAGGGTATTAAACCCCTTAAACTTTCCATTCATTAACTCCAATGTTATCCTTCAACATTTAATCACATAAGCTTTATTTATTTGTTTACAACAACAAATTTTTAACCCAAAATCTCCACCAAAACCATGGCCATCATGTTAGGGTAGGAAACTCCAAATTTTTCATTTAGCAACCCTAACATGATCAAGCACATTTAACACATCTAATATATACCAAATCATCATTCAAGTATTTATCCAACTCAAGAACACAAGAACATGCAAAGTCATCAAATAAAATGAACATACAAAGATGGAATCCTTCATCAACAAACACACAAAAGTCTCCTCACCACCAATAATGGTTGAAGTGAGTAATCTCCCTCTTACCTTAGGGAAGGACACAAAAATGGCTCCTACTTTCTCCTTGGTGAATTCGGTTTTGGGGTCTCCAAAAACCCTAAAATCTCTAACACAAAGAACCAACATTAAACATGGTAAAGAATGAACCTTTGGTCTCCAATGAGACCCTAGAGTATAAAATGAAGAGAAAGAAGAATAAAAATGGAAGTTTTACCTCAAAGTTGGAAGCTTTGTCTTGGAAGACAATGGTGGAGAAGTTAGTTTTTGAGAAAAACCCTCCAAATAGAAGTTGTAGAGGAGGTTGATAGGAGTGTAGAAATGATGTTTGTGAAGAGAAAAATGAAGAGAATGGATGGAGAGGGTGGCTGGATTTTCGTAGGGGAGAAAGGAAGAAGAGAGAAGGAAGAAAGGTTGGATTTTTGAAAAAACTTTCTAAAGGAAAGATGTAGAGAAGGATGAGGTGAGTATGGGAATGGTCTTGATGAAGGAAAAATATGAAGATTAATGGTCAAGAGGGGGCTGCAATTTCATAGCTATGGAGGAGGGTAGGGAGAAGGAGGAGAAGATTTAAAGAAGATGAAGTTAGTGAGAGAAGTGGTTAGGTGAAAGTGAGATATTTTTGGGTGTAAGGCTTAAGTGTGGGAAGCAAAATTACTTCCCCATTTTGCCCATGAGTCCACGACAATGAGAGAGTGAGGGAGGGGGAAAATTAGCTTCCCTAACAAGCCAAGGGTATCTTGGTCATTTGGTGGTCAAAGCTTCTCAAAGAAGCTTTGAAGAAAGTACACCAATTTGAATTAAAGTGGATTTGATTTGATATAAAATGGATTACATTAGGATAAGGTGATATGATTTCTAATACATGCTATTATCCAATGGAAAGTTGTTACAGTTGACAATAGTCAGTATTAATTGTCTAGCGGATAAAAATTACACAGCGATTTATCGTTCTGTCAGATAAAATTTCTCAAAAAATGTGAAACCTCGTAAATCATGTCCAGCCTCAGGTTTAGTAAGATCCCCCATTGATGTTTTCACAGATCAAGGTTCTCGAAAAAAATATCTCATTTTCTCGGCCCCACTCAATTTGCACGTAAAACGAGAAATAATATTAAAATATTTCACGTTCTTAGAAAAATACCAAAAAATTCAAAAAAATTATAAATATTATAAAATGACTATTTATCATAAAATTATTAATTTTCAGGATGTTACATAGTTCATTTCCATTTTTGTGATTCGCTAGTGTAAAATTGCATTCTTCATCCTCTTCGCTTATCCTTTTTTTCTCTTTTGAAGATTTGTGATATTCTGTTCAATGTGAAACTTTACACTTCCTAGCTAAGGTGGGAAAAATTCCTAATCTCCATAAGCCTAACAAATCTCTTGTTTTCTATTCCTTCAATCCAGATTTAAACTTGACACACTATTAGTTTTCGTTTGAACTGAGCCTAACATATGAGGGAAACTTGAGAAATTCTCCAAACTTCACTTCACTTCATAGTATACAATCGACATGCCTCCCATATTACATAAGTACATACAACTCCTAATAATCTTATGTAACTCTTCCACCAATACTCTGCATTGCCCATTGTCTTAAAAGTTCAACCATATTAGGAATTTCCTTAATTTATTTATTTATTCTTTGAATCCCTTCTATCTGTTTCATTGCAAGAGCACAACATTGCCAAATCTTATAAGACAAACCCCATTCCATCTGTGTGAATACGTGGCTTCTCCTTATCATGTATAATGTTACAATTTTCATACTGGCAATATACATCTTCGATGGTTTAAACTTTTGTAGTTACTAAGTCAATTTTGAGTGTTAAGATCTTAACAAAATGGGAATAACTCTAGCCATATACTTGTTCACATTAGATAACATGTAAGCATACATGAATAAAGATCTAACTTCAAACATTGTCTTATTTGACAAAATGTAAGATGCCCTCTCATTTTTAGAAGATTGTAATCTCATTCTAACATAATAACATTTCACAAGAGAAATCCTTGGGTCCTTCTTTCTTTCCAATTTTCCTATAGAAGGCATCAACTTCTTGAACACTGGTCTTAAAATTCCTTATATTCCTCTATCCAATAACTTTAACAATCAAAACATTGCCATCACTAAAAGATTAATGCGGGTGTGTCCGTGTATTATGTAAAATAGGGTCCTTGAACCTCAAGTGTTAGGGCAAAATTCGCAAGTACACGGGTCAACAAGTAATATATGAGAGTTAAAGTATCATGTCCCAAGGGATTGACAATTAGAACAATGCTAAAACTTAACTAATATCCACAAAACCTTATCCAAGCAATCGAATTATGAGAGAAGTTTGCAATTAAAGTAACAATTTAATAGAAATAAGATAAGAATGTATTAAACACCAAATCCACAAGAGAAAGATAAGAATGATTAAGGCCTAGGGGTCCCAATTCACTTGCTACTTCAGTGAATAACTAGCAATTCACAAGCACCTAACAATGAGTTGATTTTGCTAGCTAAAACAAACAATAGGTAAAAGGCCTATGTCTAGGACAATTACCAATGTGAAACTTATCCAATCCACTATGTATCCATGTGAGTTAGCATAGGAATCACTCATTGAGATCATTTATCAAACACTTGCCATGTCTGACCAAAGGGTATGTGTCCATCCCCTTAGTTAATCAATACACCTAAACCAATTGAATGTAATTGAACATACATCAACTGTAACACCCCAACTTTTGGGTAAATTATAGTTTTGTCCTGATTGTACTGTTTTCTGTTTTTCTGTGTGTTATGAAATTTATTTGACTGTTTCGTAACTGTATTTGAGTGTTTTGTGTGATTTGCTCCGAGTCAAGAAAATAATAATTTTCAGACCGGGAAAATCTTATTTTAATTATTCAGAGTTAGGGGATCTTACTAAACCCAAATCCGAGTAATACGTGTACCGACTTTTTAATTTTTAGAATTTAACTGTGCAATAAAATAATTTTATATTATTATAATATTATTTTATTAATCAGTACAGATAAACGGTAATGGACCCAGAAATGACTGTGGGATCCACTTTTAGTTTGTAGGACTCACAATTGCTTTGCGGGACTCACGTTTAGTAAAAGTAGTCAACGTTAGTGGCTTGATTTATTTTAAGCCAATAGGAATTAAGTCAACGAAAGAGCTTGACTTGATTTACATCGTTGGATGAAAAGGTTGAGTTTTGAATATCAACCGTTGATCTAATCTATGGTTGTAAAGAATGAACTTGGTGAGGAAGGCTTGAATACCCACCATTGATTTAATGGACGGTGGAGATTGGTCTTATGAAAATGGTTAGATTCAATTGTGACCATTGGATGTGAAGAATATAGAGAAGATCTTGACCCTTTATTGTTTAAGATGAATCTAATGGCTAGAATTGCATGGAGATAAGATCTAATGGTTTAGATTTGATCATATTACTACCTAATATCAACCATTGATATGATCAATGGCTCTTGAAACTTGGATTATAAGAAAATTAATTAATTAGTAATGTAACTAATTTTCCTAATTAAGTTAAGTGTGCTTAGAGGCTTAATGGGATTAGTAGCTTAATTAATCACCATTAGGTAGGAATATTCAAGAACATGTGACTATGCATGTGACTAGGCTTTTGACAAGGCTTGGATTAGCCAATGGAAGACAAGCTTGGTGATCAAGTTTTGATCTCAACCCTTGATGAAGTCTAAGGCTTGGATGGAGTCTTGGAAGTCAAACAAAGAGGCCACCTCCTCTTGGAAGTGTTACATAGCCATGCACCCATTTGGAGGGCATTTTCACTTCATTCTTCATCTTTGATATCACACTTTCTCTCTTCTCTCTCTCCAAGAACAAGAACTCACCATTGTTGCTCTTCTTTGAGCCATTCGGCCAAGCACCTTTCTCCACTATCCAACCACCTAAAATTTTATCTAACTCACTTTTCCAAACCTAAACACCATTCTAAGAACATCTCTAGTTGAGAGTTCTTTCAAAATCATTCATCTTAAGCTTGGAAAATAGCTTTGGAGGTTTTTCCTAGAAGGTGAAAATCCTTGTTTTTCATTTCAAACTTCTTTTTCAACGTTCTAAGCCATGATTTATCCATGGTTTATATTTTTCTCCTATAATTATAACTCTTTAAATTTTTGTTTAAGATCTTTAGGTTTTCTTGGAGGTGAACCCGAAATCCCTAGGAGAAGAAGTAGTAGATTTTGTCTTCCTTTAAGGTAAGAGAGAGATTACCCTCATCAACCATGTGTTGGTGGTGAGGAATGGATGAGTTTGTGGTGAAGAATCTATAAGGAATCATTCACTTGGTTGTTTATTATTTTCCCTAATTGTGTTTGATTTTGTATGCAAGCATGTCTATAGCTTTAATATTTTTGGTATATGTTTTATGAATGCCTTAATATATGGTATATGTTCATTGATGCATAATTATTACTGTAAGATATGAATAATATGTGAAGAATTGCATGAGTGTTCCAAAGAACACAAAGGGATTCACGGCTCCATCATCCCTAAAGAGGACCAAAATGTTCTCAACCATTTTCTAAAAGAATGATTTAATTGATTTAATTGGATTAATGGATTTTTCAATGATTTAGAGGATGGAAAATAATTTTAAATGATTTATAAGGACATGTAGAATTTCGGCCAACATGCCATATACATTTGATCCAAAAATTATTTTCTAACTATGGATTAGATGATCTAATAAAAATAAATTGGATTAAGAATTTTTATAAGAGATTATATGATGAGAAACAATCAAATATGATTTTTAATGCATAGAATGATTTTTGAGCCAATATGCCTACTTATAATGTTTTTAATCCACAATTATTTTAAAAGTGTAGACTAGTTGTTTAAACTAAAAAGAATACATTTGCAATGGATTTTCAAGACTTAAAGAAGTAAACAAATTTTTATTAGAAATATGGTATTAAAGAGAAATAAACAAAACTCTTGAAAAATATTTACCTTTGAATTTTAAAATATGATAGTAATTTTCAAAGTTTATTTTGTAATTATAAAACTAAACAAAAGGATTTTTTTAAAGAAAAACGTAGAAAATATATTTTATAGATTTTCTAGACAAAAATCTTGTCTCAATTTATAAAAAAATGAACGAATAAAGGAAAGAATTTCACAATATATTTATAACATAAGAAAAATATTCTACATAGTTTAAAAGTATTAAAAATAGCTTATGTGGTTTTAAAATAATGATTTTAAAGCTTTTCGATCAAGAAAACAATTTAAAAATCTTACGCGATTGAGAAAATGATTTAAAAACAGTACGCGATTTTAAAAACAGCAAAATATATTTACGCGATTTAGAAACGTTTGTAAAAACGATGAAATTGTGAAAACGCGATAAAATTTCTACGCGATTGACTAAAACAACGAGTTTTATTGTCGGACCAAAGTGGCGGACCCGGACAGATTGAGAAATAGTACAGTCAGGTGGGACGTACTATATTTGAGATTTGTTGAGATTGAGGGCATTTTCGTAATTATGGTTCATATATATATGCATTGAGTTGGTATGCATAGTCGATGGCTGTAATGGCTTTTGTTGTTTAGGAATGAATGAGAGCTGAATAATGTGACCCAAGTGGGAGGTCTACTGGGGACGTCAGGGCGCGGTTGTTCATAGTGACCTGTTTGTCACCTTATATGCCTGGCCATGATATACCGTTGCAACGCACTGGCGTATTGTCCCGACAAACAATATTTATGTCTCGCGTCTAGCTTAGACTGTCATTATGGGTGGCAGATCTTCTGGACATATCCGAAACTGTTTAGCTCCATGGAGTAGGAATGTGGTGCATTGTGCATATGCATAGTGTGTATACATATTGTTGTGGCATTGTCAAGGTCCATATCATGGTGACATATTCATTACATATGTATATTATTGATATCTGTTGTTGGTATACTGTTAATGTTTATATTATTGTGATATATGTTTTCTGAACAAAATGATAATTTGTTAATATGATTATACTTGTGATATTTATGTGTATGGAATGACTTTGTCATTCGTATCATTCTTTGCTACCGTACTGGTATTGATGAAAGGGGATCTCACATCTTTGCTGTATTATTTGTTTTGTTTTTGTATTGTCAAAATTTGTATATTAGGCGAAGTAAGCTCTTTAGACTTAACTGGAGACAATGTTCTGAGTTCGGTGACGGCGTCAAGGAGTGATCTTCTTAGTTTTCAATAGTATGCAGTTGGTGGAGAAAACAGAACATGTATGTTGATTTTTTCTCGTTAGTGTTGTTACCGTGCTATTAAGTAGGACCCGTCATTGGGTTTTACTATTGTTCCTTGAGTCTGTAATTTATGTTTTAAATGTTGTTTAATATTATATGATATAATTAACATGTGTATTATTAGTTCAGTCTATTTTCTGTATTACGTATATTTTCGGTAAGTTTATATTATCAGCAAAAAGAGATTTTAACAATCCAAATTTTTGAACTCAAAGCCTTTTGTTAAATGATTTTCAGGTTGTAAATATAAGTTTTTAGTCGGAAATGTGATGCCCTACGGAGGGTGTTACATTAGTTGTTATCAGAGCACGGTTAGAGTCTTTTGGCGTTTGTGGTTAGGTCTGTCTTGTTTGTGTTGTGTGACTCTCTGTGCTTGGACTCTGAAAGGAGACGATGTTTGTTTGAAATGGTTACTTTGGTTTTCATTGTGTTTTGATTTGTCTGTCTTTGAAGAGAGGACCATGACTCGTGATAGACAAAGAAAGACGATGGCTCGTGATAGATGTACGTGTGAGGAAGTGAGACGTGATGATGGTGATATGACTGCAACTCTGGAAGTAATACAAAAAATGACTGATATAATTATACAGCAAACTCAGAAGATTGTTCAGCAGCAAGAATTAATAGTCAAAGCTAAGATTTTGTTAGAGTTGAACTAGTCTCAGGATGGGAGACCCGATAACGTTGGACCATATTGGTTACGAAAAAGGAGAAATTGTAAAGTCAAGCAGTTTCAGCAAAAAATGTGCTTGCAATCATTGGGAAGTCAACAACAACAGCAATCTTGTGGAGGAAGTATTAGTAGCAGCAGGTTTGGCTGACCGTGGCATCTGCACCGAAATGTCGGAAGTGTAGGAAGGATCATCTGACAAAGGACTGTACAACCAAAAGAATCATATGTTTCAAGTGTGGAATGCCCGGACATATTGCTAGAAAGTGTATTCCACCAAAGGCAAAGTCATTTGTTAGTAATAAACGTGCTTCGACATCTCAAGTAGAATGGAGCGTTGATCCTCCAAGTGGAGCAAAAGCACCCCAGACTGAAGATCTACGCAAAGAAGATATTGTCACAGGAAGTGATCCTTTGATTGTACTGTATAATTTTGGAGGTAATCCATTCCTCTATGGCATATGATCGTGTAGATCAATTAGAGTTATCTGTGTCATCATTATCTTTTGACCTATTTCTACTTCTATTACTAAAACCTTTGGTTGATAACCTGAGTTGCTTAAACTATTCTAAGTCTGTTAAATGACTGAATCTTTTCTGTTGATTCAATTTGTTTATCTCTTTCACAAAACAGACGCGATCTGAAAAATATGGATTGGGCATTTTTCTAACCATTCATGCTCTGTTAGACTTGTCGGTTAAATTGTTTAACTTAAAAAGCTCACTTCTAAATTTATCGGACCACATCAATTTCTCTGTTGGATAGGTCCGGTAATATATTATATGACTCTATCATCTTTTCTTTCTATGTCTTCATGATATCTTTTATGTGTCGCAATTGCGAGAATGTACTCTTGATCTAACTCATTCTTTTATGGCTAATTGACTGTGTGGGTTGATTACAACTATCAGTATCTTCGTTACCTTTTACTTATTTATTTCTACCTTTATTTCCAAACCCATTATTACTATTCAGCTCCTTAAACAATCTCTTATGTTAATCTCAATTGTCTACCTCTTTCACGAGATAAACGTGATCTTAAGAATAGATTGGTTATTTTCCAACCACATTCTATGGATTGTTTCAATAAAGTTTTAGTGTCCCAGAAAAATTCATTCTTAAAAATCGGATAATATCAAATTCCTTGTTGGATATGTCCGGTAACACATCGGATAATTTTGCTATCTTTTCTTTCTAATCTTTATAATCTTTTTTCATAGATTGCAATTGCAAGAAAGGATATTCTTGGTCCAATTCATGTCATAGTATTAGATACAGTATTGTTGAAAAAGAGAACTTGATTTGTGAGACACTTCCTATTAGAAGCAAAGGCAGGAGAGTGAAGCTGTACGAAGACAAGGAAATTTCAAGTGATGCTGTTCGGAGTGGCGAATGCTCCTGCAATATTCATAGGTTTTGTAGATAGTATCTTTCGTTCTTATCTAGACAGAATTGTCATTATCTTTATTAACGACATTCTGATCTATTCTCGAAATCATGAGGAACATGCTAAACGTTTTAGTGTGGTTCACCAAGTTTAAAGGAGGAGCAATTATATGCTAAAGTTATCAAAATGCAAAGTCTAGTTAGATAAAGAGCGGTTTTTGGGCCACGTGATTCAAAAGAAGGAATTGATATGGACGCATCAAAAGTTGAAATAGTTCTTGAAGGAGAAAGACTGAACACTGCTTGCTCTTCCTCCTTGATCTTGATTCTCCCTTGAGTCACCTCTAATCCCAATGGGTTCCTCCTCCTCTTACTTGCTCTCTAAATTTCGTGGTTGGGTCAAAACTCAAGATAGCCTTCTTGCCTTCAAAAATCAAATAATAAGGGCTAATCTCGTGTGCCAGGGTTTTCCCACGCTTAGGCGTGGATTTTCCACGCCTAAGTGTGGTTAAGACTCACTTACTGTAAGGTGTTGGCCACGCCTTGGCGTGACTTTCCCACTCCTAGGCGTGAGTGTCTTTGGCTGACAACCTTGAAAATCTGAGAGTGTCATGCCTAGGCATGGCTTTTCCACCCCTAGGCGTGGGTGTCTCATCTTGGAATTTTTGCAGAACTGAGAGGGCCACGCCTAGGCGTGGATTTGTTATGCCTAGGTATGGGTTGGCAACCCTTCCTTCTTTCTTGCATCCTTCATCAATTGAGCTTCTTATTACTTCCTCATTCCTTCCAAGACTTTTCCACCTTGATTATTTGCTTCAAAACAACACCAAAGTCCATCAGACCATAATCAATTCAAATCCCTAAATAAAATCATCACATTTGATTCTTAATCAATTGAGACCACAAGCTTAAATCATAAAAAATTATGCATGAATAGAACCTTTGAACTTAAAAACATGAAGATGGCATCTCATATTCATTCAAAATTAAGTGAAATAACTTCATTTCTTGAAGTTATCAAAGCTTCCATCTAAAGAAACTTAATAGCGATATACATGTGACTCATGAGAATCTCATTCAAAATATAATTGTCGTTCTTTTCACAATTGATGCATCTTTGAAAACTTGCGAATTCAACTAATTGATATCTCTAAACTTGCAACTTTCTATATTACTCTTTTCAAGTTACCACTGGATCTAATTCGGAAAGAACAATAGAGAGAAACAAACTAAAAACTTCAAAATGACCATTTTCCTGCTCTTTCACTTCTACGCCAATATCTTAATTCTATAGTATCTAACAACACCACATCTCATGTAGAATCGAATTGGAACTCCACAACAAACTCTGTTGAATACTTTCGCATTTTGCACACTACTGACTCCATATTCCAACTTGAACTTGCTTTCCTTTATATTGTAGAAATTGAAATCTAACTTCAATATCTATTCTGATTGACAATGAATTCGCCTCTCTTAGCTCCGGATAATCATGGGAATCCTAATCCCATTTGTAGAGGTTGGTTGGCTTCGATCCTAACAAAAATTAATTAACAATAACAATTTGTTCCCTCATAGCAGTTATCACCATCATCTCTAGTGTATTCTATAACCCATAACTTAACTTCACTAATTCATAATTTTACTTTGAGCATCAAAATAAACTCTACTATTCATCAAACTTCTCATATTACCTTATAGACATACTACCTTACTTCAACTCAAGAATTTTATCTTTCTTATCTTCTCACTTGTTCTTTAGGAAATATTTATCCAAAGAGGTTACTTTAAATCTCTTCTAGTTCATCCATGTATCAACAACTTCCATTAATCGTCTCAAACTTATCCACTAATGCCCCACTTCTCATTTCAACACAAAAGAAACGAACAACATCTTTTGTTCGTCTAGACAACTTTACTTTACCTCAAATATCTTCTTCTTTGCTCTTAGTGTAACACCCTTTTTTCCCTTAGAAGAAGGAACGTCACACCATAGTAATGTAAAACGAAAACGAAACAAAAATGCGGAAATGCAAATTCATTGATTAATTAAGACCCGGTTCATAATTGTTATCTAAATAAACAATCTCCCTTTTAATAGCGTAATAATTGAGTATCAAAATATGAGTACATTTTTTTTTTGAAAAGGTAATGATAAATATAGATACAATAAAAATCAACAAGAAATGGAACCATACATTCATTATATATATATGTATTTATATATACATCGAGCCTGTTTAGTTACATCATCAAATTTACAAAAAAATAAAGGCATTATCCAACCTCAAGATGTTTACAAATTTACATCCCATCAAAATAGCAAAACGTCAGGCTTTCCAAAAAGATATACAGTTAGCCATCAGTGGCCACCGACAATATCAGCCCCTAAGACTGACGAGAAGGAACCGTAGCGAGATCCTTCTCAAGGTCCTTCTCATCTGATGAAATCACCATCGGAGCGACCGAATTTCGAGCAGAAGCTCGAGTAGTGGAGAGAAATGAATCATCTCGTGGGGTGTAATAAAGGTCATCCTACAAATCCCTAATGGGTAGGTAAAATTCCAAATGGACAAAAGTAGTAAAACCAAAGGCAGGCGGGTCATAGCGACCCCAAGCTAAAGACACAGTCAGCTCCCCGTGATAGATGCAATGGTCTGTGCTCAAGTTTATGTGCCAACAGTCTGGACCACCGTGAAAGGTCATCCTTGCGTAACCCAAAAATTGGCGCGGACGTGAAGACATCTTCAATCAACACTATTCGTAATCGGGCCAAAAGCCAGGAAACTCAGGTGCTTCCTTTTCTTCACGTACGTCTTCTCAAAAGTACATAATTTAAAATAGAAGTATAGATATACAGAAAGAGGTGAGACACCCAGCATTCAATACCAATATAGCAGTAAGAAAACAGAATGGCGCTGGATGCCCACATAGCATTACATCACGTATATTCATCAATAGTAATAAATAAGATAAGCAGTAAAAGAAGGACAATCGTAAGCAATAATAAAATAGGCAATAAAAGTTCAACAACATTGATATCTCAAGCAGTCATCAGTTTAACCATCAGGCAATTATTGCAATATCAAAAGTAGATAGTTCAATAGTCATAAATACTCATGCTCAATGAAATATGAGACTAACAATGCACAATGTACATGGTACCAAAATTCTTACTCCATGGAGCTAGACATTAACATTTCGGAGAGAATGATCAAGGAGTCATGCCAGTATCTCGTTAGCCTAAAAATAAAGTGCTTCATCTCATAAAAATATTTATGCAATATGGCTTTACATGGAACCTCAACAGTTGATTACGAAATAAGACAGCGTTTCGGTCCGACTCGTCGGTGTGTTTGCATCAGTCTATCCCACGGCTTCAGTGAAGCTACCACTGTCTATTGTGAGACACCTGCACCCCGACGCCCCCAAGGTCAACCACTATGACCCTACGCTTAGTCTACTCGTGTAACGCCCCTTTTTGGGAGGGAACATCACATTGTCAAATAAAAAAAAATGCGAAAAAGTAAAGTTTTAACATTTCAAGACCCGGTTCATTCGTTTAAGTTTAACTTGTTCAATTCTTAAATACGCGAGCAAAATAGCAGAAATATATTTTTTTTTTGTTTGATAATCATTTTAACCATGCGAAATATAAATGACGGTGAAGGATAAAATAGAAGATAAAATTCTCATCCGAATGACATGCATATATATATATATATATATATATATATATATATATATATATATATATATATATATATAATGTACTATCACCATTTATACTTAGATACAAGCCGAAATTACCCAAAAAGCAAAATTATACCTGCCCCAAAGGATTATACAAATATGCCCCAGAGATAACAAAATATACAGCCCACAAAAATATACATCAGGCTCCAAAATAAAACACTGGTAGCCATCAGTAGCTACTAGTAAACTCAGTCTCTCAGATGAGGAGGGACCGTGTCCGGGTCCTTAGCAAGATCCTCCTCTTCAGAGGAAACCTCCATGGGAACTACAGATCCACGGGCAGGAGCCCGAGTAGTAAAATCAAAAGAGTCCTCCCAAGGGGTGTAATAACGATCACCCCACATCTCACGGATAGGCAAGTAAAACTCCAGTCGCAGGCTGATGTGGCAGATGAGGACAGGTGCCTCATGACGTCTCCAGGCTAGGGCGATCGACACATCTCCCAAGTAGACGCAGCGATCGGAATTCAAGTTGATATGCCAACATTCCGGCCCTCCGAGGAAGGTCAGACGCACATCACCAAGAAATCCGCGCATACGTGCCGCCATCGTCTCAGTAGAAGCTAGTCTCGTTCGGCCCAGAAGCCGGGAAACTCGGGATCTTCTGCCTCCTTACCGCCGTCTTCGATCAACACAGTATACACACATATAGCAAGTAACAGAGATACAAGAAAGAGGTAAGACATCCTACCATCATTACCAATTATAGCAGCTAAAAACAATATGGCGCCACGCGCCCAAATAGCAATTCAGAATATCATATTCAACTAATAAGCAGTAATTCCAACATTAAGCAAATAAACAATTCCAGGCAGATAGTCATCTCAGTAATAACCAAATCAGTCATCAATATGAAAAAATAAATATTAACAATGACAATGTATATCATGACTCATATGTATGCTTTCCCAAATTCCTACTCCATGGAGCTAGACTCAAACAGTCGGAGAGAAAGATCAGGAGACATATCTGTAACTCGGCTGCCGAGGCCAGTGCTATAAATAATTTTTCTCGTGCACAATCATGGCATTGTACAGACATTCTACACTAGATCATGATATAGGACAGTGCCAAGTCCGGATCGTCGGTGCGTTTGCATCGGTTTGCCCCACAGGCAGAGGAGCTACCAACTGCCCCTTGTGAGGGACCCGCACCCCGACACCCCCAAGGTCATCACATAACTCACATTTGTCTACTCGAACCCGCACTAAGGTGTGTTCAATCTCCTAGGCAACTTGGCCTTACAACAGTCCACAAGGACATTCACAATGCATATGACACTATGCATGGACATGTATGATTCACAATCTCATACCATTATATAACATGCCACAATAGGCCAATATAAGCATCAATATATGTTCCCTATCACACACATACCACAATTTCCATGTCATGGATCCAAGAATTCCATTTTCAAAATCATTTCTTCCCTATCGGTATGAATACATATTCCTATCACATCTAAGTAAAGTAAAATCCTTGAATCCAGGGTTTTTAGGTTATGTTTGAGTTACAAAGGACAAAGAACCATAATCTCAATCATTTCCAGCTCAAAAATCTCATTTTTGGGTCTTGGTAATCAATTACATCACCCTGGTAATCGATTACCAGCGAAATAGAATCCCTGTAATCGATTACAATCTCATTGTAATCGATTACATGATTTCCAGAACTACGATTTGTAACTTCAAGGACCTGGTAATCGATTACACAGCCGTGGTAATCGATTACCAATCGGACAGAACCTCCGTAATCGATTACCCACAAGTTATAATCGATTACGCGATTCCCAGAAGCATCATTTTGTGACATCAGAGGCTTGGTAATCGATTACACCACTCTTGTAATCGATTACAAGCTAGACAGAATCTCTGTAATCGATTACACACAAGATGTAATCGATTACCAGATTTCCAGAATCACAATTTCTTACCCTTAAGAGCTTGGTAATCGATTACAAGCCTCGTGTAATCAATTACCACGCGTAATCTTGCAGAAAACAGAGTTCTCCAGGTCCTCTAACTCAAACTAAACCAATCATTATCATATTTAATCAACAAGTTACTCAAATATACCTTCAAATCATGCAAGAGGCATCAATCAATCATACAAACCCAACAAAATGCACTATCATGAAGAACAATATAAAAATGAGAGAACTTTATACATAGATTCAAAAATCAATTAAAATCAACACATAGACATACTAATCACAAAATCAAAGGATAACCCTCATTAGGGTTTTTCCACCAACAACACAATCAAGGTTCCTAGATGCTAAGAGAGGTTGAGGAGGAGTGTCTTCCTCTTACCCAAGTGAAGAGAACAAAAGAAGAACACCAAGAACCTCCTTTGAATTTCGGATTTGAGCTCCAAGAACCCTAAAAATGGTGACTTTGTTAGAATCAATACCAAGGCTTGAAAAATAAGCCATGGATGGCCAACATGAAAACCATAACCACGAAAATGGAAGAGAAAGAAGAGAAGTCTTGAATCTTACCCAAAAGCTCAAAGCTTGGAGCTTGGAGAAAATGGTGAAAATGGTGGAATCTCAAGATGCTCCAAACAAGAAGGATGTCCAGGAGAGGAAGAGGGTTAAGAGAGTGTGGTTGGAAGAAAATTTGGTGATGAATGAGGGGAAAAAAATTTGCTGTGGTCTTTGTGGGATTTCTGGAGAGAGGGAGGAGAAAATATCATGAGGAAGAAGAAGAAAGAAGTAGAAGAAAGAAGAAGTAAAGGAAATGCTTTAGGAAATAAAATCAATTCCCCCCTCCAAAGATGTTGTCCAGCCGTGCATGAAGGAGAGAGAGGAGGGAATGGGCTGCTTTTGCATGGGGAAGGAGGAAGAGGAAATTTCCAAGAAGCTTCTTCCAAGCTTCCATGAGAAGCTTCACACGTTTCTCGATAAAGTGAAAGTAAAGTTGTTTCCTAATCGGCACACTAACACAGATGAATATTTACACTGTCAGTATTATTTTTCCTCCAGTGTAGAAGAGTTACTGATGATGAAAATAATATTTCATTATTCATCAGATGATTTTACAATACCGTGATTTCATTCATCGGGTAAAACCTCGTAAATCGTAAACTTCGTAAATTGTGCCCGGCCTCGGGTTTAGTAAGATCCCCCATTGACAAGTCCACAATTTAGAGTTTACCAGCCACAGGGAAGACATCGCATCTTCCCGGGTCTGCACAGTGAACACGCAAAACGAAGAATATATTAAAATATTCGACGTTTCCAGAAAATTCCAGAAAAATTCTAAAAAATCTAGAATATTATAAAATGATTACTTGTAACTAAATAAACACTTTTCAGGATGTTACAACACT
Source organism: Ormosia emarginata (assembly GCA_029884605.1). Lineage (NCBI taxonomy): Eukaryota > Viridiplantae > Streptophyta > Magnoliopsida > Fabales > Fabaceae > Ormosia > Ormosia emarginata. The sequence continues at coordinate 40,241,145 of JAQQTP010000088.1, forward strand.
CTCATACTAAAAGGAATTTCATCCTCGAAATTTACATACCTCAAAATAGTTCCGGATGTTGCTCCCTCATCTTGTCTTCCGGTTCCCAAGTTGCATCACCAGTCGTCTCATTCCAAATCACCTTTACCAATGAGATCTCCTTTCCTCTAAGTTATTTTATCCGTCGGTCCTCGATTCTCGCAGGAGACGCCTCATAGGTCAAGTTCTCTTTTAACTGTACTGTGTCCGGTGCTATGACATGACTTGGATTAGGCAAATACTTACGAAGTTGTGACACATGGAAGACATCGTGTATGTTGGAAAGAAAATGGGGTAAGGCTATCTGGTAGGCTACTGGACCTATCCGGCGAAGGATTTGGTAAGGTCCAAGAAATTTTAGAGTGAGTTTTCTAGATTTCAAAGCCCGGCCGACCCCAGTCGTGGGTGTGACTTTCAAGAATACATGCTCACCTTCCTCAAATTCAAGAGGCTTCCTTCTCCTATCTGCATAACTCTTTTGCCGGCTCTGAGCAGTTCTCATCTTTTCTTGAATCATCTTAACCTTCTCAGTTGTCTGCTGAATGATATTTGGTCCAATCGTAAGACGCTCTCCATCTTTGTACCAACACAATGGTGTTCGACACCGTCGTCCATACAGAGCTTCATAGGGTGCCATCCCTATACTCGAATGATAACTGTTGTTGTAGGTGAACTCTATCAGTGGCAGAACTTCATCCCAACATCCAGTTTGTTCCATAGTGCAAGCTTTAAGCAAATCTTCTAAAGATTGGATTGTCCTTTCCGATTGACCATCGGTTTGTGGATGGTATGCTGAACTCAGACGTAACTTCGTTCCCAACGATGCTTGTAAACTCTGCTAAAATTTTGAAGTAAATCTTGGATCCCTATCCGAAACAATACTCGTAGGCATACCATGTAGCCTAACGATCTCACCAATATATAACTGGGTCAACTTCTCCAAACTGTACCTCATGTTGATCGGGAGAAAATGGGTTGACTTCGTGAGTCGATCCACTATTACCCATATCGAGTCGTGTCCTTTCTTTGTCCTCGGCAAACCCACAACAAAATCCATCGCAATGCTGTCCCATTTCCATTTAGGAATAGATAATGGTTGTAGTAATCCTGTTGGTCTTTGATGTTCCACTTTAGCTTTTTGACAAACTAAACAAGTCGACACACATCTAGTGACGTCGCTCTTCATTCCATGCCACCAGAACAATTTCTTCAGATCTTGGTACATCTTAGTTATGCCTGGGTGCATACTCAGCTTGCTGGTGTGAGCATATTCTACAATATATTGCCTAAGCTCTTGGTCACGGGGGATACAAACTCTACCTCGGAATCTCAGAATTCCATTCGTTCCTTCTTCAAATTCTGTCTCTTTGCCTTGCCTTATCAATTCTCTCGCTTCTTGCAAGAATTCATCGGCTTTCTGCTTTTCCTGTATGTCATCCATTAGTTCACTTGAGATGGTAACCATATTCATACAAATCCTTCTGGGTTCCAACTTAACAAACGACCATACATCCCTAAACTGTTCTATGAGGTCTCTTTCCTTGATCATCAAGCGCGAAGCACTGATAGTCTTTCGCTCAAGGCATCAGCCACGACGTTCGCCTTGCCTGGGTGGTACAACAACTGGAAATCATAGTCCTTCAGGAATTCTAGCCATCTCCGTTGTCTCATATTCAGCTCTTTCTGATCATACAAATATTTCAAGCTCTTGTGGTCACTGAAGATGTTGAATGTTGCTCCATAGAGAAAATGTCTCCATATCTTTAGAGCAAAGACCACAGCCACAAGTTCCAAATCATGTGTAGGGTAGTTCTTTTCGTGCACTCGCAACTGTCGCGAAGCATAGGCTACAACTCTTCTATGTTGCATAAGAACACATCCCAATCCTTGATACGAAGCGTCACAGTACACCTCGAATGGCTTATTCGGATCAGGTAACACCAATACGGGTGAGGTAGTCAGCCGTTTCTTCAACTCTTGAAAACTTTGCTCGCAGCTATCAGTCCATTCAAAAGCTTGGTTCTTCCTTGTCAACTGAGTGAGCGGTCCAGCAATCTTGGAAAACCCTTCTATAAATCTTCTGTAATATCCGGCTAAACCCACAAAGCTACGAATTTCCGTCACTGACTTTGGTTGCTCCCACCGTAATACTGCTTCTACTTTTGACGGATCCACTGTAATCCCTTCCTTCGAGATCACATGGCCTAAAAACTTCACCTCATCAAGCCAAAACTCACATTTCGACAGCTTGGCATACAGTTCTTTCTCCTTCAAAATCTGGAGAACTATGCTGAGGTGTTCAGCATGATCCTCCTGATTCTGGGAATATATCAGGATATCGTCAATGAAGATGACAACAAACTTGTCTAAGTAAGGACGAAAGATCCTGTTCATGTTGTCCATGAAGATAGCAGGTGCATTCGTAACACCAAACAGCATTACAAGGTACTCATAATGACCGTATCGGGTATCGAACAGCAGTCTTGGGCACATCCTCCATTTTCACTCTTATCTGATGGTACCCAGATCTCAAATCAATCTTTGAAAACACTGCTGCTCCCTTCAGTTGGTCCATCAAATAATCAATTCTTGGGAGTGGATACTTGTTCTTGATCGTCAGCTTGTTCAATTGCCTATAGTCCACACACAATCTTGAGGTACCGTCCTTTTTCGAACTAACAATATTGGTGCTCCCCACGGTGACACACTCGGTCTAACAAACTGTCTCTCTAAAAGCTCCTCTAGCTGTTTCTTGAGCTCGGCCAATTTCGTTGGCGACATACGATAAGGTGCTATAGACACGGGACCAGCTCCCGGTACCAGATCAATGGCAAACTCGATCTCACGTGTCGGTGGTAAACCAGGTACTTCTTCTGGAAAAACTTCAGAGAACTCTCTCACCACCGGAATAGTGTCCAGGTTAGCCTCGCTCTCGATTTTCAAAGAAGATAGTAGCATGTACCCCTGAGCTCCTTCTTTCAAGAAAGCTCGTGCTTGGTTGGCCGTCAAGTACCTAGAATTCTCATCCACAGGGAAAACTATGGTTTTTCTGGAACAATCCAATAGAACATGGTTGGAAGATAACCAGTCCATCCCTAGGATTATATCTAACTGTGAAAGAGGCAAACAGATCAAATAGACAGAAAAGATTCGACCTTCAACAATTAAGGGACACTTCAAACAGACTTTGGTAGTGACTACTGGTTTATCAATGGGGGTTGAAACAGTCAATTCAAAAGGTAGTTCAGACACAGGTAAGCCAAGTCGTAGCACACAGTCATATGATATGAAAGAATGGGTTGCCCCAGAGTCATACAGTACTTTTAAAAGATTACCCTCTATGGTGCCTTCTCCTTGAATCAAGTCTTCGGATTCGGAGGCTTCAGCTCCGCTCATAGTGTAAACTCGACCTCCGGCTTGCGGTTTCTTGGCTCGAGTCGCGTTGGTGAAGGTTCAACCTTTGCTTGATTGCGGTCTGTGGACATGTGGCCCGGTTTGCCACATACGACGAGATGATTCCCTTGATCGTGCAATCCCTCGTGAGATGATCTTTTCCACACTTTAGGCATGCCGGACGGGTAGGTCACATTCGCCCGATTCGGTTTCCGGAGGAACCTCCACGAGAACTTCCATCGGTTCTTGCTCGCCGACTTCCCATTTGGTCGGGAATAAGGCTTCTTTTGGAAGTGGTTTGAACCACTGCCTCCACCTCTTTGGGACCGTACAGGCCCAAAGCTCCTGTTTCTTGAGTCTCTAGCCTGTTCCAAGGCTTCAACTTCACAGCAAGTGTCTAACAATTCTGAGAATACCTTCATCTTCAAGGTGATCATAGCTTTCTTCACCTCATACCTCAATCCCTCGGTGAACTTCCAACACTTCCAGGCTTCATCGATTTGGTGTTGGTAGTGTGTTGAGAACTTCTCCAGGTTCTCAAATTTAGCTGCATACTCACTGACGGTCATATTCCCCTATCTCAAGTTGAGGAACTCCAGCTCTTTCGCATGTCTCGCATTAGCAGGAAAATATTTATCCAAGAACTTGTTCTTGAACACATCCCATGTGATGTCAGTTCCTTCGGCTTCCAATGCTCTCTGAGCTCCGTTCCACCAGTCTTCGGCGTTGCCCACAAGCATGAAGGTAGCATAGTTCACCTTCTTGTCTTCGGCACAGTTCATGCCACGGAAGACTTTCTCTAGTTCCTTGATCCACAGACTAGCCTTGTCAGGATCAAATCCTCCTTTAAACTGAGGAGGGTTGTGACGACGAAACTCTGCTAAGTTCTGGGCATCGGCAGTCGCCTCGAGCTGTTGAGCAGCTCTCTCTTGTTGTTGAGCCACACGCTCATTTTGTTGCACGATGACATATGCCATCCGCTGCATTGCCTCAACAGCAGCTGCAATTTCTCCACTTCTCACCATCTTACTCTTTCTCAAATCAGGTTAGCAGAAAACCACAAGGTAAGTTAGAGGAATTCATTTCAAAACACAAACCACAGAGATTTCACACAGCACAAACAAGACAAACTCACACACAAGACCCAAAGAAAACATAAACCGGGGCTCTGATACTAACTTAATGTAACGCCCCTTTTTGGGAGGGAACGTCACATTGTCAAATAAAAGAAAATGCGAAAAAGTAAAGTTTTAACATTTCAAGACCCGGTTCATTCGTTCAAGTTTAACTTGTTCAATTCTTAAATACGCGAGTAAAATAGCAGAAATATATTTTTTTTGTTTGATAATCATTTTAACCATACGGAATATAAATGACAGTGAAGGATAAAATAGTAGACAAAATTCTCATCTGAATGACGTATATATATATATATATATATATATATATATATAATGTACTGTCACCATTTATACTTAGATACAAGCCTGAATTACCCAAAAAGCAAAACTATACCTGCCCCAAATGATTATACAAATATGCCCCAGAGATAACAAAATATACAGCCCACAAAAATATACATCAGGCCCCAAAATAAAACACTGGTAGCCATCAGTAGCTACCAGTAAACTCAGTCTCTCAGATGAGGAGGGACCGTGTCCGGGTCCTCAGCAGGATCCTCCTCTTCAGAGGAAACCTCCATGGGAACCACAGATCCACTGGTAGGAGCCCGAGTAGTAGAATCAAAAGAGTCCTCCCAAGGGGTGTAATAACGATCACCCCACATCTCACGGATGGGCAAGTAAAACTCCAGTCGCAGGCTGATGTGGCAGGTGAGGACAGGTGCCTCATGACGTCTCCAGGCTAGGGCGATCGACACATCTCCCAAGTAGATGCAGCGATCGGAATTCAAGTTGATATGCCAACACTCCGGCCCTTCGAGGAAGGTCAGACGCACATCACCAAGAAATCCGCACATATGTGCCGCCATCATCTCAGTAGAAGCTAGTTTCGTTCGGGCCAAAAGCCGGGAAACTCGTGATCTTTCGTCTCCTTACTGTCGTCTTCGATCAACACAGTATACACACATATAGCAAGTAACAGAGATACAAGAAAGAGGTAAGACGTCCTACCATCATTACCAATTATAGCAGCTAAAAACAGTACGGCGCCATGCGCCCAAATAGCAATTCAGAATATCATATTCAACTAATAAGCAGTAATTCCAACAATAAGCAAATAAACAATTCCAGGCAGATAGTCATCTCAGTAATAACCAAATCAGTCATCGATATGGAAAAATAAATATTAACAATGACAATGTATATCATGACTCACATGCATGCTTTCCCAAATTCCTACTCCATGGAGCTAGACTCAAACAGTCGGAGAGAAAGATCAGGAGACATGTCTGTAACTCGGCTGCCGAGGCCAATGCTATCAATAATTTTTCTCATGCACAATCATGGGATTGTACAGACATTCTACACTAGATCACGATATAGGACAGTGCCAAGTCCGGATCGTCAGTGCGTTTGCATCGGTTTTCCCCACAGGCAGAGGAGCTACTAACTGCCCCTTGTGAGGGACCCGCACCCCGACGCCCCCAAGGTCATCACATAACCCACATTTGTCTACTCGCACCCGCATTAAGGTGTGTTCAATCTCCTAGGCAACTTGGCCTTACAACAGTCCACAAGGACATTCACAATGCATATGATACTATGCATAGACATGTATGATTCACAACCTCATACAATTACATAACAAGTCATAATAGGCCAATATAAGCATCAATATATGTTCCTTATCACACACATACCACAATTTCCATGTCATGGATCCAAGAATTCCATTTTCAAAATCATTTCTTCCTTATTGGTATGAATACATATTCCTATCACATCTAAGTAAAGTAAAATCCTTGAATCCAGGGTTTTTAGGTTATGTTTGAGTTACAAAGGACAAAGAACCATAATCTCAATCATTTCCAGCTCAAAAATCTCATTTTTGGGTCTTGGTAATCGATTACATCACCCTGGTAATCGATTACCAGCATAACAGAATCCTTGTAATCGATTACAATCTCATTGTAATCGATTACATGATTTCCAGAACTACGATTCGTAACTTCAAGGACCTGGTAATCGATTACACAGCCGTGGTAATCGATTACCAATTGGACAGAACCTCCATAATCGATTACCCACAAGTTGTAATCGATTACGCGATTCCCAGAAGCATCATTTCGTGACATCAGAGGCTTGGTAATCGATTACACCACTCTTGTAATCGATTACAAGCTAGACAGAATCTCTGTAATCGATTACACATAAGATGTAATCGATTACCAGATTTCCAGAATCACGATTTCATACCCTTAAGAGCTTGGTAATCGATTACAAGCCTCGTGTAATCGATTACCACGCGTAATCTTGCAGAAAACAGAGTTCTCCAGGTCCTTTAACTCAAACCAAACCAATCATTATCATATTTAATCAACAAGTTACTCAAATATACCTTCAAATCATGCAAGAGGCATCAATCAATCATACAAACCCAACAAAATGCACTATCATGAAGAACAATATAAAAATGAGAGAACTTTATACATGGATCAAAAATCAATTAAAATCAACACATAGACATACTAATCACAAAATCAAAGGATAACCCTCATTAGGGTTTTTCCACCAACAACACAATCAAGGTTCCTAGATGTTAAGAGAGGTTGAGGAGGAGTGTCTTCCTCTTACCCAAGTGAAGAGAACAAAAGAAGAACACCAAGAACCTCCTTTGAATTTCAGATTTGAGCTCCAAGAACCCTAAAAATGGTGACTTTGTTAGAATCAATACCAAGGCTTGAAAAATAAGCCATGGATGGCCAACATGAAAACCATAACCACGAAAATGGAAGAGAAAGAAGAGAAGTCTTGAATCTTACCCAAAAGCTCAAGGCTTGGAGCTTGGAGAAAATGGTGGAATCTCAAGATGCTCCAAACAAGAAGGATGTCCAGGAGAGGAAGAGGGTTAAGAGAGTGTGGTTGGAAGAAAATTTGGTGATGAATGAGGGGGAAAAGGGCTACTGGTGCCGTGGGATTTCTGGAGAAAGGGAGGAGAAAATATCATGAGGAAGAAGAAGAAAGAAGTAGAAGAAAGAAGTAGAAGAAAGAAGAAGTAAAGGAAATGCTTTAGGAAATAAAATCAATTCCCCCCCAAAAGAAGTTGTCCAGCCGTGCATGAAGGAGAGAGAGGAGGGAATAGGCTGCTTTTGCATGGGGAAGGAGGAAGAGGAAATTTCCAAGAAGCTTCTTCCAAGCTTCCATGAGAAGCTTCACACGTTTCTCGATAAAGTGAAAGTAAAGTTGTTTCCTAATCGGCACACTAACACAGATGAATATTTACACTGTCAGTATTATTTTTCCTCCAGTGTAGAAGAGTTACTGATGATGAAAATAATATTTCATTATTCATCAGATGATTTTACAATACCGCGATGTCATTCATCGGGTAAAACCTCGTAAAACATAAACTTCGTAAATTGTGTCCGGCCTCGGGTTTAGTAAGATCCCCCATCGACAAGTCCACAATTTAGAGTTTACCAGCCACAGGGAAGACATCGCATCTTCCCGGGTCTGCACAGTGAACACGCAAAACGAAGAATATATTAAAATATTCGACGTTTCCAGAAAATTCCAGAAAAATTCTAAAAAATCTAGAATATTATAAAATGATTACTTGTAACTAAATAAACACTTTTCAGGATGTTACAACTCGCACCCGCACAAAGGTGTAATTCTATCTCCTAGGCACACATCGCCTTTCCAATAAAGTCCAATGGACATCACATATGCATGACGACTTAATTTGCATCATGTATATGTATCAATTGCATGTTCCTCATAACGCAATGCATATCATGCATATTCATCAACAATATATTTTCTCATGGAACATGTCACAATGGCATATAGTCAATCCTCAATATCATGCCTCAATTTAATCAAGTACATATCAACAAGTACTTAGTCCCACACACGGACTCACAATATTATATAATATATTCTCAATATCAGCATTTTATATATTTGGTTCAACACATACCATAATTCCATATTATGAATTCAACATTATCAATTTCATAAGTCTTGATTTATTTCACAAATTTTGGGTCAAAGAACCCTAAAAAAAACCGTGGCCTCCCTAAGGCATCAAGTTCCCAATTTCTTTCTATTTCATGCCTCAATCTTTTAATACCTAATCACATAAGTTTCCTTTCACACATAATCAATCCAAACCCTTAAAATTCATAGCCAAAATCGTGGCCTCTCAATAGGGTAATAAACCCTCAAATTTTCCATTTATCAAGTCCAACATTTTCAAAGCATTCCAACATACTTAATGCATTCAAAACAACCAATTATTATTCATCTCAATCAAGAACATAAAAACATGAAAAACAATCAAACAAAGTAAGCATCTATTATGGATATCTCCATCAACAATCATACAAAGGTCTCCTCACCACCAATAATGGATGAAGTGAGTAAATCTCCCTCTTACCTAAAGGAAGAACACGAAAATGGCCTCCTTGGTATGCTCTTGGTGGTTTGGTTTTGGCTCTCCAAAAACCCTAAAATCAAGCTCAAAGAATCAACACCAATGGTTGAAAAGTAGAGATCCATGGTCATAAATATGGTCATAGAAACAAAAAATAGGAAGAGAAGGTGAAGAATCAAAGATTTACGTTCAAAGTCTCAAACTTTGTTCTTGAGAAAAGTGAAGAAGATGATGGATTTTGAAGAAGATCTTCAAACAGGAAATGTAGAGAATGAGAAGGAGTGTGTAGAAATAGTGATGGTGAAGTGAGAAAATGAAAATGGTCACTCAAGGGGCTGCAAAAACCGTGAGGGGTGAAGGAGAAGAAGAAGAGAGAAGTTAGAGAAAATGGAGTGAAGAGGTTGAAGAGAGATAAAGTGATAGTAGAAATGAGTGGTATTTTGGGTGAAGAGTGTTAAATGTGGGAAGCAAAATTTTGCTTCCTCAAGGGCACCATTGCCGCGACAAAGAGAAGAGAGAGAGGGGGAGAATGGTTTCTCCAACAAGTTTAGTGTAGTTTGGTCATTTGGTGGTCAAAGCTTCTATGAGAAACTTAATTAAAATATAGTATTTTTGAATAAAAGTGGATTTAATTAGACATAAAGTGGATTACATTAGAATAATGTGATAGGATTTCTAATACATGCTATTATCCAATGGACAATTGTTACAGTTGATAGAAGTCAGTATTAATTGTCAAGCGGATAATAAAAAATACACAGCGATTTATTTTATCTGACAAAATTCTTGAAAAACGTAAAATCTCGTAAATTTTATCCAGCCTCGAGTTTAGTAAGATCCCCCGTCGACATTTCCACAGATCAAGGTTCTCGAGAAAAATATTGCATTTCCCTGGCTTCGCTCAATTTGCACGTAAAATGAAGAATAATATTAAAATATTTCACGTTCTCAGAAAAATTCACAAAAATCACAAATATTGGAAAATGACTATTTATCATAGAATTATAATTTTTCAGGGTGTTACACTTAGCCTTTCTATTGTAAAACTTCAGCATTTCAGCTAATTGTGTATCCTCAAAATCCTTGAGACATGTTTCTGGCTAACATTTCAATTCTTTAATTCTTTCATCATATTCACTATTCAAACCTTGAGCTCTTCTGTTCTTATCACATAATTGAAAAAGCAACATTAAATAACTACTAAGTCTATTTTGTACCTTCTTTCCAAAATCATTCTTGTCGTCCTCAACTGGCAAATTTAATCTTTTTCTTTTCATCATGCTATATTAGCCTTAGTCTGCTCCCACATCATTCTATTAGTAACTTTTGTATGTTCTCCAGTGGCGACGCTCTATTCCCCTATCGCTTTCATCAACGGCCTAACTATCTCAGACATATCATAATTACCCTTTTAGAAAGCTTTCCTATTCTCCTATATCGCCTAGGAGGTGTTATAATTTTCTGTTCACACAGAACATTACATATTGAGTTGACCAGACTCGATATCATGTAACAATGTGCTAGTAATTATTAACATCTAATCCTAAGGCTGTCAAGCAATTGTATTCACATATCTCACATTGAAATAAAAGAATGCACAACACAAACAAAAACAACTAATCATGCCCAAAAGCATAGTCAGTCCATTCCCCGGCTTGACAGGAAGAACTTTTTTGATACCAAATATAACACCCTAATTCTAAATACTATACTATACCCTACGTATACTAAGTAAATAGAATTAGTATACCACTTTCTAACTTAAACATAATTTATAACATATTCAATATCTATATAACGAATAAATATATAGAGCCTTTATAGAAGTAAAAGAGTAAAACATTTTATACCTCAAGAAACTTGCTCTTTATTAGAATTCTATATGATATGTTTGAGATTACAACTTATACAAATTGCATATATAAACTTAATTACAGAGCTATTAATATAATTACAGAACTAAAATAGTTACATAATAAGCTCAACTAAGTCTTCATCTCCTTGCTCTACGCTTGTTTGAATCCTTCTCTGGATTTATCATGGAAAACATAAAACAACAGGGGTGAGAATTAATAATTCTCAGTAGTTAAATTTAAATCATGACATCGTGGTAAATCTAGCTACTTTGGGGTAATATAATTTGTACTTAATCATTTGGAAAGGTGGCATAAGCCAAATCTCAGTCATTTCCTTTCTCAAAGCAGACAGTTCATTTAATAAAGAAAACATTTCAATCGTTGTATAAAAAATTCAACATAAGTCAATATATATATTCATTATAACAGTTATGGAAGCTAGCAAGCATGCTCATTCTTTTCATTACACACCTTTAAGCTACACTTTGATCTTCAACCAATGTAGAACAATACTATTTATAACAATATTTAATTCACTTTAAATGCTATTCTCAACTTTTCTAACTAGCTTTTATCCTTAATCTCCACATTTAATAAAAATAAGACAATTGCCCGTATGATTGCTAGTTTTATGCAATGCATGTTGATGTATGATTATACCTAATGAAATCCTAAAGTATGCTCTTGCAATGATTTTTAAAAGATTTTGTTTTGGAAAACACAAGTTATTTGAATATTTCTAGGAAGCCCTTTTGTTCTAGGAAGCCATTTTGTTCCTTGTATTATTTTCTGGGTAAGCAGAATGCCTTTTTGTTCCTTGCACTACCAAACATGGCACTTGGAGCCCTTTTGTCCAAGCAATTACATGGAAACATCAAGTAATAAGTTTGAAAACAAAACATGCATAATATTAAAAACCTTTCCATCTTTAACTTTTACTTAATCATAATTTTCCTTGCATAATATGGAAGCAAATACCATAATCATCAAACTTTACATTTATACATTACATTACATGCTTGTAGAGAGAGACTCATTCAACCTTATCTACCTTTACCCTTCTTCTTATATTACTTCCCAAAGTTATGCTTATCAACCTCATCCATACCATACAAGGTATATTCAATGTTTCATAACATACTAATTTTAATACTATAGCATTAAACATCAACATCATTCACATATGTCATTCATTCCATAATAAGTGTATATAATGATTTACTTCATAAGTGATTCAATCCATTACATTCATACATTAATATTATGCATACATTTTATTTCAAAACTCAATAAAGGAGCATTTAGTTTAAGTTTAATCCATACTTGTTAGGTGATAATTTCCCTCTTGAAATATCCCTATTTATGTCTTAACACACACTAGAAAGCATATATGAATGATCCCAACTAGTAATGAACCACAAAATATCAAGAATACAATTCTTGAAAAATCTAGGATCTCAGCCTAAGCATGACTTTCCCATGCCTAGGCGTGACTGTCTCACGCCTAGGCATGACTGTCTCACGCCTAGGCATGAATTTACCACGCCTAGGTGTGGCACTCTCGGCTTGTCCTAAAACTAAAATTGATAGAGTTATGCCCAGGCATGGCTGACCTGCGCCTAGGCGTGACTCTCCCTTGGAAATTCTGCAGAACACGAGTTTGTTGCATAATTGGTTCCAGACCAAGAACCAACTTTCGATAATAATTTCTAGATGTTTTCTAACATCATACCTCTAATAAAACTATAACTCTTATACATATCTTTAACACACTCATACATGAATTAAGGATCAATATTCCATCATGAAAAACACATGAGGGGAACAATCCACCACAATTCAGAGGGGAATTTGATCCAGAAAGGGCTAGTTTATGGATCAAAGAATTGGAAAAGATATTTAAAGGAATGGGATGTACCGATGAGAAAAAGTTAGCATACGCTACCTTTATACTCGTCGGAGATGGAGAAGACTAGTGGGCAGGAGGTCAACAGTTGTTGGTAGCCGAAGGGAGGATGATTACATGAGAGGTTTTTAAGAACAAATTCCTTGAAAGATATTTCAGCCAGTACAAGGCGTGCTAAGGAAATGGAATTCCTTGGTCTGAGACAAGGAGGAATGACGGTAAGTGAGTATGCTGCTAAGTTTGAAAACTTATCAAAATTCTCAAGGTACTTTCAACTTCAGCCAGATGAGGAGTGGAAGTGTCAAAAGTGTGAAGGAGGTTTGAGGCATGACCTAAAGCGTGCAGTGTTACCTTTAGGAATTGATCAGTTCCCAGCCTTGTTAGATAAGTGTCGTCGGATTGAGGAGTTGGACCAATCTCGAGACAAGAGATCTCGTAACTTTGGACCATCTCGGTTCCAAAGGGAAGGTAATGGTAATGACAACTAGTTCCAGCAGAAGTCGTATTCCCAACCACCGGGGAATCATCAGGAACAACAACAGCAATCTGTCGGGGGAAGTTCTAATGGCAGTGGATTCAGTCAGTCTGTGGTGTTTGTACCAAAATGTTTGAAGTGTGGAAAGGGCCACATAACAAAGGAATGCACGATTAAGGGAATGGTCTGTTTCAAGTGCAAGAAGCCCGAATACGTTTTTAGAAACTTTACTCAGTCGAAGGTATAATGAGAGGAGCAATATCCGCATCTAATCTAAGGTACGATGAATTTCAAGGACAAAATTCTTTTTAGAGGGGGAGTATTGTAACACCCTAAAAATTGGTTAATTATTGTTATATATGTTTTTCATAATTTTTGTGAATTTTGTGAATTTTTATGAGTTATTTGGGTGATTTTGATTATTTTATTATATTTCTTGATTTTTGTGCACATTATGTGGGGCTAGAAAGATAAAAAATTTCCAAGGCTAAAAAATTTTGGACTGTGAAACAAGACCGAGGTATCTTACTAAACCCGAAGCCGGATATAATTTATGAAGTTTTCATTATCTGAGATTTTATATGATAAATAAAATCAGGGTACGTCCTATTATCTAATGGACAATAAACACTGGTTTTGTTAACTATAATTTTTGTCCATTGGATAACAATTGTTAGTAAAGTATTAGTCATCTTTTTTAAAAGCTTTCCTTGATGACATCATCCATGTGACATCACTTAGTGACATCACTTGTTGATTTTCTAGAAAGTGAAATCTAGCTTCCTAAGCAAGCTTTAGGGAAAACTTAATGGAGGAGCTTTGCATCAAGCTTGTTGGAGAAGCCACTTTCTCTCTCTTCCTTGGTGAAACCCACAATTTTGGGGAGGAAAAAATGACAAAGTTGTCACCTTTTTCACTTAAGCATTCATTTTCATCTTTTCCATTCAAAAGTTTCACATTTCTCTCTCACTTTTTCTCTTCTCTTTTTCTCTCCATGCTTCATGGCCAAGCACCCATTTTCCACCCTCCATGTTTGTTTGCTCAAATTAATCCTTGTTCTTGAATCTACTCATAATTTGGGAACCTTTCTTTGTTGTGATCACCATCTAGTTCTCTCATCTTCATCATTTTCTTTCAAGCCCTAACTTGAAGCTCTTAAGGTAAAATTCTTGATCTTTATTTTTCTTTCCTCTTTTTCGTGTTCAAGGCTTCTTGGACAAGCTTCTCTTCATTTACTTTCCATCACTCATCTCACTTGGTTTCTTTCTATCTCATTTTCAAGAACCAAAAGAGAAAGATCTCACCTTTTCTCTCCATGGAAGCTCATAACCACAAGGGTTTCAGACCTAATCCTTCATTTGCTTATTCCTACCTCACTTGTCCACTTATTTCTCTTAGTTTCAAGCTTATCTCACTTGCATGAAAACAAAAACTCTCTCCACTTTCTCTCCTTGAAGTTTCGGCCACATCCTCACAAACACCTTTCCAATCCTTTTTAATTCCAAAACACCATAGATCTAGAATCTAACATCAATTGGATAATTTTTCTTGTTGGGACCATCTCCAAATTCTCTCATCTTCAATCACTTTTCCTCAAGCCAAGTTTGGAACTTTATAGGTAAAGCTCTCAATTTTTCCTTTCAATTTTATTTTTCAAGATTCTAAACCATGTGTTTGATCCATGGTTATCTCGTTTTAGGCTTGGTTTGTGATGGTTGAATGTTCGGAAGTTTCTAGGGTTTGGCTTGGTGGTGGTGGACGAAAATCATCAAGGAGCTTCTTTTTGATCTTCTCTTGAGGTAAGAGAGAGATTAACCTCATCAACTATCCATTGTGGTGAGGAACGAAATTGATTGTGTTCGAACAATCCATGTGTGGATTTGTTCACTTGTGCGTATAAGTTTGATGGTTTGTGATTAATTGTTCTATTTAATTTTATTGCTTTAATTATATGCTGAACTTGTTAGAATAGAAATATGATGATGAATATATGTGGTATGATTGTGAATCACGTGAAAAAGAAGAATTTTTGGTCCAAAGACCTTGAGAGGCTCACGACCTTCATGGTGATTTTAGGGTGAACCAAGTGAAAATATTTTATTAATCATGGATTTAGTTGATTTTATATTAAGGATATGGATTAAGGTTTTACAAGTTGATGATGTAACGCCCCTTTTTCTTTCCTCACGAAGAAAGAATGTCACACCATAATATAGAGTAATGAAAGAAATTGCGGAAAATAAGAAGTACGTTGATTAATTAAGACCCAGATCATTTTCAACACGTGATTAAATAATTTGCACTCTTGAATGATAAAATAATCGAGTATTGAAATATGTGCACATATTTTTCTTTCCTTTTTTTTCTTTTTCTTTTTCTTACTTAAACCAATAATAAAGAGAGAATAATAATTACAGATTTAATAAAATCGACATAGAATTGAAAATCATACATTCACAATATATATATTATATGCATCAGCTTGTTTAATTACATAATAAATTATACAAAAAGTAAAAGATGTACCCACCCAAATTAATACAAATATACACCGATTAAATATGGCAAAACATTAGGCTTCCCCAAAAAGATAAACGGTTAGCCATCAGTAGCCACCGACAGTATTACCCCCTAAGACTGACGAGAAGGGACTGTAGCCGGGTCCTCCTCAGGGTCTTCCTCATCCGATGAAATTACCATCGGAGTGACCCAATTTTGGGTAGAAGCCCGAGCCAGTAGAGCGGAAAGAGTCCTCTTGTGGGGTGTAGTACATATCAGCCCACATATCCCTGACGGGTAGGTAAAACTCCAAAATGACAAAAGTAGTGAAATCGAAAACTGGTAGGTCATGGCGACCCCAAGCTAAAGACATCGTCAGCTCCCCGCAGTAAACACATCGATCCATCTGCACATGTATGTGCCAGCAATCGGGCCCTCCATGGAAGGTCATCCTGACGTACCCCAAAAATCAGCGTGGGCGTAACGACATCCTTAGCAAGCTCTAGTCGTAATGTGGCAAAAAACATGGAAACTCAGGTATTTCCTTCTCTTCGTCACAAACGTCTTCTCAGTAGTACACAGACTGGCAGAAATATAGAAAATACAGAAAGAGGAGAGACACCCAGCTTTCATTACCAATATGGTAGCGAGAAAACAGAATGGCGCTGGACGCCCACATATCAACACAGTTCAAATATCCAATCACAATGATAATTAAAACTTACAGTAAAAGCAGAACAACAATAAATAACAGTAAGGATCCGTAATATCAGGCAGACAGCATCAATATTTTCAACAATCAACAATTCAAGTAATCAAAATGTTATTATAGTAATAAGAACATATATTTTTCTGCAGTTATAAATGCTCATGCTTAATGAATTATGAGACTGACAATTCACAACGCAAATGGTACCAAGTTCCTACTCCATGGAGTATGCTCATCTCATAAAAATATTTGCGTAATACAGCTTATACATGGCACCTCAATAGTTGATTGCGATATAGGACAGCGTCTCAGTCTGGATCGTCGGTGTGTTTGCATCGGTCTATCCCACGGCCCTAGTGGAGCTACCACTGTCCATTGTGAGACACCTGCACCCCGACGCCCCCAGGGCCAACCACTATGACCCTACGCTTAGTCTACTCGCACCTGCACATAGATGTTATTCAAACTCCTAGGCATACATCGTCTTTCCAATAATGTCCAACGGATAACACATATGCATGACGACACAATGCACATCATGTATGTTTATCAATGATACACTTATTATAAAATATATTACAATGGCATATATTTATTTCTCAATGTCAACATGTCATGATTTCATCGAATACCTAGTTCCACATAGGAACTCACAACAACATAGAACCCATTCTCAACATCAACATTTATACATATATGGTTCATCAATTATTACAAGTCCAGATTATGGATTTACATTTCCAAAGTCTTAAGCTTTGATCAATTATGAAAAATTTAGGTCAAATAGCCCTTAAAAACCGTGGCCCTTTTAAGAGTTATTACTAAATTTAATTTTTTTTCCCATCTCATTATGGATTATGTATATCCCTAAATTCTTCATTTCCAACAATGCACCAAGGCATCATTTAGCCTCAAAATTTTTCTCTAAAACCGTGACCTTCCTAGGTCACTAAGATTCCAATTTTTCTTCACATTATGCATTAGCTACTTGATACCTAATCACTTAAATTTTATTTCACTCAAAATCAATCCAATCCCTTAAATTCCAAGCCAAAACTGTGACTTCACCCTAGTGTAGAAAACCCTCAAATTTTCCATTCATTCATTCTAACATTTCCAAACATTCCAACACCACCAATGCATTCAAAATCATTATTAAATCATCAACATCAATTAAGAACACATACACATGTAAAATCATCAATTAAAGCAAGCATACAATTATGGATTTCTCCATCAAACAATCACACAAAGTCTCCTCACCACCAATAATGGTAGAAGTGAGTAAATCTCCCTCTTACCTAAAGGAAGAACACGAAAATGGTCTCCTATTGGCTCCTTGGTGGTTTTGGTTTTGAGCTTCCAAAACCCTAAAATTTTCCAACACAAAGAATCAATATTAAGCTTGGTGAAAGATGGTTCTTTGGTCTCCAATGAAGCCATAGAACACGAAAATGGAGAGAAGAGAGAAGAAAAATAGAAACTTTACCTTAAAGTTTGAAGCTTTGCCTTCGAAGACAATGGAGGTGAAGATGGATTTTGAAGAAATTTCCTAAATAGAAAGTGTAAAGAAGGTTGAGGTGAGTGTAGAAATGGTGGTAATGAAGAGAAAAGTGAAGAGAAATGGTCACTAATGGTGGCTGCAAAACCGTGACCAAGGAGGAGAAGAAGAGAGAAGGAAGAGAGAAAATGAAGATGAAATTTAGAGAGAGAAATGGATAGATGAAAAATGATATTTTTGGAGTGAATGTGTTAAGTGTGGGAAGCAAAAATTTTGCTTCCCATGGGCCACATTGCCGTGGCAATTAAGAGGAGAGAGGGGGAAAATTTGGCTTCCCCAATAAGCCAAGGGTAGCTTAGTCTTTTGGTGGTCAAAGCTTCTCAAAGAAGCTTTAATTAAAATACACTAAATTTGAATTAAAGTAAATTTGATTAGACATAAAGTAGATTACATTAAGATAATGAGATAGGATTTTTAATACATAGTATTATCCAATGGACAATTGTTACAGTTGATAGAAGTCAGTATTAATTATCCAGCGGATAAAATTTATATGTGACTTATAATTTTATCAGATAAAATTTATTGAAAAATGTGAAACCTTGTAAATCGTGTCCAGTCTCGGGTTTAGTAAGATCCCTCGTCGACGTTTCCACATATCAAGGTTCTCGGGAAAAATATCTCATATTTTCAGTTCCGCTCAATTTGCATGCAAAACGAGAAATATTATTAAAATATTATGCATTCTTAGAAAAATTCAGAAAAATTTTCAAAAATTACAAATATTATAAAATGAATATTAATAACGAAATAAATAAATTTTGGGGTGTTATAGATGAAGGAAGTAAACAAAGTTCTATTATTGGAAAAATGATTAATTTTTTATCATGAGAAAGGAAATGAGTTTAAAAGAGAATTTGGAATATTAAGTATTTTGATTAGAAGTGCTTAAGTGATGATAAACAGAGAATGATTTTCAAAAGGAATGATTTAATAAAGATAGTGAAGTTTTGTGAACAAACATTGGAAGATATTATTTAGAGGAGATTTGATAAGGAATTAAATTAAAAAGGATTTTTTTTAGAGGAATGTGGAAATGTATAGCTTTTATTGGATAAATAATGATTTTTAGCAATAGGAATGGAAATGGAATTTTAAAGGTGATTTGAAGATTTAAAGTATTTTATTTAAGAAGGAATGTGAAAATGTATAGCTTGTATTTGATAAATAATGATTTTTAGCAATAGGAATGGAAATGGAGTTTTAAAGGTAACGTGAGATTTAAAGTATTTTATTTAAGAAGAATGGAGCAAAGTTTTTATTGGGAAAAAGGGATTTTTGGTCATGGAAAATGAGTTAGAGTGATAGTTTGAGATTTAAAGTATTTTTGTTTAAAGTTTAAAAGATTTTTAGTGAAGAAGATGGAAGGAGAATTTCTTTAATGTTGATTAAATTAAAATAATACCAATTTTTAAGAAAAACGTCAGAAAATATTACTTGGACGTATTTTAATGAGAAAAATGGGGATTTGAAGTCCAAATGATATTTTAAACTTAGAAAGTTTTAACATTGAATTTAGAACATTAAGAAATATTTTATACAGTAAAAAACTATAGAAAAACCTTACGCATTTCAAAAACATGGATTTTTGAACTACATGATTTAGAAAATGTTTAAATATCTTTACGCGATTGAAAATACACCAGGTTTGTTGGTTTATGGATTATGGCTCATGGTGGTTTGTGTTATGCATTGAGTCATCATGCATTGAACATTATACAGTCAGTGGCTGTTGTGGCTTATGTTGCCTAGGAGTGAACTAGAATTGAGTAGTGTGATCCGTGATGGATCTTTGAGGGTGTCAGGTTGCGGTGATTCATCTAGTGATCTTGTTATCACATTATACACCTTTGGCTATGATAAACCATTGTAACGCACTGACGAAGACCTGACAAACATTATTCCTTTCACAGTCCGGCGTAGACTGTCATTGAGGGTGGCTAGTCTTTTGGATCCTTCATCTCTGAAATTTTGTTAGCTCCATGGAGTAGGGTTTAGTCCATTGTGCATATGCATAGTTAGTTGACATCTCATTATGATATTTATATATATATGTGTTAAATCATTTGTTAATTATATCTGTTGAATTATCTATTGAATTATGTAGTGTTTTGATACATTGACTGTATGTGTTATTTACCTTGTAGTGAATGACATTATTGTTCTTATTGTTTCTATGCTGCCATATTGGTATTGATGTAAGGGATCTCACCTCTTTATTGTCTTATTCTGTTTAAATGTTTATGTTTTATAAAGTCCGTCATGGTGGTGAAGCGGAGATCTTCCTTGGTTACGAGAGGAGGCAATGCTGTGGAGGTATCATCGTATAGCATGTCCATCTTGATACAGCCATTTTGAGTATTTTGTTAAGTCTGTTACCCTGCTTTTGAGTAAGAACCATCATAGGGCTACTACTATTTCTCTTTGAGTATGTAAGTTTTATGTTATGAATGTTGTTTAATATTATGTGGTGTATGTAATGTGTTTTAATCAGTCCAAATATGTTTTTTTGTATTACCCATATTTTTTATAAGTTAATATTTTTAGCGAAAAGAAATTTTATAACCCATATTTTATAATGTTAAATATTTTACACTTTAATCATAGTTTGGGAAAGTTTGTAGTCTAAAATGTGATGCCCTGTGAAGGGCGTTGCATTCGATTAGTATCAGAGCATGGTTAAAGTCTTTTAGGTTTTGTGGTTAGGTCTGTTTTGTTTGTGCTATGTGTTCTTTGTGTTTTGGTTTCCGAAAAGAGACAATGTTGATTAGAATGGTTACTTTAGTTTCCATTGCATTTTGATTTGTCCATCTTTGAAGAAAGGCGATGATTCGTGGTAGACGTATGCGTGTGGAAGTGGGACGTGACACTGATAGAATAGTTGCAACTATGGAAGCAATGCAGAGAATAGCTTACGTAATAGTACTACAGGAGTAGAGGGTCGCCCAGCAACAGGAACTAGAATTTGAGGTTCAGAATCTGTTGGAGGAGGAATAATAGAAAGGTAAATCGATTTCAGCGAAAAATGTATTCATAATCACCAGGAAATCAACAGTAGCAGCAAAAATGTGGAGGAAGTGCTAGTTGCAGTAAACCCAGTCAGATGGTGGCACCTTTACAAATATGTAAGAAGTGTGCAAAAGGTCTTGCAACAAAGAACTATACGATCAAGGAAAAGTTTGTTTCAAGTGCAGAAACCCAAGACACGTGTTCTGGAATTGTACTTCACAAAAGATGAAGTCTTCCATTGGTAATGTACACACTTCAAAATCTCACGTAGAAGGGAGAGTCGATAATTTGAGTGGAGCAGAAACATCCCGAATTGAGAACCAAAACAATGGAGTTTATGCTACAAGAGGTGATCCTTTAACTATGCTGTATAATTCTGGGGCAACCCATTTCTTTATGGCTTATGACTGTGTGGATTGATTAGAATTATCTGTGTCTTCGTTACCTTTTGACTTGTTTATTTTTGCTTCTATTACTAACCTATTGTTACTATCCAGTTGCTTAAACTATCCTATTTCTATTAAAGACTAAATCTTTTCTATTAATTTGATTTGTTTACCTCTTTCACAAAATAGATGTGATCTTAAAAATAGATTGGTTATCTGCCGACCATATCTAGTTAGATTGTACTAATAAAATTTTAGTGTTCTAGAAAACTCATTCCTAAAATCAGACCATATCAAATTTTTTGTTGGATATATCTGGTAACACATCAGATAGTTTTGCTACCTTTTTCTTTCTAACCATCATAATGTTTTTCATATATCATAATTTCAAGAAAGTATATTCCTGATTTAATCCATGTCATAGTATCAGATACAGTATTGTTAAAAGAGAACTTAACTTGTAAGATACTTCTTGTAAAGATCAAAGGTAGGAGAGTGAAGCAGTTCAGAGGAAAGAAGTTACACTGCTAAAAGTGACCTAGAGTAAGGTGGCTGAAGATGCAACGTGGGAACTTGAAGGTAGAATGAAAGAGTAGTGTCTACATTTGTTCAAAGTCTGATCTCGGAGAAAAGCGATGGCTGGTGGTAGAGGTGGACGTGTGAATACTAGTGTGATAATGAAGCCATGGTTACGGCTACTGAGGCTATACAAAGGATGGCAGACGTTATGATACAACAAAGTCAGAGCTAGTCAACAACAGGAAGCAACTGCAGAAGCTCAAAGTCTGTCAGAGTTTCGTCACAACAATCCATCACAATTCAGAGGGGAATTTAATCCGAAAAAGGCTAGTCTGTGGATCAAGGAATTGGAGAAGATATTTAAAGGAATGAGATGTACCGATGAGAGAAAGTTAACTTACGCTACCTTTATGCTCGTCGGAGATTGTGAAGACCAGTGGGCAGAAGCTCAATAGTTGTTGGAAGCGGAAGGGAGGATGATTACATAGGAGGTTTTTAAGAACAAATTCCTGGAAAAATATTTTTCAGCCAATACAAGGCATGCTAAGGAAGTGGAATTCCTTGGTCTGAGATAAGGAGGAATGACGGTAAGTAAGTATGCTGCTAAGTTTGAAAACTTATCAAAATCCTCAAGGTACTTTCAACTTCAACTGGATAAGGAGTGGAAGTGTCAAAAGTTTGAAGGAGGTTTGAGGCATGACCTAAAGCGTGTAGTGTTACCTTTGGTATGAATTATGTGTAGATTCAAGATCAAGGATTGGTATGAATTAAACAAACTTGGAAGGTAATTTTATGGTGGTTGGCCATGAACTTTGAGGGAGAGAAAGGTAAGAACTTTGATGTTCTTTGCTTGATGAGAAGATAAAGATGAATGAATCTTAAGAAATTCCTAACACGAAAGTGTCTTGGATTAATGAGAGGATTCAAGAAATGATATTGGTAGGAATTATAGAAGTTTGGAGAGTGGATCTTTAGTGCTTGGCTGAAACTAGAGAAAATGGAAAATGAGAAAGTTTTTGTTGCTTGTTCTTGGTTCTTTGGAGAAAAGGATGTGTAAGAAAGTAAGTGAGATGAATGAATGAATATTGTCCCCTATGTTGAGTGTTTGGCCGTGAAAGACCAAGGGAGAGAAATGTGAGATATTTTAGTTTTGCTTGGATGAATGTTGAGCAAGGAAATGACCAAGTGCATAATAGAGTGAACTTGGCTCCATTTTGAGTGCATGGTCGGGTGGTGCTCACCAAGGAGGTGGCCACTTTGCTTGACCATTTTAGACTACACATTGAAGCTCTTGTATTCTATTAGCTAGCCATAAAGCTTGTCATGATTAGCTTCCAAGATATTTTTCAGTATACTTTAAGCAATGAATAATAATTACTGCTTATAAAGTCAGTGTCTATTGTCCAATGGATAATAAAATATACCTAGATTTTTCTCTCGTTTCAGTTAGGTAGCAACTATTGTTGATCATTTTTCTACTATTATCCTTGATGAGTCACAGAGCGAGTCATCAAAGAGAAGTTTCTAGAACAGATGAGTCGGCATGATGAGTCGTAGCACTGAGTCACTAGCTGAGTCACCAAGAGAACCTTCTGGAACGTGTGACTCATTGCAGCGAGTCACAGGGTGAGTCAACGTTCTACATTCTTCTAGAATGGGGCGAGTCAGCATTCTAGAACATGGGGAGTCATCATTTCTACAAGTTTCCAGAACATGCTGAGCCACAGGTGCTGAGGTGTCACGCCAAGTATCAAGCTTCTATTGGTCCTCCGCGATGAGTCACAACCGCCAACTTTGACTAGCTCTTCATTGGTCCACATGTAAAGCAAGTACCCAAGTACTTGATGACTAGTCGTGTGACTAGGCATTTTCTAGAATCTTCTCGAATAGTCTAGAACATTCTAGAGTGAGTGACTAGACTTGCGTCTAGAATCATCCACTAGATATTTTTTCGAAAGATATTATCCAATGGATAATAAAAAATACCCCGATTTTATTTTGTCAAATAAAATCGTAGAAAACAAAACTTCAAAAATTGTTTCCAATTTCGGGTTTAGTAAGCTCTTCTGGCCCCGCATAAACAGTCTAGAATTTTTTAGCCAAAAAATAAAATTTTATTTTTTCGGCCTCGTCCTGGGCCCACATACAACCCGAGAATACTATTAAAATAATCCAAAATATAAAAACATACAAGAATTCAAAAAAATCATAATAATTATAAATTCATGAAAATCAAATCAAATTAGTAAAAATAATCAAGAATCAACAGAAATAAATAAAATACGAAGGCTTATATACAACCCTAAAATAATATTAAAATAATAAAAAACGTAAAAGCTCCCAAAAATCACAAAATTATAAAATTCATGAAAAACAAGTCAGATTAATAAAAATAATTAAGAATCAACAAAAATAATTAAAATACAAATTTTCAGGGTGTTACAATTCTCCCCCTCTGAAATGAAATTTCGTTCTCAAAATTTTCATACCTTTAGAACAAATGAGGCTATCGCTTCTTCATCTTGTCCTCTAGCTCCCTTGTTGCGTCTCCACTTGCGTCATTCCAGATTACTCTGACCAACAAAATCTTTTTGCCTCATGTTCAACTCCTTCGGATTAAGCAAATACCTCAGACTTTTGTAATCGCTGAAGATGTTGAATGTTACTATTCCATCGCCTTGAAGCATATACTACAACCTTTCGATTTTGCATAAGTACACATCCTAAACCCTGATGTGACACATCACAGTTCACTTCAAAAGATTCGCTGTAATCAGGTAGAATTAACACCGGTGAAGTAGTCAAGTGCCTTTTCATCTTTTAAAATTTTTCCTCGCATGCATCAGTCTATGTAAATGCTCGATCTTTTCTGGTAAGCTGGGTGAGAGGTCTTGCGATATTAGAAAATCTCTCAATAAATTTTTGATAGTAACCAGCAAATCCTACAAAACTACGGATTTCTGTTACCGTCTTTGACTTTTCCTATTGAAGAACTGTTTCAACCTTAGACAGATCAATCGCAATCCTTCCTTAGAATCACGTCACCCAAAACTTGAATTTCATCCAACCAGAACTCGTATTTCAATAATTTAGCATATAACCACTTCTCCTTTAGAATTTGGAGAACCACACTGAGATGTTCAACATGTTCCTTATGATTTCAAGAATAGATCAGAATGTCATTAACAAAGATAATGACAATACTGTCTAGATAAGGACTAAAGATTCTACTCATATAATTCATGAATATTACAGGAGCATTTGTCACTCCGAATGACATTACTTGTATTTTCCTTCATATTGCTTCACTCTCCTGCCTTTGCTCTTAACAGGAAGTGTCTCACAAATCGAGTTTTCTTTCAACAGCATTGTATCTGATACTATGGCATGAATTGGACCAGAAATACTCTTTCTTGCAAATTGCAATATATAAAAAACATTATGAAGGTTAAGAATAAAAACTAGCGAAACTATCCGATATGTTACTGGACATATCCAACAAAGAATTTGATGCTGTCAAATTTTTAGGAAAGAATTTTTTGGAATACTAACACTTTTTTTGAGACAATCTTATAGGATATGGTTAGAAGATAAGCAATCCATTTCAAAGATCACGTCTATTTATGAAAGAGATAAACATATCAATCTAACAGATAACAACAATAGGATAATTTGAATAACTTGAGTAGCACGATAGACTAGTAATAGAAACAAAAGCAAACAAGTCAGAAGTAACAAAGACACACATAACTCTAATCAATCCATATAGTTAATTAGCCATAAAAGAATGGGTTGGATCAAGAATATATTTTCGTAATTGTGACACATGAAAAATACTATGAATGTGTAGAAAGAAAAGATGGTGAAGTCATCTAATATACTACCGGACCAATCCAATAGAGAAATTGTTGTGATCTGATGAATTTGGAAGTGAGCTCTTTAAGTTGAATAATTCAACCGATAGGTCTAACAGAGTATGGATGGTTGGAAAACAACCAATCTGTAATCTTAGATCACGTCTGTTTCGTGAAAGAGATAAACAAATTAAATGAACAGAAAAGATTCAGTCATTTAACAGACTTAGGATAGTTTAAGCAACTCGAGTTATCAACCACATGTTTTAGTAATAGAAGTAGAAATAACTAGATCAAAAGATAATGAAGACACATGTAACATCTAATTGGTCTACACAATCATATGCCATAAAGGAATGGGTTACTCCCAGAATTATACAGTATAGTTAAAGGATCACCTCCTATGGCACAATCTCCATTGTTTTGGTCCTTAGTTTGGGATGCTTCCGCTCTATTCAGATGATCGATTCACCCTTCTACTTGGGATTTCGAAGTACGTTTATTACTAACAGAAGGTTTCGTATTTTGCGAAGTATAATGTCTGGAAACATGTCCAGGCTTCTCGCACTTGAAACAAATTATTCCTTTAAACGTATAATCCTTAGTTAAGTGGCCTTTTCCATATCTCATACATGCCATGGTCCGACTAAAACTACCACCACTCGTACCTTCTCCATACGATTGCTGTCGCTGTTGATTTTTCGGTGATCGTAAATACATTTTTCGCTAGAATTGCTTGACCTTATGATTTCTCCTCCTTAAGAACCAATATGGTCCAATGTTACGGGGTCCTATATCCTGATACTGATTCAACTTTAACAAAATATGAGCCTCGGTTATCAATTCCTATTGTTGAACGATCCTCTGCTCCTGTTGTATTGTTTCTTCAGCTATTCTTTGCATTGCTTTTGTAGTTGCAGTCATATTACCACTATCACATCCCACTTCCACACGCATACGTCTACCACGAGCCATTTCCCTTTCTTCAAAAACATACAAATCAAAACACAATGGAAACCAAAGTAACTATTCTAAACAACATTGTTTCCTTTCGGAGTCCAAGCACAGAGAGTCACACAACACAAACAAGACAGACCTAGCCACAAAACCCCAAAAGACTCTAACCGTGCTTTGATACCAACTAATGTAACACCCTCCGTAGGACATTACATTTCTGACTACAAACTTATAATCTGAAAATCATTTCATAAAAAGATTTGAGTTATAAAACATGGGTTTTAAAATTTCTTTTTGCGGAAACATAAACTTATCAAAATTTATAGGTAATACTGAAAAATAGATTTAAACTGATTAATATACATCACAGACACCACATAATATTCAACAGTACTTAGAACATAAAACTTATAGACTCAAAGAAACAGTAGCAAATCCCATGATGGGTCCTACTTAATAGCATGGTAATAACACTAACGAGACAACTCAACATACTTAATATGTTCCACATCCATCTTGATGCGTCAGATATCTATTTCCCTGTAAAATTGCACATTGCCAAAACTGGGAAGATCACTCCTTACTGTCGTCCCCAAACTCAAAATATTGCTTCTAGTTAAGTCTAAGAAGTTCGCTTCATATACTATACAAATTTTAACAATACAAACACAAAAAAATAGTACAACAAAGAGGTGAGATCCCCTTTCATCAATACCAATATGGTAGCAAAGAATGATACGAATGACAAAGTCATTCCATACATATAAATATCACAATTATATTCATGTCATCATTTCATAAATAATTCCAATAACCATATATCATAATAAAATAAACAATAACAATTTTATCATAACAGATATCATCAATATGTATGAAATGATTATGTCACACTACTTAAACATTGACCATGCCACAACAATATGTGTACTGACCATGTGTATGCATACTGAATCAATTCCTACTCCATGGAGCTAATCACAATTTCAGAAATGAACGGATCTAGAACACATGTCATCCTTAGCCCAAAGACAATACCAGTCCACGAAAGGAAATAGTGATTGTCGGGTATCGTCGATGCGTTGCAACGGAATTACACAATCAAGTGGTACATGGTACTTGCCAACTGTCCACATTGTTGCTCACCGCGCCTCGATGCCCTCGAGATCCATCATAGACGTCACTATTCAATTCTCATTCACTCCTAGGCAACAAAAAACCATAATAGCCATCGACTATATTCTGTTTAATGCATGATACCTCAATGCATATCTCAATTTCATCTTTAGATTGTTCACAAATGAGATTAAAACAACTGCCCATACAATTGTCTAATATCATAAGATCAATGAATATTATATAATCGCCTATACAATTACATAATATCATAGATATATCCGGGTCCAGTACGTTAGTTCTTACAGCAACTTTACTGTATTTTCAATCCCGTATCATTTTTAATGCGTTTTCATAATTGCATAACACTTTTGTTACGTTTTCAAATCGTGTAACCATTTTTTGACGTTTTCTCATTCACATAAAATATTTCAACATTTTTCAAATCGCGTAGCGATTTTTCAACATTTTTGAAATCGTGTAGCTTAAAAATCATATTTTTAAGTCGCGTAAATCATTTTTTAACTACGTAAAATATTTCTCGATATTTCAAACATCATTTTGGACTTTCCAAAAATTAATACAATTTATAACTTCAAATCCCACACTTTCTCACTTAAAAATCCTCTACGTAATACTTTTCATTATTTCCCCAAAATCAACACTTCCTTTAAATCAATTATTCCAACTTAAAATTTCCTAACGCACCTCAAAACCCAATGGGTGAGCTATACATTAGTAAACTTCAAGTCACCAATTTATTTCTCTTTTATAAACTAAATCCACTAATTTAATTAATTCCAAAAATAAGTTTTTCTTACTTTTATATCTCAAAATCCCTTAATTTAAATCCTTTGCTATTTTAATACATTCAATATTATGTTTAAAAAAAATACTATTTGTTCTAATC
This sequence comes from Ormosia emarginata, assembly GCA_029884605.1. NCBI lineage: Eukaryota > Viridiplantae > Streptophyta > Magnoliopsida > Fabales > Fabaceae > Ormosia > Ormosia emarginata. Next base: position 40,269,872 of record JAQQTP010000088.1, read on the forward strand.
TACTAATTCTTGGCATATTGGTCGAAAATTACAAATAACTTCATCATAAAATATTTGTTCATTTTCATGTCAACTTTCTTTGCTAATCCTTAAATCATTAACTTATTACATACTCATCTAAAACTCATGATTAGTAAAATAATTTAAAATTCTTTGTTCCATATCAAGCAAAAAGTCGTGAGCCTCTAGGTTCTTTGGAACCAAAACAGTTTTCCTTTCCACATAATTCTCATCATATAACATATCACTCAATTATTTCCACCATCACATGTTCATACTTACTATGAAAATGATAAAATCATATTAAGCAATTAATCACAAATTAATCAAAATCATAATATCTCACATAATAATCAAACAATAAAATCATGCATACTTATCAAAGCAATAAACATATCAATCACCAAACAATCATAAACATAGAAAGCCTTAAACAAGCAAGTGAATAAATCCTTATGGATTTTTCACCACACATACATCCATTCTTCACCACCAACACATGGTTGATGAGGTTAGTCTCCCTCTTACCTTGTTGTGAAGCCTCCAAAGATCCTTGTATGCCCCCTTGTTGTCTCCTTTAAGATGAACTTCAACCACCAAGTGAAACTTAAAAACAAAGAAAATATACAATATTAATATCTAAGGCTTTATCTAATATAACCATGGATTAAAATCATGATTAGAACCTTGAAAATAAAAAGAAAAGTGAAGATTAATGAACTTCACCTATAAAGCTTCAATCTTTAGCTTTGGAGAACAAGGTTGAAGATGGAAGAATTAGATAATGGTCACAACATGAAAAAGTCTTAGAATTGTGTGTAGATTCAAGATCAAGGGTTGGTATGAATGAAACAAACTTGGAGGGTAATTTTATGGTGGTTGGCCATGAGCTTTGTTGGAGAGAAAGGTAAGAACTTTTATGTTCTTTGCTTGATGAGAAGATGGAGATGAATGAATCTTGAGAAATTCCTAACATGAAAGTGTCTTAGATTAATGAGAAGATTCAAGAAATGATATTGGTAGGAATTATAGAATTTTGGAGAGTGGATCTTTGGTGCTTGGCCGAAACTAGAGAAAATGGAAAAGGGGAGAGTTTTTGTTGCTTGTTCTTTGTTCTTTGGAGAAAAGGATGTGTAAGAGAGTAAGTGAGATGAATGAATGAATATTGTCCCCTATGTTGAGTGTTTGGCTGTGAAAGACCAAGGGAGAGAAAGTTGAGATATTTTGGTTTTGCTTAGATGAATGTTGAGCAAGGAAATGACCAAGTGCATAATGGAGTGAACTTGACTCCATTTTGAGTGCATGGCCGTGTGGTGCTCACCAAGGAGGTGGCCACTTTGCTTGACCATTTTAGACCACACATTGAAGCTCTTGTATCCTATTAGCTAGCCATAAAGCTTGTCATGATTAGCTTCCAAGATATTTTTCTGTATACTTTAAGCAATGAATAATAATTACTGCTTATAAAGTCAGTGTCTATTGGCCTATGGATAATAAAATATACTTTGATTTTTCTCTTGTTCCAGTTAGGTAGCAACTATTGTTGATCATTTTTCTACTGATTACCCTTGATGAGTCATAGAGCGAGTCATCAAAGAGAAGTTTCTAGAATAGATGAGTCAGCATGATGAGTCATAGCGCTGAGTCACCAAGAGAACCTTTTGGAACGTGCGACTCACTGCGGCGAGTCACAGGGTGAGTCAGCGTTCTACATTCTTCTAGAATATGGCGAGTCAGCATTCTAGAACATGGAGAGTCATCGTTTCTACAAGTTTCCAGAACATTATAAGTCACAAGGGCTGAGGTGTCACGCCAAGTGTCAAGCTTCTCTTGGTCCTCCACGATGAGTCACAGCCACCAACTTTGACCAGCTCCTCATTGGTCCACATGTAAAGCAAGTACTCAAGTACTTGATAACTAGTCGCGTGACCAGGCATTTTCTAGAATCTTCTAGAATTGTCTAGAACTTTCTAGAGTGAGTGACTAGACTTGTATCTAGAATCATCCACTAGATATTTTTTCGAAAGATATTTTCCAATAGATAATAAAACATATCCCGCTTTTATTTTGTCAGATAAAATCATAGAAAACAAAACTTCAAAAACTGTTTCCGGTTTCCGGTTTAGTAAGCTCCTCCAGTTGCACATAAACAGTCCAAAATTTTTCTGGCCAAAAATAAAATTTTATTTTTCCGGGCCTATCCCGGGCCCACATATAGCCCTAGAATACTATTAAAATAATCCAACATATAAAAACACACAAGAATTCACAAAAATCATAACAATTATGAAATTCATGAAAATCAAATCGGATTAGTAAAAATAATCAAGAATAGACAGAAATAAATAAAATACGAAGGCTCATATACAGCCTTAAAATAATATTAAAATAATAAAAAACGTAAAAACTCCCAAAAATTCCTAAAAGTAACAAAAAAACATAAAATTCATGAAAATCAAGTCAGATTAATAAAAAAAATTAAGAATCAATAAAAATAATTAAAATACAAATTTTTGGGATGTTACAGTGAAGCAGAGATCTTCCTTGATTACGAGAAGATGCAGTGCTATGGCGGTATCGTCGTATGGCATGTCCATCTTGATGTGGGCATTTTGAGTATTTTGTTAAGTCTGTTACCGTGCTTTTGAGTAGGAACCGTCATAGGGTTACTACTGTTTCTCTTTGAGTATGTAAGTTTTATGTTATGAATGTTGTTGAATATTATGTGGTGTATGTATTGTGTATTAATCAGTCCAAATATGTTTTTTTGTATTACCCATATTTTTGGTAAGATAATATTTTTAGCGAAAAGAAATTTTATAACCCATATTTTATAATATTAAATATTTTACACTTTAATCATAGTTTGGGAAAGTTTGTAGTCTAAAATGTGACACCCTGCGGAGGGCGTTGCAGTTCTTGTAACACCCCGAAATTTGTTACTTCTCTATAATGCCTGATTATACTATTTTGTGATTTCTGTGCACTGTTAAATTTATTTTGACTGTTCTGTGATTATTTTTGAACTTTTTTGTGTGTTTTACTCAAGGCCGAAAAAATAAAAATTTTCGGGTAAGGGAAAATCTTAGACGATTTATTCGGAGCCGGGGGAACTTACAAAACCCGAAACCGAAAGACACAGTTCTCAATTTTACAATTTTTAGAATTTATCTGTCAAATAAAATTTTTTGTGTTTTGTTAACCATTGGACAATACCTACTGACTTGTGAGCAGTAGCTTCTGTCCATTGGGTAATAGTTTCTGTAACTTTTGTCCATTGGACAATAGTCTTTGGAAAAAGTCTTGATGACTTATTTTGTGAACCAATTAGAAGGCTTGATGCTTAAGGTGAATCAATGGAAATTGGTCAATGTTAATGGCTTGAAAATTTAGTCATAAACCTAGAGTAACTAACTAGTTAACCTAAGCATAATTGGAATTAAATTGAATTAAAACTTAGTTACCTTTCTCCTTGAGTTCCACGACCAAGGAGGATTCTTGCACTATCTAGAACTTGTGATTCATGCCATGCATGAACCAATAGAAAACCAAGTGACCAAAGCATGACAATTTTGTGACCAACACGATGTGCTCATTCACAAACTTGTTAGCTAAGTCTTTGACTCTCCTTGTGATAGCACTCCACAGCTAGGAGCTTTATTTTAGGATATTCCACTTAAGCATATCACATTTTGTGACCAAAAGCTTTTCTCTCTATTCTCTCTCTTTTAAACACAAAGAAAAACCTTACCTTCCTCCTTCATGAAGCTCTTGGCTACACTACCATAAAACACCATCCAAGCTTCCAAAATTCTATCTAATCTCATTTTCTTAACTTATACACTATTCTAAGACCTTTTTATGTTGTGAACCTAGCCTAGTTCTTCCATTTACTACCTTGAATCCAAGTTAGGGTTTCCTAATCTTCAAGGTAAAGTTTTTGTTTCTTGATTCTAAAATTGATTTTTAAGTTTATAGACCATGATTGATGCATGGTTTTCTTGTTTTCAAGCTTGATTTGTGACTTTATTATGGTTTAAGCTTTCTAGGGTTTGGTTGTGGTGTTACACAAAATCGCCAAGAAGGCATCAAGAGGAGTTATTGGTCTTCCTTAAGGTAAGAGAGAGATTAACCTCATCAACCATGTGTTGGTGATGAGCAAATAGATTGTTTGTGGTGAAAAATTTATAAGGATTTATTCACTTGATTGTTTAAGCCTTCATTATTTGTGATTGTTTGGATTTGTATGCTTTATTGCTTTGATGACAAGCATGAATATGTGTTTATAGAAGCATGATGATGTATGTGTAATATATGATGTGATTCACATGAAAAAGAAGAGTATGAAGGTTCCAAAGAACCTAGAGGCTCATGGCCTCAACCTCATTTTTGGAGCAAATCTTTCTAAATTATTTTTCTAATCATGAAATTAAGTGATTTAATAACAAGTAATTAGATTAGAGATTTCTTTTATAAAGAAATATAAATTAGAAAATGAATATATATTTATAATGAAACATTAGGTGAATTTTGGCCAACATGCCAAGTTTTATTAATCTAAGTCAAAAATAATTTCTTAAGAGTAGATTTAGGGGTTTAAGTAATCAGAATTTAAATTAGTGGATTTTAAGATATAAAAAGAAAAGAAATAAGTTTTTGGAATTAAATGGAAAAGAAATTCGGTTATAAAAGGGAAATAAATCTATAACTTAAAGTTTACTAACATATAGCTCACTCATTGAGTTTTGAAGCGCGTTAGTAAGCTTTGAGCTATGATATTGGATTAAATCAAAGAAATGTGAATTTTGTGAGAATTAGTGGAAAATACTCTTTTAAAGGAATATTAATGAGAAAATATTATAAGTAAGGCCAAAATATATATATTGTAAAGAAATTTCAAAATTTAATTTAGAAAGCTAAGAAATATTTTACGCAATTAAAAAAATAGTGATAAAATCTTACGCGTTTCCAAAATAGTGATTTTCAACTTATGCGATTGAGAAAATAGTTTTAAATCATTACGTGACTGAGAAAATGTTTAAAAATCTTTACGCAATTTAGAAAACGTTTGAAAATATTTTTGCGATTACAAAAACTTTGAAAAATACTTACGTAATTTGAAAATGTAAGAAAAATGGTACGCGATTGTGAAAATGCAGTAAAAGTACTGCGCAATTGAAAATAACAACAAGTTGCTGTCGGGCCAACATTGTGGACCCGGTTATGTTGGAAAGTAGTACTGGCATGAGATGGCGTGTTTATATGAAAAACAGTAATAATGATATTTGTATGTGTATTTGAATCATACATCATGCATTGAAAAATGTGTTAACTTTTATTTAGTAAAAGCGAGTTGCATAGGAGATGAATTACACTTTAGTGCAGGTGCGATATGCATAGTGTTGTTCACTGGTTGAACTTGGAGGCGTTGGTGTGCAGAGGATTCTACATGTGGCCAGTTGGTAGCTCCTCTAGACCGTGGTATTGGGCAACACACTAATGATCTCAACAAAGCACTATTCTTAATCATAATCTGGCGTAGACTGTCTTGTATAAGCCATGTTGCGTACATTGAAATTCTATTTTAGCACTTTATTGGAGGCTAATAAGATACAGATAGATCTTCTGGATCATTCTCTCTGAAATTGTGATTAGCTCCATGGAGTAGGAATTGGTCTATGTACATTTGCATAGTGGGTCAGCATATTGATGTGACAATTATATTTATATAATATATTATCTATGATGTGATAACATGGATCGATGTGTTAATACTACATTTGTATGTTACTGTCATTTCTATATTGCCATACTTATATTGATGTAGGGGATCTCACCTCTTCATGTTATGTTTGTTATGTTGTATGTTTATGTTAAATAAAGACGGTGTAGAAGAAGAGTCGGGATTGCCTGGATTCTGTTTGAGATAGTTTATCTATTGTATGGTATGGCGTATCGACGAGGCATTATCGGGTTTATGTGTGTACAGTTCCACGAGGATGCTGATGCTTGGTCCATAGATTTAGAGCAGGATCGTGTGGTTTATGTTGGGGAGCTGACCCTAACTTTTAGTGGGACCTGTAATGGGAACCCTAATTTGTATACTATTGTTTCCTTACATTTATAATTCTCGATGCCCATGAGGGATTTGTGGGGTATTCCTGTTTACACCCCTAGAGAGAATTCTATGGTGTCGTCTGCTCATGATCCTGTTCCTAGGTCTGCACAGAACCCGGGGTTTTTGCCTTCGGAGGAGACTGAGGAAGACCCTTTTGAGGAACTTTCTCACTAGAAGTTTTATCTTTAGTTACTTTAATTCTTTGAAGTAATAGTTGTATATATTTACTTTTTGAAGTACAATCTTATGTATATAAATTATTTGTAAAGTGAGTTTTATATTTCTGTATATTATGAGTGAGTAATGTTTAGTTATGTATTGTATGAGTTTATTTATTTATTTATCTAATTTTTATATTATTCGCAAATGAAATTTTAAAATCAGTATCGTTACAAGATTATTCTTTTACAACTTCGGTAAGTTATGTAAGTTTTAGTCTTAAATGTGATACCCTATGATGGGTGTTACAATTATTGTTGAGACTTATCCTCAAATTTTATAATTTTGGATTTATTTACTAGAGTGGGAAAGTCTCAAATTTTCATAGGTCTTATTACCATCCTTATTTCATCCCTTAATCCGGCCTCGAACTTTACACACTTCTAATTCTCGTCCAGATTGTATGTGAAGTAAGAAGAAAACTTTAACAGTTCTTCAAATTTCGCCACATATTGTCCTATAGTCATACTCCCTTTTTAAGTCCTAAGAACTCCAATTCTTTCTCCTCTTGCACACTTTTCAAAAAATATTTATCCAAAAATGTACTTTAAATACGTCCTAATTAATTTGGGTTCTTGCTGCTTCCATTAATCTCCTTGCACCATTCCACTAATATTTAGCCTCCTTTTTAATATATACAAGGCAAAAGATATTTTTTGATCCTCCGTGCATCTCATAACAGTAAAAATCTTCTAAAACTCCCTTAACCATTCCTCAGCTTTTGCTGGATTATATTCTCCACGGAATGATGGAGGGTTTATATTTCTAAACTCAGAAAGATCACAAAAATTTTAGTTCCCATCCAAAGCTGCATTTTTTATTGGATGTGGATGTGAGTTATTCCTTATCACTTCCAATACTTTATAGGTCATAGCTACCTGCTCTCTTATAGTAGCAACTATATCTCTAAAAACTTTTGACATATCTAGCATATTATTTCTATCACCAGCAGGGACTCTATTAACTCGAGTACACCTGGTCGATGCCATAGTTTTCTCCACACACAATACATTACATATTGAGTTGATCAGGCTCAATATCGTGTAATAGTATGATAGTTAACCATAAACATACAAACTCAAGGTTGTTATGAAATTCTACCTATGCATCTCATCACTAGGACAAAAAAAAATGCATAGTAAAGCATAGGTAGCCCATACCCCATCTTAATATGATGAATTGCTCTAATACCATAATGTAACATCCTTAATTCAATTACTAATAACGTATATGGAATTACACAATAGCAATAAAAATTAAGCATGTCATGTAATACTAATAAAATAATTTGAAAATAGATATAAAAGATATATAAAATATGAGCCTGTTGAGAGTTACGATAACACACATATATTATGAAGTACAATATAGAGAGTCTATTACAATACTCAATAATTACATAATTCTGTTACAAAGAATTAAATATATACATCACAAATTACAAATGATGTTAAAACCTACTCTACGTCTTCTTCCTTTACCTGTTTGCTGAAGAACACATTACTGGAAATATTACGGAATATAAATAAGAGGGGTGAGAATTCTATGAATTCTCAATAATACTAATACATGTTATCAATATACTTCTAGCTATTTCAGAGAAAAACACATTTAAAAAAAACTTTAATCATAAAGTAAAGGTGGCAAAGTGTCAAATCTACTCATTTCTCTTCCCGAAACAGAATTCTAATTTTATTAGATTTTAAAAAACAATTAATATTTATAAGCACAATGTCATCATTCAAATGCAATTATAGATTCAATATCATATTCCAATTTCCACACTATGATATTTTCTAATATTAGTAACATATATCATTTTCAAAAAGTATATCTCTCAAGAGTCATAACTCTCTATAACAAGATTATAGTCTCATTTCCTCCAGATACGAGGAATAATTAATAATATATTCTTGTATATATACCCTACAGATACAAGGGATAATCAATAACGTAACCTCCAGGTACGAGGATTAACCAATAGTATATCCACCAAGTACATGGACAATCAATATAATATTCATCTGGTACATGGATAGTCAATATAATATCTATCAGGTACATGGATCATCAATATAATATCCATCTGGTACATCGATAGTCACTATAATATCTATCAGGTACATAGATAATCAATATAATATCCATCTGTTACATGGATAATCAACAATATATCTATCAGGTACAAGGAAAATCAATAATCTTTTCTAACATCAATTATTATCTCCACGTACGAGGTACTTGTCTAATATCTCTTAAATTCTAATCACATTTCATAAATTCTCAACAAGTGCACTGTAACACCCTAAACTTTTGGGTGAGTTACCTTTGTGTCCCGAATGTACTGTTTGATGTTTTTCAACTTTAGGATAAATGACCGTTATGTCCTTTTTGTACTGTTTGTTGTTTTTCTGTATGAATTACTGCTTTATATTACTGTCTGTGATTTTATTTGGACTTTTTGTGTGATTTGCTCCGGGACAAGAAAATAATATTTTTCGGGCCGGGGAAATCTTATTTTAATTATTCGGAGCTGGGGGATCTTACTAAACCCAATTCTGAATGATATGGTTAGTAATCTTTTAATTTTTAGGATTTAATTGTAAAATAAAATAATTTTATATTATTATAATATTATTTTATTAGTCAGTACAAATAAGTGGTAATGGACCGAAAATATTTTGCGAGACCCATGTTTAGTGAAAACTTAATAGGATTAGTAGCTTAATTAAACATCATTAGTGGTGGAACATTCAAGAGCATGTGACTAAGCATGTGACAAGGCTTAATTAGTGACAAGGCTTAATGACAAGGCTTAGTGACTAGGCTTAGATTAACCAATGAGAGCAAAGCTTGGTGATCAAGTCTTAATCCTCACCATTGATCATTTCTAAGGCTTGGATGGAGCCAACCAAATAGACACCTCCCTTGCCCTTGAAGTCTACGGCCATGCACCTTTTGGAAGGGTAATTATCACTTAATTTCCTAATATTTTCTCTCTTCTCTCTCTTCCAAAAATACCAAACTCCATTGTTGTGTTCTTGAAGCACCATTCGGCCAAGCACCATTCTTCACCATCCATCCACCCAAAATTTCTTCTAACCAACTTTTCTAAACCTAAACACAATTCTAAGAACATCTCTAGTTGAGAGTTCTTGCAAAATCCATCATTTGGAGCTTGAAAATCTACTTGGGAGATTTTACCTAGAAGGTGAAACTCTTAGTTTTTCATTTCTAAATTCTTTTTCAAAGTTCTAAGCCATGATTGATCCATGGTTTAAGCTTTCTTTCATGATTATAACTTGTAGAATTTTGTTTAAGCTTGATAGGTATCTTGGAGGGTGAAAACCGAAACCCTAGAAAAGAGTGAAAGAGTATTTGTCTTCATTTAAGGTAAGAGGAAGACTTAAATCTTATCATCCTTGGGCGGTGGTAAGAAGATGGAAATTGTTTGTGATTGAAGAATCCAAAAGGATTCATTTGTGTGCTTGTTATTAGCTTTCCTATTTGTGATTTGTATTAACTTGCATGTATACAAGCTTTGAAATATTGTATGTGTTAGTAGATGCATGTGTAAATCTTAAGATGTGAACAACATGTCAAGGATTGCATGAGTGTTCCAAAGAACACATCACCAAGGCTCACGGCCTCAACCAAAAAGGAGAACCAAAATGTTCTCATCAATTTTCTAAGAGTGTGATTTAATTAACCTAGGAAAATTAACAAGATGCAAAATTGTTTAGAGCAAGAAAAATGAATGTAGAGATCAAATGGCAATTTTAAGTATTTCGGCCAACATGCCAAAGCCAAGGATTTATGATTTCTAAAATCATTTCCAAACCATTTTCAATCAAAAAGAAGCAATATATGTTAAAAGGAATTTTTCTACAATGATTTTCGAAGAAATAAATTGATTAGATTAAGTTTAAGTTAAAACCAATGATTTTAGTGGTTAAAAGTAAATACAGTAACTTTTGTAAAATTTATAACGTAGAGCTCATATTATATTTTGAAGCACGTTAGTAGTTTTCAAAAGTGTAATTAAATGGTTATAATATAAATAAAAGAAATTGTTACAGAAAACTTAAAAAATCATCGTTATACATTTTCTAAGCAAAATACTGTCAATTTTTGCTAAAAACAGACAAATAAGATAGAGAAGATAGCAAATATAATTTATACGGTATGAAAAATATTCTACGTAGTTCAAACGTATTAAAGATTATTTCTGTTTATTTAAACAGTAATTTTAAGGAATTCGGACAAGAAAATGATTTAAAAATCTTACGTAATTGAGAAAACGTTTGAAAAATAGTACGCAATTTTAAAAACAGTAAAATATATTTACACGATTTAAAAACGTTTGTAAAAGCGATTAGATTTTGAAAATGCGATAAAATTTCTACGCAATTGACGAAAACAGCAAGTTTTACTGTCGGGCCAAAGTGGTGGACCCGGACAGATTGTGAAACAGTACTGTCAGGTGGGACGTACTGTATATATATGCGATTTGCCAGTGAGGGCATATTTGGAATTTTTGCCAGTGAGGGCATATTTGAAATTTTTGCCAGTGAGAGCATATTTGGAATTTTTACCATTCATTGAGTTGTGCCAATTTGGTTGATAATTGGTGGATTGATTGACGAGATGAATAACATCGTGTTGTCGATGTGATAAGCTTAGTGTGGTTCAACTTGAATGAACTTGGAGACATTAGTGTGCAGATTATTGCATTTGTGGACAGTTGGTCGCTCCTCTGGGCTGTGGTAACTGGTAACACACTAATGGACTCGACACGCACTATACTTAATCAAGATCTTGTGAAGTCTATTAGTGCAAGCCTGTAGTGACACGACGTATGACAGTGTGCTACACCACTACATCTTTTTTTACAGTGGGCTATAGACGCAACGTGAGACAGCAGAATAGTTATTGGGCGGTCGACGGTACTAATAGATTTTGCGGGTCGTTCTCTCTGATGTCTGTATTTTTAGCTCCATGGAGTAGGGTTGAGTCACATTTCATATATTTATGTTTTATACATTTTAATGTTATTTAGTTGCACTATTTTATCTATCTGTATCATTTAATTATCTGTACCACTTTATTCTTCTATACCATTGTATGTTATTGTTGTATTGAGTTTTGTATCATTTAATATTATGATTTATGTTATTATAGTATGCTATATTGTATGAACTGTTTTACCTGTTGTATTGTCGTTTTCTTATTTATCATGTTTGTGATGATTTAGATTGTCTTACCTCTTTCTTGTATGTGTTATCTGTATATTTTAAATTATGTGATAAAGAGTTTGAGGAAGAGGAATAACCTCTTAAGTGTGAGTATCCTGAAGAGGAGGAAGAGCAGCAAGCCGAAGATCAGTTCTACGATCAAGAACCATCCGATCATCCATATCCTTTGGATTGATTGTGTGGATATGACGCTACCAGGATTCTTTGGATTCGTGCAACTTGAGTTTCACGGAGGCTCTGAAGCCTGGCGTCTGCGAGAAGATAGAGATTCGGTGACGTATGTAGGGCGTCTGACTGTGACCATACGTACGGAGTTTGATGGAGTGCCGATCTTTTCTACTTTGTTGTACTTACATGTAGACTTGCCGCTATCTCTTAGGTGTCATTAGGGCGGTATGTTTGATGCGCCTAGTGAGATTAGCAGCGTATCGACTGCACGGACCCGTTTCCGTAGAGGGTCGAGGCATCCTGGATATCTATCACCTGAAGTTTCATCTGAGAGTGATCCTTCAGAGGGTTAGATATTTGTGATGTGTACTTGGGCGCGTCTACGTTTGTATATTTTGACTTTTACATGTTTTGTTTACTGTTTCAGTTTAAATATGGATAGTTGTAAATTATTTGTATAACTTATAACTAGTACCATATGTATATTATGAGAGATGTTGGTTTGTTTATTTTGTGTTTTCGCGTTATTTTATTTAATACTATTCTGTTTAACAAGAAGAATTTTACAACCCGCGAATATTATGTTACAAATGTTTTACAACTTGGGTAAATTTTATTTATCTTTCTTTTATTTTATTTATATATGTGACATCCCCACAAGGGTGTTACATGCACAATTCAAGCACTCACACATTGTTTGCATTATAGGGAAATCTATATCTCTTTGGATTTGGCCTACATGGCTAATACAAGAATTATAAGAGCAATTCAAGAATGCAAGTGCTAGGATTTCTCCGTAACCCTTAGTGACTCAAATAATCAATATCAAACACAATTAGCCATACACAAGTCACACTTTACTACATGCCCATCCCTTTAAGAGAAATCCAAACATGACCAAAAAGACATATCAAAGATTATTTATCTATCCAATTATGCTACTTAAACATCCAATTGCATAATGAAATAATTCAAGTACTAAAATTTTCCAAACATGGCCGAAAATGCCATGGTCATCAACCATGTAATCAAATCACAAAAATAACTATTCTTATTCATTTTTAGTCACAAAATCCTTAATTAAAGATCTATGACATAAAACTTCAAACATTTTCTCTTCTTTCCAACACTTGGTCGTGATCTCCCCAAAGTCAAAAACTAGTAAATTTCTATTCATATATGCTAAACTCTTTCATAAAATTCTCAAAATTGAAGAGACAAGATGAAAACAAAAGCTAATCAAGACTCTTCCTTTTGTACCCTCTTTTGGCCGTGTATGTTTATAGGACAAGATTTGATCATGAGCTTCATAAAAACAATTCACAATCTCAATTTATCATTCAATAGAAAAAGAAGTGTAATTTGAAAGCAAGGAACTCTGTTCCTATTTGGTTTGACCGTGACTAATATTTTCAAAAACAACTTCAAATTTCATTTTTTATACCATAACCAACATCACAAATTCAAGACAAGAATTAGTAGGAAAGAAAGAACAAATTGACACAAAGAAACCCCCACTCATCTTGCCTTGGCCGTGAACCTCTGTAGGGTAAGGTGTACAATAAACTTCTTTAAAACAAGCCATAAACTCAATTCAAAGTTCTATGGATTGGAAAGGAACAAATTAAAAGCAAAGAATGCCTATTTTATCATCATTTGGCCGTGAATGAATGCCTCCAAATTACACTACCAAAAACAAAATTTTCACCTAAAATCCATCAAATAAAATATCAAGAAGAGGCAAGAAAACAACAAGTCGAGGCAAGTATCTCTTACCTCACTTCCTAGCTTTGGCTCCTTGGATTTCACTTCTTTTTCTCTTCTTTTTCTACTCCTCTTTTCTCTTCTTCCTTTCTTGGTCATATGTTTCTCTATTTCAAACATCTTGTGCATGAAAATAAAGTGAAAAGATGAAGCAAAGAATGAGTAACAAAGTCAAAAGTTGGTAAATTAAAGCCAATCATGTATGGCGGTGAAGGAAGAGAAAAAGGAGTGCTGAAACTTTTATATCTGTTATGTACACTTTAATCTTCCAAAGTTAAGCTTTTAATTATCCATAAGTGTTATGAAAAATTTTAGGACTCAACTTAGTCCTTGTATCTATTTTTTGATAATTTTTCATACGCTGCTATTTATCAGTTAAACTTCATTACTTCATTCTAAGTTAAAGTAAACCTAGGAATTAAGTAATTATTCTTACTAATACTTATCTTAGTTTGTGTTATATGCCAAATTATTCTCCATGTTTCACTTGTCATATCCATATAATTTCATAATTTTCTAAGCTACTTAATTGTTCCAGCTATTCTTTTTCAGTATCCTTAAAAACACTGAAATAACTCAGTTGATTCTCCAAAATTTACTTCAACTTTTATCAATCATTTATGACAAGGAAATAAATTTTTCATATTTATTTCCATTATATCGGCTATTTATGCAGAAACTTTAGCTATTTTTCACTTTTCAGTGTTATAGAATTAGGCTCAAACTAATCCATAAAGTTACCTGAATTAATAGATAGCTCATACCGGAGTTACTGAGCTTCTATAACTCTGATTAGGGCTATGAGGTTTAAGAGGATGTTACAATTCTCCCTTCCTAAAAAAAACTTCTTCAAAATTTGATTACATGAATCATACGATTTGATTAAGGAGTTGTCTTTAGTTGTGTCTTTACCTTGTATTCCTTCGGAAGATATTGTTGTCTCTTCTGCATTCAAAATGAAGACTTTTCCCCCAGTTTGTGGTTTAGAATTAAGTCCTCCTCCCGATCCATGAAGACAATTCCTAATGTAATGCCCAATTCTACCTCAAGTGTAGCATACAACTTCGTCTAACCTGCAAGTTGTAGTACCATGATAGTTTCCACATTTCACACATTATGGTCCGCAAGTTCCCTTCTGAATTTGTTTCCTTTATCCTATGGATATTTGGGCTGAAAAGTATCTTCTTCAATTTCATCATCAATTTTCTTCCTCTTTTGGAAACTTTGTGATCTTTGTTCCTGTTGAGACTCATCCTCAGATTCTATAATTTTGTATTTATTTACTAGAGTGGAAAAGTCTCAAATTTCCATAGGTCTTATTACCTTCCTTATTTTATCCCTTAATCCGGCCTCGAACGTTACACACTTCTAATTCTTGTCTGGATTGTATTTGAAGTAAAATGAAAACTTTGACAGTTCTTCAAATTTCACCACATATTGTCCCACAGTCATATTCCCTTTTTAAGTCCTAAGAACTCTAATTCTTTCTCCTATTGCACACTTTTCAAAAAATATTTATCCAAAAATGCAATTTTAAATACTTCCTAATTACTCTGGGTTCTTGTTGTAACACCCTTGTGGGGATGTCACATATATAATTAAAATAAAAGAAAGATAAATAAAATCTACCCAAGTTGTAAAACATTGATTATCAAATAATACGGGTTGAAAAATTTTTCCGATTAAACAGAATATTACAAGACAAAATAACATAGAACATAAAATAGGCACACTATCATCACACATAATATACATATGGTTTCATCTTAGATTATACAAGTAATGTACAACTACCAATATTTAAAACTAAAAACATAACAGTAAACAAAGCAGTAAAAGGTTTATATATACAAACGCAGACGCGCCCAAGTACACATCATAAATATCTAGCCCTCTGAAGGATTACTCTCAGATGAAACTTCAGGTGATAAATGTCCAGGATGCCTCGACCCTCTACGGACACGAGTCCGTGCAGTCGATACGCTGCTGATCTCACTAGGCGCATCAAACATACCACCCCAATGACGCCTAAGAGACAGCGACAACTCCACATATAGATACAGCAAGGTAGAAAAGATCGGCACTCCATCAAACTCCGTACGGATGGTCACCGTCAGACGCCCTACGTACGTCACCTAGTCACGATCCTCTCGCAGATGCCAGGCTTCATAGCCTCCATGGAACTCCAGTTGCACAAACCCAAAGCAACCTGGTAGCGTCATATCCACACAATCAATCCAATGGGTAAGGATGATTGGATGGTTCTTGATCGTAGAACGAATCTTCGACTTGCTGCTCTTCCTCCTCTTCGGGATACTCACACTCAAGAGGCTGTTCCTCTTCCTCAAACTCTTTATCACATAATTTAAAATATACAGATAACACATACAAGAAAGAGGTAAGACAATCTGTATCACCACAAACGTGGTAAAATAAGAAAACGACAATACAACAGGCATAACTGTAACATCCCTGGACTACCTGCCGAATTGACGAGTGTCTCCACAAACCAACACGGGTCTTTTCAGCGTGCTTTGTCCTCACTCACACGCATCCTAGGAAACTTCCCAGGAGGTCACCCATCTCACAATTGCTCCAAGTCAAGCACGCTTAACAATGGAGTTCTTATGTTCTAGGCTCTCGAAAAAAAATTGCAACTTGTTGATATGATTACGCCTAATCAATTCCTTTAAGTCATCCTCAACTATGCAGTCCCATACCTGCACAGCCTCTGAATCCCTCTCATTCCGGTGCGTATTCAGTTCATTCATGGGACCCTTCGCCTAGAAGCATGCCAGGAGCCGCTCCTTGTACGTGCCTCTCATACACTGGCGTCCACTCCCCGCCCTCATCAACCCCGAGACACCACATGCCCACCAGCTTCCGCCTGGTTCGTCCTTGAACCACACCGTACTGGGAGAGGTCCCGTCTCTGATACCATTTGTAACATCGCTGGACTGCCTTCCGGATTGACGAGTGTCTCCACAAACCAACACGGGTCTTTTCAGCGTGCTTTGTCCTCACTCACACGCATCCTAGGAAACTTCCTAGGAAGTCACCCATCCCACAATTGCTCCAAGTCAAGCACGCTTAACAATGGAGTTCTTATGTTCTAGGCTCCCGAGAAGAAGTTGCAACTTGTTGATATGATTACGCCTAATCAATTCCTTTAAGCCATCTTCAACTATGCAGTCCCATACCTGCACAGCCTCTGAATCCCTCTCATTCCGGTGCGTATTCAGTTCATTCATGGGACCCTTCGCCTAGAAGCATGCTAGGAGCCGCTCCTTGTACGTGCCTCTCATGCACCGGCGTCCACTCCCCGCCCTCATCAACCCCGGGACACCACAATAACAGTTCATACAATATAGCATACTATAATAACATAAATCATAATATTAAATAATACAGAAACTCAATACAACAACATACAATGTTACATATGAATGAAATGGTACAGATAAATAAAATAATACAGATAGATAAAATAATACAGATAGATAAAATAATACAGATAGATAAAATAGGGCAAATAAAAAACATTAAAATGTATAAAACATCAATAGATGAAATGTGACTCAACCCTACTCCGTGGAGCTAAAAAATACAGACATCAGAGAGAACGACCCGCAAAATCTATTAGTACCGTCGACTGCCCATAACTATTGCGCTGTCATCACGTTGCGTCTACAGCCCACTGAAATAGCATAGTGGTGTAGTTCACTATCATACGTTGTGTCACTACAGGCTTGCACTAATAGACTTCACAAGATCTTGATTAAGTATAGTGCGTGTCGAGTCCATTAGTGTGTTACCAGTTACCACAGCCCAGAGGAGCGACCAACTGTCCACAAATGGAATAATCTGCACACTAATGTCTCCAAGTTCATTCAAGTTGCACCACACTAAGCTTATCACACCGACAACATGATGTTATTCATCTCGTCAATCAATCCACCAATTATCAACCAAATTGGCACAACACGATGCATGATAAAAATTACGAATATGCCCTCACTGGCAAAAATTCCAAATATGCCCTCACTGGTAAAAATTACTAATATGCCCTCACTGGCAAATCGCATATATATACAGCACGTCCCACCTGACAGTACTGTTTCAAAATCTGTCCGGGTCCACCACTTTGGCCTGACAGTAAAAACTTGCGATTTTCGTCAATCACATAGAAATTTTATCGCGTTTTCAAAATCTCGTCGCTTTTACAAACGTTTTTAAATCGCGTAAATATATTTTACTATTTTTAAAGTTGCATACTATTTTTCAAACGTTTTCTCAATTACGTAAGATTTTTAAATCATTTTCTTGTCTGAATTCCTTAAAAATTACTGTTTAAATAAACAGAAATAATATTTAATACTTTTGAACTATGTAGAATATTTTTCATACCGTATAAAGTATATTTGCTATCTTTTCTATCTTATTTGTCTATTTTTAGCAAAAATTGACAGTATTTTGCTTAGAAAATGTATAACGATGATTTTCTAAGTTTTCCGTAAAAATTCCTTTTATTTATATTATATCCATTTAATCACACTTTTGAAAACTACTAACGTGCTTCAAAATATAATATGAGCTCTACGTTAGAAATTTTACAAAAGCTACTGTATTTACTTCTAACCACTAAAATCATTGGTTTTAACTTTTTAAACTTGTTCTAAACATTTTTATTCCTTAAAACTCATTGTAATAAAATTCCTTTTAGCATCATTACCTAACCTTTGTTGAAAAACAATTTTAGAAATCAAAATATTCAACTTAGGCATGTTGGCCGAATTTGTCAAAACTTTAATATTTGATCTTTGGATCATTTTTCTTCTTCTAAATCATGTTGCATCTTCTTCTTTTACCTAAGTCAATTAAATCACTCTTTTAGAAAATTGTTGAGAACATTTTGGTTCTCCTTTTTGGTTGAGGTCGTGAGCCTTAGTGGTGTGTTCTTTGGAACACTCATGCAATCCTTGACATGTTGTTCACATCCTACTATTTACACATGCATTTCTAACACATACAATATTTTTAAAGCTTGTAGACATGCATATTAATACAAATCACAAATAGGAAAGCTATTAACAAGCACACAAATGAATCCTTATGGATTCTACAATCACAAACAATTTCCATCTTCTTACCACCACCCAAGGATGATAAGATTTAAGTCTTCCTCTTACCTTAAATGAAGATAAATACTCTTTCACTCTTTTCTAGGGTTTCGATTTTCACCCTCCAAGACACCTATCAAGCTTAAACAAAATTCTACAAGTTATAACCATGATAGAAAGCTTAAACCATGGATCAATCATGGCTTAGAACTTTGAAAAAGAATTAAGAAATGAAAATCAAAGAGTTTCACCTTCAAGGTAAAATCTTCCAAGTAGGTTTTCAAGCCCAAGATGAAGGATTTTGCAAGAACTCTCAACTAGATATGTTCTTAGAATTGTGTTTAGGTTTAGAAAAGTTAGTTAGAAGAAATTTTGGGTGGATGGATGGTGAATATGGTTGCTTGGCCGAATGCTTCACAAGGAAGACAACAATGGAGTTTGATATTTTTGGAAGAGAGAGAAGAGAGAAAATGCATGGAAATCAAGTGAAGAATGGCCTTGAATGAGTGAATGGCCGTAGACTTCAAATGGCAAGAGGTGTCCATTAGCTTGGCTCCATCCTAGCCTTAGAATTGATCAATGGTGAGGATTAAGACTTGATTACCAAGCTTTGCTCTCATTGGTTAATCCTAGCCTTGTCACTAACCTTGTCATCAAGCTTAGTCACTAACTAAGCCTAGTCATTAAGCTTAGTCACATGCTCTTGAATATTCCATCACTAATGATGTTTAATTAAGCTACTAATCCTGTTAAGTTTTCACTAAACGTGGGTCCCGCAAAATATTTCTGGGTTCATTACCGCTTGTTTGTCTTTGACTAATAAAATAATATTATAATAATATAAAATTATTTTATTTTACGATTAAATCCTAAAAATTAAAAGATTACTAACAGTATCTTTAATTTGGTTTAGTAAGATCCCCACTCAGAATAATTAAAATAAGATTTTCCTACCGAAAAATATTATTTTCTTGTCCCGAGCAAATCACACAAAAATTCAAATAAAATAACAGATAGTAATATAAAGCAGTAATTCATACAAAAAAATAACAAACAGTACAAAAAGGACATAACGATCATTTATCCTAAAGTTGAAAAACAGAAAACAGTACATGCGGGACTCAACGGTAATACCCCAAAAGTTTAGGGTGTTACAACTCTCCCCAACAAACAAAAATTTCGTCCTCGAAATTCGTTATAGCTCAGAACAAATAAGGATATTGCTCCTTCATCTTGTCTTCCAGTTCCCAGGTAGCATCACCCGTCACATCGTTCCATATGACCTTTACCAATTCGATCATCTTCCCTCGAAGCTGCTTCACCTTTCTGTCCTCTATTCTGACAGGTAAAGTCTCGTAAGTCAAATTCTCTTTCAACTGTACCTCGTCTGGTTGTATAACTTGCATCGGATCCGGAATATACTTTCTTAACCAGGATACATGAAATATATCATGCAGATTGAATAGAAAAGGCAACAAAGCAATCTGATAAGCTACAGGACCTATACGTCGGATAATCTGATACGGTCCAATGAACTTAGGAGTAAGCTTGTTAGATTTGATAACTCTTCCGACACCAGTCGTAGGAGTCACTCTTAGAAATATATGCTCACCCTCCTCAAATTCAAGAGGTCGTCTTTGTTTATCCGCATAACTCTTTTGTCTGCTTTACGTCGTCTTCATCTTCTCTTGTATCATTTTTACCTTCTCCGTAGTCTGTTGTACAAGATCTGGTCCAATAGTCATACTTTTCCCATCTTGATACCAACATAACAGTGTTCGACAACGCCTTCCATACAACGCCTCATAGGGTGTCATCCCTATACTTGCGTGAAAACTGTAGTTGTAGGTTAATTCTATCAAAGATAAAAATTCATCCCAACTCCCTCATTGTTCCAATACACAGGCTCGCAACAGATCTTCCAAAGACTGTATAGTTCTCTCTGTTTGACCATCAGTTTGCGGATGATAAGCTGAACTCAACCGCAACTTAGTTCCCATGGCTTCTTGTAAACTCCGCCAGAATCTCGACGCAAACCTCGGATCTCTGTCAGAAACTATACATGTAGGCACACTATGTAACCTCACAATCTTACTGATATATATTTGGGTTAATCTTTCCAACGAATACTTAATATTGATTGGCAAGAAATGAGCCGACTTTGTAAGCCTATCGACTATAACCCATATCGAATCATCACCTTTCCTCGTCTTCGGTAATCCAGTAACGAAATTCATAGAGATACTATCCCATTTCCACTCTGGAATAGCTAACGGTTGCAACATACCAGCTGGTCTCTGATGTTCCACTTTCGCCTTCTGACAAACTAGACAAGACTCCACACGTTCTGCTACGTCTCTTTTCATCCTTGGCCACCAAAATAACTTCTTTAAGTCTT
This sequence comes from Ormosia emarginata, assembly GCA_029884605.1. Classification (NCBI taxonomy): domain Eukaryota; kingdom Viridiplantae; phylum Streptophyta; class Magnoliopsida; order Fabales; family Fabaceae; genus Ormosia; species Ormosia emarginata. The sequence goes on from JAQQTP010000088.1 coordinate 40,290,914, forward strand.
AGTACATTTTGGTCATCCCTGGATGCAAACTCAGATCACTAGTATGAGCATCATCTAGAATTCCCTTCTTAAGCTTAAGATCATCAGGTACACAAATTCTTCCCTTATATCTCAAGAGTCCATCTGTTCCTTCTTCTACCGTTGCCTTATGACCTTGCTTTAACAATTCCCTTTCATTTTGCAAAAATGGGTCCTCCTCCTATTTCTCTCGTATCGCATCAAGCAGGTCATTGATAATTATTACCTTCCACAAACGAATCCTTCCAGGTACAAATTCCATTGACAACCATAAATCTCAAAATTTATTAATCAATTCTTCCTCCTTTATCATCATTGCCGAAACACTAATCACTTTTCTACTCAAGGCGTCAGCTACCACATTAGCTTTTCCTGGATGGTATTGGAGTTGAAAATCATAATCCTTTAAGAATTCCAACCATCGCCTTTGCCTTATATTCAATTCTTTCTGATCAAGCAAGTACTTCAAACTCTTGTGATCACTAAAGACATTGAACATTGCTCCATACAGAAAATGTCTCCACACTTTCAGAGCAAAGACTACTGCGGCCAATTCCAAATCACGTGCCGGATAATTCCTCTCATGAACCTTCAACTGTCGAGAAGCATACGCCATAACATTCTGGTCTTACATCAATACACATCCTAACCCTTGGTAAGAAGCGTCACAATACACATCAAAAGCTCTGTTAGAATCTGGCAAAATCAACACTTGTGCAGTTGTTAACCTCTTCTTCAATTCTTAGAAACTAGCTTCACGTTCTTCCGTCCACTCAAAAGCTTGACTTTTCCTTGTGAGCTGCGTAAGCGGTCCCGCAATCTTAGAAAAACCTTTGATAAACCTCCGGTAATATCCAGCAAGTCCAACAAAACTTCGAACTTCTGTCACTGTCTTAGGTCTTTCCCATTGTAAAACAGTCTCCACTTTCGATGGGTCCACCGCAATACCTTTCTTTGAAATCACGTGACTTAGAAACTGGACTTCCTCCAACCAAAACTCACACTTTGCCAATTTTGCGTACAGCTTCTTTTCCTTCAAAATCTGAAGAACAACACCGAGATGTTCAGCATGCTCTTCCTTAGATTGAGAATAGATCAGAATGTCATCGATAAAAACAACGACAAATCTGTCTAGATACGGACGAAAAATCCTGTTCATATAGTCCATGAATATGGCAGGAGCATTCGTCACCCCGAATGGTATTACCTGATACTCATAATGTCCATAACGAGTTCGAAAAGCTGTTTTGGGTATATCCTCCCCCTTAACACGAATCTGGTGATAACCCAATCTCAAATCTATTTTGGAAAATACCACTGCTCCCTTCAACTGATCCATTAAATCGTCAATTCTTGGAAGCGGATATTTATTTTTGATAGTCACCTTGTTTAACTGACGATAATCCACGCAAAGTCGAGATGTTCCGTCTTTCTTCTTGACCAAAAGCACTGGTGCTCCCCATGGTGAAACACTAGGTCGCACAAATTGTTTCTCCATCAAATCCACCAATTGTTGTTTTAGCTCCACCAACTCTGCTGGCGACATCCGATACGGCGTAATTGAGATAGGACCTGCTTCTGGTGCTAAATCAATTGAAAACTCGATCTCCCTCTCAAGTGGCAAACCAGGTATGTCATCAGGAAAAATCTCTGGAAACTCATTGATAACAGGAATAGTATTCACATCTTTCTCATTCTTGACCTCTAGAGAAGACAATAACATATATCCCTACGCTCCCTCTCTCAACAATGACTTGACTTTAACAGCAGTCAAGAATCCAGACTTTTCTTCCTTAAGAAAAACTATGGTTTTGCTTGCACAATCTATAAGGATATGGTTAGAAGATAACCAGTCCATCCCTAATATTGCATCTATCTCGACAAGAGGCAAACAAATCAAGTTGACTGAAAACACATGTCCTTTATAACAACAGGACAAACCAAATATATCTTAGACATAATTACAAGTTTAGCAGTTGGCGTAGAAACACTTAATTTAACATTCAGAGAAGACACAGGCAACTTCAACCTTTCCACACAATCATATGCAATAAATGAATGTGTCGCACCAGAATCATATAACATAGTCAGAAGATTACCTCCAATAGCACCTTCTCCCTGAATAAGATCATCAGATTGAGAAATTTTCGTTCCAGTCATAGTATATACTTGCCCTCCAGATCTCGGTTGAATACTTCCTGACCTTGGCTGAGCAGCACGCACACTTCTCATAGCTGGCTTTCTCTCTGGTTGAGTACAATCCCTAGATATATGCCCAGGCTGTTTGCAATTAAAACAAATTGTTCCTTTGATAGGGCATTCACTAGAAAGATAGCCCTTCTTTCCACACTTAAAACATGTTGGCGTGAACGCCACCCCTTGTCCAACTCTACTACCACTAGCATTTCCCCCAACTGGTGGTCGTTGAGATTGATTCCCTGGTGGTCTAGAATACGGCTTACGCTGAAACCGATTAGTATTACTGCAACCACCTCTCTGAAACCTTGTTGGCCCAAAGTTACGATTCCTCTGATCTCGTGACGGCTCCAACTCCTCAGTCGTGCACACGTATCAACTAAAGCATGAAACTGATTCATCCTCAAGGATATCACTCCTCGCTTCAGTTCCACTCTTAACCCTGCCTCAAACTTCCGACATCTCCACCCATCATCTGGTCGAGTTTGAGCATAATCTGAGAATTGAGACAAACTCTCAAATTTAGTAGCATACTCATTCACCGTCATATTACCCTGACATAAACCAAGAAATTCCATCTCCTTGGCATGTCTAGCACTTGCAGGAAAATACTTTTCCAAAAATGCATTAGAAAATACTTCCCAGGTAATTTCTGTTCCTTCAGTCTGCAATAATCGGCGGGTTCCTCTCCACCAATGTTCTCCGTCTCCCCTTAACATAAAGGCTGCATACGTTACCTTCTTCTCATCGGAGCATCTCATTCCTTCAAAGATTCTCTCCAAGTCTTGTATCCATTGACTCGCCTTCTCAGGATCAACCTCGCCTCTAAACTGCGGCGGATTGTTACGCCTAAATTCAGATAAATTTAGGGCATCAACAGTAGCATCTTGTTGTTGAGCTGCTCTCAGATTCTGCTGCGTAATTACCTCAGCCATTCGCTGCATAGCTTCAGCAGTCGCAATCATAGGATCCACTTCCCGATTTATATTCGCACGTCCTCGTCCTCTACCAGACATCTTCTTTCTTCAAACATAACCAAACAAAGTTAGATACATCCTTTCGGAAGTAAATCACAGGGAATCACACAGCACAAACAAAAACAGACCCAACCACAACCCCAAAAGACTCTAACTTGGGCTCTGATACCAACTACTGTAACACCCTTGTGGGGATGTCACATATATAATTAAAATAAAAGAAAGATAAATAAAATCTACCCAAGTTGTAAAACATTGATTATAAAATAATACGGGTTGAAAATTTTTTCCGATTAAACAGAATATTACAAGATAAAATAACATAGAACATAAAATAGGCACACTATCATCACACATAATATATATATGGTTTCATCTTAGATTATACAAGTAATGTACAACTACCAATATTTAAAACTAAAAACATAACAGTAAACAAAGCAGTAAAAGGTTTATATATACAAACGCAGACACGCCCACGTACACATCATAAATATCTAGCCCTCTAAAGGATCACTCTCAGATGAAACTTCAGGTGATAAATATCCAGGATGCCTCGACCCTCTACGGACACGAGTCCGTGCAGTCGATACGCTGCTGATCTCACTAGGCGCATCAAACGTACCACCCCAATGACGCCTAAGAGACAGCGACAACTCCACATGTAGATACAGCAAGGTAGAAAAGATCGGCACTTCATCAAACTCCGTACGTATGGTCACCGTCAGACGCCCTACGTACGTCACCGAGTCACGATCCTCTCGCAGACGCCAGGCTTCAGAGCCTCCATGGAACTCCAGTTGCACAAACCTAAAGAAACCTGGTAGCGTCATATCCACACAATTAATCCAATGGGTAAGGATGATCGGATGGTTCTTGATCGTAGAACTGATCTTCGGCTTGCTGCTCTTCCTCCTCTTCGGGATACTCACACTCAAGAGGCTGTTCCTCTTCCTCAAACTCTTTATCACATAATTTAAAATATACAGATAAAACATACAAGAAAGAGGTAAGACAATCTGTATCACCACAAACGTGGTAAAATAAGAAAACGACAATACAACAGGCATAACAGTTCATACAATATAGCATACTATAATAACATAAATCATAATATTAAATAATACTAAACTCAATACAACAACATACAATGTTACATATGAATAAAATGGTACGAGATAAATAAAATAATACGATAGATAAAATAATACAGATAGATAAAATAGAGCAAATAAATAACATTAAAATGTATAAAACATCAATAGATGAAATGTGACTTAACCCTACTCCATGAAGCTAAAAAATACAGACATCAGAGAGAACGACAATCTATTAGTATCGTCGACCGTCCATAACTATTGCGCTGTCACACGTTGCGTCTATTGCCCACTGAAATAGCATAGTGGTGTAGTTCACTGTCATACGTTGTGTCACTACAGGCTTGCACTAATAGACTTCACAAGATCTTGATTAAGTATAGTGCGTGTCGAGTCCATTAGTGTGTTACCAGTTACCACAGCCCAGAGGAGCGACCAACTGTCCACAAATGGAATAATCTGCACACTAATGTCTCCAAGTTCATTCAAGTTGAACCACACTAAGCTTATCACACTGACAACACGATGTTATTCATCTCGTCAATCAATCCACCAATTATCAACCAAATTGGCACAACACGATGCATGATAAAAATTACGAATATGCCCTCACTGGCAAAAATTCTAAATATGCCCTCACTGGAAAAATTATGAATATGCCCTCACTGGCAAATCGCATATATATACAGTACGTCCCACCTGACAGTACTGTTTCAAAATCTGTCTGGGTCCACCACTTTGGCCCAACAGTAAAAACTTGCGATTTTCGTCAATCGCATAGAAATTTTATCGCGTTTTCAAAATCTCGTCGCTTTTACAAACGTTTTTAAATCGCGTAAATATATTTTACTGTTTTTAAAATTGCGTACTATTTTTCAAACGTTTTCTCAATCGCGTAAGATTTTTAAATCATTTTCTTGTCTGAATTCCTTAAAAATTACTGTTTAAATAAACAGAAATAATATTTAATACTTTTGAACTATGTAGAATATTTTTCATACCGTATAAAGTATATTTGCTATCTTTTCTATCTTATTTGTCTATTTTTAGCAAAAATTGACAGTATTTTGCTTAGAAAATGTATAACGATGATTTTCTAAGTTTTCCGTAAAAATTCCTTTTATTTATATTATATCCATTTAATCACACTTTTGAAAACTACTAACGTGCTTCAAAATATAATATGAGCTCTACGTTAGAAATTTTACAAAAGCTACTGTATTTACTTCTAACCACTAAAATCATTGGTTTTAACTTTTTAAACTTGTTCTAATCATTTTTATTCCTTAAAACTCATTGTAATAAAATTCCTTTTAGCATCATTACCCAACCTTTGTTGAAAAACAATTTTAGAAATCAAAATATTCAACTTAGGCATGTTGGCCGAATTTGTCAAAACTTTAATATTTGATCTTTGGATCAATTTTTTTCTTCTAAATCATGTTGCATCTTCTTCTTTTACCTAAGTCAATTAAATCACTCTTTTAGAAAATTGTTGAGAACATTTTGGTTCTCCTTTTTGGTTGAGGCCGTGAGCCCTAGTGGTGTGTTCTTTGGAACACTCATGCAATCCTTGACATGTTGTTCACATCCTACTATTTACACATGCATTTCTAACACATACAATATTTTTAAAGCTTGTAGACATGCATATTAATACAAATCACAAATAGGAAAGCTATTAACAAGCACACAAATGAATCCTTATGGATTCTACAATCACAAACAATTTCCATCTTCTTACCACCACCCAAGGATGATAAGATTTAAGTATTCCTCTTACCTTAAATGAAGACAAATACTCTTTCACTCTTTTCTAGGGTTTCGGTTTTCACCCTCCAAGACACCTATCAAGCTTAAACAAAATTCTACAAGTTATAACCATGATAGAAAGCTTAAACCATGGATCAATCATGGCTTAGAGCTTTGAAAAAGAATTAAGAAATGAAAATCAAAGAGTTTCACCTTCAAGGTAAAATCTTCCAAGTAGGTTTTCAAGCCCAAGATGAAGGATTTTGCAAGAACTCTCAACTAGATATGTTCTTAGAATTGTGTTTAGGTTTAGAAAAGTTGGTTAGAAGAAATTTTGGGTGGATGGATGGTGAATATGGTTGCTTGGCCGAATGCTTCACAAGGAAGACAACAATGGAGTTTGATATTTTTGGAAGAGAGAGAAGAGAGAAAATGCATGGAAATCAAGTGAAGAATGGCCTTGAATGAGTGAATGGCCGTAGACTTCAAATGGCAAGAGGTGTCCATTAGCTTGGCTCCATCCTAGCCTTAGAATTGATCAATGGTGAGGATTAAGACTTGATTACCAAGCTTTGCTCTCATTGGTTAATCCTTGCCTTGTCACTAACCTTGTCATCAAGCTTAGTCACTAACTAAGCCTAGTCATTAAGCTTAGTCACATGCTCTTGAATATTCCATCACTAATGATGTTTAATTAAGCTACTAATCCTATTAAGTTTTCACTAAACGTGGGTCCCGCAAAACATTTCCGGGTTCATTACCGCTTGTTTGTACTGACTAATAAAATAATATTATAATAATATAAAATTATTTTATTTTACAGTTAAATCCTAAAAATTAAAAGATTACTAACCATATCTTTCAGAATTGGATTTAGTAAGATCCCCCAGCTTCGAATAATTAAAAGATTTCCCCGGCTCGGAAAATATTATTTTCTTGTCCCGGAGCAAATGACACAAAAAGTTCAAATAAAATAACAGACAGTAATATAAAGCAGTAATTCATACAGAAAAATAACAAACAGTACAAAAAGGACATAACGATCATTTATCCTAAAGTTGAAAAACAGAAAACAGTACATTCGGGACTCAACGGTGATACCCCAAAAGTTTAGGGTGTTACACCTGTTGCTTCTATTAATCTCCTTACACCATGCCACCAATATTTAGCCTCCCTTTTTAACATATACGAGGCAAAAGATATTTTCTGATCCTCCGTGCATCTCATAACAGCAAAAATCTTCTCAAACTCCCTTAACCATTCCTTAGCTTTTGCTGGATTATATTCTCCACGGAATGATGGGGGGTTTATATTTCTGAACTCAGAAAGATCATGAAAATTTTAGTTCCCGTCCAAAGCTGCATTTTTTACTAGTTGTGGATATGAGTTATTCCTTATCTCTTCTAATACTCTGTAGGTCATTGTTGCCTACTCTTTTATAGCAGGAACTATATCTCTGAAAACTTCTGGCATATCTAGTGTATTATTTCTATCACCAGCAAGGACTCTAATAGCTCAGGTACACCTGGTCGATGCCATAGTTTTCTCCACACACAACACATTACATATTGAGTTGATCAGGCTCAATATCGTGTAACAGTATGATAGTTAACCATAAACATACAAACTCAAGGTTGTTATGAAATTCTACCTATGCATCTCATCACTAGGACAAAAAAAAATGCATAGTAAAGCATAGGTAGCCCATACCCCATCTTAATATGATGAATTGCTCTGATACCATAATGTAACATCCTTAATTCAATTACTAATAACGTATATGGAATTACACAATAGCAATAAAAATTAAGCATGTCATGTAATACTAATAAAATAATTTGAAAATAGATATAAAAGATATATAAAATATGAGCCTGTTGAGAGTTATGATAACACACATATATTATGAAGTACAATATAGAGAGTCTATTACAATACTCAATAATTACATAATTCTATTACAAAGAATTAAATATATACATCACAAATTACAAATGATGTTAAAACCTACTCTACGTCTTCTTCCTTTACATGTTTGCTGAAGAACACATTACTGGAAATATTATGGAATATAAATAAGAGGGGTGAGAATTCTATAAATTTTGAGTAATACTAATAAAAATACATGTCATCATAATACTTTCAACTATTTTGGGGAAAAACACATTTTAAAAAAACTTTAATCATCATGTAAAGGTGGCAAAGTGCCAAATCTGATCATTTCTTTTCCCGAAACAGAATTCCAATTTTATTAGACTTCTAAAAACAATTCATTTTTATAGGCACATTGTTATCATTCAAATACAATTATAGATTCAATATCATATTCTAATTTCCACGCAATGATCGTTCCTAATATTATTAACATATATCACTTTCAAAAAGTATATCTCTCATGAGTCATAACTCTCTATAATAAGATTATAGTCTCATTTCCTCCAGATACGAGGAATAATTAATAATATATTCTTGTATATATACCTTTCAGATACAAGGGGTAATCAATAACATAACCTCCAGGTATGAGGATTAACTAATAGTATATCCATCAGGTACATGGACAATCAATATAATATCCATTTGGTACATGGATAGTCAATATAATATCTATCAGGTACATGGATCATCAATATAATATCCATCTGGTACATCGATAGTCACTATAATATCTATCGGGTACATGGATAATCAATATAATATCCTTTTGGTGCATGGATAATCAACAATATATCCTTCAAGTACAAGGATAATCAATAATCTTTTCTAACATCAATTATTATCTCCACGTATGAGGTACTTGCCTGATATCTCTTAAATTCTAATCACATTTCATAATTTCTCAACAAGTGCACAATTCAAGCACTCACACATTGTTTACATTATAGGGAAATCCATATCTCTTTGGATTCTGCGTATATGGCCAATACAAGAATTATAAGAGCAATACAAGAATGCAAGTGCTAGAATTTCTCTGTAACCCTTAGCAACTCAAATAATCAATATCAAACACAATTAGCCATACACAAGTCACACTTTACAACATGGCCAGCGCTTTAAGAGAATTCCAAACAAGACCAAAAAGACATATCAAAGATTATTTATCTATCCAATTATGCTGCTTAAACATCCAATTGCATAATACAATAATTCAAGTACTAAAGTTTTTCAAACATGGTCGAAAATGCCATGGTCATCAACCATGTAATCAAATCACAAAAATATCTATTCTTATTCATTTTTAATAAAAAATCCTTAATTAAAGATCTGTGACATAAAACTTCAAACATTTTCTCTTCTTTCCAACACTTGGCTGTGATCTCCACAAAGTCAAAAACCAATTAATTTCTATTCATACATGCTAAACTTTTATAAAATTCTCAAAATTAAAGAGACAAGATGAAAACAAAAGCTAATCAAGATTCTTCCTTTTGTACTATGTTTTGGCCATGCATGTTTATCGGACAAGATTTGATCATGAGCTTCATAAAAACAATTCACAATCTCAATTCATCATTCAATAGAAAAAGAAACATAATTTGAAAGCAAGGAACTCTATTCCTATTTGGTTTGACCGTGACTATTTTTTTCAAAAACAACTTCAAATTTCATTTTTTATACCATAACCAACATCACAAACTCAAGACAAGAATCAATAGGAAAGAAAGAACAAATTGACACAAAGAAACCTCCACTCATCTTGCCTTGGCCGTGAACCTCTCTAGGGCAAGGTGTACCATAAACTTCTCTAAAACAAGTCATAAACTCAATTCAAAGTTCTATGGATGGAAAGGAACAAATTAAAAGCAAAGAATGCCTATTCTCTCATCATTTGGTTGTGAATCAATGCCTCCAAATTATACTACCAAAAACAAAATTTTCACCTAAAATCCGTCAAAGAAAAATAGCAAGAAGGGGCAAGAAAATAGCAAGTTGAGGCAAGTATTGTAACACCCCAAAATTTATTTATTTCATTACAAATATTCATTTTACAATATTTGTGATTTTTGAGAATTTTTCTAGATTTTTCTGAGAATGCAGAATATTTTAATATTATTCCTCGATTTATGTGCAAACTGAATGGAACTGAGAAAATGAGATATTTTTTCGAGAAACTTGAAATGTGAAAACGTCGATGGGGGATCTTACTAAACCCGAGACTAGACACGATTTACGAAGTTTCACATTTTTTGAGAAATTTTATCAAATAAAATAATAACCGTTGTGTAAATTTTATCTGTCGGACTATTAATACTGACTTCTATCAACTGTAACAATTGTCTATTGGATAATAACATGTATTAAAAACACTATCACATTATCCCAATGTAATCCACTTTATGTCTAATCAAATCCACTTTAATTCAAATCTATTGTATTTTAATCAAAGCTTCTTTGAGAAGCTTTGACCACTAAAAGACTAGTATACCCTTGGTTTGTTGGGAAAGCCAAATTTCCCCCTTTGCCGCGGCAATGTGGCTAATGGGAAGCAAAAATTTGCTTTCCCACACTTAACACACTTAATCACATTTCATTCATTTTTCATCTATCCATTTCCCTCTCTAGTTTTCATCTTCCATTTTTCTCCTCATTCTCTCTTCTTCCTCTCCCGTACCTCACAGTTTTGCAGCCCACTCTTGGAGACCATTTTTCATTTTCTCTCTTTATTAACACCATTTCTACACTCTCCTCAACCTCCTCTATACTTCCTATTTGATAAGTTTCTTCAAAATCCATCATCACCTCCATTGTCTTCCAAGACCAAGCTTCAAACTTTCAGGTAAATTTTTCATTTTTTTATTTTCTTTTTCTTCATTTTCGTGTTATTTGGTTTCATTAGAGACCAAAGATCTATCTTTTACCAAGCTTGATGTTGATTTTTTGTGGTTAAAATTTCTAGGGTTTTTGGACCCCAAAATCGAAACCATCAAGGAGCAAGTGGGAGTCCATTTTCGTGTTCTTCCATTAGGTAAGAGGGAGATTTACTTACTTCAACCATTATTAGTGGTGAGGAGACCTTGTGTGATTGTTTGATGGAGAAATCCATATTTATATACTCACTTTGTTTGATGATTTTGCATGTGTATATGTTTTAATTGAGATTGATGGTTGAATAATGATTTTGAATGCATTGGGGGTGTTGGAATATTTGATAATGATAGAATTAATGAATGAAAAATTTTGAGGGTTTACTACCCCATTGGAGGTCACGGTTTTGGCTTGAAATTCCTAGGGTTGGAATTGATTTGTGTAAAATAAAACTTATGAGAGTAATTATAAAATTGATTAAGGCATGAAATGAAAACCTTGAAGGTTTCCTACACTAATGTATGGCCACAGTTTTGGCCTTGGATTTAAGGGATTGGAATTGACTTGTGTAAAATAAAATTTAGGTGATTAGGTATCAAGAGATTAATGCATAAAATGGAAAGAAATTGGAACTTTGAAGACCTAGGGAGGCCACGATTTTTTAGGGTTATTTAACTTAAATTTCTCATAATTGACCAAGATCTAAGATGTTGGAAATGTTGGGTTCCATAACATGTGATTGTGATAATTGATGAACCATGTATAAATAAATGTTGATGTTGAGAATTGGTTCTATGTTATTGTGAGTTCCTATGTGGGACTAAGTACTTGATAAAATTATGACATTTTAATATTGAGAAATGATCATATGCCATTGAGGCATGCTTTATGATAAATGTATCATTGATAAACATACATGATGTATATTGTGTCATTATGCATATGTGTTGTCCGTTGGACATTATTGGAAAGGTGATGTATGCCTAGGAGATTGAATAACACCTATGTGTGAGTGCGAGTAGACTAAGTGTAGGGTCATAGTGGTAGGCCCTGGGGGCGTCGGGGTGCGGGTGTCTCATAATAGATTGTGGTAGCTCCACTAGGGTTGTGGGATAGACCAATGCAAATACACTGACGATCCAGACTGAGACGATGTCCTATATCGCGATCAACTGTTGAGGTGCCATGTATAAGCCGTATTGCGCAAATATTTTTATGAGATGAAGCACACTATTTTTAACGCTAACGAGATACTGGTATGACTCCTTGATCATTCACTCCGAAAATATTTATGTCTAGCTCCATGGAGTACGATTTTTGGTACCATAATACATTGTGCATTGCCCATTGTCAGTCTTATATTTCATTGAGCATGAGCACTTTCGACTGTTGAAATATTTGTTCCTACTCTCAATATAATTATCTGGATGATAAACTGTCACTGCCTGAGATTCTGCTGTTATTTCTCTTTTATTGCTTAATTGATTATTACTATTATTTTAATTATTCTATTGAAGAATATATGTATTGTAATGCTATGTGGGCGTCCAATGCCGTTCTGTTTTCTTGCTACCATATTGGTAATGAAAGCTGGGTGTCTCACCTCTTTTCCTATGTATCTGTACTCCTATTTTAAATTATGTATTACCAAGAAGACGTTCACGAGGAAGAAAAGGAAGCACCTGAATTTCCTAGCTTCTAGCTCGACTACGATTAGTACTGATCAGAGATGTCTTCGCGTTCGCGCCGATTTTTGGGGTATGCTTGGATGACCTTTCATGGAGGACCTGATTGCTGGCACATTAACTTGAGCACCGACCGTTGCATCTATCACGGGGAGCTGACTGTGTCTTTGGCGTGAGGCCGCTACGACCCGCCTTTTTTTTATTTTACTACTTTTATTCATTTGGAATTTTACTTGTCTGTTAGAGATCTATGGGATGACCTTTACTACACTCTACAAAAGGACTCTTTCTTCTCCAATGCTCGGGCTTTTGCCCGAAATTCGGTCGCTCCGATAGCAATTTCATCGGATGAAGAGGACCCTGAGAAGGACCCGGCTACGGTCACTTCTCCTCAGTCTTAGAAGTTGATACTGTCGGTGGCTACTGATGGCTAACCGTTTATCTTTTTAGAGAAGCCTGACGTTTTACTATACTTGATGGGTGTATATTTGTATCATTTCGGGTGGGTACATCTTTTGTTTTTTGTGTAAATCATGATGTAATTAAACAGACTGATACATATAATATTATATATGAATTGTGAATGTATGGCTTTCAATTCTGTGTCAATTCCATTGTATCTATAATTATTATTATCTCTTTTCCATTATTTCAAAAAAAAATGTACACATATTTCAATACACGAATTACTCTACAACCCAAGGATGTAAATTATTTAATCACATGTTAAAAATGAATCGGGTTTTAATTAATCAAAGTAATTATTATTTTCTGCATTTTCATTTTAAATTCACTATGGTGTGACGTTCCTTCTTCGTGAGACAAGAAAAAGGGGCGTTACAAGTATCCCCTACCTTACTTCCTACCTTTGGTTCCTTGAATTTTACTTCTTTTTCTCTTCCTTTTCTCCTTCTCTTTTCTCTTTTCTCTTCTTCCTTTCTTGGTTGTATGTTTCTCCATTTCCAACATCTTCTTGTGCATGAAAATAAGAGTGAAAATATGAAGCAAAGAATGTGTAACAAAGTCAAAAGTTGGTAAATTAAAGCCAATCACGTATGGTAGTGGAGGAAGAGAAAAATGAGTGCTGAAACTTTTATATCTGTTACATATGCTTTAATCTTCCAAAGTTAAGCTTTTAAACATCCATAAGTGTTATGGAAAATTTTAGTACTCAACTTAGTCTTTGTATCCTTTTTTCCATAATTTTTTATGTACTGCTATTTATCAGTTAAGCGTCATTACTCTGTCCTAAGTTAAAGTAAATCCAAGAATTAAGTAAATATGCTTACTAATACTTATCATAGTTTGTATTATATACCAAATTATTCTCCATGTTTTACTTGTCATTTTCATATAATTTCATAATTTTTGAGTTACTTAACTATTCCAGCTATTCTTTTTCAGTATCCTTAAAAATACCGAAATAACTCAGTTGATTCTCCAAAATTTACTACAAATTTTATCAATCATTTTTTACTAGGAAATAAATTTTTCATATTTATTTTCTTTATATCGGTTGTTTATGCATAAGCTTTAGCTATTTTTCACTTTTCAGTGTTATAGAGTTAGGCTCAAACTAATCCAGAAGATTACCCGAATTAACAAATAACTCATATTGGAGTTACTAAGCTTCTATAACTCTGATTAAGGCTATTAGGTTAGGGAGGATGTTACGCAAGCTCCCTAGCTCGACGGGTGGGAGCAAATAGCCAGAGGTCAATAGAGCCAAAGCAGTTGAGACATAGTTCAACATCCTAGGTGTAACACCCACCGTAGGGTGCCACATTTAAACATTATTATTATCGAATTACCCCCAAATTCATAAATTGTGATGTTATAACAAAAATACGAGTTATAAAATTTCTTGATGTCGATAAAATAAATTTAGCGAAAAATAAAAATATTACAACATCATCACAAATAATTTACATCATATATACACAAGTCTTAGTACTGTCTCACTTAAATATTTACAGACCAGGTTCTCAAAGTATTTGAACATTATTCAAACTAATATATTGCCCAAGCATTACAAAGCAGCAGAACCCTCAGATGGGTCCTCCTCAGATTCCTCAGCAGGTAGGAATCCGACTTGACACGAAGTTCTACGGACAGGTGTCCATGCAGATGACACAATACTAATCTCCGTTGGGACATGAAACCTACCGCCCCAATACTGTCTAATTGACAGTAGAAATTCAACATGTACATATATGGTTATAGAAAAGAACGAGTCTCCATGAAAAATCCTACTCATGATGACCGTCAAAAGTCCCTGATAAATGAGTCCCTCCTTATTGGGACTCAACCTCCAAGCACCAGCTCCACAGTGGAACTGTAGACGTACGTACCCAAAGAAATTTGACCAGGATGCCATTCGATCAAAACTCAGCTTCCTCTATAGGAATCTGCTCCTCTTCACCCTCTTGTTCAATCCCTTGTTCAGCGTCTTTACAATATAAATACAGTACAAAATAGGCATACAAAGAGGTAAGATCACCTACGCCAATACCAACATGGTAGCATGGAGATAACACAAATAGCACACCATACAGATATATCATATCATAATTACAGTCATGCCATCAGCATCACATATCATCACAACAGATGAAATAAACAATAATTACAATCATGCCCTCAATAATATCCAAATATTCAACAATTCAATTATCATAAATAATAATTACGATAATGCCCTCAATAATATCCAAGTATTCAACAGTACAATTATCATAACCAATATTCCTCAACTAATATATCACACAAATATAGATATTCAGATTATGCATGTGCACAAAGACTCAATTTCCTACTCGATGGAGCTAAAACTCAAGTCGGAGAAATTGATCCAAAAGATTTGTCTGTACCAACATGCCTCAGACCACGTGCCACTATTCTCATTAGTGTTTGCACATCTAGCATATACACGATAGTCTTTAATAGATCTTGATTAAGAATAGTGTCTCAGTCAGGATCATCGGTGCATTGCATCGGTCTAACCCACGGTACAAAAGAGCTACCAACTGCCCACTGTAGGCAACCTGCACCCAGATGCCCCCAAAGTCAACAAGTGACTTACACTACGCATATCGCACCCACTCAAGAGGTGTATGTCTCTCCTAGACAATTAGCTTTATCCAGTCCATCGGACCTTTTCAATGCATGTACAATGCACCATTCTCAGCTCAAATTCATAATTCATATTCAGGGTCCACACACACTGGCCCATTTTCAGTTCAAATTCATAATCTCATAATTTCTCATACAGTGCCCATACACTGGTCCAACAGTAATCATACTGCATATTCAATCGCGAAATCATATTATCGCATTTTCATAGTCACACAACACTTTTGTCACATTTTCACAATTTCGCAACATTTTTGTCGCGTTTTCAAAATTGCGTAGCGATTTTCCATCATTTTCTCAATCACGTAAAATTATTTCATCATTTTTCAATCGCATTAGTGATTTTTCCACAATATCTCAATCGCGTAAATATTTAAACGCTTTCCAAACCATGTAAAAATATTTAAACATTTTTCAAATCGCGTAGCTTAAAAATCACGTTTTTAAGTTACGTAAATCATTTTTCACCATTTTTCCACTACGTAAAATATTTCTCAACCTTCCAAAATTCAATTTCAACATTTCTCAAAATAATATGACTTCTCACATTATTTTCCACATTTTCTTACTCAAGAAAATCCTTTTTGCAAAATATTGCACAAATTCAACATTTCATTGAATTAAATCAATGTTCCTAACTTAAAATTTCCTAACGCGCTCCAAAACCCAAAGGATGAGTTATACGTTAGAAATTTTCAAGTTACCAACGTATTTTCCATAATTCATGAATCAATTATAAAACTCAATTCTCTTTAAAATAAATTGAGGTTCAAACACTTTCAACCTCTCTTTTTCTCTTATAACCGAAATTTCTATTTTTCAAGTGATAAAACACTTTGTTTCCATTTCAAAATCCTTATTCTCACTTTCTTTAAAATTCATTACTTTCCTTTTCTAAATCATAATTTCGTACAAAATTCTTCTCATTTCAAACCTTCAAAACCGTGTGGTACTTGGCCATTGAGACCATCATTTCTTCCTTCTAAATCAACTAAGTTCCATTCATGTTTTTTTTACACTAACAAAACCATTAAAATTCCTTCAAAAACTGTGAGACACTTGTTCTCTAAAACCAAAACATTTGTTCATTTTCCTTGCTTTTCTAAACATCAAATTTTACCATTCATGAAAATATTAATTTATGAACACCTATTTTGAGGTGTTGAGGCCGAAATCCTCATGGTCCTTGGAACAAAAATTCCTTTTCCTTTCTAACAATTTTTATGGCATACATAACATATAATCAACATATTATATTTCAAGCATACCATAAAAGTAATAAAAATCACACTAACCATGCAAGCACAAATAAATCATGCAAAGCACATAAACCACATAAACACCCACAAATAATTACACAACCACGGATATGAATCCTCACTTGGATTCACCATCCACCAAATACAAATTCATCTCTCACCACCATACTTGGTTGGTGAGATGGATCTCCCTCTTACCTCTTGAAGAACCTCAAAAGCTCCATGTTTTGCTTCTTTTTCAAGTCCTTCACCACCGAAGGTTTCTTAAATACAAAACAAAACATATATTTAATTAGCATATTAAGCTTGAACAAGGTAAACCATGGATCAAACATAACTTAGAACATGAAAAAGAGATAAGATGTGAAGTTTCCTTACACTTCACCTTAAAAACCCTAGAACTTTGCTCTTGAAGAAAGTCCTTGAAGATGATGGATTTAGAACTTGGCCTAAACTACAAAGTTTCTTGGATTGAGGTATAGATTCAAGAAGTAAAGTTGTTTGAAATTTTTGAGTGATGGAAGGTGGTCTTGGGTGCTTTTGTCGAAACTAGCATAAAGAGAAATGGAGAGAAAAGTTTGAAGAGCTTAAGCTTTTGGAATGATCAAGAATGATCAATAATGGTCTTCAAACCTTGCTATAGCCTTAAGGCCATCACAAAACCGTCCCCCCCTTCTTGCACTCTCAAACAGTGACCAATTTCACTAGCCACCATTTTAAGCATTCTTAGCCATTGATTAGATCAATGGTTAATATTAATATAGATTCTAATTATAGCCTCTAGATTAGAAGACATAATCTAGGCCATTAGATCTTTCTCCTTGAAATCCTAGCCATTAAATGTATCTTCAAAATGAAGGGTCAAGATCACCTATTCATACTTTACATCCAATGGTCATAAATGGTCCTAGCCATTTTATAAGACCAAATCTCCACCGTTGATTAAATCAATGGTGGATATCCAAAGGCTTCAACATTAAGCTTGCTTCCTATTGGTCCGTCATAAAGCTGTCATAAACACTAATGTTGACTAAGCAGTATAATATTTATTTTTATCTGCTATTACCCTTCGAACAATATTTTTACTATATTTTTATTACCCAATAATTAAATACAATACAAAACACGGTAAAAGAAAATTTTAAAAACTGTTTACGGTTTTGGGTTTAGTAAGATCTCCCGTCCCCGTCTCAACAGTACCAAATTTTCTGGTTAGAGAAAATTTTTCACTTTTTCGGACCCACCTGGGCCCACGTACAGCCCCCCTAAGCTCACAGACAGCCCATGGATAATATTAAAATAATCAGAGAAATATAAAAATTTCATAATCATCCACAAAATCATAAAAATTATAAAACTCATGAAAATCAAATCAAATTATGTAAAAAAATTAAGACTTAACAGTAATAATTAAATTACATAAAATTTTTCCTAGCCCAAAATTATTATTTTCCTGACACGGAATAAATCAGACAAAACGATCAAATGTTTTGACGGAATACTCAAAATAATTTTACAGTACACAAAAATCACTAAATAGTAAAATTCTGTTAACTGTCAAAATTACTGTCAAATAGTTAGGAAATTTGGGGTGTTACAACTCTCCCCCTCTAAAAAGAAGTTTCGTCCTCGAAACTTGATAAACTTGATTTCACATCCTCAGAATAAATATGGATATTGTTCTTTTATCTTATCTTCTAACTCCCATGTAGCTTCACCGCTTACGTCGTTCCAAACTATTTTAACTAATGAAATTTCCTTACCTCGAAGTTGCTTCATCCTTCGATCCTCAATCTTGACTGGATACGTTTCATAGGTTAAATTTTCCTTCAGTTGTACAGTGTCTGGTTCGATAACATGGGTAGGATCAGAAATATATTTTCGTAGTTGTGATACGTGAAATACATTGTGAAGATTTGATAGTAAAGGTAGTAATGCAATCTGATAAGCTACCGGACCTACTCGACGGAGTATTTGATACGGCCCGGTAAACTTTGGAGTGAGCTTCCTGGATTTAAGCACTCATCCAACTCTAGTCATAGGTGTCACTCGCAGAAATACATGGCCACCTTCTTCAAACTCAAGTGGTCTTCTCCTTTTATCTGCATAACTCTTTTGCCGAGTCTGAGTTGTCCTCATCTTGTCTTGAATCATTTTCACTTTCTCAGTTGTCTGTTGTATAAATTCTGGTCCTACAATAGCACTTTCACCATCATGATACCAACATAATGGTGTTCTGCATCGTCTCCCATACAATGCCTCATAAGGTGTCATCCCTATACTCGAATGAAAACTATTGTTGTATGTGAACTCTATCAATGGCAAAAATTCATCCCAACCTCCAGTTTGTTCTAGAACACAAGCTCTCAACAAGTCTTCTAATGACTGAATTGTTCTTTCTGACTGACCATCTGTTTGTGGATGGTAAGCAGAACTCAAACATAGCTTTGTTCCTATAACTTCTTGTAAACTATTCCAAAACCTCGACGTAAACCTCAGATCTCGATCAGAAATAATACTGGATGGTATACCATGAAGTCTAACAATTTCATTGATGTACACTTGAGCCAACTTTCCCATTGAGTGCTTAATATTAATCGGTAAAAAGTGTGTCGACTTTGTAAGCCGATCAACAATTACCCAAATAGAATCGTGACCTTTCCGAGTCCTTGGTAGTCCTATCACAAAATCCATTGCTATGTCATCCCATTACCATTCAGGAATAGGCAAAGGTTGCAACATTCCCGATGGTCTTTGATGTTCCACCTTAGCCTTCTGACAAACTAAATAGGATGATACATATTCAGCGACATCCTTCTTCATTCCTTGCCATTAATATAACTGCTTCAAATCTTGATACATCTTTGTGGCTCCTGGACGCATACTCAACTTACTCCTATGAGCTTCATCCAAAATCAATTTCTGAAGTCCTTGACCATTAGGTACACAAACCCTTCCTTTAAACTTCAGAATTCCATCAGCACCTTTGCTAAATTCCAACACCGCTCCTTGGCTCCTTGCTTCCTTTGCTTCTTGCAAATACTGGTCACTATTTTGTCCTTTTCGTATTCTATCCATTAAATCATTTGAAATGGTGATCATGTTTAAACATATCTTCCCCGGTGTCAATTTCATAGACAAACGCATATCCCGAAATTCTTCTATCAGTTCTTTCTCCTTAATCATCATAACAGAAGCACTAAGCATTTTCCTACTTAAAGCATCTGCTATGACATTCACTTTTCCGGGATGATACTGTAACTGAAAGTCATAGTCCTTCAGAAACTCTAGCCAACGCCTTTGTCTCATGTTCAACTCTTTTTGGTCAAATAGATACTTCAAACTTTTATGATCACTAAAAACAGTGAACGCTGTCCCATAGAGAAAATATCTCCACACTTTTAATGCAAACACTACAGCTGCCAATTCCAAATCATGAGTCAGATAATTCCTCTCATGCACTTTCAACTGCCTTGAAGCATAAGCCACCACCTTACGGTTCTGCATAAGTACACAACCCAATCCTTGATACGAAGCATCATAATATACTTCGAAAGGTTCATTTGAATCAGGTAGAATCAATACCGATGAAGTAGTCAGTCGTCTTTTCAACTCTTGAAAACTTTCTTCGCATGCATCAGTCCATACAAACGGTTGATTCTTTCGTGTAAGTTAGGTAAGAGGTCCTGCTATCTTAGAAAATCCCTCAATAAACCGTCGATAGTAACTGGCTAATCTGACAAAACTACGAATTTTCGATACAGTCTTCGACCTTTCCCATTCCAAAACTGTCTCCACCTTTGAAGCATCAACTTCAATTCCTTCATTAGATATCACGTGTCCCAAAAATTGAACTTCGCTTAACCAAAATTCACATTTGGACAACTTGGCATATCACTTATTCTCCTTTAAAATCTGGAGAACCACTCTGAGATGTTCAACATGTTCCTCCTGACTTCGAGAATAAATCAAAATGTCATCTATAAAGACAACAACAAACTTATCCAAGTACAAACGAAAAATTCTGTTCATAAAGTCCATGAATATGGTAGATGCATTAGTCACACCAAACGGCATCACTTGATATTCATAATGCCCATAACGAGCCCGAAACGCAGTTTTGGGAATATCTTCCGCTTTCACACGTATCTGGTGATACCCGGAACGTAAATCAATCTTGGAAAATATTGCGGCTCCTCGCAATTGATCCATCAAATCATCGATTCTTGGGAGTGGATATTTATTCTTAATCGTAATCTTGTTCAACTGTCGGTAGTCTACACATAGATGAGAAGTTCCATCCTTCTTCTTTACCAACAATATTGGAGCTCCCCATGGTGACACACTTGGTCTCACGAATTGTTTCGCCAACAAGTCCTCCAGCTGTTTCTTAAGCTCTGCCAATTCTACTGGCGATATCCGATAGGGCGCTATAGATATCGGTCCAGCTCCAGGTATTAGATCAATAGAAAACTCAATTTCTCTTTCTAGCGATAGTCCAGGTATATCTTCTGGAAACACTTCAGGAAATTCATTCACAACGAAAATATCCTTCAAGACATCTTTACACTGAACCTCCAAAAAAGATATCAACAAGTACCCCTGATCTCCTTCCTTCAAACAAGCTTCCACTTGAGTAGCCGTTAGGAATCTAGGATCCTTAGCCTCAGGAAATACTAGTGTCTTATTCGAACAATCAATTAGGATATGGTTAGAAGACAACCAATCCATTCCTAAGATTACATTAATCTTATATAGAGGCAAACATATCAAATCAACATGAAAGATTCTATTCCTAACACAAACAGGGCAATTCAAACATACTTTAGTAGTAATCACAGGCTTATCAGTAGGAGTAGCAACACTCAGATCTTAAGGCAATGTAGTCACAGTCAATCCCAAATGCTCCACACAATCACATGCAATGAAAGTATCTGTTGCTCCTGAATCATAGAGTACGGTTAAAGGATTACCTTTGATGGCTCACTCCTCCATAATTAAGTCCTCAGATTTCGCGGCTTCTTCCCCGCTCATAGTATACACTCAACCACCCACCTGTGGCCTTGCGGTACGAACGCTCCCCACTGATGGTTCTGCCTTCAACTGATCACATTCCCTGGAGAAATGTCCAGGTTTCCCACATCTATAACATATAACTCCTTTATGTTGACAATCCTTGGTTAGATGGTCCTTCCCACACTTAAAACATTTAAACATAGAAGTTTCAGCTTGACTTGCCTTACTGCCACTAGAACTTCCTCCAACAGATTGCTGCCGGTTCTGACTTCCTGCCGGTTTGACATACGGTTTTTGTTGATAACGGTTGCCACTGCTACCCTTTCCTCTTTGGAATATTGTAGGTTCAAAATTCTTATTTCTCGCCGCACGCTGTTGATCAATCTCCTCAACCTTATGACACTTGTCCAACAATTCTGGAAACTGTTCAATTCCCACAGTTGCTACAGCTTGCTTAATGTCAAGCTTCAATCCTTCCTCAAATTTTTTACACTTCCAATCCTTATCCGGGTGCATCTGAAAATACCTCAAAAACTTATACAAGCTTTCGAATTTTGCAACATACTCACTTATAGACATCACCCTTTGTCTTAAACTAAGGAATTCCATCTCCTTAGCATGACGAACACTTGCTGGAAAATACTTTCCCAGAAACTTCTGCCTAAAGAGCTACCATGTCACAACTCTTCCCTCAGCTTGTAACAGTCTTCGGGCTCCTGCCCACCAGTCTTCTCCATCTCCAACTAACACAAAAGTCGCAAAGGTAAGCTTTCGTTCATCGGTACAACCCATACCTTCAAATATCTTCTCTAATTCTTTGATCCACAGATCAGCTTTCTCTGGGTCAAATTCTCCACGAAACTTTGGTGGATTGTTTCTACGAAATTCCGACAAACTGTGAGCATCCTCAGTTGCCCTTTGGTTTTGCTGTACAACAACATCAGCCATCCGTTGCATTGCTGCTACAGCTACAGCCATGTTCTGGTTGTCATCACTAACATTTCCAAAACTTGTTCTAGTATTGATGCGTTCTCTTCCTCGTCCAGCCATTTCGTTCTCTCTAAATCAAATTGTACTGCACAAAGAAGAGTTAAAGTCAATCTTCAAACAATATTATTTTTTTTCCAGAAAACAAACACAGAGAATCACACAACTTAAACAAGACAGACCTAACCACAAACCCAAAAGACCCTAACTTGGGCTCTGATACCAACTAATGTAACACCCACCGTAGGGTACCACATTTAAATGTTATTATTACCGAATTACCCCCAAGTTTACAAATTGTGATGTTATAATAAAAATACGAGTTATAAAATTTCTTGATGTCGATAAAATAAACTTAGCAAAAAATAAAAATATTACAACATCATCACAAATAATTTACATCATATATACACAAGTCTTAGTACTGTCATACTTAAATATTTACAGACCAGGTTCTCAAAGTATTTGAACATTATTCAAACTAATATATTGCCCAAGCATTACTAAGCAGCAGAACCCTCAGACGGGTCCTCCTCAGATTCCTCAGCAGGTAGGAATCCGACTTGACGCGAAGTTCTACAGACAGGTGCCCGCGCAGACGACACAATACTAATCTCCGTTGGGACGTGAAACCTACTGCCCCAATACCGCCTAATTGACAGCGAAAATTCAACATGTACATATATGGTTACAGAAAAGAATGAGTCTCCATGAAAAATCCTACTCATGATGACCGTCAGAAGTCCCTGATAAATGAGTCCCTCCTCATTGGGACTCAACCTCCAAGCACCAGCTCCACCGTGGAACTGTAGTCGTACGTACCCAAAGAAACTTGATGGGGATGCCATCTAATCAAAACTCAGCTTCCTCTACAGGAATCTGCTCCTCTTCACCCTCTTGTTCAATCCCTTGTTCAGCGTCTTTACAATATAAATATAGTACAAAATAGGCATACAAAGAGGTAAGATCACTTACGCCAATACCAACATGGTAGCATGGAGATAACACAAATAGCAAACCATATAGATATATCATATCATAATTATAGTCATGCCATCAGCATCATATATCATCACAACAAATGAAATAAACAATAATTACGATCATGCCCTCAACAATATCCAAATATTCAACAATTCAATTATCATAAACAATAATTACAATAATGCCTTCAACAATATCCAAGTATTCAACAGTACAATTATCATAACCAAAATTCAGATTATACATGTGCACAAAGACTCAATTTGCTACTCCATGGAGCTAAAACTCAAGTCAGAGAAATTGATCCAAAAGATCTGTCTGTACTAACATGCCTCAGACCACGTGCCACTATTCTCATTAGTGTTTACACATCTAGCATATACACGATAGTCTTTAATAGATCTTGATTAAGAATAGTGTCTCGGTCAGGATCATCGGTGCATTGCGTCGGTCTAACCCACAGTACAAAAGAGCTACCAACTGCCCACTGTAGGCAACCTGCACCCCGATGCCCCCAAAGTCAATAAGTAACTTACACTACGCATATCGCACCCACTCAAGAGGTGTATGTCTCTCCTAGGCAATTAGCCTTATCCAGTCCATCGGACCTTTTCAATGCATGTACAATGCACCATTCTCAATTCAAATTCATAATTCATATTCAGGGTCCACACACACTAGCCCATTTTCAGTTCAAATTCATAATCTCATAATTTCTCATACAGTGCCTATACACTGGTCCAACAGTAATCATACTGTATATTCAATCGCGAAATCATATTATCACGTTTTCATAGTCACACAACACGCTTGTCACGTTTTCACAATTTCGCAACATTTTTGTCGCGTTTTCAAAATCGCGTAGCGATTTTCCATCGTTTTCTCAATCACGTAAAATTATTTCATCATTTTTAAATCGCATTAGTGATTTTTCCACAATATCTCAATCGCATAAAAATATTTAAACATTTTTCAAATCGCGTAGCTTAAAAATCACGTTTTTAAGTTACGTAAATCATTTTTCACCATTTTTCCACTACGTAAAATATTTCTCAACCTTCCAAAATTCCATTTCAACATTTTTCAAAATAATATGACTTCTCACATTATTTTCCATATTTTCTTACTCAAGAAAATCCTTTTTGCAAAATAATCCACAAATTCAACATTTCATTGAATTAAATCAATGTTCCTAACTTAAAATTTCCTAATGCGCTCTAAAACCCAAAGGATGAGTTATACGTTAGAAATTTTCAATTTACCAACGTATTTTCCATAATTCATGAATCAATTATAAAACTCAATTCTCTTTAAAATAAATTGAGGTTCAAACACTTTCAACCTCTCTTTTTCTCTTAAAACCGAAATTTCTATTTTTCAAGTGATAAAACACTTTGTTTCCATTTCAAAATCCTTATTTTCACTTTCTTTAAAATTCATTACTTTCCTTTTCTAAATCATAATTTCATACAAAATTCTTCTCATTTCAAACCTTCAAAACTGTGTGGTACTTGGCCATTGAGACCATCATTTCTTCCTTCTAAATCAACTAAGTTCCATTCATGTTTTTTTTACCCAAACAACACCATTAAAATTCCTTCAAAAACTGTGAGACACTTGTTCTCTAAAACCAAAACATTTGTTCATTTTCCTTGCTTTTCTAAACATCAAATTTTACCATTCATGAAAATATTAATTTGTGAACACCTATTTTGAGGTGTTGAGGCCGAAATCCTCATGGTCCTTGGAACAAAAATTCCTTTTCCTTTCCAAAAATTTTTATGGCATACATAACATATAATCAACATATTATATTTCAAGCATACCATAAAAGCAATAAAAATCATACTAATCATGCAAGCACAAATAAATCATGCAAAGCACATAAACCACATAAACACCTACAAATAATTACACAGCCATGGATATGAATCCTCACTTGGATTCACCATCCACCAAATACAAATTCATCTCTCACCACCATACTTGGTTGGTGAGATGGATCTCCCTCTTACCTCTTGAAGAACCTCAAAAGCTCCTTGTTTTGCTTCTTTTTCAAGTCCTTCACCACCGAAGGTTTCTTAAACACAAAACAAAACATATATTTAATTAGCATATTAAGCTTGAACAAGGTAAACCATGGATCAAACATGACTTAGAACATGAAAAAGAGATAAGATGTGAAGTTTCCTTACACTTCACCTTAAAAAGCCTAGAACTTTGCTCTTGAAGAAAGTCCTTGAAGATGATGGATTTAGAACTTGGCCTAAACTACAAAGTTTCTTGGATTGAGGTATCGATTCAAGAAGTAAGGTTGTTTGAAATTTTTGAGTGATGGAAGGTGGTCTTGGGTGCCTTTGCCGAAACTAGCATAAAGAGAAATGGAGAGAAAAGTTTGCATTAGGATAATGTGATAAGATTTTTATTACACACTATTATCCAATAGATAATAGTTACAATTGACAGAAGTCAGTATTTAATTAATCTGACATATGAATTTTTCGCTGTATTGATTTATTTTGTCTATTAGAATTTCTCGAAAATTATGAAATCTCGTAAACTGTGTCAAGTCTCGGGTTTAGTAATATCCCCCGTCGACATGTCCATAGTCCTAGGTTCTCAGAGAAAACATCGCGTTTCTCTAGTTCTGCTCAGCGCGCATGCAAAACGAGGAATGTATTAAAATATTCGACGGTTCCGGAAAATTCTCAGAAAATTTCCAAAAATTGCAAATATTATAAAACGACTATTCGTCATATAATTTTCTAATTTTTGAAGCACTACAGTCGTTTCCACGACTCTGCTCGAGTTTCACGCAAAACGAAAAATATATTAAATATTCGTCGTTTCCGAAAAATTCTAGAAAAATTCACATAAATCACAAATATTAGAAAATGACTATTGGCGGCGAAATAATTAGTTTCCGGAGCGTTACACTGACCTTAGCAATTCTCAGCTCAGTGCGCACACAAAACGAGAAATATATTAAAATATTCTGCATTTTCAGAAAAATTCTAGAAAATCCCAAATATTGTAAAATGATCATTTATTCTGAAATTATTAATTTTCGGGATGTTACAATACTCCCCAACTAAAAGGAATTTCGTCCTCGAAATTTTCATCCCTTAGATCAAACATTAACGTGTTTCTTCATCTTATTTTCTTACCCTCATCAGATTGTGTCTCTAGTTACGTCAATTTAGATCACCCTTACCAACGCGATCTCTATATCTTTGCGTTGCTTTATCCTTCTATTCTCAATCTTCACGAGAAGTTTTTCATAAATCAGACTCTCTCGAATTGCACGGGTTTAGTTGATGATGTGGTGGATCGGTGACATACTTTCGCGATCGTGACATATGAAAGATATCATGGAGATTTAGAAAGAAAGGATAACGAGAATCTTGACAAGCTATTGAACCAAACCCGAAACGAAATTTGATATAGTCCAAAGAATTTTGGAATGGGTTTATTAGTAACCCACGACAGACGACACTTGAAACTAAACGTTATACTCCTTCAAAAACTCTAATCACCTTTCTGTCTCATGTTCACCACTTTTTATCGAATGGATACTTCAGGTCCTTGTGATTGCTAAAGGCGTTGATCGTAGCAAGCGTCTCCATATTCTCAGAGAAATTTTAACTACAGCTAGCACCAAACTGTGAGTTAGGCAATTCCCAATGTGTCCTCAACTACCTTGAGGTGTAGGTCACAACCTTCCTAACCTTATATGAACACATGTCCTAGATTTTAATGAAAAGCATAAAATTCTCCAAACAGTTCCCTGGGATTAGGTAGAACCAAATCTGACAAGCATTCGAATGTCTCCTCGACCTTTAAAATCTTTCTTCACACGCGTTAGTCCATAGAAGTTTTGATTCTCTTCTCGTAAACTGAGCAAAATATCCAGCTATCTTGGAGGATCCATTGATACTCCTTCAATCTATGTGTCTTCTTCGATAAAACCAACTAATTCCACCAGCTATGTGTCTCTTTTACGGTCTCCGATCTTTCCTTTTGAAGAACTACTTCAACCTCTTGGGAATCCACAACAATTTGGAATTTCATGACCCAAAACTGAACCTTCTCAATTAAGAATCCGTACTCTGATACTTTGGCATTTACTCTCCCTCCTTTAAAGTCAGGAAAACTATGTCGAGATGTCCAACGTGTATCTCCATATTCTTGGGAATAGATCAGAATGTCATCATTAATGACAATGACAATTCTGTTCTAGGTAAGGATAAAAGATACAATTCATGTCACTCATGAATGCGACAAGAGGATTTGTTACTCCGGACGGCATCACGAGGCACCCATAATGCCCACAGCGTGTTCAAAATCATTTCGGGGACATTCTCAATCTTCCGCGAACTTAATGATGACCAGGATGTACATCTTTCTCCGAGGATACTCACCCTTGATCATGGTCTCGTTCGTTTGACGATGGTGCTAACCTCACTGAAATGCTCCATTCTTCTCCTTAACTGACAGCACTGTAGTTTATCACGAGAAACTTATTGACTACAATGGTGACAGTCATATCCCCCCCCCTTTTTTTTTGGTCCTCTACAAAATGTAACACGTATCCTTGGATCTCTTTTCCCTCACAAAGCTTCAACTTTGTTGGCTGTTACGAACTCAAAAGCCTTAGTTTCGAAAATCACTAAGGTGTTGATCGAAACGCTCTAGCAGGTGATAATCGGGAAACGGCCAATCAATTTCTAGAATCATGGGCTCAAATAGATATGATTTTAGGTAAGCAAGATAGATCTACGAAAGATTCAGTCTTTAGTAGAAATAGAATAGATTAAACAAACTTAAGTGTCAACGATAAGTCTTAGTAACAGAAATGGAAATAATTTAAGTTGAAGATAGGAAAGATACAGATGAATTCTAATGATCCATAAAGTTACAAATTGTAAAAGGAAGGATTACCCCCAGAATTATATAGCACGATTACAGGATCGTCATTTGAGGCATAACTTCCACGGTTTAGATCTCCGAATTTTGAAGTCTCAGCACCTCCCAGGGTATAAGTTCGGCACGCTTGTGGTTCTACTGACCACTTCTTACAAAGTGGTGAAGAATTTGCCTTTGCTTGGTTGCAGTTGCGAGAGACGTGTCCAGGCTTTCCGCATCTAAAACAGATTATCCCTTTGATCTTACACTCCCTCGTGAAGTGTTCCTTTCCGCATTTCATACATCTTGGCGAAGATGTCGGGATCTGACTGGATACACCGCCACTAGTACTTTGTCCAGGAATTGGTTGTTGTTGTTTCCCTAATACCCGTGCGCATGGTTTCCGCTTAAATTGGTTAACTTTTCTATTATTCCTCCTTTGGAATCTAGGTAGTCCACGTTTTCCCCGAAGTCGACTTTCCTCCAATAGATTCTGAACCTCAACTTCCAACTCTCGTTGTTGCGTGATCCTCTGATCCTGGTAAGCTGTCACGCTAGCTATCCCTTGCATGCCTTCTGTCGTCGCGGTCATGCTTCCATTATCTTGTCCTGCGTTTACACGCATACGTCTGCCACGAGCCATTGGCTTTCTTCGAAGTCGGACAAAACATACATATCAAAACAAACATAATTATTTCAAACAACATTATTTCTCTTCGGAAACCAAACACACAAAATCACACAATTCAAACATGACAAGTCAATTTACGAATTCTAACGATCTCTAGCTCGAGCTCCTTCATTCTGCTTCTACAGCGTAGCCCCTGGTAAGCCGTCAACTTCCAAACTGCTTCTCGAACCTAGTTCACACCAACTATTTCTTTCTCCAGAAGATCGGTTTTCCAAAACCTTTTGATCTCCTCACAAAAGAATTCCTATTTTCCTAACACAATACGCCTAGGTGAAGTCATAGTTTCTGTACACAGAACATTACATATTGAGTAGGCCAGTCCTCAATATCATGTAACTGTATAACAGTAGCTATCAACATTCAACCTACAGCAAGCCATGCATTCCTTTCCCATCATCTCAATCAAGAGACAAGGAAGTGCACAACAGACTAAATTCTAATATGCCTAAACATAGCAAGTCCATACCCCGGCTCAACGGATGAATGAGCGCTCGATACCACCTAATGTAACACCCCTTGATATAGCGACCACAACACAATCGTCATTACATCACGGTCACTAAATCCAGGTGTGTCACAGCCATGATAACATACGTTTCAAAATTTAGAAGTTTATTTTTTTTTTCGTGTTTATATGTAAGTAGAACATACGAGCCTCGAATGAAATGTATTTGTATTAACCCATATCCAAATGCAACATCATCTTATACACAACCACCAAAATAAAATCCTATGCCTTCTATATATATTTTACAGTTAGTTAACATAAATCATTGATATCATAGGATATAATAATTACAGAGTCAAATAAAATACAGCGGGAACTAAAAACACTAAAGGGGAAAAGTAATAACCCAGGGATGGGTACCACCAGCAGACAAATCCGCAACCCCATGCACATA
Organism: Ormosia emarginata; assembly: GCA_029884605.1. Lineage (NCBI taxonomy): Eukaryota > Viridiplantae > Streptophyta > Magnoliopsida > Fabales > Fabaceae > Ormosia > Ormosia emarginata. The sequence goes on from JAQQTP010000088.1 coordinate 40,321,321, forward strand.
TACGACGCTCGAAGTCCCAGTTGACGAGACAGGCATCAATGCCTCCACGCAGCTGTGCTCTCACGCAATTGAAGAAATCTTATCCAAACATCCAATCCAAATCAACCAAGATTCCTCTTCATCTCCCTCACGATCTTTTATCAAACGTACATATATATATACATAACAGAAGCACAAGAATACAAGAAAGAGGTAAGACATCCTACCATCATTGCCAATTATAGCAGCTAGAAACAGAACGGCTCCACGCGCCCAATTAGCAACTCAGAATATCATATTCAATTTAATAAGCAGAAATTCCAACAGTAAGCAAATAAACAGTTCCAGGCAGATAATCATCACAGTAATTATTAAATCAGTCATAGTTATGGAAAATTAAATATTAACAATGACAGGGTATATCATGACTCATATGCATGCTTTCCCAAATTCCTACTCCATGGAGCTAGACTCAATCAGTCGGAGAGAAAGATCAGGAGACATGTCTGTAACTCGGCTGTCGAGGCCAGTGCTATCAATAACTTTCCACGTGCACAATCATGGCATTGTACAGACATTCTACACTAGATCACGATATAGGACAGTGTCAAGTCCGGATCGTCGGTGTGTTTGCATCGGTTTGCCCCACGGCACAGAGGAGCTCTAAATTGTCCATGTGAGGGACCCACACCCCGACGTCCCCGAGGTCATAACACGACCCACACTTGTCTATTCGCACCCGCACTAAGGTGTGTTCAATCTCCTAGGCAACTAGGCCTTACAACAGTCCACAAGACATTCACAATGCATAAGACACTATGCATGCATATGTATGATTCACAATTTCATACAATTCCATAATATGCCACATTAGGCCAACATAAGCATCAATATATATAAATGGTCACTCACATGGACCCATAACAACATAATATCAATATCAAGTCAATTAGTACGTCATTAGGTTCATTATGAATCCTAACTTAGAATTTATTCCTCATTTCAAGGTTCCTATTCAAAATCAATTTAACATACTAAGGCAATTCAATCTCCAATAACTTACATTTTATTTAAGCTCTCAAGCCTCACACTCTCATGCTCTTTAAAATTTATGAAGTCTTAATTACAATAAATTCTCCTAATTTCTTGATTATCCATTTCACTACTTAGGCTTCCAATTACCTAATTGATTATGCTTCCAATTCATCAAAATCACATTTTCACCTAGAAATGCCCTAGAGGCCGTGGCCTCCCTATAAATCCAAATTCAAATTCTTTTCAAGCCATAATCTTGTACATCATTTCCTTAATCATTTAAATTATTCACTTGATCAAGTAACTCACCAAAAACTCTAAATTCCTAGCTTCAAACCATAGCCACCATAGAAGTTTCAACTCCCAATTGTTCTTCCATTAAATCCCATCTTGTTACTTAATTAATCCTAGTCTTATACTTATTGCACATTAACCATAAATTACCCTATTTTTCCACCCAAAACCGTGGCATCACTTGAGTTTCAATTTCAAATTCTTCTTCCATTACATTCCATATTTATACATTGATTACTTCAAATCAAATGCTTGTTACAATTTATCACCATTTCCCTTAATTGCTAGCCTCAAAACCGTGGCCACCAAGAGGGCTTCCCCAACGTTTTTCTTCCATTTTCAATCACAAGATCCCATCTAACATAGCATTATATACAACGATTCAATCCAATAGCATAAATAAATAAAAATCAACACATAGCATAATTAATCATTAAATTCAAGAACAACCCTCATTAGGGTTCTTCCACCAATCAAGCAATCAAGGTTCCTAGATGCTAAAAATGGTTGAAGAGGAGTGTCTTCCTCTTACTTGAGTGTAGAAATCAAGAGAGCTCCAAGAATGCTCTTGTATTTTCGGATTTGGCCACCAAAATCCCTAAAAATGGTAACTTGTTAGAATAAATACCAAAGCTTGAAAAAAATCAACCATGGATGACCATCAAAGAAACCAAAATCACGAAATCAAGAGAAGAAGGAGAGTGGTCATGAAACTTACCCAAAATGCTCAAAGTTGGAGCTTGGAGAAAATGGTGAAAATGGAAGATTTTCAAGAAGCTCCAAGAGGGAAAGGTGTTTAGAATGGTGGGGAGAGTAAGAAAATGTAATTTGTTTAATTTTTTGTGAAGATGGAGGGGCTGGATGGTGGCTGGCCGTGGAGCACAAGGGAGGAGAAAAAGAAATGTGGAAGGAGGAGGAAGAAGGAGAAAACGAAAAATGAAGAAAGAAAAAGGTGTTTTGGGTGATAATGTAGTAAATGAAATATTTGGATAAATGAAATCAAATTCATTCCCCTTTGGTGGCAGCTGCAACGTAAAAGAGAGAGAGAGATGGGTGGGAAATTTAGCTTCCAAAGGAAGCCAAAACACATGGGTCAAAGGTAAGGTCAAAGCTTCTTAAGGAAGCTTTGATTATTTTACTATTAAATTTAAATTAAAGTGGATGGATTAGACATAAAGTAGATTACATTAGGATAATGTGATAGAATTTTTATTACACACTATTATCCAATAGATAATAGTTACAATTGACAGAAGTCAGTATTTAATTAATCTGACAGATGAATTTTTCGCTGTATTGATTTATTTTGTCTGTTAGAATTTCTCGAAAATTGTGAAACCTCGTAAACTGTGTCAAGTCTCGGGTTTAGTAAGATCCCCCGTTGACATGTCCATAGTCCTAGGTTCTCAGAGAAAACATCGCGTTTCTTTGGTTCTGCTCAGCGTGCACGTAAAACGAGAAATGTATTAAAATATTCGACGGTTCTGAAAAATTCCCAGAAAATTTCCAAAAATTGAAAATATTATAAAACGACTATTAGTCATATAATTTTCCAATTTTTGAAGCACTACAGTCGTTTCCACGACTCTGCTCGAGTTTCACGCAAAACGAGAAATATATTAAAATATTCATCGTTTCCGAAAAATTCTAGAAAAATTCACATAAATCACAAATATTAGAAAATGACTATTGGCGGTGAAATAATTAGTTTCCGGAGCGTTAAACTGACCTCAGCAATTCTCAGCTCAGTGCGTACGCAAAACGAGAAATATATTAAAATATTCTGCGTTTTCAGAAAAAATCCAAAAAAATTCTAGAAAATCCCAAATATTGTAAAATGATCATTTATTCTGAAATTATTAATTTTCGGGATGTTACAGAGGCCACAGTTTTGAAGGGTTTTATTAGCCCAAAGAAAAATCTCATAATTGATCAAGACTTAGGACATTGAAAAATGTAAGATCCATAATATAAAAATTGTGGTATGTGTGAAACAATGTATATATATATATTAAAATTGTAAGTAATAAAACTTATGCAATTGGACATTTAAGGATTGATACTTATAATAGAAGAAATTGAGTTGGTAATGGTCCTTGGAGGACACAGTTTTGAAGGGTTTTATTAGCCCAAAGAAAAATCTCATAATTGATCAAGACTTAGGACATTGAAAAATGTAAGATCCATAATATAAAAATTGTGGTATGTGTGAAACAATGTGTATATATATACATATATATTGATATTGAGAATTGGTTGATGTTATTGTGAGTTCCTATGTGGGACTAAGTTCTTGACGAAATTATGACATGTTGATATTGAGAAATGAATATATGTCATTGTGGTATGTTGTATGATAAATGTATCATTGATCAACATACATGATGTACATTGCATCGTCATGCATATGTGTTGTCCGTTGGACATTATTGGAAAGGCGATGTATGCCTGGGATTTTGAATAACTCCTATGTGCGGGTGCGAGTAGACTAAGCGTAGGATCATAGTGGTTGGCCCTAGGGGAGTCGGGGTGCGGGTGTCTCACAATAGATAGTGGTAGCTCCACTGGTACCGTAGGATAGACTGATGCAAACACACCAACGATTCGGACTGAGACGCTATCCTTTATCACGATCAACTATTCAGGTGCCATGTATAAGCTGTTTTGTGCTAATATTTTATGATATGAGCACACTATTTTTAAGGCTAACGAGATACTGGCATGAGTCCTTGATCATTCACTCCAAAAATGTTTATGTCTAGCTCCATGGAGTAGGAACTTGGTACCATTTGCATTGTGAACTGTCAGTCTCATAATTCATTGAGCATGAGCATTGATAACTGTGAAAAAATATTTGTTCTTATTACTACAATAATTATTTGATTACTTGAACTATTGACTGTTGGATATATTGATGTTGTCTGTCTGTTATTACGGATTCTTACTGCTATTTATTGTTGCTCTACTCTTACTGTTAATTTTAATTATTACTGTGATTGGATATTTGAACTGTGTTGATATGTGGGCATCCAGCGCCATTCTGTTTTCTTGCTACCATATTAGTAATGAAAGCTGGATGTCTCACCTCTTTTTGTATTTCGATATTTTATATTTATTTGTATACTTCTGAGAAGACGTTCGTGAGGAAGAAAAGGAAGCGCCTGAGTTTCTTAGCTTTTGGCCATACTACGACTAGAGTTTGCTGAAGATGTCTTTGCATCTGCGTCGATTTTTGGGGTATGCTAGGATGACCTTTCATGGAGGACCCGATTGCTGGCACATCAACTTGAGCACGGACCGTTGCATCTACCATGGGGAGCTGACTGTCTCTTTGGCATGGGGCCGATACGACTCGCCTATTTTTGATTTTACTACTTTTGTCCACTTGGAATTTTACCTGCCTATTAGAGATCTGTGGGATGACCTTTACTACACCCCACAAGAGGACTCTTTTCTCCACCTTTGCTTCGCTTACGGAAATTCGATCGCTCCGATGATAATTTCATCGGATGAAGAGGACCCTGAGGAGGACCCGGCTACGGTCCTTTCTTGTCAGTCTTAGGGGCTGATACTGTCAGTGGCTACTAATGGTTAACCATTTATCTTTTTGGGAAAGCCTGACGTTTTGCCGTACTTGATGGGTGTATATTTGTATCGTTCTAGGTGGGTACATCTTTTGCTTTTTGGTGTAAATCATGATGTAATTAAACAGGCTGATGCATATAATATATATATATATATATATATATATATATATATATATATATATATATATATTGTGAATGTATGACTTTCAATTCTGTGTCGATTTTATTGTATCTATGATTATTATTATTTCTTTACCATTGTTTAAAAAAAATGTACACAGATTTCAATACTCGACTTACTTTACAACCCAAGGACGTAAATTATTTAATCACGGGTTAAAAATGAACTGGGTCTTAATTAATTAAAGTAATTATTGTTTTCCATATTTTCGTTTTAGTTTCCTTATGGTGCGACGTTCGTTCTTCGTGAGATAAGAAAAAGGGGCGTTACAATGAGGCCTCCACTACCTATGAAAACTGTCTAGCAGGTATAACACATGCATGCATCAAAAAAATAGCATGAAATTTTCAATTCCAGTACACTACATACTAGACTCAACAAAAGAATTAAACACATTTAGGTGGATCTATCCCAAAAAAGTGCCTTTTTTATAGTCCAAACATAACTTTTTCTACTTCTTCAACATGGGGGAGCTTGTTTGAGGGACATCTCCTCCCTATCAATCTTCTCTGGTGTATTGGTAAATAATTAAAGAAACCTTAATATAAGTGCATATATAATCTTAAATGAGCTTTGAATGTTGTATTTTACTATTGGAACCTCCGTTATGCGAGGATTCTAATTGAGTTATAAAAAGAAATAATCTTGTCCTTATTTTATTTACCAAGAGTAGATCTCCTAGCCCAAGCAAATCATTTTCATCTTGTGAACAACTTTTATCACTTTTATTGTTATGACAAACTTTTCCTTATCTCAAAGAATTTATCTTTATCAATTCCCTGTGGATCGACCTTGGACTCCTGAGAATTTATTACTTGAGACAACCTGCACTTGGATTTACAACACATCATTCACATCAACAGGCAATGAGAAAGTTGACTGAGAAAGTTAACTTAGAAGGTTGGTTGTGAGAAAGTTCAGGAGGAATCCTCTCACTAACTTACACTAAAGTGTGGTGACTCATCTAAAATGGGCAACAACTATGTAGAGTCACAACAACTATGTTTTTAAGCCTAAATAAAGATCTAAGCCTAAATATTTGAAGGTTATGAACTATGAACGCCAATTAGGGGTGGAATCAGGCCAAGTTAAGTCAGGCTTTACCTTAAACAGGCTTGACTTATATCCTAATTTTAAGGCTTGAGTTTGGCTTATGAGCTTGAAATAGGCCAATTTTTAAGATCTGACCTGACTTTTTTAAAATCCTGGCCTAGCTTGAAAGTTTATTTAAAGGCCTACTTTGCAATAAGGTCTTTAAATAGACTAACATGTCTATCTTTAAATAGGCCAACAGGCCTTTAAATAGACTAACAGACCTATCTTTAAATATGACAATAGGCCTTTACATAGGCTAACAAACTTACCTTTAAATATGTCAACAAGCCTTTACATAGGTTGTGGCCTTAAATCTTAAATAGGTAAATGGGCCTAAGCCTTTAAATAGACCAACAAGTGTATAATTTTTAAAATATTACATTAAAAATCTAATATTCTAATTCAATAACATAACTCTAACAAGTCAATATATATTTTTGGTATAATTTAACATTCACTCCCTACTTTTATAGATGCTCAACACCTTCTTATTCTAATCTTTGGTCGAAGTGGGACTTAGAGATATACTAAGTTGCTCTAAATTTGTTAAATCAAAACTTTGAAGTTTGAATCCCCTATCAAGAGGGATGATAGGGGCATTCTTTCTACATACAAGTGAGGGATGAGATATAACAGGAAGACCCCATTGAGTAAGGAGAACAATAACGGGATATATGTTTTCAAGGTTCATTCGATTGACAACATCAGTGTAGATTCTTATAATTCTGCTTGGTAATAAAATTGTAGAGAAAGCCTTTAAGGAAAGCTTCCTAGCCCTTGATAATAGAAGGCCACGTAATCTCCCATTCACAGACTTCACCCAACAGCGTCTTCCCAGCCTTATCATCTTTTGACTCAGACTTGTTAGCTTTTCATAGCCACATCTCATGTGTTTACTTTCCAAATATTGGAACCTCATCTGCAATATTGAGGCCTAACCTAATTCACAGAGAAGAAGGAGGGAAAAAAACTAGAACTTGGTTGGTTCTCTTGATGGGTTATGCAAGATAATGAAATGTATATAAAGAGAGAAAGCAAGTAGGGTGTTACAGGGTAGGAGGTAAAAGATTTAAGTGTATTGGGAATCAAGTTCTAAAGCTCCTTCAAACACATACAAATACAAATAACATAGAGAGATGGAGATGGCTTGGACTAGCTAGACTAGACACCTTATATAACACATGTCTGCCATCATACTTCAATGCACTTAGTATCCCTTGAGGCAGATAAAGATAAGATTACCTTATTTTTCAACTTTTAACATATGGCTAGAAATCACTTATGTTGCCACTTCAAAGTCTTTAAGTTAATTTTTTGCATTCTTAGTTAAATATAGCAGTCCAAATTAGTTGGTGGTTAAAGGAATATTGGATGCATTTTCAATGATTGATGTCCCTATTAAAATTATAAGCTAAACCTAATTATTTGCTAAACTATGGAATATATGTGGCTGTGATCTTTAGTTGCAAAGAAATATATAATTTTTTTATATATTTGTTTCATAGAAATTGTCACAAAATCAAACCTATCAACTGTTAATCTAATTTGTCCTTTTATAGCAAAAAAATAGTATCTACTACTTGTTTAGTCTAAGCTCCATATATCTTGTTCTTTGACTAACTAGACTTGCCCTTTTTCTTTTTATTATCCTTTATCTTGTTATCTTGTTCTTTTATATCTCGTTTATTATTCTTTTTAATTAAATTTTGGTTTAACAATTTTAGAACAATTTAGTATATCTTCAAGTCCCACATCGACTAAAGACTAGAGCAAGAAAATGGTAAGCATTTACAAAAGTAGGGAGTGAGTGTTAAAGTTATAACATAATTATACTACGTTATTTCCATTCTAACTTACTAACTTAAGTTTTAGTTATTGACTTCAATAAAATTTAATTAAAAAATATACTAATATATTATAATAAATTAATAATTATAATTATTATAGTAATATATATTATATTATATATAGTTAAACAGTCAAGCCGATCTATTAAGCCTAAAAGGCTTATTAGATGACTTGAGGCCTGACCTTTTTAGTTAAACAGACTTTTCAAAAGTCTTGGCGCAACTTGTTTAGTAAATAGGTTAGGCCTCAGGCAAGCCAGGCTATAGGCCCCTAACAACGTCCTAACCTATTTCCACACTTAACCCCAATACAACAATGCTCATATGAACTAAACCTTCTCATCTTTGCCTACTTATACCTAACTTAGTTTTAATATATAGTAGGTGTGTTATCATCTGTGTAAATTGAAGTTTATCCACTCCTTGAGTGTTTTCAAGAGCTACCCAACACTTAAAAACACCTATCTTACTATATTGATCCTTAGTGTGAAAATGAACTTGTGGGTTGTGCAAGTCACTTTGATTTTTTCTACTATTTGCTTGAAGAGGTTATGGTTCAAAGAATACTTGTATTTTAGCCTCGAGAGGCTAGGTTTTCAAATAATACTCAACATAGTGAAAATCCTAGTGACAGCCAAAAACTTGTTGAGGTCCGAAAATCTGCAAGCACACGGATCGACAAGTAATATATATTTCAGAGTAGAGTATCGTGTCCCAATGGATTGACAATTAGAACAATGCTAAAACTTAATCAAATTCCACAAATTTTTATCTAAGCAATCAAAATGTGAGAGTGAATTGTAATTAAAATAACAACTTAAAAGAAACAAAATAAGAAAACACCAAACACCAATTCCACAAGAGAAGATGAGAATGATTAAAGCCTAGGGGTCCCTATTCACTTGCTACTTCAATGAATAATTGCAATTAACAAGCACCCATCAATGAAATGATATTTGTAAGCTAATAACCATCAATAGATAAGAGCCTATGTCTAGGACAATTACCCATGTGAAACCTAGCTAATCCACTATATGTCCATGTGAGTTAACGTAAGAATCACTCATTGAGACCAATTATCAAACACTTGCCATGCATGACCAAGAGGTATGTGTCCATCCCCTTAGTTAATCAACATACTCATACCAATAGAATGTAATTTAACATACATCAACCATACCATATCCATATTCACAACACCCTATTTCTAGTTTTATTGGAATATTAAAATCATGCAATTGATGGCCAATCAATAACAAGCACTAAGCATAGATATGGATGAACAAAACCAATTTCATTGAAAGGATACTCAACTAATTACAAGTTAATCAAATCCATAACGAGATCCTAGAAAGCCCCTAGATTAGAGTTTAGTTACATATCATGAAAGAGAAGAAAACAAATGAAATCAAATGATCCATCAAGTTACAAATCAAGAGGGAAAGGGGAAAGAATGAACAAGAATGGTGAGATTCCAAGCTTGATCTTCCTCCTTGATCTTGATTCTCCCTTGAGTCACCTCCAATCCAAATGGGTTTCTCCTCCTCTCACTTGCTCTCTGGATTTCATGCTTAGGTCCAAACTGAAGATCCTCCATCTTTCACTCAAAAATCAGAATATAAGGGTAAAACTCATGTGCCAGGATTTTTCCACGCCTAGGGGTGGTTATGAATCATGTGTCTTCCTCTGCTTTCTACGCCTAGGCGTGGTGAGGCGTGACTTCACCACGCCTAAGCGTGTGGGTCTTTGTCTGAAAACACTGAAAAACTGAACTTGCCATGCCTAGGTGTGGATGTCTCTGCCTGGGATTCCTGAGAAACTGCAAGGGTCATGCCTAGGCATGGATATGTCACACCTAGGCGTGGGTTGGCAGCACCTTCTCTTGATGTTTTCTTCACAAATTGAGCTTCTCTTCACTTTCCTCATCCCTTCCAAGGCCTTTCCCATCTTAAATACATGTATCAAAACAATGCTAAAGTCTATCAAACCATAATCCATCCAACTTCTATAAACAAGATCTTCAAAAATTCAATTCTTAATCATTTGAATTAACAAGCTTAATTCACCAAAGTCATGCAATAATTGAACCTATGGCCTTGAAAACTTAAGGATAACATGCTCAAATATATTCAAATTCAAGTGAATTAACTTCATTTTCTGAAGTTATCAAGCACCGTGGCGTGACACAACTTGCGTCGCGGCGTGGCTTGTTGAATCACTTCTTGGGCTTTCTCCTCCAATGTTGGTCCAAATCTTCCTTGAATTTGATTGTTTAGAGCCTTTCTTGCAATTAAGAAATCACCAATTTAATAATAAGTGCAAATCTACTTAATCTCTTAAAGAATAGATAAGATTTTCTCAAGATCATATAAGAAGACATCAAAATTGAATTAGATGAATATGAGTCTAAAATCTTCCATTTATGCATAAGAACAAGAACTAAGCTATCTATAGAGCATAGATATAGGGCATAATGGAGTTATCACAAAATTGTTGAGCAGGTTAAGTAGATCAGGGTAAGATTGTCTACTGTCCAAAGTAGATAGAAAAGCTATGCAGATAAAAGAATAAAACCCATAGAGTTTGAAGGAAAGGAACATGTGTTCTTGTAAGTCACTCATATAACTGGGATAGGCAAAGCCCTAAAGTCTCGAAAATTAAGTCCTCGTTTTCTTGTCTATTCCAAATCCTCAAAATAGTCGGATTTGTTGCCTACCAAATAACTCTTCTACCAAGTCTTTCCAATCTTTGCAATGTTTTTTATGTCTCTCAACTCAGAAAGTATAAACCAACTCCTTCACACATTTTGGAAACTAAATCAAGGCATGTAAGAAATGATTTAACTTTTAAAATAGAGCATGTACAGATTGTGGATACTCAGGTTAAGCAACTTAAAGGGAAATAGATTGCTCTGGTTAAAGTGGTGTAGGAAGGGGTAAGCTCAAAGGAGGCTACTTGGGAGCTGGACGAGAGCATGAGTCAGGACTATGTGGAGTTATTTGAATCAGGTAAAGGAATATTGAGGATGAAATTTCTAAAAAGGAGTGAAGAATTGTAACATCTTCTTTTCTAACATAGTTAAGTAAATCTTAATAGCATGCTATAAAATTTTGAGTAGTTTTATGTTTTGAAATAAGTCATGAATGGACTCATAGTCTAGATGAGCTAGCTGGTGTTCCAAATGAGATGAATCATCTCTGGTTAGAAGGGGCCACATGATTATGCTTGCTTATACTTTAAATTATGTGCTTAAAGTGTGTAGTTTAGTATAAATATAATTTATTTTAGTAAAAACAATTATGATTTGACTAGAGCCAAAAGAATTGCATACAATAAAGTTTAAACACCTATCTTTGTTTACATTGGTTGAAAAATTAGGTGCAATAAAAGACTTCCAATATAATTAGAAGAATACCTAGTATGTCCTAATCCATGGTGGGATTGATGCTTAGAGGGTTAATTTAGATAGAGAGCGGTTTGTTTATACCGGGGATTTGACTCTGAATCTAAGTGGTACTAGAGATGGAATTCTTGTTATGACACAACACGTGTCCGTGCATCTAGAGTTTTATATGTCTATTCATGAGCTCTGGAGTAGAAATACTTATACTTCACATGAGGATTCCATGGTGTCGACTACTAGGACTCCAACCCGACGTGTACTGTATCCGCCAAGGTTCTTTGATGATAATATCGAGGAGGAGGATCCTAATGACAGCCTAAATCCTTAGTTGTAGGAGTGCCAGTTAAGTAGTTTTTAGTTTGGTGTGTAATGTATATATTATCTTTTGGGGGTGTATTTATGTAAATTATTAGTAAACAAAGTTTCAATATGTAAACTATGGTGAGTTTGTTTTTAATTACATTTTATATTTATAGTTTTAATTGTTTTTAGTTTTTCCACAAACAAAATTTTAAAATCAGTGTTTTTACAAGATTAATTCTTTTACAACTTGGGTAAGTTATATTAGGATTAGTCTTAAATGTGATACCCTACGGTGGGTGTTACAAAGGGTCTCTTTATCTATAGTGAAATCATTAATCATGGACATCATTCATATCAGAGAAAGTTGGAGATTGAATGGATCTGTGTTCATTATCATCATCCTAGTTTTGGTAAGGACGATAATGTGTCTAATCCCTGAAGATTAATTGTAGATGGATTAGATCTGATAATTGAAAAAGATTTCCTAGTCAAGGCAGATCTAAAATCTTCAAACCTAGATGAACTCGATCTAAGAGATCTAGATGAACTAAAGGAGTTTCTCCTATCAAAGGTTAACTCAACTTTACCATATTGATGTTGGATGATTTCATGAGTCTCTAGAGATTCTTTGGGCAAAGCTAGAATAGCTTCATCCATAACCACTTTTGAGGAAGAATGACATCCTCCTAATGGATTATTTTTGGGACAACTACGTTTGTCTTAGTTACATTAGTAATGAATAACGTAGTTACTCCCATATCTTTTGGTTTTAAAGCCTTGGAATGAAAAAAATTCATTACCTTGTACTGAATCCTATAGATTAAGGCTAAAGGGATAGATCCAGGCTTCATGTCTAAGCCACAAAATTTAAAATTTAAGAACAAAGTGTCTAAGATGTTTTTGTCTTTTAAGCTTACCATCATGTTAGGGTAACAGTTGAAGTAGGTTGGACCATGACCTAAACTAGTTTCTACGGTTCCAAGCAAGGAATCATGGAATTGATTATGTCATACATCTCTAACACAAAGAAGAACAGATGCATTTAATACTTCACGAATAATATTTAAAAAAACATTTAATAATAACTTTTAAAAACATCTCTAAAAAAACTTTTGTATTAAAAAATTTAATACGAATAATATTTAAAAAACTAAATAATAGTTTTTTTAACTAAGAGAGTAGTTTGGCTTGACACTACAAAGCTTGATTCCTCATATGTTGTAACTAAATTATGATGTGAAATCCAATAATAACAACTAGGTGTATCGATGAAACCAATAACAAACGAGTGAGAAAATTTTGTGCGACCTATTCTGCCCTGAAGCGGGTCCCACGACCTAGTTTACAAAAATTGGGTAAGGAAGACAAGGTCTTCCTCCTACGCTTAGTCGCACTCTAGGTGCATGGGGGAGTGTGTAAGGTGTAGAAAATTTATTTTTTAATTTTGTTTTTTTCTCTACATTCCACGTGTTAAATATTATTTTTTAGATAATTTTATTTAATTTTTTATGCCAGTTTATTATTTATTCCAAAATTTATAAAGTTTAAAATTATTAAAAATGTATAGTACTTTCCTTTTTCGTCTCTGTATTTTTTTGTGTGTTATTGTGATATTAATGGGCATGATATATATTATGTGTAACACCCTCCTTAGGGTATCACATATCTGACTCCCGACTCATAATTCTAAAAAAAATTTGCACAAGGTTTGAGTTATAAAATCTGAGTTTTAAAATTTCTTCTTTATTGAAACATAAACTTACTGAAATTCATAAGTATTACTGAAAATATATTTAAATTGAGTAATATACAATATTGACACCAATTAATATTTAACAATTTAAAGAGAAATATAAAACTAACAGACTCTCTTTTTTTTTTAACAGTAGCAAACCCTATGACGGGTCCTACTTAATAGCACGGTGTAACACTAATGAGAAAACTTAACATACTTATTCCTTCTTGTATCCATCTGTATGCATCAGACATCTGTTCTATGTCAACATTGCACGCTATCGACTCTGGAATAGTCATTCTCTGATGTTGTCTCCGAACTCAGAATATCTACCTCCCAGTATGTCTAAGACAACTCATTCTGTCTACTGTTTAATTGCAACAATACAGACACAGCAAAACAACATAACAAAGAGGTGAGATCACCTACACTAATACCAACATGGCAGCACAGAGATAACACAAGCAGCATATCATACAGATAGATCATACCACAATTATGATTATGCCATCAACATTAATCAACTATCATCATCCAATCATTTATCAGTTCAATTATCATAAACAATAATTACGATAATGCCCTCAGCATTATCATCATCATCATCATCATCCAAGTATTCAAAACAATTGTCATAGTCAATATTCCTCAATTAATATATCACACAGATATAAATGTTCAGATTATGCATGTACACAAGACTCGATTTCCTACTCCATGGAGCTAAACTCAGGTCGGAGAAATTGATCGAAAAGATCTGTCGGTACCACATGCCTCATACCACGTGCTATAATCCTCATTTTGATTTTTGCACATCTAGCATATACACGACAGTCTTTATCAGATCTTGAATAAGAATAGTGTCTCAGTCAGGATCATCGGTGTGTTGCATCGGTCTAACCTACGGGAAGAAGCGCGACCAACCACCCGTGTAAGCAACCCGCACCCCGATGCCCCCAAGGTCAACAAGTGACTTACACTACGCATATCACACCCACTCAAAAGGTGTGTTTCTCCTAGGCAATCAGCCATATCCAATCCTCATCGGACCAATCCAATGCATGTATAATGCACCAAATACCAATCACAGGTATATCTCATAATTTCTCAGATATAGTTTATACAATGCCCGAATATATCAGTGCAAGTCCAACCACAAGGGCCATTCTTTTCAAATTCGTTTGTTCAATTAAATCATATGCCTCAACGCATATATATTTTTTTAATGCATCTAAAATGTACCACGTGCCAATAACAGGCAAAACTCGTTGTTTTCACAAACACTATCCATACACTGGTTCAATAGTATTCATACGGTAATTTCAACAGCAAAAATCATGTTATCACATTTTCATAGTTATAAAACACTTTTGTCGTGTTTTCACAAAATTGCACAACATTTCCGTTATGTTTTCACAATTCCACAACACTTCTGTTGCATTTTCAAAATACCGCAACACTTTGGTTACGTTTTTAAAATTCCAAAATGTTTTTATTACGTTTTCACAATATCGTAACACTACTATTACGTTTACAAAATTTCGTAATATTTCTGTTACGTTTTCGAAATGCTGCAACTCTTCTGTTGCACTTTTAAACCATGTACTAATTTTTCAATGTTTTTCTCAATCGCGTAAAAATATACGTTTCTCAAATCGCATAGTATTTTTCCATTGTTTTAAAATCGCGTAACTTAAAAATCATTTTTTTAAGTCGCATAAATCATTTTCCATCATTCTCAAAATATTTAAAACACTTTCCAAATCACATAACAATTTTTCGTCATTTTCACAATCATGTAAAATATTCTATTACTTTTAAATCACATATTGATTTTTCAATAGTAGTTCAAATTACGTAAAATATTTAAACGTAATTCAAATCGCGTAGAAATGTTTTAACGTATTTCAAATCGCATAGAATTATTTTACTGTATTTCAAAACATTTTTAAGATACGTAAAATATTTTTCAATATTTTACAATCACGTAAAATATTCCTCAATTTTTCAAACATTATTTTGGACTTAAATAAATCAATATCATTTTCAACACATTTTTCAAATTGCATAGCTTAAAAATCACATCTTTAAGATACGTAAAACATTTTTCATCACAATTTCATTACAGAAAATATTTCTTAAACTTCAAAAATTCCTTTTCAACTTTTCTTAAAATAATATAACTTTATACTTCATTTAACACATTTTCTTGCTCAAGAAATTTTTTTTCCACATTTCTTTACTCAAGAAATCCTTTTCCAAAATATAATCCACAAAATCACTTTTCCATTGATATAAATCAATGTTTCAAATCTTAAAATTCCCTAACGTACTTCAAAACTCGAAAATCAGTTATACGTTAGTAAATTTTCAAAACACCATTATATTCTTCATTTTTCCCAAATCATTTCCAAACATAACCTTCTTCAAAATAAATTGAATTTTGAAAACATTTTCGTTTACAAAACCTTGATTTTCTCAAGTGATAAACGCTCTAATTCCCTTTCCAAATTCTTGTGTTAAATCAAGTTACATCTCCACTTTGAAAATCACTTTGTTCATAAAAATCAAGGTATTACAAGCCCTCAAAAACGTGGACATGACTATTGAAACTATCAAATAATTTTTTCTTCTAAATTGATATGGTTTTACACAAACAAAACCATTAAAAATTCTTTAACAAAAACCATGAACACTTGGTCTTTGAAATCAAGTCATTTGTTCATTTTCATTTTTCATTTTCTTTGCAAATCCATTTTTACGTTCTTTACAAATCCTTTTTCACTTTCTTTGCTAATCCTTAAAATCAACATTGCCCGTTTCATTTAAAACTCATGTTTAGAAAATACTTAGGATCTTTGTACACAAAATAAATCAATAAAAATTCCTCAAAAACCGTGTTCTTGTTTTCTTGAAAAACATATCCTTTGTTCATTTTCCATGCTTTTCAAATCAATCCAATTTTATTCTTCCATGAAACTATTAAGTTATAAACACCTATGTTGAGGTGTCTTGGCCCAAAATTCCATAGCCTTTAGAACCAAGAAAATTTATTTTTCTCCACTTCATAACTTTTATTAAACAAATCAATTTCCTTGTTCTTGAAAAATTTCAACATGAAACTCTAATTATGGGCATCAAAACCGTAGCCCTTCCTTGGCTATTGGAGCCAAAAAATTGATTTCCTTTCCATCAACACATCATGGCATACACATACATATTTCATCATAAATACTATAAGCATGCCATATACTCATCATGCATAATATAAGCATACCATCAAAGCCATAAAATCATGCATAGCATATCAAGCATAGGCAAATAATTAAAACACATAAACACCCACAAATAAATTACAAGACCATGAATATAAATCCTCACATGGATTCACCATCCACCAAATATAAGACCATCTCTCACCACCATACTTGGTTGGTGAGATGGATCTCCCTCTTACCTCTTGAAGATCCTCAAAAGCTCTTTGTTTTGCTTCTTTTTCCAAGTCCTTCACCACCAAGGGTTTCTTAAACACAAAACAACACATACATTTATTAGTATCTTAAGCTTGAATAAGAAAACCATGGATGTGCATCATGGTTAGAACCTTGAAAATCAAAAGAAAAGTGAAGAGTAACAAACTTCACCATTAAAGCTTCAATCTTTAGCTTGAAGAACAAGGTTGAAAATAGATGATTTAGAGAAAATCTCCAACATAAAAATTGCTTAGAATATCATGTAGATTCAAGATCTATGGTTGGATGAAATTAAAAAGGATTGGATGGTAATTTTAGATAGTATGGCCGAAATTCTTCTTGAAGAATAAAGATGGAATTTTTTATTTTTGTGAGAGAAAGGTTTCTTAAACTTGGTTAAGGTAAAGAATGAAGTGAAAACACTTGGTTTTCCTTCCACCAATTTCGTGGATCTCCTTGGAAAATCCCTAAAAAAACATAAACAATTCTTAAGATCAATAACAAGTAAAAGAATAGGTAGACCATGGTTCAAAAATGGCTTAGAAAATCAAAACTAAAAGATTAGATGAAGAAATATGAACTTTTACCATTTTTGGTAGAAACTTGAAGCTTAGATTTGAAGCTCAAGATGAATGATTTAGTGGAAACTCATAACTAGAGATCTTCTTAGAATAAGGTAAGGATTCAAGAAACTAGATTGGATAAAATTTTTGAGTGATGGAGGGTAGATTATGGTGTCATGGCCGTGAGCTTAGAGAAGGAGGAGGAGAGAAATTTTTCTAAGAGTTTTGCTTGAAGGAAAGTTCAAGAATGATGAAGTATGGTCAATAATGACCAAGGTGACAAATTATTGTCTTCAAAATTTGCTTTAGCTTCTAAAGCAACCACAAAAATCGTCCCCCCCTCCATGCTTCTTCAAAGAGTGCAAATAATTCAACAATGATGCATAATTGACCAAGACCACTTAACAATGACATAAAGTTTTCCTTTAGCTCCAAAATGCTTCACAAAACCGTCCCCCCTCATGCATTATGCATGCAATAATGTTGTCATCTTTTTCAAGCCACCATTTAGAGCATTTTAGACCATTGATTAATTCAATGGTTAGGATTTAGGTAGACTTTTGATTAGAAGACTTAATCTAGGTCATTGGATCTTTCTCCTTGATATCTTAGCCATTAGATGCATCTCCAAAAATGAAGGGTTAAGATTACTCCTTCTTACTTTTAATCCAAGGGTCATAATTAGTCTTTGTCACTTTTTAAGACTAAATCTCTACTATAGATTAAATTAACATCCAATGGTTATAAATGGTCCTTGTTACTTTACAAGACTAAATCTTCACCCTTGATTAATTATTCATCCAATGGTCATAAATGGTCTTTGTCACTTTTTGAGACCAAATCTCTACCATTGATTAAATCCATATCCAATGGTCATAATTGATCCATCTCCACCGTTGATTAAATCAAGATCAAGTCTTTACCGTCGATTAAATCAACGGTTGATATCAAAGTCTTCAATATTAGACTTGTTTCCTATTGGTCCATCAAAAATTGTCATAATCACTAATATTGACTTAATAGTATAATTTCTATTTTTATCTGCTAAAACCCCACGAAAGAATATATTTACTGTATTTTTATCTCCTGATAAATAAATACAGTACAAAACACAATACAAGAAATTTTCTAAAACTGTTTCCGGATTCAGGTTTAGTAAGATCCCCTGTCTCCGTCTAAACAGTACAAATTTTTCTATGCGTAAAAAAATTTTTACTTTGCGGGATCCACATGGGCCCACATATGGCCACCTGGGCCCACATACACCCCCTGGGCCCACAAACAGTAAAAAAAATTTATAATCATCCACAAAAATCACAATTATTAGAAAACGCACAAATATCAAATCAGGTTACGTAAAATAATTAAAACTTAACAATAATAATTAAAGTACGTAAAATTTTCCCCGGCCCGAAAATTTTTATTTTCTTGACACAGAGTAAATCACTCAAAATGATCAAATACGTTGACGGAATAAACAAAATAATTTTACAGTGCACAAAAATTACTAAACAGTAAAATTCTGTTAACTGATAAAATTATTGTTTAAGAGATAGGAAATTTGGGGTGTTACATTATGCACTCTCGAACTTGATATTGTTTGACCACTGAAATAATTTTCGATGTTATTTTATGCATAAATTAATATGAAATGTTTTCAAAGTTATTTACTTTATTATTTATGCAATTTGATTTTGAGAGTTGTTGTTTAAAGTATTGTGGTATTGTTTTGGGGCACTTTGCATGATTGCGAGCTCGCCTTTGAGGGACCAATAATGTTGAGGTCTCATTTTGTTAATAATGTTGCCGTAATGTTGCATTGGGGATTATGTTGATGATGTAGTTCCCTATCGATTTGTTTTCATTAATATGATTCCTAATGATTTGTTAAAGACATTAAGGTTGTGTCCTTAGAGTTCTCAATATCCTCTTCGTACTAGCTTTAGGAACATGATTTTGATGTCTGTGGGAGTCTGCTCATGCGTTGTAATGCGAAACCCTTAGGCGAAATTACAATTGTATGGGAAAGCTCCATTATTGTTATCTGCTTGAATATTGTACATATTGATATGTTTGACAAAATCTCCCTTTATTGTATCATTCTTTCAGCTTTAGTAATGCAAATAAATGCTTTAACAAAATTGAATGAGACTAATTATGAGGATTGGGTGGAGTATGTCAAATTGTTCCTTGTTGTCTCTAATGTTAGTAATGCTTTCACTGAGGATGAGCCTTAGAAGCCCACAAATGCATCTTCCACTACAGATAGGAAGAAACATGAAAAATAGGCTCAATCTATTAAAGTTTGTTTGATGATCATGAAATATAGCATAGATAAGACAATTAAAGAGAGCATTCCTGAAACAAATAATGCTAAGGAGTTTCTCAAGTTTGTTAGTGAGAAATTCAAGAAATTTGATGAAACTGAAAAGGCTTATTACTTCTCTTTGTTGACTACATATGATGGTCTGAGTGGTGTTTGTGAACACATCTTGAAGGTTGTGAACTAGTACATCAAGTCGAAGTCCATGAAAGTAGAGTTGGGAGAGGATTTTCTAGTCTGGCAAGTGTTTGGATCTCTTCCGACTAATTTTGATATTCTGAGGACTTCTTACAACGCTTAGAAAGAGGAGTAAACTATTGATAAGCTAATATCCATCCTTACTCAAGAAGAGAAGACAATGAATAAGGGCAAGACTCAGTGTTCAATTTACTTCCCATAAGAATGGTGACAAGAAGAAATTTTCTAAAGGCAAGAGCAGTAACTCCAATTTAAGAAAAAGGGGAATGATAAGCCAGAATATACTTTTAGGCCACCATCTGGGTCACCTTTTGGTCCTGGTGAGACTTCTAGTGTTAAACCCGAATATCAGTTCAATGAAAAATGCAAATTATATGACATATTTGGGCATAAGCAATCTAATTGTTTGAATTCAAGAGCTGACTTAAGAAAAATAAAGGTAAGCCCCTAGCTCTAGCATGTTTTGAATCAAATCTAGTTGATGTTCCTTCAAATACATGGTGGTTATATACTGGTGCAACTATTCACGTTATAAACTCATTGAAGGAGTTCAGAAGCAGGAAGAGACTAACTAAATGAAGGGGAGTTGATGGTCACAGTAAGAAATGGAGCTAGTGTCAAAGTAGAACATCTAGGAGTGGTTTTCTTTAAAATTATGTATTGGACAGGTTTTAGTTTTGAAAGATATGGTTTATATGCCTTCTATGAGGAGGAATTTGATTTCAATTTCAGTTTTAGATAGTTGTGGCTACTTTTTCCATTACAGTAATGAAAAGATTTCTTTATATTATGATTCTGCTCTTGTTGGTTTTAGAGTCTTGTTTACATGTTGGACGTTGATCCCCTTTTTGTTAATCAACGGATCAACATCTTTCGGATGTCAATAATGTTGTTGGGAACAAGTGTGGCAGAGTTGCTGAAAACTCTTCTATGTTGTGGCACAAACGTTTAGGATATATCCCTAAGGAGAGAATGGAGAGGTTGATCAAGGAGAACATTCTCCATGATTTGGACTTCTTTGACTTTGATTGTTGTGATGAGAAATAAATTGTTAAGAAATGAAATGGAGTCTCCACCCATTTTATTTAAGTCAAGAAAAAATTGGAAAACTTTTTTATTTTAGGAAAAACTGGTCTTTTAAAACAAATTGAATTTGAGAGTCGATTATGCATAGGGAATGGTGGAAACTTAATCTCACAGCACCCTTAATATATTTGTGCTAAAATGGTTACCTTAGTTAATCGTGCAAAAAATTTGATAACCTTTAGGAATGTTTATTTTACCCTTTTTTCTAAAAGGTAGAAAAGAAATTAAAAGATAAATAATGAAAATTTAATTTTTGGCTTGACAGAATAGAAATTTCGTTCATACGTATCTTGGAGTGCAATGAAGAATTCAAAGTCACATCGTTCTTTAGAAAAAAAAACGATTATGGGTTAGTTGTTTTTAGTTTTTGAAAATATTTTTATTTTGAAAATTCATTTGATTTTTTTTTATGTTTAGAAAAAAATTTGAACCATCAAGTTGTCACAACTTAAATGATTATAAAAGTTACATGATAAACAAGTTGTCATAGCTCAGCTAATCCCATTTTATTCTTTTCAATAAGGTTCAATTATTTTATTTTTTTTCTTAAAAAGATTACAAAATCAACAACTAAGAAAAGACAATATTAACAACGTAATCAAAATAAACATGCTGACAAGTAAGATAAATAGGGTAAACAAGACCTCAATAAAGCCAACAAGGGGAAACTAGGGTTATTTTTTCTTTTTATTATCATTTTTATCTATTATCCCCTTATTTTGTATATATATTTTTTGTTTTTTTTAACTTTCTTCCTCTTTTATTTTGTATTTTTCAATTTTATCATTTTTTTATTTTTGTTTTTTCATTTTTTGTTTACTTTCCTACTCCTATTTTATCTACTATCTTCATTATCCTAACCTTTATTTTCTAATTTCTAATATAAGAAAAAAGAAACATTCAATTTTTTTATTTGTATTTAGTAAAGTCTTGACAACTAGGCTTAAAAGAAAGTAAAAAAGACTAACAAAAAAAAATGGTTTCATTCTACTAACTAAAAGAAACGTAGGCCAGCAAACCTATTAGTCTGAGCCCATCTCCCTAACATTAACCTAAACAAACAAGATAAAAAGAAAATAAAAATAAAAATAAAAAAGTAAAATCAAATAAAGAAACAAAAATGGGGCAACACAAAAATAGGGGAGTTGTAAAACATAGGTTGTAGGGTTCCCGACAGCAACCTTAGACAGTGAAGACTGGTGGTTTGCGACAAAGTCTCCTAGTGGTGTCTAATGGCGACTTGCAGTTGTTGAAAGGGCTTGGGTAACTTTACAATGGAGGTAGCTGTGGTTGACGAAGGCACAACTGATCGCAAAAGGGTTGGGCGATGGTGGTGGCATGCGGCGTGAGGTGGTTCAAGGACAAATTCTGGAGGTGTTGGTGGTGAATCTGGGTGCAACGATTTGGGCCTGAGGCGTGTCTTAGGTTTGGGCGACTCTGGTGGCATATGGAGGACGGCGATGGTGTGCAACGTGAGGTGGTTCAGGGACAAGTTTTGGAGGTGTGGGTGGCGGATCTAGGTGCGATGGTTTGGGGTCTGTGAATGTTTAGATATTGCTTTCTGCCTCCTGCTAACTCTCTATCAATGTGTCACCAAGTGTCTGTATGTATAGGGGTATTTAACAAGCCCTTTCCCCGATTTGCCTTTGTTAATAACCTGATTATTCGCACGAGATTGGAAGCAATAGTCTCTTCATTGTAGGTGAAAAAGGAAAGGAATGCAGCCTCCAATGCCTATGCATCTGTGATCAAGGGAAAATGCATGATGGAAATGGAAAGAATCTGTTGTATGATGGATGCGTGACTTTGGGGGTCGATTAGAGATTTGAGCGTTGTGTGATTGTGCGTGTGGTCTAGGGTTCCTGATGGTGGAGGCTAGGGTTTGGATGAAAACAAGAGTGTGTTGGGTTGAAGTGATGGATCCAAGTTGACCCATATTTGATGGGTCACAAAGTGGTTTGGGCTCAAGGTGGGGTAGCTTGAGAAAAATTGGGTTAAGCTTATACATACAAGAAGGTTTGGTCATCTTATTTTTTTTTTTCCAAATTTCCTTTTTCTTCTTTTTTTTTTATTTTGCTCTAAATTAAAAGATTTTAATGACCCGGACAAAATTGGATGTTCACTTGATACTTGTGTTGATTGTATAAAAGGGAAACTCATAGCTAGAGCCAGAAAGAATGGGGTTACTAGAAGTGAATGAATACTACAGTTGATTCATACAGATATTTGTGGGCTCATTACTCATATTGCCATGGGCTGTTTTAAGTACTTTATCACCTTTATTGACCATTTCTTTGGGTATGGTTGGATTGACTTGCTGCTTGAGAAATCTAAATCTTTAGATGCCTTTAAAGCATTCAAGGCCACTATTGAATTGAAATTTAGTAAGCAGATTCATCATTCTTGTCTTATACGTTGATAAATTATTGGCTAGTAATAATATTAGTTTTCTGTATAAGACTAAGCAGAAAATGACAACGCACTTTGATATGAAAGATGTTGGTGATGTCTATTTTGTTTTGGGTATTGAGACTCACTGTGATAGAACTCGTGATATTTTTGGCTTGTCTTAGAAAGGTTATATTGAAAGGATCTTGAACAAAATTAATACGAAATCTTGTAATCCTTGAACTATACCCATTCAAAAGGGTGAAAGATTCTCTAATACCCAATGTCCTCAAAATGAAAAAGAAGTTGCTGAAATAGAGAAGGTCTCATATGCTTTCGCTATTGGCAGCCTTATGTATGCTTAAGTTTGTACACGTCCTAATAGTACTTTTGTTGTTAGTGTACTTGGGAGGCTCATTGGTAGGCAGCAAAACGAGTCATGAGGTGTCTACAGGGTACCAAAGATTATATACTCACATATAGGAAATCAGATCACCTTGAGGTGACATTCTGATTATGGCTACGGTGATTGTCCAGATGACCACAAGTCCACATTAGGGTATATCTTTATGTTGGCAGGAGGAGCTATTTCTTTGAAAAGTGTCAAATAGACGCTTACAACTACTTCCACTATGGAGGTAGAGTATGTAGCTTGCTATAAGGTAACACATCTTGAAGAATTTGATTACTAAGTATCGTGTTGTAGAGAGTATTTTTAGACCTCTTACTATTTATTATGATAACTCTATTGTAATGTGTTTCTCTCAAATCAATAAGAGCTCTAAGCACTCGAAACATTTTGACACAAAATATATGTTTGTTAGAGAAAAGTTTCAAGAGTTTCGAGCATATCCCTACAGAACTTATGGTTGCAGATCCCCTACCAAAAGGTTTAGCTGTTAAAGTCTTTGTTGATCATGTAACCTGTATGAATATAGTAAGGTCTTTTGATTTTTGGGTTAGTGGGAGTTTGATTTATGATTTTATAGTGACCTCATTTTATTATTATGTCTCGTGACTTTAAACAATTAGGTTGCTATTATTGTTGTTGCCATATAATATTCTTATTATTATTATATACACATTTTAATTTGTTTGTATTATGGCATATTATGGAAACATTTTAGACCTAGTTTCATTTTTTTATTATCTTGAGATGTTTTGTTAAATCTCATAATGCATCTTAGGCAGATGCTTGGGCTATTTTGTTGGGAATTACACTTTGATCACATATTGGTATGCAATTTTTTTGTGTTTTCCCATTACTCATATACCACATTTTGTTGAGTCACCGAGATATGAGTATCTTGCATCTATGATATCAGTACTCTCCTATCAAGTATGATTTTCTGCATTGTTGAGATGTTTGTAGCCCCATTTTGGACCAATGATTGAGAATGCTAGCTTGATTTTAACATTTTGTTGTGGTCACATGTTTGATTAATATGGAGAAATTTTTTTATTAAAATAAAGTAATATGACTTATGTCATCTAAGTGAGAGAATGTTAGAATAATTTTATATGGACTAATATAGATCATATTATAATTTTATAAAACCTATATTAATTAGATGTAAAAATTATTAGAACATATTATTTAGTCTAAATTGTGATCAGTATTGCTATTGGACTGGTTGTTAAGAACCGTTTATATGTGAGTTTTATTTATAGGTTCTATATATGGACTTACCATGAAAGGCAAATTTAGTCCATTTTGTTATTTTATATATATTAGGAGAGATCCCTATTCTCAGTCACTCTAATGTGTATAATTATCTTTTTGACACTGATACATAAGCAACTGTTGTGGAATAGGAATAACTTCTCTCTGTCATTGAGATCACTTTCAAAGATTCAAACATGATAACCTCATCATCATCTTTTCCCGTAATAATCCTATTACTCAATATGCATTATCGTATAGGCCATATTGGAGTTAAATTGATCTAGAATTGCTAGCATATTTATCAAGGTCCCTTGATATATATGCTATTTTAAAAATATAATAAGCACTTTAATCAGTTTTTGGTTTTGTCATTTTGTAGGAGAATCACAAGATTTTTTTTTTCAAATATCTGGATAACTGAGTAACAAAATATGTTATTGTGTAAAAATGTGGTTATATTTCTTTTGCAACAAACATTCTATAAAATTTAAAATGTTAACAATGGAAGACCAAGATGGTCATGGACTTTTGATAACCCATTAATCATGTATATCATACAGATATAAGAAAATATTTCATTCCAGCAAAATCAATGCAGACAAAGTAGCTGGCGTAGAAGGAAATATAGAGGGCAAGGAATATTTGAGGCAGCTGTAACAAATTATGGGAGTAATGCCTTTCCAACTCCTAGCTAGATATGCTTACGGAATTAAATTTTCTCATGTGAGTTTTTATATGAAAGCGTCATGTAAAAATACAGACAATATACATAATT
The DNA here is from genome assembly GCA_029884605.1 of Ormosia emarginata. Taxonomy (NCBI): domain Eukaryota; kingdom Viridiplantae; phylum Streptophyta; class Magnoliopsida; order Fabales; family Fabaceae; genus Ormosia; species Ormosia emarginata. The sequence continues at coordinate 40,347,252 of JAQQTP010000088.1, forward strand.
CTTGTCTATTTCTCTTTTCATATGACCTTATAAGAAAAGCTCACATAAAACAATCCAAATCTGTATGTTCATAGATTTTGATCCTCCCATGATCATGTTTATCCCTAAAATGATCCTACACTTTTGGAAGTTATATTTACCTTCTGTATTGAAAGAAAATATTACTTCTGATAGTAACAAGTAACTGATTTGCATCTCTGACTGCTTGCGTGACAACGAATCACGTTATAGACAGAAGTTTAGGCATTAGCAACATCACCTTCAAACCTTCAACCCTTGCAGTAAAAAAATTAATGCCATAGAGCCTTCACCGGATAAGATGTCCTTAGATATTAGTCATAATGGATTCCCATGGTTTAATATAGTCAATGCTGCAGCTACACTTGGACTGTAGTCAGGATATGTTCTCATCAAATTTTGTTGAGGAAGGTTGTGCTTTATTCTTTCCGAAGGCAATAGAAGCTTGACAAACTTTTGGGCTGCAATTTTTTGTTCTTCTCGACAACCGTTATCACGTATTAAATCCCTGTCATATTGAGCCAAGACCTAATGTCAAATATTCCAATGAAAAATATTGGTTTGCATTTGATTAACAGAACAACTTTTTCTCATTGTTTTAAAAATTAGACCGAACCGGTTGGTTGAATCAGTTGGACCATGAACCGGCCATGTCTCCGATTCAAACAGTATCCGATGAGTGTTTTAAAAATTGGATCGAACCGGCTAGTTGAACCGATTAAACCATAAACCGGCCATGTCTCCAGTTCGAACAATATTCGGTTCAATCACAAATTTAACTGATTGAACTAATCAAACCACGACCAGGAGGTTTCGCCAGTTCAATTTCTAGCTCGGTTTTTAAAACATTGCTTTTTCTATACTGCCGACAACTAACATATTCTAAGTGTTTTAGACATCTCATCTATTATTTTCTTCAAAAATTAGTGACAAAATGAAATAATTTGAATTTCAGTCGTACTTGAGCAATAAGGCTAGGTTCGCCGGTCTGCAGTATTGAAAGAGTGCCTCAGGAATAATGGCTGAATCCAAGAGAATATTGGGAAGTGAAATGTACTGTATCTTCGCTTTGTACTGAATAAACCATTCAGTCAAAATATTGGCACGATATGCAACAACACAAGGTAAACGTGCAAGCTGCAGCTCCACAGTAACTGTCCCAGATGTGCATAACGCAACTGTACTTGCCTGCAATGCAGTTAATTCAACATAAATAGGCACATCATTCAGCCTTCAAGCACTACATGTAAGAATTTATGCAGGTCAAATAAATGAATATTAAAGCTTTAGTCAAAATAAATTTATCTACATTCACATTGTTAGTTGGATGTATCTACAGCATTTACAGGCCCAGAAAATAAAGGTTTCTTATTTTGACCCTTCCTAATATATGCTCCTATATAAAATAAAACGTGACACCAGGAAGGACAATGGGGCTTACACTGAAAGCATCATATCTCAGGTGTGTTGTTCCACCTGGAATTAATACAACAGGCACGGGCCATCTATGAACAGCACCAGCAATGAAATTTTCCACATGCTTGTTAGGCGCAACATGAATGACTGTCATCAAATGTGGAAAAGTCTCTTTCAGGAGTTCCAATGTGTTCGCGAAGATGGGAAGCATCCGAGTGACCTCTTGAACTCTGCTTCCAGGAAGCAAGCTAATAACTGTGGCTCCTTTTAAAGTTAAAATTGATGAGATGTTCAAGCAAACTATGACTTCAATGTTAAACAAAACAATATATGACCGTACGAATAAACTTCAGCTAAATTCCATCTAATGAAACCTATTTTTTCTGTTTTAAAGGATAAAACCCACGTGTTAAAGTTCTTAAGGTTCTTATGTCCCCTTCCTTTTCCAACTACAATTAACTTTCAGTCCAAAATCTGGCCTTCGGGACATCATGCTAAACCTGACATCCGTACAAGAGATCACCAAAGCAAAAACAAATATTTATCTTAGGAAAGAAACTTGATAGAGTAAAACTAGTGAAATATTAAACACTGATAGGACCCCAAAGGTGACCCAAGTATATGTTAGAAGAAAGTTTTGGGTTACAAAGAAATTGGGCTACAGGGAAGGAGAATGTGCATCACCAAGTCTCTAATTAATTTGCTGAGATAGCACTGAGTAGGAACGTGGGATTAATTGTTGTGTGGGGGAAAAAATTGGGCTAGGTACTTAGGAGGGACTGAGCACTCTTCAATTGCTCAGACTATCTTTATTTGTGTCTTTCTGAATTTTCCTAGAAGCTGTCTACAACATATATGGGCTGATATCACTCTGATATCAATCAGAGTTCATCAATAAAACACTGTTTTTCTCTCCCTTTTCTGTTCAGTTTTACCCGAACCTATCAACTGGTATTAGAGCTCGCGATCCAGGAGGCTTTAGATGGTAACCACGCGAGCTATGGAATCCCACATTGACACGTTGGAGAGGAGTATGCAGCAGAAGCATTGGAGGGGCAGTTGGAGGAAACGATGCAGCTACTAAAGGCCCGAAACAGGGAAGAGATGAGGGGGAGGTCACAATTTTGCCAGCATTCCAATTTTCACGATTCTGATGAAAGAAGGACAGTGGGAGCCGGGTGAGGTCAACCCACCATCACAATTCCATGAGTTAGGATCGTGAGAAGTCGGGGGAACATAAGGGACAATCCTCTTCTTAAGATGGACAAACTGTTTATTGAATTGCTTGAGGAAAATAGCCTCAGCACAACTAATTATATACAAGATTTACAATCACTAATATTAGGAAACTATGTAAATAAGGAAACTAAATAATAGGACAGATATACAAATCATATCAAAAATTATACACAATTCCTAAATAGATGAAATTCTCCTTGATATTCTTCCTAAATAGGAGATACTCTCCAACACTCCCCCTCAAGTTGGAGCATACAAATCATATGCACCCATCTAGTTACAAATGAACTGAATCCGAGGATCTCAAAGTGACTTTGTAAGGATATCCGCGAGCTGATCATTAAAGTTGACAAAATAGTAATTTCCTTGGAGAGAACTTTCTCTCGAACAAAGTGACAATCAATTTCTATATGTTTGGTTCTTTCATGAAAGACCAGGTTTGACGCAATGTGTAGAGTAGCTTGATTATCACAATATAGTTTCATATGATCAACACTTCCAAACTTCAACTCATGAAGTAATTATTTTACCCATATAAGTTCACAAGTAACCATTGCCATAACTCGATATTCAGCTTCTGCACTTGACCGAGCAACCACATTCTGCTTTTTACTTTTCCAGGATACAAGATTACCACCAATGAAGACACAGTATCCTGAAGTAGACCTCCTATCAACAAGTGAACCAGCCCAATCTGCATCTGAATACCCTACAACATGAGTGTTTCCTTTATCTTCATATAACAACCCTTGACCTGGAGCATTCTTAATGTATCATAAAATTCGAACCACTGCATTCCAATGATCAACACATGGTGATTGCATGAAATGACTCACCACACTGACAGCGAAGGAGATATCTGATTTGTTATTGTTAGATAGTTTAGCTTTCCAACTAACTTTCTATACCTGCCTAGATCTGAATAAGGCTCCTCTTGATCTGGTAATAATTTATTGTTCGGATCCATTGGAGTATCAACAGGTTTACAGTTTATCATGCCAGTTTCCGCTAGTATATCTAAAGCATATTTCCTTTGTGAAATCACAATACCATTCTCTAACTGAGCTACCTCAAGTCCAAGGAAGTATTTCAGCTTTCCTAAGTCTTTGGTTTGAAAGGGACTGAACAAATGTTTCTTCAATTGAGATATTCCTTCATAATCATTACTTGTAATAACTATATCATCCACATAGACTACCAGATAAATACATCTGCCAACTGAAGAATGTCGATAGAAAACTGAATGGTCTGCTTCGCTCTGAGTCATACCAAATTCCTGCACAATGGTACTAAACTTACCGAACCAAGCTCGAGGAGATTGTTTAAAACCATAGAGAGATCGTTTCAACTTGCAAACTAAGCCTGACTCCCCCTGAGCAACAAACCCAAGTGGTTGCTCCATATATATCTCTTCGTCAAGATTACCATGAAGGAAGACATTTTTAATGTCTAACTGATATAACGGCCAATGCCCAATAGCTGTCACAGCCAGAAAGATCCAAATTGAAGCCATCCTAGCTACCGGAAAGAATGTATCACCATAATCAAGACCATATGTTTAAGTGTACCCCTTTGCAACTAAGTGAGCTTTAAGACGATCAATTTGACCATCGGAGTCAACCTTCACAGCATATACCCATCAACAGCCAACAACTGTTTTCCCTGGAGGAAGAGGAACTAAGTCCCATGTGCCACTGTGCTCAAGAGCAATCATCTCATCAATCATGGCCTGCCTCCAACCTGGATGGGAAAAGGCTTCACTAAAGGTTTTAGGAAGCTGGACAGAGGACAAGGAAGACACTAAAGCATAATAGGATGATGATAAACGATGAAAACTCAGGAAGTCATAAAAGGGATGAGGATTCTTAGTGGACCGAGTACCTTTTCGAAGAGCAATAGGAAGACCAACAGACTTAGGAGACTCGAACAGGTCCGTGGTAGGGGAAGCTGATGGAGTCGGACATGATGCACTAGGATGCTCGTCAATTTCTGTAGTTGTTGGAGTGGCCTCCCGTGGACGGCACTAAGTGAGAAAAGGGTGCTGAGGTGGAGTTAACTGAGCCTCTCCAGATTGGACTTGCAAAGGAGACAGAGGTGGGCCAAAATATGGAACAGGTAAAACCTCAGAGATGATACTAGGATCAATGGACAAAGGGAAGTACGGTGTTTCTTCAAAAAAGGTGACATCTGCAAAAGTATACCAACAGTGAGTGATGGGAGAATAACAACGATATCCCTTTCGTACCCTGGAATAACCAAGAAAGACACATTTAATGGCACGAGGAGACAACTTATCTTGACCAAGAGAAAGATCATGAACAAAACAAGTGCAACCAAACACACAAGGAGGAACATGATATAGGGGACCTTTAGGGACTAATAACTCATGAGGGACTTGATTATTAGTAGCAGAAGAAGGCATACAATTGATTAAATAGCAAGTTGTTAACAATAGCATCTCCCCAAAAACGCAATGGCATGTTTGCTTGCAACAACAAATTACGAGCAGTTTTAACAAGATTCCGATTTTTTCTTTCAGCCACCCCATTTTGTTTGGGTGGGTGGGGACATGTTGATTGATACAAGATACCATGAGACGACATAAATGATGAGAAGTCATGGGAAAAAATATTCTTTTGCATTGTCACTTCTCAAGATCTTAATTGATTTGCCAAATTGATTTTGAATTTCAAAATAGAAAGACTTGAATATGGAAAACAACTTGGAACATTCTTTCATTAAGAATAACCAAGTACATCAAGAAAAGTCATCAATAAAGGTAACAAAATACTTAAAACCTGATAAAGTAGAGACACGGCTTGGACCCTATATATCAGAATGAATGATAACAAAAGAGGACTTATGTTTGACGCTGAACCTGTGACTAGAAAAGGAAGTACGAACATGCTTCCCAAGTTGACACGACTCACAATTCAAAGACTCTAATTTTGCAAGACTTGGAACCATTTGTTGAAGCTTTTGCAAACTGGGATGGCCGAGACGCTAATGAAGGAGGCTGGAAGACTCAGTAGCAGTGCACACCACGGGAGGCGTTGTCTGTGAATAGTAAAGTCCATGTGATTCATGTCCGATGCCAATCGTCTTTCCCATACCACGATCTTGTATGACAAAAGAATCAAAATTAAAGGTTACTGAACAGTTAAGGGAACAAGTAAGTTGATTCAAGGAAATTAAATTAAAAGAACATCCAAGTACAAATAAGATAGATTTTAATGACACAGATGTAGTGGGAAATGCATGACCTATGCCTAGAACATGTACTTTAGAGCCATTAGCAAGAGTGACAGAGCGAGAAAAATCAGGTAAAGAGAGAGAAGAGAAAAGTGACCGATTACCAGACACATGGTCGGAGGCACCAGAATCAAGAATCCAAGAAGTTGGATTATTACCAATATGAGATATATAAATTGTAGGATTACCCGTATGAGCAACAGTGGTAGTGGCTGATTGAGTCTGTTTGGCTGCCTTTAATTGCAAATATTCCTGGAATTCAGTTTCAGAAAGAGAAATAGGTTGTTTTCCTGTCAGAGCTTCAGATCTCTTTTCTTCTTCCAGACCAGATGCAATTTGAGTAAGATTAATAGATTTCTCGGGGAACCCCTGAAGGGAATAACATGTCTATTGAGTATGGCCTGATCGTTTGCAATAAGTACATTGGAGACGACTTCCTCCGCGGCCTCCGCGACCCCCTTGACCTTGTAACATCTCGGAAAAACATATTAGACTTTTATATGTGTACGAAGGTAGCATATGACTTGTTTAATATGTCAGTGAAGTTTTGTGACAAACTGAGTTAGTTTAGACACTTTGTTGCAACTCTGAGTGTGAAAAGTAGCCTAAAATGACTCAGAAAATAGCATAAACTGCTATTTGAAGGGAAACAAGTTTAGATAATTTGTTTCTAGGTCACAAATGAGTTAAGTAAGGTGTAGTTAAAGTTTCAGAGTAATAGAAGTTGATTTGGTATTTTAAGGTATACTGGTTGTGCATTTTAATACCGGATTGACCCCCAGCAGATATGGAAAAATAGAGAAAAAAGTACAACATGATTTTTAATGAATCTTAGGATTTATTTCGAGTTTGTTGGAAGTTAGAATACTGGATTTGGAGGAATCTAAGTATTCTTAGCAGTATGGGAATTTTGCTATAAGTAGCAAAGTGCTACTCACAGCAAAAAAGAAAACCAAAATAGAAGAAAGAAAAAAGAGAGAAAGGAGAAGAGAGAAACCGAAGGAAGAAAGAGAAGAAAGGAAAGGGAAGGATTCAAAAGCAAGTTCAAGACTTCAAGATCTTCATCTAGCAAGAGGTAGGGGTTCTTGAGCTCTAACTTCATCTTTTTCCTCATCTTTCCATGTTAGGCCTTTGAGGTTTAATGTGTCATTTTGAGTTCTAGAGATGTTGTAGGTATTTTTCTTATTTGGATGAGTTATAAATGAGGTTTATGACTTGTTCATGCAAGGAATTTGAATAAAAAACAAAAGCTATTATCCTAAATACCCAAAGAGGGGTTTTGGTTAAAGTATGAGGGATTTTGATCCATACTCCAAATTAAGATGTTTAAGTTGGTGTTTGATATTTCCTATGTGTTAAAGAACTGATTAGGGACTCAGAATCACCGAGAGATTGGATAGAAATGGCCAAAATCCAAGAAAAGAATCAATGGAACAGTACCACAATTTCTGCAGAATTCTGCAGAATCTGTGTTCTGCATGTCACGTCGCGGCGTGGCCTGAGGCGTGAGCATGCCGTGGCGTGGGGCAGTTTTCTGTCCAGAAGTTGCACCCGAGAGTTGGGCGCCGCAGCGTGCACAGTTTTGTGCCGCGACATGAGACCCTGAAGCTCCAAAATGTTGTTTTGGGATGTTTTGAGTTCCCTAGTGGATGGAACCCTTTGGTTATGCCTAGTAGAGTGTGTTGAGGCACTAGAGAGGGTATTTCTTAGATAGAAAAACCTAGAGGCATACAAGGAAAGATAAGAGTAAAGTTGTGCATCCATTAGACATGGATTGTCATAGATTAAGAGTTTTAGTTTCTTAAGCAACTTAAAGTTGCACAGATGTCACAAGAGAGGTGATAAGAGATTTAAGAAGCAAGATGGTAATAGTAGAGTGCCATAGTGCCTAATTGGCAAGAGTTAAGGGCCAAGGTGCCGAGTTGGCAATAGTAGAGTGTCATAGTGCCTAAGTAGCAAGAGTTAAGGGCCGAGGTGCCGAGTTGGCAAAAGTTAGGTGCCAAAGACCCTAGCTGGCAAGGGTGAATGCCATAGTGCATGAAGAGCTCTCAAAGAGTGAAAGAGAGTTAGTAATGCAAAGATAGTAGTGTACTAAGTCTAGTTGGCATTGGTTCAATGTCGTAGTGCATGAAATGCTCCCATAGAGAAGAGGTGGAGTTAGTAATGCAAGAAGTATAGTTTGGCGGTTGTTTGATATCATCGTGGGTTCGGTTATCAGAACAAAAGTATAGTTTGCTAAAGAACGTTACATAAAGAGAGAGTTGTAATTATTTCTTATGCAGGAAGTATTAGTTCAGTTGGGTTTATTCATTGTGAATGTTTAAACTGTTGGTTTTAGTATACTTATACTGAGAAATGTGATTTCTCACCCCGTTTGTTGCCATATAAATCCAGGTGAAAGTTCATACAAAGGCAAGAAGAAGAAGTGTGAAGACAAAGATAGCTTTTATGCTTTCTAGTTTAAAGCTTATATTTAATTACAGGTTTTTAGTTTGTTCAGGAAGTTTATGTATACAATGAGCCCTTTGATGGCAATGTTATATGTATAACCTTTAGTTTTCCGCAAGGCTCTCCATTATTTTTTTTTTAAATGATATGGATTAGTATTATGTTAAGTTAGAAGTAGCATAACTAATACTGCTTATCCAGGTATATTCTGATATACTAGGTTACCAGTATTAGGGTGTTACAGACCTCCTCTGCCTCCACGACTGCCATGTCCAACACGAAATCTTGAGGTAGACACCATGGCTGATGTGTCAATAATGTTGGAGTGGGAATCCGGAGCTTTAGGTGAAGGAATTCTCAGAAGACGAGGTGTGAGGTTCTCCATGGTAAGAACTTCCTGAGTAGTCAGAATTTGGTCTTGAATATGGTCGACATCAGAATGCATAGCACGCAAAACCAGTACCACATATAAATTTTCCAATTTATTTAATAAGCCCTAAAGATTATTAGCTTGCAAAAACATTTTCAGTTCTTCCACTGCAGCCTGTGCCTGAGCAACAAAAGTAGTCATGTCATGATCTGCTTGTCTAAGAGATGCCAATTTCTGAGCTGAGTCATACAAGCGCTAGATATCATTAGCAAACAAATTATGTGCCTTATTCCAAAAAGTGAAACATGTCTTAAAAGTTTTGAAATTGACTAAAATAGTGGGTTCCACAGATTACCATAGCAAAGCACACAACTAATAATCGAACCTCTCCCATTGACTTCGATTTTCTGAGGGAATATCAAGTGCTGATTTCTCAAGGTGATCAGAAAGACCCTGTCCTAAAAACCAAAGTTCAACAGAGGCTGACCAGGCTAAGTAATTCTTACCATTCAACTTCTCTGAGGTAAGTGTAGGTGTACCTGAGAATGCATAAGTAATAGGAATGCCTTGAGATGAAGTTTTGATTGCAGGAGGAGGGTCCTCGTATTCAGAATCAGCTGTAGAAGACATTGGGCTGCTGTGAAGAAATAGAATAGCACCAAAAAAATTGGATTTCAAGTTGGGCAGCGGTGAAGAAATAGGACAGCACCGAAAATTGGGTTTTGAGGCAACTTTGGCGACCGGGACATGACTGGAAGTGTGACGAATAGCACGAGGAGACTCAGTCGACCAGAACTAGACCGACAATTCAACGAACAGAGGTTTGGAGAGTGGCGCGTGAACTGCACACGTCGTGGCAGTGAGGATGCGTGGCAGCACATGGATGGGACTTCCGGTGATGGTGCTTTCTGGGCTGGTTGGTCAGCGGTTTCTGGCTGGAGATGTGCCACCAGTTGGTCGGTTGGAGATGGTTTGTTGGAAGCCTAGCCTTGACAGCGGCTAGGGTGACGGACTGCTATTAGGGTTCAAGCCCAAAACATTAGCTCTAGTACCATCTTAAGATGGACAAACTATTTATTGAATTGCTTGAGGAAAATAGCCTTAGCACAACTAATTATATAGAAGATTTACAATCACTAATATTAGGAAACTATGTAAATAAGGAAACTAAATAATAGGATAGATATACAAATCATATAAGAAGATATACAGCTCCTAAATAGATGAAATTCTCCCTGATTTTCTTCCTAAATAGGAGATACTCTCCAACATCTCTAAAGGGAGTCAACCCCCTTAGAGGAATGAAGGTGGGAGGAAACTAAAGGTCCTTGTTTTTTCGAAAGACGACACTTACGGTTAGGTGAATCGGGTCGAGTGTTATTTCAAGGTGAATGAAGTGTCTAAATCAAAGAAACTTTTTTCAGTAATGGTGGCCTTGGAAGGACGAGCTCTCAATTGGTACCAGTGGTGGGAGGACCAAAATCCCTCACCCAGTTGGAGCAGTTCCAAGAAGGCAGTGGTTCGTAGATTTCAACCAAGTATCACTCAAAATCCGTTTGAACCGTTATTGAGTATTAAGCAGTTGGGCACCGTCACAGAGTACAAAGAGCAGTTTAAGCTGACTTCTAGGCCATTGAAGCATGTCAATAAAGAGATGTTGAAGGGAATTTTTCTAAATGGGTTTCATGATGAACTGAAGGCAGAATTAAAGTTGTATGAATTACGTACCCTATCGGACCTCATGGATCGAGCTAAGTTACTGGAGGAAAAGAATTGGGCCTTGCGGAGAGGAATGGGGGAAAGGGGAATGGTTGGACCAAGGGGAGGCTCAACATCAACTTATCGGGCTACTGCACCCAATTTGGGACCCAGACCCAATGTTGTGGGAGATGGAGGTCGCAGGCCACCCATGGTACCTAGGCCCATTACGCACACCCGAGGCCCAATAGAACCCAAACCTCCTAATGGGGTTGCAAATGTGGGCGAAAAGTGTTTTAATGGAGCCCTAAGACTTACCTAATCCGAATTGCAGGAAAGAAGTAGGAAGGGGTTGTGTTTTAAATTTGGAGAAAGGTGAGGGCAGGACCACATCTGCAAATTTAAACATTACCAATTGTTTATGATGGAGGAAATGGAGGAAGAGGAGGAAATAAAAGAAGGTGAAGAGGAGGAGTCACTAGTGGAATTGGAGAATAAAGCTTTGCAGTTATCTTTGAAGAGTATCATGGGTTTAACTTCCAATAAATCCTTTAAGCTATGGGGGAAGGTTGGGACATGAGCAGGTGTTGGTATTAATTGATTGTGGGGCCTTCAGCAATTTCATAGCTAGAGATTTAGCTAAGAAACTGATAGGAACTTAAAAGAGCCGTTAGAAAAAGATAGAACCCTAAGGGTCTATTATAGGAAAAAGGGGAAGGTTGTAAACAAATAGGTTAGCAGTTAGTTATTTCTGTTACAAAGCTGTTATGTTTTCTGTTTAGTAGTTATTGGTAGGTTAGAGTAGTTATTTTTCTATGGTATCCCTTATTATAGAGAGCCTATAAATAAGACTCTCTAGAGAGGTCTAGGGTAGAGAAAATCTTTTTCATAGCTACTGGTCTTCCAGTGTGAGAGGAGCAGACTCCTTTGTGTACCTTTTTTTTTCAAATTCAATCAATAAACTACAGGGACGAATAATTCCCTTTCCTCTAATCTTTCTATCATCTTCCCCAAGTCCTAACAATTGGTCCGACCTGCCCTCTTTCCCATGGATAATCGCATTGCAGCCCTGGAACGTTTTGCCACGGATCAAACAACAAAGATGATCGCATTACAGAACGATGTGAATTCCATCAAAGAGCTTTTGCTGGAATTAAAAGCAAAAATCACTGTGCCAGCAAATGAGGAAGAATCGGTGAACAAGAAAGCTCATTCTGGGAACAAGAAAACAATGGCGCAGGACACCGATGAGGATGAAAAACAGGGGTCTAACACCGAGGAGGAGGATCTGCCCCGTTCTTGGGTAAAAAAGGTGGAATTACCAACCTTCGAAGGCAACGATCCCATGGGCTGGATAGCACGGGCTGAGAAATTCTTCAAGGTGCAGAGAGTGAAGCAATCGGAGAAATTGAGGCTTGCATTGATCAGCATGGAAGGGAACTCGGTTCACTGGTTCCAATTTTGGCGCCAGAAAACCAAGAACCCATCTTGGACAGATTTTACAACAGCCTTGCTACGCCGATACTGCGGCACCGAGCGCGGGTCCATCTACGAACGGCTCGCTGCGTTGAAACAGAGTGGAACAGTGGCCGATTATGTTCGAGAATTTGAACAACTCATCGCACAAGCCACGGCAGCCCCAGAGGAGCAGCTTCTTGGATACTTCTTGGCCGGTCTGCGCCAGGACGTGAGGAACCAAGTGCGACCCCATGATCCTACAGATCTAATGCGCGCCATGGAGTTGGCTCGCGACATTGAGATCGCAATGAAAGAAATCAAGCCACAAATCAATTCCCAAAACCGGAATCCCAATTCCAGCTTAGGCCCACCGGAGGCAGCGGCATCGTCGCGCACACGGCAACGGGCCACCGGCCAAGAATGTACCATGTCACAAATTCTTTTGGCCGCAACCTTCGAATGGCGGGGCCAACTCAAATCAATCGGTGAACAAACCAGGGGACAATTCTGCTCCAGCCCCACGATTCCGCAACAGTAGAAGTCTGCCATACCAAGAATATGTCAAACGAAGAGAAGAAGGTCGCTACTTTCATTGCAATCTGGCTTTTGGGCCGAGTCATCGCTGCCCCGACAAGACGCGCGCGTGGTGATTCTAGCAGAGGATGAGATCGACACAGAAGTAGGGGAACTCGCCGCTCTCAACCAAGAAACAATGGGTGACACAGTGCTCCCAGAAAATCAGGAAATTGAATGTCAATGGATGGATCTTTCTCTGTTTTCGGCAGGGGGAATGACACAGCCGCAAACCATGAAATTGCAAGGTCATTTACAAGGACAGCAGGTTCTCATTCTAATAGATAGTGGGGCAAGCCACAATTTTGTCTCTTCCAAACTGGTCCAAAGCTTGAAGCTTCCTATGGAACCCACAACATTCTATCGAGTCCGTCTAGGTGATGGTCAACGCAAGCCAACCCAAGGATTTTGTCCTAATTTGGAGATAACAATGCCCGAGTGCATCCTCAAAGGCGACTTTTATGTCTTTGACTTGGGAGGAGTGGACTTAATTTTCGGGGGGGCATGGTTGGCTACTCGTGGGGACGTGAAGGTGAATTGGAAGGCCTTGACAATGTCATACATACAGAATGGGAAACCAGTGTTGATAAAAGGGGACTCCAGTTTGACTAAAGCTTTAATTTCTCCTAGATCATTGCTGAAACTGTCAGAAATTGAAGCTGTGTCAATGCTTTGGGGGGCTGATCTGGGTCCAGAACCGGTTTTCCAAGAGCCAAGCAACCTTGCTATCCACCAACAACAACAACTTCAGTCACTCCTGGATCATTATGCTTCAGTTTTTGAGGAACCAAAAGGCTTACTTCCAAAAAGAGAGGTGGATCATAAGATTCCGATTAAGACGGGAGTGGATCCTATTAATGTTCGACCCTATCGATATCCTCACTTGCAGAAAAATGAAATCGAGAAACAAGTGGCAGAGATGTTAACTAATGGGATTATTAGACCCAGCAATAGTCCCTACTCTAGTCCCGTGATTCTTGTAAAGAAAAAGGATGGGAGTTGGCGCTTTTGCGTGGATTATCAAGCGTTAAATAGGGCTACGGTGCCAGACAAGTTTCCAATCCCCGTCATTGAAGAACTCCTGGATGAATTAAACGGCGCCTCTTATTTCTCTAAAATTGATCTTAAAACGGGCTATCATCAAATCCGGATGCATGAAGAGGACATCCCTAAAACTGCGTTCCGAACACATCAAGGCCACTACGAATCATTGGTAATGCCCTTTGGCCTAACAAATGCTCCGGCAACGTTTCAATGTGCGATGAACTCTACATTGCAACCGTTTCTTCGCAAATTTGTTTGTCTTCTTTGATGATTTGTTGGTCTATAGCAAATCATGGGACGAACACTTAGATCATTTGAAAAGGGTTTTGCATACACTACAGCAGCATAGTTTCTTTGCAAATTACAAAAAATACAGTTTTGGGAAAAGGACAATTAGCTACTTGGGACATATCATTTCAGCTGCAGGGGTATCAATGGACCCACAGAAAATAGACTCTATTCTTCAATGGCCCATTCCCAAGACAATCAAAGCAGTGAGAGGGTTCTTAGGCCTCACCAGATATTATCGACGATTTATTTGCGACTATGGAAAAATTGCGCGATCGTTGACTAGTCTATTAAAAAAGGGATGTTTTGTTTGGACTAATGACAGCTTGGAGGCTTTCAGAAAATTGCAACAGGCTGTTACTACAGCTCCTGTCTTAGCCATGTCGGATTTTTCTCAACCATTCGCAATTGAATGCGACGCGTCAGGACATGGTCTAGGGGCTGTCTTATCTCAGCGTGGTAAGCCTATTGCTTTTTTCAGCAAAGCCTTGGCTGATTCCTCACTGTCTAAATCTGTTTACGAGAAAGAACTAATGGGGTTAGTGTTAGCAATTCAACATTGGCGACCCTACCTACTTGGAAAAAAAATTTTGGTGTACACGGATCAAAAGAGCCTTCGATTCCTGCTGGAACAGCGCATAACCACTCAAAACCAGCAGAATTGGCTGGCCAAACTGCTGGGATATGAATTTGAAATCATTTACAAAGTGGGAGCTTCCAATAAAGTAGCTGATGCCCTATCTAGAAGGGATGAGGATAAAGAGCTACAAGGAATTTCAAGGCCCTTTTGGCAGGATTTTACAGCACTTGACGCAGAAATTAAAGCAGATCCGGAACTGTCCCGCATTATAAATGACTTGCAAGCTGATCCAAACTCACACTCTCCTTATACCTTAGAGCAAGGGCGCCTTTGCTACAAGGGCAGATTGGTTATTCCAACCAACTCACCGTGGATTCCAAAATTGATAGCCGAGTTTCATTCTACTCCCCAGGGAGGTCATTCCGGAATCTATCGCACTTACCGACAACTTGCTCAGTCCTTATATTGGAAAGGCATGAGGGGAATCGTGGCTGATTTTGTGGCAGCTTGTGCAGTTTGTCAACGAAGCAAATACCAAGCTTCCTCTCCTGTCGGCCTTCTTCAACCATTACCGATCCCCAATGCTATTTGGGAAGAGATTAGTATGGACTTTGTTGTTGAGTTGCCAAAGTCAAAAGGGTATGAAGCAGTTCTTGTGGTGGTGGATCGTTTAAGTAAATACGGTCACTTTCTATTAATCAAACATCCTTACTCTGCTCGAACCATTGCTGAGATTTTCATTCGGGAGATTGTACGCCTGCATGGTATACCTATTTCCATTGTAAGTGATCGGGATCCTACATTTCTTAGCAACTTCTGGCAAGAACTTTTTAAACTACAAGGAACCACTCTCAAATTGAGCACTTGCTTACCACCCGAATCCGATGGCCAAACGGAGGTTTTAAATCGAACCCTTGAGACATACTTGCGCTGTTTTTGTACTGAACAACCCAAGACGTGGGCTGAGTTCATTCCTTGGGCCGAGTATTGGTATAATACCAGCTTCCAAGGGGCAGCAAAGTGCACTCCCTTTGAGGTGGTATATGGTAGACCCCCACCATCATTGACTAAGTTCCTTCCAGGCGATACTATAGTGGAAGCTGTGGCCAGCGACTTACTTACTAGAGATGAAGCATTATCCCAATTAAAGTACCATTTGAGAAGAGCTCAAGATCACATGACGCACTATGCGAATGCACACCAAAAGGAATCCAAAATACAAGAAGGTGATTGGGTTTATCTGAAGATTCGCCCCCATAAGCAAGGGTCTCTTACTACTAAAATTCATCCAAAGCTCTCCGCACGGTATTATGGACCTTACTTAGTCATCAAACAAATTGGGGCAATCGCGTTTAAATTGCAGCTTCCACCTACTTCAAGGATTCATCCAGTTTTTCATGTTTCCCAATTAAAAAAGGTCGGGGGCAGCAAACAGAGGCAACACCTGAGCTACCTACTGAGTTGCAAGCTGAAATTCCTCTTTATCAACCAGCTGCCATTCTGGGAACTCGGAGCACTGTGCAGCAGGTACCCAAGTACAAGAAGTGCTGGTCCAATGGCAAGACAAATCAACAGAGGAAGCGACATGGGAAGATTTGACAGTAATTCAGCATCAATTCCCCGATTTCAACCTTGAGGACAAGGTTGTTTTGGGACCGGGAGGTATTGATAGGAACTTAAAAGAGCCGTTAGAAAAAGATAAAACCCTAAGGGTCTATTATAGGAAAAAGGGGAAGGTTGTAAACAAATAGGTTAGCAGTTAGTTATTTCTGTTACAAAGCTGTTATGTTTTCTGTTTAGTAGTTATTGGTGGATTAGAGTAGTTATTTTTCTATGGTATCCCTTATTATAGAGAGCCTATAAATAAGACTCTCTAGAGAGGTCTAGGGTAGAGAAAATCTTTTTCATAGCTACTGATCTTCCAGTGTGAGAGGAGTAGACTCCTTTGTGTACCTTTTTTTTCAAATTCAATCAATAAACTACAGGGACGAATAATTCCCTTTCCTCTAATCTTTCTATCATCTTCCCCAAGTCCTAATAGAAACTGACTGCCAGTACAAGATACTCCTCAATATGTGGTGGAGGTGGGCAATGGCGTAAGGTGGGTAGTAAAGGTGTGTGCCAAGGGGTGGAGATAAATGTGCAGGGGGTAAAGATCCAACAAGATTTTTTTCTGTTTGATTTAGGAAGGGCTGAGGTAGTTTTAGGAATGGATTGGTTAGCAAGTTTGGGGACTATCCAAGCTAACTTCAAGGAGTTAATTTTGCAATGGAAAGTCGCATGCGAGAAGGTGACTTTAAAGGGGGACCCTTCCCTTTATAAGGGCCCAGGCTTCCTTGAAGGCCATGCTCAAGGCCTTAAAGGATGAAGGAGAAGGGTATTACATTGAGTACCAGCAACTGCCAAGTGTGGAGAATCTGCCGAGTTCACTTCCAACGGAAATTGCAGTCATTTTGGAGGAATTCGCAGATCTGTTCCAAGATCATTATAGCTTACCCCCTAGCCGGGAGCAGGACCATGCGATTCTCTTGAAGTAGGGTGCTCAAATTCCCAACATTCGACCCTATAGGTATCCCCATTATCAAAAAAATGAGATTGAGAAAATAGTAGATGATATGTTGTTGGTTGGAATCATTAGACCCAGTAATAGTCCCTATTCAAGCCTGGTTATATTAGTAAGAAAGAAGGATGGAGGTTGGAGGTTTTGTGTGGATTATCGAGCTCTTAACAAACTGACCATACCGGATAAGTTTCCAATACCTATCACTGATTAATTGCTAGATGAATTGGGGGGTGCAGTAATCTTCTCTAAATTGGATCTTAAATCCGGTTACCATCAAATTAGAATGAAAGTAGAAGACATCCCAAAAACAGCCTTCAAAACACATGAAAGGCACTATGAGTTCTTGGTAATGCCCTTCGGGTTAACCAATGCTCCTTCCACGTTTCAAGCACTGATGAATTGAGTTTTGAGGCCATATCTCAAGGACTTCGTGTTGGTTTTCTTTGATGATATTTTGATCTACAATAAAGATGCCCAAACCTATTGTGAGCACCTCAAGTTGGTTCTTTAACTGCTGAAACAGAATCAACTGTTTGTGAACAAGAAGTGCACTTTCGAGCAGCAGCAGCTGAAATATTTAGGCCAGTTGATTTCCAATGGAGTAGTTGTGGATCCTAACAAAGTAAAAGATATGGTAAATTGCATGGTAGTTAGAATCACATGAATTGGGATTCGATTCATGCGATTCATCAACTCAGCGATTCAGATCGCAAGGACTTTTGTTTTTGTGCCAGAATTGCCTAGAGAATCACTGAATCGTGCAGGAATGTCAGAATCGCAATTTAGATGCGAACTATGCGATTCTTGCACCACTCGCCGTTCTGCACGGCGTCTCCTTTTTTTCAGTCGTTCCCTGCCCAGAGCCCTCCGACGAGGCTTTTCCGATGACACCCAGCCATCACCACCTCCATTCGTCTGCTCCTAGTCACTATTTGGCTCTGTAGCCGTCACTACCATGGCTACCAGTAGATGAAGTGTCGTATAGAAAGAAGGGAGAGGTAGAGGAAAATGAAAAGGGAGAGAGAGAAAGCAAAACGACATTTGGTTTAAAAGAAAAAGAAAAATACAAATTTAAGAGTTGTTGCCCACTAATTAAAACATACAGCTTGCATTCTCTCTAATACCCAGGCACACACTAGTGTAACTTACTTAAGTATATGAAAAAATTTAATACCAGTCTTTTAAAATGGATCAATTTACTCATTTATTTAGACTCTACTAATAAATTATTTGACATTAATGAGTTATTTGACTTTAAAATATTAATATTTAAATGTTTATAATGTTTTATTATGTGAAAAATATATTTTATATTGTTATTAATAATTGATCATGAATCTTACCATTCACGATTCATTTCAATTCATGATTCGAAAAATAGACTTTCCGATTAGCGATTTGACTCCCAATTTGATAACCATGGTAAATTGGCCTACACCCCCAGATATTAAGGGGTTGAGGGGATTCCTTGGTTTGACATGATATTATAGGAGATTTGTGAAGTTATAGGAAGATTGCATGACCACTAACACAGCAACTTAAGAAAGATACCTACAAGTAGGGTCCTGAGGCTCAAAAGGCATTTGATCAACTCAAGGAGGCTACGACATCTCTCCCGGTGACCAGTCGCCCGTATGAGTCACACCCTCTCTGATAGAGCCCAAAACAAATCTATCTATGAGCGAGAGTTGATGGCTATCATCTTGGCCATTCAAAAATGGTGACACTATTTGTTGGAAAGACATTTTATTGTGCACACAGACCAACGAAGCCTTTGTTTCCTAGTTGATCAGAGAATTATGGGGGAAGAACAGCATAAATGGGTCTCCAAATTATTGGGATTTGACTTTGAAATCAAATATAAACCGAATAATGAGAATGGAGCACTATTTGAATTCTGCAGGTGCAAGGGAACTTTTGATCAAATGCCAGCACCTTCCTAATTTTGAAAACTCCTAGGAAGACATGTCTGCACTCCAAAACCAATTTCCTGAATTCTACCTTGAGGACAAGGTGAGTTCTTTGGGGGTAAGTGTTGATAGGACCCCAAAGATGACACAAGTATATGTTAGAAGAAAGTTCCAAGTTGCAAAGAAATTGGGCTAGAGGGAAGGAGAATGTGCATCACCAAGTCTGTAATTAATTTGCTGAGATAGCACTAAGTGAGTGGGAACGTGAGATTCATTGTGGGGAATGTGAGATTAATTTTTGTGTAGGGGAAAAAATTGGTTTAGCCACTTGGGAGGGACTGAGCACTCTTCAATTGCTCAAACTATCTTTATTTCTGTCCTTCTGAATTTTCCTAGAAGCTGTCTACAGCATATCTGGACTGATATCACTTTGATATCAACTAGAGTTCATCAATAAATCAGTGTTTTTCTCTCCCTTTTCTGTTCAGTTTTACCCAAACCTATCAAACACTAGCTCTTACATGTGCCAGTACCAAAAACAATAAACAATTAAGATAAGCTAGTGGGCTTGTGGAGCTTCATCTGATTAGCAATACCTGAAGGCACTGCATGTTTACTTCGGAAGTCTTCACCATTTCCTTCAGCCCTCCATTCATGGACTGAGGAATTGCTTCTCTGAAAAAAAAAAAGATCCAGCAAAACTACCAAATGCAGTCGATAAAAAAGGAAGCAAAATGAGAAACAACAACAGCAACCAACAACCAAGCCTTTTCTCACTAAGTGGGTAGGGTCGGCTACATGGATCAAACGATGCCATTACGCCTTATCGGTAAAAATTTTAAATTTTCCCATATGGTAAGAAGATTTTTTTTTGGCCATTGAAAGAAGAATAAATTTATATACATATTAATTTAAATTTAAAATTTACTAATAAACAGATAAAAGCTTTATGATAAATCTACAAAGTACGTAATGGAAAAACACTGAGCTCATACATCATACCAAATTCAACTCTAGAACATCTTCCAGGACGGGATGCCCAACAAAGGTTGCAGCTAATCCATTCAATCTACAGATTTTGTCCTCATTTGGAAGTATGCACAATAGATGATCCATAAATTCTGCTAGTCCTCTGAGTCTTGCTTCACCTCCTTTCCATGCCCAGAATGATGGTGCTACACAGTGAAAGTGTGCTGGCGAATACAACTTTTGCTGACTGTATCTAGCTGCAAAAGGCATTCCCCCATTTGCATAAAAGCATACCTCTAAAAAACAAACATGCAGCAGTTTTCCAGCAAGGAAGGTGCATTAGTACCTCTTAGCTGCTTCAAGAACCGGAAAGAAAAGCCTTTAGAATCAACTGTTAATACAACATGTGGCTCAAATAGAGCAGCTGCTTCTACAGTTTCCTTCAATTTCACCTGACAATTTTCATAACCAATCAAAATTTATAATCTGAATATCTCTCTTTTACTAACACACACATGGCGTATATGATTCAAAATTCAAGATGCAAAGCTTGGAGTTAAAGTTTCTTGTTATGCTTTATGATGTTAAGACAGTAAACAATATACTTGTCACTCTCACTCACTCTGATTCTATACAGATTTGGCAATAGCTCCCAAATTCCCATTACTGAGATATCCTCAATAGGAAACAAAGATTGCAATTCTTCACTGTACATCTTAGCCCTGAAATAGATAAAAAAACATTAAAAACACATTTGAAAACAAAATTTTCAGCACAGTCTGAGGCATGTAATTTCAATCTTCCTTGACACAAATCAAGGATAAATGCCTGTTACAATACCAAACATTCAATTGATAAGTACCCAGAAAAAAAGATATTTTTTACCCAATAGAAACTAAAGAGCAAAATGGATTAAAAGTAATATTTTTTTTCCTATAGATAAGATTCCAATCACAATGCAATAACTTACTTTGCTTCCCATATAATTTGAGATGATTTTAAAGGAAGAAGAAAACTTTACCCTCCAACTCCAGCAAACCGAACAGGGAGAGGGGAAAGAAGCTTCAAGGAAGCCATGAGACGAGAAGCAATGGAATCCCCAGAAACCTCGCCCGCAACAATGAAGACCCTCAGTTCCCCATCTCTTGTAGCCATGTCCAGGGGAGCTTTGGCTCTTGTGTGTGATGGTGAAACTGATGAAAACCACATCACATTCACACCGTTTGGGTTCCATTTCCTTCTTGACAAAGCTTTGGCAATGGTGGCTCCCAACATCATGCGAGGGACCCACTTAGTGACCATCGTCAACCATGAGGAAGAACGAGGTCTCAGAGTGAGGTTGTCTTGTGACTCTTGCCCGAAGAAGAAGGAGCCGACTGAACTCGGTTGAAAGCCGTCGTTTGGTCCCGAACTATCACAGATGGAGTTGGGAAAACGGGCCTGACCCGGCCGATCAATCTATTTAACCCTATATTTAGAAGTTTTTTTATTAACGGAACGAAACGAAATAGGTAGGGATGGATCGGAAACGAAAGACATAGAATGGAACATAATTCTCTCCTCTTTATTTAGAAGATTCGTTAATGGAATGGAACGAAACATGTGTTTCTTCTATTCCACCTCAATTTTTAAGAGACCAAAAATTAGACATTTGAGGGGAAGATGGGGGAAATGATTTCTCATGTGTTCCGTTCCATTCCTATGCATTTTAAAACTTCTAAACACAAAAACTTATTTTCATTCCCCTCATTTCCTTTCCGTTCCCCTCATTACCTGTCATCCAAACATAGTGTAACTGTCATTTTTAGTGGGTTGCGTTATAGATGTATAACTTAAATCGAAGGTCAATTCATTCGTAAGGTTAGGTTATACGGATAATGCTCTGATCCTGGGTAATTGACCGATTCAGAAAACTCAAGTAGAGAAGAAAATATTTTTTAGAAAATATTAGAAAAATTATTTTATGTAATTATTATTGTATTTAAATAATATTAAATAAGAAATACTATATAAAAAATATTTCTAAATTAGCGGTGATAATAATATATTAGTTAGATAATATTATAAATTAAAAAATTAAATATGTTACTTAATAAGAACATATGGTCTAGTAGTAGAATACATTCTATGACAAAGTCTACTAGTTATGTTCAAATCTTACAAGTTACATTTTTTATGTTTTAATATTAAAAAAAAATGGGTTTACCAGGCCAACCTGTCTGGTCAGATTATCAGTCACCCGAGTTTGACCAATTCGTTGCGAAGAACCCTTACAAGTAAGGATTGGACTAGCTCAGAGGTCGGGTCACAAGTTTTTTAGTCAGACTAATCGGGCTGATCTGATTGGTACAACTATAAGTTAGGTTGAATGACTCAACCCATTTTTTAAATTCAACTAGCTTAACCTACCTCGCATAACCCGCAAGTTGTGGTGGGGCAAGACGGGTTGACTCGTCAAGTCAAGTGTGTGTGTGTGTGTGTGTGTGTGTGTGTGTGTGTGTGTGTGTGTGTGTGTGTGAGAGAGAGAGAGAGAGAGAGAGAGAGAGAGAGAGAGAGAGTTTGACCAATTCGTTCCGAATAACCCTTACAAGTAAGGATTGGACTAGCTCAGAGGCCAGGTCACAAGTTTACTAGTCAAACTGATCGGGCTGGTCTGATTGGTACAACTATAAGTTAGGTTGAATAACTCAACCCATTTTTTAAATTCAAATGTGTGTGTGTGTGTGTGTGTGTGTGTGTTGTTTTGGTTAGGTCATGAGTGTGTGTGTTTTTTAGTTATTGGGGTTAGGTCATGAGTGATGGGTTTCGAGTTAGGTCATGAGTTTTGGTTAATTTAAAAAAAAACTAAATTAGGACTTTAGGGTTTCTAAATGATTGAATCTGTAAATACATTTTATGTCATTGTATATGCAATTATGGATGTAGAATGCAAAGGTATGTGTATAATTACTCTTTTCCATT
Source organism: Ormosia emarginata (assembly GCA_029884605.1). NCBI lineage: Eukaryota > Viridiplantae > Streptophyta > Magnoliopsida > Fabales > Fabaceae > Ormosia > Ormosia emarginata. The sequence goes on from JAQQTP010000088.1 coordinate 40,370,039, forward strand.
TGGTAATTGCATATTGTTGGTTTTTTTTTCTTAATCTGGTTTGCATATTTGATGCAAACACATGAAGATGGTTTATTACCTTATTATTGGAAGACATTGTGATCCCAAGGAATGTGATTATGAATTCATAACATATCAACAAAAGGTGAATATTGAACCTTTTTTTTAAGTTGTGTTTTGAAATGGATTCAGAGGGTACCTGAGAAAGGCACGTATATGGTGGTTTCCTCCTTGCGCAGCTGCAGCCAAGCTTATGAAGTCCAGGGGGTGGGTACCTGCAATGAGACTCCAACGCTCGAGTCAGGCAGTGTACAAGTGGGTGTTATGCGAGGGAATAGCAGATCTATCTTTAGGTTAACTTAGCCTGATATATATAAGGAGAGCGTGACTGGAATCCTCATGCAATCCGTGTAGGACGAAGGTACAGTAGGATCATGCCTTGACAGAGGTTTCAGCCCATGATCGTTGTGGTCCGTCTCTGACCTATCAGGACTGTTCCATAATCGTTGAGGTCCGTCTCTGACCTGTCGGGACTGTCCCACAATCGTTGAGGTCCGTCTCTGATCTGTCAGGGCTGTCTCCTTAGTGGTCAATCCTTATTGTAGGCAGTTATGAGAATCAGTGTAGGTCTGACGATCGTTATAGTCTGATGTCGTGGACTAAGGTTATAAGGCCTTGGCCGGGGTGTTTATGGAGGAGTCTGGTGGTTCATACATCGGGTCGATCCTTTTCGGATGGGACCCTAGACTACGGTTCAGAACAGTTACCCCCAGTTTGGCGCTTTGGGTAAGACCTAAGTGTCAATGTATAGGATCGTCAAGTTCGCCACGGACTTCGCCCTAGCTTTAAAGCCAAGTTTCGCGATGTCTCGTGTTGAGGCTGAGGTCCATCATTGAGCACTAGGTATCCCGGAAGTCGGGATGTGGTCGGAGACCGCGGTGGGTCCTTGCCTACATCACCATTCCTTGTTCCGAGGTTTTCTTCCTGTTGCCCCCAATGGCGATTCACGGGGTCTTTTGTCTTGCAGCAGCGTTCTACATTGATTTTTGGATCCTTTGGAAATCGCTGCTCTTGATTTCCTCAAGAATTAATGAGCCTTTAATTGGGAGCATCATCTTCGCATAGTTTCCAATTGTCCGCTGCTCCTGTAGCCAATGGCAACGGGAGAGCATTAAATGCAGTTTTTATGGCTTGACAGGCTCTTCCTTTCTTAGGAACCAATCGAAGCATTCCATTATCTCTATAAATAGAGGATATTTGCATTCGACTATGGTATTCCCCTTTTTCCTTTCTGTGTCTTCATTTTGGAAGTGACTTCTCTTAGAGAAATGGTTCTTTCTTTTCCTATGCGTTTCTAGAGAGTTTTGTCTCTTGCGAGAGTTTTCTTCTTGTTTGTTCCCAAATCTCTAAAACTTGGTCATGTCTTTGCGAAGGTTCCTTGAGTAGGTATCTCACTTTCTCAGTGTATTAGCGATAGATATCTCACTTTCCCAGCGTACCCTGATTGCTTGTTTGATATTTCTTCATCGTTGAGGAGGCTTGAGATATCTATCGTGTTAGACGGAGGCACCTGGAGGGGTAGGGTCCAAAGTCACTCTCCTTGCCAGCAGATCCTAAGAGCAGTTGGATATGCAGGAGGGACTATTGGGACTGCTCCGTGGTTTGAAGCTGCTTGGGGTGATCAAGGTTCCGGTGGAACGATCTTCCCACGAAAAAGTTGTGCCCCATCTACCAAAGGAGAGTGCTCCCCGGTCTCTTCCTACCTGGTGAAGAAAGAAGTGAAGAAAAGTGGCAGAGCCCCAGAGTTCGGTAGCAGTGCTTGTAACATCCTGAAAAGTGTTTATTTAGTTACAAGTAATCATTTTATAATATTCTAGATTTTTTAGAATTTTTCTGGAATTTTCTAGAAACGTCAAATATTTTAATATATTCCTCATTTTGCGTATGCACTGTGCAGACCCGGGAAGATGCGATGTCTTCCCTATGACTGGTAAACTCTAAATTGTGGACTTGTCGACGAGGGTTCTTGCTAAACCCGAGGTCGGGCACAATTTACGAAGTTTACGTTTTACGAGGTTTTACCCGATGAATGAAATCGCAGTATTGTAAAATCATCTGATGAATAATGAAATATTATTTTCATCATCAGTAACTCTTCTACACTGGAGGAAAAATAATACTGACAGTGTAAATATTCATCTGTGTTAGTGTGCCCGATTAGGAAATAACTTTACTTTTACTTTATTGAGAAACGTGCGAAGCTTCTCACGGAAGCTTGGAAGAAGCTTCTTGGAAATTTCCTCTTCCCTCCTCTCTCTCCTTCATGCACAGCTGGACAACATTTTGGGGGGGGGGGAGGAAATTGATTTTATTTCCTAAAGCATTTCCTTTACTTCTTCTTTCTTCTGCTTCTTTCTTCTTCTTCCTCATGATATTTTCTCCTCCCTCTCTCCAGAAATCCCACGACACCAGCAACCCTCTTCCCCCTCATTCATTACCAAATTTTCTTCTAGCCACACTCTCTTAACCCTCTTCCTCTCCTAGACATCCTTCTTGTTTGGAGCATCTTGAGATTCCACCATCTTCACCATTTTCTCCAAGCTCCAAGCTTTGAGCTTTTTGGGTAAGATTCAAGACTTCTCTTCTTTCTCCTCCATTTTCGTGGTCATGGTTTTCATGTTGGGCATCCATGACTTATTTTTCAAGCCTTGGTATTGATTCTAACAAAGTCACCATTTTTAGGGTTCTTGGAGCGCAAATCTGAAATTCAAAGGAGGTTCTTGGTGTTCTTCTTTTGTTTTCTTCACTTGGGTAAGAGGAAGACACTCCTCCTCAACCTCTCTTAGCATCTAGGAACCTTGATTGTGTTGTTGGTGGAAAAACCCTAATGAGGGTTATCCTTTGATTTTGTGATTAGTATGTCTATGTGTTGTTATTGATTTTTGAATCCATGTATAAAGTTCTCTCATTTTTATGTTGTTCTTCATGATAGTGCATTTTGTTGGGTTTGTATGATTGATTGATGCCTCTTGCATGATTTGAAGGTATATTTGAGTAACTTGTTGATTAAATATGATAATGATTGGTTTGGTTTAAGTTAAAGGACCTGGAGAACTCTGTTTCCTGCAAGTTTACGCGTGGTAATCGATTACACGAGGCTTGTAATCGATTACCAAGCTCTTAAGGGTACGAAATCGTGATTCTGGAAATCTGGTAATTGATTACATCTTGTGTGTAACCGATTACAGAGATTCTGTCTAGCTTGTAATCGATTACAAGAGTGGTGTAATCGATTACCAAGCCTCTGATGTCACGAAATGATGCTTCTGGGAATCACGTAATCGATTACAACTTGTGGGTAATCGATTACGGAGGTTCTGTCTGATTAGTAATCGATTACCACGGCTATGTAATCGATTACCAGGTCCTTGAAGTTACGAATCGTAGTTCTGGAAATCATGTAATCGATTACAATAAGATTGTAATCGATTATGTGGATTCTTTTTTTGTAATCGATTACAGGGTGATGTAATCGATTACCAAGACCCAAAAATGAGATTTTTGAGCTGGAAATGATTGAGATTATGGTTCTTTGTCCTTTGTAACTCAAACATAACCTAAAAACCCTGAATTCAAGGATTTTACTTTACTTAAATGTAATAGAAATATGTATTCATACCGATAGAGAAGAAATGATTTTGAAAATGGAATTCTTGGATCCATGACATGGAAATTGTGGTATGTGTGTGATAAGGAACATATATTGATGCTTATATTGGCCTATTGTGGCATGTTATGTAATGGTATGAGATTGTGAATCATACATGTCCATGCATAGTATCATATGCATTGTGAATGTCCTTGTGGACTGTTGTAAGGCCAAGTTGCCTAGGAGATTGAACACACCTTAGTGCGGGTGCGAGTAGACAAGTGTGGGTTATGTGATGACCTTGGGGGCGTCGGGGTGTGGGTCCTTCACAAGGGGCAGTTGGTAGCTCCTCTGCCTGTGGGGCAAACCGATGCAAACGCACCGACGATCCGGACTTGGCACTGTCCTATATCGTGATCTAGTGTAGAATGTCTGTACAATGCCATGATTGTGCACGAGAAAAATTATTGATAGCACTGGCCTCGGCAGCCGAGTTACAGACATGTCTCCTGATCTTTCTCTCCGACTGTTTGAGTCTAGCTCCATGGAGTAGGAATTTGGGAAAGCATGCATGTGAGTCATGATATACATTATCATTGTTAATATTTATTTTTCCATATCGATGACTGATTTGGTTATTACTGAGATGACTATCTGCCTAGAATTGTTTATTTGCTCACTGTTGGAATTACTACTTATTAGTTGAATATGATATTCTGAATTGCTATTTGGGAGCGTGACGTTGTACTGTTTCTAGCTGCTATAATTGGTAATGATGGTAGGATGTCTTACCCCTTTCTTGTATCTCTGTTACTTGCTATATGTGTGTATACTGTATTGATCGAAGACGACGGTAAGGAGGCGGAAGATCCCGAGTTTCCCGGCTTCTGGCCCGAACGAGACTAGCTTCTACTGAGACGATGGCAGCACGTATGCGCGGATTTCTCGGTGATGTGCGTCTGATCTTCCTCGGAGGGCCGGAGTGTTGGCATATCAACTTGAATTCCGATCGCTGCGTCTACTTGGGAGATGTGTCGATCGCCCTAGCCTGGAGACGTCATGAGGCACCTGTCCTCACCGCCACATCGCCTGCGACCGGAGTTTTACTTGCCCATCCGTGAGATGTGGGGTGATCGTTATTACACCCCTTGGGAGGACTCTTTTGATTCTACCGCTCGGGCTCCCGCCCGTGGTTCCGTGGTTCCCATGGAGGTTTCCTCCGAAGAGGAGGATCCCCGCCGAGGACCGGACACGGTCCCCTCCTCATCCGAGAGATCGAGTTTACTTGGTAGCTACCGATGGCTACTAGTGTTTTATTTTGGGGCCCGATGTATTTTTTTTTTTTTGTGGGTGTATATTTTGGTATCTCTCGGGGAATATTTGTATAATCCTTTGGGGTGTATAGTTTTGCTTTTTGGGTAATTCAAAGGCTTGTATCTAAGTGTAAATGATGTCAAGCACATTTATATATATATATATATATATATATATATATATATATATATATATATATATATATATATATATATATATATATATATATATATCTATATGCATGTTATTCAGATGTGAGTTTTGCCTACTATTTTATCTTTCACCGTCATTTATATTCCGCATGGTTAAAATGATTATAAAAAAAAACAAAAAAAAATATTTCTGCTATTTTGCTCGCGTATTTAAGAATTGAACAAGTTAAACTTAAATGAATGAACCGGGTCTTGAAATGTTAAAACTTTACTTTTCTGTATTTTCTTTTATTTGACAATGTGACGTTCCCTCCCAAAAAGGGGCGTTACATTAAGTTAGTATCAGAGCCCCGGTTTATGTTTTCTTTGGGTCTTGTGTGTGAGTCTGTCTTGTTTAGGCTTTGTGTGAAATCTCTCGTGGTTTGTGTTTTGAAATGAATTCCTCTAACTTACCTTGTGGTTTTCGTTAACCCGATTTGAGAAAGAGTAAGATGGCGAGAAGTGGAGAAATTGCACTGTACCGCCATTGTTGAGGCAATGCGGCGGATGATGGCGAAGTCATCGCGGAGCAAAATGAGCGTGCCGCTCAACAACAAGAGAGAGCTGCTCAACAGCTCGAGGCGACTGCCGATGCCCAGAACTTGGCGGAGTTTCGTCGTCACAACCCTCCTCAGTTTAAGGGAGAATTTGATCCTGACAAGGCTAGTATGTGGATCAAAGAATTAGAGAAAGTCTTCCGTGGCATGAACTGTGCCGAAGACAAGAAGGTGAATTATGCTACCTTTATGCTTGTGGGCAACGCCGAAGACTGGTGGAACGGAGCTCAGAGAGCATTGGAAGCCGAAAGAACTGACATCACATGGGATGTGTTCAAGAACAAGTTCTTAGACAAATATTTTCCTGCTAATACGAGACATGCGAAAGAGCTGGAGTTCCTCAACTTGAGACAAGGGAACATGACCGTCAGTGAGTATGCAGCTAAATTTGAGAACCTGGAGAAGTTCTTAACACACTACCAACACCAAACTGATGAAGCCTGGAAGTGTTGGAAGTTCACCGAGGGATTGAGGTATGAGGTGAAGAAAGCTGTGATCACCCTGAAGATGAAGGTATTCTCAGAATTGTTAGACACTTGCTGTGAAGTTGAAGCCTTGGAACAGGCTAGAGACTCGAGAAACAGGAGCTTTGGGCCTGTACGGTCCCAAAGAGGTGGAGGCAGTGGTTCAAACCGCTTCCAAAAGAAGCCTTATTCCCGAGCAGCGGGAAGTCAGCAGCAAACCGGTGGAAGTTCTGGTGGAGGTTCCTCTGGGAACCGAACTGGGCAGAATGTGACCTACCCGTCCAGATGCCTAAAGTGTGGAAAAGATCATCTTACGAGGGATTGCATGATCAAGGGAATCATCTGCTTTAGATGTGGAAAACCAGGCCATATGTCCAGAGACTGCAATCAAGCAAAGGCTGAACCTTCAGTCAATGCGACTCAAGCCAAGAAACCGCAAGCCGGAGGTCGAGTTTACACTATGAGCGAAGCTGAAGTCTCCGAATCCGAAGACTTGATTCAAGGAGAAGGCACCATAGAGGGTAATCTTTTAAAAGTACTGTATGACTCTGGGGCAACCCATTCTTTCATATCATATGACTGTGTGCTACGACTTGGCTTACCTGTGTCTGAACTACCTTTTGAATTGACTGTTTCAACCCCCACTGATAAACCGGTAGTTACTACCAAAGTCTGTTTGAAGTGTCCCTTAATTGTTGAAGGTCGAATCTTTTCTGTCGATTTGATCTGTTTGCCTCTTTCACAGTTAGATATAATCCTAGGGATGGACTGGTTATCTTCCAACCATGTTCTATTAGATTGTTCTAGAAAAACCATAGTTTTCCCTGTGGATGAGAATTCTAGGTACTTGACGGCCAACCAAGCACGAGCTTTCTTGAAAGAAGGAGCTCAGGGGTACATGCTACTATCTTCTTTGAAAATCGAGAGCGAGGCTGACCTGGATACTATTCCGGTTGTGAGAGAGTTCTCTGAAGTTTTTCCAGAAGAAGTACCTAGTTTACCACTGACACGTGAGATCGAGTTTGCCATTGATCTGGTACTGGGAGCTGGTCCCGTGTCTATAGCACCTTATCGTATGTCGCCAACGGAATTAGCCGAGCTCAAGAAACAGCTAGAGGAGCTTTTGGAGAAACAATTTGTTAGACCGAGTGTGTCACCGTGGGGAGCACCAGTACTGTTAGTTCAGAAAAAGGACGGTACCTCAAGATTGTGTGTGGACTATAGACAATTGAACAAGCTGACGATCAAGAACAAGTATCCACTCCCAAGAATTGATGATTTGATGGACCAACTGAAGGGAGCAGCAGTGTTTTCAAAGATTGATTTGAGATATGGGTACCATTAGATAAGAGTGAAAATGAAGGATGTGCCCAAGACTACTTTTCGTACCCGATACGGTCATTATGAGTACCTTGTAATGTCGTTTGGTGTTACGAATGCACCTGCTATCTTCATGGACTACATGAACAGGATCTTTCGTCCTTACTTGGACAAGTTTGTTGTCGTCTTCATTGACGATATCCTGATATATTCCCAGAATCAGGAAGATCATGCTGAGCACCTCAGCATAGTTCTTCAGATTCTAAAGGAGAAAGAATTGTATGCCAAGCTGTCGAAATGTGAGTTTTGGCTTGATGAGGTGAAGTTTTTAGGCCATGTGATCTCGAAGGAAGGGATTGCAGTGGATCCGTCGAAAGTAGAAGCAGTATTACAGTGGGAGTAACCAAAGTCAGTGACAGAAGTTCGTAGCTTTGTGGGTTTAGCTAGATATTACAGAAGATTTATAGAAGGGTTTTCCAAGATTGCTGGACCACTCACCCAGATGACAAGGAAGAACCAAGCTTTTGAATGGACTGATAGCTACGAGCAAAGTTTTCAAGAGTTGAAGAAACGGCTAACTACCTCACCGGTGTTAGTGCTACCTGATCCGAATGAGCCATTCGAGGTGTACTGTGATGCTTCGTATCAAGGATTGGGATGTGTTCTTATGCAACATAGAAGAGTTGTAGCCTCTGCTTTGCGACAGTTGCTAGTACACGAAAAGAACTACCCTACACATGATTTGGAACTTGCGGCTATGGTCTTTGCTCTAAAGATATGGAGACATTTTTTCTATGGAGCAACATTCAACATCTTCAATGACCACAAGAGCTTAAAATATTTGTATGATCAGAAAGAGCTGAATATGAGGCAGTGAAGATGGCTGGAATTCCTGAAGGACTATGATTTCCAGTTGTTGTACCATCCTGGCAAGGCGAACGTCGTGGCTGATGCCTTGAGTAGAAAGACTATCAGTGCTTCTGCCTTGATGATCAAGGAAAAAGACCTCATAGAACAGTTTAGGGATGTATGGTCGTTTGTTAAGTTGGAACCCGAAAGGATTTGTATGAATATGGTCACCATCTCAAGTGAACTAATGGATGACATACGAGAAAAGCAGAAAGCCGATGAATTCTTGCAAGAAGCGAGAGAATTGATAAGGCAAGGCAAAGAGACAGAATTTGAAGAAGGAATGGATGGAATTCTGAGATTCCGAGGTAGAGTTTGTATTCCCCGTGACCAAGAGCTTAGGCGATATATTGTGGAACATGCTCACACCAGCAAGCTGAGTATGCACCCAGGCATAACTAAGATGTACCAAGATCTGAAGAAATTGTTCTGGTGGCATGGAATGAAGAGCGACGTCACTAGATGTGTGTCGACTTATTTAGTTTATCAAAAAGCTAAAGTGGAACATCAAAGACCAGCGGGATTGCTACAACCATTATCTATTCCTAAATGGAAATGGGACAGCATTGCGATGGATTTTGTTGTGAGTTTGCCGAGGATAAAGAAAGGACACGACTCGATATGGGTAATAGTGGATCGACTCACGAAGTCAACCCATTTTCTCCCGATCAACATGAGGTACAGTTTGGAGAAGTTGACCCAATTGTATATTGGTGAGATCCTTAAGCTACATGGTGTGCCTACGAGTATTGTTTCGGATAGGGATCCGAGATTTACTTCAAAATTTTGGCAGAGTTTACAAGCATCGTTGGGAATGAAGTTACGTCTGAGTTTAGTGTACCATCCACAAACCGATGGTCAATCGGAAAGGACAATCCAATCTTTAGAAGATTTGCTTAGAGCTTGTACTATGGAACAAACTGGATGTTGGGATGAAGTTCTGCCACTGATAGAGTTCACCTACAACAATAGTTATCATTCGAGTATAGGGATGGCACCCTATGAAGCTCTGTATGGACGACGATGTCGAACACCATTGTGTTGGTACCAAGACGGAGAGCGTCTTACGATTGGACCAGATATCATTCAGCAGACAACTGAGAAGGTCAAGATGATTCAAGAAAAGATGAGAACTGCTTAGAGCAGGCAAAAGAGTTATGCAGATAGGAGAAGAAAGCCTCTTGAATTTGAGGAAGGTGAGCATGGATTCTTAAAAGTCACACCCACGACTGGGTCGGCCGGGCTTTGAAATCTAGAAAACTCACTCCAAAATTTCTTGGACCTTACCAAATCCTTCGCCGGATAGGTCCAGTAGCCTACCAGATAGCCTTACCCCCTTTTCTTTCCAACATACAAAATGTCTTCTATGTGTCACAACTTCGTAAGTATTTTTCTGATCCAAGTCATGTCATAGCACCAGACACAGTACAATTAAAAGAGAACTTGACCTATGAGATGCCTCCTGCGAGAATCGAGGACCGACGGATAAAACAACTTAGAGGAAAAGAGATCCCATTGGTAAAGGTGATTTGGAACGAGACGACTGGTGATGCAACTTGGGAACCGGAAGACAAGATGAGGGAGCAACATCCGAAACTATTTTGAGGTATGTAAATTTCGAGGACGAAATTCCTTTTAGTAGGGGAGTGTTATAACATCCTTAAAAGTGTTTATTTAGTTACAAGTAATCATTTTATAATATTCTAGATTTTTGAGAATTTTTCTGGAATTTTCTGGAAACGTTGAATATTTTAATATATTCCTTGTTTTACGTGTGCACTGTGCAGACCTGGGAAGATGCGATGTCTTCCCTGTGGCCGGTAAACTCTAAATTGTGGACTTGTCGATGGGGGATCTTACTAAACCCAAGGCCGGGCACAATTTCCGAAGTTTACGTTTTACGAAGTTTTACCCGATGAATGAAATCGCGATATTGTAAAATCATCTGATGAATAATGAAATATTATTTTCATCATCAGTAACTCTTCTACGCTGGAGGAAAAATAATACTGACAGTGTAAATATTCATCTGTATTAGTGTGCCCGATTAGGAAATAACTTTACTTTCACTTTATCGAGAAACGTGTGAAGCTTCTCATGGAAGCTTGGAAGAAGCTTCATGGAAATTTCCTCTTCCTCCTTCCCCATGCAAAAGCAGCCCATTCCCTCCTCTCTCTCCTTCATGCACGGCTGGACAACATTTTGGGGGGGGAATTGATTTTATTTCCTAAAGCATTTCCTTTACTTTTTCTTTTTTCTGCTTCTTTCTTCTTCTTCCTCATGATATTTTCTCCTCCATCTCTCCAGAAATCCCACGGCACCAGCAACTCTCTTCCCCCTCATTCATCACCAAATTTTCTTCTAGCCACACTCTCTTAACCCTCTTCCTCTCCTGGACATCCTTCTTGTTTGGAGCATCTTGAGATTCCACCATCTTCACCATTTTCTCCAAGCTCCAAGCTTTGAGCTTTTTGGCTAAGATTCAAGACTTCTCTTCTTTCTCCTCCATTTTCGAGGTCATGGTTTTCATGTTGGGCATCCATGGCTTATTTTTCAAGCCTTGGTATTGATTCTAACAAAGTCACCATTTTTAGGGTTCTTGGAGCTCAAATCCGAAATTCAAAGGAGGTTCTTGGTGTTCTTCTTTTGTTTTCTTCACTTGGGTAAGAGGAAGACACTCCTCCTCAACCTCTCTTAGCATCTAGGAACCTTGATTGTGTTGTTGGTGGAAAAACCCTAATGAGGGTTATTCTTTGATTTTGTGATTAGTATGTCTATGTGTTGTTATTGATTTTTGAATCCATGTATAAAGTTCTCTCATTTTTATGTTATTCTTCATGATAGTGCATTTTGTTGGGTTTGTATGATTGATTGATGCCTCTTGCATGATTTGAAGGTATATTTGAGTAACTTGTTGATTAAATATGATAATGATGGGTTTGATTTGGGTTAAAGGACCTGGAGAACTTTATTTCCTGCAAGTTTACGCGTGGTAATCGATTACACGAGGCTTGTAATCGATTACCAAGCTCTTAAGGGTACGAAATCGTGATTCTGGAAATCTGGTAATCGATTACATCTTGTGTGTAACCGATTACAGAGATTCTGTCTAGCTTGTAAGCGATTACAAGAGTGCTGTAATCGATTACCAAGCCTCTGATGTCACGAAATGATACTTTTGGGAATCACGTAATTGATTACAACTTGTGGGTAATCGACACGGAGGTTTGTCAATTGGTAATCGACACACGGTTGTGTAATCGATTACAGTGTCCTTGAAGTTACGAATCGTAGTTCTCGGGAAATCATGTAATCGATTACAATGAGATTGTAATCGACATGTGGATTCTGTTTATTTGTGTAATCGATTACAGGGTGATGTAATCGATTACCAAGACCCAAAAATGAGATTTTTGAGCTGGAAATGATTGAGATTATGGTTCTTTGTCCTTTGTAACTCAAACATAACCTAAAAACCCTGAATTCAAGGATTTTACTTTAATTAAATGTAATAGAAATATGTATTCATACCGATAGAGAAGAAATGATTTTGAAAATAGAATTCTTGGATCTATGGCATGGAAATTGTGGTATGTGTGTGATAAGGAACATATATTGATGCTTATATTGGCCTATTGTGGCATGTTATGTAATAGTATGAGATTGTGAATCATACATGTCCATGCATAGTGTCATATGCATTGTGAATGTCCTTGTGGACTGTTGTAAGGCCAAGTTGCCTAGGAGATTGAACACACCTGAGTGCGGGTGCGAGTAGACAAGTGTGGGTTATGTGATGACCTTGGGGGCGCTGGGTGCGGGTCCTTCACAAGGGGGTTGGTAGCTCCTCCGGCCCGTGGGGCAACCGATGCAAACGCACCGACGATCCGGACTTGCACCGTCCTATATCGTGATCTAGTGTAGAATGTCTGTACAATGCCATGATTGTGCACGAGAAAAATTATTGATAGCACTGGCCTCGGCAGCCGAGTTACAGACATGTCTCCTGATCTTTCTCTCCGACTGTTTGAGTCTAGCTCTATGGAGTAGGAATTTGGGAAAGCATGCATGTGAGTCATGATATACATTGTCATTGTTAATATTTATTTTTCCATATCGATGACTGATTTGGTTATTACTGAGATGACTATCTGCCTAGAATTGTTTATTTGCTCACTGTTGGAATTACTGTTTATTAGTTGAATATGATATTCTGAATTGCTATTTGGGAGCGTGGCGCCATACTGTTTCTAGCTGCTATAATTGGTAATGATGGTAGGATGTCTTACCTCTTTCTTGTATCTCTGTTACTTGCTATATGTGTGTATACTGTATTGATCGAAGACGACGGTAAGGAGGCGGAAGATCCCGAGTTTCCCAGCTTCTGGCCCGAACGAGACTAGCTTCTACTGAGACGATGGCGGCACGTATGCGCGGATTTCTCGGTGATGTGCGTCTGACCTTCCTCGGAGGGCCGGAGTGTTGGCATATCAACTTGAATTCCGATCGCTGCGTCTACTTGGGAGATGTGTCGATCGCCCTAGCCTGGAGACGTCATGAGGCACTTGTCCTCACCTGCCACATCAGCCTGCGACTGGAGTTTTACTTGCCCATCCATGAGATGTGGGGTGATCGTTATTACACCTCTTAAGAGGACTCTTTTGATTCTACTGCTCGGGCTCCTACCTGTGGTTCTGTGGTTCCCATGGAGGTTTCCTCTGAAGAGGAGGATCCTACTGAGGACCCAGACACGGTCCCTCCTCATCTGAGAGACTGAGTTTACTGGTAGCTACTGATAGCTACCAATGTTTTATTTTGGGGCCTGATGCATATTTTTTGTGGGCTGTATATTTTGGTATCTCTGGGGTATATTTGTATAATCCTTTGGGGCAGGTATAGTTTTGCTTTTTGGGTAATTCAGGCTTGTATCTAAGTGTAATGATGTATATATATATATATATATATATATATATATATATATATGCATGTTATTCAGATGTGAGTTTTGCCTACTATTTTATCTTTCACCGTCATTTATATTCCGCATGGTTAAAATGATTATCAAAAACAAAAAACAAAAAAAAATATTTCTGCTATTTTGCTCGCGTATTTAAGAATTGAACAAGTTAAACTTAAACGAATGAACCGGATCTTGAAATGTTAAAACTTTACTTTTCTGCATTTTCTTTTATTTGACAATGTGACGTTCCCTCCCAAAAAGGGGTGTTGCAGTGCTCCTCTCCGGGTTGCAAAGCCAATCCACTTTTTCAAGAAGCCACTCTATGGGGAGGAGACCGGTGCTGGTTCTGGAGGAAATGTGGATGCGACATGTGGGTTCTGCCAGTAGAATCCGAATAGTGTGCACTCAAAAAATCATATCTCAAGATGTAATAATGGAGATGGGCTGAAATTTGGACAGTGGATAGTCAAGATCCAAATAAACAACTTTCATGAAGAACACATTTTGAGAAAAAGAAGTCTAGCAGGTCATTTTGAGCTTACAAGTCGGAACAGAGGTGCTGAAGTTGGGTTTGAGCAACCTACGGTATTTGGGACATATCTTGGGCTTAAGGAAGCCAAATTGGACGAACCAGCTATCCATTTTATAGCCAAGACAAGGATCTACAACTTTGATGAAGAACACTTTTCGTGGTTCTGAAGTATAGTGGGTCGTTTTTGGCTTCCAAGTCAGACACGAAATTTTCATCCTCAACCATCCACTCACCCATCCACTAATCCACTCATCCATCCACTAATCCACTAATCTACTCATCCACTCATCCACTAACTCACCCATTCATCCACTAATACACTAATCCAACCATTTAACCACTCCATCCACTCATCCACTAACTCATCTACTCATCCATCCACTCACCCATTCATGTCCATAATTTTCCACTCACCAAAAGTCCTTTGGCATTTTTCACTAATTCAACCACTCAACCAATCCACCCACTCATCCACTAAACCAATCCACTAAACCAACCCACTAATCCATCCACTCAACCACTCCATCACTCACCCACTCATCCACCCACTTCCCTTTGTCATTTTGTTACCTTAGACTTCTATAAAAGGCACCATTTATCATGAACAACATGAATTCTCTCCTTCATTTCTCTCTTAGTTTCTTGTTTCTTCATAGTTTCTTCATAGTTTCTCATAGCTTTTGTATATTTTGATGCTTCTCTTCATGGTGATGGAGGGCTAAGCTACTTTCGGTCAATTTAGAACTCTTGAAGAGATTGTGGTTTGGATTCTTGAGACCTTGGTTATGTATTGTATTTGATTTGTAATTGAATTCCTCTTTTCTTCTTTTTCTTCTTCTTTCTTCTTCTTGATCTTGAATGCATGAATGGTGATTCTATTTATGTTGATCTAATTTGATCTTAGTTTAAGATTGAGATTTGTGATGAAACTTAGAACTAATTGATCTAAACTAATCACATAAATGAAGATTGAGATTTGTGATGAAACTTAGAACCGATTGATCTAAATTAATCACGTAATTGAAGAGGTTAGGTTACCGATTTGTGCCTAAGTTAATTGAATTCGGTACTTGAAATTAACATAGATTTTCATGAATGGTGCGATCATGCGGATTTGTGTTTATCACTTGTTAATTGAATTCTAGACGATCGCCTAGTATGAATTCTGGATTTGATGCAGAGATCTCTGCTAGATCCAAATTAACAATTCAATTGCACTTCAAGTGTTCTATGAAGGGTCTATGATTGAATCCACCCAATCTTGGATAGGTTTCTAAATTGACTCGCTTCTTTAATTGTTATTTCTTCCTTTAATTTTGTTAAGTGCGATCTTAAACCGTCAAACCCCTTTTTGCTAACTTTCACTTGATTTGATCAAATTGCATTTACGATCCTCGAGGAGACGATCCGGTGTTGTCACGTGCTACAAGCTTAGGTAATAACTTCGGTTATAATTTTGACCGAGTTCGGCCGTCAATTTTGGCGCCTGTTCGGGAGCTCGTAGGTGTAATCTTTTCATTTTGAGTAACCTTACTAATTTTTTTTTTTTTTTTTTTTTTTTTCTTACCTATTCTAACAGTTATTTTTCATTTACTAACATTGTTCATACCATACTAACATTTTTATCTTAGCTTTTGAATTTTTCTCAATTAGGAAAGACGGAAAAAAAGTGATTACGGTAACTATTGCAATTTTCGAACTGAAACATGCCCAGAATGAGCTGTAACTTGGTCGGTTGAAGGAAAACAGCTTGATAAACAAGACTCACAGTAAACTGTGAGGTCACCCCTGGTTTTTCGAAATTCTATCATTTAGACCACTTTTTCAATTTTTTAATATTTTTTTTTATTGCATTTTCTAGTTTCATTTTTATGTAGATTTTGTTCGTGTTGATTCCATAATTTTTAAAAATGTTTAGACATATTAACTAGATTTATTTTTGCATATTTTGAGTGTTGTTTAGTGTATTTTGCTTAGTTGCGCTTTTTGTGTTTTTGTGCTTTAGTTGATGCATGACTAGGTCCAATCCTCGATATCTTGCTTGATCTTGATCCTGAGATTGATAGACCTTGCATAGATTAATTAGAGCTCGTGTGATAAATTCCAGAGTTAATTCTGAACCTAATTTTGGGAGTGAACCTGATAACTTAAGTAATCCTGAAATCATGGCTGATAACATGCATAATAGAACCCTTAAGGAACTTGTTGCTCCTGATGTATCTTACCAATCTTTGTGCATTCAATATCCCGATCTTGATGCAGATTTTGAGTTGAAATCTGGTTTGATACACTTGTTACCAAAGTTTCATGGTCTTGCGGGTGAAGATCCTCATAAGCACCCGAAAGAGTTCCATGTTGTGTGTTCAACCATGAAGCCACAAGGCATTCTCGAGGAACACATCAAGTTAAGGGCATTTCCCTTCTCACTTGTCGATGCAGCCAAAGATTGGTTGTTTTATCTTTCACCAGGTTCACTGAAGTTGGAATGACATGAAGAGGTTGTTCCCGGAGAGATTCTTCCCCGCCGAGAGCCGCCGCAATTAGGAAGGATATATGTGGCATCGTACGTATGTCCGGTGAGACTTTGCATGAATACCGGGAGAGATTCAAGAAGTTGTGTTCAAGCCGCCTCATCACCAAATTAGTGACCAGCTCTTGATTCAATACTTTTTGGCGAGGGTTTGTCGCCAAATGATAGAAGCATGATCGATGCCGCTCCGGAGGAGCCTTAGTAGACAAAACTCCTACCGCCGCAAGAGATCCGATAGCAAACATGGCACCAATACCCAACAGCTTGGCTGGATCATCACCGCAACCAGAGGAGTTAATGAAATTCAAGCATCTCATATGGACCAACAAAGAATGGAACACGTACTAGATGAATTGACTTCTTTGGTAAGACAGATAGCAAGTTGGTCAACAACCACCCATGCAGATGACCGCATCGTGTGTGGAATTTGCTCTAATTCATCTCATCCTACCGATTCATGCCCTACACTTCAGAAGATGGTCCCGCTTTTCCAGATCACAATGTGTTGCCGCAGAAACCGGTGTTTTTCCCGGTAGACCCCAATATCAAGAACAACAAAGAACAATCTAGATATGATCCATTTTCTAGTACTTATAATCCGGGTTGGCGAGACCATCCCAATTTGAGATACGGGAATCCTAGCCAAGAACAACAACAAATTCCACCACCAAGAAGAACAAAAATTTCCACCAAAGAAGAACAACAATTTAGATACCAAGCTACTGTGTCCAAGCAACAAATACCAACAAATACCCCCGTATTCGTATTAACAAGAACTGTTTCAAATAGCCTCGTCAATCCACTCCACCGAGCCATCATTGGAAGACCCGATGAAACAAATGGCCACAAATAACATTGGCCCAGCAGAACGTCGCTGCCAACATTCAGAATTTACAAACTCAAATCGGGCACCGGCAACCACCGTGAGCGAGCTAAAGAGTCAAGGTTCTAGCCAATTGCCTTCACAAACAAATAACAATCCAAGAGGCAACGTAAGTGCATTACCTTGAGAAGTGGCAAAGAAGTTGATGTTCCAACCTTACAAAGAATCGAAATTGACCAGAAATGGATAATTCAGTCCGTAAATCAGTGCCTCCGAAGAAAATTGCAGAGAATTCAGATGTTACCATTCCATTGCCTTTTCCAAATAGGATCACACAATCCAAGAGAACAATGCAAGCAGTAAATGGAAAAAAAGAAGTCATGGAGACATTCAGAAAGTGGAAATCAATATTCCCTCCTAGATGCAATCAAGCAAATTCCAAAATATGCTAAATTTCTCAAGGAGTTGTGCACTCATAAGAGAAGGTTGAAAGGGATGAGAAGATCGCATGGGAAGAAATGTTTCGCAATGATTCTCGCCAAGCATGCCACGTAAATGCAAAGATCCCGGAACCTTCACAATTTCTTGCACAATTGGCAACTCTAGATTTGAGCATGCAATGCTAGATTTGGGTGCTTCGATCAATGTCATGCCCATGTCGTTGTATAAGTGTTTAAACATCGGTACTTTGCAACCCACCGGTATCGTGATTCGCTTGGCAACAGAGCCACCGCTCATCCCGCAGTGTGCCGGAAGATGTGTTAGTTCTGGGTGAATGAGTTGATTTTTCCAGCAGATTTCTACATTCTCGGACATGGAAGATGAGTCTCCAACAAACCATGCTCCATTGATTCTAGGCACACCATTCTCAAGACCGCCAAGACCAAGATAGATGTGCATGCTGGCACCCTTTCTATGGAGTTTGGCGACAATTTGGTACAATTTAACATTTTTGATGCCATGAGACACCCCCTAGAGGAGCTTTCTGTTTTCCATGTTGATATGATTGAGATGCTGGTTGATGATGTCTATACTGATTTATATGCCGAATTCCCCGATATTGTTGACTATCTTGGTTCTGCTTTTGTGATACATGTGCCACTTGTGATGATGAACCATGTGTCGTACATGTGCCGAGATTTATTCCGTTATGAGTAATGATACAAACCGCCGATGATGCAACAACCGAGAATGAGAGTCAAGCACCATGCCGAAATTAATGTTGCCGAGTTAGTCAAGTTTCAGATCACTTGTTACCTTCCATCGTACAACCTCCATCCTTGGAGTTGAAGACTTTACTGCACCATCTTAAATATGCATATTTGGGAGATGGTGAGACACTTCTAAGTGATCATTGCTAAAAACCTACAACCCGATCAAGAAGAAAAATTACCGCAGATTTTGAGGCGTAATAGGCAAGCCATCGGATGGACTCTGCAGATATTCCCGGTATTAGCCCCTCCACATGCATGCATAAGATTTTATTGGAAGAAGGGATTAAACCAGTTAGACAAGCCCCAAAGGAGACTAAATCCCCCGATTCTAGATGTGGTAAAGAAGGAAGTTACAAAGTCGCTTCAAGCCGGCATTATTTATCCCATATCCGATACCAATGGGCGAGCCCCGTGCAAGTGGTTCCCAAGAAATCTGGGTCACAAAGTGGTTGCGAATCGAACAATGAGCTTGTGTGCCCACACGAGTTCAAAAACAGCTTGGCGAGTTTGCATTGATTATAGGCGCTCAACCAGCTACCGTAAAGGATCATTTCCCGCCGCTTTCATTGATCGATGTTGGAGCTAAGTAAGAATGGGCAAGTCACATTATTGTTTCCTCGGATGGATATTCGGCTATTTTCGATTCATATAGCCCCGTAAGACCAAGAGAAGACTACTTTCACTTGTCCATTTGGCACATTTGCATATAGGAGGATGCCCTTGGTCCGTGCAATGCTCCGTGCACCTTTCGAGGTGTATGGTAAGTATCTTTTCTCGATTTTTTAGAAAATTGCATGGACGTATTCATGGATGATTTTACCTGCCTATGGATCTTCCTTTGATGCATGTTTAGATAGTCTGGCTCTGTGTCTTGCATAGATGCATTAAGACTAACCTCGTTCTAAATTTTGAGAAATGTCATTTCATGGTAGAACAAGGTATAGTCTTAGGGCATGTGATATCTCGTGAGGTATTGAGGTAGATCCCGCAAAAATAGATGTTATTTCATGCCTATCTTACCCCACACGCGTGCGGGAGATTCGTTCTTTCCTTGGTCATGCAGTGTTTCTATCGGCGGTTCATAAAGGATTTCAAAGAAAATTGCACTTCCGCTATCCAACTTACCGCAAAAAGATGTGGAGTTTCACTTTGACAAGAAGTGCTGTGGATGCCTTCAATCAATTGAAGCAGTGCATTGACCAAGACACCTATCATCCAACCGCCGGATTGGACACTTCCATTTGAGCCGATGTGTGATGCCTCTAATTATGCATTGGGAGTCGTTCTTGCACAAAGTGGTCAGAAAGTATCTCATGTCATTTCCTATGCTTCGAGAACTTTAGATCCCGCACAAATCAACTACACCACAACCGAAAAGGAACTTTTAGCAATTGTTTTTGCTTTAGATAAATTTCGATCATATTTGCTTGGTTCCAGAGTGGTTGTGTTTTCAGATCATGCAAAGATTGAAGTTTCTCCCGAAAAAGCCCAATGCCAAGCCCCGTTGATTAGGTGGATGTTGCTCCTCCAGAGTTTGATATCGAGATCCGTGACAAGAGTGGAGCGAGAATTTGGTGGCCGATCACTTGAGTCGAATTGAAAGGGAGGCGATGTTTTTCCCATCCATGATGTTTTTCTCGATGAGCAGCCTTTTCAAGTCGCAAGGCAACATCCCTTGGTTTGTCGATTTGATTAATTTCTTGGTTGCTAAAGCAATACCCGCACATTTCACTAAGGCTAAGATTGATAAATTGAAAAGTGAGTCAAAGTATTATGTGTGGGATGATCCTTACTTATGGAGATTTTGCAAAGTGACCAAGTAATTAGGAGATGTGTGCCTCGATGATGAATTCCATTCCATTCTTAGCTTTTGTCATAAACTTGCATGTGGCGGCCACTTCTGGTCCTCAACGGATCGCTAGAAAAGTTTTAGACTCGGATTATATTGGCCCACTCTATTTCATGATGCATATATGTTTTGCAAATCTTGTGATCAATGCCGAGAACAGGAATACTTCTCGTAGGAATGAAATGCCCCGTAAACCCTTATTATTCTCGTGAGATTTTTGATGTTTGGGGTATTGACTTTACGGGTCCTTTTCCCGTATCATTTGGTTTTGTTTACATTCTCGCTTGTCATTGTGGATTATGTATCTAAATGGGTGGAGGCTAAGGCCACTCTGACCGATGATTCTAAAGTTGTTGTGGATTTTATTAGATCACGATTTTCTCGTAGGTTTGGAGTCCCGAGATCCATCATTAGTGATCAAGGTTCACATTTTTGCAATCGAAGCATGGAGGCTTTGATGAAGAAGTATGGAGTCCAACACAAGGTTTCTACACCCTACCACCCCCAAACCAATGGGCAAGCCGAAGTCTCCAACAGAGAAATTAAGCAGATACTCTATAAGACAGTTCAACCTAACAGAAAGGACTGGAGCAAGAGGCTTGAGGATGCTTTATGGGCTTACCGGATCGCTTATAAGACACCAATCGGGATGTCTCCATATCGAATTGTTTTTGAAAGCATGCCACCCGCCGGTGGAAATTGAGCATCGAGCATTCTCGGGCGTGAAAAGGTGCAACTTGGACCTAAATCAAGGTGTATGGAGAGGAAGTCACCTGCAAAGAATTGGAGGAGATCCGCTTGGAGGCTTATGAAAGTTCCAAACTTTATAAGGAGAAGACCAAAGCCTTCCATGATAAGTTGATTCTCGAGGAAAACATTTGAGATTGGTCAAAAAGTTCTTCTCTATAACTCCCGCCTCCGACTCATGCCCGGCAAATTAAGGTCTAGATGGGATGGACCATTTATTGTTACTAATGTTTTTCCTTCGGTGTCGTTTCGATTAAAAGTGAGGTCACCGCCAAAGCTTTCATCGTAAATGGACACCGCCTCAAACAAGATCATGAACTTCCAGAGAATGCAGTATGGAGGTGATGAACCTTCTCCATCCGCATTATGAATAAAAAAAAAAAAAAAAAAAAAAAAAAAAAAAAAAAAAAAAAAAAAAAAAAAAAAAAAAAAAAAAAAAAAAAAAAAAAAAAAAAAAAAAAAAAAAAAAAAAAAAAAACACATTGTGCCCGACAATGAAGTAGGTAGAGTCGTCGTAAGCATGTGGAGGTCATTTTTTTCTTCAACGACAACAACGCGTGAAAATCTTGCAAGATGGATTTTATTGGCCTACTTTATTAAAGGTCTGTTACACCTTTTGCAAAAGTCGCGGAAATTGGTCAAAAAGTTCTCGCTTTGAGATTATCATCTACACCTACTCCTTGGAAAATCGAGATCTAGGTGGCGTGGTTCTTTTGTTGTCGACACGCGTATCCTCTCAAAGATCGATACCGAGGATCCTAGGAATGGTAATGCGCTTGTTGTTAATGGACAAAGACTCAACCATTCCCGGAAAACCAAGTTCTTGAGTTCTTTGTGTTGCTTGCTAAGTGGGATACTTGCAGACTCCGTGACTCTTGAGTCTGCTTATTCTTCGCTTCCCAAAATAATCGAACCCTTCTTCTCCTTCAAAATGGATGTCATTCTTTCAAACCCGAGAAAACATTTTCCTTCTCTTCCTCAAAATGCTCGAGAAAAATCTACAAAGTTCGATGTGAGAGATTGAGAATGTTAATGCACAAGGGTATGCCGAAGATGTACGCCGGATAATTGAAGCAAAGGTCCGATTAGCAGTGAGTCCTCAATTTCATTTGACTCATATATGCCCTGGCCTTGGAAGAAGTTCATATTCTAAAAGGAGAAGAGCAAAAAGGTTACAAGTCCGTCACAAATGTGGACGATGGAACCGTAACAAGCGATGTCGTACTAAGGGGATGGTTTCCGCAAATAGAGAAGATAAAATTTTCTTCATTAAGAATGGATCGAGTAAGGAGTCATTAGATGATATCTTATTGACTCTTCGAGACGCATTCTTGTGGATTGGTGCATCGAGAAATTCTTAAATTGTGGAATCTCTTCAAGGATGAACAACAACAACGCTACGCCTTGGGAATCGACTCTAAAAGACCTCGTTTGCCAATTTATAAGAAAATTGATGGGAAGCTTATCCTCGACTCATAGAAGACGTTTAAGCCGCATCGGACGTTAAACCCAGAGGCGATGTGAGCCATATCCACAAACAATCAGACATATCATCTTCTTCTTCTTCTTCTTCATGGCATTTTACAAAAAAAAAAAAAAAAAAAAAAAAAAAAAAAAAAAAAAAAAAAATGAGAAAAAAAATTCAAAAAAAAAAAAAAAAAAAAAAAAAAAAAAAAAAAAAAAAAATGTATACTTCTTAGGGTTGGCTTTGGTAACACAAACCGTGAATGGGGAAATGCATGCATCCCGATCCAGCCTTCTTAATTGAAAAACAAAGAAGGTAGATTGTATCCCACATGTGAGGCAAAACAGTATTATGGCCACTTGTCCCTTTTGGGAGCCCTATGTTGCTACGGTCTTGAATGGGTCGAATATCGGTCAACAATGCTTTGGCACAAAGCCGAAAGAGCAGACTACCTCCATCCCAATCTTAAGTAAGTATACACTCATCTTTCATCAAGTTTTTCTAACAATTTCAAAAAAAAAAAAAAAAAAAAAAAAAAAAAAAAAAAAGGACGTGATGTCTCATCGCACTCATGACGCGTTAAAGATAAAGATACGCCATGGAAACCGTACATATGTGTATGTCATCATTTTCTATTATCTTTGTATCATTTTGTTGTATTTTGATTTTTGTACGACGATCCTTTGAGTGGTCCTTCAGTGGGTTTCTAGACTTCTTTACCTTGATGGTTTTCTTGAAGTCAATAAAAAAAAAAAAAAAAAAAAAAAAAAAAAAAAAAAAAAAAAAATAAAAAAGGAGAAAAGATTCTCGTGACTCTTAATTTCAACCTTTTCTCGACAATACCAACCTACCCTTATAGGTGCAATTATTTCCCTTTCCATTCTTTTTCTTATTTAAACACTCCATTTTCTCCATCTTCCTTCACACTCGTAATCACTCAAAGGGAGGAAGAGTATAGAATGGGGCCTTCTATTCGTAACCTCAAAAATGTCCGTGTTTTTTGTGGGTCAAGTTATGGGAAGGATTAGAGTTTGTAAACGCAGCCTAGCACTCTTGGTCGATCACTTGTCGCGAGGAATATTCATCTTGTATATGGGGAGGTTGTCGTGGGTTAATGGGGGTCGTATCACTTGTCGCTTTCTATAGGAGGCAACAGTTTTAGGTGTTATTCCTAAACCTTTGGCTGAAAATAACATCACCGGAAAGACAATTGGAGAAGAAATTCAGTGTAACATCTATGCATGGACGAATGAAAATAATGGTTGACAATTTCGATGCATTTATTGTCTTACCAGTGTGGTTTTGGTACTTTAGAAGAAATTTTTCAAATTGTCTCTTGGGTCGAATCGAACATCCACCATAAACCCATTGGTTTGTTGAATGTTAATAATTTCTTTGATCTTTTGTTATTTTTCTTGACAAAGTCGTGGAACGTAAATTTATCACTCCTTCTAAGAAGACAACTTCTTATCTCTCGCCTCCACTATTGATGAGCTCATTGATAAATTAGAAGCTTTTGAGTATGTACCGATAAGGTATTAGCTCGTATAGATTGGTCAACAGAAGCAACAAGGAAGTAACAAGAAACAAAAGCCCGATCCGAAACTTTCTTTAATGAGTTTGATAAAAAAAAAAAAAAAAAAAAAAAATTATTGTTGTTTTATTTAGTATGATATGATTGTCATGGATTTATTAAACCAATTAGTGATGGCAGAGTAAGGAGTAATTTTACTCTTGAGACGATCTTAATTGGTGGCAGAGTAAGGAGTTTTTTAGGTAGTAATTAATTAGTATTGCATTATGGAAGTACTAACGTTTTTTTTTTAAGATTTCTTTTCAAGGTCCGATGCAAGACCGACAAGCAGGTGTTTCTTTTTCTCGCTTAGCGATGATTCACTTCTTATCGTGTTGTGTTGCTCTTTTCTATCTCTTTCTTTCACATTGAGGACAATGTTCTATTAAGTGTGTGGGGAGAGATTTTAGCATGTTTCGCTTTTTTCGCTTCAAAAAAAAAAAAAAAAAAAAAAAAAAAAATTTAAAAAAAAAAAAAAAAAAAAAAAAAAAAAAAGAGGTTCATTGCATGATTGAATAATTTTTCTCCCTTCTTGAACTGATATGCTTGGTGATGGATGATTGAATTGATGAATTGAGTTTGATGGATGCATACCTTGTGAGATTTTGAGCCTAATGGATGGATTCAACATTTATGCCATTCTCTTCTCTTTCTTGTGTGATTTTCACTCATGTTAATGACCACTCTAGAACTTGCTTTGATTCTTTTTGAGGCTACATTTCACTTGCATGCATGAACATGATTGAGGCCCTCTTTCTTAATTAGCTAGTTTAACCAAATAGCTAACCTTGTTTCCAATATGATATCAAGCACTCTTTTGACTTCTTGAAAATTCTCTCGATTCCTGCCAACCTCATATATTTTCCTTTGCTTAACCCCTTTGAGCTTATTTGACCATTCCTTGTTTCTAGCTCATCATGTGCCTTAAATGAGAAATCGTGTTCTTACTTTACCTTAGGGAATAAAAGAACATTAGCTTGGTTAATGGATGAGTTTTTGAACAAGTGTGGGGTGTGTGTACAAAATGGTTGTTGAAAAAGAAAAGAGTGCCAAAAAAAAAAAAAAAAAAAAAAATGTATGTATATAGTTATGTTATATATATATATATAAAAAAAAAAAAAAAAAAAACCAAGTGTTTAAAAAAAAAAAAAAAAAAAAAAAAAAAAAAAAAAAAGAAAAGGATTGGGAAATGAATATGTAAAGGAATATACACTAGAGTTGGGATGAACTTTTACGTCATATTTGAACTCAGCTCTCATTTGCTTGTATTCTCTTTGGTATTTATCTTCTCATATCCATTTTATCCTCTCCTCGTTACCTTGACCTCACTACAACCTTGAATAAAGTCCTCATGATTTGTGTGTGCATGTGTTTTGAGTAAAGTGGAGAAGTAGAAGATAAGCAAGCTTATGGTACAGAAATAAGGCAATTTTCATGGGTTGAATCGAGTGAAATACCTACCTTTTAAACACTTGAGAGATTGAGAGGGAATCTTGTGAAGATCTTTCATTCTCGATTCATGTTGAAGATACCTTGCTTGTTAGTTTGAGATGTGGAGAATTGTTAACTCATGAATGTTTTGATCCTGAACCTTTGGTTGTTCTTCTTGATTGTAAATTTTTTTGGTCTTGAGTTTTGCCCAGAGTGCAAAAAGCTAAGTGTGGGGGAATTTGATAATCACATATTTTATTCATTAAGAAACCCTTATGTTTAGTCATTTACACTCTCCATATTCTTAATTGATTGAGTTTGGTATGATTTTGTGAGTTTGAGCTCAAATTGGTCCTAATTGAATATTTTCAGCATTATTGAGATTTGACACTGTTTCTGTATTTTGGCCATAACTTGAGTTCCTAATATCTGATGAACATGAATTTTACCTTGTAGGAAAGCTAAGAGGAAGCTCTACAACTTTGATGAAGAGCTCGAAGTCTGATTCAGATGTCTAAGGGACCTAAGTTTACATGGAAGTCAGAATACGGGTTCTGCCAGTAGAATCCGAATAGTGTGCACTCAAAAAATCATATCTCAAGATGTAATAATGGAGATGGGCTGAAATTTGGACAGTGGATAGTCAAGATCCAAATAAACAACTTTCATGAAGAACACATTTTGAGAAAAAGAAGTCTAGCAGGTCATTTTGAGCTTACAAGTCGGAACAGAGGTGCTGAAGTTGGGTTTGAGCAACCTACGGTATTTGGGACATATCTTGGGCTTAAGGAAGCCAAATTGGACGAACCAGCTATCCATTTTATAGCCAAGACAAGGATCTACAACTTTGATGAAGAACACTTTTCGTGGTTCTGAAGTATAGTGGGTCGTTTTTGGCTTCCAAGTCAGACACGAAATTTTCATCCTCAACCATCCACTCACCCATCCACTAATCCACTCATCCATCCACTAATCCACTAATCTACTCATCCACTCATCCACTAACTCACCCATTCATCCACTAATACACTAATCCAACCATTTAACCACTCCATCCACTCATCCACTAACTCATCTACTCATCCATCCACTCACCCATTCATGTCCATAATTTTCCACTCACCAAAAGTCCTTTGGCATTTTTCACTAATTCAACCACTCAACCAATCCACCCACTCATCCACTAAACCAATCCACTAAACCAACCCACTAATCCATCCACTCAACCACTCCACTCACTCACCCACTCATCCACCCACTTCCCTTTGTCATTTTGTTACCTTAGACTTCTATAAAAGGCACCATTTATCATGAACAACATGAATTCTCTCCTTCATTTCTCTCTTAGTTTCTTGTTTCTTCATAGTTTCTTCATAGTTTCTCATAGCTTTTGTATATTTTGATGCTTCTCTTCATGGTGATGGAGGGCTAAGCTACTTTCGGTCAATTTAGATCTCTTGAAGAGATTGTGGTTTGGATTCTTGAGACCTTGGTTATGTATTGTATTTGATTTGTAATTGAATTCCTCTTTTCTTCTTCTTTCTTCTTTTTCTTCTTCTTGATCTTGAATGCATGAATGGTGATTCTATTTATGTTGATCTAATTTGATCTTAGTTTAAGATTGAGATTTGTGATGAAACTTAGAACTAATTGATCTAAACTAATCACATAAATGAAGATTGAGATTTGTGATGAAACTTAGAACTGATTGATCTAAATTAATCACGTAATTGAAGAGGTTAGGTTATCGATTTGTGCCTAAGTTAATTGAATTCGGTACTTGAAATTAACATAGATTTTCATGAATGGTGCGATTCATGATTTGTGTTTATCACTTGTTAATTGAATTCTAGACGATCGCCTAGTATGAATTCGGATTTGATGCAGAGATCTCTGTTAGATCCAAATTAACAATTCAATTGCACTTCAAGTGTTCTATGAAGGGTCTATGATTGAATCCACCCAATCTTGGATAGGTTTCTAAATTGACTCGCTCTTTAATTGTTATTTCTTCCTTTAATTTTGTTAAGTGCGATCTTAAAACCGTCAAACCCCCTTTTGCTAACTTTCACTTGATTTGATCAAATTGCATTTACGATCCTCGAGGAGACGATCCTGTTGTCACACCTTGACGACGCGATATTAAGTTGCCCCCAGCTTGGTACTTAGTGGAGACCGGTGAAGTGCCAAGTTTAAATACTTGGGTCCGGGGTCTTTATACCTTAGGGGAACATTTACTAGGGTAGTCAATATTCCGGGGTCTGAACGAGTTTTTCGAGCTCTTGGACCTTGCGGTTGCGTGTCTCTTAGTCTGCTAGATAACTGTTCTTTGGACTACCATGACGGCTACATGGGCCACGTGGCATGCTCGGGTTGAAGGGACGTGCATAGTGCTTCGCGCGCCATGATGACTATCTTTTCAAATCTGGGGTGCTTGGACGGAATTGCCCCCTAACCGTAGCCCCTATAAGTAGGGTGTCAGTCTTTTTGTTTTGTTTCGTTGATTTTCATCAGAAACTAGTGGCCTGAGTTGGTTTTCGACGAGCATTGCGACGGTGCGAAGCGTTTCTTGAGGTTTTTGTGCTTCCCTGAGCTTGATTTCTGCCTTCTACTTCCACTTTTTTTCAACGTATTTTCATTTTCTCGACTCTGATTCTGTTTATTTTCATATCTTAGACGGTTACGCACCCTTTCTTTTCCACGAACGAGGGTGGGGAGAACTGTTTTAGCTTCCTAACTTCTGATGGTGTTGCCCTACGGAGCACCTCCTCCGTCGTACTATAACGCACCTAAATATACCAACTGCAATGCAATCGTCATTACACCACAGTTACTAAATCCAGGTGTGTCACAGTCATGATAACAGTAGTTTCCAAAATTTACGAGTTTAATTTTTCCTTTTTCACATTTATGCATAAGTAGAAAATACGAGCCATGAATGAAATATAAATGTATTCAACCCTTAATACAACCATTGACATGAAATCACGTTCCTTATATATATATAGTTTATAGCCAATTTACATGAATTACTGATAACATAGAATATAATAATTACAAAGTCAAATAAAATACAGCGGGAATAAAAACATTAAAGGGGAGGAGTAGTAACCCAGGGATGGGTACTACCAGCAGACAAGGCTGCAGCCCCATATGCACATGACGCACGACGTCCCAGCTGACACGACAGGCATCAATGCCACCACGTGGCTGCACTCTTACGTAGTCGATGAAATCTTGTCTAGATGCTCATGACAATCAACCAAGGTATGGTCCCTCTTTATCTTCCTCACGATCTTTTATCAAATATAAATGTAAAACAGAAATGCACAAATATAGGAAAGAGGTGAGATTCCCAGCTTTCAGTACCAACATGGCAGCAAGAAAATAAACGGCGTCAAACGCCCACATAAGACACAGTTAATACATACAAATGCAGTAATACCCGAAAGCAATTAACGAGAGTAAAGCAGCAAAGAACAATAGTTAACATTATCCATAGCCAGCTAGCAACATTAGCATTACCAAGAGTCAAATAAGTATCGCAGTCATAATAGTAAACACATTATCTAATTATAAATGCTCAATGGACCATGTGACTGACAACTCACAATGCAACAAGGGTACCAAAGTTCCTACTCCATGGAGCTAGACATAAATATCTTCGGAGTGAATGATCAAGGAGTAATACCAGTATCTTAGTAGCCTTAAAATATAGTGTGCTTTCTTTCATAAAATTGTTTGCGTAATGGCTTATACATTGTACCTCAACAATTGATCGCGATATAGGACAGCGTCTCATGCCGGATCATTGGTTTGTTGCATTGGTCTATCCCACGGCCCCAGCGGAGCTACCACTGTCTATTGTGAGACACCCACACCCCAACGCCCCCAGGGTCAACAACATATGACACCTACGCTTAGTCTATTTGCACCTGTACATAGGTGTTATTCAAACTCCTAGGCAACATAGCCTTCTCAATAATGTCCAACGGACAACACGCATGCATGATGACACAATGTCCAATTATGTATGTTCATCAATGATGCATTCAACATAAGCATTGCCTCAATGACACATAAGCATTATTCAATGATCAACATGACATATCAACAATACATCTATTAAAAACATTGCCTCAATGGCATATCATCATTTCTTATCTCATTGAATACTGAATCAATAATTGCATAACCCACATAGGGAATCACACTTGCATCAATAATTCTCACTAGGAATATATGTTCCTACATACCATAATTTCCATGTCATGGATCCAAGAATTCTATTTTCAAAATCATTTCTTCTCTATTGATATGAATACATATTCCTATCACATTTAAGTAAAGTAAAATCCTTTAATCCAGGGTTTTTAGGTTATGTTTGAGTTACAAAGGACAAAGAACCATAATTCCAATCATTTCCAGCTCAAAAAATCTCATTTTTGGGTCTTGGTAATCGATTACATCACCCTGGTAATCGATTACCAACGTAACAGAATCTCTGTAATCGATTACAATCTCATTGTAATCGATTACATGATTCCCAGAACCACGATTCGTAACTTCAAGGCCCTGGTAATCGATTACACAGCCGTGGTAATCGATTACCAATTGGACAGAACCTCCGTAATCGATTACCCACAAGTTGTAATCGATTACGTGATCCCAGAAGCACCATTTCGTGACATCATAGGCTTGGTAATCGATTACACCACTCTTGTAATCGATTACAAGCTAGATAGAATCTCTGTAATCGATTACACACAAGATGTAATCGACACGATTTTTAATCACGATTTCGTACACTTAAGAGCTTGGTAATCGATTACAAGCCCCGTGTAATCGATTACCACGCGTAAACTTGCAGAAAACAGAGTTCTCCAGGTCCTTTAACTCAAACCAAACCAATCATTATCATATTTAATCAACTAGTTACTCAAATATACCTTCAAATCATGCAAGAGGCATCAACAAATCATACAAACCCAACAAAATGCACTATCATCAAGAACAACATAAAAATGAGAGAACTTTATACATGGATTTAGAAATCAATAACAACACACATACAAGACATTCCTTTACTACCAAGATTGGTTGAAGAGGATCATCTCCCTCTTACCGATTTGGAAGACAACACAAGGTGTTACCTCTTCTTGCCCTAGATTTTCATTTTCCCCTTCAAGAAGAACACCAATGTGAGTGATTTCCATAATGTCCACTCAAACCATGGAAAAATGAGTTCTTGATCACATAGGTGACCAAGAAAAACGAAAATGAGAAGAAAGTGAAAGAAAGGTGAAGACTTTACCTCCAAGCTCAAAGCTTTAGCTTCAATGGTGGATAGTGGAGGAAGAAGAAGAAGAACCAAGGATGGCCACAAGGAAAATGGTCTTAGAATGATGGAAGAAAGCTAGATATGGAAATGGGGAAGAAAGGAAATGAAGATGGTGAATGGTGAGGGGGTACGGCGGAGGAGGAAGAAGAAGAAGAGAAGAAGAAGAGAGAAAATATTAGGAAGATGAAAGTGAATATTGGGTTCCAATATTGGCTCTGCCGTGGAGAAGAGTGAGGAGGGAAGAGAGAGAAAATGTGTCCACAAGGAAACTTCTTGGAAGCTTCCTACAATGGGCTTTTAATTAACTCTATTTTTATTTTGAAAATAAGGCTAAAGGGGCTTGACACAAGGTAAATTTTGAATAACGTGATAAGATTTTTATTACATGTTATTATTTATTGGACAATAGTTATAGTTGGCAGAAGTCAGCATTAACAAATCTGACAGATCAATTCTTCGCATTGTTTTATTATTCCATCTGTTAAAATTTCTCGAAGGACGTGAAACCTTGTAAACTGTGTCCGGCCTCGGGTTTAGTAAGATCCCCCGTCGACGTTTCCATAGTCCAAGGTTCTCGGGAAAAATATTTCATTTTCCCGACTCTGCTCAATATGCAAGCAAAACGAAGAATATATTAAAATATTCGTCGTTTCTGAAAAATTCTGAAAGAATTCATATAAACCACAAACATCAAAAAATGACTATTCGTAATAAAATTTTCCAACTTTGGGAGTGTTACAGTCGTTTTGCCAATTCTGCCCAATGTGCACGCGAAACAAGGAATAATATTAAAATATTCCACGTTCTCTGAAAAATCTAGAAAATTCCTAAAAATCCCAAATATTGTAAAATGATCATTTATTCTAAAATTATAAATTTTCGGGATGTTACAACTCTCCCCTTCAAATAGAAATTTCGTCCTTGAAATTTTTATTCCTTAGGATAAATATCGACGTTGTTTTTTCACCTTATCTTTTGACCTCCATATCGCGCTTCTAATCACGTCAATTCAAATTGTTATTACCAATGTGATCTCCCTGCCTCCATGTGGTTTTGCTCTCCTACTCTCGATCTTACAGGAAGCATTCCATGGGTCAGACTCTCTTTCAACCGTATTGTGTCCTGTTCGATGATATGGCTGGGTCCAGAGATATATTTTCGTGATCATAACATATGGAAGACATCATGAAGATTTAAAAAGAAAGGATGGCAAAGATTAGTTATGGATACTGAACCAGTTCGAAAAAGAATTTAGGATAGTCCGTAGAATTTTAAAAGTGAGTTTGCTGGTAACTTAGACAAGATGACACACATTTAACAACGCCTTTCTTCATCCCTCGTTACCATCACTTCTGTTTTAGATTTTGATATACCCTGATCACTCTGGTGTGTAAACTCGGTTTACTCTCATGAGTTTCATTGGGAATGAACTCCTTAAGTTCTGAATCATCTGGTATTGCAACCTTCACATGTGAACATTAAGATTCTATCGAGTTCCTTCCTCGCATTCTGACACCATGCTTCGTCTTAATAGCTTCTTCTTGTCTTGTAGAAATTGGTCACTATTCTACTTCTCTTGAATCCTTCCCAATAGATCATTCGAAATAGAGACTATATCTAGACATACCTCATCCAGTGTCATTTCTAATGGCAGCCACCTATCCTCGAATTACTCTACTAATTCCTTCTTCTCGACCATCATAATGAAGGTATTAGGCAATTTCTGGTTCAAAGCGTCCGCCATGGCATTTTCTTTTCCAAGATGACTCTAAAGTTAGAGATCATGTTCCTTCAAAATCTTTAGTCACTTCTCTGCCTCATGTTTGGTTCCTTCTCATCGAATAAATACTTCAGGTTCTTGTGACAGCGAAGGGCATTGAATATTGCTCCATATAGAAAGTGTCTCTATATTCTTAGAGCCGATATAACCGTGGCTAACACCAGTTCGTGAGTCGGCAATTCCCAACGCACCTTCAATAATCTCGAGGCATAAGTTACAACTTCTCAACTTTGCATGAACACACATCCTAAACCTTGATGTGAAGCATCCCAAAACACTTCGAATGTTTCACTGGGATCGGGCAATATCAAAATCGGAATATTTCCTCAATCTTTGAAAAACTTTCTCCGCCTGTGATGGTCCGTAAAAGTTTTGATTCTCCTTTTGTAATCGGAGCAAGTTGTCCTACTATCTTTGAGAATCTGTCGATACTCCTTCGATAAAACCAACTGATCCCACTAGCTATGAACCTCCCTCACAGTTTCCGATCTTTCCTTTTGAAGAACTGCTTCAACCCTTTTTTTTTTTGAATCCACAACACTTCCTCCCTTTGGAATTAAATGTTCCAAAACGGAACCTCCTTAAACGAGAATTCGCACTCTGATACTTTGGCATTTACTTTCTCTTCTTTAAAGTCAGGAAAACTATACTGAGATGTCCAACATATCTTCCCATATCTTCGAGAATAGATCAGAATGTCATCATTAATGACAACGACGATTCTGTTCTAAGTAAGGATAGAAAATACAATTCATGTTGTCCAAGAATACAACAGGAGCGATTGTCACTCCGGTTGACATCACGAGATACCCATAACATCGAAAGCACACTCGAAAAATCATCTTGGGGACATTCTCTATTTCCACGAATCCATCGGTGACCAGGACATACATCTATCTTGGAGAGAACAACGATTTCCTTCTCACTGATCCATCAAATCATTTACCTTCCTCCGAGAATACTCATCTTTGATCATAATCTGGTTTAACTGGCGATAGCCCTCGTATCACCGAGAAATTTTATTCTTTTCCTTAACCGACAGCATCTTAGCTCAGCATGCGGAACTCTTTGGCCATTAGAGTGGCATTTATATTCCTTTTACTCTTGGTCCTCTATGGAAAACATTACATGTACCCTCAGGCTCCTTTCTTTTATGAGGCTTAGACCTTGTTGGCTGTTACGAGTTTAAAAGTCTTAGTTTCAAAAATCTCTAAGGTTTTTATCGGAACGACCTAGCCGACAATAATCAGAAAACTACCGATCAATTTCTAAAATCATAAACTCTAATAGATATGATTCGAGGTAAGCAAGATAGGTTAACAAAAGACTCGATCTTTAGTAGAAATAAGATAGATTACACAACTTAGGTGTCAACGACAAGTCTTAGTAACAAAAATGGAAATAACTTAAGTTGAAGATACGAAAGATACAGATAAATCCAAATGATCCATGTGGTTACAACTGGTAAAAGGAGAGGTTACCCCCAAAATTATACAGTACGATTATAGGGTCGTCGTTTGAGGCGTAACTTCCCTTGTTTAGATCTCCAAATTTAGAAGTTTCAGCACCTCCCAGGGTATAAGTCCTGACTTTTGCTTGTGGTTCCACAGCCCTTACAGCATTGACTGAAGAATTTTCCTTTGCTTGGTTGCAGTTGCGGGAGACGTGTCCAGGCTTTCCACATTTAAAACAGATTATCCCTTTGATCTTACACTCCTTCGTGAAGTGTTCCTTTCCGCATTTCATACATCTAGGCGAAGATGTCGGGGTCTGACTGGATACACCACCACTAGTGCTTTGTCCAAGAGTTGGTTGTTGTTGTTGTTTCCCTGATACCCGTGCGTATGGTTTTCGCTTAAACTGGCTAACTTTTCTATTATTCCTCTTTTGGAATTTAGGTAGTCCAAGTTTGCCCCAAAGCTGACTTTCTTCCAACAGATTCTGGACCTCAACTTCCAATTCTCGTTGTTGCGTGGCCTTCCGATCCTGGCGAGTTATCACCTCAGCTATCAGTTGCCTTTCTTCTGCAGTTGCAGCCATACTCCTATTGTCTTGTCCCGCGCTCACATGTATACGTCTATCACGAGCCACCGCCCTTGCATGTCTACTGCGAGTCATTGAATCTCTCTGAAAACGGACATAAATATAACAAACACAAAATTACTTCAAATATCGTTATCTCCCTATGAAAATCAAATATAGAGAGTCACACAATTCATACAATTCAAATAAGACAAATTCAATTCTATACATCCTAACAATCTCCAGCTCGAACTTCTTCATTCTGCTTCCACAGCATAATCCCTCGTAAGCCGTCAACTTCCAAACTGCTTCTCGAATCTAGTTTACACCAACTATTTCTTTCTCCAAAAGATCGGTTCTCCAAAACCTTTTGATCTTCTCACAAAAGAAATCCTATTTTCCTAACACAGTATGCCTAGGTGAAGTCATAGTTTCCTGTACACACAGACCATTACATATTGAGTAGGTCAATCCTCAATATCATGCAATTGTATAACAGTAGCCATCAACATTCAACCTACGGTAAGCCATGCATTCCTTTCCCATCATCTCAATCAAGAGACAAGGAAGTGCACAACAGACCAAATTCTAATATGCCTAAACATAGCAAGTCCATACCCCGGCTCAACAGGATGAACTGCTCTGATACCACCTAGTGTAACGCACCTAAATATATCAACTGTAGCGCAATCGTCATTACACCACAGTTACTAAATCCAGGTGTGTCACAGTCATGATAACAGTAGTTTCCAAAGTTTACGAGTTTAATTTTTCCTTTTTCGCATTTATGCATAAGTAGAAAATACGAGTCATGAATGAAATATAAATGTATTCAACCCTTAATACAATCATTGGCAAGAAATCACGTTCCTTATATATATATATATATAGTTTATAGCCAATTTACACGAATTACTGATAACATAGAATATAATAATTACAGAGTCAAATAAAATACAGCGGGAATAAAAACATTAAAGGGGAGGAGTAGTAACCCAGGGATGGGTAGTACCAGCAGACAAGGCCACAACCCCATATGCACATGACGCACGACGTCCCAGTTGACACGACAGGCATCAATGCCACCATGTGGCTGCACTCTTACGTAGTCGACGAAATCTTGTCCAGATGCTCATGACATTCAACCAAGGTATGGTCCCTCTTTATCTTCCTCACGATCTTTTATCAAATATAAATGTAAAACAGAAATGCACAAATATAGGAAAGAGGTGAGATTCCCAGCTTTCAGTACCAACATGGCAGCAAGAAAATAAACGGCGTCGAACGCCCACATAAAGCACAGTTAATAAATACAAATGCAGTAATACCCGAAAGCAATTAACGAGAGTAAAGCAGCAAAGAACAATAGTTAACATTATCCATAGCCAGCTAGCAACATTAGCATTACCAAGAGTCAAATAAGTATCACAGTCATAATAGTAAACACATTATCCAATTATAAGTGCTCAATGGACCATGTGACTGACAACTCACAATGCAACAAGGGTACCAAAGTTCCTACTCCATGGAACTAGACATAAATATCTTCGGAGTGAATGATCAAGGAGTAATACCAGTATCTCAGTAGCCTTAAAATATAGTGTGCTTTCTTTCATAAAATTGTTTGCGTAATGGCTTATACATTGTACCTCAACAATTGATCGCGATATAGGACAGCGTCTCAGGCCGGATCATTGGTTTGTTGCATTGGTCTATCCCACGGCCCCAGCGGAGCTACCACAGTCTATTGTGAGACACCCACAGCCCAACGCCCCCAGGGTCAACAACATATGACACCTACGCTTAGTCTATTTGCACCCGCACATAGGTATTATTCAAACTCCTAGGCAACATAGCCTTCTCAATAATGTCCAACGGACAACACGCATGCATGATGACACAATGTCCAATTATGTATGTTCATCAATGATGCATTCAACATAAGCATTGCCTCAATGACACATAAGCATTATTCAATGATCAACATGACATATCAACAATACATCTATTAAAAACATTGCCTCAATGGCATATCATCATTTCTTATCTCATTGAATACTGAATCAATAATTGCATAACCCACATAGGGAATCACACTTGCATCAATAATTCTCACTAGGAATATATGTTCCTACATACCATAATTTCCATGTCATGGATCCAAGAATTCTATTTTCAAAATCATTTCTTCTCTATTGGTATGAATACATATTCCTATCACATTTAAGTAAAGTAAAATCCTTTAATCCAGGGTTTTTAGGTTATGTTTGAGTTACAAAGGACAAAGAACCATAATTCCAATCATTTCCAGCTCAAAAATCTCATTTTTGGGTCTTGGTAATCGATTACATCACCCTGGTAATCGATTACCGTAATCGATTACCAATGTAACAGAATCTCTGTAATCGATTACAATCTCATTGTAATCGATTACATGATTCGCAGAACCACGATTCGTAACTTCAAGACCCTGGTAATTGATTACACAGCCGTGGTAATCGATTACCAATTGGACAGAACCTCCGTAATCGATTACCCACAAGTTGTAATCGATTACGTGATTCCCAGAAGCACCATTTCGTGACATCATAGGCTTGGTAATCGATTACACCACTCTTGTAATTGATTACAAGCTAGACAGAATCTCTGTAATTGATTACACACAAGATGTAATCGATTACCAGATTTCCATAATCACGATTTCGTACACTTAAGAGCTTGGTAATCGATTACAAGCCCCGTGTAATCGATTACCACGCGTAAACTTGCAGAAAATAGAGTTCTCCAGGTCCTTTAACTCAAACCAAACCAATCATTATCATATTTAATCAACCAGTTACTCAAATATACCTTCAAATCATGCAAGAGGCATCAACAAATCATACAAACCCAACAAAATGCACTATCATCAAGAACAACATAAAAATGAGATAACTTTATACATGGATTCAGAAATCAATAACAACACACATACAAGACATTCCCTTACTACCAAGATTGGTTGAAGAGGATCATCTCCCTCTTACCTATTTGAAAGACAACACAAGGTGTTACCTCTTCTTGCCCTAGATTTTCGTTTTGCCCTTCAAGAAAAACACCAATGTGAGTGATTTCCATAATGTCCACTCAAACCATGGAAAAATGAGTTCTTGATCACATAGGTGACCAAGAAAAACGAAAATGAGAAGAAAGTGAAAGAAAGGTGAAGACTTTACCTCCAAGCTCAAAGCTTTAGCTTCAATGGTGGATAGTGGAGGAAGAAGAAGAAGAAGAAGAACCAAGGATGGCACAAGGAAAATGGTCTTGGAATGATGGAAGAAAGCTAGATATGGAAGTGGGGAAGAAAGGAAATGAAGATGGTGAATGGTGAGGGGGTACGGTGGAGGAGGAAGAAGAAGAAGATAAGAAGAAGAGAAGGAGAAGAAAGAAAATATTAGGAAGATGAAAGTGAATATTGGGTTCTAATATTGCCTCTGCCGTGGAGAAGAGTGAGGAGGGAAGAGAGAGAAAATGTGTCCACAAGGAAACTTCTTGGAAGCTTCCTACAATGGGCTTTTAATTAACTCTATTTTTATTTTGAAAATAAGGCTAAAGGGGCTTGACACAAGGTAAATTTTGAATAACGTGATAAGATTTTTATTACATGTTATTATTTATTGGACAATAGTTATAGTTGGCAGAAGTCAGCATTAACAAATCTGACAGATCAATTCTTCACATTGTTTTATTATTATATCTGTTAAAATTTCTCGAAGGACATGAAACCTTGTAAACTGTGTCTGGCCTCGGGTTTAGTAAGATGCCCCGTCGACGTTTCCATAGTCCAAGGTTCTCGGGAAAAATATTTCATTTTCCTGACTATGTTCAATACGCACGTAAAACGAAGAATATATTAAAATATTCGTCGTTTTCGAAAAATTCTGAAAGAATTTATATAAACCACAAACATTAGAAAATGACTATTCGTAATAAAATTTTCCAACTTTGGGAGCGTTATAGTCGTTTTGCCAATTTTGCCCAATGTGCACGTGAAACAAGAAATAATATTAAAATATTCTGCGTTCTCCGAAAAATCCAAAAACTTCCTAAAAATCCCAAATATTGTAAAATGATCATTTATTCTAAAATTATAAATTTTCGGGATGTTACACGTACTGCGTGCGACGGAGGTGTCCTTCCGAGGTTTTAACCTTGGTGGGTGCGAAGGCAAGTGCGTGGGTGCATTCAGTCCTCTTCTGTTCGCCCATTACCATATTTGGATCTTTGAACTTGACTGGTTTTGACCTACGCCTTTGTGTGTCTTCCAGGGATTCAAATAGCTAGAAGGAGAGCGCTCATTCTCGAAGCGCCTGCCCTAGTTCCAGAAGTTCAGGAACCGGAGAATCAAGAGGCCGTGGAGGAGGCGGTTCGCATTCGCCAAGGTCCGGGATTACCTTATACCTGGGTTGCGGATGATGCCTTCGATAGGATCTCCCGCTATGAGTCTGGGGCCGAATTGGAGAAGTTAAAAGAATACTTGGAACTTACCGAGGAAGGATCCCGGGATGATGAGTTCCTGATCTTGTCCCCAGGGAGAGAATGGGTGTGTTCGACCCGTCAAGCGGGGGAACACTTCATGTTTCTCTACGAGGATTTCTTCACTAGGTTCGGGCTTCGGCTCCCTTTCAACGATTTTCACATCGCCATCCTCTGGACTCTTCACGTTGCCCTAGTCAAATCCACCCCAATGGTTGGGCAAACATCCTAGCTTTCAAGAAAATATGCCAGTTGTTGGGGTTGCAATGCTCTGATGGGGCGTTCTTCTATTTCCATACGAGGTATTCTGTTCACGGTGCCCACACTCATCAACAATCTTGGCTGTCGGTACGATCGCGACAAGGAAGAACAGTCTTCTTTCTATATTTGAAAAGTTATAAGGACTTCAAGAAAAAGTTCTTTAAGTTAATGGCGGTCGGTGGCACTCATCCTTTCTGGTTGGGGATTGGCGGGGAGCTAATGTTCAACCTGTATTAGAATTCGGCAGCATGGAGCATCCCCACTCAATCATTCGAGAGGGAGATCGACCACCTAGATGACGAAGAGATTGAGTGTGTCAATTTCTTCGAACTGTGGGTTGGCGAGGTCGATAAAATCTGGCCTAAGGATATACTGGATGTCGTGGATGATGTGGAACTTTGGGTTGTGCTAGGTAGTATAGGCCATTATTCATGTTTATTTTTGTTTCCTTTACCGTTTATGTGGATTTAATTGCTCGTGTTTGCTTTTCAGAGAGCTTGGCCGAGATGTATGAGGAAGGAAACACACTGTCCATTCTTGAAGCTCTGAGGGCTAGAAGTGAACCGGGGCCTTCAAATCTCACCACGGATGCAGTGCCAGTCTCATTACCCCGTCGGACCAAGGTACCAATTGCGGAGAGGGAACCGATCCAGGTGGAGGATTCCCCCCCACGTGCGAGGCGTTAGAGGAAAGCGGCTGGTGAAGGGCAGTCAGGCAACCAGGGTAAGAGGACCGTGGTTGAGGAAGGCACCAGTCCAAGTAGCAGGGGGCCAATCAACCTGTACCGCGAGAATCTGGATCCCTGTGAGTTCATTGACTTGTAGCTTCTAGATGAAGAGGTCGAGGCTAAACTAGCCCCGCGTAGCATGAGGGATACCTTCTCTTGTTTCGAGACTCTTGGGCTCCGTCTTTCTTTGGAGGCTTGGTACCTGGAGCATGTGCTCGAGGACCATGAGTAGAAGTTGGCGGAGAAGGTGGCTGCTACGGAGCGGGGCGAGAATCAGCTCTTGGAGCAAAGGAAGAGGCTGTAAAGGCCAAAAATGATGCTGAAGCCTGGGATCGGGAGTTTAAGAATGAAGTGGCTGCCCTGAAGGAGGCGGTGAAAGAAAAATAGGCCAACATGGAAGAGGTCAGAAGGTGTATGGCTGAACTAAGAGCTGAGAATGAAGGTCTTCGCGCCGAGAATGAACGTCTTGGCGGCCAGGTTACTTCCTTGAAGGGCGATGTCGGGACGCTTATTACTGTCTGTACCGATATCAAGGAACAACAGTTCTGGAATGCCATTAACCAAGTTCAGCTCTTCAATCCCGGGGTTGATCTAGTTCTGAATTCCCTAGACTCCAGGAAGGTCGTCCGGGATAGCCAACTCGTCCTTCCTCATCTTATTACTGAGGGTCCAAGTGCTGGAGACTCTTCCGTCCAGGTTCGTGGTCCGGACCCTCTTGTAGAGTGATTCAAATGTTTATTCTTGCCCCCTGCGTGGGGTTTTATTTTTGTATAGATAGAAATGTTGTTCTGTTTTTTCGGAGTTGTAATTGAATTGACTTTTGTTGTATTTCTTTGTCTATTTCGGGGTCCAATGCCCTTTTCGAATTTATGAATTTTGACGAGACCGCGGTCCGGGTCCAACGCCCATTTCTGTTGAGTATAGGGCTCCCTTTAGGACTTCGCGTGATAAAAGATTTTAGGAACCTTGGGTTAGGATCTGATGTCTAAAGTGGATTGACATTCGGGATTCGTGCCTAAGGCAAGAGACCTTGACCTTAGCTTAGAATCCAATGTCCACAGCGAATTGGCATTTGGGATCTGTGCTTAAGGCAAGAAACCTTGTCTGGGGTCCATTACCTTCTGTTTAGATATTTAGGATGCTGCGTGACTTTGGTTTGGGACTGGTCCTTGCCGGGGTCTTTCGTGCTTATGGTTTGGTGCGAGAATTTTCCTAAGTCAGGATTTTTCTAATGCACGACCTATCTAGCGCAAGACAATTTCCCGGGTGGTACCATGGGTCTTTCGTGCTTATGGTTTGGTGCGAGAATTTTTCCAGGTCGAGATTTTTCTACTGCACAACCTATCTAGTACAAGACAACTCCTCGGTTGGTACGATGAGTCTTGGGTCATCGTGGCTGGTCTTTGAAAACTTCGTTTAACAAATTGCACTAACTTCGTGATGGATGCTTCATTAAATATCTGGAAGGACTAATGTGCATATAACAATTTGGGCAAATCAGACATAAAGTAGACTAGGAGACTAGGCCTTAAAAGGCACTTAGCTGTAGTACTTTTTGAGTTTATCTGCATTATAAAAATTCTTCATTGGCTTGCCCATCAATGTTTCTAGAGTGTAAGCTCCTTTGCCAGTACTGATTACGATACGGTAGGTGCCTTCCCAGTTAGGGACTAATTTCCCTTGGGAGGCATTCCTTCTGCCAATGTCAACTCTACGGAGTACTAAATCGCCTGGCTGGAACCTTCTAGGAACGACCTTCAGGTTGTACCGGGCTGCCATTCTTTGCTTGGTTGCGGCATCGTGTATGTGCGCGATGCACCTTCTTTCCTCCAATAGATCCAAGTCTTCCCTGATTAACCTGAGGTTATTATCTGCTAAAAAGTTCTGGAGACACCAACTCGGTTCCCCTATCTCCACCGGGATCATTGCTTCACATCCATAGGTTAGTTTGAATGGGGTTTCAGCCGTTGTGGAGTGAGGAGTGGTTCGGTAGGCCCAAAGGATGTGGTCTAACTGCTCGGCCCAGTTCCCTTTGGCGTCGTCTAGTCTTTTCTTTAACCCCCTAACGATAACACGATTAGCCGCCTTAGCTTGCCTGTTTGTACGAGGGTTTTCTATGGTGATGCAATGATGCTTTATCTTAAGCCCGTTGAGTAGTTCTTCAAATCCCTTGTATTTGAACTGCGTTCCGTTATCTATTACGATGGACTCCGAGACCCCGAATCTGGTAATAATGTAGCACCAGGTGAACCTTTGAATCCGGGCTGAGGTGATGGTGACCAAGGGCTTTGCTTCTATCCACTTGGTAAAATAGTCCACAACTACGACCAAAAACTTCAACTGCCCGGGCACTTGAGGGAAATGACCCAAGATATCCATGCCTCATTGGTAGAAAGGCCAGGGTATGGATGTCGTGGACAGTTCCTCTGGCGGGGCGTGATAATGGTCGGAATGTCGTTGGCATTTATCACACACTTGGACGTGCGCAAGGGAGTCTGCCTCCATCGTGGGCCAGTAGTAGCCTGCCCTGAGTGCCTTTAACGCTAGAGCCTTGCCTCCTAGGTGGTGTCCACAACTCCCTTCGTGGACTTCTGCTAGGACGTACTCGGCTTCTTTCGGCATGAGGCATTTGAGGAAGGGTAAAGAAAACCCACGCTGGTATAACTGCCCATCGAAGATGGTGTATCTGATCGCGACTTTTTTCAATTTAGCCGCTTCCTTGGAATCCTCGGGGACGCTACCGGACTGTAAGTATTCCAATAGTGGTGTGATCCAGGTATGCTCTTGCCTGTCGACCTAGAAGACCGCTACGTCGGAGACAGCAGGGTGCGAGAGGGTTTCCTGAATCACCGATCGGTTGTTACCCGACCTCTTGGTGCTCGCTAACTTAGACAGGAGATCGACCCTAGAGTTTTGTTCCCTGGCTATATGCTCTACTTTAACTAGCTGGAAGCTTGGGAGGAGTTCTTGCACTATCGCCAGGTATTTCTATAGGAGGGGCTCCTTAGCTTGATATTTGCCTCGGATCTGGGAGGTAACGAGCTGGGAGTCGCTACAGAGTCGAATCTTTGAGGCTCCCAAGTCTCTGGCCATTGCTAGTCCGGCAATGCATGCTTCATCTTCTACTTGGTTGTTTGAGGTGGGAAATTCGAACCTTAACAAATTTTCGATAGTCACTCCTTCAGAGTTCTCCAAGATTACCCCAACGCCGCTCCCTTTTGGGTTTGAGGATCTATCCTCAAACACGGTCCAGGAGATCTCCTCGTCATTACTGGAGTCCGAAGTGAGTTCGGCCAGGAAATCCGAGAGTGCTTGTGCCTTGATTGCCACTCTGGGTTCGTAGGTTATTCCGAACTCAGAAAGCTCGATAGACCAAGCAATCATCCTTCCTGCTAAGTCCGGTTTATGCAGTATCTGTCGAATGGGTTGATCTGTCCTTAGCACCACGAGATGGCACTAGAAGTATTGCCATAGTCTTCTAGCCGTGATGATGAGTGCAAAGGCGACCTTCTCTATCTTCTGATACCTGAGTTCGGGGCCTTGTAGTACGTTTCTCATGAAATAGACTAGCTTCTGGCCTTTCGGTGTTTCCCTGATGAGTACCGAACTCACAGCCTCCTCGTGGACGGAGAGGTACACGTAAAGGGCTTCCCCTGACTCTGGCCTTGTGAGGATAGGAGGGGATGCCAGAAGGTTCTTTAGGGATGCGAAAGCGTCTTCATATTCTTGTGTTCACTCGAATCTGGTCTCCTTTTTTAGTAGTTTGAAGAGAGAGAGGGATTTGTGAGTGACTTTGGTCAAGAATCTAGTGAGAGCCACGACCCGCCCATTTAACTGTTACATCTCTTTGACGTTACAGGGACTATGCATGTCGAGCACCGCCTTGCATTTGTCGGGGTTTGCCTCGATACTGCGATGAGTCAGCATGAACCCCAGGAATTTCCCGGCCTGGACTCCGAATGTGCATTTCTATAGGTTAAGTCTCATGTCGTGCTTCCTTAGCTACGCAAACACTTCTTCGAGATCCGAGGTGTGTGATCCAGAAGATGGGGTCTTGACTATCATATCGTCGATATAGACCTCTAGCATTCTCCCTATCTGTTCTTCGAAAACCTTGTTCATCATCCTCTGATAAGTGGCCCCGGCATTTTTCAACCCGAATGACATTACCTTGTAGTAGTAACTTGCCCTTTCGGTGATAAAGGCTATTTTATCTTGGTCTCCGGGATACATCAGAATCCGATTGTAACAGGAGTAAGCATCCATGAAGGATAGTAGCCAGAAGCCAGAGCAGCTATCAACTAGCTTGTTAATGTTTGGAAGGGGGTATGGATCTTTAGGACACACCTTATTCAGGTCAGTGTAGTCCACACACATCCTCCATTTCCTGTTTGACTTCTTTACTAGGACAACATTTGAGAGCCAAGTGATGTACGAGATCTCCCTGATGAAGCCGACGTTTTATAACTCCTTGACTTGCTCTTCGATGGCTTGTTGCCTCTCGGGGCTAACTTTTCTCTTCTTCTGGGAGACCGACTTTGCATCCCATTTAATGGATAAATAATGGCAGATGAAAGTGGGGTCGATCCCAGGCATGTCAGCGGATGTCCAAGCGAAAAGATCCTTATTTTTCCGTAAGAGTTTTAT
Organism: Ormosia emarginata; assembly: GCA_029884605.1. Lineage (NCBI taxonomy): Eukaryota > Viridiplantae > Streptophyta > Magnoliopsida > Fabales > Fabaceae > Ormosia > Ormosia emarginata. The sequence continues at coordinate 40,414,860 of JAQQTP010000088.1, forward strand.
CAACTGGGTCTTTTTTTGCTCTTCAAGGTTTGTTCCTATCTTGGTGACTCGGTCAGGGTTGTCACCCAGCTGGAGTAGGATCAATTCTCCTTCGGGCTGGGGTCTTGTGCCTCAGATTTCCTCATGGACATCTAACTCGGTCATCAGGATGTTGACTTGATCGCGGGCGAGACTGGATGTTCATGCCTTTGTTTTTCTAGAAGCCCTACTGATCTTTAAACTCTCATTATAGCATTTGCGGGCTGCAATCTGGTTGCCCTTGACCGTGACCACTTCATTGTTCCTATTGAGGAACTTCATGGCCTAGTGGGCGGTAGAGACTATAGTGGCAATGCCATTTAGCGTAGGGCAGCCCAGGATGATGTTGTAAGCCGAGGGACAATCCACGACAAAAAATCTCACCTTCACCCTTTTGTAGGTGTCGTCATTACCTAGGGTCAAGAAAGTTTCAAAGTAACCAACCAGAGTAACTTTTTCTCTAGAGAAACCAGTTAGCTTGCCTTCATACGGTGTAAGTGCGGACAGAGAGAACTCCAGTCTCTCGAAGGCATCCATGAACATTATGTCCGCTGAACTCCCCTGATCTACAAAGATGCAATGGACTTCGGCATTAGAGATTATTCCGGATATGACCAGAGGGTCGTCATGATCTCGGATAATGTTGCCATAGTCCTTATCAGAGAAGGATATGGATGGCGCGTCCTTGTTCTCAACGTGGGGTTTTCACGAAGAAGAGCCAGATACGCTCAGGACTGTTGTCCAAAGTGCCTTCTTCCCGGAGTTATTAGACGGGCTGCCCCCTGCAAATCCCCCTGAGATGGTACTAATGAGTCTGTCTTTCCTGTTACCCCCGCCTTGAGTATCCCATTCCTCGCCCTGCCTGCTTTCAGCATTGCGGCACGGTGGGGTCCGGGATCTTCTGGTAGGACTCCGGCTTCGTTTGGGGCGCTGGTTTGGACTTCGCCTGGGGCTACGACTTCGACTCTGATCCCTGCGCCTCTTGCGGTCTTCTCCTCCTTGGAGACTGTTGATGTACTTTTCCAGTCGTCCTTCCTTGATCAGAGATTCGATAACATCCCGGAGTTAGTAACAGTCTTCGATTTCGTGGCCATAGCTCTTGTGCCACCTGCAGTGTTTCTAGTGGTCCCTCTGGAACAGCTTCTTTGCGGGCGGAGGCCTCTTGATATCCTGGAACTCGGTTTGAAGGACCTCCTTCAAGATTATCTCTCGAGGGGTGTTCAAAGGAGTGTATTCAGAATACTTGGGCCAATACTGTTCGCTTCTAGAGGGGTCACGAGGTTTGTTGGAGTTGTGGTTCTTTTTCTGGTGGGCCGGTTCGCCCTTTTCCAAGTTCTCTTTGGCCCTGGTGACTTCTTCTAGCTCGACGTATTTGTCAGCCCGCAAATGAAACTCATCTAAGCTTGTCGGCTTCTTTTTTGCCAGAGATATGAAAAAGCCCGAGTCAGTTTGGAGTCTGCTTTTGGCGTAATGGAGGGCTATCCTGTCGTCTAGATTTTCAATGCCTATGCAGGCCTGATTGAACCTTTTGACATACTCGCGCAGGGATTCAGAATTTCCCAGATGGATCCCGGAGAGAGAGTCGATTGACTTTGGTCGTTCCTTTACTGTGGTGTAGTGTTGCAAGAAACATTGCGTTAAGTCTTCCCATCTGGTGATCTTTGTGCGTAAGGTGACCAACCAACGGAGGGCGTCCTTCTTTAGGAAGAGGGGAAAAGCCCGGCATAACAGTTCCGGGGTGTACCCGTAGAGTTGCATGGGCTGAGCGTAAGTGCCCAGGTGCTCCTGGGGGTTCGTAGTTCCATCATAGGCCTCCAAATTGCTCGGAAGCTTGAAGTTCCTCGGAACCCTGTATGCTATTAGAGCATTAGAGAATTGTTGTTGACGGTCGGGGGCCGGGTTATGGTTTCTATAAACCCCAGCGCCAGTACGCTGGACAGTGTGCTCATTATGAGTTACATCTCGCTCTCCGTTGTCGTTGTCTGTCCTCATCGATCTTTCAAGGTTCTTTAACCGACGGCGCTGTTCTTCCAGCTGACGCTGTTGGCCCTAGATGAGCCCTATTTGTTGACGCAACAACCCTCGAAGGCCATTCTTCATTGTTTCGGATTTGACATTGTCTTCGTAGTGGGACGTGTGGTCCACGTTGTCATGGGAAGTTCCCAAGCGAGCATGCACAGGGATCCTAACTCCATGGTTTGTATTGTTTGCTCCACCATGAGGAAAGATAAGCTTGTTATGAATTGAAACCCTTCAAGATAGAGCAGGGCTTTCAGCAGAGGCTAAGGTCTCATGTCTATCATTGAGAGTTTCTACCATAGCAGCGGGCTTACTTCTAGTGGCGGAGGTTTTTGGTGGTGTGATGGAAGGAGGGTTGCGTTGTGCTGCTGGGCCCTGTATTTGGCCAGGGGCAGCATGCGCAGTGCTTCCCTTCCTTTGGTTGTGTCTTGTGCTTACCATGGTTAACGTAGGAATCGAAGTTTATCAGATTCCCACAGACGATGCCAATGTTCTGAAATGGATTCAGAGGGTACCTGAGAAAGGCACGTATATAGTGGTTTCCTCCTTGTGCAGCTGCAGCCAAGCATATGAAGTCCAGGGGGTGGGTACCTGCAATGGGACTCCAACGCTCGAGTCAGGCAGTGTACAAGTAGGTGTTATGCGAGGGAATAACAGATCTATCTTTAGGTTAACTTAGCCTAGTATATATAAGGAGAGTGTGACTAGAATCCTCATGCAATCCGCGTAGGACAAAGGTACATTAGGATCGTGCCTTGACAGAGGTTTCAGCCCATAATTGTTGCGGTCCGTCTCTGACCTGTTGGGACTATTCCACGATCATTGAGGTCCATCTCTGACCTGTCGGGACTGTCCCACAATCGTTGAGGTCCGTCTCTAATCTGTCAGGGCTGTCTCCTTAGTGGCCAATCCTTATTGTAGGCAGTTATGAGAAACTGCGTAGGTCTGACGATCGTTATAGTCTGATGTCATGGAGTGAGGTCATAAGGCCTTGGTCGGGGTGTTTATGGAGGAGTTTGGTGGTTTATACGTCAGGTTGATCCTTTCCAGATGGGACCCTGGACTACGGTCCAGAACAAGTTGGTTTAATGGTTTTGTTTTTGGGATATGAAAATTTAAATTGTTTATGTGATACAAGGTTTGGTTTTAGCAATAGAAGAACTTATGCATAGAGTTCAAACTAGATTTTATGCAAGACATATATGGGCAAACTATAACAAGCATTGGAAAGGTAAATAGTATATGGATACTTAATGGGCTTGTGCAAAATCTACAACAAAAGAAGAGTTTGTAGCTAGCATGTACAATATTAAGAGAATGAATGAGAAGGCTTGGGAATGGCCATCTAGAATTCAACCAGAACTCTAGTCTAGATCTGGGTTCAGTACTTCCACAAAGAACATGATTGTGTTGAACAATATATGTGAGCTATTCAACCCAGATTTTAAAGTATAAATCCAAGCCTATCATCACAATGGCATAAGAATTGAGATGCTAAATTATGAGAAAGATGAACAAAGAGAAATAGCTACTGTAAGGGCACATTAGTCCAATCTATCCAGCACGACAAAAGAGATTGGAAAAGAACAAGAAAGAGAGTTTTAATTGGACACCACAGTGGGTTAGAGATCTAGATGGCAATTAGTTTGAAGTTTTCTGCAAGCTCAAGAAAATGAAGGTTGATTTGGAGGCATAAACATGCTCATGCAAAGAATGGGACTTGTATGGTTTCCCATGTGCAGCTATTGGCTACAAAAACCTGAATCCAGAGCTTTATGTTCATCCATTGTTGTTCAAGTTTAGTAATGATTAGGCCTATTTACCATTAATTCAAGTTGTCCTTAGTCAAGAGTTTTAGCAGAAGACTAGCCACAATCCTATCTAACCTTCACTTATAAAGAGACCATTTGGAAGGCCTAAGAAGAGAATCAGAAGGAATGGTAATAATGAACATTAGGATCCTCACAAGCTGAAACAAAATTATAAACCCATAATGTGCTCAAAATATGGTCAACAAGGACACAATAATCAAACATGTAGGGGCAACTAGGGAAAAAAAGAAGAAAAAGAAGAAGAGATAAAATGAAACATAACAAGAGACGACAAATGAAGTTCAAGGGAATGAAGGCATTGCTGGAGACATTAATCCAAGTGACTATGGCAATAAGATGCAATATGAAGTCCAACTGTCTAGTCATCCATAACCTTCTCAATTTTTAATTCATGCATCCAGCAATCAACCAAGTTAAGTAATAAGCTTGAAATTGATTTTATGTTATCTTAAGTTGGGTTATATAAGATTCTAACATTTTTCTTTGTTTAAGGATACAACAATGCCTAATGTCCATATGTCTAGTCCTCAACCACCATCTCAGCCTTTGGTTGTTGGATTTGGCAGTCAATCAAGTTAGGTATTTAGCCACTAATTTATTTTATGGCATACTAAATTCGGCTATATCACATTCTAATCTTGTATCTCTATTTAAGGATGCAAATATGCCAAATGTTCAGCTATCTACCACTCAACCGCCCTATTAGCCTTTAGTTGCTGCATCTAGTAGTTAAAAAATTCTGATAATAACATATTTACTTGTTTTAAGTGATTGAGGGTTGGCCTAATTCAGTTGCTAACATTTATTGGTTTTCTGTGATTGTAGGAGGTGAAGACAAGAAGGACCCTAAACCTTAATTCTCAACGACTCAGACCATGGAGTAATGGATAGGTTAGACAATCCAACCATCTAATGTAACATCCCGAGAAACAAGTTAGGCTTGTAAATGGTCACAGAGGTAGCCTAGTACTTGTTTAAAATACCAGTTCAGTTTTGTGACAAACTGAGTCAATTTAGGTACTTTGCTGCAACACATAAGTTGAAAAGTAATTTAAAATGACTCAAATAGTAGCATAAATTGCTAACTTGAGGGAAACAAGTATGGATAACTTGTTTCTAGGTCACAAATGAGTTAAATAAGGTACAGTTAAAATTTAAGAATAATCGGAGTTAGTTTTGTATTTTTAAGCATACTGGTTGTGCTTTTAATGCCAGATTGACTCCCAGCAGATATGGGAAAATAGAATAAAGGTGAAACAACAATTTAGATGAATCCTAGTATTTATTCTAAAGTTGTTGAAAGTTAAAAAACTTAGATTAGCATAATTCAAGTGTGCTTAATATATATAAGTTTTAGCACAGAAACTTAAGTTATCCTTTTATTCTCTTTTTCTTTCATTTCCTCACGAGCCCTCAGTAGAATAGAGAAAAGAAAGAAAAGAAGAGAGGAAGGGAAGAACGAAAGGAGAAACGAAAGAAAAGAAGAGCCAAGAGCCAAAGATTAAAGCTCAAGCTTCAAGATCATCAATTTTATGACTTCAAGAGGTAGGGGATTCTTTCCTATCAACTTTCATATTCTTTATTTTTTTTACCTCATGTTCGTTTGAACATGTTTGGGTAAATGAGGGGTTTGTTTAAAGGTTCCTCATGGTTTTGGAATATACAAAATTATTGAGAACCAAAGTTGAGCCATATTTAAGCTAAATCAAGTATAGTGAGTGAATTTGGCCTTTTAGATACCTATTAAAACTCCTAAAGTAAGAGGTAAGAACTGGGTAGCCTTGAATTGAGTTTGTGAATCTTTGATTCACGTTTTAAGGAGACAAAAGAAAGATTGAGAGTAAAGCTTAATTATAGATCATGAGGTAAGTTGGCAAACCATGAAAGCTTGTTTTAGAAGCTTAGAACTTGGTTAAAAATTACATGACATAGCAACTCAAGAGGTTGCTCGTATTTTGCTGTTTCTGCACAACATAAATAATCGGTTATTGAAGCCTTTTAACCGATTATGTGAAGTGGTCAGAACAAGAAAATTCAGTTTTATAATTGGTTATGGTTGAACCTATAACAAGTTATATATTTGTTTAAGCTTCACGATGAGACATAATCGGTTATGCAAATTTGCTAACTAGTTATGAACAATTTAGTGAGGTTTGACTTAGTCTAATAACCAGTTAGGAAGCTCATCTAACCGATTATTTAAAGCTGCAGAAAGCTTGTAGTAAAGGTCCTAACCGATTACTAATTTATGATAACCGGTTATTGGATGATTCAAAATAGTTTATTGAGCAATCTAACCGATTAGGAGGGATCTTAATTGGCTATGGAATAAGTTGAAAATAGATTTCTAAGAAACATAACCGATTAACCATCAAGGATAACCAGTTATGAGCTTGATGAAAATATATTTTTATACTTTCAAGAGTAAAAGCAGCCTTAGTTAGTTAATGGTTTGATTGATTAAAGATCAATCAACATAGTTAAAGGAAGTTTGAAGCTCTAGGAGCCTTGCATAAAGCTGAGTGCATGGTGACTCCCTCATTAATTGAGGTTGAGTTGTTTATGCAAGTTTATTAGAGAAATACTCTTTTCTCTTAACAAGTTGAGTTGCAATTAGTGTTTAATGATCCTAGCATGATAAGAGAACTTAAATGATGATAGAAATCATATAGGAATTGACCTTGGGTGAGAACTTGGTTGATTATGGCATAATAACGTGGTAAGGGGTGTTTTTCTGTAGAAAACCACCATATAACCGATTACCATGAGTTAATAATTAGTTATGGATCTTGTTCAACTAGTATTTTCGGTTCTGAGTTGATGAATAACCGATTATGAAGAGCTCATAATCGATTATGATGTTTTAAAGAATCAGAAACAAAACATGGCATCTTGACAGCCTGTGAGCTGTAGATATCGAAATCACTTGATTTTGATGCCATTTGAAAGATAAGACATAAGGTTTCATGTGGTAAAAATTTCACAATTATTGAGCAAGTCAATCAGTACCAGTTTCTATTTGAATCCAAGGAAGATTCTGCAAAAAGAGGCATTCTGGCAGCTAGTAAACCAGATTGCATAATTTCTTGCTCCGATATCGTATGGACATGAAACTAGCTCCATTTTAAAGCTAACATGAAGGCTTATTGCCTGTAAAATTTCAGAATATTTCCACATGTAGTTTATTCCCAGTTTCAATTTAAAGTCAGGTCAGAAACGGGTAAATCAAAGAATGTCCTATTTTGACCTCTACAAAATGTCGCATAACTTTGGCTACAATTAGCCAAATGAAGCAAGGTTTATGGCATTGGAAAGTTATGAGAAAGAGCTATATGCTCATAAAATTTCAGAATTTCTGAAGTTATAATGCATGTTTGGTATAATCTTGAAAATAAGCCTTTTTAGGCAAGATTTAAGGTGTTTTGGGTATGGTTTGAGCCCTATAAACACTAGTAACTCTTTTAATAGTTAGAGTTGAGTGCCATAAGGCCTAGTTGGCAATAGTTTAGTGCCATAAGACTTAGTTGGCAGTAATTGAGCACCATATGACTTAATTGGCAATATTTGAGTGTCATAGGACCTAGTTGCACGAGATGGTTCCCCTATGGATTGAACCTAGCAAGTGGTTCCCCTATGGGTTGAACCTAGCAAGGGAGCAGGGTTGAACCTAGCAAGTGGCTCCCCTATGGGTTGAACCTAGCAAATGGCTCCCCTATGGGTTGAACCTAGCAAGTGGTTCCCATAACAAGTGGCTTCCCTATGGGTTGAACCTAGCAAGTGGCTCCCCTATAGGTTGAACCTAGCAAGTGGCTCCCCTATGGGTTAAACCCTAGTAAATTGGATCCCTTATGCAATAAGGTTGAACCCTAGTAAGAATTGACTCTCTTATGGACATTGCCGGGCAAGCCTAGTAAAGTGGTGACACCAGAGTGTTTCGTAAAGGGATTAGTTATCCTAGTAGTAGACATTGTCGGGCAAGCCTAGTAAAGTGGTAACACCGGAGTGTTTCATCAAAGGACTAGTTTTCCAAGGCTAGGCCAAGGATGTTATATCCAAGCCATGGTATGGATTAGTGTATCCTACGCTAGGCTGTGGATGAGAAATCCTATGTCAGGCTGTGGATCAGTATATCCTATGCTAGACTACGGATGAACATATCCTAGGTCAGACTAAGGATAAGAAGGCTTAATACCAAATGAAGGAATACAATTCCTAAATATAATTAAGTTACATATATGAGTTTTAATGTAGAAATATATCTTTGTATATATTTAGTTTTAATACCATGAGATATATATTCTTACTGAGAATTTTATATTCTCACCCCATTATGTTTCATGATTAGCAGGTCAAGACCCTACAAGAGGGTAAGAAGATGGAGAAAGTAGAAGAATTAGAAGAGTTTAGTTTTTTGTTTTTAATTTAAGACTTATGTATTATTTTATAATTGCTTTGAGAATGTAAAGGTTGTATATTTGTATATGAATTTTAGATATGGCTCTCCATAATGATTTGTTTAAATGTTATGGATTAGTTGTTGATTAGGTTAGAAGTAGCATGTCTAATACTGTTTATCCATGTATATGTCAGATATACTAGAGTACAAATATTAGGATGTTACATCTAACACTAAAGCACCAAGACCATAGAGGTATGAAGTGGGTTTGACCTTAATCACAGGGATACAAAGAGCCAATCCAGGTGCTCCCTCTCCAAAGTACAAAGTAGGTGCTCCCTAGTATAGTGTAGGATAATCCAATCATCTAACACTTAAGCACCAAGACCATGGAGGTATAGAGTAGGTTTGACCCTAATCATAAGGATGCAAAGAGGCAATCTAAGTGTTCCCAACAAGAAGGCCTCCACCAATAAGACCTCCAAGTGTAGTACTTCTTTCACCATTTCACGTATCATCATCTCAAACTTCAACACTCTTTCTACCATCTCAGTTGCCATCATCCTTTATGTCTTCAGGATTCACTTAGTTAGAGAAGTCAACAATGTATGACAAAAGAAACTTTGTTAGTTGCTTCCAGTGCAAGTAGGAGAAGATCACTCAGGCTGTTGGGCAACAAAAATGATTCTGAATCTGTCCCTGGTCCAAGTGCTTGATAGCATTTACCAAATGTACTACTCCTATTGGGTTTTTTTAGATGTAAGCTCCAAATCCCTTTTGAGCTTTTATAATTCATATATTGTTTTGATGATAGCAATAATATTGAAAATTATGTTTGAATCTTCTTAATGCTTAACACAATCTTTATGGAGTAGTTCTTGCTATTATTAAGCCTTTTCAAGATTAAACAAGTTTCAACGAAGCTTCTGAGTAATTTAAAAAGGGTAAGAAGATCAAATTTTGACATGAGAAAGTTCAAGTGAAACCTAAGAAAACTCCTGAAAAATAAGAGAAAGTTCAGCATAAGAAGGATCTGAGAAGACTCTGAGAAAGTTTGAGAAAATGAAGAACTTCGACATTGATTAATCTCAAGAAGTTTTCAAATCAACAAGAGAAGAGTTTACCATTAGAATCCTCAAGAAGAATCAACAAGCAGATGGTGAAATCTAAAAGGATGAGAAGATAGAAGTTTTTCAAGATTGAGAAGGTTGGATGAGAAAGTTAGTTGAGAAAGTCTAGCGAGAAGTTTTGTGCTGAGAATGCTCATGAGAAGGTTGGCCCAGAAAAAGTTGCTCGACCTTCTCACTTAAAGTTTGACATGCTAACTTAACAAGAAAATGACTAAATAATGATCACCTGTGTAATAGCCTAATATATATACCCTGTAACATCCCGAAATTTAGCTATTTGACAGTAATGACAAAATTATACTGTTTTGAAATTTTTGTATGCTGTAAAAATATTTTGGCTATTCCGTGACTGTATTTGATCGTTTTGTGTGATTTGCTCTGACTCAGGAAAATAATAATTTTCGGGCCGGGAAAAATATTTACGTATTTATTCGGAGTCGGGGAATCTTACTAAAGCCAATTTCGAGAGATACGTGTCATAATCTTTTAATTTTTAGAAATTATCTGTGAAATAAAAATATACTATATTTTTATTTATACAGCAGACAAATACTTACTGACTTATAAGCAGTATGTTCTATCCATTGTGTAATAATTTCTGTAACTATTGTCCATTGGATAGTAGTTTCCAAAAATATCTTGGAAATTAATCATGACAATCTTTATGACGAACCAATAGGAAAACGTAGCTTGTTTACTAAGTTTTGAAAAAGTAAACGATAGTGGCTTGAATTCTCGAAGCCAATAGAAAACTAGTCTCTTTGAAATAACTCAATAAGATTTGGTCAAGTTTGATAGTTATATGTTGAACCAATAGGAATTTAGTCTTCCTTAATCAACCAATTAGAATCTAGTCTTCATTTGATAAACCAATTAGAAGTAGTCATCTTTGATGAACCAATAGGAAAGCTATAGAAATAAGATTAACCAATAAAATTAAGTCAACATTTGTGGCAAAGACTTCTCAAGAGCAACCAATAGAATTTGGTCAACCAAAACGACAACCAATAGGAATCAAGTTAGTAAACATTCAACCAATAGAAATTGGTCAAGAATAGTGGTTAGACTAGTTAACTATGCAACTAAATGGAATTAGAAAACTTAAAGTAAGTTAGTATAAAATCTAAGTAGTAACTAAATGAAACAAAATCTAGTTTGCTTCCCATTAGGCTACACGATTTTGGAGAGCTCTAGGAGTTTCTAGAAAACTTATGATGTTACATTCAAGTAACTAGATAGTTAGTGAAGAAGTTAAGAAACCTAACTAAGTTAGCTTAAATAAGTTAGGAAGTAATGGAATTAGGAAACTTGGTTAGTTTCCTATTGACTTCGTAGTTAGGAAACTTCAAGAACTAGTTGGCTACTTTATCTAAGCCTATAAGAAAGAAGCTTAAGGATGTTGTCTTTGAATGATAACCATTGATTTAATCTATGGTATAGATTGGTCTCACAAAGTGGCAAGGACCTTTTGTGACCCTTGGATGGAAAGTATGAAGAGAAGTTTTTGACCCTCCATTTTGGAGATGCATCTTATGGCTAAGATTTCATGGAGGAGAGATCCAATGGTTCAAATTCAATCTTATCATTTAGAAACCTACACCAAAGATCAACCATTGATTCAATCAATGGCTCTTAAAGTCTCAAAAAATGGCTAGATGAACTTGGACACTCCTTTGGTGTCCAAGGGGGGGCTCATGGTTTTGAGAGCATTAGGAAGGCTATAGGAAAGCTTCTAATTCATTTGATCTCATCTTCTTCATTTTCCTAAAGCAAATTTCACAAATCCTCTCATTTTCTCTTCTCCATAGTTTCAGCCAAGCAAGAGAAAACCCTTCTTCCATCTTCAATGAATTCTATCAACATCATTTCTTGAATCCTTACATCAATCCAAGCATCTTTATAGTTGAAGCTTTGATTAAAATTATCCATCTTCAAGGAGTTCTTTCAAAGCTAAAAATTACACACAAAAACTCTCATCTTTTCCTTTCACTATACCTCACGGCCAAGGGCCTAGAAATCCTCTCCAATCGCTTTTAATTTCATCCAACCTAGTTTCCTAAATCTACATGATATTCTAAGAAACTTTCATATTAGAGACTTTCTCTAAATCATCCATCTTTAACCTTGATCTTCAAGTTCAAGGTCAAGAACCTTTAGGTGAAGATTTGTGTTCTTCATCTTTCTTTTCTTTGGTAAGTCTCTAAGACCATATTTTGGCTTATGGTCATCTTTGATATCCTTGAATATTAATATTGTATGTGTTTCTTTGTTTTCAAGTGCTACTTGATGGAGTAGATCTATTTCAAGAGGACAAGCAGGGAGCTTTGGAGGAAATCACCAAAAGGTAAGATGAAGATTACCCACATCAACCATGTGTTGGTGGTGAACAATGGATGTGTGTGTGGTGAAAAATCTATAAGGATTTATTCACTTGTTTGTTTAAGAGCTTTTCATATTTATGATTATTGGTGATTGATATGTTTATTACTTTGATAATATGCTTTAGTATATATTTCTGATGCATGATGATTTGTGTATGTAATAAGATATGATTTACATGACAAAGGAAAGTATGTTGGTTTCAAAGAACCATGGAGGCACACGACCTCAAAGTTATTTTGGGAGCAAAAGATTCTAAGTATTTTACTAATTATGAGTTTTAGATAAAAAAAGGTAATAAGTTAATGATTTTAAGGATTTGCAAAAAAAGTGAATATGAAAATGAATAAAGATTTTATGATGAAGCTACTTGTGATTTTCGGCTAATATGCCAAGAATTGGTAAATTAAGTAAAAAAAATGATTTTAAGAGTAATCTTAGATGATTATTTGTAAAGGATTTAAAGTAATAAATTTTGAGATTTTTAAAGCAAGTGAGAATTATTTTTGGAAACTATGAAATTGGTAGGATCAGTTTATAAAGAGAAATAAATTGATGACTTGACGTTTACTGACGTATAGCTCACCCGTTGGGTTTTGAGGCGCGTTAGAAAATTTTAAATTGGAATAATTGATTTGAAGGAAATAATGATTTTGGGGAAATAATGAAAAATATTACGTAAAAGATTTTTTTTAAGTGACGAAAACATGGAAAATGAAGTTGGAAATGACATTGATTTTTGAAAAATCCAAAATGATGTTTGAGATATTGAGAAATGTTTTATGTAGTTGAAAAATGATGAAAAATGATTTATGCGACTTGAAAATATGATTTTTAAGCTATGCGATTTTGGAAATGTTGAAAAATCACTACGTGATTTGGAAAACGTGTAAATATTTTTACGTGATTGAGAAAACGTCAGAAAATGGTTACGCAATTTGAAAACATAACAAAAGTGTTACGCAATTGTGAAAATGTGTTAAAAATGATACGCGATTGAAAATACAGTAAAAATACTATAATAACTGATGTACTGGACTCGGATGTATCGATAATATTATGTAATTATATGAGCAATTATATAATATCCATTGATCTTATGATATTAGACAATTGTATGGGCAGTTGTTCTAATTTCATTTGGGAATCCTTTTAATGATGAAATTAAGAGATGCATTGAGGCATATGATAAAATTGAGACATGCTTTTAGGTATTCGTGCATTGAACAGAATTGCATTGAGGTATTTGTGCATTGAACGGAATATAACTGATAGCTATTATGGCCCTTGTGGTTGAAGAGTGAATGAGAATTGAAAAGTGAGATCTATGATGGATCTTGAGGGCATCGAGACGCGGCAGACAACCAGTGGACAATTGGCAAGTACCATGTGCCACTTGGTGACGTAGTCTGTTGCAACGTATTGATGATACTCGACAAGAACACGATTCTTTCCGTGGACTAGTAATGTCATTGGGCTAAGGCTGACATTTATTCCAGAACATTCATCTCGAAATTGTGAAAACCTCCATGGAGTGGGAAATTGGTTTAGTATGCATACACATGGTTAGTACACATATTGTTGTGGCATGATAAATGTTCATATGGTGTGACATCATCAATTCATATATATTGATGGTATTTGTTATGATGAAATTAGGACTGATTATTATACTATGATATATGATTATGGAAATTGTTTATGAAATGATAACATGAATATAATTATGATAATTGTGTGTATGGAATGACTTTGTCATTCGTATCATTCCTTGCTACCACACTGGTATTGATGAAAAGGGGATCTCTTCTCTTTGTTGTATTATTTTGTTGTACTTGTATTATTAAAATTTGTATAGCAGATGGAACGAGTTTCTTAGACTTAACTGGAGGCAAATATTCTGAGTTCAGTGACAACATTGAGGAGTGGCTATCCCAGATTCGTTGGTGTGCAGTTTTGAATAGGAACAGATATATGACGCATCAAGATTGATATAAGACGGAATAAGTATGTTGAGTTTTCTCATTAGTGTTTTACCGTGCTATTAAGTAGGACCCGTCATGAGGTTTGCTACTGTTTAAAATTGAGTCTGTAAGTTTTATGTTTCCTAAATAATTGTTAAATATTGTGTGGTGTCTGTTATATGAATCTCAATTAGTTCACTATATTCTTAAATAGTACCTATAACTTTGATAAATTTATATTTTGAACAAGAAAGAAGTTTTTAACTCACATTTTAAATAATTAAATCTTTTATAATTTACCTTAGTTTTCTTTTGTTGAGTTAGAAAATGTGGCGCCTGAAGGAGGGTGTTACATACCCTAGTTTATCTAACATATATCTAGATAAACAGTATCAGTTCTGCTACTTCTAACTAAACATCAACTAATCTATAATATTTAAACAAATCATTATGGAGAGCCATAACTAAAAGTCATACACAAATATACAACTCTACATTCTCAAAGCAAATATAAATAATTACATAAGCTTTGAATTGAAAATATAAACTAAACTCTACTAATTCTTCTGTTATCTTCATCTTCTTGCCCACTTGTAGGGCCTTGACCTGGATTTACATGAAAACACAACGAGGTGAGAAATAATAATTCTTAGTATGAGTAACCAATATGATCTATTGATTATTTCTATATCTCGAGTGTCTTATGTTTGATCTAATTGGACTTCATATGTGCTTAATTGTCAGTTTTTAGCTAAGTTTCTAAATATGAAGTTTAATCGGAGCTTTAGTATGAAACTATGCTTAAGTATGTTTATAAACACTTATAATTGCATTGTATTTTTCAGGAGATCTTTGAGTGTTTAAGTCCATTAGCTTCAAACCAAGCTTGTTAACCACTTAAGGAGAGAGTTAAAGATTCAAGGAGATCAATATTTTCCCTAGAAGCAAAGATAGAAGAGTGTACGTGAAGAATAAAGGCTGAATATGAAGAAGTTAAGTGACACAACTCGTGTCCCAAGACACGGGGTAGGCCATGTCCTTCTCTGGTACTTCAACAGGATTCTACACTGAGCTTGACCAAAAACATGGCTCGTGTCCTCAGACACAGGGTAGGCTGTTCCTCCTTTGATATCACAAATTAGACCCAATTTCTGAGTGTCCCCGAGAACACGGCCCATGTCCTCTGACACGGAGTAGGCCATGTTCCTCTCTAACTTCAATTCTTATGGAGATTATATTGACAGACCCAAACACGGGGCAGGAGAGGGGCGTGTCATAAGACACGACCCGTGTCCTCAATTCATAAACTTAAATTCGAATTCTAATGAGGAACTAGGGATCAAAAGCTATAAATAGGATTACTTAGGGTCCCTAAAAGGTACATCTAGACTGGGAGCTGCTAAGTTACTGAAGAGAATACGAAGAACAAGAGAGAAGGAGATTCGATCAAAGATTGAAGACTCAGGTTCGAGCAATCAGAGATCCATCAAACTCAATCGTTGGAAACTAGTTTAATCTTTAGTTTTCTTTCACGCTTGTATTCTTGACAATGTTTTCCTTTACTCTTTCTTTTGATTTTGAATTCGTCATGCATTGTTAAATTTCTTATTTGGTTAAGGGAAGATAAAGCCCTAGTTTTGATTATGTGAACCTTACATATCTCTTTATATTCAATACAATTGTATTTTTATTCATATGTTTATGATCTTATTTCAATATTAAGGTTTTTATACTCTTTGCCAAATTTCGAAAGTGGTAAAACTAGGATTGCTATGCGCGGTTGTGGTAGGAGGACTAGTGAGACATATGATCTAAGTAATTTAATCCCAGTGTATGATTAGATCTTAGTGTGATTGGTTTTCTGAATCTTAATGCTATTATTAATTAGGTGTAGGAGCGGTTGCTTTATAATTAACTAATGATTAGGGTTTGATTTGAGCAGTTGCTAAATTAACTAAAACTTAAGAAAAACAAAGAATTAATCTCACAATTATATGAGAATATAATTGATCATATTAGTATAATGGATGTGTAGGTTAGCATTATCATATAAATCTAGCAATGGATTCCATCTCTTAACCATTATCTTTTAATTAGTAATTCAAATTGTGTTTACTGTTATTATTTTAGATTTAATTTCTGTTTTTAGTTTTAATAAACAAAACCCCCTTTTTTACTGTTTACTATTTTTGAGAGTTTAAATTAGGAATCAACTTACAGTATTAATTAAATTAGTTCTCTATGGATTAACTCTTGCTAACTACATTTGGTTGTAAGGTTTTTATATTTTTAGTGGAACTTGGCAACTGATTTTGTTTGTAATTTTCATCACAATTCTCAGCACACCAAATTTTGGCGCCGTTGCCGGGGAACTAATTGTCTAATTACGCTATTAATTTGTTTCCTATTTTTCACTCTATTTTTATTTCAGCTTTTAATACTTTAATTCCTTCTTTCCGACTGTTTTACAAGTGTTCATGTCCAGTGAAGAAGTGAACGTGCAATTGAGGAAATGAAGGCATTACTTTGAACATATATCCTCAATTTACCTTCCAATTCACATTTGCTGATATTGAAGCTGCCCGCCATATAGATCTATCAAGTTCTGAGACATCTGATGAAGTGGTGATGGCAGAGTCTACTCTGAGGATGTTAGGTGCTCTAGACTTAGACCAACAACCTCTATGCATAGAAATTCTAGAAACTAAAGGAGCATTTGAGTTGAAATCCGGCTTAACCATCTTTTACCATCTTTCAATGGATTAGCTGGGGAGGACCCTAATAAGCATTTGAAAGAGATACATATGGTTTGTTCTAGCATGAACCCTACAAGAATTTTAGTAGAACAAGTCAAGCTAGAGCTTTTCCCTTCTCATTTAAAGATTCTACAAAGGAGTGACGATACTATTTGTGTAACACCCTAATACAGATATCTGGATATATCATAGTTACACAACGATATATAAAGATAACGGTACTAGAAAAGTCACTTTCTCATACTATATTCTAACATATATCCATAATCACAACTGAGTAATTATAGAAAGCCTTGAGCGATTGCGGAAAAACTTAAACTCATATACAAACTTAGCCACAAGGGGGCTTATTGTAATACATATAACATAAAACTTACAGAACAAATATAAACTGATTACATAAGTTCTGTCTACTTAAAGCAATAAAAACTACTCTAGTCTTCATGCTTTCTCTTCTCACCCTTAGCAGGGTCTGTACCTCTGTACCTGCATCTATGCCTGCATCTGGATTTATATGGAATAACAACTGGGGTGAGAATTAACATTCTCAGTAAAAGCAATTCCAATACCATCTAACTATAATATTGTATATAACAATTATATAACAGATGCTATAATTCTAACTTAGGAGCTTTCTCCTCTTTTCTCATATCTGCACACTTTCTTATAGTGTGATATCAACCGATAGCCTACACACTGTTAATATATACAATGCCCATACAACTATAAATACCAACAGTAACGGACAATGCCCATACAATTGTCCATGAATGTAATGAGAATGATATGTAATATGAATATGTCTAAGGAATCCTAAGAGTATGTGGATGAAATGCAAATGCAGGGTTTTGTTTTTAAATACATGCAGAAGTTTATTTTGAAAATAAGGAAGTTTACTAGGAACTAGTCAGTATATCATCCATTGGTAATTAGAGGGAAAGCTCATCCTCGCATTACACATATCCTGGCACGCTGAGAAATTTGGGCTTCATCCTTGTCAAAAGAGCGTCTTTGGATTTCCCACTTATCTCCTTTGGCCTTCGAACTGTGAGACATCAGGGTTATGTCTTTCTCAAAAATCCTTCGGACACCCATCTATCTCCTTTTGCCTCCATGAATGAACATCAAAGGATACTCACTAAGATCGATACTACTTGACTAATTCATAGACTTACATACGTACTTATATACTTAGTTCCTTTACGATCTAAGCATATTCTCCTAGGAACTTTGGCTTTTTATGTTTACTATTTGTAATGAGGAGAATCTGTAACCTCATACTACATGTAACCTTAGCATTTGGTTAGAAATACTTGTCCCCTTAGGAACTTCTCTGATTTCTTACCCTCTTAGCTAAATGACCTCACATCATATAACGTTACATTCTCAGGTAAACATTACTAGACCATTTCTCATACTTGTACCTAACTCCACCTCATCACTCATATTTCTTAAGTAATTTCTAACGCAACACTATGTTGCTGAGGTATTAGATACTTACCTATGGCAAACCACTAATCTTGGTTGCACTAAGGTTCTTTCTCTTCATATACATACTAGATTAACTAACTAGTGTGTGAAAACCTTAGTGTTATGTTTATCTCTTACATAAACACCATCTTAACTTTCCTATAGACTCAACTCATCCTTGTGAAAGAGTCTATTTTAACTAATACCTCATTCAACCTTACTTAAAGGAATGCGTGAACATTTCTCTAGAACTTTGCATACTTAATGAATGTAACAAGCTTACAAGTCAACATTCATTCTATTGTGTATTCTACAATACACAAGGTCTCACTTCATTAGAGACTTAGTACATAAACATTCCATATTTGGAACGGATACACTATCTCGTCTTATCTCCACTCAAGTAACCTAACTCAAGTGTAATTCTTACTTACAACTCTTAGTTGTTCAAGGTCTTAGGTATCTTTCTAAGATAATCCACTACTCTTGGATATCCTAAGGTTCATATCCTTCTCATTCTCTACTAGAATGAATACTATTATGCATACTAGCATACTTGTCTTCATTGCACCATCTCATCACATCTTAAGTGATATCTAATGCAATACTAAGTTGCCTAAGGTGCTACTAAAAATTCTAGTGTCCAACTTTCTCAAAAACACCTCAAATCTTGCCTAAAAAGGCTAATTTTCAAGATTGCACCAAATATGTATCATAACTTCTAAAATTCTGAATTTTTATGTGCACATAGCTTTTTGTCATATCTTTCCAATGCCACAAACCTTGCTTCATTTAGCTAAGTGTAGCCAAAGTTATGCGACATTTTGCAGAGGCCAAAACAGAGCATTCTCTGATTTACCCATTTCTGACCTAACTTTAAACTGAAACTGGGAATAAACTGCATGTGGGAAAATTCTGAAATTTTTACCACATGAAGCCTTATGTCTTAGCTTTCAAATGGCATCAGTTTCATGTCCATACGACATCGAAGCAAGAAATTATGCAATCTGGTTTACTGACTGCCAAAATGCCTTTTTCTGCAAAATTTGTCTCAAATTCAAACAGAATCTGGTATTGATTGGCTTGGTTTAATATTCTGAAATTTTTATCACAAGAAGCCCTATGTCTTAGCTTTCAAATGGTTCTAGAATCAGGTCATTCCGATATCTACAGCCCAAGTTATGCAACAAACACTGCAGGCTGTTCAATATTTTCCTGTTCTAGTTTTAGGCCTCACACCGCGGCGCCACACTCCCCATGCCGCAGCGCCCATAACAGAAGCACGATTCTGCATAATTCTACAGGGCATGTTACTGTTCTAATGGTCATTTGCACGGATTTTAGCCATTTCCCATCAGTTTTGAAGTGATTCTAAGTTCCTAACTAGTTCATTAACACTTAGGAAACATCAATCACCATTCTAAACCTCTTGATTTGGATTCTTGAACCAAAATCATGCATGCTTGATCCTAAGCCCCAAAATGGGCATCAATGGTTTACATGAATATTTCTAGGTTTCTAAATTCAGTTTATGACATGAACAAGTCATAATTGATCTAAGAAACATATCCATGCAAACCAAACACATCAAACTCATCTAGAACTCAATTTAGCATATTAGGTTGTTAATATGCATACATAGAGAATATAGAGAAAATAGATGAGTGGAAGCTCTAAACCCCTACCTCTTGAAGACTCTTAAAGATCTTGAAACCTTGAACTTGATCATTGATCTTCCTCTTCCTCTTTTCCCTTTCCCCTCTTCTTCTCCCTTTTCTCCCTTTTCTTTCTTTTCTCTCTTTTCTCTCTTCTTTCTCTGTTTTTTGGTTCTCTGCCGAGGGAGAAGAAAGAAATAGGGGGTGGGACATGGAGGGAATTAAGAAAAAAGATTAACTTAAGTTTCTACACTAAAACTTATATCTGCTAAGGACACTTGAATCATGCTAATTCAAGTTTCCCAGCTTCCAACAACTTTAGAATAAATCATAGGATTCATCTAAATTGTTGTTTCACCATTTTCATGATTTTCTATATTTGCTGCTAGTCATTCGGTATTAAAACGCATAACCAGTATGCCTAAAAATACCAAACTGACTCTGATTCTCTTGAAACTTTTACCACATCTTACTTAGTTTATTTGTGACCTAGAAATAAACTCTCTATGTTTATTTCCCTCAACTTAGCAAAAGTTGCTATTATCTGAGTCATTTTAAGCTCCTTTTCAACTTCTGTTTTGAAACTAAGTACCTAAATGAACTCAGTTTGTCACAAAACTTGATTGACATGCTAAACAAGTCAAACGCTACCTTTGGTAACCATTTACCAATCTAACATGTGTTTAAGGATATTACATTTCTCCCCTCCTTTTTAAAATTTTGTCTCCAAAATTGCTCACCTCAAGTAAACAATTCTGGTTAAACAAAACTCCACACGAAACTTCTGCTTCCATGCAGTCCTTTTTCAATACCAGCTTTTCCCATCCACCTTTTTCTTAACGAGATCTTCTTATCTTAAAGCTTTTGATCTCTATGCTTATGGATGGTAAGCTGTACTAAAACATAACTTAGCTTTGAACTCCTTCTTATAAGGCTTTCAAAACCAGGTGTGAATCTAGTATCTCTATCAGACACTATATCCACTGAAACTCCATGAATCCTAACTATTTCTTTCAAAAGTAGTTAAATTACTCTATCTAGAAAATAGCTAACTTTACTTAGCGAAAGATGGGCAGATTACTTAATCTCACCACATTTCCCTGCAGTTTAACATATTCTATTATGTTCATTAACATACTATGCCACTATACATCTTCCTTACTCTTGGAAAACCTTAGTAGCCTCTTGATAGATGGTATACTTTCTCTGGTGAGCTTCCTCCGGAATCCTTTTTCTTGATTTTTGACCCTCTTGGAAAACAAAGTTGTCTCTAAACTTCGTTATTCCCTCTTAGTCATAACAAAATCCTTTAGGGTTCCTTAGAAGATCTGCTCGCACTAGTCCCTTAGAGCTTCATTCTCCTTCTGAGCTTCAAAGAAATCTGAGTCTTTAGGCCTCTTACTATGTCCAACTTGCTCACTAAGAGACTATCTAGAATCATAGTCACCGCTAGACTCAAATTCTCAAAAACTCTCAAGAAATTCACTATCTCTTGGACTATCATTTGGGACACCTATAGGAATTTCCTACCTAGTGCATCAACCACTTCTTTGGCCTTACCCGAATGATATCTCAACTCAAGGTTATGAGCCTTGAAAAACTCTATCCATCTATTTTGCTTCATGTCCAGCTTCCTCTGATCAACAAGCGTCTCAAGTTATCATGATCGCTGAGCACCTTTAACTGGACTCCTTATGAGTTATGTCTCTAAAACTATAAGGTAATCACCACTATAGTTAATTCCAAATTATGCCTAGGGTAATCCTTCTCTTGCAGACTTAACTGCCTTGATGCGTAGGCATCTACCTACCTCTATTGCATCCGAACATACCTTAGTCCCATCTTCAAAGTATATCTGACTACCTAAAGCTCTCACGGGAATTTGGAATTACCAATACTAACGTAGTAATCAACCTTCTCTTCTACTCTTGGAAAACAAACTCACTATCTAGAGTCCACTGCTGAGTACCACCTACCTTAACTGGCCTAATCCAGGTAGCACTAACTGAGAAAATCCACTGATAGATTCTCTATTCTTGGATACAATGGCTACTCTACCCATTGTACTTCTACTTAAACTCTACTAAAATTCTCTGCAATTTCTATCTTGAGAAATTACATAACTCTTAAACTGTACCACTTGTAATCCAAAACTGACTTTCGGCTTACTTGGCACTTAATCACTTCTTTTCCAAAAGTTTTCAAAACTACCCTTGACACACTCTTCATGTCCTTTTGTAATCCTAGAAAACTCTCAAAAATCTACTCTTATTTACTCTGTTTCTATGACAACCAAGTCTTAGATCATCTCCTGAGAAAATTCAAAGCTTTTCTCAACTGATATACTTGATTATCCTTTTCTTTGACGAAGACATTTATTCTTGATATTTCCTTTGTTCAACTTACCTTTAACATAAGGCACAGTCTCACACACCAACTAAACAAGAACATAACATCATTTGTCTCTCTAAAACAACCAAACCATAACAACAAGGTAAGCAAACTAGATTCACAAAGTAAATCAACATGATCTACAAAGTAAATCTATTCTCTTTTTATACATACCTTAAAAGATTTCTCTTTACATGTGTTCTCATCTTAAACCAAGTTGGAAGATTTCGTCGCTTCCTTTTTCCAAGAATCATCTCCCTTACGATGTCCTGATTACTCTCTTATGCAGCACATGGATTACCTATCCAAAAACGGTCTACATCCATGTATCTTACCACATCTAGCATGTCTTAGTGACTTGAAGCTTGATATACCTCTTTCCTTAGAGTTGCTTATCTAAAAGCACTTTACTTATACATATCATTACTCCAAGCTTCCACTGCACAACTCTGATACAAATTGAGATCAAGAGGCACCCTTACTGATCTCAACATCTGATCTTTTCCTCTTTAGGAACCTCTACTAACTCTTGTTCCAACAAGGTTCTGAGATTATCTACTTCTACAACTCTATATTCACTGACTAGAGCGAAGAAGTCCTTAACCTTCTTTTGCATTGCAACTCTTCTAATGTCCTCTCCAAGTTCTACTTCAAATTTTACTTACTTCCAGTCTTCATCTAGGTTGGACGTAAAATAAGAAAAGAACTTTTGACATTCTTTGAATTACTTCGCATACAGGTCTTCAGTAATATCCCCTTGCTCTGACTTTAGGAATTCCTACTCCTTTGCTTTCTATAACTCAAGGGAATAATACTTATCTAGCAAAGTAACTCTAAACACCTCTTAGGTGGTTCGAGTACTAACCATCTCTAGTAACCTCTCTGCTTCATCTTAACAGCTTTCGGCTTCTCCTACTAACCTTTACGAAGCAAGGTCACCATTTGTTCATCAGCGCACAACATGACCTCAAGGATCTCTTCCATCATGTGAAGTCATCTTCTGGCTCTGACTGAACCAAACTCTCCCTTGAAAACAAAGGATTAACTTTCTTGAACTCTGAGAAATACTGATTCCTCAAAAGTTCCTTCTCGTCCCCGCAACTAACTATGCGAGTCCTATTCTATCGCGTCTGATAGACTTCTACTAATGGCAGTCTGCTCTCTCAATACAGCAGTCATTTCTCTAAGAGCTCTGGTTATCTCCTCATTACTAGTCTCCTAGTCTCATAGGTTCACCTGGTAGTTGCTATAGTTTCCTGTACACATAGAACATTATATATTGAGTTAGCTAGGCTCAATATCATGTACTTGTGTGACAGTAGCTATTAGCACACATACCTAAGGCTAGTCATGCAATTCCATCTGCATATCTCAAAAAGAGATAAAAGAATGCATAACTTTCTACTAAACTGCTACTTATGCCTAAGCATAGTTAGTCCATACCCCGGCTCAACAGGATGAACTGCTCTGATACCATAATGTAACACCCTAATACAGATATCTGGATATATCATAGTTACACAACGATATATAAAGATAACGGTACTAGAAACGTCACTTTCTCATACTATATTCTAACATATATCTATAATCACAACTGAGTAATTATAGAAAGCCTTGAGAGATTGCGAAAAAACTTAAACTCATATACAAACTTAGCCACAAGAGGGCTTATTGTAATACATATAACATAAAACTTACAGAACAAATATAAACTGATTACATAAGTTCTGTCTTCTTAAAGCAATAAAAACTACTCTAGTCTTCATGCTTTCTCTTCTCACCCTTAGCAGGGACTGTACCTCTGTACCTGCATCTGAATTTACATGAATAACAACTGGGGGGAGAATTAACATTCTCAGTAAAAGCAATTCTAATACCATCTAACTATAACATTGTATATAACAATTATATAACAGATGCTATAATTCTAACTTAGGAGCTTCCTCCTCTTTTCTCATATCTGCACACTTTCTTATAGTGTGATATCAACCGATAGCCTACACACTGTTAATATATACAATGCCCATACAGCTATAAATACCAACAGTGATGGACAATGACCAGACAACTGTCCGTGAATGCAATGAGAATGATATGTAATATGAATATGCATAAGGAATCCTAAGAGTATGTGGATGAAATGCAAGTGCAGGGTTTTGTTTTTAAATACATGCAAAAGTTTATTTTGAAAACAAGGAAGTTTGCTAGGAACTAGTCAGTATATCATCCAGTGGTAATTAGAGGGAAAGCTCATCCTCGCATTACACATATCCTGGCACGCTGAGAAATTCAGGCTTCATCCTTGCTTAAAGAGCATCTTTGGATTTCCCACTTATCTCCTTTGGCCTTGGCATTATCGAGACATCAGGGTTATGTCCTTCTCAAAAATCCTTCGGACACCTATCTATCTCCTTTTGCCTCCATGAATGAACATCAAAGGATACTAACCAAGATCGATACTACTTGACTAATTCGTAGACTTACATACGTACTTATATACTTAGTTCCTTTACGATCTAAGCATATTCTCCTAGGAACTTTGGCTTTTTATGTTTACCTTTTGTAATGAGGAGAATCTGTAACCTCATACTACATGTAACCTTAGTATTTGGTTAGAAATACTTGTTCCCTTAGGAACTTCTCTGATTTCTTACCCTCTTAGCCAAATGATCTTGCATCATATAATGTTACATTCTCAGGTAAACATTATTAGATCATTTCTCATACTTGTACGTAACTCCACCTCATCACTCATATCTCTTAAGTGATTTCTAACGCAACACTATGTTACTGAGGTATTAGATACTTACCTATGGCAAACCACTAATCTTGGTTGCACTAAGATTCTTTCTCTTCACATACATACTAGATTAACTAACTAGTGTGTGAAAAGCTTAGTGTTATGTTTATCTCTTACATAAACACCATCTTAACTTTCCTATAGACTCAACTCATTCTTGTGAAAGAGTCTATTTTAACTAATGCCTCATTCAACCTTACTTAAAGGAATGAGTGAACATTTCTCTAGAACTTTGCATACTTAATGAATGTAACAAGCTTACAAGTCAACATTCATTTTCTATTGTGTATTCTACAATGCACAAGGTCTCACTTAACTAGAGACTTAGTACATAAACATTCCATTTTTGGAACGGATACACCATCTCA
Organism: Ormosia emarginata; assembly: GCA_029884605.1. Lineage (NCBI taxonomy): Eukaryota > Viridiplantae > Streptophyta > Magnoliopsida > Fabales > Fabaceae > Ormosia > Ormosia emarginata. The sequence continues at coordinate 40,440,041 of JAQQTP010000088.1, forward strand.
TCTTATCTCCACTCAAGTAACCTAACTCAAGTGTAATTCTTACTTACAACTCTTAGTTGTTCAAGGTCTTAGATATCTTCTTAAGATAATCCACTACTCTTGGATATCCTAAGGTTCATACCCTTCTCATTCTCTACTAGAGTAAATACTATTATGTATACTAGCATACTTGTCTTCATTGCACCATCTCATCACATCTTAAGTGATATCTAATGCAACACTAAGTTGCCTAAGGTGCTACTAAAAATTCTAGTGTCCAACTTTCTCAAAAACACCTCAAATCTTGCCTAAAAAGACTGATTTTCAAGATTGCACCAAATATGTATCATAACTTCTAAAATTCTGAATTTTTATGAGCACATAGCTTTTTGTCATATCTTTCCAATGCCACAAACCTTGCTTCATTTGGCTAAGTGTAGCCAAAGTTATGCGACATTTTGCAGAGGCCAAAACAGAGCATTCTCTGATTTACCCATTTCTGACCTAACTTTAAACTGAAACTGGGAATAAACTACATGTGGGAAAATTCTGAAATTTTTATCACATGAAGCCTTATGTCTTAGCTTTCAAATTGCACCGGTTTCATGTCCATACGACATCAGAGCAAGAAATTATGCAATCTGGTTTACTGACTGCCAAAATGCCTTTTTCTGCAAAATTTGTCTCAAATTCAAACAGAATCTGGTATTGATTGGCTTGGTTTAAAATTCTGAAATTTTTACCACAAGAAGCCTTATGTCTTAGCTTTCAAATGGCTCTAGAATCAGGTCATTCTGATATCTACAGCCCAAGTTATGCAACAAACATTGTAGGCTGTTCAGAATTTTCCTGTTCTGGTTTCAGGCCTCATGCCGCTACGCCACACTCCCCATGCCGCAGCGCCCATAACAGAAGCACGATTCTGCATAATTCTACAGGGCGTGGTACTGTTCTAATGGTCATTTGCACGGATTTTGGCCATTTCCAATCAGTTTCTAAGTGATTCTAAGTTCCTAACTAGTTCATTAACACTTAGGAAACATCAATCACCATTCTAAACCTCTTGATTTGGATTCTGGAACCAAAGTCATGCATGCTTGACCCTAAACCCCAAAATGGGCATCAATGGTTTACATGAATATTTCTAGGTTTCTAAATTCAGTTTATGACATGAACAAGTCATAATTGATCTAAGAAACATATCTATGCAAACCAAACACATCAAACTCATCTAGAACTCAATTTAGCATATTAGGTTGTTAATATGCATACATGGAGAATATAGAGAAAATAGATGAGTGGATGTTCTAAACCTCTACCTCTTGAAGACTCTTGAAGATCTTGAAACCTTGAACTTGATCATTGATCTTCCTCTTCCTTTTTTCCCCTTCCCCTCTTCTTCTCCCCTTTCTCCCTTTTCTTTCTTTTCTCTCTTCTTTCTCTGTTTTTCGGTTCTCTGTCGAGGGAGAAGAAATAAATAGGGGGGGTGGGACATGGAGGGAATTAAGGGAAAAGATTAACTTAAGTTTTTACACTGAAACTTATATCTGCTAAGGACACTTGAATCATGTTAATTCAAGTTTCCCAGCTTCCAACTACTTTAGAATAAATCATAAGATTCATCTAAATTATTGTTTCACCATTTTCATGATTTTCTATATCTACTGCTAGTCATTCGTTATTAAAACGCACAACCAGTATGCCTAAAAAGACCAAACTGACTCTGATTCTCTTGAAACTTTTACCACATCTTACTTGGCTCATTTGTGACCTAGAAATAAACTCTCTATGTTTATTTCCCCCAACTTAGCAAAAGTTGCTATTATCTGAGTCATTTTAAGCTACTTTTCAACTTCTTTGTTGTAACTAAGTGCCTAAATGAACTCAGTTTGTCACAATACTTGACTGGCATGCTAAACAAGTCAAACGGTACCTTTGGTAACCATTTACTAATCTAACATGTGTTTAAGGGTATTACAATTTGCCACCTGGATCTATTAAGTCATGGCAAGACATGACTCGAGCTTTCCTAGATAGATATTTCCTTGCCTCAAAGGCTACAACCATTCGAAAAGAAATTTGCGGCATCCAACAAAGGCATGGGGAATCACTTCATGATTATTGGGAAAGATTTAAGAGGTTGTGTGCTAGCTGCCCTCAACATCAAATTAATGAGCAACTTCTAATTCAGTACTTCTATGAGGGTTTGCTAGTGATGGACCGCAACATGATTGATGTTGCTAGTGGAGGAGCTTTAGTTGATAAGACTCCTCAAGAAGCTCGAAACTTGATCTCAAGAATGGCTGCGAACACTCAACAATTTTTCACTCAGAATAACACTAAAGTGAGAGTAGTTAAAGAGGCAGAAACGACTACTTTGCAGCAACAAATGACCCAGTTGACTGCAATGGTTCAACAACTTATAGATAATGGAAAAGCACCAGTGAATGCTTGTGGGATTTATTGCTATTCTGGACATCCCATTGATATGTGTCCCATTCTACAAGAGGACACAAATAAGGAGGCAAAGGTAGTAGGGGGATATTCTGGACCTTCCCAAAACTACAACCCTTATTCCAATACTTATAATCCGGGGTGGAGGGATCATCCTAACTTTAGCTATGGAAAATAACCCCAGAATCAATCACAAGCCTATGGACCTCCAGGATTTCAACAAAGGCAAACACATTTCCCTCATAGACAAGAACAAGCTCAAGCTTCTAGGCAACCTGAGCCTTCATTGGAAGAGCTAATGAGACAAATGGCCACTAATAACATCCAATTTCAATAAGAAATAAGGGCCATCATCAATAACTTAAAGAACCAAGTGGGGCAGTTGGCCACAGAAATGAACAAGGTTTAGAGCCAACTTTCTGGGAAACTTCCCTCACAACCAAAGGTAAATCCGAGGAAAAATGCTAGTGCTATCACATTGAGAAGTGGAAAGACGCTAGATGAACCTACATCTTCTCCACCGGTCACTAAGAAGAAAGATCCAGAGCCTAAAGAGGTAGTTGAGGAGGGGCAAAACTCTAAGGCCCCTAAGATAAGTATTCCTAAACCACTTTTGAAGTATGTCACTAAGGCCTCTTTTCTTAGTAGGTTGGTTAAGAATAAGAAAGATGAAGTAGAAAAAGAGATCTTAGAGACCTTTAGAAGAGTGAAATTAACATTCCTTTGTTAGATGTCATTAAGCAAGTGTCTAGATATGCCAAGTTTTTAAAGGAATTGTGCACTAACAAAGAAAGTTAAAAAGAAATGAGAAGATCCAAGTGGGAGCAAATATTTCCGCTGTTATTAAAAAGAAACTCCTAACTATAAGTGTAAGGATCCAGGAACGTTCACCATACCATGCACGATAGGTAACACAAGATTTTAGAGGGCCATGCTAGATTTAGGTGCATCCATAAATGTTATGCCTTATTCTATTTATGCATCTTTACATCTAGGTCCTTTGGAGCCAACTGATGTTATTATTTAATTGGTAGATAGATCTAATGCATACCCAAGGGGTGTTGTTGAGGATGTGTTGGTACAGGTAAATGAGCTAGTATTTATGGCAGACTTCTATGTGTTGGACATGGAGGAAGATAAATCCTACAACTCTTCTCCTATTTTGTTGGGGAGACCATTCTTGAAGACTGCGCGGACAAAGATTGATGTGCATTCAGGGACATTAACCATGGAATTTGATGGAGAATTAATCAGATTCAATATTTTGAGGCTATGAGATACCCAAATGATGTGCACTCTGCATGTTTGATTGAATCTTTTGATGCTTTTAATTCTTTAATTTCTGTAGCTTTTGAATCTAATCATTTTGATACTCTTGATACTATATTGACTCATAGCTTAGATGTGCAGGAAGAGAAGAAGGATGATACAAGAGAGCCATGGAGTGAGGACATTCATGATGTAGTAGCAGTCTTGCATGAACTCTATTCCACTTCAGAAGAACATGAGGTTTCTTATGTTGAGTTACCAGTTATTATTGATGCACCTAAACCTTCTGTTGTGCAGGCACTAGAGTTGTAATTGAAGGAATTGCTTGATCATCTTAAATATATATTTTTGGGAGAGAAGGACACACTTCCAGTGATCATTGCTAAGTCACTCACCCAAGAACAAGAGGAGAAATTGATGGCTATTTTGAAAGAGCACAAGATGACCATTGGTTGGACGATAACAGACATTAAGGGTATTAGCCCCTCTATTTGCATGCACAAAATCTTAATGGAGGAGGGAGATAAACCAGTAAGAGATCCCCAGAGGAGGTTGAATCCTCCTATGATGGAAGTTGTGAATAAGGAGATATTGAAGCTCCTAAGTGTGGGGGTGATCTACCCCATCTCTGACAACAAGTGGGTAAGCCTGGTCTAGGTAGTACCAAAGAAATCTGGAATCACTGTGGTAAGAAATGCCGAAAATGAGCTTATTCCCACTTGACTACAAACAGGGTGGTGTGTTTGTATAGACTATAGAAAACTAAATGCTGCCACTAGAAAAAACTACTTTCCCTTGCCTTTTATTAATCAAATGTTGGAGAGATTAGCTGGTCATTCTCATTACTATTTTTTGGATGGATTTTCATGTTATAATCAGATTGCCATTGCTCCAAAGGATCAAGACAAGACCACTTTCACTTATCCCTTTGGTATTTTTGCATATAGGCGAATGCCTTTTGGACTTTTCAATGCATCAGGGACCTTTCAAAGATGCATGGTAAACATATTTTTTGATTATCTAGAGAACATCATAGAGGTCTTCACGGATGATTTTAGTGTGTTCGGAAATGGATTTGAGAATTGTTTAGAACATTTAAAATTGGTTCTAAAAAAGATGCATTGACACTAACGTTTGGGAAAAATGCCATTTCATGGTAGAAGAGGGTTTAGTGTTAGGTCATGTCATTTCTGCTAGGGGAATTGAGGTTAATAAAGTTAAGGTAAAGCTTGTGCATTCCTTACCCCCACCCACTAGTGTGCCAGAAATTTGTTCTTTTCTTGGTCATGCAGGGTTCTACCAAAGATTGATCAAGGACTTCTCCAAGATATCTTTGCCCCTTTGCACACTACTGCAAAAAGATGTTCCCTTCCATTTTGATGAGAAATGTATGGAGGCTTTCACTAAACTCAAGGAGTTGATGACCACAGCGCCTATCATTAGGCCACCAGATTGGAAGCTACCATTTAAGTTAATGTGTGATGTCAGTGACTTCATGATAGGGGCTGTCCTAGGATAGTGATTTAATAAAGTGCCTTATGCCATCTACTATGCATTAAGGACTCTAAGTGATGCTCATCTAAATTACTCTACAACTGAAAAAGAACTTCTATCTGTGGTTTTTGCTTTAGAAAAACTCATATAATATTTAATTGGTTCTAAAGTAATTGTTTTTTCTGATCATGCAACTTTGAAGTACTTGCTTACGAAGAAGGAAGTGAAGCCTAGATTGCTCCAATGGATTTTGCTGCTCCAGGAGTTTGATTTGGAGATTAAAGACAAGAAAATGAGCAAAAACTTGGTGGCAGATCATTTGAGTAAGTTGGTAACTGAGGAAGAAGAGATTTCTATCCAAGAGAGTTTTTCGGATGAGCATCTCATGGCAATCCAGAATATAATCCCTTGGTATGCTAATATTGCTAACTACTTGGCCACCAAGGACTTTCCGGAGGGCTTGAACAAAGCACAATAGGATAAACTAAGGAGTGATTGCAAGTATTACATCTGGGATAATCCTTACCTATGGAAGCATTATGCAGATCAAGTGATTAGGAGGTGTATTCCGGATTCAGAAACTCACTCCATACTCTCTTTTTTGTCACACTTATGCATGTGTAGGACATTTTGGCATGAAGAGGATAGCCAACAAAGTGCTCGACAGTGGTTTTTATTGGCCTACAATTTTTAAGGATGCTTACGACTTCTATAAGTCTTGTGACTGCTGTCAAAGAACAAGTAACATTGGTCCTAGAAATCAAATGCCTCAAACTTCGATGATTCTTGTAGAAGTTTTTGATGTTTGGGGCATTGACTTTATGAGACCATTTCCCCCTTCTTTTGGTTTTTCATACATTCTCTTATCTATTGATTATGTGTTGAAATGGGTGGAGGCAAAGGCCATCAGATTTGATGACTCTAAAATTGTTGTGGATTTTGTGAAGTCTCATATTTTTCCAGGTTTAGAACTCCAAAAGCCATTATTATTGATCAAGGAACACACTTTTGCAATAAGACTTTTAAGCTCTTGAAGAAATACAGTGTGATGAATAGGACTTCTACTCCCTACCATCCATAGACAAATAGGGTAGACTGAAGTGTCTAATAGGGAAATCAAGTCCATCCTTGAGAAAACAATGAATCCAGCAAGGATTAGAGTATTAGACTTGATGATGCATTATGGGCATATAGGACATCATATAAGACTCCTATTGGCATGTTTCCATTTCAGTTGGCATATAGGAAGCCCTGTAATTTACCCGTGGAGCTGGAGCATCGCTCTTATTAGGCCATCAAGCAAGTTAGCATGAATTTGGAAGGTGCTAGACAGTAGAGGAAGCTTTAATTACAAGAGCTGGAAGAATTGAGGAATGAGGCCTTTGAGAGTGCCCTCACTTACAAAGCCAAAACCAAAGCATTCTATGACCAAATGATCTCCAGGAAGAGCTTTAACAAAGGACAAAGAGTGCTGCTATACCAATCCAGACTCAAATTGTTTTTAGGTAAACTACGTTCTAAATGGATTAGACCATTTGTAGTGACTCATGTTTTTCCTTCTAGTGCAATGGAAATCATGAATGAAGCGTCCAACAAAACATTCAAGGTCAATGGACACTGTCTTAAGCCTTACCATGAGCTTCCAAAAAGTGAAGAAGTGGAAGAGATGACACCAAGGAGTGTCACAATGTCGGGTTAAGGACAATAAATCAAGCGCTTATTGGGAGGCAACCCAACCAGATTTGCTTTCTTTATCCTTTTTATCTTAAGTTTCTTTATTATTTGCTTGATTAGTTTCATAGGTAACACAATTCTTGAAGAATTCCTTGAATGATTGTCCATGAATCTTTGGAAATCTTTGTGTTTTGGAATGTTGGATTTGTGTTTTGAATGCACTAGTTAATTGTTGGATGAGTGTATAGATTTATGTGGATGAGAAACTTTGCAAATTAGTCATTGTGTGTGGTATTAGTGTGGTTTTCTGAGTTGCTAAGTCAGTAGAAAACATGGAGGGTGTTTCAGGACACACCCCATGTCCCTAGGTAGTTGAAGCTCCTAGTGCTCATAGAGCAGCACAGGGGGAAGGCCGTGTCAAGTGACACGGGCCATGTCTCCATAACAGAAGCCCCTGTTCCCTCTAGAGTCAAACATGGGGTGGGCTGTGTCAAGTGACACAACTCGTGTTTTTGGGGAATATGGGTTCCACATTCCTTCCAGAGGACAGCACTGCCTTGGTCGTGTCATAGTACACTGCTCATGTTTGCGTGGTACTAGGGCCATGTTTCTTCCAGAATGAAACACAGGGTGGGCCATGTCAATTGACACGGCCCGTGTTCTCGTGGTATGCCGTTTCATCTCTCTCATAGAGAATTACATGGGGTAGGTTGTGTCAAGTGATACGGCTCGTGTTATCGCACCAGACCCCTTAAACCCTCCCTTAGGGTTTCTTTTTCCCCTAATTTTTCCCCTCACTCCCTTGCGCAACACGACCCGTGTTATCGCACCAGACCCCCTTAAACCCCCCCTTTGGGTTTCTTTTTCCCTCAATATTTCCCCTCACTCCCTTGCACAACCCACAACCACCGTTCCCTCACCCATTTCACCCACCCCAATCACCATAATCCTCCCTCACCCACTTCTACCACTCTCCTCCAACCCACATCCTAAAAGCCCATGTTCCATCCCTCCACCGTAACTCACCTACGCAGCCACCCTCACCCACAACCACGGTTCTCTCACCCATTTCACCTTCCCATACCACCATACCCAACCTTCCACCGTTACTCACCATTTTTTCAGTTTCTCTATTTCACTCACCATTTTTCCCATCTCTATCATTCCTTCAAACTCGTAAACTACCACCACCATAAGACCCACTATCCTTTCTCCCACCTTCTTCCTTTCCAACACCTATTACGCACCAATGACCATGCCTCCAAAGAAGTGCGTGAAGATGCAGGCCAGGAAGGAGGTCCCACCTCCCCTACCACCACGTGCACCATCTCTTTCACAAGTACCCATTAATCTTTTAGATAGGAAAGAATTGGTCCCCACCATATTTTTGGATGTGGACACACTGAGGTCCATTGGGTTATTTGAGGAGGTTTTTGATTTGTTGGGTCGTACAGGCTAAGTTGCGTTTGCAAATTTGCGTAGGCCTACCTACGTTGATTTGACTCACGAATTTCTTTCCACATTTGAGTGCAAACTGTACCCTCTGAGTAATCAAGCCGAGTGGCCTAGTGAGATTAAATTTAAACTTTTAGGCAGACCCCATACCTTAGACAATAACTAATTTAGTGCCATTTTTGGATTTACAGTGGGCCACAATTGTCTTCCTCGAGATTTTCATCCCGGAGAATGCTTGGTCTGCTTTGACTGTGGCTGATTCTGGTTGTTACGATCCCAAAATCTCTAAGGCCTTTAGACTTCAATCTCCTGCCCATAGGTACATCAAAAAATGGTTAGCTAATACCATTTATGCTAGGGGAAAACTAGGGGACCCTTAGAAGGAATGAATTATTTTTCCTTTCTTATATGGTAAATGGAGAAGCGGTAAATAGGGGGCATTGGCTATGTAACCAGTTTTAACATGTTGGGGCCACAAAAGCTAGTTGTATCTTGCTTGGGGGCTATGTTTCTGTTATTACTGACCACTTTGATTATTTAGATTTGTTGGAGGAGGATCTTGTTAGAGGTCTTAGTGCTATTGATGGACCCATTCTGGTGGCTATAAGAATGTGTGTCCATCAGAATGGTGCCCTATACTTGATTGGAGCAAATAGGGATGTTTTACCTCAGAGAGCTCTGACACCTGAGCCACAAGAGCACGATGCTACATCACCACCCCCAAAGCATGCTCCTCACTTTGCTGTGGATGCTAGACCATCATCCACTCGCACCACTACCTCTTATGATGCCGTCTTGGCATATCTTAATGGCCTGGAATTTGACCATGTAGCTCAATTCCAGATATTAGATGACCGCTTCCAGTGATTTGATGACCAATTCCAGGTGCTGGAGGATTCTACTGCTCAAAGGTTGGATACCATTGATGGCAAATTAGATGTCTTGCTTTAGAGAGTGTCTTATCCCCCTCCCCCATCTTGATGTATTCCCATTGTACTTTTGGGTTTTTGCATTGACATTGGCTAGATATTTTGATATTTTATCGGGTCCTCTTTTAGAATATGATTGTTGATTGATGATTATGGATTCGATTTCTTAATGTTTCTGCATATACCCTGTTGGTTTAATTGTATTTATTTTCGCTGCTATATGTATGCTTTGATATTGAGGACACTGTCTGCTTTAAGTGTGGGGGAGGGGGTCTGAGCTTAATTGCATATTCTAATCTTAATTGTATATCTGGTGCATGTTTTTCCAATTGGTTTTTAGAAGTGATTTGAGCAGTGAGCAAATGATCAATTTTTTTTTTAGGTTTTTAAGCCTGAAGGAGCTGATTTTCTTGCTTCCAAATCCGTCATGTGAGATTTTTTAAAAAAATTGAAAGGGTTAATTCAAACGTGGTAGATTGAAACCTAGTGAGATTTTGGGCCTTGATGTGTATGGCTAAAATTAGGCCATCTTGGTTCTTTGTTGTGTGATTCCACTCATGAGTATATGTTCTTCAGAACTTGTTTTGACTCTCTTTTAAGCTGCAAATGACCACTGCACATATTTGAAATGACAAAGGCATTTCTTTCTAATAGTTACGGGCCAAATAATAGTCCTTGTATTTTTTATCCATTGTTTAACCCCTTTGAGCCTAATTGACTTTCTTTCTTTCTATCATAGCTCAATAAAAGCCAAAAAGCAAAAAATCATTGCTACCCTACTATAGGGAGTAGAAGAGCTGGGTAATTGTGTTGGGAATTAGATTTGAATAAGTATGAGAGGGATTTAACAATGTGATGCAAGGTATATATATATAAGAGTTCAAAAGTGAAAAAGAAAGAAATGAAGAGGAAAATGATTTATCATGTTGATTTAACCCTGATATTTGATTGACTTTACTTGCTAGTTTGGATTGTCAAGGAAGGAAATTCCTAATTGCTTAGATTCCTAGAAAAAACTAAGGTGTGTAGGTCTTTGCTCATTATTCTGCACTTTCATTACTTATTGGGAAGCATGTGCTTGATTCTATGTTTTTACCTAGGAATGCAAAAGGCTAAGTGTGGGGGTATTAGATCTATTAATAATTTCCATATCTTGAGTGTCTTATGTTTGATCTAATTGGACTCCATATGTGCCTAATTGTCAGTTTTTAGCTAAGTTTTTAAATAAGAAGTTTAATCGGAGCTCTAGTATGAAACTATGCTTAAGTTTGTTTATAAACACTCATAATTGCATTGTGTTTTTCAGAAGATCTTTGAGTGTTTGAGTCTATTAGCTTCAAACCAAGCTTGTTAACCACTTGAGGAGAGAGTTAAAGATTCAAGGAGATTAATATTTCCCCTAGAAGCAAAGATAAAAGAGTGTACGTGAAGAATAAAGGCTGAATATGAAGAAGTTAAGTGACGCGACCCGTGTCCCAAGACACGAGGTAGGCTGTGTGCTTCTCTGGTACTTCAACAAGATTTTGCACTGAGCTTGACCAAAAACATGGCCCGTGTCCTCAGACACGAGGTGGGCCATGTCCTCCTCTGATATCACAAATTGGACCCAATTTCTGAGTGTCCCCGAGAACACGGCCCGTGTCCTCTGACACGAGGTAGGCCGTGTTCTTCTCTGACTTCAATTCTTATGGAGATTATATTGACAAACCCAAACACGAGAGGCACCGTGTCATAAGACACGACCTGTGTCCTCAATTCAGAAACTTAAATTTGAATTTTAATGAGGAACTAAGGATCAAAATTTATAAGCAGGATTGCTTAGGGTCCCTAAAAGGTACGTTTGGACTGGCAGCTGCTAAGTTACTGAAGAGAATACAAAGAACAAGAGAGAGGGAGATTTGATCAAATATTGAAGACTTGGGTTCGAGCAATCAGAGATCCATCAAACTCAATCGTTGGAAACTAGTTTGATCTTTAGTTTTCTTTCACACTTGTATTCTTAACAATATTTTCCTTTACTCTTTCTTTTGATTTTGAATTCACAATGCATGGTTAAATTTCTTATTTGGTTAAAGGAAGATGAAACCCTAATTTTGATTATGTGAACCTTACATATCCCTTTATATTCAATACAGTTGTGTTTTTATTCATATGTTTCTGATCTTATTTCAGTATTAAGGCTTTTATACTCTTTGCCAAATTTCGAATGTGGTAAAACTAGGATTGCTATGCACGGTTATGGTAGGAGGACTAGTGAGACATATGATCTAAGTAATTTAATCCCAATGTGTGATTAGATCTTAGTGTGATTGGTTTTTTTGAATCTGAATGAAATTATTAATTAGGTGTAAGAGTCGTTGCTTTATAATTAACTAATGATTAGGGTTTGATTTGAGCAGTTGCTAAATTAACTAAAACTTAAGGAAAATAGAGAATTAATCTCACAATCACATGAGAACATAATTGATTATGTTGGTCTAAAGGATGTGTAGGTTAGCATTATCATATAAATCTAGCGGTAGATTCTATCTCTTAACCATTATCTTTTAATTAGTAATTCAAACCATGTTTACTGTTATTACTTTAGATTCCATTTCTGTTTTTAGTTTAAATAAACAAAACCCCCTTTTCATTTATTACTATTTTTAAGAGTTTAAATTTGGAATCAATTTATAGTGTTAATTGAATTAGTTCTGTGTGGATCGACCTATATTAACTACAATTGGTTGCAAGATTTTTATATTTTTCGTGGAACTTGACAATTGATTTTGTTTGGAAATTTCATCACAATTCTCAGCACACCACAATACCAGAATTTAAACATTTATACTGAATAAATGAAATCTGAAACTAAACATACTATAGATATTAAACAAGTGTCTACACAATTATAAAATATCAAAAGTTTTCTTATGCCCTATCTTTACTCTTTAAAGTGGGCATACAATACTAACTTCTTTGGTCTAGTTATTCATCAACATGATATAAGTACTGAGCAAATATCAATTCATAATGAATAACACTACTAGTGTTAGAATATTCACATTGAGGCTTTAAGGGAATATTCATCTAGCCGCCTCATAATCTAATATTAAACTCATACTTATAACTTAAATATTCCCAGGAATTGTATTTTCTTATACTTATCTAAGTAAAATAGGCTAAATAGTCCTTCAACTGTCTGATGATGAGTGGACTGTTCCATGTACTAATTCCATAACATCATATTTGATGATGAGTGGACTATTTCATCTACTGCTTCCATAACATCCTATCTCTTCCTTTGCCTAGCAAAGGATATATCTCATCCATAGCCTAGCATAGGACATAACTCATCTATAGCCTAGCCTTGGATATAACATCCTTGGCCTAGCCTTGGATAACTAATCCTTTTATGAAATACTCCAGTGTCACCAGTCTACTGGACTTTCCCGGCAATGTCCACTATTCGGATAACTAATCCTTTCATGAAACACTCCGGAGTCACCGCTCTACTAGGTTTGCCCGGCAAAGTTCACTACTCGGATAACTAATCCTTTTATAAAACACTACGGTGTCACCATTCTACTGGGCTTGCCCGACAATATCCACTACTGGGATAACTAATCCTTTTATGAAACACTCCAGTGTCATCACTCTACTGGGCTTACCCTATAATGTTCACTACTCAGATAATTAATCCTTAGCCTAGCCTTGGATAAAACATCCTTAGCCTAGCTTTGGATAATTAATCACCACTCCATCTTTAACAAAATGTTTTCATCACTCCTTTACTAGGTTAAGGGGCTTGCCTCGCTCCCTCAGTTAAGAATTGTGATAAACTATGGTTCAACATATCTAAATAAAGGAACCAACTCTTGCCAACTAGGCCCTATGACACTCAACTATTACCAACTAGACCCTATGGCACTCAACTCTTGCCATCTAGGACCTATGACACTCAACTCTTGCTAACTAGTCCCTATGACACTCAACTTTTGCCAACTAGACCCTATGACACTCAATTATTGCTAACTAGGCCCTATGGTGCTCAACACTTACCAACTAGGCCTTATGACACTCAACTCTTGTCAATTAAGCCCTATGCCATTCAACTCTTGCATATTTAACTCAACTTTAACTATTAAAAGAGTTACTAGTATTTCTAGGACTCAAATCATCTCAAAACACTTCAAAATCTTGCCTAAAAAGGTTGATTTTCAAGATTGCATCAAATATGCATCATAACTTCTTAAATTCTGAAATTTTATAAGCATATAGATTTCTATCATATCTTTCAAATGCCACAAATCTCATCTCATTTGGCAAAGTGTAGCCAAAGTTATGCGACATTTCGCAAAGGCCAAAATAGTGCTTTAACTATTTTTCTAGAATCTGACCTGACTTTAAACTAAAACTGGGAACAAACTAGAAGTTATAAAATTATGAAATTTTACAGGCAATAAGCCTTACATCCTAGTTTCAAAATGCCATTAGTCTCATGTCAATACGACATCAGACCAAGAAATTATGCAATCTGGTTTACTGACTTCTAGAATGCATTTTCTATAGAATCTATCTCGGATTCAAACAGAAACTGGTACTAATTGGATTGCTCTACAATTCTGAAATTTTTACCACATGAAGCCTTATGTCTTAGCTTTCAAATTCCACTAGAATCAAGTCAATATGATGTCTATAGCTAGTGTTATGCATCAGACACTACAAGCTGTGAGTTGTTCTGTCTCACGCCTAGGCTTGGTTTTACCATGCCTATGCGTGGTGCTCTCTGTCTCGCCTAGGCTGAAAACTGATTAGCCCATGCCTAGGCATGGAAAAGCTGCGTTTAGGCGTGACCTTTTTGCATAAAATTTTGCAGAATATGTTTTCTGATTAAAGTTGGTCCCAAACGAAGTTTCACTTCAAAGCCCCACTTCTAGATAATTTCTATCATTACTAAGGGTCTCTAAACTTGTTGTAAATCTCTTTTCTTCCTTTAGCTCAATCAAACTTTGATTAAAACTATTTCTTTCACCTTAAAACCCCTATTATCAACTATGTAACCAAAAGGAAACTATGAGTTCTAAGGCTTCCAAACTATCAACCAAGCATCAAACTTGCTATCAACTAACTCATTTCAACTATAGAAGCAAGAATCAAGCCTCAATTTTCACTAACCACACCAAAACTCATTTTTTTCCTTCATCAAGAAAAAATAAGAATAAGATGAAGATGAAAAGGAAAAGATGAAGTTAAGCTCCCCTAGCTCTTGTAGACATTTGATCCATGAAGCCTTGCTCTTGATCTTGTCTTGGATCCTCTTGCTTGGGTCTTTCTCCATCTCTTCCTCTTCCCTTCCTTTCTTTTTTCCCTTTTTTCTTTTCTCCCCTTTCTCTCTTTTCTTTTTTATTTTCTGTTCTCTTAGCCGTGAATAGGGAGAGAAAATAAGAATAAACAAAAGGCAGACTTATCATTTTGATATTTGCCGTAACTTCTTGATCTATTAAGAATACTTAGATCTCACCAAATCAAGTTTTCTAACTTCCAACAGATTTGAAATAAATCCTAAGATTCATTAAAAATCATGTTTCACCATTTCTCTATTTTTGTATATCTGCTGGGGGTCAATTCGACATTAAAAACACAACCAGTATGCTTAAAAATGCTAAACAAACTCCGATTGTTCTCAAATTTTAACTGCTCTTTATTTAACTCATTTGTGACTTAGAAACAAGTTATCCATACATGTTTCTCTCAACTTAGCAATTTATGCTACTATTTGAGTCATTTTAATCTACTTTTCAACTTCTGTGTTACAGCAAAGTGCCTAAACTGACTTAGTTTGTCATAAAAATGAACTGACATGTTACTAGGCTACCTCTGTGACCATTTACTAGCCTAACATGTTATTCAGAGTATTACCTTTCTCCCCTCTTTTTAAAAATTTTGTCCTCAAAATTGCTTTGCTCTTGCCACAACTCTAGGTAATCTTACTTTATATGGGACTCCAACTCCCAAAAAAGGCTCATTCAGTGCCAACTTCACCCTTTACTATCCTCTGACAAAAAGGCACCTAGACACCTATTATGCTGTGTTCTTTTTCTTGCTAGGCTACCAAACATTATCCGAAGATCTCAATACATCTTAGTAGCCTCTAGATGGATAATATACTTTCTCTTGTGAGCTTCCTCAAAAATCATTTCCTTTGATCCTTGACTCTCTTGGAACACAAAGTTTGTCCCTAAACTTTGTCATTCCTTTCTCAGTCATAACAAAATCCTTTCGGGCTTCTTAGAAGATCTGCTCACTCACGTCCCTTAGAGTTTCATTCTCTTCTTGAGTTTCTAAGATTTGAGTCTTTAAGTTATTTACTATGCTCACTCTACTCACTATGAGATTACGTGGTACCATAAACACTAGTAGACTCAAATTCCTAAAACTCTTGAGAAGTTCACTCTATCTTGGACCATCATCAGGGACACTTGTAGGAATTTTCTACCTAGTGCATCAGCCATTGTAGTGGCTTTACCCGAATGATACTATAACTCAAAGTTATGATCCTATCATCACAACCAAGTTCTGCTTAGCATTCCATCCATCATCTTTGTCGCTTGTTCATCTTTTTCTGACCAAACAAGTGTTATCAACTCTTAAGATCACTAAACACATTAAACCATCTACTAGCTTAACTCACACCATACCTATAAAGAGTTATGCTTCTCTCTTAGGTGGTAACTCATTTAGCTTCCTAGGAAATACTTCTGGATGTCTTCTTATCATAGATATATTCCCTAAGACTTGCTCAACTTCTACATACTAGGAGAAAAGGAAAACATATCCTTAAATCTCCGCTACTTAGAAGTTGTTGACTTGTTTAACTCTTAAAACATAAACTCTAACGAAATAGGCACTAAAGAATCATCATATGTAAGCCTCAATGTTTTATCTGATAAATCCAAAACCATGTCTAATCTAACGTCCACGTTAAGAAGAGATATACTAATAAGATTCACAAAGGAAATCTTACCTTTTATCTTTACACAACAATCCAAACTTACTAAGGAAGTTGTGACTAGCTTTCCTGTTGGTGTAGATAAGGATAAAACATAGGAAAACTCAACATAGGTAAATATGATCTCTTTATATACTCGTATGAAATCAAGGAGTGGGGATACTACTGAATCATACATTACAACTTAGAGATCATCATTAACTATATCTTTATCTTGTGAAATCGAGAGTCTGAGCCGCCTCCTTACTACTCAGAGTATAAACTCTTACTTTAACTTGAACTTTGAGGTTAGGCACTGCTCCCAACTCCTGCACACACTTATTTAAAAGTGTTCTGGTCAGCCACAAGTATAACATACTATTTGGCTAACTCAACTAGGTCTGCCCCATGATGTCTCCCATATAGCCATCCTTGCATTTTTTATCCATTGTTTAACCCCTTTTAGCCTAATTGACTTTCTTTCTTTCTATCATAGCTCAATAAAAGCCTAAAAGCGAAAAATCATTGCTACCCTCCTATAGGGAGTAGAAGAGCTGGGTAATTGTGTTGGGAACTAGATTTGAATAAGTATGAGAGGGATTTAACAATGTGATGCAAGGTATATATATATATATATATATATATATATATATATATATATATATATATATATATATATATATATATATATAAGAGTTCAAAAGTGAAAAAGAAAGAAATGAAGAGGAAAATGATTTATCATGTTGATTTAACCCTGATATTTGATTGACTTTACTTGCTAGTTTGGATTGTCAAGGAAGGAAATTCCTAATTGCTTAGATTCCTGGAAAAAACTAAGGTGTGTAGGTCTTTGCTTATTATTTTGCACTTTCATTACTTATTGGGAAACATGTGCTTGATTCTATGTTTTTGCCTAGGAATGCAAAAGGCTAAGTGTGGGGGTATTAGATCTATCAATTATTTCCATATCTTGAGTGTCTTATGTTTGATCTAATTGGAATCCATATGTGCCTAATTGTCAGTTTTTAGCTAAGTTTTTAAATAAGAAGTTTAATCGGAGCTCTAGTATGAAACTATGCTTAAGTATGTTTATAAACACTCATAATTGCATTGTGCTTTTCAGAAGATCTTTGAGTATTTGAGTCTATTAGCTTCAAACCAAGCTTGTTAACCACTTGAGGAGAGAGTTAAAGATTCAAGGTGATTAATATTTCCCCTAGAAGCAAAGATAGAAGAGTGTACGTGAAGAATAAAGGCTGAATATGAAGAAGTTAACTGACGCAGTCTGTGTCCCAAGACACGAGGCAGGCTGTGTGCTTCTCTGGTACTTCAACAAGATTTTGCACTGAGCTTGACCAAAAACATGGCCTGTGTCCTCAGACACGGGGTAGGCCATGTCCTCCTCTGATATCACAAATTGGACCCAGTTTCTGAGTGTCCCCGAGAGCACGGCCTGTGTCCTCTGACACGGGGTAGGCTGTGTTCCTCTCCGACTTCAATTCTTATGGAGATTATATTGACAGACCCAAACACGAGGGGCACCGTGTCATAAGACACGACCCGTGTCCTCGATTCAGAAACTTAAATTTGAGTTTTAATGAGGAACTAGGGATCAAAAGCTATAAGTAGGATTCCTTAGGGTCCCTAAAAGGTACGTTTGGACTGGGAGTTGTTAAGCTACTAAAGAGAATACGAAGAACAAGAGAGAGGGAGATTTGATCAAATATTGAAGACTTGGGTTCGAGCAATCAGAGATCCATCAAACTTGTAACATCCCGAAAAATACCCACTTGGTCATAAGTTATCATTTTATAATATTCTTGATTTTTAGGAATTTTTCGGAAGCGATGAATATGTTAATATATTCTTCGTTTTACGTGAAAATTGAGCAGAGTCGGGAAAATGGCTGTAATGCTTCAGAAATTGGAAAATTATATGACGAATAGTCGTTTTATAATATTTAATATTTTTGAGAATTTTCTGGGAATTTTTCGGAAACGTCGAATATTTTAATATATTCCTCATTTTACGTGCGCACTGAGCAGAACCAGAGGAACATGATGTTTTCTCTGAGAACCTTGGACTATGGACATGTCGACGGGGGATCTTACTAAACCCAAGGCTTGACATAGTTTACGAAGTTTCACGATTTTCGAGAAATCTTAACAGATAAAATAAATCAATACAGCGAAGTAAAATTCATCTGTCAGATTAATTAAATACTGACTTCTGTTAACTGTAACTATTATCCATTGGATAATAGTGTGTAATAAAAATCCTATCACATTATCCAGATGAAATCCACTTTATGTCCAATCAATCTACTTTAATTCAAATTTAATGATAAATTAATCAAAGCTTCTTTGAGAAGCTTTGACCAAACATTTACTCATATACCCTTGGCTTCTCTTGGAAGCCAATTCTCACCCTCTCTCTTCTCTCACTATGCACATTGTACTGCATGGCAGCCCAAAGCAAGGAAATATTGTTTTTCCTTATTTCATTTTTATCACACAAATCCATTAATTATCAAAACATCTTCTCTCCTTTCTTTCTTCTTCTTCCGTCTGCTTCTTTCTTTTTCTTCCTATTATTATTTTTCTCCTTCCTTTCTCCTGGAACCCTACGGCACCAGCAGCTTCTCTCCACTCCATCTTCACCAAATCTTCATCCAACTACATTTTCTTGATCCTCCCCTTCTTCTAAACACTTTTCCCTCTTGGAGCATTTAGAGATTCCACCATTTTCACCACCTTCTCCAAGCTCCAAGCTTTGAGCTTTTTGGGTAAGTTTCAAGACTTCTCTCCCTTCTCCTCCATTTTCGTGGTCATGGTCTCCATGTTGGCCATCCATGTTTCATTTTCCAAGCCATTATGCTATTCTAACAAAGTCACCATTTTTAGGGATTTTGGAGGTCAAATCCGAAAATTTGCAAGAAGCTTTCTTGGAGTTCTTTTGATTTCTTCTCTTAGGTAAGAGGAAGATGATCCTCCTCAACCAATCTTGGTTAAGGGAATGTCTTGTATGTGTTGTTGTAAATGGGGGAAAAACCATATTGGGTCTCTCTTTTTGCCACATTATGTTATTTTCATGGTTTGTAGTTGTTTCATGTGTATGACTATAGGGGTTTGTAATGTGTGCTTTGTGGACATAAACCCTACTTTGGACCTTGCTAAAATGACTAAAATAATTTGAGGTTGGTTGGGCCACGGTTCTGCAGAACTGAATTCTGCAGAATCCTTGAAAATGCACCAGCGCCTAGGCGCTGTGCATAGAGCGCTTAGGTGCTCACTGCCCAGAGAAATTTCCCTGTTATGTGGCTTGGTCAGCGCTCAGGCGCTACAGACATGGCGCCTAGGCGCCCATAGCAGAATTGTTGTGAAGTGATAGATTACTTGTATGAATGATAAATCTTGAATAAGAATGTACAATGAACCTTAAAAATGTTTTACCTTAATTGCTTTCAATATTATGATGTTATGGGGCTATACTAATGATCAAAGAGGTGTTGATGCTTGATTGAGCCAATTGTGGCGTATGATGGAATGGTATATGATGTTGATCATACATGTTCATGCATAGAGTCTTATGCATTGTGAATGTCCTGTGGACAGTTGTAAGGCCGAGTTGCCTAGGAGATTGAACACACCTTGGTGCGGGTGCGAATAGACTGGTGTAGGTCATGTTATGACCTTGGGGGCATCAGGGTGCGGGTCCTTCATAGTGGGCAGTTGGTAGCTCTTCTGTCCGTGGGGCAAACCAATGCAAACACACCGATGATCCAGACTGAGACACTATCCTATGTCGTGATCGAGCGTGGACTGTCTGTACAATGCCTGATGTGCACATAGAAAACTGTTGAGTTTTAGCACCTTGGCCGCGGTAGCCGAGTTACAGACACGTCTCCTGATCTTTCTCTCCAACTGTTTGAGTCTAGCTCCATGGAGTAGGGAATTTGAATACCGTATACATGTGCATCATGAGATGTCTTACTATTGATGATTATTACCCTATATGAGTTGAACATGTTTATATAATTATTATGATAAATGCCTGCCTGGAACTGTTTACTTGCTTATAGATGTACTATCTGCCTATCATTGTAGTTATTATTCATGAGACTGTGTATGGGCGCTATGCGCCGTATTATTCCTGGCTGCCATAGTTGGTAATGATGGTAAGAAGTCTTACCTCTTTCCTGTGTTTCTGTTATTTGCTACATTTGTGTGCATACTATATCTATTAAAGACGACGGTACGGAAGTTGAAGCCCCTAATTTCCTTGGCTTCTGACCCGAACGAGATTGACTTCTACTGAGCCGATGGAGGCACGCATGTGCGGATTTCTGGGCGACGTGCGTCTGATCTTCCTTGGAGGGCCAGAGTGTTGGCACATCAACCTGAACTCGGATCGCTGTGTCTATATGGGAGATGTATCCATTTCCCTAGCCTGGAGACGTCACGAGGCACCTGTCCTCACCTGTCACATCAGCCTGCGACTAGAGTTTTACTTGCCCATCTGTGAGATGTGGGGTGCTCGTTACTATACCCCACGGGAGGACTCCTTTGATTCCACCGCTCGGGCTCCGTCCCGTGCTTCTGTGGTTCCAATGGAGGTTTCCTCGGAAGAGGAGGATCCTGTTGAGGACCCGGATACGATCCCTCCTCATCTGAGAGACTGAGTTTACTGGTAGCTACTGATGGCTACTAGTGTTTTATTTTGGGGCCTGATGTATTTTTGTGTGGGCTGTATATTTTGGTATCACTGGGGCATATTTGTATAATCTTTTGGGGTAGGTATAGTTTTGCTTTTTGAATATTTCAGGCTTGTAACTAGACACGATCGATGTCAATATATAAATATATATCTACATGCATGTTACGTAAGTGTGAATACTATTTATTACTTTATTCCTCACATTCCGCACTATTAAGTAAAATTACGTTAACAAAAAAAAATATAATATCGTCATTTTCGCTCACATAGTTAAGCATTAAATAAGTTTAAATTCAACCTAATAAATCGGGTCTTATTAACTGTTCAAAAGTTTCATTTTTCGCATTTTCATTTCGGTTTCAATAGTGTGACACTCCCTCCCAAAAAGGGGCGTTACACTAAGTTGGTATCAGAGCCCCGATTTATGTTTCTTTGGATCTTGTGTGTGAGTCTGTCTTGTTTGTGCTGTGCGGATCTCTGTGACTGGTGTTTTTGAATGAATCCCTCTGACTTTTCTTATGTTTTCAACAATTTGATTAAGAGAAAAACAGGTTGGCAAGAGGTGGAGAAATGGCAGCTGCTATTGAAGCAATGCAGAGGATGGCTGAAGTCATCGCCCAACAAAATGAACGCGCTGCTCAACAACAAGAGAGAGCTGCTCAACAGCTTGAGGCGACTGTCGATGCGCAAAATTTAGCAGAATTTCGTCGTCAGAACCCTCCGCAATTCAAGGGAGAATTCGACCCAGACAAGGCTAGTCTGTGGATCAAGGAACTAGAAAAGGTGTTCCGTGGCATGAACTGTGCTGAAGATAAGAAGGTGAATTATGCTACCTTTATGCTCGTGGGCAATGCCGAAGATTGGTGGAATGGAGCTCAGAGAGCACTAGAAGCCGAAGGAGCTGACATCACATGGGATGTGTTTAAGAACAAGTTCTTAGACAAGTATTTTCCTGCTAATGCGAGACACGCAAAAGAGATGGAGTTCCTCAACCTGAGACAAGGGAACATGACCGTCAGCGAGTACGCCGCCAAATTTGAGAACCTGGAGAAATTCTCAACGCACTACCAACACCAAACCGATGAAGCCTGGAAATGTTAGAAGTTCACCGAAGGACTGAGATATGAGGTGAAGAAGGCCGTCATCACCCTGAAGATGAAGGTGTTTTCGGAATTGCTGGATACGTGCTGTGAAGTTGAAGCCTTGGAGCAAGCTAGAGACTCAAGGAGCAAGAACTTTGGGCCAGCGAGGTTCCAAAGAGGTGGAGGCAGTGGTTCAAACCGCTTCCAAAAGAAGCCCTATTCCCGACCAGTGGGAAGTCAACAACCAACCGGTGGAAGTTCTGGTAGAGGTTCTTCTGGGAACCGAACTGGTCAGAACGTGCCATATCCGTCCAGATGCACAAAGTGTGGAAAAGACCATCCCACAAGAGACTGCACGATCAAGGGATTTATCTGTTTCCGATGTGGCGAACCGGGCCACGTATCTAAAGATTGCAACCAAGCAAAGGCTGAACCTTCAATCAATGCAACCCAAGCCAAGAAACCGCAAGCCGAAGGTCGAGTCTACACCATGAGCGAAGCTGAAGTCTCCGAATCCGAAGACTTGATTCAAGGAGAAGGCACCATAGAAGGTAATCTTTTAAAAGTACTGTATGACTCTGGGGCAACCCATTCTTTCATATCATATGATTGTGTGCTACGACTTGGCTTACCTGTGTCCGAGTTACCCTTTGATTTGACTGTTTCAACCCCTACTGATAAATCGGTAGTTACTACCAAAGTCTGTTTGAAGTGTCCCTTAACTGTTGAAGGTCGAATCTTTTCTGTCGATTTGATCTGTTTACCTCTTTCACAACTAGATATAATCTTAGGGATGGACTGGTTATCTTCCAACCATGTTCTGTTAGATTGTTCTAGGAAAATCATAGTCTTTCCTGTGGATGAGAATTCTAGATACTTGACTGCCAACCAAGTACGAGCTTTCTTGAAAGAAGGAGCTCAGGGATACATGCTACTATCTTCTTTGAAAGTCGAGAGCGAGGCTGATCTGAGTACTATTCCGGTGGTGAAGGAGTTTCCTGAAATCTTTCCCGAAGAAGTACCTGGTTTACCCCCGATGCGCGAGATAGAGTTTGCTATTGACCTTGTACCGGGAGCTGGTCCCGTGTCTATAGCACCTTATCGGATGTCGCCAACGGAATTGGCAGAACTTAAGAAACAGCTAGAGGAGCTTTTGGAGAAGCAGTTTGTTAGACCGAGTGTATCACCGTGGGGAGCACCAGTATTATTGGTTCGGAAAAAGGACGGTGCATCAAGATTGTGTGTGGACTATAGGCAATTGAACAAGTTGACAATCAAGAACAAGTATCCACTCCCAAGAATTGATGATTTGATGGACCAACTGAAGGGAGCAGCAGTGTTTTCAAAGATTGATTTGAGATCTGGGTACCATCAGATAAGAGTGAAAATGGAGGATATACCCAAGACTGCTTTTCGTACCCGATACGGTCATTACGAGTACCTTGTGATGTCGTTTGGTGTTACGAATGCACCTACTATCTTCATGGACTACATGAACAGGATCTTTCGTCCTTATTTGGACAAGTTTGTTGTCGTTTTCATTGATGACATCTTGATATATTCCCAGAATCAGGAGGACCATGTTGAACACCTCAGCATAGTTCTTTAGATCTTGAAGGAGAAAGAACTGTACGCAAAATTATCGAAGTGTGAGTTCTGGCTCGATGAGGTGAAGTTTTTGGGCCACGTGATCTCAAAGGAAGGGATTGTCGTGGATCCGTCGAAAGTAGAGGCAGTGTTACAGTGGGAACAACCAAAATCAGTGACGAAAGTTCGTAGCTTCGTGCGTTTAGCCGGATATTATCGGAGGTTCATAGAAGGGTTTTCCAAGATTGCCGGACCGCTCACTCAGCTAACAAGGAAGAACCAAGCTTTTGAATGGACTAATAGCTGTGAGCAAAGTTTTCAAGAGTTGAAGAAACGGCTGACTACCTCACCAGTATTGGTACTACCTGATCCGAATGAGCCATTTGAGGTGTACTGTGACGCCTCGTATCAAGGATTGTGATATGTTCTTATGCAACACCGAAGAGTGGTAGCTTATGCTTCGCGACAGTTGCGGGTACACGAGAAGAACTACCCTACCCATGATTTGGAACTTGTTGCTGTGGTTTTTGCTCTAAAGATATGGAGACATTTTCTCTATGGGGCAACATTCACCATCTTCAGTGACCATAAGAGTTTGAAATATTTGTACGATTAGAAAGAGCTAAATATGAGGCAGCGGAGATGGCTAGAATTCCTGAAGGACTATAATTTCCAGTTGTTGTACCACCTTGGCAAGGCGAACATCGTGGCTGACGCCTTAAGCAGAAAGACTATCAGTGCTTCTGCCCTAATGATAAAGGAAAAGGAGCTCATCGAACAGTTCAGAGATGTATGGTTGTTTGTTAAGTTGGAACCTGGAAGGATTTGTATGAATATGGTCACCATCTCAAGTGAGCTAATGGATGACATACGGGAAAAGCAGAAGGTTAATGAATTCTTGCAAGAAGCGAGAGAACTGATAAGGCAAGGCAAAGAGACGGAATTTGAAGAAGGAACGGATGGAATTATAAGATTTCGAGGTAGAGTTTGCATTCCCCGTGACCAAGAGCTTAGGCGATATATTGTGGAACATGCTCACACCAGCAAGCTAAGTATGCACCCAGGCATAACTAAGATGTATCAAGATCTAAAGAAATTGTTCTGGTGGCATGGAATGAAGAGTGACATTAGTAGATGTGTATCGACTTATCTAGTTTGTCAGAAAGCCAAAGTAGAACACCAGAGACCTGTTGGACTGCTACAACCATTGTCTATTCCTGAATGGAAATGGGATAGCATTGCGATGGACTTTGTTGTGGGTTTGCCGAGAACAAGGATAGGACATGACTCGATTTGGGTAATAGTTGATCGACTTACAAAATCGGCTCATTTCCTTCCGATCAACATAAAGTATAGTTTGGAGAAGTTGACCCAGCTTTATATTGGAGAGATTGTCAGACTGCATGGTGTACCTACGAGTATTGTTTCGGATAGGGATCCGAGATTTACTTCAAAATTTTGGCAGAGTCTACAGGCATCGTTGGGAACAAAGTTACGTTTGAGTTCAGCGTACCACCCACAAACCGATGGTCAATCGGAAAGAACGATCCAATCTCTAGAAGATTTGCTTAGAGCTTGTACTATTGAACAGACTGGGAGTTGGGATCAAATCTTGCCGTTGATAGAGTTCACTTATAATAACAGTTACCATTCGAGTATAGGGATGGCACCCTATGAAGCTCTGTATGGACGACGGTGTCGAACACCCTTGTGTTGGTACCAAGACGGCGAACGTCTCACGATTGGACCAGATATTATTCAGCAGACGACTGAAAAGGTCAAGATGATTCAGGAGAAGATGAGAACTGCTCAGAGCCGGCAAAAGAGCTATGCGGATAAGAGAAGAAAGCCTCTTGAGTTTGAAGAAGGTCAGCATGTGTTCCTGAAAGTCACACCCACGACTGGGGTCGACCGGGCTTTGAAATCTAGAAAACTCACTCCAAAATTCCTTGGACCTTACCAAATTGTTCGCCGGATAGGTCCAGTGGCCTACCAGATAGCCTTACCCCCTTTTCTTTCAAACATACACAATGTCTTCCATGTGTCAGAACTTCGTAAGTATTTGCTTGATCCAAGTCATGTTCTAGCACCGAACACAGTACAGTTAAAAGAGAACCTAACCTATGAAACGTCTCCTGTGAGAATCGAGGATCGACAGATAAAGCAACTTAGAGGCAAGGAGATTCCATTGGTAAAGGTGATCTGGAATGAGACGACTGGTGACGCAACTTGGGAACATGAGGACAAGATGAAAGAGCAACATCCAGAACTATTCTGAGGTATGTAAATTTCGAGGACGAAATTCCTTTTAGTAGGGGAGTGTTGTAACATCCCAAAAAATACCCACTTGGTCATAAGTTATCATTTTATAATATTCTTGATTTTTAGGAATTTTTCTGGAATTTTTCGGAAGCGATGAATATTTTAATATATTCTTCGTTTTGCGTGAAAATTGAGCAGAGTCGGGAAAACGACTGTAATGCTTCAGAAATTGGAAAATTATGTGACGAATAGTCGTTTTATAATATTTGCAATTTTTGAGAATTTTTTGGGAATTTTTCGGAAACGTCAAATATTTTAATATATTCCTCGTTTTACGTGCACACTGAGCAAAACCAAAGGAACACGATGTTTTCTCTGAGAACCTTGGACTATGGACATGTCGATGGGGGGATCTTACTAAACCTGAGGCTTTACACAGTTTACGAGATTTTACGATTTTCGAAAAATCTTAACAAATAAAATAAATCAATACAACGAAGTAAAATTCATCTGTCAGATTAATTAAATACTGACTTCTGTTAACTGTAACTATTATCCATTGGATAATAGTGTGTAATAAAAATCCTATCACATTATCCAGATGAAATCCACTTTATGTCCAATCAATCTGTTTTAATTCAAATTTAATGATAAATTAATCAAAGCTTCTTTGAGAAGCTTTGACCAAACATTTACTCATATACCCTTGGCTTCTCTTGGAAGCCAATTCTCACCCTCTCTCTTCTCTCACTATGCACGGCTGCATGGCAGCCCAAAGCAAGGAAATATTGCTTTTCCTTATTTCATTTTTATCACACAAATCCATTAATTATCAAAACATCTTCTCTCCTTTCTTTCTTCTTCTTCCGTCTGCTTCTTTCTTTTTCTTCCTATTATTATTTTTCTCCTTCCTTTCTCCTGGAACCCTACGGCACCAGCAGCTTCTCTCCACTCCATCTTCACCAAATCTTCATCCAACTACATTTTCTTGATCCTCCCCTTCTTCTAAACACTTTTCCCTCTTGGAGCATTTAGAGATTTCACCATTTTCATCACCTTCTCCAAGCTCCAAGCTTTGAGCTTTTTGTGTAAGTTTCAAGACTTCTCTCCCTTCTCCTCTATTTTCGTAGTCATGGTCTCCATGTTGGTCATCCATGTTTCATTTTCTAAGCCATTATGCTATTCTAACAAAGTCACCATTTTTAGGGATTTTGGAGGTCAAATCCGAAAATTTGCAAGAAGCTTTCTTGGAGTTCTTTTGATTTCTTCTCTTAGGTAAGAGGAAGATGATCCTCCTCAACCAATCTTGGTTAAGGGAATGTCTTGTATGTGTTGTTATAAATGGGGGAAAAACCATATTGGGTCTCTCTTTTTGCCACATTATGTTATTTTCATGGTTTGTAGTTGTTTCATGTGTATGACTATAGGGGTTTGTAATGTGTGCTTTGTGGACATAAACCCTGCTTTGGACCTTGCTAAAATGACTAAAATAATTTGAGGTTGGTTGGGCCACGGTTCTGCAGAACTGAATTCTGCAGAATCATTGAAAATGCACCAGCGCCTAGGCGCTGTGCATAGAGCGCTTAGGCGCTCACTGCCCAGAGAAATTTCCCTGTTACGCGGCATGGTCAGCGCTCAGGCGCTACGAGCCCAGCGCTTAGGCACTCATCCGGCGCTCAGGCGCTACAGACATGGCGCCTAGGCGCCCATAGCAGAATTGTTGTGAAGTGATAGATTACTTGTATGAATGATAAATCTTGAATAAGAATGTACAATGAACCTTAAAAATGTTTTACCTTAATTGCTTTCAATATTATGATGTTATGGGGCTATACTAATGATCAAAGAGGTGTTGATGCTTGATTGAGCCAATTGTGGCGTATGATGGAATGGTATATGATGTTGATCATACATGTTCATGCATAGAGTCTTATGCATTGTGAATGTCCTGTGGACTGTTGTAAGGCCGAGTTGCCTAGGAGATTGAACACACCTTGGTGCGGGTGCGAATAGACTGGTGTAGGTCGTGTTATGACCTTGGGGGGCATCAGGGTGCGGGTCCTTCACAGTGGGCAGTTGGTAGCTCTTCTGTCCGTGGGGCAAACCGATGCAAACACACCGACAGTCCGGACCGAGACACTGTCCTATGTCGTGATCGAGCATGGACTGTCTGTACAATGTTGATGTGCACATAGAAAACTGTTGAGTTTTAGCACCTTGGCGCGCGGCCGAGATTCTGAGCGTACACGTCTCCTGATCTTTCTCTCCGACTGTTTGAGTCTAGCTCCATGGAGTAGGGAATTTGAATACCGTATGCATGTGCATCATGAGATGTCTTACTATTGATGATTATTACCCTATGTGAGTTGAACATGTTTATATAATTATTATGATAAATGCCTACATGGAACTGTTTACTTGCTTATAGATGTACTATCTGCCTATCATTGTTGTTATTATTCATGAGACTGTGTATGGGCGCTATGCGCCGTATTATTCCTGGCTGCCATAGTTGGTAATGATGGTAGGAAGTCTTACCTCTTTCCTGTGTTTCTGTTATTTACTGCCTTTGTATGCATACTATATCTATTAAAGACGATGGTACGGAAGCTGAAGCCCCTGATTTCCCTGACTTCTGGCCCGAATGAGATTGACTTCTACTGAGCCGATGGAGGCACGCATGCGCGGATTTCTGGGCGACGTGCGTCTGACCTTCCTTGGAGGGCCAGAGTGTTGGCACATCAACCTGAACTCGGATCGCTGTGTCTACATGGGAGATGTATCCATTTCCCTAGCCTAGAGACGTCACGAGGCACCTGTCCTCACCTGTCACATCGCACTCTGTGACTGGAGTTTTACTTGCCCATCCGTGAGATGTGGGGTGCTCGTTACTATACCCCATGGGAGGACTCCTTTGATTCCACCGCATGGACTCCGTCCCGTGCTTCTGTGGTTCCAATGGAGGTTTCCTCGGAAGAGGAGGATCCTGCTGAGGACCCGGATACGATCCCTCCTCATCTGAGAGACTGAGTTTACTGGTAGCTACTGATGGCTACCGGTGTTTTATTTTGGGGCCTGATGTATTTTTGTGTAGGTTGTATATTTTGGTATCACTGGGGCATATTTGTATAATCTTTTGGGGTAGGTATAGTTTTGCTTTTTGAATATTTCAGGCTTGTAACTAGACACGATCGATGTCAATATATAAATATATATCTACATGCATGTTACGTTAACAAAAAAATATATAATATCTTCATTTTCGCTCACATAGTTAAGCATCAAATAAGTTTAAAATTCAACCTAAAAAATCGGGTCTTATTAACTGTTCAAAAGTTTCATTTTTCGCATTTTCGTTTCGGTTTCAATAGTGTGACGCTCCCTCCCAAAAAGGGGCGTTACAAAACTCAATCGTTGGAAACTAGTTTGATCTTTAGTTTGCTTTCGCGCTTGTATTCTTGACAATATTTTCCTTTACTCTTTCTTTTGATTCTGAATTCACAATGCATGGTTAAATTTCTTATTTGGTTAAAGGAAGATGAAACCCTAATTTTGATTATGTGAACCTTACATATCCCTTTATATTCAATACAGTTGTGTTTTTATTCATATGTTTCTGATCTTATTTCAGTATTAAGGCTTTTATACTCTTTGCCAAATTTCGAATGTGGTAAAACTAGGATTGCTATGCACGGTTATGGTAGGAGGACTAGTAAGACATATGATCTAAGTAATTTAATCCCGATGTGTAATTAGATCTTAGTGTGATTAGTTTTCTGAATCTTAATGAAATTATTAATTAGGTGTAAGAGTCGTTGCTTTATAATTAACTAATGATTAGGGTTTGATTTGAGCAGTTGCTAAATTAACCAAAACTTAAGGAAAATAGAGAATTAATCTCACAATCACATGAGAACATAATTGATTATGTTGGTCTAAAGGATGTGTAGGTTAGCATTATCATATAAATCTAGCGGTGGATTCTATCTCTTAACCATTATCTTTTAATTAGTAATTCAAACCATGTTTACTGTTATTACTTTAGATTCGATTTCTGTTTTTAGTTTAAATAAACAAAACCCCCTTTTTTATTATTTACTATTTTTAAGAGTTTAAATTTGGAATCAATTTATAGTGTTAATTGAATTAGTTCTGTGTGGATCGACCCATATTAACTACAATTAGTTGCAAGATTTTTATATTTTTCGTGGAACTTGACAATTGATTTTGTTTGGAAATTTCATCACAATTCTCAGCACACCACAATACCAGCATTTAAACATTTATACTGAATAAATGAAATCTGAAACTAAACATACTATAGATATTAAACAAGTGTCTGCACATTCATAAAATATCAAAAGTTTTCTCATGCCCTATCTTTACTCTTTAAAGTGGGCATACAAAACTAACTTCTTTGGTCTAGTTATTCATCAACATGATATAAGTACTGAGCAAATATCAATTCATAATGAATAACACTACTAGTGTTAGAACATTCACATTGAGGCTCTAAGGGAATATTCATCTAGCCTCCTCATAATCTAATATTAAACTCATACTTTTAACTTAAATATTCCCAGGAATTGTATTTTCTTATACTTATCTAAGTAAAATAGGCTAAATAGTCCTTCAACTGTCTGATGATGAGTGGACTATTCCATGTACTAATTCCATAACATCATATTTGATGATGAGTGGACTATTTCATCTACTGCTTCCATAACATCCTATCTCTTCCTTTGCCTAGCAAAGGATGTATCTCATCCATAGCCTAGCATAGGACATAACTAGTCCATAGCCTAGCATAGGACATAACTCATCTATAGCCTAGCCTTGGATATAACATCCTTGGCCTAGCCTTGGATAACTAATCCTTTTATGAAATACTCCAGTGTCACCAGTCTACTGGACTTTCCCAGCAATGTCCACTATTCGGATAACTAATCCTTTTATGAAACACTCCGGAGTCACCACTCTACTGGGTTTACCCGACAATGTTCACTACTCGGATAACTAATCCTTTTATAAAACACTCTGGTGTCACCGTTCTACTGGGCTTGCCCGGCAATATCCACTACTCGGATAACTAATCCTTTTATGAAACACTCCAGTGTCATCACTCTACTGGGCTTACCCGATAATGTTCATTACTCGGATAATTAATCCTTAGCCTAGCCTTGGATAAAACATCCTTAGCCTAGCTTTGGATAATTAATCACCACTCCACCTTTAACAAAATGTTTTCATCAATCCTTTACTAGGTTAAGGGGCTTGCCTCGCTCCCTCAGTTAAGAATTGTGATAAACTATGGTTCAACATATCTAAATAAAGGAACCAACTCTTGCCAACTAGGCCCTATGGCACTTAACTATTGCCAACTAGACCCTATGGCACTCAACTCTTGCCATCTAGGACCTATGACACTCAACTCTTGCTAACTAGTCCCTATGACACTCAACTCTTGCTAACTAGTCCCTATGACACTCAACTCTTGCCAACTAGACCCTATGACACTCAATTATTGCTAACTAGGCCCTATGGTGCTCAACTATTGCTAACTAGGCCCTATGGTGCTCAACACTTACCAACTAGGCCTTATGACACTCAACTCTTGTCAATTAAGCCCTATGGCATTCAACTCTTGCATATTTAACTCAACTTTAACTATTAAAAGAGTTACTAGTGTTTCTAGGACTCAAATCATCTCAAAACACTTCAAAATCTTGCCTAAAAAGGTTGATTTTCAAGATTGCATCAAATATGCATCATAACTTCTTAAATTATGAAATTTTATAAGCATATAGATTTCTCTCATATCTTTCAAATGCCACAAATCTCATCTCATTTGGCAAAGTGTAGCCAAAGTTATGTGACATTTCGCAAAGGCCAAAATAGTGCTTTAACTATTTTTCTAGAATCTAACCTGACTTTAAACTAAAATTGGGAACAAACTAGAAGTTATAAAATTATGAAATTTTACAGGCAATAAGCCTTACATCCTAGTTTCAAAATGCCATTAGTCTCATGTCAATACGACATCAGACCAAGAAATTATGCAATCTGGTTTACTGACTTCTAGAATGCATTTTCTATAGAATCTATCTCGGATTCAAACAGAAACTGGTACTAACTGGATTGCTCTACAATTCTGAAATTTTTACCACATGAAGCCTTATGTCTTAGATTTCAAATTCCACTAGAATCAGGTCAATCTGATGTCTATAGCTCAAGTTATGCATCAGACACTACAAGCTGTTAGGATATTGTTCTGTCTCACGCCTAGGCTTGGTTTTACCATGCCTATGCGTGGTGCTCTCTGTCTCGCCTAGGCTGAAAACTGATTAGCCCATGCCTAGGCATGGAAAAGCTGAGTTTAGGCGTGACCTTTTTGCATAAAATTTTGCAGAATATGTTTTCTGATTAAAGTTGGTCCCAAACGAAGTTTCACCTCAAAGCCCCACTTCTAGATAATTTCTATCATTACTAAGGGTCTCTAAACTTGTTGTAAATCTCTTTTCTTCCTTTAGCTCAATCAAACTTTGATTAAAACTATTTCTTTCACCTTAAAACCCCTATTATCAACTATGTAACCAAAAGGAAACTATGAGTTCTAAGGCTTCCAAACTATCAACCAAGCATCAAACTAGCTATCAACTAACTCATTTCAACTATAGAAGCAAGAATCAAGCCTCAATTTTCACTAACCACACCAAAACTCATTTTTTTTCCTTCGTCAAGAAAAAATAAGAATAAGATGAAGATGAAACGGAAAAGATGAAGTTAAGCTCCCCTAGCTCTTGTAGACATTTGATCCTTGAAGCCTTGCTCTTGATCTTGTCTTGGATCCTCTTGCTTGGGTCTTTCTCCATCTCTTCCTCTTTCCTTCCTTTCTTTCATCCCTTTTCTCTTTTCTCCCTTTTCTCTCTTTTCTTTTTTATTTTCTGTTTCTCTTTGCCGTGAATTGGGAGAGAAAATAAGAATAAACAAAAGGCAGACTTATCATTTTGATATTTGCCGTAACTTCTTGATCTATTAAGAACAATTAGATCTCACCAAATCAAGTTTTCTAACTTCCAACAGATTTGAAATAAATCCTAAGATTCATTAAAAATCATGTTTCACCATTTCTCTATTTTTGTATATCTGCTGGGGGTCAATTCGACATTAAAAACATAACCAGTATGCTTAAAAATGCTAAACGAACTCCGATTGTTCTCAAATTTTAACTGCTCTTTATTTAACTCATTTGTGATTTAGAAACAAGTTATCCATACCTGTTTCTCTCAACTTAGCAATTTATGCTACTATTTGAGTCATTTTAATCTACTTTTCAACTTCTGTGTTACAGCAAAGTGCCTAAACTGACTCAGTTTGTCACAAAACTGAACTGATATGTTAAGCAAGTACTAGGCTACCTCTGTGACCATTTACTAGCCTAACTTGTTATTGAGAGTATTACATTTCTCCCCTCTTTTTTAAAATTTTGTCCTCAAAATTGCTTTGCTCTTGCCATAACTCTAGGCAATCTTACTTTATATGAGACTCCAACTCCCAAAAAAGGCTCATTCAGTGCCAACTTCACCCTTTACTATCCTCTGACAAAAAGGCACCTAGACACCTATTATACTGTGTTGTTTTTCTTTCTAGGCTACCAAACATTATCCGAAGATCTCAATACATCTTAGTAGCCTCTAGATGGATAATATACTTTCTCTTGTGAGCTTCCTCAAAAATCATTTCCTTTGATCCTTGACTCTCTTGGAATGCAAAGTTTGTCTCTAAACTTCGTCATTCCTTTCTCAGTCATAACAAAATCCTTTCGGGCTTCTTAGAAGATCTGCTCACTCATGTCCCTTAGAGTTTCATTCTCTTCTTGAGTTTCTAAGATTCGAGTCTTTAAGTTATTTACTATGCTCACTCTACTCACTATGAGATTACGTGGTACCATAAACACTAGTAGACTCAAATTCCTAAAACTCTTGAGAAGTTCACTCTATCTTGGACCATCATGAGGGACACTTGTAGGAATTTTCTACCCAGTGCATCAGCCATTGTAGTGGCTTTACCCGAATGATACTATAACTCAAAGTTATGATCCTATCATCACAACCAAGTTCTGCTTAGCATTCCATCCATCATCTTTGTCTCTTGTTCATCTTTTTCTAACCAAACAAGTGTTGTCAACTCGTAAGATCACCAAACACATTAAACCATCTACTAGCTTAACTCACACCATACCTATAAAGAGTTATGCTTCTCTCTTAGGTGGTAACTCATTTATCTTCCTAGGAAATACTTCTGGATGTCTTCTTATCATAGATATATTCCCTAAGACTTGCTCAACTTCCACATACTAGGAGAAAAGGAAAACATATCCTTAAATCTCCGCTACTTAGAAGTTGTTGACTTGTTTAACTCTTAAAACATAAACTCTAAAGAAATAGGCACTAAAGAATCATCATATGTAAACCTCAATGTTTTATCTGATAAATCCAAAACCATGTCTAATCTAACGTCCACGTTAAGAGGAGATATACTAATAAGATTCATAAAGGAAATCTTACCTTTTATCTTTACACAACAATCCAAACTTACTAAGGAAGTTGTGACTAGCTTTCCTGTTGGTGTAGACAAGGATAAAACATAGGGAAACTCAACATAGGTAAATCTGATCTCTTTATATACTCGTATGAAATCAAGGAGTGGGGATACTCCTGAATCACACATTACAACTTAGAGATCATCATTAACTATATCCTTATCTTGTGAAATCGAGAGTCTGAGCTGCCTCCTTACTACTCAGAGTATAAACTCTTACTTTAACTTGAACTTTGAGGTTAGGCACTGCTCCCAACTTCTGCACACACTTATTTAAAAGTGTTCTGGTCAGCCACAAGTATAACATACTATTTGGCTAACTTAACCAGGTCTGCCCCATGATGTCTCCCATATCTAACACACTTTGGTCCCTTCACACCTGCTTAAGCTCACTTACCTTTATCTTAAGGATAACTAGGTTTAGAAGCATACTTCATATACCTATCATCCATTCTCTTCCTCTTGTGAAAACTTTGTAACTTTTGTTCCACTCAAGGTTTGCTATAGGAACCCTCAATTGTTCTCTTGAATAGCATTAACAACACCATTCTCTTTATTCTATAATTATCCAACAATACCATAACTCACGTAGAAAAGGATTGGAAATTCAACTACACTTGTTCATGATTTTACTTCGAGTATCATGAAGAACTCGATACTATCCATCCTTCGTCAACCTTCACAAACAAAGAATAACGAACACAGAAAAACGAATACTACAACCCCTTAACTCAGAGTTTTATGGGTTGAAGTTTGATTCTATAGCTTACTATGTACTTATCGCTTACTTCATTGAATTTATTCATTTACTAGCATACTAACATGCCACCTTATTCAGGTCTTGAGAACTCTATCTCCTTGACATTCTATTCACCAAAACTCTACGTCTTTTCTGACATATAGGAGATAACCAAAACTCTCAGATCATCTGAACAAACCTCAACTGTAGAGATTTCCTTCATTTTATTAAGCCACTTCACCTACTCCAAATAGGTCTTACTTTTCTTTACAGGATATAGGATTTGCCTTTCTAAACCTTGAGAGATTTGGGGAGTTTTAGTCTCTTGCTACCACTACTGCATACATTGACTATATTAGTGGTACTGGCTGTAGAGATGAAATTACTTTCATCCCTTCTAAAACTCTGCTTGTGATAGCAGTCTACTTCCTCCTAGCAGTTGCCATCTCTTAGAATACTTCAGTTATAATAGTTGATCCTTCACTAGAAGAGTTCCTATTGCTCCTAAATTGCCTTGGTGAAGTAATGGTTCCCTATACACACTATGTATAACAGTAACCATTAACACTCACACTTAAGGCCTGTCATGCAATCCTATCTACACATCTCACATATGTGACAAGAATTGCATAACACTTAGCGAAAAACACTAATCTTGCTTAAGCCTAGTCAGTCCAAACCCCGTCTCACAAGATGAACTGCTCTGATACCATAATGTAATAACCTAATATCTGTGCCCTAGTATATCTAACATATACCTGGATAAACAATATCAGTTCTGCTACTTCTAACTAAACATCAACTAATCCATAATATTTAAACAAATTATTATGGAGAGCCATAACTATAAGTTATATAAAATATGCAACTTTTACATTTTCAAAGCAAATATAAAACTTTCACTCTGATCTGATGGTAGCCCGATTGCAAGTCGATCTTAGAAAACACAACTGCGTCTTTCAACTGATCCATTAGATCATCTATCCTTGGTAATGGGTACTTGTTCTTAATCGTGACCTTGTTTAACTGATGATAATCCATGCACAATCTCGAAGTACTATCTTTCTTCTTAACTAGCAATACTGGTGCTCCCCAAGGTGATAAACTGGGTCTCAAGAATTGCATCTCTAAAAGCTCTTCCAGTTGCTTCTTGAGCTCAACTAGCTCTGCAGGCAACATTCGGTAAGGAGCTATGGAAATAGGACCAGCTCCAAGTACGAGATCAATGGCAAATTCGATTTCCTGCTCCGGTGGTAAACCAGGTATATCTTCGGGAAAGACTTCAAGAAATTCTCTAACCACTGTGATTGCGTCCACATCTACCTCATTCTCAACCTTCAAAGAAGACAATAACATGTATCCCCGAGTTCTTTCTTTCAAGAAAGCTTTCACTTAGTTAGCAGTCAAAAATCTAGAATTCTTATCCAAAGGAAAAACTATGATTTTTCTAGAACAGTCTAATAGGACATGGTTAGCAGATAACCAATCC
Source organism: Ormosia emarginata (assembly GCA_029884605.1). Classification (NCBI taxonomy): domain Eukaryota; kingdom Viridiplantae; phylum Streptophyta; class Magnoliopsida; order Fabales; family Fabaceae; genus Ormosia; species Ormosia emarginata. Next base: position 40,476,741 of record JAQQTP010000088.1, read on the forward strand.
ATTCCTAGGATCACATCTAATTGAGATAATGGCAAACAGATCAAATCAACAGAAAAGATTTGACCTTTAACAATCAGTGGATAATTTAAACAAACTTTGGTAGTAAGAACAAATTTAGCAGTGGGAGTTGAAACAGTCAGATCAAATGGCAAAGAAGACACATGCAAACTAAGTCTTTTGACACAGTCATAGGAAATAAAAGAATGAGTTACACCAGAGTCATACAGTACATTTAAAAGATTACCTTCAATGAGACCTTCCCCTTGTATAAGATCTTTGGATTGAGAGGCTTCAGCACCACTCAGAGTATAAACCCGACCTCCAGCCTGCGGTTTAGTAGTTCTAGCAGCATTGATGAAAGGTTCCGCCTTGGGTTGATTACAGTCACGAGAAATGTGTCAAGGTCTCCCACATCTGAAATAGATCATTCCCTTAATAGTGCAATCTCTCGTGTAGTGATCCTTCTCGCACTTCAGGCATTTCGGCGGAGACGCCGTTGTTTGACCAGTTCTGCCTGGACTTCCTCCAGGACTTCCACCTTGTGGTCTCTGTTGTTGATTTCCAGGTGGTCTGGAATAAGGCTTCTTCTGGTGATGCCGAGCGTAACGACTTCCTCCTCTTTGGGACCGAAAAGGCCCAAAGTTTTTGTTTCTTGCATCACGTGCCTGGTCTAAGTCTTCCACCCGACGACACGTATCAAGTAATTCTGAAAATTGTGTAATCTTCAAAGTTATGACGGTCCTCTTCACGTCATGTCTGAGACTTTCATCAAACTTTCGACACTTCCATGCCTCGTTCGATTGATGTTGAAAATAGGTTGAGAATTTGGACAAACTCTCAAACTTGGCAGCATATTCACTCACAGTCATATTTCCCTGCCTCAAACCAAGGAATTTCCATCTCCTTAGCATGCCTAGCACTTTCCGGGAAATACTTATTCAAGAACCTCTCCTTGAACAATTCCTAATTAATTGCTCGATTTTCAGCCTCCAATACCTTTCGTTCTCTGGTCCACCAATCCTCTGCATCCCCAATTAGCATGAATGCAACATAAGTCACTTTTCTATCGTTGGCACAGTTCATGCCCGTGAATATCTTTTCCAGCTCTTTGATCCACAGAGTAGCTTTCTCAGGATCATACACTCCCTTAAATTATGGAGGGTTAGTGTGATGAAATTCTGCCAGATTCTAGGCATCAACAGTAGCCTCCAATTGTTGTGCAGTCCTTGCTTGCTATTGAGTTGTTTGCTGGTTTTGCTACAACATTACTTTAGCCATCTTCTGGATTGCTTCGATTGCAGCAGTCATGTCTCCTCTACGAGCCATAATTCTTCTTAAATCAAGCTATACAAAACACAAAGAAAGTCAGATGTATCCTTGCAGAATACCAAACACAAAGAGTCACATAGCACAAAAAAGACAATCCAAAACCTAAACCGGGGCTTTGATACCAAGACAGTGTAACGCCCCTTTTTCTTAACGCCGCAAAGAAGGAACATCACACCATAATACTAAAAACATGAAATAAATTTGCGGAAATTTTAGTTACGGTGATTAATTAAGTCCCGGTTCAATATTAACACAAAATTAAATAGTTTGTATTCTTGATAGCGGAAATAATTGTACATAGAAATACGTACTACATTTTTTTTTGTAATAGAAGAAGTAAGAATAATTCCCGATACAATAAAATCAACATAAACTAAAGACCATACATTTACAACATTCATACATATATATATATACATACATATATATATATATATATATATATATATATATATATATACATACATATATATATATATATATATACATATATATATATATATATACATACATATATATATATATATATATATATACATACATATATATATATATATACATACATATACATATATATATAATGCATCACTTTGTTTAATTACATTACAAATTATACAAAAAAAAAATATGTACCTACCTAAAGAGATACAAATATACACCCATCTAGTATGGCAAAACATCAGGCTTTCCCAAAAAGATAAACGATTAGCTATCAGTAGCCACTGAACAGTATCAGCCCCTACGACTGACGAGAATGGACCGTAGCCGGGTCCTCCTCAGGGTCTTCATCCTCCGATGAAATAGCCATCGGGGCGACCAAATTTCGGGGAGAAGCCCGAGCAGTGGAGAGGAAAGAATCCTCTTGAGGGGTGTAGAACATATCAGTCCACATGTCCCTCACGGGTAGGTGAAATTCTAAAATAAAAAAGCTGAAAAGTCAAAGACAGGGGCGTCATAACTGTAACATCCCGAAAAGTGTTTATTTGATTACAGATGATCATCTTATAATATTCTAGATTTTTAGGATTTGTTTTGAAATTTTTTGGAAATGATGAATATTTTAATATATTTCTCGTTTGACGTGTACACTGAGTTGAGACCTGCTAAGGTCAGTGTAACACCCCAGAAATTATTTATTTTATTACGAATAATCATTTTCTAATATTTGTGATTTATGTGAATTCTTTCAGAATTTTTTGGAAACGACGAATATTTTAATATATTTCTCGTTTTGCATGCGCACTGAGCGGACCCGGGTAGATGCAATGTCTTCTATGTGGCTGGTAAACTCTAAATTGTGGGCTTGTCGATGGGGGACCTTACTAAACCCGAGGCTGGACACAATTTACGAAGTTTACATTTTTCGAGAATTTTACCCGATAAATGAAATCGTGATACAGTAAAATCATCCGATGAATAATAAAATATTATTTTCATCATCTATAACTCTCCTACACTGGAGGAAAAATAATACTGATAGTGTAAATATTTATCTGTGTTAGTGTGCCCAATTAGGAGACAACCTTACTTTCGCTTTATCGTGAAACGTGCAAAGCTTCTCATGTAAGCTTGGAGGAAGCTTCTTGGAAATTTCCTCTCCTATTTTCCCCATGCAAAATGCAGCCCATTCCCTCTTCTCTCTCCTTCATGCATGGCTGGACCATCATTTTGGGGGAGAAAGAATTGATTTTTCCTTTAACTAATTACCTTGATTAATTTCAAAACAAAAACCTAAAGCACTTCTCTCTCTTCTTCTTCTTCTTCTTCATTAAACATTTTTCTCCTCCTTCTTTCTAGGAGAAGCTCACGGCCAGCCCCTCTTCTCACCCTCATCCATCACAAAATTTCTAACCAATCACATTTTCTTAATCCTCTCTACCTCCTAAACACCTTTCTTGCTTGGAGCATCTTGAAATTCCACCATTTTCATCACCTCCTTCAAGCTTTAAAGTTAGGGTTTTTGGGTAAGTTTCAAGACTCTTCTTCTCTTCTCTTCATTTTCGGTTTCAAGGGTGTTTTTGTGACCACCTACACTCCATTTTTCAAGTCCTTATGCTATTCTAACCAAGTTGAATTTTCTAGGGTTTTGGGTGGCACCAATCCGAAATTTCAAGGAGATTCTTGGAGGTTTCTCTTGATTTCTTCACTTAGGTAAGAGGAAGACACTCCTCCTCAACCTCTATTAGCATCTAGGAACCTTGGTTGTGTTGTTTGTGAGAAAACCCTAATGAGGGTTTTTCTTTAAATTGATGGATTAATTGTTTACATGCTTAATTTATGATGTTGTGACATTGGATTGATTGGTTATGTATTTGAATTATTGGATTGGATTGAATGGCTTGGAAATTGAAGAAAAAAATCATGGAGAGTGCCTCTAGGAGAGGCTACGGTTTTGAGCCCAAATTGGGGTTCTTGGTGAACTAATTTAACAAGTGAACAATGAAATGAATTAAGAGTATAACATGTATTATGATGACTTGACAAAATTTGGGAATTGAATTCCTTGAGAGGCCACAACCTCTAAGGCCTTTTGAGGCTTAATTATGCAACTTTAGTAACTTAGAAACTTAGGTAATCAAGTAGTTAAAAATCTATGTAAGGAGATAGGTAATCAATAAATTGGAAGAATTCAATATGATTAGATATTTCATAAATTTTAAAGGAACCATGAGTGAAACTTTCATAAGACTTAGGGTAAATTCAAGAGAGCAAGAACAAGAGAGTGTGAGTCTTTAAGAGCTTAGAATGATTTACTAATTGTAAAAGAATGGGTTACAATACGAAGACTAAATTAATCATGAGAGTTTAATTGGAAATGGACCTTGTAGGAAAGACAAAATTTAAGTTAGGATTCATAATGGATCTAAGAATGTACCATTTGGCTTTATCTCAATATTGTGATGTTATGGGTCCATATGAGTGACCATTTATATATTGACGCTCTCTTGGCCAATTGTGGCATATTATGGAATTGTATGAAATTGATGATCATACATGTTTATGCATAGAATCTTATGCATCGTGAATGTCCTGTGGACTGTTGTAAGGCCAAGTTGCCTAGGAGATTGAACACACCTTAGTGCGAGTGCAAGTAGACTAGTGTAGGTCACGTTATGACCTTGGGGGCATTAGGGTACGGGTCCTTCACAATGGGTAGTTGGTAGCTCTCCTACCCGTGGGGCAAACCGATGCAAATGCACCGATAATCCAGACCGAGACACTGTCCTATATCGTGATCTAGCGTGGACTGTCTGTACAATGCCTGGATGTGCACGTGAGAATTATTGATTTATAGCACTTTAGCCGTGGCAGCCAAGTTACAGACAAGTCTCTTGATCTTTCTCTCCGACTGTTTGTGTCTAGCTCCATGGAGTAGGAATTTGGGAAAGCATGCATGTGCATCATGAAATAATCTGTCATTGTGGATCATTACTTTCCGTAATTGTGAATTGTCTAATCATTACTATAATGAATATTTACCTGGAATTGTTTATTTGCTTACTGTTGGACCTACTGTTTATTATTTGGAAATGTTGTTTTGAATTGCTATTTGGGCGCGTTGCACCGTTTTGTTTCCGGCTGCTATAATTAGTAATAATGGTAGGATGTCTTACGTCTTTTCTGTATTTCTATTATTTGCTGCCTGTGCGTATACTGTATCTATCGAAGACGATGGCGAGGAGGTAGAAGCCCCTGATTTCCCCGGCTTCTGGCCCGATTGAGACTAACATCCACTGACGACGATGGAGGCACGCATGCGCGGATTTCTGGGTGATATGCGTCTGACCTTCCTCGGAGGGCTAGAGTGTTGGCACATCAACTTGAGTTCCGATCGCTGCGTCTATCTGGGAGACGTGTCGTTTTCCCTAGCCTGGAGACGTCATGAGACGCCGATCCTCACCTGCTATGTCAGCCTGCGACTAGAGTTCTACCTACCTATTCGAGAGATGTGGGGTGACCGTTACTACACCCCACAGGAAGACTCTTTTGATTCCACCGCTCGGGCTCCTGCCCGTGCCTCTGTGGTTCCCATGGAGGTTTCCTCGGACGAGGAGGATCCTGTTGAGGACCCTGATACGGTCCTTCCTCCTCTGAGGGACTGATTTTACTGGTAGCTGTTGATGGCTGCCAGTGTTTTATTTTGGGGGCCTGATGTATTATTTTTGGTGGGCTATATATTTTGATATTCTGAGGGATGTGTATGTAAAATCCTTTGGGCAGGTATAGTTTTGTTTCTTTTTGGAAATTTCCAGGCCTGTATCTAAAGTACAGTTAATATTTAAAATATATATATATATATATATATATATATATATATATATATATATATATATATATATATATATATATATATATATATATATATATATGTGTGTGTGTGTGTGTGTGTGTGTGTGTGCATGTTATTCAGATGTGAGTTTCATTTTCTGTCTTACTCTTTACTGCCATTCCAGTTTCGTCACTCAGTTTTATTTATTAATTAACAAAAAAAAAATATACTGCCATTTTACTCACGTATTAAAGCATCGAACATGTTAACTTTAAACTAAATGAACCGGGTCTTAATTTAGAAAAATTTTATTTTCCGCATTTTCTTCTATTTGACAATGTGACGTTCCCTCCCAAAAAGGGGCGTTACAATAACTACCCCAAGATAAGGACATCGTCAGCTCCCTGCAGTAGACGTATCTGTCTGTCTCCACGTGTAAATGCCAGCAGTCTGGTCCTCCATGGAAGGTCAACTTCACGTATCTCAAGAAGTGGCGTGGGTGTGACGACATCCTTAATAGCTCTAGTCGTAGTGCGGCCAGAAACCCGAAAACTCAGTTGTTTCCTTTTCTTCCTCACAAGTGTCTTCTCAGAAGTACACAGTCCGATAGAAATACAAAAAATACAAAAAATACAGAAAGAGGTGAGACACCCAGCTTTCAGTACCAAAATGGCAGTAAGAAAACAGAACGACGCTGGATACCCACATATCAACACAGTTCATACAATAATTAGAATTGACAGTAAAGCAGATCAACAATAAATAGTAGCAACAACCATCAATAATAAACATATAATAGCAATATTCCCAACAGTCAACAGTTCAACAACTAAATAAGCATTACGATAATTATAACAAATAACTCCCACAGTCATAAATACTCATGCTCAATGCATTATGAGACTAACGGTTCACAATGCAAAAAGGTACCAAAATTCATACTCCATGGAGCTAGACATAAACATTTTCGGAGTGAATGATCAAGGAGTAATGCCAGTATCTCGTTAGCCTTAAAAAAGTGTGCTCATCACATAAAAACATTTGCGCAATATGGCTTATACATGGCACCTCAACAGTTGATCGCGATAGAGGACATCGTCTCAGTCCGGATCATCGGTGCGTTTGTATCGGTCTATCCCAAGGCCCCAGTGGAGCTACCACTACCCATTGTGAGACACCCATACCCCGACGCCCCTAAGGCCAACCACTATGACCATACGCTAGTCTATTCGCACCCGCACAAAGGTGTTATTCAAACTCCTAGGCATATACCGCCCTTACAACAATGTCCAATGGACAACACATATGCATGATGACACAATGTCCAATCATATATGTTTATCAATGATACAATAATCATGCAATATACCACACTGGCATATCTAAATATACATGGTTCAATATCAACATGTCATAGTATCAATATGTCACAAATTCCTCAAGTACGAAATCAATAACCACTAAGCCCACATAGGGATCCACAATGACGTAGAATCAATTTTCAATGTCAATATATACTTAGGGTTCATCCCTTATCATAAGTCCACCTTATGGGTTCACATTCTCAAAGTCTTATATTTTGGTCAATTATGACAATTTTTTATTAAATAACCCTTCAAAACCGTGTCCTTCTTAAGTGTTGTTATTCAATCCAATCCTTCCACTTTATTATGGATTATGAATGCCTCTAAATTCCTGATTTCCAAAGATGTATCAAGGCATCACTCAACCCCTAATTTTCTCTAAAAACTGTGGCTTCTCTAGGTCATCAAGATTCCAATTTCCTTCCATTTTATGCATTAATTACTTAGTATCTAACCATTTAAATTTTTATTTTACACAAAACCAATCCAATCTCCTAACTTTCAAGATCAAAACCGTGGCTTCCCCCTAGGGTATTAAACCCTTAAAATTCTCCATTCATTAATTTTTTAATATCATCATTTAACAATTATTCACATATGCTTCATTTCATTGTATACAAAAATCAATTCATACCCCTAAAATCTAGTCAAAACCGTGGCATCATATTAGGGTAGGAAACTCCAAATTTTCCATTTAACAACCCTAACATGATCAAGCATTTCAACACATCCAAGATCACTATCCAAACATTAATCCAACAAAAAATACATAAGCATATAAAATCACTAAAACAAAGTAAGCATTCAAAGGTTCCCTCACCACCATCATAGTTGAAGTGAGTAATCTCCCTCTTACCTAAAGGAGAATCACGAAAATGGCTTCCTAGATGCTCCTTGGTAGGTTCAGTTTTGAGCTTCCAAAAATCCTAGGAATTTCAAGACAATGAATCAACACCAAGGGTTGAAAGAGAAGAGATCCATGGTCATCAAAGAGACCATGAAGTACGAAAATGAAGAGAAAGGAGAAGAAAAATAAAAACTTTACCTTAAAGCTTGAAGCTTTGTCTTGGATGACAATGGAGGAAAGGTTGGATTTTGAAGAAAATTTCTAAAGAGAAAGTGTAGAGAAGGTGAAGGTGAGTGTAGAAATGATCTTGATGAAGAGAAAAATGAGGAAAATGGTTAGAGATGTGGCCTGCAAAACTGTATGGAAAGGGGAGAAGAAGAGAGAAGGAAGAGAGAAAATATGAAGAAGAAGAACTAGAAAGAGAAAGTGTTATGTTGAAATGAGGTATTTTATGTATTAGGCATTAAGTGAGGAGGAAAAATTTTGCCTCCCATGGAGGGGCATTGCCACAGAAATGAGAGGGGAGAGAGAGAGAAATTTTGGCTTCCTCAACAAGCCAAGGGTACGTGGGTCATTTGGTGGTCAAAGCTTCTCAAAGAAGCTTTGATTAAAATACATTAAATTTTAATTAAAGTGAGTTGATTAGACATAAAGTAGATTGCATTAGGATAATGTGATAGAGTTTTTAATACATGTTATTATCCAATGGATAATTGTTACAGTTGACAGAAGTCAGTATTAATTTATCTAACAGATAAAATTTACACAGCTATTTATTATTTTATCTGTTAAAATTTCTCAAAAAATGTGAAACCTCATAAACTGTGTCCGACCTCGAGTTTAGTAAGATCCCACATCGACATTTCCACAGATCAAGGTTCTCGGAAAAAATATCTCATTTTCTCAGCTTCGGTCAGTTTGCACGCAAAATAAGAAATAATATTAAAATATTCCGCATTCTCAGAAAAATCCAAAAAAATTCTCAAAAATAAAAAATATTGGAAAATGAATATTTATCACAAAATAAATAAAATTTGGGGTGTTACAACTCTCCCCAACAAATAAGAATTTTGTCCTTGAAATTTCTGTACCTTAAAACAGTTCTAGGTATTGCTCTTTCATCTTGTCCTCCAGCTCCCATGTCGCATCTCCAGTTGCTTTGTTCCAGAATACTTTCACCAATGGAATGTCTTTCCCTCTGAGTTGCTTCATTCTCCTATCCTCAATCCTTACAGGAGTTGTTTCATAAGTCAAGTTTTCCTTTAATTGTATTGAATCGGGTGCTATGACATGATCAGGACTCGGAATATATTTTTGAAGTTGTGACACATGAAAAACATTATGTAGATTTGAAAGAAAAGGTGATAAAGCTATTTGGTAAGCAACAAGACCTATCTGACGAAGAATTTGATAAGGTCCAAGAAATTTTAGAGTGAGCTTTCTAGATTTGAGAACCCAACCGACCCCAATCGTAGGCGTAACTTTCAAGAACACATGCTCTCCTCTCAAGAGGTTTTCTTCTTTTATCCGCGTAGCTCTTTTGTCGGCTCTGAGTCATTATCATCTTTTACAGAATCATCTTAACTTTTTTCAGTTGTCTATTGAATAAGATCAAGCCCAATGGTAAGCCGTTCTCCGTCCTGATACCAACATAAAGGCGTTCGGCACCTTTGTCCATACAGAGCCTCATAGGGTGCCATCCCTATGCTCGAATGGTAACTGTTGTTGTAGGTAAATTTCACCAATGGTAAAATTTTATCCCAACTTCTAGTCTGCTCTATGGCACAAGCTCTTAACAGATCTTCCAACGATTGAATTGTTCTCTCCGATTGACCATCAGTCTGCGGATGGTAAGCAGAACTTAATCGTAATTTTGTTTCCATTGCTTCTTGAAGACTCTGCCAAAATTTTGATGTAAATCTTGGATCTCTATAAGAGATAATACTAGTAGGTACACTATGCAATTTTACGATTTCACTAATATACAACTGAGTCAATTTCTCCAAAGGATATCTATCGTTGATCGGTAAGAAGTGTGCTGACTTTGTAAGTCGATCCACAATTACCCATATTGAATCATATCCTTTTCTAGTCTTTGGCAATCTGACAACAAAGTCCATGGCAATACTATCCTACTTCCATTCGGGAATAGTCAAGGGTTGTAACATTCCAGATGGTCGTTGGTGCTCAATCTTTGTTTTCTGGCAAACCAAACAAGACGATACGCATCTAGCGATATCTCTTTTCATCCTATGCCACCAAAATAATTTCTTCAAGTCTTGATACATTTTAGTCATTCCAGGGTGCATACTCAATTTACTTGTATGAGCATATTCTAGAATGTACTTCCTAAGCTCTTCATCTTTTGGCACACAGACTCTATCTTGGAATATTAAAATTCCATCGCTTCCTTCTTCTAATATTGATACACTACCCTGCTGTATCAGTTCTCTTTCCTCTTGCAAGAACTTGTCAACCTTCTGCTTCTCTCGGATGTCGTCCATCAAGTCACTCGAGATAGTAACCATGTTCATGCAGATCTTGCCCGGCATCAATTCCACAAAAGACCATATGTCTCTGAACTATTCTATCAAATCTTTCTCCCTAATCATCATAGCAGAAACACTGACCGTTTTTCGACTTAAGGCATCGGCCATAACATTTGCCTTTCTAGGGTGATACTGAAGTTAGAAATCGTAGTCTTTCAAGAATTCTAACCATCTTTGCTGTCTTATGTTCAGCTCTTTTTGATCGTACAAGTACTTTAAGCTCTTGTCGTCACTGAAGACGTTGAACGTTGCTCCATAGAGATAATGTCTCCATATCTTCAAAGCAAATACAACAGCAGCTAACTCTAAGTCATGTGTTGGGTAGTTCTTTTCATGCACTCGCAATTGTCTTGAGGCATAAGCCACCACTTTTTCACCTTGCATAAGGACACAGCCTAATCCTTGGTATAAAGCGTCACAGTACACTTCGAATGGTTCACTCGGCTCAGGTAGAACTAACACTGGTGAAGTAGTTAGTCTCTTCTTCAATTCTTGAAAACTCTCTTCACAAGCATCCGTCCATTCAAAAACTTGATTCTTCCTGATGAGTTGAGTGAGAGGTCCAGTAATCTTAGAGAATCCTTCAATGAACCTCCGGTAATAGCCCGCTAATCCAACAAAACTTCGAATCTCTGTCACCGTCTTTGGTCTCTCCCATTGAAGAACAACTTTTACCTTCGAAGGATCTACATCAATTCCTTCCTTTGAAATCACATGGCCCAAGAATTTAACTTCATCCAACCAAAACTCACACTTTGACAACTTGGCATATAACTCTTTCTCCTTTAGGGTCTGAAGAACTATACTGAGATGCTCCGCATGATCCTCTCGATTCTTTGAATAGATCAAGATATCATCGATGAAAACAACGACAAATCTATCCAAATAAGGATGAAAGATTCTATTCATATAATCCATGAAGATAGCAGGTGCATTGGTCACACCAAAAGGCATCACTAAGTACTTGTAATGCCCATAACGAGTGCGAAAAGTCGTTTTAGGAATGTCTTCAACTTTCACTCTGATTTGATGGTAGCTCGATCGTAAGTCGATCTTAGAAAACATAGCTGCTTCTTTCAACTGATCCATTGGATCATCTATCCTCGGTAATGGGTACTTGTTCTTGATCGTAACCTTGTTTAACTGATGATAATCCACGCACAATCTCGAAGTACCGTCTTTCTTCTTAACTAGTAATACCAGTGCTCCCCAAGGTGATACACTGGGTCTCATGAATTGCTTCTCCAAAAGCTCTTCCAGTTGCTTCTTGAGCTCAACTAGCTTTGCAGGCGACATTCGGTAAGGCGCTATGGAAATAGGACCAGCTCCAGGTACGAGATTAATGGAAAATTCGATTTCCCGCTCCGGTAGTAAACTAGGTATATCTTCGAGAAAGACTTCAGGAAATTCTCTAACCACTATGATTGCATCCACATCTACCTCATTCTCGACCTTCAAAGAAGACAATAACATGTATCCTTGAGCTCCTTCTTTCAAGAAAGCTTTCACTTGGTTGGCAGTCAAAAATCTAGAATTCTCATCCAAAGGGAAAACTATGGTTTTTCTAGAATAGTCTAATAGGACATGGTTAGCAGATAACCAATCCATTCCTAGGATCACATCTAATTGAGATAATGGTAAACAAATCAAATCAATAGAAAAGATTCGACCTTCAATAATCAATGGATAATTTAAACAAACTTTGGTAGTAAGAACAAGTTTAGCAGTGGGAGTTGAAACAATCAGATCAAATGGCAAAGAAGACACAGGCAAACTAAGTCTTTTCATACAGTCATAGGAAATGAAAGAATGAGTTGTACCAGAGTCATACAGTACATTTAAAATATTACCTTCAACGAGACCTTTCCCTTGTATAAGATCTTTGGATTGAGAGGCTTCAACACCACTCAAAGTAAAAACTTGACCTTTAGCCCGCGGTTTAGCAATTCTAGCAGCATTGACGGAAGGTTCCGCCTTGAGTTGATTACAGTCATGAGAAATGTGTCCAGGTCTCCCACATCTGAAACAGATTATTCCCTTAATAGTGCAGTTTCTCGTGTAGTGATCCTTCCCGCACTTCAGGCATTTCAGCGGAGACACAGTGATTTGACCAGTTCTGCCTGGACTTCCTCCAGGACTTCCACCTTGTGGCTTCTATTGTTGATTTCCAGGTGGTCTCGAATAAGGCTTCTTCTGGTGACGACTAGCGTTATTACTTCCTCCTCTTTTGGACCGAAAAGGCCCAAAGTTTCTGTTTCTTGCATCACATGCCTGGTCTAAGTCTTCCACCCGATGACACGTATCAAGTAATTTTGAAAATTGTGTAATCTTCAAAGTTATGATGGCCCTCTTCATGTCAAGTCTGAGACCTTCTTCAAAATTTCGACACTTCCATGCCTCGTTCGGTTGATGTTAAAAATAGGTTGAGAATTTGGACAAACTCTCAAACTTGGCAGCATATTCACTCACAGTCATATTTTCCTGCCTCAAACTAAGGAATTTCATCTCCTTAGCAAACACTTTTCGAGAAATACTTATTCAAGAACCTCTCCTTGAATAATTCCCAATTATATGCTCGATTTCCAGCCTCCAATATCCTCTGTTCTCCGGTCCACCAATCCTCTGCGTCCCCAATCAGCATGAACGCAACATAAGTCACTTTTCTGTCATTGGCACAGTTCATGCCCGTGAATATCTTTTCCAACTCTTTGATCCACAGAGTAGCTTTCAGAGGATCATACTCTCCCTTAAATTGTGGAGGGTTAGTGCGACGAAATTCCGCTAGATTCTAGGCATCAGCAGTAGCCTCCAATTGTTGTGTAGTCCTTGCTTGCTGTTGAGCCGTTTGCTGGTTTTACTGTAGCATTGCTTCAGCCATCTTCTGGATTGCTTTGATTGCAGCAGTCATGTCTCCTCTACGAGCCATAATTCTTCTCAAATCAAGCTATACAAAACACAAAGAAAGTCAAATGTATCATTGCAGAATACCAAACACAGAGAGTCACACAGCACAAACAAGAAAGTCCAAAACCACATGACCTAAAAGAAAAGAATCCTCTTGAGGGGTGTAGAACATATCAGTCCACATGTCCCTCATGGGTAAGTGAAATTCTAAAATAACAAAAGCTGAAAAGTCAAAGACAGGGGCGTCATAACGACCCCAAGATAAGGACACCGTCAGCTCCCCGCTATAGACGCATCGGTCTATCTCCACATGTAATTGCTAGCAGTCTGGTCCTCCATGGAAGGTCAACTTCACGTATCTCCATGGAAGGTCAGTCTAGTCATTTTATAATATTTGTGATTTTTATGAATTTTTTTAGATTTTTCTGAGAATGCAGAATATTTTAATATTATTTCTCGTTTTGCGCATACGCTGAGCGGAGCCGAGAAAATGAGATATTTTTCCCGAGAACCTTGAACTGTGAAAACGTCGACGGGGGATCTTACTAAACCCGAGGCTGGACACGGTTTACGTGATTTCATATTTTTCGAGAAATTTTATTTGACAGACTAATAAATCGTTGTGTAATTTTATCCACTGGATAATTAATACTGACTTCTGTCAACTATAACAATTGTCCATTGGATAATAGCATGTATTAGAAACCCTATCATCTTATCCCAATGCAATTCACTTTATGTCAAATTAAATCCACTTTAATTCAAATAAAGTGTACTTTCATCAAAGCTTCTTTGAGAAGCTTTGACCACCAAAGGACAAGAATGCCCTTGGCTTGTTGGAGAAGCCTCTCCACCCCTCTCTTCTCTCTATGCTGAGGCACTCTAAGCCTTGGGGGAACAAAATTTTGCTTCCACACACTTAACCTAACTTACCCCAAAATATCTCACACTTTCACCAACACTTTCTCTCTCTTCAAGCTTCTTCTTCATTTCTCTCCACCTTCTCTCTTCTTCTTCCTCTCCAATACGAAATTTGCAGCCCCCTTTGTGACCATCACTCTTCGTCTTTTCTCTCCATCAACACCATTTTCACACTCACCTCCACCTCCTCTACACTTTCTCTTTTGAAAGTTTCTTCAAAAACCTACTTTCACCTCCATTGCCATCCAAGACAAAGCTTCCAACTTTGAGGTAAAGCTTCCATTTTTCTTCTTCTTTCTCTCCATTTTCGTGCTCTATGGTCTCATTGGAGATCAAAGATCCATTCTTTACCATGTTTAATGTTGGTTCTTGATGAATGAAATTCTAGGGTTTTGGGAAGCTCAAAATCGAATCTTCAAGGAGGAAGTAGGAGCCTATTTTTGTGTTCTTCTTTTAGGTAAGAGGGAGATTTACTCACTTCAACTATTATTGGTGGTGAGGAGACCTTTATGTGTTTGTTGATGGAGAAATCCATCTTTGTATGCTTCCTTTGTTTGGTGATTTTACATGTTTATGTATTCTAAATTGAGATTGGTGTTTGTATAATGATCTTGAATGTATTGGGTATGTTGAAAATGCTTGACCATGTTAGGGTTGTTAAATGGAAAATTTGGAGTTTCCTACCCTAATATGAGGCCACAGTTTTGGCTTGGATTATTAGAGTTGGAAGTTGAATTGTGTAGAATGAAACCTATGTAATTAGGTATGAAATGAATTATGCATGAAATGAAATTTGGAGAGTTTTTTACCTTCTTGAGGGGCCACAGTTTTGACCTAAAATAGTAAGGGTTTGGATTAAATTGGTGGGTAATAAAACTTATGTAATTGGACATTTAAGAATTAATGATCATAATGAGATTAATGAATGAAAAATCTAAGTTCTCCTAACACTTATGGATGTCACGGTTTTGATAAGAACCTAGGAATGTAAAATTTGGGTTTGGAATAAGAATCAAGTGAAGCTTAAGTGGTTAAGTATTGAATGGTAATGTTAGATGTAATGAAAGGAAAAATTTAGGAGTTCACCACACTTATGAGGAGTTACGGTTTTGGCTTGAAATTCCTAAGGTTGGATTTGATTTGTGTAAAATTGACTTATGTGATTGGTTATGAAATGAGTAAGACATGAAATGGAAATTGTGGGGGGGGGGTTTCCCACCCTAATGTGGGGCCACGGTTTGACTTGAACCTTGAGAAAATAAATTGATCCCATGTGAAATAAAAGCTAAGTAATTAGGTATCAAGAGACTAGTGTATAAAATAGAAGGAAATTTAGACCCTTGAAGCCTTGTGAGGCCATGGTTTTAAGGGTTATTTAACCTAGGGAATTTCATAATTGATCAAGAATTAAGTTATTGGAAACATTGGACCCTTAATGGGGAATGGTGATTAATGATGGACCGTAAACATGCATTGATGTTAGGAAGTGGTTCTATATTGTTGTAAGACCCTAAGTGGGGCTAAGTATTTGTTGATGAATTCCTTGAAAGATTATGATATATTGACATTGAGAATGAATGTATATGCCATTGTGGTATGCTTATGATGAATGCATCATTGATAAATATACATGATTAGACATTGCATCATCATGCATATGTGTCGTCCGTTGGACATTGTTGTAAAGGCAGTGTATGCCTAGGAGTTGAATAACACTTATGTGCGGGTGCGAATAGACTAAGCGTAGGGTTATAGTGGTTGGCCGTGAGGGCATTGGAGTGCGGGTTCCTCACTTGGACAGTTATGAGCTCCTCTGTGCCGTGGGATAGACCGATGCAAACACACCGACGATCCGGACCGAGACACTGTCCTATATCGCGATCAACTATTGAGGTGCCATGTATAAGCCATTGTTGCGCAAATATTTTTATGAGATGAAGCACACTATTTTTAAGGCTAACGATATACTGACATTACTCCTTGATCATTCTCTCCAAAAATGTTGATGTCTACCTCCATGGAGTAGGATTTTGGTACCATAATACATTATGCACTGTTCATTGTCGGTCTCATAAATTGTTGAGTATGAACATTTGTAAATGTGAAAATATCTGTTTTATTTCTGTGATAATTATTTGGAGATTGTGCTGATTGTTCGAGATATTATTGCTTATAATTGTACTACTTTGCTATAAATTCTACTATTACTGTTAATGAATATATGGACTGTGTTGCTATGTGGGCGCTCTCCGTCGTGTTGTCTTTTTATAGCTTTAATGGCAATGAAAGTTAGGTGTCTCACCTCTTTATTGTATTACCCTATTTTATGTCGTATTGGATAAAGACAATGAAGAGTGCGAATTGAGTTCGATTAGTTAGGTTTTAAGGATTGACTTCTATTTCCTTGTGATGGCATCTGCACAACCTCTTCTGTTACGCACGTGGATACAGTTTTATAGCAGCTTGGAAGCCTGGCACTTCGACCATGAAGTGGAGCATGTTACTTACATTGGGGATGTGACTCTAGTTCAGTGCGGTAATGAACCTGGAGCTGGTATGAACATATCTTATGTTCCTATACGTATGGAGTTCCTTATACCCATTGGAGAGATGTGGGATAATCACCGCCTCTTTCCTAGAGAGGTTTCAGTTATAACGCATGTTAGTGCTCCCATCAATCTAGAAGTATCGCAAGGGCGAGTATTCCCTATCGGAAACACTGAAGAAGATCAGATACAGGACCATTCCTTATATGTGTTAGACTTCGGGGAAGGTCGAACTTTTATATGGTAGTTATGTTATGCTATGTAAAACCTACATTTTATATTGTTGTACGTTAATTTATGTAAGAATGATGAATTTGTACTCTACTCTGTATTAAGCTAATGTTGTATTTTGGTATTGCGAGACAATATAATTACATTTCATCTCGTGACTTGTATTTTCTATTTATGCATAATGGAAATATCTCTAATTATTTTATAAATCTTCAAAATTTGAAAATACTGGATATTTGACACTGTGACACGCCTAGACCTAGTAGCTGTGGTATAATGACGATTGTGCTGCGGTGGCTAGATTTAGGTGTGTTACACTTTTTAAGTTTCCAGGTCCCCGTACCCATTTCCTTTAGGTCTTTGGGTCTATATACCCGTGGCCTTTACCTTTCAGGGTCCTTATACCCCACATTTTTACCTCGTTTTAAGGCTTGTTGCACTTTGCATCAATCCATACAAGCAAATTTTTATGGACAAAATTGAATAAAATCCTTTACTTTCCATTTAGTTTAAATGTAAAGCAAAGAGGGATAGCTATTGATACTTAATTTTGTCCATAAAATTTTTATTTTTGTTACTTAATCAAGGTATGAATATCCAATTTTGTTTGGGTCATTAAAACCTTTTAATTTAGAATAAAACAAAAAAACCAAAAAAATATAGAGAGATAAAAAAAAATTCTAAAACTTGAAAAAATGAATGAAAAAAAAGAAAAAAAGAAAAAGAAGAAATTTGAAAAACTAAGGTGTTTAGATTCATTGTATCACTAAGTTCCACATCGAAGAAGTCATGCTCCTTCTCCCTCCCCTCCTCCTATATAAAGGGGGATTCTCAATTGTTTTGACATCTAAAAAATTACACACTTAGACTTAATACTAAGTATAAAAGCTCGAGGACTTTAGTAAATTTTTTCTTGCAAATGAGTTGCTTTTCAAGGTTTGATTTGAAGAAACATATGGGGCCCTATGCACTAACTTCTTAGAGCATAGCATTTTAATACGCCTTGTAGATAAGCTTGTTTTTTTTTCTTTGTATTATTATATTTTTATTATATACATGTGTTATTCATTTTAGCTTATTCATTTATTAGTTTGGTTTATTTAGATATTTATTAAATTTTTTTAGTAAACTTTTTTATTTTAAAATTAATTCAAGAACAAATTAGGATTAACTAAGTTGTGACAACTTGTTAATCCTATAACTTTTAGAATCATTTAAGTTGTGACAGCTTGATGATTCAAACCTTTTTCTAAGCATAAAAAAAATCAAATGAGTTTTCAAAACAAAAATATTTTCAAAATTAAAAATAACAAACCCACAATTGTTTTTTCTAAAGAACTATGTGACTTTGAGTTCCTCATTGCACACAGGGATACGTATGAGCGAAAATTCATTTTTGTCAAGCCAAAATTAAATTTTTATAATTTAGTTGTTTCTTTTTCTTTTATAAATAGTTACAATATTTTTTAAGAGGGGTAAAATAAATATATTTGAGATTATTAAATTTGTACGACTAATTTAAGGTACTGTTCCTGGAATGGGGAATGTATGGTGCTAGCACCTTCCCGACCTGTAATCAACTTCTGAATCCAAACTCATTTTTTAAAAGACCAGTTTTCCTAATTAATGGGTTTTTTATAATGTTTTCCCAGTTTAAATAAACATTAGTGACAACTCCATTAATTTTCAAAATCCTATTATTCTTTTGGTCGTCCCGTCGCGATCTTGATTTGGACAACTAACATATGAAAATTAACAATAAAAACAACGAAAACAAACAAAATGAGATAAATAAAAAAGTAAAAACCAAAACAATCTAAAACTCTTTTTTTTATTATTTTTATTTTTATTTTTATTTTTTTTGCTGACACTATTTACATCCTCATACAAATGTTCCGAACTTTGGGAGACACTTAAGCCGACTCAAACAATAAAATAAAACTATCTAAAGAGTAAAAGAAAATTCTACCTACAACTAGAATTATTAAATCTAAATCAACTCAAGGAGGTAAATACTACCCACAGGATAATTTCAAGAGATGGAGAATAACCAAAGATTTCACTAACCCCAACTGCATCACTTCTCAAGTAAAAAGCCTCCAACTCACTATGTGTAGGTATACACTTTAAAGGTCTTTTAGGAAAAATAGGCAGCATAGTCTCTCCAACTCTTTCATCAATCACATCTACAAAGGCAAACTCATATTCATCTTCTATAGCAGGTTGACCAGTAGGCGTAAAGATATTAAGTTTAATTCTCATGTCCATCACTGAGACATCAATTACCACAGACTTATAACTAATGTTAGCATCAGTAATGGCTAAGAAAGGCCTCCCTAAAAGCACTACGAAATCAATAGGAAAGAATCTCTTATCAATTTTCACTAAGAAATCTTCAACTCTTCCTCTAGGGATCCTAACTAACCTATCAACTAATTACAGAGAACAATTTGATGGCTGCAACTCACCTAAGCCTAGCTCTTCATAAACAAAATTTGACATTAGATTAAAACTAGAACCTAGATCTAAGAGTGCTTTATCAATGTTATGATCACCAATATAGTAAGAAATAGTAGGAACACCAAGATCTTTCAACTTACGTAGTGTGTTAGAATGCAAAATTGAGCTTACCTGTTCACTTAGGCACACCTTCTTAGACATATGATCATTAGATTTTCTTTTAAATGTGCACATGTCCTTAAGGAACTTGACATAAGTAGGAATCTATTGAATAGCATCCAAAAGGGGAAGATTGATCTTTACTTGCTTAAAGGTCTCAAGAATATCCTCCCTCTGCTTATCTTTCTTAAAATGTGAAGATACTTCTAAGGCTTTAGGGTAAGGAACCCTTGGCTCATATGGACTCGAAGTCAATGAATTAGTCACATTAGAAGCCTAAGATATTATCAAACAACCAACTAACTAATCAACCGATCAAGCAATGAGAACTGCCCATAAAATTGTCAACTATGCAATGATTTATGTTATGAAGAATGATTATGCTTAAATGAAGTTCTAATAAAATGATGATGCAATGCTAATACAGGTTTTAAGATTTGAAAAACATAAATTATTTACTTAATTTCCCAGAAACTCTATCTCTTGTATATACAAAGTAGGATAAGCTTAGAAGCCTAATCCCACTTGGTAATAGGTAAACACATTCCCCTCACCAATGTAAGAGTACTATTGTCACTCCCATACCGGTAACCCTTACCACAATAGCAAACCTGCTACGAGAATCTAGATCAACACCTTGTTCTCTGACCATATGGTTGTGCACACCATGATAAGTTACAATACATAGGAAACTAACAAGTACCAAGTTTGAAAACTAAGTATCAAGAACTCTCTCAATTCACAATTAAGACATATCACAAGATTCCCATAATCAAGTGACTATCCAATACTAATACGTATAGGTTCTAGCATCACCTATCCCACAAGGTAGCAAGAACTATGTAACTAGTATTTCCTTACCTAAAACTTCTCATCATCACTTCACAAGTGATTTTCAAGTCAACCTCATGTTGATCAAAGTTTTAGATAATTCCTAAGGCATTCTAACTTATAGATTTGCCTAAGGTTTCACCACTCTTAGATATATGCCATATGGTTATTCTCTCTAAGAATTATCCCCATTTGTGTATCAACACACTTAGGAAAGCATATAAGAATGATCCAAACACTTAGGACCTTCTAAAGATATCAAAAACACATTTTTGAAGATTCAGAAGCTCATGCCGCGACACCACATATGCACGCCGCGACGCCCTGCTCTTAGGTTCCAACACTAGATGTGCATCTGTCTCATGCCGCGGCGTGAAATACTTATGCCGTGACGCCAGCATCATAACATGGATTCTGCATAATTTTGTAGAATCCGAGTACTGTTCCATTGGAACAAGTTTCGAATTTTGGCCACTCCAAATCATTTTCTAGTTGATTTTATGTTCCTAACAAGTTCACTAACATGAAGGAAACATAAAACACTAATTTATTTCATCAAAATGGATCAAAACACCAAATCATTCATCCAAACCCCTAAAATCAACACTTAGAGCATTTTAGGTCCAAAATGGATAGTTTTGGTTTCTAATCCAAACTCTTTGCATAAACAAGTCATAAACAACATTTATAACTCATCCAAGCAAGAAAATCCCATAACACACCACAAGAACTCAATTTGACATATTAAACCTCAAGTGAACCTAACATGGAGAAATGAGGAATGAGTTCAAGAACCCCTACCTTAAGTTCCTCAAGCTTCTATGGTGATGGAGATGATGATGGAATGGATCACAAATCTTCAAGCTTTCATTTCCCCTTAGCTTTCCTCTTCTTCCTTTCCTTCTTTTCTCTTTTCTCTTCCTTTTCTCTTTGTTCTATTTTCAGCCGTAGAGAGTGAATGAGAAAACTAAAATGAAGGCTTGAAATATCAAATAAAGGGAGTCAAGAAAGAGGACTGAAATGATGGAGTGTTAAGGGCCAAAGGATATCACACTGATAATTCCCGATTTGCTAAAAACACTCAACTTTAGCTAAATCAAGTTTTCCAAGTTCCAATAACTTTCAAATAAATCATATGATTCATTAAAAATATTGTTACACCAAAACCATAATTTTTCATATTTGCGACTAGTCATTCCAACTTTGATTAGACAACCAATATGCCTAAATATACCAAATTGACTCTAAAAATTTTCAAACTTTAACCACATCATAGAATACACATTTATGACTTAGAAATAGATTATCCACGTCTATTTCCATTAGCTAAGCCATTTATGCTAATATATGGGTCATTTTAAGCTATTTTTCACCTTTCGGCTTGCAACAAAGTGCCTAAACTAATTTAGATTGTCACAAAATTAAACAGGCATGTTAAACAAGTATTTAGCTACCTATATAACCATTTACAAGTCTTACATGTTGAAGAAGATGTTACATTTCTCCCCCTACTTAAAATTTTGCCCCCAAAATTGCTTACCTTAAATAAATAACTATGGCTAATCTTGCTGCATGTGGGACTCCAACTCCCAAGTCACCTCCTCAAAAGCAGCATAATCCCAAAGCACCTTCGCCAAAGGAATCCGCTTACGTCTAAGCTCTTTGAGTCCTCTGTCCACGATCGTTATTGTAACACCCCAAAAATTGCCTAATTATTGTTATATATGCTTTTTATAATTTGTGATTTTTGTAAATTTTTGTGAATTATTTGGGTGATTTAGAATATTTTATTATATTTTTTGATTTTTGTGCACGTTATGCGGAGCCGGAAAGATAAAAATTTTCCAAGGCCAAAAAATTTTGGACTGTGAAATGGGGTCGGGAGATCTTACTAAACCTGAAACCGGACACGGTTTACGACGTTTTCATTATTTGAGATTTTATCTGACAAATAAAATCAAGATACGTCCTATTATCCACCTGACAATAAACGTTAGTTTTGTTACCAGTAACTTTTGTCCATTGGGTAATAGCTTGTTGTGGATGGTTCTAGATGTGATCTTAGTCATCTTTTTTAAAAAGCTTTTCTTGATGACATCATCCATGTGACATCACTTAGATGACATCACCTTTTGACTTTCCAAAAAGTGGACCAATAGGAAACAAGCTTCATGAAGCTTGTAGGAGAAGCTTGAGCATATTTCCCTTGTCCTTGGGGCCCACGGCCTAGGGAGTTTCACAAGGCTTCTTGGACAAGCTTCTCTTCATTCACTTTCTATCACTCATCTCACTTGGTTTCTTTCTATCTCATTTTCAAGAACCAAAAGAAAAAGCTCTCACCTTTTCTCTCCATGGAAGCTCACGGCCACAAGGGTTCAAGAGCCAATCCTCCATTTTCTCATTCCTACATCAATTGTTCACTCATTTCTCTTAGTTTCAAGCTTATCTCACTTGTATTAAAACAAAAGCTCTCTCCACTGCCTCACCTTGAAGTTTCGGCCACACCCCCATAAACACCCTTCCAATCCTTTTAATTCCAAACCACCATAGTTCTAGAATCTACACATCATTTGGAAACTTTTCCTTATTGGGACCATCTCCAAATACTCTCATCTTCAACCTCTTTTCATCAAGCCAAGTTTGGAACTTTATAGGTAAAGTTCTCAATCTTTTCTTTCAATCTTGTTTTTAAGGTTCAAAACCTTGTGTTTGGTCCAACGTTGTCTTGTTTATGTTTGGTTTGTGATATTTGAATGCTTGGAAGTTTCTAGGGTTTGGCTTGGTCGTGGTGGACGAAAATCATTAAGGAGCTTTCTTTTGATCTTTTCTTTAGGTAAGAGGGTAATTATCCTCTTCAACCACCCATGGTGGTGAGAAATGAATTTTGTGTGTGGGTGAATAATCCATGTGTTTGGATTCATTCACTTGCTTGTATAAGTTCAATGCTTTGTGATTATTTGCTTTATTTGCTTTTATTGCTTTGAATATTATGCATGAACTTGCTAGAATAGAAATACGATGATTGTTATATGTTGTATGATGTGAATCACTTGGAAAGGAAAAAGATTTTTTTTAGTCCCATGGACCTTGAGGTTCACGGTCAAGTAGGTAAAAATAGGATGTCCAAGACAAAATTTTATATCAATTGGGAATTTAATAAATTAAGTGATTAATGATTCATAAAACGAAGGAAATTTTGGGTTCCTAGACCCTTAAGGTTCACGGCCATGTAAGAAATCTAAGGCTAAGGAAATTTTGTATTAAGTTAGAGCTTAGATAATTAGGTAATTAGAGACATAATTAGGGACTCTTAAAATGGAAAAGAGGAGAATAAATTTATCGTAACATCAAGAATGACTTTCGGCCAAAGTGATTAAAATTGATTTGAATGATGTTTGAGAACTTAATAAATTAAGTGATTAGTGATTTATAAAATTAAGGTATTCTAATCAAGAGATTTTTCTAAAGGTAATGGAAAGAGGGTTTTGGAAATTAAAGTAATATGGACTTTGGTGAGTAATGTTAGAAAAATCTTTCCTTGAAAAGTTTTATCCCGATGGACATTGGAAATTGAGGTTGACTTCTATATTGAGTTTTAAAAGTTTCAAAGCGGAGTTTAAATTTATAATGACGATGTTGTGTAACTGAAAATAAATGGCAATTTTGCTGTCGTGTCCACAAGGGAGGACCTGAACTTATTGATGATTGTTATGGCCAAGTCGTGGTGTATAGTTACAGAGAAATCATAACATTATTGAATGCATATGCAAAGAGTCATTCATCATGCATTGTGAAAGTCCATTGGACTCTGTTTTGTTAAGGCTGTAAGCCTAGGAGAAGAATTACACCTTTGTGCGAGTACGATATGCGTAGTGTAGGTCATTAGTTGACCTTGGGGGCGTCGGGTGCAGCTTATCCCACAAGTGGCCAGTTGGTAGCTCCACTGTGCCGTGGTATAGACTAATGCAAACGCACCGACGATCCGGACTGAGACACTATCCTTAATCACGATCTGGTGTAAACTGTCTTGTCAAAGTCATGTTACGTAAATTGAGAAAAATGAAAGCACATGAATTGAGGATGATGAGATACAAACAAATGTCTTTTAGATCATTCTCTCCGAAATTGTGTTTAGCTCCATGGAGTAGGAAATTGGTCCATTGTGCATATGCATAATCAGTCGATATCTCATTATGACATTTACGTACCTGTTAAATTATCTGTTGAATTATCCATTGGAATATTTGTTGAATTATATGTTATATGAAACAATGATTATATGTGTATTTCTGTATTTTAAATGGCATTACTATCATTGTTGTTTCTATGCTGCCATGTTGGTATTGTTGCAGGAGATCTCACCTCTTTATTATATTGTCCTATTTTATGTTTATGTTTGATAAAGACCGTGAAGGGGGACGAGGTTGAATCACTTGGATTTTGTTTAGGTTAACTTTCTGATCCTTGTGATGGTGTTTGGATGGAGTTTCTTGGGTTAGGTGCGGGTGCAGCTTCATTGGGGCATTGATGCCGAGCGTGTCGATCGAGGCACCGAGCGTTTTATATATATTTAGAATGTATTTTTCCTTCAGTAGATGCAATGTGGAGTTGTGCATTAAAAATATATTTCATTCGTGGCTTATATTTTCTATATACTCATGATGGTAATATTTAAAAATGCGTTGTTGCTTAGTAGCAAGCCTGAATTTAGTGAATATGGTATAATGATGAATACACCATGGTTATTAAATTTGGGATGTTACATTCTTGGTATTAGAGCAGTTCATCTTGTTGAGCTAGGATATGGACTGACTATGCTTAGGTATGTTAGAAGTTTCTCTTTGTGTTGTGCACTTCCTTATCTCTTAGTTGAGATTTTGGAAAAGGAATGCATGGCTTGCCATAGGTGGAATGTTAGTAGCTACTGTTACACAGTTACGTGATATTGAGGATTGGCCTACTCAATATGTAATGTTCTGTGTGGACAGGAAACTATGACTTCACCTAGGCGTACTAGGGGAAATAGGAGTTTCTTAGTGAGGAGTCCAGCTAGTATGACTGAACTCGTTTAGGATTTATTTGCATCTACACCTTTTGTTGTGATATCCCTAGAGTTCCCGAGTTCAAGTCTTTTGGTTTTGTGTTTAATTTTGTCTTGTTGTGTTGCGTGATGTTCTGTGTTTGGTTTTCGAGAGGAGACAATATCGTTTGAAAGGGAGTTACGATTAGTTTTGTTATGTTTTGATTCGTCTGTCTTCGAAGGAAAGTAATGGCTCGTAATAGAGGTGTGTGTGTGGACATATGACGAGACAATAGAATTATGGCTATAGCTACTGAGGCAATACAGAGGATGGTTAATGTAACAGTACAACAGAATTAGAAGGCCGCTCAGCAGCAGGAAACGACAGTTGAGGTTCAAAATCTGTCGAAGTTAGATCAGTCTCAGAATACTAGACCACGTAACTTTGGACCATCTCAGTTCCAAAGAAGGAGGAAGAGTAAGGTCAATCGATTCCAGTGGAAACCGTATTCATGGCCACCGGGGAAACAACAACAATAGCAAACATGCGGAGGATGTGCTAGTGGTAGTAGACCCAACTAGACCTTGGTATTTTCACTAAGATGTAAAAAGTGTGGAAATGACTACTTAACAAATGAGTGTACAATCAAGGGGATCATTTGCTTCAAATGCGGGAAGCCCGACCATATCTCCAGAGATTGCAACCACCCTAAGGTGGAAGCCTCCAAATCCGAAGATCTGATAAAGAGAGATTATGCCATAAGAGGTAATCTTTTATCTGTACTATATGACTCGGGGACGACCCATTCTTTTATTGCTTATGACTGTGTGTATCGATTAGGATTACCTGTGTCTTCTTTACCTTATGATTTGAATATTTCTACCCCTAATGTTGAACTTGTTGTTACTACCCAAGTTTGTTTGAACTGTCCTATGACTGTTGAAGGTCGAATCTTTTCTGTTGATTTGATCTATTTACCTCTTTCTCAAATAGACATAATCTTAGGAATGGATTAGTTATCTTCTAACCATATCCTGCTGGATTATTCCAGTAAAACCCTAGTTTTCCCTAAGACTAAAATTTCTAGATTTTTGATTGCCAACCAAGTTAAAGCTTTCTTGAGAGAGGGAGCTCAGGGATACATGCTATTGTCTTCCTTAGAAATCAAGAGCAAGATGGATGTGAATGCTATTCCAGTAGTCAATGAGTTTCCCGAAGCCTTTCCTGATGATGTACCTGGTTTACCACCGGAGTGGGAGATCGAGTTTACTATCGATCTTGTACCTGGATCTGGTCCTCTATCCATAGCACCATATAGGATGTCACTGTCAAAGTTGGTTGAACTTAAGAAGCAGTTGGTGGAACTTTTGGAAAAGCAATTTGTCAGGCCTAGTGTATCACCCTGGGGAGCACCAGTATTGTTAGTCCAGAAGAAGGATGGAACTTCTTGATTATGTGTAGATTATCGCCAGTTGAATAAGGTCACAATCAAGAACAAGTATCCACTTTTGAGGATAGATGATTTGATGGATCAGCTGAAAGGAGCCGCTATTTTCTCCAAGATTGATCTACGTTCTAGCTATCATCAAATTCGCTTGAAAATAGAGGATGTTCCCAAGATGACTTTTCAGACGCGTCATAGGCATTATGAGTATCTTATGATGCTTCATATTAAGGTTAATGATGTGTCCTTATGTAGAATAGAAGAGTGGTAGCGTATGCTTCAAGGCAACTGAGAGTACATGAGAAGGAACTAGTGAAGTAAGGTGCAGTATCAGAATTCAGAGGAGGGCCAGATGGGATTCTAGGATTCAGAGATAGGATTTGTGTACTGAATGATCCTGAGTTGAGAAGGTTGATTCTTGATGAAGCCCATAGAAGCAAGTTGAGTATGCACCCAGGAACAACTAAGATGTACAAAGATCTTAAATAATTATATTGGTGGCAAGGATTGAAGAGGGATGTTGCCAAGTGTGTGTCGTCTTGTTTGGTTTTCCAAAAAGCTAAAGTGGAACACCAAAGGCCTTCAAGAATGCTACAACCTCTAACTATTCCAGAATGGAAATGGGATAACATTGCAATGGACTTCTTGGTTGGACTACCGAAGACTAGAAATGGGTATTACTTAATATGGGTAATTGTTGATCGGCTTACGAAGTCAGCGCACTTCTTGCCAATCAACATAAGATATTCAATGGAGAGGTTAACTCAATTGTATATTGGTGAAGTTGTTAGAATTCATAGTGTGCCTTCTAGTATTGTTTCCGATAGAGATTCGAGGTTTATGTCAAGGTTTTGGCAAAGCCTACAAGAGGCAATGGGAATGAAACTTCATTTGAGTTCTACTTATCATCCACAAACAAATGGTCAACCAAAAAGGACAATTCAATCACTGGAAGATCTACTAAGAGCTTGTATTTTAGAACAGTCTATAAGTTAGGATGAATTTTTACCCTTGAGAGAATTCACCTACAATAATAGTTTTCACTCAAGCATAGGGATGACACCCTATGAGGCTTTATATGGACGACGATGCAGAGCACCTTTATGTTAGTACCAAGATGGAGAGCATCTCATGCTAGGACTCGATCTTGTGCAACAAACAACAGAAAAGGTTAAGATAATTTAGGAAAAGATGCGGATGGCTCAGAGTCGATAGAAAAGCTATGTGGACAAGAGGAGAAAACCTCTTGAGTTTGAGAAAGGCCAGCATGTGTTTTTGAAAGTCACTCCTACGACTGGGGTCGGTCGAGTTCTTCAGTCCAGAAAGCTTACTCCTAAATTCATTGGACCTTATCAAATTCTTCGTCCAATAGGTCTAGTAGCCTACCAAATAGTTTTACCACCTTTTCTTTCTAACCTTCATAATGTCTTCTATATGTTGCAATTACGAAAGTATATTCCTGATTCAACCCATGTCATAATGTAATGCCCCTTTTCCTAGGAGAAGAAGAAGCGTCACACCATAGTAATGCAAAACAAAATGCGGAAAATAAGTATATCATAGATAAAGAACCGGTTCATTGTTAACCTTTAAATAACCATTTCCATTCCTTAGTATGTATTAATTGAGTATTAAAATGTATGTATTTTTTTTTGAAGAGGTAATGATAATTGTAGCTACAATGGAAATCGACATGGAATTGAAAATCATACATTCACATTTTATATATAATATTATATGCATCAAGTCTGTTTAGTTACATCATCAAAATATACAAAAAGTAAAAGGCTTTACCCACCCAAGATGTTTATAAAATATACATCCCATCAAATTAGCAAAACATCAGGCTTCCCAAAAAGATAAATGGATAGCCATCAGTAGTTACCGACAGTATCAGCCCCCCTAAGACTGACGAGAAGGGACTGTAGTAGGGTCCTCCTCATCCGATGAAATCGTCATCGGAGCAAACGAAGTTCGAGTAGAAGCTCGAGCAGTGGAGAGGAAAGAGTCCTCTTGTGGGGTATAGTAAAGGTCATCCTACAAATCTCTAACAGACAGGTAAATGGACAAAAGCTGTAAAATCAAAGATAGGCGGGTCATAGCGACCCCAGGCTAAAGACACAGTCAGCTCCCCATGATAAATGTAACGGTTCGTGCTCAAGTTTATATGCCAGCAATCTAGACTACCGTGAAAGGTCATCATTGCGTAACCCAAGAACCGGCGCGGATGCGAATACATCTTCAAACAACACTACTCGTAATTGGGCCAGAAGGTAGGAAAATCATGTGCTTCCTTTTCTTCCTCGTGAACTTCTTCTTGGTAGTACACAATATATAACAGAAGCACAGATATATGTAGAAAAGAGGTGAGACACCCAGCATTCAATACCAATAGGGTAGCAAGAAAACAAAACGGCGTTGGATGCCCACATAGCATTACACCACATATATTTATCAACAATAATAAATAAAAATAACAGTAATAATCAAGTAAGCAATAAAAGAGAAATAACAACAGAATCTCAGGCAGTAAATAGTTTATTGAATCAGATAATTATATCGACAGTAAAAGTAGATATTGCAACAATCGTGAATACTCATGCTCAATGAAATATGAGACTGACAATGGATAGTGCACAATGCATTATGGTATCCTACTCCATGGAGCTAGACATAAACATTTCGGAGAGAATGATCAAGTAGTCATGCCAATATCTCGTTAGCCTTAAAAATAAAGTGCTTCATCTCATAAAATAATTGCGCAATATAGCTTATACATGGCACCTCAATAGTTGATCGCAATATAGGACAGCGTTTCGGTCCAGATCATCGGTGTGTTTGCATCGGTCTATCCCACGGCCCCAGTGGAGCTACCACTGTCTATTGTGAGACACCCGCACCATGACGCCCCCAAGGTCAACCACTATGACCTTATGCTTAGTCTACTCGCACCCGCACAAAGGTGTTATTCAATCTCCTAGGCATACATCGCCTTTCTCAATAAAGTCCAATGGACATCACATATGCATGACGACTCAATTTACATCATGTATGTGTATAAATGATATGTTCCTCATAATGCCATGCATATCATGCATATTCATCAACAAATATTTCTCATGGGACATATTATAACGGCATATAGATAATTCTCAACAATATCATGTCATAATTTCATCAAGTATAAATCAACAAGTACTTAGTCCCACACATGGACTCACAAGATCATATAATCCATTCTCAATATCAACAATTTCCATATACATGGTTCAACATATATCGTAACTACATGTTATAAATCCAACATCCTTAGTTTCCTAAGTCTTGGTCAATTATAAAAATTTTGGGCTAAGAAACCCTTGAAAAACCGTGGCCTCCTTCAATGTTCATCACTCAATTAATTTCTTCCATCTCATTATGAATTATATATATCTCTAAATCCTTAATTCCCAAAGATGCACAGAAGCATCATTTGGACTCAAAATTTCCTTTAGAGGTCGTGGCCTCCCTAAGGCATCAAAGTTCCAATTTTTCCATTCTTTCCATTTATACTTTAATAACTAATTACATAGATTTCATTTTACACCAAAAATCAAATTCAACCCTTAAGATTTTGGGCCAAAACCGTGGCCTCTCAATGGGGTAGTAAAGCCTTAAATTTTCCATTTATCAAATCCAACATTACCAAAGCAATCCAACATCTTTAATGCATTCAAAACAACCAATCATTATTCATTTCATTCAAGGACATACAAAACATGAAAAGCCATCAAACAAAGTAAGCATTCAATATGGATTGCTCCATCAACAACCACACAAAGGTCTTATCACCACCAATAATGGTTGAAGTGAGTAAATCTCCCTTTTACCAAAAGGAAGAACACGAAATCACCTCCTTGGTGTGCTCTTGGTGGATTCGGTTTTTGGCTCCAAAAACCCTAAAAAATAAAGCTCAAAGAATCAACACCAATGATTGAAAAAGAAGAGATCCATGGTCATAAACATGGCCATAGAAATGAAAAATAGGAAGAGAAAGTGAAGAATCAAAGACTTACCCTCAAAGTCTCAAACTTTGTTCTTGAGAGAAAGTGAAGAAGAAGATGGATTTTGAAGAAAATCTTCAAATAGGAATTGTAGAGAATGATGAGAGGAATGTAGAAATGATGATGGTGAAGCGAGAAAATGAAAAATGGTCTCCCAAGATAGGGCTGCAAAATTGTGGGGTGAAGCAAAAGAAGAAGAGAGAATTTAGAGAAAAATGAAGAAGAAAGTTAGAGAGAGAAAGTGATAGTAGGAAATGTGAAATTATGGGTGAAGTGTGTTAACTGTGGGATGCAAAATTTTTGCTTCCCCAAGGGCTCATTGCCACGGCAATAGGAGAGAGAGAGGGGGGGAGAATGGCTTCTCCAACAAGCCTAGGGCACTTTGGTCATTTGGTGGTCAAAGCTTCTCAAAGAAGTTTTGATTAGAATACTATATTTTTGAATTAAAGTGGATTTGATTAGACATAAAGTGGATTAAATTAGGATAATGTGATAGGATTTCTAACACATTATTATCCAATGGACAATTGTTACAAGTTGACAGAAGTCAGTATTAATTGTCCGACGGATAGAAATTACACAACAATTTATTATTTCATTTGATAAAATTTCTTGAAAAACGTGGAATCTTGTAAATTGTGTCCAGTCTCGGATTTAGTAAGATCCCCCGTCGATATTTTCCCAAATCAAGGTTCTGGGAAAAAATATCTCATTTTCCTGGCTCCGCCCAGTTTGCACGTAAAACGAGTAACAATATTAAAATATTCTACATTCTTATAAAAATCCAGAAAATTTCTCAAAAATCACAAATATTAAAAAATAAATATTTATAATAAAATAAATAAATTTTGGGGTGTAACAATTCTCCCCTTCAAATAGAAATTTCATCCTCGAAATTTTCATACCTTAAAATAACTATGGGTATTGTTCCTTCATCTTGTCTTCCAGTTCCCATGTCGTATCTCCGGTTGCTTCATTCCAGATCACTTTTACCAATGGGATGTCTTTCCCTCAGAGTTGCTTCATTCTCCTAACCTCAATCCTTACAGGTGACGTCTCATAAGTCAAGTTTTCTTTTAATTGTACCGTATCAGGTGTTATGACATGATCAGGGCTAGGAATATATTTTTGAAGTTGTGACACATGAAAGACATTATGGAGATTTGAAAGAAAAGATGGTAAAGCTATCTGGTAAGCAACTGGACCTATCCGACAAAAAAATTGATAAGGTCCAAGGAATTTAGGAGTAAGTTTTCTAGACTTGAGAACTCGACCGGCCCCATTCGTAGGCGCGACTTTCAAAAACACATGCTCTCCTTCCTCAAATTCAAGAGGTTTTCTCCTTTTGTCCGCATAGCTCTTTTGTTGACTTTGAGCCATTCTCATCTTCTCCTGAATCATCTTAACTTTCTCAATCGTTTGTTGTATGAGATCAGGTCCAACTGTAAGTCGCTCTCCATCTTGATACCAACATAAAGGTGTTCTGCACCTTCATCCATACAAAGCCTCATAGAGAGCCATCCCTATGCTCGAATGATAACTGTTGTTGTAGGTGAACTCTACCAACGGTAAAACTTTATCCCAACTTCTAGTTTGCTCCAAAGCACAAAGTCTAAGCAAATCTTCCAATAATTGAATCGTTCTTTCCAATTGACCATCAGTTTAAGGATGATATACAGAACTTAAGTGTAACTTTGTTCCCATTGCTTCTTGAAGACTTTGCCAAACTTTGATGTAAACATCGGATCTCTATCAGAAATAATACTTATAGGTACACCATGTAGTCTGACAATTTCACCGATGTACAACTGAGTCAATTTCTCCAATGAATACCTTATGTTGATCGGTAAGAAATGTGCTAACTTTGTGAGTCGATCAACAATTACCCATATTGAATTGTACCCTTTTCTGGTCTTTGGCAATCCAACAACAAAGTCCATCGCAATACTATCCCACTTCCATTCGGGAATGGAAAAGGGTTGTAACATTCCTGACGGTCTTTGATGTTCAATCTTTCTTTTCTTATAAACCAAACAGGAAGATACATATCTAACAATATCTCTTTTCATTCCATGTCACCAAAATAGCTTCTTCAAATTTTGGTACATCTTGGTCATTCCAGGATGCATACTCAACTTACTTGTGTGAGCATGTTCAAGAATGTACTTCCCAAGCTCTTGATCCTTAGGCACACAGACACTGCCTCTGAATCTTAAAATTCCATCGCTTCCTTCCTTAAATGTTGATACACTGCCCTGCTTCATCAGTCCCCTTTCTTCTTGTAAGAACTTGTCAACTTTCTGTTTCTCTAGGATGTCATCCATTAACTCACTTGAGATTGTGACCATGTTCATGCAGATTTTTCCCAGCATTAATTTCATAAAAGACCATACGTCTCTGAATTATTCTCTCAAATCCTTTTCTCTGATCATCATGGCAGAAACGTTGATCGTTTTCCTACTTAAGGCATTGACCACAACATTGGCCTTTCCAGGGTGATACTGAAGTTGAAAATCATAATCTTTTAGGAATTCTAACCACCTTCGTTGTCTCAAGTTTAACTCTTATTGATCATATAAATACTTCAAGCTCTTATGATCACCAAAGACGTTGAATGTTGCTCTATAAAGAAAATGTCTCCATATCTTCAAAGCAAATACAATAACAGCTAATTCTAAGTCATGAGTTGGGTAGTTCTTCTCATGTACTCGCAGTCGTCTCAAAGCATAAGCTACCACTCTTCCGCTTTGTATAAGGACACACCCTAGTCCTTGGTATGAAGCATCACAGTACACTTCGAAAGGTTCATTTGGGTCAGATAGAACTAACACTGGTGAAGTAGTTAGTCTCCTTTTCAGCTCTTGAAAACTTTTTTCGCAAGCATCCGTCCACTCAAAAGCTTGATTCTTCCTTGTGAGTTGAGTGAGAGGTCCAGCAATCTTAGAGAACCCTTAAATGAATCTCTGGTAATATCCAACTAATCCGACAAAGCTTCAAATTTCTATCACCGTCTTCGGCCTTTCCCATTGTAGAATAGCTTCTACCTTTGACGGGTCTACAACAATTCCTTCCTTTGAGATCACATGGCCTAAAAACTTGACCTCATCTAGCCAAAATTCATATTTGGACAACTTGGCATACAACTTTTTCTCTCTTAGAATCTGAAGGACTAAGTTGAGGTGTTTAGCATGATCTTCCTGATTTCGAGAGTAGATCAGGATATCGTCAATGAAGATAACAACAAACCTGTCCAAATAAGGGCGAAAGATTCTATTCATATAGTCCATGAATATGGCAGGTGCATTCGTTACGCCAAATGGCATCACTAGGTACTCGTAGTGTCCATAACGAGTACGAAAAACTATTTTGGGAATGTCTTCCACTTTTACTCTGATTTGATGGTAACCCGATCGCAAATCAATCTTAGAAAACACTGCTGCTCCCTTCAATTGATCCATCAAGTCATCTATCCTTGGAAGTGGATACTTATTCTTGATTGTGACCTTGTTTAACTGACAATAGTCCACGCACAACCGTGAAGTACCATCCTTCTTCTTAACTAGCAGTACCGGCGCTCCCCAAGGCGACACGCTAGGTCTAACAAATTGCTTCTCCAGGAGTTCTTCCAACTACTTCTTGAGTTTGACTAACTCTGCTGGTGACATTCTGTAGGGTGCTATAGAATTAGGATTAGCTCTAGGTATAAGGTCAATGGTAAACTCGATCTCCCGCTTCGGTTGTAAACCAGGTACATCTTCAGGAAAAACTTCAGAAAATTCTCTAACTACTGGGAGTGCATTCACATCTACCTCATTCTCGACTTTTAAAGAAGACAGTAACATGTATCCTTGAGTTTCTTCTTTCAAGAAAGCTTTCACTTGGTTGGCCATCAAAAATCTAGAATTCTTATCCCAAGGAAAAACTATGATTTTTCTAGAACAATCTAATAGGACACGGTTAGAAGATAACCAATCCATTCCTAAAATTATGTCTAACTAGGAAAAAGGTAAACAAATCAAATCAACAGAAAAGATTCGACCTTCAACAACCAATGGACAATTTAAACAGACTTTGGTGGTAATAATAGGTTTAGCAGTAGGGGTTGAAACAGTTAAGTCAAAAGGCAAAGAAGACATAAGCAAACCAAGTCTTTTCACACAGTCATAGGAAATAAAAGAATGGGTTACCCCAGAGTCATACAGTATGGTTAATAGATTACCCTCTATGAGACCTTCTCCTTGTATAAGATCTTCAGATTGAGAGGCTTCAGCACCACTCAGGGTGTAAACTCTACCTCTAGCCTGCGGTTTTGCAGTTCTTGCAACATTAACTGAAGGTTTAGTCTTTGTCTGATTGCAGTCGTGAGAAACATGTTTGGCCTTCCCGCATCTGAAACAAATGATCCCTATGATTATGCAATCCCTCGTGTAGTGCTCCTTCCTGCACTTCATGCATCTTGGCGTAAAAGCTGTAGTTTGACCAGTTCTACACGGACTTCCTCCAGGACTTCCACCTTGTGGTTGTTGTTACTAATTTCCTGGTGGTCTCGAATAAGGCTTTTTCTGATAACGATTAGCATTACTACTTCCTACTCTTTGGGACTGAAAAGGTCCAAAGTTGCAGTTCCTCGTGTCCTGAGCTTGGTCTAAGTCTTCCACCCGGCAACACGTGTCAAGCAATTCCGAAAACTGATTAATCATCAATGTTATAACAACTCTTTTCACATCATGCCTTAGACCTTCCTCAAACTTCCGACATTTCCATGCTTCATTCGATTAGTGTTAAAAGTAAGTCGAGAACCTTGATAAGCTCTCAAATTTTGCAGCATACTCACTTACAGTGATATTTTCTTGCCGTAAACTAAAAAACTCCATCTCCTTAGTATGTCTGGCACTTCCGAGAAATATTTATTCAAGAATTTCTCCTTGAATACCACCCAAGTAATCTCTGTTCTCCAGCAATCTCTGTTCTCCAGTCCATCAATCATCTGCGTTTCCAACCAGCATAAACGTAGCATAAATCACCTATTTATCATTAGCATAGTTCACACTCGTGAATATCTTCTCTAGCTCCTTGATCCACAGAGTATCCTTCTCAGGATCAAATTCTCCCTTAAATTGTGGAGGATTAGTGCGATGAAATTCCGCCAAGTTTTAGGCATCAACAATGGCTTTAAGCTGTTGTGCAATCCTTTCTTGCTGTTGAGCAGTCTACTGGTTCTATTGCAGCATAGCCTCAGCCATCTTCTGAATTGCCTCAATCACTGTAGTCATGTCTCCTCTCCGAGCCATAATTCTCTTTCAAGTCAAACTATACAAAACATAGGGAAAAGTCAAATGTACCCTTTCGGAATACCAAACACAGAGAATCACACAGCACAAATAAGACAATCCAAAACCACAAGACCCAAAAGAAAACTTAAACTGGGGCTCCGATACCAAGACAATGTAATGTCCCTTTTTCTAGGAGAAGAAG
Source organism: Ormosia emarginata (assembly GCA_029884605.1). Taxonomy (NCBI): domain Eukaryota; kingdom Viridiplantae; phylum Streptophyta; class Magnoliopsida; order Fabales; family Fabaceae; genus Ormosia; species Ormosia emarginata. The sequence continues at coordinate 40,513,135 of JAQQTP010000088.1, forward strand.
AAGCGTCACACCATAGTAATGCGAAACAAAATGCAGAAAATAAGTATATCATAGATAAAGGCCCAGTTCATTGTTAACTTTTAAATAACCATTTCTATTCCTTAGTATGTATTAATCGAGTATTAAAATAAATGTATATATTTTTTTTTTGAAGAGGCAATGATAATTGTAGCTACAATGGAAATCGACATGGAATTGAAAATCATACATTAACATTTTATATATAATATTATATGCATCAAGCTTGTTTAGTTACATCATCAAAATATACAAAAAGTAAAAGGCTTTACCCACCCAAGATGTTTACAAAATATACATCCCATCAAATTAGCAAAATGTCAGGCTTCCCAAAAAGATAAATAGATAGCCATCAGCAGCCACTGATGTCACACCCTAATAGGGATGTCACATTTTCGAACAATAATAATAACCTCTACCCAAGTTATAAATTATTACATAATATATAATAATATAAGTTTGTAAAAATATATATATTTTTTTTTACATTATATTATAAAATAAACAGAACATAAAATAAAACAAACTATTACATACACACCATAATTATACATATGATTTTGTGTTTAATAGGTACAAATAATTTACATATTATAAACTAGTTAATTAAAACAAGAACCGTCTCGGTTTAAAGCAAACCATAAACTAGCCCAAGCATAACACTAGAAGTTCGATCCTCCGAAGAATCCTCCTCGGGAAGATTATCGGAAGACGTAAATACTCCGGTAACATCATACCACGCCATGCAATCAATCCATATGATATGGATGATCTCGAGGTTCACCTTCCTCGAGCCCCGGTCACTCGATTCTTTGCTCCTCGTTGTATTGACAATCCAACACAGTTGCTCCCTTCCACTTCCTCAACAACTTTACGAACATAAATAATAATACGAGAAAATATATGCAAAGAGGTGAGACAATCTACATCATTACCAGCATAGCAGTAAGAAAACGACAAAACATACAGATATAGCAGTTAAAGCAACAAAATCATGTTAGCACAACATATATCATATCTCAATCAAGTATAAATGTCACAGATGCAAAATATCATAAATCAAATTATAATTATTCACACAGTGATGCAGATTAAATATGCCATGTACTCAGACTCATTCCTACTCCATGGAGCTAAACACAAACATCAGAGAGAATGATCCGGTAGACATGTCCGCACATCAGGCTGCCTCAACCAGCTATTACACAGTCAAATACGTCGTGTAAATAGCACACAGTCAAATACGTCGTGTGAATGACACACAGTCAAATACGTCGTGTGAATAGTACACAATCAAACACGTCGTGTACATCCAGGCATAGTACCTGCATGACGGTCCCAATAGATCCCGATTAAGAATAGTATTTGTCGAGATCGCTAGTGTGTGTTTTTCGATTACCACGGCCTGGAGGAGCTACCAATCGTCCACATGTGGAATCTACTGCACACTAACGCCTCCAAGTTCTCCACATGAACACACTACGCCTATCACACCCGCAATACGGTGTAATTCATCTCGTCGGTCAATCGTCAATTTCAACCAAATTGACATACCACTCTATGTATGTAATGATCCATAATTACAAAAATACCCTCGTATCACCATGAATCATAATTACATAAATATCCTCATTGTCATCATAATTACAGAAATACCCTTCGTATAAAAAAAAACAAAGTATGTCTCCACTTGACAATACTATTTCCTAATGTGTCCGGGTCCACCACTTTGACCCGACACGGTAAAAATTTCTTGTTTCCATAAGTCGCGTAAATATTTTATCGCATTTTCACAATTACGTCACATTTTACAAACGTTTTTCAAACGCGTAAATATTTTTCAACGTTTTCTCTATCGCGTAGTTTAAAAATCATTATTTTAAATACGTGTAAACTATTTCTACTATTTTTCACCTTTGTATAAAATATTTCTTGACGCTCCAAATTAAATTTCCAAACTAAAAATATTATTTAGACATTATTTTCTATTTTTCTTACAAAAATTACTCTAAGTAATAATTTTTGACGTTTTTCCCAAAAAAAAAATCAAATTTAATAAATTCTTCTACCGATAATTTTATTCTTTAATTACGTAAAATATTTTCTTGCTTTCTAAATGCCATTTTGAAACGTTCTTCAACACTTACTCATTTTTAATCAATTTTGACAACATTTAGTTTAGAAAATCCACTAAGTGATATTTTCTACGTTTTCCTTTTAAAAATTCCTTTATTTAATCATAACCATAAAATATACTTTAAAAATTGCTAACATACTTTAAAACTCAAAGATAAGTATTTTCAAGTGTCAAAAATTTATTTCTTTTATATACTAGACTTCTAATAAAAATTTGTTTACTTATTTGGTTCTTGAAAATTCATTGTAAATAAATTCTTTTTAGGTTAATAAACAAGTTTATACTTATAAAATAAATTTTTGGATCAATTAAACATTAAAATATATTTTGGCCGAAAATCACCATTTTTATACAAACATGTTTAAAATTATTTTTCATCCATTAAATCATTGAAAAATCCTTTAATTTAATTAGATCAATTAAGTTATCCTTTTAGAAAATGGTTGAGAACATATTGGTTCTCTTTTCATAGTCAAAACCATAAGCTCTTCATCTTGTGTTCTTTGGAACACTTTTGCAAATCTCAACATATTTGCACATCCAACAATAATTATCATAGATCTATGAACATATACATATCTTTATGAACACATACCATATATTAAAGCAATAATAAAACACATACCAAATATCAAAGCTATAAACATGCTTGCATGCATAATAAATCACAAATAGAAAAGACAATAAACATGCACACAAAATTAATCACAACTAGAAAAGACAATAAACATGCACACAAAATTAATCACAAAACAAACAACCAAGTGAATGAATCCTTATGGATTCTTCACCACAATTACATCCATTTTCTCACCACCACACATGGTTGATGAGATTAAATCTCCTCTTACCTATAAGGAAGACAAGATCTCCTTGGACTCCTCCTTAGAAATTTTTGTGTAGCTTCAAGAAAAATCCTAACAAGCTTAAACAAATTATAAAGTCATAAACTATGGATGAAAAAGATAAACCATGGATCAATCATGGCTTAGAACATCAAAAATCAAATTAGAAACAAGAAACAAGAATTATCACCTTATAGGAAAGAAACTTCAAAGTGATTTTCCAAGCTCCAAATGGATGATTTAGCAAAAACTCACAACTAGAGATGTTCTTAGATTATGGTTTAGATTTAGGAAATGAAGTTGGATGAAATTTTTGATGGATGAAAGTAGAAGAAATGGTGTTGGCCGAATGGTAGGAGAAAAGGGACTTAGGAGTTTTCTTTGGTTTCTTTGGGTAGGAGAGAAATGAAAGGATGAGGTAGAATGATTGAAATGAAATAACAAAGTGAATATTAGTCCCCCCCCCATCATGCATGGTCGTAGAGCTCAATAAGAGAGCTAGCCATCCTTTTTTGACAAAATTGGCTTAATAATGGCCATAGGACACTCATAATGGAGCTTTGTCTCCTTTGTTGACCAACTAAATGCATAATGCATGCATAGATCCAAAAATAGCTATAGGAAATTCTAATCAAAATTTGATTGATTTTTAATAACTTATTTATGCTTAAGTCCTCCTAATTATGTTTAATTAAAAATTAGCTAGGTTCCTTTATTATTTAGTTAATCATCTATTTATTTAGAAACACTAATCTCCTTCTTAATTATACTAGACTATAATATGGTAAAAATTAATTAGGTTTTAGTCCATTTAATTATCACTCAAACCCCTTTAGATTAACTTAATTAAGTTTTAGACTAATTATTCAATTAAGTTAGGTTTTAAACTAACTAATCTACTAAGTCTAATCATTTTTGTAGATTTTTAACCTTTTGGTTTAGAATTTTACAAGCCTTTTATGTTGGTAAATTTTTCCTAAAAGTGGGGCCCACAAACCCAAACGTGGGTCCCAAAGCAAATGTGGGTCCCACAAGCCAAACGTGGGTCCCACAGATTTTTCTGCACGATAAATATTTTTATTATACAGAAAAATTCTAAAAATTAAAAGATTGATATATGTATTATTCGGATTGGGGTTTAGTAAGATCGCCTACTCCAAATAATCAAACAAAATTTTCCCCTACCGAAAATTATTATTTTCTTGACTCGGAGCAAATCACACGAAACAATCAAATACAGTTACGAAATAGTCAAATTAATTTTATAACACACAGAAATCAGAAAACAGTACAATAAGGGCAAAATCGTAATTAACCAAAAATTGGGGTGTTACAACTCTCCCCCACTATGTAAATTTCGTCCCCGAAATTTATCGTACCTTAGAAAAGATGTGGGTCTTGCTCCCTCATTTTGTCTTCTAGCTCCCAAGTAGATCTCCCGTTATCTCATTCCATATAACCTTTACCAAAACAATCATCTTCCTGAAGTCGCTTCACTCTCCCGTCCTCAATCTTAACGGGAAGTGTCTCATACGTCAAATTATCTTTCGGTTGTACTTCATCGGGTTGAATGACATGTATTGGATCAGAATATATTTTCTCAACCGAGACACATGGAATACATTATGAAGATTGGATAGAAAAGGTGGTAAAGCTATCTCGGTAGGCTACGGGACCTATCCGACGAATGATTTGATAAGGTCCTATAAATTTAGGAGTGAGTTTTCGAATTTGATAACCCTTCCGACACCGGTCGTAGGTGTTACACGCAAAACACATGCTCACCTTCTTCAAATTCAAGAGGTCTTCTCCGTTTATCAAAGCATAACTTTTCTGTCACCGCTTTGAGTCGTCCGCATTTTCTCCTGAATCATCTTCACCTTCTCCGTAGTTTGTTGCACAAGATCAGGTCCAATGGTCATACTTTCCCCATCTTGATACCAACACAAAGGTGTTCGGCATCGTCGCCCATAAAGTGCTTCATAGGGTGCCATCCCTATACTTGAGTGAAAACTATTATTGTAGGTGAATTCTATCAAAGATAGAAATTCATCCCAACTTCCTTGTTGTTCCAACACACAAGCACGTAATAGATCTTCCGGTGATTGAATAGTCCTCTCCGTTTGACCATCACCCATGCGGATGATAAGCAGAACTCAGACGTAACTTAGTCCCCATGGCTTCTTGTAAGCTTCGCCAAAACCTTGACGTAAACCTCGGGTCTCTATCAGAAACTATACTTGAGGGTACACCGTGAAGTCTAACAATTTCACTAATGTACACCTGGGTTAATCGTCTCCAACGAATACTTAATATTGATCGGCAAGAAGTGCGCTGACTTCGTAAGCCTATCAATTATAACCCATATAGAATCATGACCCTTCTTCGTTCTTGGCAATCCGGTAACAAAATCCATCGAGATACTATCCCATTTCCACTCAGGAATAGTTAAAGGTTGTAACATACCTGGCTGGTCTTTGATGTTCCACTTTTGCTTTTTGACAAACCAGACAAGACGCCACACGTTCCGCAACATCTCTCTTCATCCTTGGCCACCAAAACATCCGCTTTAAATCTTGATACATCTTTGTCATCCCCGGATGCATACTCAATCTACTAGCATGAGCTTCGTCCAAAATCGCTTGCTTCAGCTCGGGATCATTAGGTATACAAATCCTTCCTTTAAATCTTAAGATTCCATCAGATCCTTCCTCAACCGTTGCCTTATGACCTTGCTTCAAAAATTCTTTCTCATTCAACAAATATGGATCCTTATCCTGTTTTTCTTTGATTTCTTCCATCAAGTCATTCAAAATAATAACTTTACTAAGACGAATCCTTCCTGGTGCCAATTCCACTGACAACCGTAAATCTCTAAACTGATTGATCAATTCTTCCTCCTTTATCATCATGGTAGAAACACGATCACCTTTCTACTTAAGGCATCCGCCACCACATTCGCCTTTCCTGGGATGGTATTGAAGTTGGAAATCATAGTCCTTCAAGAACTCCAACCATCGCCTCGCCTCATGTTCAATTCCTTTTGATTGAACAGGTATTTTAAACTCTTGTGATCACTGAAGACATTGAACACAGCTCCATACAGAAAATGTCTCCACACTTTCAACGCAAAAACCACTGCAGCGAGTTCCAAATCGTGCGTTGGATAGTTCCTCTCATGAACCTTTAGCTGTCTGGAAGCATAAGCTACCACATTTTCGTTTCGCATCAACACGCATCCTAACCCTTGGTAAGAAGCGTCACAATACACCTCAAAAGCCTCGTTAGGATCTGGCAAAATCAGTACTGGTGCAGTCGTCAATCTCTTCTTTAACTCTTGAAAACTTGCCTCACATTCTTTCGTCCAATCAAAAACTTGACTCTTCCTTGTGAGTTGCGTAAGAGGTCCAACTATCTTAGAAAAACCTTCAATGAACCTCCGATAATATCCGGCCAATCCAACAAAACTCCGAATCTCGGTTACTGTCTTCGACCTCTCCCATTGCAAAATAGTTTCTATTTTCGATGGGTCCACTGCAATACCTTCCTTGGAAATCACGTGGCCCAGAAATTGAACTTCTTCCAACCAAAATTCACACTTTGCCAACTTTGCATACAACTTTTTGTCCTTCAAAATTTGGAGAACTATACTGAGATGTTCAGCATGCTCTTCCTTATTTTGGGAATAGATCAGAATGTCATCGATAAAAACAACGACAAATCTGTCTAGATATGGACGAAAAATCCTATTCATATAGTCCATGAATATTGCAGGAGCATTCGTCACTCCGAACGGCATCACCTGATACTCATAATGCCCGTAACGAGTTCGAAAAGCGGTCTTAGGTATATCCTCTACCTTGACACGAACCGATGATAACTTGATCGCAGATCTATTTTAGAGAAAATAGTGCTCCTTTCAGCTGGTCCATCAAATCATCGATCCTTGGAAGTGGGTATTTGTTCTTTATCGTGACCTTGTTCAGCTGACGATAGTCTACGCAAAGACGAGAAGTTCCATCCTTCTTCTTGACTAGTAGTACTGGCGCTCCCCACGGTGAAACACTCGGTCGCACAAACTGCTTTTCCAACAATTCCTCCAATTGCTTCTTCAATTCCACCAATTCTGATGGCGACATCCTATATGGTGCAATTGAAATAGGACCGCTCCTGGTACCAAATCAATAGCAAACTCGATTTCTCTTTGCGGTGGTAAGCCGGTACATCATCGGGAAAACTTCGAAAACTCATTCACGATTGGAATAGCATTCACATCTTTTTCACTCTTGACCTCCAAAGAAGACAAGAAAGATGTATCCTTGAGCTCGTCCCTCAACAAAGATTTGACTTTGACGGCAGTTAAAAATCCAGAATCCTCATCCTTAGGAAAAACTAGGGTTTTATTGGCACAATCTAATAGGATATGGTTAGAAGATAACCAATCCATTCCTAATATTATATCTATTTCAACAAGAGGTAAGCAAATTAAATTGACCGAAAAGACTCGATCATTTATGGTAATAGGACAGTTCAAACATACTTTAGATGTAACAACAAGCTTGGCAGTTGGTGTAGAAACAATCAATTGAAAACTCAAAGAAGACACAGACAATTTCAACCGATCCACACAGTCATACGCAATAAATGAATGCGTCGCACCTGAATCATATAGTACAGTCAAAAGATTACCGCTACGACATCTTCCCCCGAATAAGATCTTCGGGACCGAGAAGCCTCGGCCCGCTCATCGTGTACACTCGCCTCTCCGGATCGCGGCCGAGTAGCACGAACATTGCTCACCACTGCGGCTTCCTTTCTGTCTGGTTACATTCCCTAGAAACATGTCCGGACTTTCCACACTTGAAACAGATTGGCCCTTTGATTGAACAGTCTCTAGATATGTGGCCACTCATTCCACATTTAAAACATCTTGGCGTAAACGCCACGTTTGTACCAACTTTGTTGCCACTAGAACTTTCGCCGATAGATGGACGTTGAGGTTGATTCCCCGGTGGTCTCGAATACGGCTTGCGCTGAAACCGGTTGTTATTGTTGTTGTTGTTGCCTCCTCTTTGGAACCTCGTTGGTCCAAAGTTACGATTCCTTGGATCACGTGACGGCTCCAACTCCTCGAGTCGTACACATGTGTCCACCAAAGCATGAAACTGGTTCATCCTTAAGGGTAGTACTCCTCGCTTCAACTCTACCCTCAACCCTTCCTCAAACTTACGACATTTCCACGTATCATTCTGTCGAGTTTGAGCATAGTCCGAGAACTGAGACAAGCTCTCAAATTTAGAAGCATATTCATTGATGATCATGTTGCCCCGACGTAAACCAAGAAATTCCATCTCCTTGGCATGTTGAGCACGCGGAGAAAGTACTTTTCCGTAAATACCTCACAGAATACCTCCTGTAATTTCGGTTCCCTCACTTGTAGTAAGCGTCGGGTTCCTCTCCACCAGTTCTCAAGCATCCCCTCTCAAAGATAAATGTAGCATTCGTCACCTTTCGATCATTAGCGCACCCCATTCCTTCAAATATCTTTTCGAGATCTTGGATCCAAAGACTCGCTTTCTCGGATTAAATTCACCTCGAAGCGCGGCGGGTTATTGCGTCTAAACTCAAACAAGTTTAGAGCATCGACAGATCGCATCTTCTTTGAGCCGCTGTTCATTTTGTTGCGTAATCACCTCGCCATACGCCGCATAGCCTCAAGAAGTGCAATCAATGGGTCAACATTACGGTTCATGTTTGCACGTGTTCCTCTTCCGCCGACATCTTTTTCTTCAATCAAACAAGACAAAACAAAGTCGATGTATCCTTTCGGACACCAATCACAGAGAATCACACAACACAAGCAAAAACAGACTCCAACCACAACCCCAAAAGACTCTAACTTGGGCTCGATACCAACTTAGATGTCACACCCTAATAGGAATGTCACATTTTCGAACAATAATAATAACCTCTACCCAAGTTATAAATTATTACATAATATATAATAATATAAGCTGTAAAAATATATATATTTTTTTACATTATATTATAAAATAAACAGAACATAAAATAAAACAAACTATTACATACACACCATAATTATACATATGATTTTGTGTTTAATAGGTACAAATAATTTACATATTATAAACTAGTTAATTAAAACAAGAACCGTCTGCGGTTTAAAACAAACCATAAACTAGCCCAAGCATAACACTAGAAGTTCGATCCTCCGAAGAATCCTCCTCGGGAAGATTATCTAAGCGAAATACTGGTAACATCATACCACGCTGCAATCAATCCATATGATATGGATGATCTCGAGGTTCACCTTCCTCGAACCGGTCACTCGATTCTGTTGCTCCTCGTTGTATTGACAATCCAACAGCTTGCTCCCTTCCACTTCCTCAACAACTTTACGGAACATAAATAATAATACAGAAAATATATGCAAAGAGGTGAGACAATCTACATCATTACCAAAGATAAATAGAAGAAGAAAACGACAAAACATACAGATATAGCAGCTTAAAGCAACAAAATCATGTTAGCACAACATATATCATATCTCAATCAAGTATAAATGTCAGATGCAAAATATCATAAATCAAATTATAATTATTCACACAAAGTGATGCAGATTAAATATGTCATGTACTCAGACTCATTCCTACTCCATGGAGCTAAACACAAACATCGAGAGAATGATCCCAGTAGACATGTCCGCACATCAGTCTGCCTCAACCAGCTATTACAGTCAAATACGTCGTGTAAATAGCACACAACAAATACGTCGTGTGAATGACACACGGTCAAATACGTCGTGTGAATAGTACACCAAACACGTCGTGTACATCCAGGCATAGTACGCAGGCATCCCCCAATAGATCCCGATTAAGAATAGTATTTGTCGAGATCGCTAGTGTGTGTTTTTCGATTACACGCCCAGAGCTACCAATCGTCCACATGTGGAATCTACTGCGCACACTAACGCCTCCAAGTTCTCCACATGAACACACTACGCTATCACACCCCAATAATACGGTGTAATTCATCTCGTCACCAATCGTCAATTTCAACCAAATTGACATACCACTCTATGTATGTAATGATCCATAATTACAAAAATACCCTCAAGATCACCATGAATCATAATTACATAAATATCCTCATTGTCATCATAATTACGAAATACCCTTCGTATAAAAAAAACAATATGTCTCCACTTGACAATACTATTTCCTAACGTGTCCGGTCCACCACTTTGACCCGACAAGAAAATTTATTGTTTCCATAAGTCGCGTAAATATTTTATCGCATTTTCACAATTACGTCACATTTTACAAACGTTTTTCAAACGCGTAAATATTTTTCAACGTTTTCTCTATCGCGTAGTTTAAAAATCATTATTTTAAATACGTGTAAACTATTTCTACTATTTTTCACTGTATAAAATATTTCTTGACGCTCCAAATTAAATTTCCAAACTAAAAATATTATTTAGACATTATTTTCTATTTTTCTTACAAAAATTACTCTAAGTAATAATTTTTGACGTTTTTCCCAAAAAAAATCAAATTTAATAAATTCTTCTACCGATAATTTTATTCTTTAATTACGTAAAATATTTTCTTGCTTTCTAAATGCCATTTTGAAACGTTCTTCAACACTTACTCATTTTTAATCAATTTTGACAACATTTAGTTTAGAAAATCCACTAAGTGATATTTTCTACGTTTTCCTTTTAAAAATTCCTTTATTTAATCATAACCATAAAATATACTTTAAAAATTGCTAACATACTTTAAAACTCAAAGATAAGTATTTTCAAGTGTCAAAAATTTATTTCTTTTATATACTAGACTTCTAATAAAAATTTGTTTACTTATTTGGTTCTTGAAAATTCATTGTAAATAAATTCTTTTTAGGTTAATAAACAAGTTTATACTTATAAAATAAATTTTTGGATCAATTAAACATTAAAATATATTTTGGCCGAAAATCACCATTTTTATACAAACATGTTTAAAATTATTTTTCATCCATTAAATCATTGAAAAATCCTTTAATTTAATTAGATCAATTAAGTTATCCTTTTAGAAAATGGTTGAGAACATATTGGTTCTCTTTTCATAGTCAAAACCATAAGTTTCTTCATCTTGTGTTCTTTGGAACACTTTTGCAAATCTCAACATATTTGCACATCCAACAATAATTATCATAGATCTATGAACATATACATATATTTATGAACACATACCATATATTAAAGCAATAATAAAACACATACCAAATATCAAAGCTATAAACATGCTTGCATGCATAATAAATCACAAATAGAAAAGACAATAAACATGCACACAAAATTAATCACAACTAGAAAAGACAATAAACATGCACACAAAATTAATCACAAAACAAACAACCAAGTGAATGAATCCTTATGGATTCTTCACCACAATTACATCCATTTTCTCACCACCACACACATGGTTGATGAGATTAAATCTCCTCTTACCTATAAGGAAGACAAGATCTCCTTGGACTCCTCCTTAGAAATTTTTGTGTAGCTTCAAGAAAAATCCTAACAAGCTTAAACAAATTATAAAGTCATAAACTATGGATGAAAAAGATAAACCATGGATCAATCATGGCTTAGAACATCAAAAATCAAATTAGAAACAAGAAACAAGAATTATCACCTTATAGGAAAGAAACTTCAAAGTGATTTTCCAAGCTCCAAATGGATGATTTAAAAACTCACAACTAGAGATGTTCTTAGATTATGGTTTAGATTTAGGAAATGAAGTTGGATGAAATTTTTGATGGATGAAAGTAGAAGAAATGGTGTTGGCCGAATGGTAGGAGAAAAGGGACTTAGGAGTTTTCTTTGGTTTCTTTGGGTAGGAGAGAAATGAAAGGATGAGGTAGAATGATTGAAATGAAATAACAAAGTGAATATTAGTCCCCCCCATCATGCATGGTCGTAGAGCTCAATAAGAGAGCTAGCCATCCTTTTTGACAAAATTGGCTTAATAATGGCCATAGGACACTCATAATGGAGCTTTGTCTCCTTTGTTGACCAACTAAATGCATAATGCATGCATAGATCCAAAAATAGCTATAGGAAATTCTAATCAAAATTTGATTGATTTTTAATAACTTATTTATGCTTAAGTCCTCCTAATTATGTTTAATTAAAAATTAGCTAGGTTCCTTTATTATTTAGTTAATCATCTATTTATTTAGAAACACTAATCTCCTTCTTAATTATACTAGACTATAATATGGTAAAAATTAATTAGGTTTTAGTCCATTTAATTATCACTCAAACCCTTTAGATTAACTTAATTAAGTTTTAGACTAATTATTCAATTAAGTTAGGTTTTAAACTAACTAATCTACTAAGGCTAATCATTTTTGTAGATTTTTAACCTTTTGGTTTAGAATTTTACAAGCCTTTTATGTTGGTAAATTTTTCCTAAAAGTGGGGCCCACAAACCCAAACGTGGGTCCCACAAAGCAAATGTGGGTCCCACAAGCCAAACGTGGGTCCCACAGATTTTTCTGCACGATAAATATTTTTATTATACAGAAAAATTCTAAAAATTAAAAGATTGATATATGTATTATTCGGATTGGGTTTAGTAAGATCGCCCAGCTCCAAATAATCAAACAAAATTTTCCCCGGCCCGAAAATTATTATTTTCTTGACTCGGAGCAAATCACACAAAACAATCAAATACAGTTACGAAATAGTCAAATTAATTTTATAACACACAGAAATCAGAAAACAGTACAATAAGGGCAAAATCATAATTAACCAAAAATTGGGGTGTTACAACTGACAGTATCAGCTCCCCTAAGACTGACAAGAAGGGACTGTAGCAGGGTCCTCCTTATCCAATGCAATCGCCATCGAAGCGACCGAAGTTCGAGCAAAAGCTCGAGCAGTGGAGAGGAAAGAGTCCTCTTGTGAGGTATAGTAAAGGTCATCCCACAAATCTCTAATAGGCAGGTAAAACTCTAAATGCATAAAAGCTGTAAAATCAAAGACAGGCGGCTCATAGCGACCCCAGGCTAAAGACACAGTCAGCTCCCCGTGATAGATGCAACGGTCCATGCTCAAGTTTATATGCCAGCAGTCTAGACCACCATGAAAGGTCATCCTTACGTAACCCAAGAACTAACGCGGACGCGAAGACATCTTCAAACAGCACTACTCGTAATTGGGCCAGAAGCTAGGAAAATCAAGTGCTTCCTTTTCTTCTTTGCGAATGTCTTCTCGGTAGTACATAATATATAACAAAAGCACAGATATATGTAGAAAAGAGGTGAGACACCCAACATTCAATACCAATAGGATAACAAGAAAACAGAATGGCGCTGGACGCCTACATAGTATTACATCATATATATTTATCAACAGTAATAAATAAAAATAATAGTAATAATCAAGCAAGCAATAAAAGAAAAATAACAACAGAATCTCAGGCAGTAAACGATTTATTGAATCAGATAATTATAGCGACAGTAAAAGTAGACAATTCAATAGTTGTGAGTACTCATGCTCAACGAAATATGAGACTGACAATGGACAGTGCATAATGCATTATGGTAACAAAAATCCTACTCTATGGAGCTAGACATAAACATTTCGGAGAGAATGATCAATGAGTCATGCCAATATCTCGTTAGCCTTAAAAATAAAGTGCTTCATCTCATAAAATAATTGCGCAATATGGCTTATACATGGCACCTCAACAGTTGATCGCGATATAGGACAGCGTCTCGGTCCGGATCGTCGGTGTGTTTGCATTGGTCTATCCCACAGCCCCAGTGGAGCTACCACTATCTATTGTGAGACACCCGTACCCTGACGCCCCCAAGGTCAACCACTATGACCCTACGCTTAGTCTACTCGCACCCGCACAATGTTGTTATTCAATCTCCTAGGCATACATCGCCTTTCTCAATAAAGTCCAACAAACATCACATATGCATGACGACTCAATTTACATCATGTATGTGTATCAATGATATGTTCCTCACAACGCAATGGATATTATGCATACGACATATCATAACGGCATATAGACAATTCTCAACAATATCATGCCATAATTTCATCAAGTATAAATCAACAAGTACTCAGTCCCACACATGGGCTCACAAGATCATATAATCCATTCTCAATATCAACAATTTCCATATACATGGTTCAACACATATTGTAATTACATGTTATAAATCCAACATCCTTAGTTTCCTAAGTCTTGGTCAATTATAAAAATTTTGGGCAAAGAAACCCTTGAAAAACAGTGGCCCCTTCAATGTTCATCACTCAATTAATTTCTTCCATCTCATTATGAATTATATATATATATATATATCTAAATCCTTAATTCCCAAAGATGCACAAAAGCATCATTTGGACTCAAAATTTCCTTTAGAGGCCGTGGCCTCCTTAAGGCATCAAAGTTCCAATATTTCCATTCTTTCCATCCATCCTTTAATAACTAATTACATAGATTTCATTTTACACCAAAAATCAAATTCAACCCTTAAGATTTTGGGCCAAAACCGTGGCCTCTCAATGGGGTAGTAAACCCTTAAATTTTCCATTTATCAAATCCAACATTACCAAAGCAATCCAACATCTTTAATGCATTCAAAACAACCAATCATTGTTCATTTCATTCAAGGACATACAAAACATGAAAAGCCATCAAACAAAGTAAGCATTCAATATGGATTTCTCCATCAACAACCACACAAAGGTCTTCTCACTACCAATAATGGTTGAAGTGAGTAAATCTCCCTCTTACCTAAAGGAAGAACACGAAATCACCTCCTTGGTGTGCTCTTGGTGGATTCGGTTTTTGGCTCCAAAAACCCTAAAAAACCGAGCTCAAACAATCAACACCAATGGTTGAAAAAGAAGAGATCCATGGTCATAAACATGGCCATAGAAATGAAAAATAGGAAGAGAAAGTGAAGAATTAAAGACTTACCCTCAAAGTCTCAAACTTTATTCTTGAGAGAAAGTGAAAAAGAAGATGGATTTTGAAGAAAATCTTCAAATAGGAAATGTAGAGAATGATGAGAAGAATATAGAAATGATGATGGTGAAGTGAGAAAATGAAAAATGGTCTCCCAATATAGGGCTGCAAAACCGTGGGGTGAAGGAGAAGAAAAAGAGAGAAGTTTGAGAAAAATGAAGATGAAAGTTAGAGAAAGATAGTGATAGTAGGAAATGTAATATTTTGGGTGAAGTGTGTTAAGTATGGGAAGCAAAATTTTTGCTTCCCCAAGGGCTCATTGCCGTAGCAATATGGGAGAGAGAGGGGGGAGAATGACTTCTCCAACAAGCCTAGGGCACTTTGGTCATTTGGTAGTCAAAGCTTCTTAAAGAAGTGTTTATTAGAATACTATATTTTTGAATTAAAGTGAATTTAATTAGACATAAAGTGGATTACATTAGGATAATGTGATAGAATTTCTAACACATACTATTATCTAATAGACAATTGTTACTGTTGACAAAAATCAGTATTAATTGTCCGGCGGATAAAAATTACACAACAATTTATTATTTCATCTAATAAAATTTCTCAAAAAATGTGAAATTTCGTAAACCATGTCCAATCTCGGATTTAGTAAGATCCCCCATCGATATTTTCACAGATCAAGGTTCTCGGGAAAAATATCTCATTTTTCTGACTCTGCTCAGTTTGCACGCAAAATGAAGAATAATATTAAAATATTCCACGTTCTCGAGAAAAATCCAAAAAAATTCTCAAAAATTACAAATATTAAAAATTAAATATTTATAATAAAATAAATAAAATTTAGGTGTTACATATAACACCGAATATAGTATAATTGAAAGAGAATTTAATCTATGAGACACTTCCTGTAAAGATCGAGGATAGGAGAGTGAAGCAACTCAGAGGAAAAGAAATTCCATTAGTAAAGGTGATCTGGAATGACATGATAGAAGACAGAATGTGGGAGCTAGAGGACAAGGTGAAGGAACAATATCCATATTTATTCTATGGTATGACAATTTTGAGGACGAAATTTCTTTTTAGAAGGGGAGAGTTGTAACATCCCGAAAATTGTTTGTTTCATGATATATATTTATTTTATAATATTTGTAATTTTTGTGAATTTTTGTGAATTATTTAGGTGATTTAGATTATTTTATTATATTTTTTTATGTTTGTGTGCGTTATGCGGGGCCGAAAAGATAAAATTTTTCCAAGGCCAGAAAATTTTGGACTGTGAAACGGGGTCGGAGGATCTTACTAAACCCGAAGCTGAACACAGTTTACGAAGTTTTCATTATCTGAGATTTTATCTGACAAATAAAATCAGGGTACGTCCTATTATCCATCAGATAATAAATACTGATTTTGTTAACGATAACTTTTATCTATTGGGTAATAGCTTGTTGTGGATAGTTCTAGATGTGATCTTAGTCATCTTTTTCTAAAAGCTTTCCTTGGTGACATCATCCATGTGACATCATTTATATGACATCACCTTCTAACATTCCAAAAAGTGGACCAATAGGAAACAAGCTTCCTAAACAAGCTTCATGAAGCTTGTAGGAGAAGCTTGGGCACATTTCCCTTGTCCATGGGGCCCACAGCCTAGGGAGTTTCACAAGACTTCTTGGACAAGCTTTTCTTCATTCACTTTCCATCACTCATCTCACTTGGTTTCTTTCTGTCTCATTTTCAAGAACCAAAAGAAAAAGCTCTCACCTTTTCTCTCCATGGAAGCTCACGGCCACAAGGGTTTAAGAGCCACCCCTCAATTTGCTCATTCCTACCTCACTTGTTCACTCATTTCTCTGAGTTTCAAGCTTATCTCACCTGCATAAAAACAAAAGCACTCTCCACTTCCTCTCCTTGAAGTTTCGGCCACACCCCCACAAACAACCTTCCAATCCTTTTATTCCAAACCACCATAGATCTAGAATCTACACATCAATTGGAGACTTTTCCTTGTTAGGACCATCTCTAAATACTCTAATCTTCAAGCTCTTTTCTTTCAATCTTATTTTTAAGGTTCAAAACCTTGTGTTTGGTCCACGGTTGTCTTGTTTATGCTTGGTTTTTGATATTTGAATGCTTGGAAGTTTCTTGGGTTTGGCTTGGTCGTGGTGGACGAAAATCATCAAGGAGCTTTCTTTTTTTATCTTCTCTTTAGGTAAGAGGGAGATTATCCTCTTCAGTCACCCATGGTGGTAAGAAATGAATTTTGTGTGTGGGTGAATAATACATATGTTTGGATTCAATCACTTGCTTGTATAAGTTCAATGCTTTGTGATTATTTGCTTTATTTGCGTTGAATATTATGCATGAACTTGCTAGAATAGAAATATGATGATTGTTATATGTTGTATGATGTGAATCACTTGGAAAGGAAAAAGATTTTTTTTTGGTCCCATGGACCTTGAGGTTCACAGCCAAGTAGGTAAAAATAGGATGTCTAAGACAAAATTTTATATCAAAACGAAGGAAATTTTGGGTTCCAAGACCCTTAAGGTTCACGGCCATGTAGGGAATCTAAGGCTAAGGAAATTTTGTTTCAAGTTTGAAAACTTGATAAATTAAGTGATTAGTGATTTATAAAATTAAGGTATTCTAATCAAGAGAGTTATCTAAAGGTAATGGAAAGAGGGTTTTGGAAATTAAAGTAATAAGGACTTTGGTGAGTAATGTTAGAAAAATCTTTCCTTGAAAAGTTTTATCCTAATGGACATTGGAAATTGAGGTTGACTTCTATATTGAGTTTTAAAAGTTTCAAAATGGAGTTTTAAATTTGTAATGACGATGTTGCGTAACTGAAAATAAATGACGATTTTGTTGTCATGTCTACAAGGGAGGACCCGAACTTGTTGATGATTGTTATGGCTAAGTCGTGGCATATGGTTACAGAGAAATCATAACATTGTTGAATGTATATGCATTGAGTCATTCATCATGCATTGTGAAAGTTTGTTGGACTTTGTTTTGTTAAGGCTGTAAGCCTAGGAGATGAATTACACCTTTGTGCGGGTGTGATATGCATAGTGTAGGTCATTGGTTGACCTTGGGGGCGTCGGGGTATGACTTATCCCACAAGTGGCCAATTGGTAGCTCTACTGCGCTGTGGTACAGATCGATGCAAATGCACCGATGATCCGGACCGAGACACTATCCTTAATCATGATCTGGTATAAACTGTCTTGTATAAGCCATGTTGCGCAAATTGAGAAAAATGAAAGCATATGAATTGAGGCTGATGAGATACAGACAAATGTCTTCTAGATCATTCTCTCCAAAATTATGTTTAGCGCTATGGAGTAGGAAATTGGTCCATTGTGCATATGCATAGTCAGTCGACATCTCATTGTGACGTTTACATATCTGTTAAATTATTTGTTGAATTATCCATTGAAATATTTATTGAATTATCTGTTGTATGAAACAATGATTATATGTGTATTTCTGTATTTTGAATGGCATTACTGTCATTGTTATTTCTACGCTGCTATGTTGATATTGCTGTAGGAGATCTCACCTCTTTATTGTATTGTCTTGTTTTATGTTTATGTTTGATAAAGACCGTGAAGGGGGACGATGTTGAATCGCCTGGATTTTGTTTGGGTTAACTTTCTGATCCCTGTGATGGCATTTGGACGGGGTTTATTAGGTTACGTGTGGATGCAACTTCACTGAGGCATTGATATCGGGCGTGTCGACCGAGGCACTAAGCGTTTTATATATATTTAGAATGTATTTTTTCCTTCGGTAGATGTAATTTGGAGTTGTGTACTAAAAATATATTTCATTTGTGGCTCATATTTTCAATATACGTGTGATGGTAATATTTGAAAATGCGTTGTTGCTTAGTAGCAGACCTAAATTTAGTGATTGTGGTATAATGATGAATACACCATGGTTATTAAATTTGGGATGTTACACTTATCGGTCGCATAACATACGACAAATCATCCCTTAACTGCCCAAATTCATTTCTTATGACATGTGAAGGATCTGGATTGTACTTCCTAAGTTGTGACACATGGAAGACATCATGAAGGTTAGACAAACTGGGTGGAAGGGCAATTTGGTAAGCTACGAGTCTGATTCTCTTTAGGATTTGGTAGGGACTAATGAAACGATGGTTCAACTTCCATGTTCTCAATGCTTTAATAATCCCAGTTGTAGGAGTGACTCTCAAGAATGATCTCCTTTACTGAACTCTAGAGGTCTTCTCCTCTTATCAGGATAGCTTTTC
This sequence comes from Ormosia emarginata, assembly GCA_029884605.1. Lineage (NCBI taxonomy): Eukaryota > Viridiplantae > Streptophyta > Magnoliopsida > Fabales > Fabaceae > Ormosia > Ormosia emarginata. The sequence goes on from JAQQTP010000088.1 coordinate 40,532,431, forward strand.
TGCCGACTGTGAGCCCTAACCAATCTATCCTGGATCATTTGCATCTGATTTGTGGTTTGTTGCACTAACTCAAGACCTAGAATGTTTCCCTCTCCAACCTTATACCAACACAAATGACCTACATTTTCTGCTCTAAAGTGCTTCGTACGGTGCCATACCTATGCTTGCATGAAAACTATTGCTGTAGGCAAACTTCACTAAAGGTAAGAACTTATCCCAACTCCCTTTCTGCTCTAGCACACATGCTCTTAGCATATCCTCTAAGGTTTGAATAGTCTTTTTTGACTGACCGTCAGTCTGTGGATGGTATGTTGTGCACAAACTAAGCTTTGTCTTAAAAGCTTTCTGCAAGGCTTTCCAAAATCTAGATATAAATCTAGGGTCTCTATCAGAAACTATAGAAATAGGAATACCATGCAACTTAACTGTCTCTTGAAGGTAACTGGGCTAGTATATCCAAGGAGCAATTAATCTTATAGGGTATAAAATGGGCAGATTTGGTTAATCTATCCACTACAACCTATATAACATCTGTAACACCCCAAAATTTCATGTTTCTCAGTAATATAGGATTTTACAGTTTTGTGATTTCTATGCTCTGCTTAGTTTATTTTGACTGTTCTGTGATTGTTTTTGAACTTTTTGTGTGTTTTACTTAGTACCGGGACAATAAAATTTTTTGGGCCAGGGAAAATCTTTGACAGTTTATTCAAGGCCAGGGGAGCTTACTAAACCTGAAACTGAAAGACATAATTCTTAATTTTATAATTTTTAGAATTTATCTGTCAAATAAATTTTTTTCTTGTTTTATTATTCATTGGACAATAACTACTGGTTTATGAGTAGTAGCTTTTGTCTATTGGGTAATAACTTCGGTAACTTCTGTCCATTGGATAATAGTATCTGGAAAAGTCTTGGTCATTTTTCTAGAGCATTCTTGATGACTCACTTTGGTGAGCCAATTAGATAGCTAGTTACTTAAGAGTAACCAATGAAAACTAATCAATAAAAGTGGTTAGACTTGCCATGAACTAATAGGAAACTAACTAGTTAAACTAAGAGTTTTTGTGAACAAACTTGGTTAGCCTTCTTGCTTAAGAGTTCCACGGCCAAGAGGGGTCTAGGACCTTCACCATTTTGTGAGTCATGCAATGACTCTTAGGCTTGAACCAATAGGAACCAAGGTGACCAAACCATGACATGCTTATGACCAACACCATGTGATATTTCCAAAACATGTTGATTAAGTCTTTGACTCCCCACATGCATACACTCCACGACTAGGAGCTTGGAGTAGGCTATTTTCATTTAAAGTCTATCATACTTTGTGACCAAATAACATTCTCTCCATTCTCTCTCTTTCATGAACAAAGAAAACCTCTCATCATTTCCTTCCTAAAGCTCACGGCCAAACCCTCCAAAACCATCATTCAATCTCTCTTAATTCCACCTAACCTTGTTTTCTAAACCTACACATCATTCTAAGACTCTTTTCATGTTGAGAGTGTAAGCTAAATCATCCATCTTCTACCTTTACTACAAGCTAGGGTTCTTAAGCTTTCAAGGTAAAGTTCTTGGTTTTTGTTTTTAAGTTTGATTTCAAAGTTCTAAACCATGTTTGATCCATGGTTTTCTTGTTTTCAAGTCTCGTTTGTAACTTTGGTATGGTTTAAAGATTTCTAGGGTTTGAGTTCTTCGTGAACTAAATCTTTAAGAAGACAAGCAAGGATTTGATTGATCTTCCCTTAAGGTAAGAGAGAGATTAACCTCATCAACTATGTGTGGTGGTGAGGAATGAAATTGGTTGTTAGTGAAAAATCCATATAAGGATTTATTCACTTGTATGTATAAGTTTACATGCTTTGTGATTGTTTTGATTATTATGCTTTTATTGTTTTAATAGTATGCATGAATATGTGATAGTTGAAGCATGATAATTTGTGTGTAATATAGGATGTGAATTACATGAAAAGGAAAGAGATTTTGGTTCCAAAGAACCTAGAGGCTCACGACCTCCACGCATGTTTTAGAGCAAATCAATTAAAAATATTATATCAAGTATGGATTTTGGTGATTTGGTAATAAGAAAAGAAATTAAGGGTTTTTTCAAAGAAAATGAAATAGGAAATGAACAAATATTTTGTGAGGAAACATTATTTGATTTTTGGCCAACATGCCATTGAAAAATCTAGAAAAAAAATAATTTCTTAAATGTGGTCATAGAGGATTAAATATCAAGAAATTTAAATTAGTGGATTTTGAGGTATAAAAATGAAATGAACAAATTTTGGGAATATTTTGGAAAGTAGGTTTTGGCTATGATGGGAATAAATTTAAAAGAATTTGAGTTTATTGACATATAGCTCACCTATTTGGGTTTTCGAGCGCGTTCATAGACTTTAATTTATAAGGTTAGATAAAATTAAAGAAATGTGAATTTCTATAAAGAATAGTAGAAAATACTATTTAAAGGAATTTTAAAGAAAATATTTTAAATAAGGGTATCGGTATGAAAGTGTTAAAAGTTTATTTCAAAAAATCAAGAAAATAATTTACGCAATTGAAAAATAGTAATAAATCCTTTCACATTTTCAAAATAATAATTTTTGAGTTACGTGATTGAGAAAATGATTTAAAATCGCTACACGATTAAGAAAATATTCAAAAATCATTACACGATTTAGAAAATATTGGAAAATACTTATGCGATTTGAAAATGTAACAAAAATGTTATGTGGTTGTGAAAACGCGACAAATGTAACACCCCAAAAATTGATAATTTTGTGATAAATAGTCGTTTTATAATATTTGTGATTTTTGTGAATTTTTTTGGATTTTTTCGGAAACATTGAGTATTTTAATATATTTCTCATTTTGCGTGCACGCTAAGCGAAGCTGGGGAAATGAAATATTTTCACCAAGAACCTTAAACTGTGAAAGTGGTATTGGTGGATCTTACTCAATCTGATACTGGACATGATTTACGAGATTTCACGTTTTTCAAGATTTTTATCAGATAAATAAAAATTATTGTACGACTAATTGTCCAATGGACAATAAATACTGATTCTGTTAACTGTAACAATTGTCCATTGAGTAATAGCTTGTAGTAAAAATCTTATTACCTTATCTAAAGGAAATCCACTTTATGTCACACCTATTAACTTTATTTCAAAAGAATGATTAAATTTAATCCAAAGCTTCTTAAGGAAACTTCCTAGAAATTTCCCAAACATGACGTTTCTCTCTATTCCCTCCTCTCTCTCTCTTGTTCCACGGTTGATGCACATTTTGGGGAGCAAAAATTTGTTTCTCCCTTTTATCACCTTTACTTTAACTTTCAAAAGTTTCCAAGACACTTTCTCTCTCCATTTTCTCTCTTCTCTCATTCTTCTTCAAGCCATTCTCTTTTCTTCTATTCCTCTCCCTCCACGGCACCACACCATTCTCCACCTCCACCATCACAAAATTTCAATCTATCACATTTCTAGCTTCCTTCCATTATTCTAAGGTTCTTCTCTTTGGTGGTCATTCACCAGTTCTTCCTCTTCCATTTTCTACCATTGAAGCTAAAGCTTGAAGCTTTTGAGGTAAAGTTCTTAACTTTCTTCTCCTTTCTTCTCATTTTCGTTTTTCTTGGTCACCTATGTGACCAAGGACTCATTTTTCCATGGTTTGAGTGAACATTTTGAAAGTTGCTCACCCTAGGGTTTTCTTGAAGGTGGAAAACGAAAATCAAGAACAAAGGAGCTTGCTTTCTTATGTTGTCTTCAATAGGTAAGAGGGAGATAATCCTCTTCAACTAATCTTGGTAGTAAGGAGATGTCTTGTGTGTTGTTGGTTGAGGAATCCATGTGGGATTGCTCACTTTGTGTGTTGTTTTTCATGATCTTGTGCTTATTTTGACTTGCATGAAATTATTGATTGTTTTGGAGGTATTGATGATCATGGATTGCTTGGATTGATGTGTGGAAAAATGTAGGGTTTTCCTACCATTTTTGGGGGTCACGGCCTCAGGGCAATTTTTGGGGGTTTAAGTTTGATTTTTTGGAGATATTGGAACTTAGTAAATTAGGTGTTAAAGAATTAATGAATGCAATGAAAAAAAAATTTGGGATTTCTCACCTTGGGAGGCTTACGACCTCTAGGGGGTTTATTGGTCCAAGTTGTGATTTTTGTCCAACCTTGGGACTTAAATAATTAAGTGATAAGTGATCAATAATGTGGTGAAAGAAAAAGGATTAAACTTTTATTATAGTGAGGTCACGGCCTCAAGGGGTCTCTTGGACCCATATTTGTGTATCCACTAAGGTTTAGGTGATTAGGAACATGGATTCAAAGAAATGGAAATGTGACTTGTATTGGATTGAAATGACTATGTGTTATTATTGAAGATTTAATAATGTTATGTTGTTAATAATTGCATTGGCTAATTATGACATGATTATGAGAAAGTATATCATTGTGAAATATACATGAATATGTTGATATTTAACTTGGCCAAATTGTGGCGCATTATGGAAGGTATGTCGTTAATGTTGGATATACATGAATATGCATTGAGTCAAAATGCATTGAACAATTGCTCAGTCGATGACTGTTAAAAGGCCGCTGGCCTAGGAGTTGAATCACACCTTAGTGCGGGTGTGAATAGACTAGTGTAGGTCATATTGTTGACCTTAGAGGCGTCAGGGTGCGGGTGTCGCACAATAGACAGTGGTAGCTCCACTGGGGTCATGGGAAACACACCGACGATCCGAACTAAGACACTGTCCTATATCGCGATCTTGTTGAGAATGCTATGTATAAGCCATGTTACACAAAAGATTATTTTTCTGATAAGCACTTTATTTTTAGGCTGATGAGATACTGGTATGACTCCCTGATCATTCTCTCCAAATGTTTATGTCTAGCTCCATGGAGTAGGAACTTTTGGTACCATGTGCACGTGCATAGTGAGTAACATATCATTTGGCATTTACGTATTTATTCATTTATATGATGATGAAACTGTTGTTTAATTAATGTTATAACTACCTATAATTGTTAAGTTGTTTACTATGTGGATCTTAATGTTGATTATTATTCCTGCTATGCTATATGGGCATCTTGTGCCATTTTATTTCTTTACTGCCATAATTGGTAATGAAAGCAGGATGTCTCACCTCTTTATTGTATTACTCTATCTTATGCTTATGTTGGGATAAAGACTGCGGAAGGAGTGAGTTGAATTAGTTTAGTTTAGTTTAGTTTAGTTTAGGATCGACTTTTGTCTCTTTACGATGGCATCTGGACAAGATTTCTCCAGTTGCATGTGGATACAGTTCCATGGAGGCATGGAAGCTTGGCATTCTGACCGTGATGCGGAGCGTTTTATGTACATAGGGGATGTGACCCTAATTTGGAGTGGTAATTATCCTGGAGCTGCCACGAGCATCTTTTATACTTTTATACATGTGGAGTACCCTATACCCATTGGGGAGTTATGGGATGATCGCCATCTCTTTCCTAGAAAGGCTTCGGTCGTGTCACCTATTCAAGTTCCTATGCATCATGATGTGTCTCAAGGAGGAAGTTCATCCGTTAGAGATCCGGAGGAGGATTAAGTGCAGGACCCTTCTCTCCAGGTGTTTGACTTTAGGAGAGGTCAAACTTTTATATGGTTGTTACTCTATGTAAACTTACATTTAACATTGTTATATGTTACTTTTATGCATGGATTGTGGAAATGTATCTTTATTTAAGCTAATGTTATGTTTTGAATTCGAGTAAATATAAATATATTTCATATCGAGGCTTGTATTTTCTATATATGCACAATGATCAAATTTTCAAATGTGTGGATTGTGTTGTAGCACGTCTAGATTTAGTAACTGTGACATAATGACGATTGTGCGGTAGTTATTAAATCAAAGGGTGTTACAATAAAAGTATTACGCGATTAAAAATAATAGCGGTTTGTTGTCGGACCAACGTAGTGGACCTAGTTATGTTGGAAAACAATTTCGCCAAGTGATGGAATGTTTTCGTGAAAAACTATGATATGAATGTATGTATGTGTATTGTATCATAAATCATGCATCGAAAAATATGTCAATCTTATTGGTAAAGGCGAGTTGCCTAGGAGATAAAACACACCTTAGTATGGGTACGATATGTGTAGTGTTGATCACTAGTTGATCAATGGAGGCGTCCGGGCAAGAATTCCACAAGTGGACAGTTGGTAGCACCACTAGGCCGTGGTGTACTGTGCAACGCACCTACGATCTCCACAAAACACTATCCTTAATCACAATCTGGCGTAGACTGTCTTGCATAAGCCATGTTGCGTACATTGAAATTTTGTTTTAGCACTTTATTGAGGCTAATGTGATATAGACAAATCTTCTGGATCATTCTCTTCAAAATTGTGGTTAGCTCCATGGAGTAGGAAATTGGTCTGTGTACATATACATAGTAGGTCAGCATATTGATGGGATAATTATATTTATCTATTATTTTATTTATATGATAACATCATTTTACTTGTTGATGTTATATTTGAATGTGTATGGTTATTCCTATACTGATGTGTTGGTATTGATGTAGGGGATCTCACATCTTCATGTTATGTCCATTATGTTGTATGTTTATATTAAATAAAGACGGTGTTAAGACGAGTCAGGATTGCCTGGATTCTGTTTGGGATAGTTTATCTGTTATATGTTATAGTGTATCGACGAGGCATCATCGGGTTTATGCGTGTGCAGTTCCATGAGGATGCTGATGCTTGGACTATAGACTTGGAGAGGGATCATGTTGTTTATGTTGGGGAGCTAACCCTAAGTTTTAGTGGGCCCGTAATGAGAATCCTATTTTATCTACTATTGTCTCTTTACATTTAGAGTTTTTGATGCCCATGAGAGATTTGTGGGGTATTCCTTCTTACACCTCTAGAGAGAACTCTATAGTGTCTTTTGCGCGTACACTTGTTCCAAGGCCTGCGTAGAACCCAGGGTCTTTGTCTTCGGAGGAGATTGAGGAAGATCCTTATGAGGAACTTTCTCACTAGAAGTTTTAACTTTAGTTAGTTTAATGTTTTGAAGTAACAGTTGTACATATTTACTTTTTGAAGTACAATTTAATGTATGTAAATTATTTGTAAACCGAGTTTTATATTTATGTATATTATGAGTGAGTATTATTCAGTTATACATTATATGGTTTTATTTATTTACCTGATTTTATATCATTCGCAAATGGAATTTTACAATCAATAGCATTACAAGATTAATTTTTTTATAACTCGGGTAAGTTATATAAGTTTTAGTCTTAAATGTGATATCCTACAGTGGGTGTTACAGCATCAAAACCTAACTGAGTCATGGGAAAACCCATCACGAAATCCATTATGATGTTATCCCATTTCCACTCAGGTATTACCAAAGATTGAAGAGGTCCAGAGGGTTTCTGGTGTTCTATCTTGACCTTCTGACAAGTTTGACACCTTGACACAAACTTAGCTATGTCTCTCCTCATTCCAGACCACCAAAATAACTTCTTCAAGTCTTGATACATCTTTGTGGCCCCCATATGTATAGACTATTGACTACAATGAGATTCTTTAAGGATCCTTTCCTTGATCATAGATTCACTAGGAATGCAAAGTATACCTCTAAACTTAATCATTCCATCATCTGCCATATCAAACTCTCCAAGATTACCTAAAAAGATCTGCTCACTAAGATCACTAAGAGTATCGTCTTCCTTTTGAGCTTCTAAGATCTGAGTCCTAAAGTCACTTACTATGTCCACTCGGCTCACACTGAGACTATGTGGCAACACAGTTACTGAAAGGCTTAAGTCTCTAAAACTCTCCAGAAGCTCACTCTCTTGGATCATCATATGGGACAAATGTAGGGATTTCCTACTCAGTGCATCAGCCACCACATTGGCTTTACCTAGATGATACTTTAACTTAAAATCGTAATCTTTCAAAAACTCCATCCATCTCCATTGTCTCATGTTCAGCTCCTTTTGATCAAATAAATACTTCAAACTTTTATGATCACTGAACACCTCAAATTGAACTCCATACAAGTAATGTCTCTAAGTTTTCAAGGCAAACACTGTTGCAGCTAGCTCTAGATCATGAGTAGGATAGTTCTCCTCATGAGGCCTCAACTGCCTTGATGCATAGGCAACAACTCTCCTATGCTACATCAAAACACAACCCAAACCCATCTTTGAAGCATCACAATACACCTCAAAGTTCTCCAAAGGATCCGGAATTACCAACACCGGTGTAGTAGTCAACCTTACCTTTAGCTCTTGGAAACTATCCTCACAGTCTTGAGTCCAATCAAAAGAACTACCTTTCCTAGTTAATCTCATCAAGGCTAGTGCCAGTTGAGAAAAACCTTTTATGAATCTTCTGTAGTACCTCGCTAGGCCTATGAAGCTTCTAATCTCTGTTACAGTGGTGGGTCTTTCCCACTGCAACACCGCATCAATCTTGCTTGGGTCCACAGAAATCCCTCCCTGAGATATCACATGTCCTAAAAATTGAACTTGTGAAAGCCAGAACTCACATTTCGATAGTTTGGAAAACAACTTATTCTCCTTAAGTGTTCCCAACACTATGCTCAAATGTTGCTTATGCTCCTCTATTGTCTTAGAATAGATTAAAATATCATTAATAAACACCACAATAAACTGACTCAGGTAGGGTCTAAAGATGCTGCTCATGTAATCCATGAACATTGCCAGAGCATTCGTCAACCCAAAGGACATCACGAGGTGCTCATAATGCCCATACCTAGTTTTGAAAGCAGTCTTAGGGATATCCTCTTCCCTAACCCTTATCTGATGATAACCTGATTTAAGATTAATCTTTGAGAAAACCGCAACTCCTTTCAGCTAATCCATTAGATCATCTATCCTAGGCATCAGATACTTATTCTTAATCATCACCTTACTGTCTGTAATCCACACAGAGCCTCATGGTACCATCCTTTTTCTTCACTAGTAACATAGGTGCTCCCCATAGAGAAACACTTGGCCTAATGAAGTGCTTATCCAACAAATCCTCAATTTGTTTCTTGAGTTCTGCTAACTCTAGTGGTGCCATTCTACAGGGTGCTATAAAGATAGATTTTGTCCCCGACACTAAGTCTATAGTAAACTCTATATCTCGCTCAGGTGGCAACTTCACTATATCACTTGGAAAAATCTCGGGATATTCACTCACCATAGATATATCACCAATGCTTTGCTCAACTTTAGCACTTAGTGACAATAAGATAATATATCCTAGAGATCCCTCCTTCAAACATAGATTGACCTGATTCACATTGAGATATACAGACTCAGATGAAACGACTCTATTAGGTATATCTGACAAGAAAACTAGGATTTTTTTTGAACAGTTCAACACTACATGGTTGGAGGACAACCAATCCATGCCAAGGATGACATCAATATCTACTAAAGGTAAATAGATAAGGTTTACACAAAAAAAATCGTATCTTTTACCTTTACACAACAATCAAGACACACTCTGGATGTTGTAACTAGTTTACTAGTAGCCGTAGATACAGATAAGTGATAAGAAAGTTTAGACATAGGAAAATCCAACACTTTCACACAATTGTTAGAAACAAAGGAGTAGGATGCTCCCAAATCATACATCACTATTAAAAGATGATCGTGAATGATGCATTTACCTTCGATAAGATCAGAAGACTGAGTCACTTCTTCACCACTTAGAGTATACACTATCCTTCTGGCTTGTGATTTATGGGTAGGCATAGCTTCCTTCTTTGATGGACAATCTTTAGCATAATGCCCAGGTTGCCCATAGACAAAGCATGTAACACCCCAAAAATTCGTATTTTATTTATTTCGGTCGATCCTTAATTATTTTGAGTAATCCGACTCGACTTTCGTGAATTTTATAATTTTTGTGATTTTGAAGAATTTTTGGGAGTTTTACGTTTTTGATTATTTTAATATTATTTTTGGGTTGTACATAAGCCTTCATATTTTATTTCTTTCTGTCAATCCTCAATTATTTTTACTAATCTGATTTGATTTTCATGAGTTTCACAATTGTTATGATTTATGTGAATTTTTGTGATATTTTAGATATTTTGAATATTTTAATATATTTTAGATATTTTAAGATATTTTGAATATTTTATTATATTTTTGATATTTTGAGATATTTTGAATATTTTAATATATTTGAGATGTTTTGAGATATTTTGAATATTTTATTATATTTTTGATATTTTGGAATATTTTGAATATTTAATATATTTATGATATTTTGGGCTGTGTGTGGGCCGGGGACGGGCCCGGAAAAATAAAAATTTACTATGACTAAAAAATTTTGTACTGTTGATTCGGAGTCGGGGAATCTTACTAAACCCGAAACCGGAAACAATTTTTGAAGTTTTGTTTTTTTACGATTTTATCTAATAAATAAAATCGGGGTATGCTTTATTATCTATTGGATAATATCTTTCTTGGAAATATCTAGTGGATGATTCTAGACACAAGCCTAGTCACCTGCTCTAGAATGTTCTAGACGATGACTTATCGTTTGGTGACTCACCTAGGTGACTAGCCTAGTGACTCACATGTTCTAGACTATTCTAGAAGATTCTAGAAAATGCCTAGTCACGCGCCTAGTCATCAAGTACTTGAGTACTTGCTTTACATGTGGACCAATGAAGAGCTGGTCAAAATTAGCGGTTGTGACTCATCACGGAGGACAAATAGAAGCTTGACACGTGGCGTGACACCTCAACACCTGATGACTCACCATGTTCTAGAAACGATGACTCGCCACATTCTGAAAGCTTGTAGAAATATTGACTCACCCTGTGACTTGCCATAGTGAGTCACACGTTCCATAAGGTTTCCTGACGACTCACCATGTTGACTCAGTGCTACGACTCACCATGCTGACTCAGCTATTCTAGAAATTTCCACGGTGACTCATCATGTTGACTCATCGTAGTGAGTCACATGTTCTAGAAACTTCTCTTTGATGACTCACTTTGTGACTCATCAAGGGTAATCAGTAGAAAAATGATCAACAATAGTTGCTACCAAGCTAGAACAAGAGAAAAATCTAAGTATATTTTATTATCCATTGGACAATAGACATTGACTTTATAAGCAGTAATTATTGTTTATTGCTTAAAGTATACCGAAAAATATCTTGATCAAAATATCTTAAGCCTTCATCTTTTTCATGAAGTCTATAAATAGGAGGGCTTTGATTCATTTACATCTTTTGCATGAAGCTCTCACCCTTTCCTCTCCTTGTGCTCCACAACCATAACAGTCAAGTAAGAGACAATATTCATCACTTCAATTCACTTACTTTCTTACACTTCCATTTCTCCAAAGAACCAAGAACAAGCAACAAAAACTCTCTCACTTTCTCTCCCTCCATGGATTCGGCCAAGCACCAAAGATCCACTTTCCAAACTTCTATAATTCCCACCAATATCATTTCTTGAATCCTCTCATTAATCCAAGACACTTTCATGTTAGGAACTCTCAAGATTCATTCATCTTCATCTTCCCATCAAGCAAAGAACACAAAAACTCTTACCTTTCTCTCCCACAAAGCTCACGGCCAAACCACCTTGCACCACCCTCCACTCTTCTATAATTTCAAACAACCTTACATCTAGTATTCTTACATCATTCTAAGATACTTTGTAGAAGAAACCTAAGCCTAAATCATCCATCTTCATCCTTGTTCTTCAAAGAAAGCTCACGGCCATACCCTTCCAAAATACTTTCCAAGCTTCAATAACTCTAAACAACCTTAGATCTTGAATCTTCATACAATTCTAAGAAACTTTCATGTTGAGACTATCTTCCAAATCATTCATTTTCAATCTTGATCTTCAAGTTCAAGACCAAGAGCCTTTAGGTGAAGATTTGTGTTCTTCATCTTTCTTTTCTTTGGTAAGTTTCTAAGACCATATTTTGGCTTATGGTAACTTTTGATAATCTTGAATATTAATATTGTATGTGTTTATTTGTTTTAAGTGCTACTTGGTGGAGTAGATCTATTTCAAGAAGAACAACAAGGAGCTTTAGAGGTTTCACGTGTAACACCTCAAATTTTATTTATTTTATGATAAATATTCATTTTCTAATATTTATAATTTTTGGGAATTTTTTTGGATTTTTTTGAGAACTCAGAATATTTTAATATTATTCTTTGTTTTGCGTGCAAACTGAGCTGAGCTAGAAAAATGAGATATTTTTTCTGAGAACCTTGATTTGTGGAAATATCGATGGGGGATCTTACTAAACCCGAGGTCGGACACAGTTTACGAGATTTCACATTTTTTGAGAAATTTTTATAGATAAAATAATAAATCACTATGTAAATTTTATCTGTCAGATAAATTAATACTGACTTCTGTCGACTGTAGTAATTGTCCATTAGATAATAACATGTATTAAAAATCCTATCACATTATCCTAATGTAATCTACTTTATGTCTAATCAATTCACTTTAGTTTAAATTTAATGTATTTTAATTAAAGCTTTTTTGAGAAGCTTTGACTACCAAATGACCAAGCATGCCCTTGGCTTGTTGGAGAAGCTATTCCCTCCTCTTCTCTCTCTACATTGCTACGACAACCATCTCCAAGGAGGGCAAAATTTTGCTCTCCCACTTAATTCACTTAATCACATTTTACCCATTTTCCTACAACACTTTTTCTCTCTAACTTCATCTTCTTCATTTCTCTCTTCCTTCTCTCTTCTTCTCCCCTCTCCATACGAAAACTGTAGCCCAATTTCCATTCATTTTTCTTCACTTTTCTCTTCATCAAGACCATTCTCATACTCACCTCAACCTCCTCTACCTTTTCTATTTAGAAATTTTCTTCAAGATCCAACCTTTCCTCCATTGTCTTCCAAGACAAAGCTTCAAGCTTTAAGGTAAAGTTTTCATTTTTCTTCTTCTTTTTCTTCATTTTCGTGTTTCATGGTCTCTTTGATGACCATGGATCTCTTCTCTTTCAACCCTTGATGTTGATTCATTGTCTTGAAATTCCTAGAGTTTTGGAAGCTCAAAACCGAACCCACCAAGGAGCACCTAGGAAGCCATTTTCGTGATTCTCCTTTTGGTAAGAGGGAGATTACTCACTTCAACCATTATGGTGGTGAGAGAACCTTGTATGCTTACTTTGTTTTAGTGACTTTGCATGTTATGTATTCTTGAGATTGGATTTATGCTTGATTGATGATCTTGAATGTATTGGATGTGTTGAAAATGCTTGATCATGTTAGGGTTGTTAAATGAAAAATTTGGAGTTTCCTACCCTAATGTGATGCCACGGTTTTGACTAGGATTTAGAGATGTAAATTGATTTTTATGTACATTACAATGAAGCTTAGGTGATTACATGTTAAATGATAATATTACAATTAATGAATGGAAAATTTTAAGGGTTTGATACCCCAAAGTGATGTCACGATTTTGACTTGAATCTTGAAGGATTGGATTGGTTTGGTATGCACTAAAATTTAAGTGGTTAGATATCAAAAGATTAATGCATAAAATGTAAAGAAATTAGAACCATGCTGGTCTAGTGAGGCCACGATTTTTAGAGGAAAATTTAGACTTGAATGATGCCTTGATGCATCTTTGGAGATCAAGAATGTAGAGACTTACATAATCCATAATCAAGTGGAAGAATTGAATTGAGGAATGACTCGTGAGAGTGCCATGGTTTTGAAGGGTTACTTAACCTAAAATTTTCATAATTGACCAAAGCTTGAGATTTTGAAATTTAGGATCCATAATGTGGACTTGTGATAATAAATGAACCCTAAATGCATATTAATGTGAGGATTGATTCTATGTTGTTGTGATCCCCTACGTGGGACTAAGCAATTGATAATATGCATTTGATGGACTTATGACAAGTTGATGATGAATATATATGCCATTGTGGTATGCTTATGATGAATGCATCATTGATAACGATGTATGATGTACATTATGTCATCATGCATATGTGTTGTCCATTGGACATTGTGGTAAAGGCGGTGTATGCCTAGGAGTTTGAATAACACCTATGTGCGGGTGCGAATAGACTAAGCGTAGGGTCATAGTGGTTAGCCCTGGGAGTGTCGGGGTGCGGGTGTCTCACAATAGACAGTGATAGCTCCACTGGGGCCGTGGGATAGACTGATGCAAACACACTGATGATCCTGACTGAGACATTGTCCTATATCGCGATCAACTGTTGAGATGTCATGTATGAGCCATTTTGCTTAAATATTTTATGAGACGAGCACACTAATTATTTTTGGCTAACGAGATACTGACATTACTCCTTGATCATTCACTCTGAAAATGTTTATGTCTAGCTCCATGGAGTAGGAATTTTGGTACCATTTACATTATGAACTGTTAGTCTCATAATTCATTGAGCATGAGTATCTATAATTGTGAAAATTATCTGTTATTATTACTGAGATAATCATTCAATTGCTTGGACTGATGTTAGAAAGGTTAATGCTATCTACCTATTGTTAATGATAATTACTGTTATTTATTGTTGTTCTGCTCTTGCTGTTAATTTTAATCATTACTGTAATTGACATATGAACTGTGTTTATATGTGGGCGTCTAGTGCCATCTCGTTTTCTTGCTGCCATTTTGGTACTGAAAGTTGGGTGTCTCACCTCTTTCTGTATTTTCTATGTTTTCTGTATTTTTTGCATTTTTATCGGACTGTGTTCTAAGAAGACCTTCGTGAGGAAGAGAAGGAAACAATTGAGTTTCTGGGTTTCTTGCCACATTACGATTAGAGACTGCTGAGGATGTCGTCGCGTCCACGCCGCTTTTTGGGGTACGTGAAGTTGACCTTTCATGGAGGACCTGACTACTGGCACTTACATGTGGAGACGGACCGATGCGTCTACCGCGGGGAGCTGACAGTGTCCTTATCTTGGGGTCATTATGACGCCCCTGTCTTTGATTTTTCTACTTTTGTTACTTTGGAATTTCACCTACCCGTGAGAAATATGTGGACGGATATGTTCTACACCCCTCAAGAGGATTTTTTCCTCTCCACTGCTCAGGCTTCCGCCCGAAACTCAGTCACTCCGATGGCAATTTCGTCGGATGATGAGGGCCTTGAGGAGGACCCAGCTACGGTCCCTTCTCGTCAGTCTTAGGTGATGATACTGTAGGTGGCTACTGATGGCTAATCGTTTATCTTTTGGGAAGCCTGACGTTTTGCTGTATATGTTAAGGGTATATTTGTATCCCTTCGGGTAGGTACATCTTTTGCTTTTTGTATAAATATCATGATGTAACTAAAACAGTCGATGCATATATAATATATATATATATATATATATATATTGTGGATGTATAATTTCAAATTCTATCTCAATTCTGTTGTATTGATAATTACTATTATCTTCTTACTGTTATATTATTTCTTCATTGTTATTGTAACGCCCCTTTTTCTTCATGCCGCGAAGAAGGGACGTCGCACCATAATATAAAGAAATGAAATAAAAACTTGCAGAAATAATAATTACTTTGATTACTTTAGATCCGGTTCATTAATTAATGCTTGATTAAATAATTTGCATTCTTGGATTGTAAAATGATCGAATATTGAGATATATGTACACTAATTTTTTTTTCTTTAAATAATGGTAAAAGATAGCAATAATTACAAATGCAGTAAAATCGACACAGTATTGAAATTCATACATACACAATATATATTATATGCATCAGCCTGTTTAGTTACATTCCAGAATATACAAAAAAAAAGTAAAAGATGTACCCACCCAAAGTGATACAAATATACCCCCATCATATACAACAAAACGTTAGGCTTCCCAAAAAGATAAACGGTTAGCCATCAGTAGCCACCAATAGTATCAGCCCCTAAGACTGATGAGAAGGGACTGTAGCCGAGTCCTCCTTAGGATCCTCTTCGTCCGATGAAACATCCATCGCAGCGACAGAGCAACGGGCAAGAGCCTGAGTAGTGGACAGAAAAGAGTCATCACGTGGGGTGTAGTACATGTCAGCCCACATATTCCTAATGGGCAGATAAAACTCTAACCAGACAAAAGCATGAAAGTCAAAAATAGGGGCATCATAACGACCCCATGCCAAGGACACCGTCAGCTCTCCATGGTACACGCAATGGTCCATCTGCACATTAATGTTCCAACAATCGGGACCTCCGTGAAAAGTGATCCGTGTGTAGCCCAAAAATCCACGAGGGCGCGACGTCATCCTTGATAAGCTTCAGTTATAATATGGCCAGAAACCCGAAAACTTAGGAGCTTCCTCTTCCTTACGCTCGTCTTCTCAAAAGTAAACAGACCGACAAAATACGAAAACACAAAAATACAGAAAGAGGTAAGACACCCAGCTTTCATTACCAGTATGGCAGTAAGAAAATAAAACGGCGCTGGACGCCCACATATAGCACAATATATATATCTAATCACAAAAATATTAAAATTAACAGTAGAAGCAGAACAACAATAATTAATTGTAATAATTACGAAAACAGGCAAATAACAGTGAAATTCTCGGCAGTCAACAGTTCAGATAACCAGACAATTATTGAAGTAATAAGAACAGTTATAAATGTTCATGCTCAATGGATTATGAGACTGACAATTCACAATGCACAAGTACCAAAAATCCTACTCCATGGAGCTAGACATTAACATTTTCAGAGTGAATGATCAAGGAGCAATACCAGTATATCATTAGCCTTAAAAATAGTGTGATTCATCTCATAAAATAGTTGCGCAAATGGCTTATATGTGGCACCTCAACAGTTGATCGCGATATAGGACAGCGTCTCAGTCTGGATCATTGGTGTGTTTGCATCGGTCTATCTCGTGGCCCCAATGGAGCTACCACTGTCTATTGTGAGACACCCGCACCCCGACGCCCCTAGGGTCAACCACTATGACCTTACGCTTAGTCTATTCGCACCCGTACATAGGTGTTATTCAACTCCTAGGCATACATTACCTTTCAAACAATGTCCAACGGACAACACATATGCATGACGACTCAATGTACATCATGTATATTTATCAATGATGCATTCATCAATTAACACAAGTCCACAATATGGATCCACATTTGCAAAGTCTTACACTTAAGTCAATTATAAAAATTTTAGGGTAAATGACCCTTCAAAACCATGGCTTTCTAAAGTGTCATTATATAATTTCAATTCTTCCACTTCATTAAGGATTATGCATGTATCTAATTCTTAGTCTCAAAAGATGCACCAAGGCATCATTTAGCCTCAAGGTTTTCCCTCTAAAACCATAGCCTCACTAGGTTTCCAAGTTCCAAATTTTCTTCCATTTTATGCCTTAGTTCCTTGATATCCAATCATTTAAATTTTAGTTCACCAAAATCAATCCAATCTCTTATGGTTTCAAGCCAAAACCGTGGTCTCCCTTTAGGGTATTAAACCCTTAAAACTTTCCATTCATTAACTTCAATATTATCATTCAACACTTAATTACATAAGCTTTATTTATTTGTGTACAAAAACAATCTTACACCCCTAAATTCTAGTCAAAACCGTGGCACCATATTAGGGTAGGAAACTCCAAATTTTCCATTTAGCAATCCTAACATGATCAAGCATATTCAACACATCCAATATATTCAAGATTTCTAATCAAGCATCAATTCCATTCAAGAATATATAAACATGCAAAATCACTAAATAAAGTGAGCATACAAAGATGGATTTCTCCATCAACTAGCACACAAGGTTCCCTCACCACCAAAAATTGGTTGACGTGTGTAATCTCCCTCTTACCTAAGGAAGAATCACGAAAATGGTTTCCTTCTAGCTCCATGGTGATTTCAGTTTTGAGCCTTCAAAACCCTAGGATTTTCAAGACAATGAATCAATACCAATGGTTGAAAAAGAATAGATCCATGGTCATCAAAGAGACCATGGAACACGAAAATGAAGAGAAAAGAGAAGAAAAATGAAAACTTCACCTCAAAGTTAGAAGCTTTGCCTTGGAAGACAATGGAGGAAAGGTTGGATTTTGGAGAAACTTTCTAAATGAAAGATGTAGAGGGGGTTAAGGTGAGTGTAGAAATGGTCTTGATGAAGAGAAAAGTGAAGAAAAATGGTTGAAGGTAGGGGCTGCAATTTTGTATGGAGAAGAGGAAGAAAAGAGAATGAGGAGAAAGATGAAGAAGAAAGGGTTAGAGAGAGAAGTGGATAGGTGAAAATGAGTGAAAGTAACCAAGTGTGTGAAGTGTGTGGGAGTCAAATTTCCCTCGTTGGGCAAGGATGTGCCGCGACAATTGGAGAGAGAAGAGGGAAAAATTTTAGCTTCCCCAACAAGCTAAGAGCAAGGTTGTCATTTGGCCAAAGCTTCTCAAAGAAGCTTCTTAATTAAGGTACACTAATTTGAATTAAAATGAGCTTGATTAAACATAAAGTAGATTACATTAGGATATTGTGATAGGATTTTTGATACATGTTATTGTCCAATGGACAATTACTACAGTCGACAGAAGTCAGTATTAATTTATCTGACAGATGAAATTTACATAGTCTTTTATTATTTTATCTGTTAAAATTTCTCGAAAAACATGAAACCTCATAAACTGTGTCTAGCCTTGGGTTTAGTAAGATCCCCCGTCAACGTTTCCACAGATCAAGGTTCTCGGGAAAAATATTTCATTTTCACGGCTCCGCTCATTTTGCACGCAAAATAAGGAATAATATTAAAATATTCTACGTCCTTAGAAAAATCCAAAAAAATTTCTAAAAATCACAAATATTAGAAATGATTATTTATCATAAAATAAATAAAATTTGGGATGTTACAACCCTCCCCAACAAAAAAGAATTTCGTCGTCGAAATTTTCGTACCGTAAAACAACTCTGGGTACTACTCCTTTATTTTATCCTCTAGCTCCCAAGTCGCATCTCCGGTTGTCTTGTTCCAGATCACTTTCACTAATGAAATATCTTTTCCTCTGAGTTGCTTTATTCTCCTATCCTCAATCCTTACAGGAGTTGTTTTATAAGTCAAGTTCTCCTTTAATTGTACTAAATCAAGTGCTATGACGTGATCAGGGCTTGGAATGTATTTTCAGAGTTGTGACACATGAAAGACATTATGGAGATTTGAGAGAAAAGGGGGTAAAGCTATTTGGTAAGCAACAGGACCTACCCGACGAAGAATTTGATAAGGTCCAAGGAATTTTGGAGTAAGCTTTCTAGATTTGAGAACTCGGCCGACCCCAGTCGTAGGCGTGACTTTCAGGAACACATGCTCACCTTCCTCAAATTCAAGAGGCTTTCTTCTTTTGTCCGCATAACCCTTTTGTCGACTCTGAGTCGTTCGCATCTTCTCCTGAATCATCTTGACCTTCTCAGTTGTCTGCTGGATAAGATCAGGTCTGACTGTAAGCCGCTCTCCATCTTGATACCAACATGATGGTGTTCTACACCTCCGTCCATATAGAGCTTCATAGGGAGCCATCCCTATACTTGAGTGATAATTGTTATTGTAGGTGAACTCTACCAATGGTAAAATTTCATACCAACTTCCAGTTTGCTCTATAGCACAAGCTCTCAACAGATCTTCTAATGATTGGATTGTTCTTTCTGATTGTCCATCAGTTTGAGGGTGATATGCAGAACTCAGACATAGTTTTGTCCCTATTGCTTCTTGAAGACTCTGCCAAAACTTCGATGTAAACCTTGGATCTCTGTCAGAAATAATGCTTGTGGGCACCCCATGTAGCCTGACAATTTCACCAATGTACAACTGAGTTAATTTCTCCAACGAATATCTTATGTTGATCGGCAAGAAATGCGCTGACTTTGTAAGTCGGTCCACAATTACCCATATTGAGTCATATCCTTTTCTTGTCCTTGGTAATCCGACGACAAAGTCCATGGCAATGCTATCCCATTTCCACTCAAGAATAGTCAAGGGTTGCAACATTCCAGATGGTCTTTGATGCTCAATCTTCGTTTTCTGGCAAACCAAACAAAAAGATATGCATCTAGCAATATCTCTTTTCATCCCATGCCACCAAAATAATTTCTTCAAGTCTTGATATATTTTAGTCATTCCAGGGTGCATACCCAACTTGCTTGTATGAGCATGTTCTAGAATGTACTTTCTCAATTCTTGGTCCTTTGATACAGATACTCTACCTTGGAATATTAAATTCCCATCACTTCCTTCCTCCAACGTCGATACACCACCTTGCTGTATCAGTTCTCTTTCCTCTTGCAAGAACTTGTCAACCTTCTGCTTCTCTCGGATGTCGTCCATCAAGTCACTCGAGATGGTGACCATGTTCATGTAGATCTTACCCGACATCAATTCCACAAAAGACCATATGTCTCTGAATTGTTCTATTAAGTCTCTTTCTCGGATCATCATGGCAGAAACACTGATCGTCTTCCTACTTAAAGCATCGGCTACAACATTCGCCTTCCCAGGGTGATACTGAAGTTAGAAGTCATAGTCTTTTAGGAATTCTAACCACCTTCGTTGTCTCATGTTCAACTCTTTCTGGTCATATAGATATTTCAAGCTCTTGTGGTCACTGAAGACGTTGAACGTTGCTCCATAGAGATAATGTCTCTATATCTTCAAAGCAAACACCACAGCAGCTAACTCTAAGTCGTGCGTTGGATAGTTCTTCTCATGCACTCGTAATTGTCTCAAGGCATAAGCCACCACTTTTCTGCCTTGCATAAGAACGCATCCCAATCCTTGATATGAAGCGTCACAATACACTTCAAACGGTTCACTTGGATCAGGCAGAACTAACACTGGTGAAGTAGTTAGTCGCCTCTTTAGCTCGTAGAAACTTTCCTCGCAAGCGTCCGTCCATTCAAAAGCTTGATTCTTCCTTATGAGTTGAGTGAGAGGTCTGGTAATCTTAGAGAATCCTTCAATGAACCTCTGGTAATATCCGGCTAATCCAATAAAGCTTCATATTTCTGTCACCGTCTTTGGCCTTTCCCATTGCTGAACAACTTCTACTTTCGATGGGTCTACATCAATTCCTTCCTTTGAAATCACATGGCCCAAGAATTTCACCTCATCCAACCAGAATTCGCACTTTACCAACTTGGCGTACAACTCTTGTTCCTTCAAAATCTGAAGAACTATACTGAGATGTTCCGTATGGTCCTCTTGATTCGGTGAATAGATCAAGATATCATCGATGAAGACAACGATGAATTTGTCCAAATAAGGACGAAAGATCCTATTCATATAGTCCATGAATACAACAGGCGCATTAGTCCTACCAAAAGGCATTACCAAATACTCGTAATGTCTATAACGAGTATGAAAAGTTGTTTTAGAAATGTCTTCAGCTTTTACTCTGATCTGATGGTAGCCCGACCGTAAATCGATCTTAGAAAATACTGCCACTCCCTTCAACTGATCCATCAAGTCATCTATCCTCGGCAGTGGATACTTGTTCTTGATTGTGACTTTGTTTAATTGACAATAGTCCACACACAATCTTGAGGTACCGTCCTTCTTCTTGACCAGTAACACCAGTGCTCCCCAAGGTGATACGCTAGGTCTAACGAATTGCTTTTCCAAAAGCTCTTCCAGTTGCTCCTTGAGCTCAGCTAGCTCCGCTGGCGACATACGGTAAGGTGCTATGGAAATAGGACCAACTCCAGGTACAAGGTCAATAGCAAATTTGATTCCCCGCTCCAGTGGCAAACCAGGTATATCTTCAGGAAAAACTTCAGGAAACTCCCAAACCACTGAGATTGCGTCCACGTCTACCTCATTTTCGACTTTCAAAGAAGACAACAACATGTGTCCCCAAGCTCTTTCTTTCAAGAAAGCTTTCACTTGGTTGGCCATCAAAAATCCAGAATTCTCATCTAAAGGGAAAACTATGGTTTTTCTAGAACAATCTAACAAGACATGGTTAACAGATAACCAATCCATTCCTAATATCACATCTAATTGAGATAATGGCAAACAGATCAAATCAACAGAAAAGGTTCGACCTTCAATAATCAATGGACAATTCAAACAGGCTTTGGTGGTAACAACAGGTTTAGCAGTAGGAGTTGAAATAGTTAAGTCAAAAGGTAAAGAAGACACAAGTAAACCAAGCCTTTTCACACAGTCATATGAAATAAAAGAATGAGTCGCACCAGAGTCATATAGTACAGTTAAAAGATTACTTTCTATGAGACCTTCTCCTTGTACGACATCTTCGGATTCAGAGGCCTCAGCACCACTCAGGGTGTAAACTCTTCCTCCAGCTTGTGGTTTCGTAGTCTGTGCAGCATTGACAGCAGGTTCAGCTTTAGGTTGGTTGCAATCACGAGAAACGTGTCCAGGTCTCCCATATCTGAAGCAGATGATCCCCTTGATAGTGCAGTCTCTTGTATAGTGCTCCTTCCCGCACTTCAGGCATCTTGGCGTAGATGCCGCAACTTGACTAGTTCTTCCAGGGCTTCCACTTGGGCTTCCACCTTGTGGTCTTTGTTGTTGATTTCTAGATGGTCTGGAATAAGGCTTCTTCTGGTAATGGCCAACACTACTGCTTCCTCCTTTTTAAGACCGAATTGGCCCAAAGTTTCTGTTTCTTGCATCACGCACCTGGTCCAAACCTTCCACCCGGCTACAAGTGTCAATCAGCTCCAAAAACTGAGTAATCTTTAGAGTAATAATAGCTCTCTTCACGTCGTGTCTCAGACCTTCCTCAAACTTTTAACACTTCCACACTTCATCCGGTTGATGTTGGAAGTAGGTTGAGAACTTGGATAAACTCTCAAACTGGGCAGCATATTCACTCACAGTCATACCTCCTTGCCTCAAGCCAAGAAATTCCATCTCCTTAGCACGCCTAGCACTTTCAGCCTCCATTAACCTCCGTTCTCCGGTCCACTAATCCTTTGCATCCCCGATCAGCATGAATGCAACATAAGTTACTTTCTTGTTGTTGGTACAGTTCATGCCCGTAAATATCTTCTCCAACTCTTTGATCCAGATAGTAGCCTTCTTAGGATCATACTCTCCCTTAAATTATGGAGGATTAGTGCGGTAAAACTCCACTAGATTCTGGGTATCAGCAGTTGCCTCCAATTATTGTGCAGTCTGCTATTGTTGTTGAGCAGTTTGTTGGTTTTGTTGTAGCATAGCTTCAACCATCTTCTGGATTACTTCAATTATAGCAGTCATGTCTCCTCAACGAGCCATACCTCCTTTCAAATCAAGCTATACAAAACACAGAGAAAAGTCAGATGTATCCTTGCAGAATACCAAATACAAAGATACATAGAGAATCACACAGCATAAACAAAACAGTCCAATACCACATGACCCAAAAGAAAACTTAAACCGGGGCTCTGATACCAAGACAGTGTAACGCCCCTTTTTCTTCATGCTGCGAAGAAGGGACGTCGCACCATAATATAAAGAAACGAAATAAAAACTTGCGAAAATAAGAATTACTTTGATTACTTTAGACCCGATTCATTAATTAATGCTTGATTAAATAATTTGCATTCTTGGATTGTAAAATGATCGAATATTGAGATATATGTACACTAATTTTTTTTCTTTAAATAACGGTAAAAGATAGCAATAATTACAAATACGGTAAAATTAACATAGTATTGAAATTCATACATACACAATATATATTATATGCATCAGCCTGTTTAGTTACATTCCAGAATATACAAAAAAAAAAAGCAAAAGATGTACCCACCCAAAGTGATACAAAATATACCCCATTCATATACAGCAAAAAGTCAGGCTTCCCAAAAAGATAAACGGTTAGCCATCAGTAGCTACCAATAGTATCAACCCCTAAGATTGACGAGAAGGGACCGTAGCAGGGTCCTCCTCAGGGTCCTCTTCGTCCAATGAAACATCCATCGGAGTGACAGAGCAACAAGCAGGAGCCCGAGCAGTGGACAGAAAAGAGTCATCACGTGGGGTGTAGTACATGTCAGCCCACATATCCCTAACGGGCAGGTAAAACTCTAACTAGACAAAAGCATGAAAGTCAAAAATAGGGGCATCATAATGACCCCATGCCAAGGACACCGTCAGCTATCCATGGTACACGCAACGGTCCGTCTGCACATTAATGTGCCAGTAATTGGGACCTCCGTGAAAAGTGATCCGTGTGTAGCCCAAAAATCCACGAGGGCATGACGTCATCCTTGATAAGCTTCAGTCGTAATATGGCTAGAAACCCAGAAACTCAGGAACTTCCTCTTCTTTATGCTCGTCTTCTCAAAAGTAAACAGACCGACAAAATACGGAAACACAAAAATACAGAAAGAGGTGAGACACCCAACTTTCATTACCAGTATGGTAGTAAGAAAATAAAATGACACTAGATGCCCACATATAGCACAGTATATATATCTAATCATAGCAATATTAAAATTAATAGTAGAAGCAGAACAACAATAATTAATTATAATAATTGCGATAACAGGCAAACAATAGTGAAATTCTCGACAGTCAACAGTTTAGATAACCAGACAATTATTGAATTAATAAGAACAGTTATAAATGCTCATGCTCAATGGATTATGAGACTGACAATTCACAATGCACAACTACCAAAAATCCTACTCCATAGAGCTAGACATTAACATTTTCAGAGTGAATGACCAAGAAATAATGCCAACATATCGTTAGCCTTAAAAACAGTGTGCTTCATCTCATAAAAAAGTTGCGCAAATGGCTTATACGTGGCACCTCAATAGTTGATCGCGATATAGGACAGCGTCTCAGTCTGGATCGTCGGTATGTTTGCATCGGTCTATCTCACGGCCCCAGTAGAGCTACCACTATCTATTATGAGACACTCGCACCCCGACGCCCCCAGGGCTAGCCACTATAACCCTACGCTTAGTCTATTCGCACCCGCACATAGGTGTTATTCAACTCCTAGGCATACACCGCCTTTCAAACAATGTCCAACGAACAACACATATGCATGACGACTCAATGTACATCATGTATGTTTATCAATGATGCATTCATCAATTAACACAAGTCCACAATATGGATCCACATTTGCAAAGTCTTACACTTAAGTCAATTATGAAAATTTTAGGATAAATGCCCCTTCAAAACCGTGGCTTTCTAAAGTGTCATTATTCAATTTCAATTCTTCCACTTCATTAAGGATTATGCATGTCTCTAATTCTTAGTCTCAAAAGATGCACCAAGGCATCATTTAGCCTCAAGGTTTTCCCTTTAAAACCATAGCCTCACTAGGTTTCCAAGTTCTAAATTTTCTTCCATTTTGTGCCTTAGTTCCTTGATATCTAATCATTTAAATTTTAGTTCACTAAAATCAATCCAATCTCTTATGGTTTTAAGCCAAAATTGTGGTCTCCCTTTAGGGTATTAAACCCTTAAAACTTTCCATTCATTAACTTCAATGTTATCATTCAACACTTAATTACATAAGCTTTATTTATTTGTGTACAAAAACAATCTTACACCCTTAAATTCCAGTCAAAACTGTGGCACCATATTAGGGTAGAAAACTCCAAATTTTTCATTTGGCAACCCTAACATGATCAAGCATATTCAACACATCCAATATATTCAAGATTTCTAATCAAGCATCAATTCCATTCAAGAATATATAAACATGCAAAATCACTAAATAAAGTGAGCATACAAAGATGGATTCTCCATCAACAAGCACACAAGGTTCCCTCACCACCAAAAATTAGTTGAAGTGTGTAATCTTCCTCTTACCTAAAGAAGAATCACGAAAATGGTCTCCTTCTAGTTCCATGGTGATTTTGATTTTGAGCCTTCAAAACCCTAGGGTTTTCAAGACAATGAATCAACACCAATGGTTGAAAAAGAATAGATCCATGGTCATCAAAGAGACCATGGAACACGAAAATGAAGAGAAAAGAGAAGAAAAATGAAAACTTCACCTCAAAGTTAGAAGTTTTGCCTTGGAAGACAATGGTGGAAAGGTTGGATTTTGGAGAAACTTTCTAAATGAAAGATGTAGGGGGGTTAACGTGAGTGTAGAAATGGTCTTAATGAAGAGAAAAGTGAAGAAAAATGGTTGAAGGTAAGGCTGCAATTTCGTATGGAGAAGAGGAAGAAGAGAGAATGAGGAGAAAGATGAAGAAGAAAGGGTTAGAGAAAGAAATAGATAGGTGAAAATGAGTGAAAGTAACTAAGTGTGTGAAGTGTGTGGAAGTCAAATTTCCCCCCCTTGGGCAAGGGTGTGCCGCGGCAATTGGAGAGAGAAGAGGGAAAAATTTTAGCTTCCCCAACAAGCGAAGGGCAAGGTTGTCATTTGGCCAAAGCTTCTCGAAGAAGCTTCTTAATTAAGGTACACTAATTTGAATTAAAGTGAACTTGATTAGACATAAAGTAGATTACATTAGGATAATGTGATAGAGTTTTTGATACATGTTATTGTCCAATGGACAATTACTACAGTCGACAGAAGTCAGTATTAATTTATCTAATAGATAAAATTTACACAGTATTTTATTATTTTATCTGTTAAAATTTCTCAAAAATGTAAAGCCTCGTAAACGGTGTCCAGCCTCGGGTTTAGTAAGATCTCCCGTCGACATTTTCATAGATCAATGTTCTCAGGAAAAATATTTCATTTTCCCGGGCTCTGCTCATTTTGCACGCAAAATGAGGAATAATATTAAAATATTTCACATCCTCGAAAAATCCAGAAAAATTTTTAAAAATAAAAATATTAAAAAACGAATATTTATCATAAAATAAATAAAATTTGGGATGTTACTGATTATTCTTGTAATATATATATATATATATATATATATATATATATATATATATATATATATGTACTTACAAACATTTTAATACTCGACTATTTTATTATCCAAGAATACAAACTATTCAATCTTGTGTTAATAATGAACCGGGTCTTAAATAATCACTGTAATTATTATTTTTCGCAAATTTTATATTACGTTTTGTTTCTCTATATTATGGTGTGACGTTCCTTCTTCGCGATATTAAGAAAAAGGGGTGTTACATCACCAAGAGGTAAGAAGGAGATTACCCTCATCAAATATGTTTAGTGGTGAGGAGTGGATTTGTGTGTGGTGAAGAATCCATAAGGATTCATTCACTTAGTTGTTTAATGTCTTTTCTTATTTGTGATTGATTATGTTTGCAAGCATGTCTAAAGCTTTAAAATATATTGTATGTGTTCATATATGTATGATAATTATGATAGGATGTGAATAACATGTGAGGATTTGCATGAGTGTTCCAAAGAACACAATAAAGCTCACGACTTCACCAAGAAAAAGTGAACCAAAATGTTCTCAACCATTTTCTAAAAAGAATGAATTAATTGATTTAATTGAATTAATGAATTTTACAATGACTTAGAGGATGGAAAATAATTTAAAAACGATTTGTAAAGAATATGTTGAATTTGGCCAAAATACCATTCAATGTATATTTGATTTTCCAAAATTATTTTCTAAAGTGGACTAAGTAGTTAACTTAAAGAGAATTCAATTTCAATGAATGTTTGGAGAACAAAATAAATGAACTTCGTTTTAGAAACCTAAACTAGAGAAATTGATTATAAATAAGAAATAAATTGAACACTTGAAAAATGTTAATGTAGAGCTCACCTTTGGGTTTTGAAGCACGTTAGTAAGTTTTAAAGTGTAAATAATAATTATAATTAAAATAAGGTAATTTTTAAAGAAAAACGTAGAAAATATCATTTAATGAATTTTCTAGACAAAATGCTATCAAAATTAATTAGAAGTAGACAAATAATGGGGAAAGTTTCAAAGTATAATTAGAATGTAAAGAAAATATTATACGTAGTTGAAAAATATTAGAAATAGCTTACGCGTATTTAAAATGATGATTTTTAAGCTACGCGATTGAGAAAACGATTTAAAAATCTTACACGATTGAGAAAATAGTTTAAAAACATTGCGCAATATTTAAAAACATCAAAATATATTTACGCAATTTGAAAACATTTGAAAAGGGCGACGTGATTGTGAAAACGCGATAAAATCTTTACGTGATTAAAAGGAACAGTGAGTTTTACTGTCGGGCCAAAGTGGTGGACCCAGACATATTGAGAAATAGTACTGTCAAATGGAGACATACTATATTTGGTTAATACCAATACTGACGTTATTGTTGTAATTATGGCTTATAGTGATAAGAAGGGTATTTGTGTAATTTTGATTTTATGTTCATACATTAAGAGATGTATCAATTTGGTTGAAATTGGCAATTGACTGACGAGATGAATTACACCGTGTTATGGGTGTGATAGACGTAGTGCGGTTCATTGAGTGAACTTGGAGGTGTTAGTGTGCGGAGGGTTCCATATATGGACAGTTGGTAACTCCTCTGAGCCGTGGTAATGGGCAACACACTAACGATCTCGACAAGCACTATTCTTAATCAAGATCTTGTGGAGACTGTCTAGTACAATGCCTGTGGTGCATGACGTATTTGACTGTGTACTACTTACCACAATGTTTTGACTATGGGCTATTGACACGACGTTTGACTGTGTAATAGTTGGTTGGGCAGCCTAAGGTACGGATAGGTTTTCCGGATTATTCTCTCTGATGTCTGTGTTTAGCTCCATGGAGTAGGAATATGATGCATTATGCATATGCATAGTCGGTATACATATTTTGTGGTATTGTCAAGGTACATATCATAAGTGACATAATCATTTTACATATAATGATGATATTTGTTATGGTAAAACTATTGCTGTTTATTTTATTGCAATATATGTTTACTGGAATTATTTGTAAATTGATAACATGATCATACTTGTGATATCTGTGTGTATAGAATGACTTTGTCATTCGTTTCATTCTTTGCTACCATACTGGCATTGATGAAAGGGGATCTCACCTCTTTTCTATACTGTTTTGCTATGTTTGTATTGTTAAAATTCGTATATTAGGCGAAGCGAGTTTCTTAGACTTAGCTGGAGGCAATGTTCTGAGGTCGGTGACAACATCGAGGATTGATTTTCCCAGTTTCGACAGTGTGCAATTTGGTGGAGGAACAGAACAAGTATGTTGAGTTTTCCCGTTAGTGTTGTTACTGTGCTATTAAGTAGGACCCATAATTGGGTTTGCTACTGTTTCTTTGAGTCTGTAAGTTTTATGTTTTAAATTTTGTTGAATATTATGTGATATAAATAATATGTGTATTAATCAGTTCAGTCTATTTTCTGTATTACTTATATTTTGGTAAGTTTATGTTTCCGCAAAAAGAAATTTTAAAAATCCAAATTTTAGAACTTAAAGTTTTTGTTAAATGACTTTCAGAATTTGAAATTTTTAGTTGGAAATGTAATGCCCTACGGAGGTGTTACAAAGCATACCGAACAAGGTCGGTCTCCATGCTGCTTTCCACACTTAGGACACTTAGGTCCCTCAAACTGCTTCTGAATCTGCTTACCCTTGTCTTGAGTAAAGCTAGATTTAGAAGTCTCTTTCTTGACCTTATTGTTAGCCCGCTTCCTCTTTTGGAAGTCTTCTGACTTAAGCTCCATAGAAAGCATCTTCAAACGCCCTTCGATTATCCTACACTTGTTAATCAAAGTATCGAATCTCAAGCGGTAGGATAGTATTCTAAATGTCTTCTCTCATTCCTTCCTCAAACTTAACGCACTTCTAGGACTCATTTGGGTTAAGCCTAATACAAGACGAGAACTTTGACAATTCATTGAATTTGGCCACATACTAAGCAACCTACATATTCCCCTGCTCCAACCAAATAAATTCCATCTATTTGGCATTTTGTAGGTTTTAAGGAAAGAACTTTCTAAAAAATGATGTCTTAAAGACCTCCCACGTAATAGGAGTCTTTGCTGCCATAAGAGCTCTCTTGGCGTCTACCCACTAATCCTCTGTCTCACCCTTCAGCATATAAGTAGCAAAAAGCACCTTTGGTTCATCTGAACAAGCTATGACCGTAAAAATCTTCTTCATCTCTTTGAGCCAATCCTCAGCTCTGACTGGGTCATACTCCCCTTTAAAGGAAGACATATTAGATTTCCTAAACTCATAGAGATTCTGGAAAGTCTGATTCCTCCCAGCTACCTCCTGATCTGGTTGCCCCTGATGGTGTGGTGGTGGTGTAGGTGGTTGATGTTGAGTCGCCGACATTCTTTCAAACATCCTGTTTGTTGTAGTGGTTTGCTCTCTCATAGCTTCAACATGAGTTGCTGTTTGGTCCCTCAATGCATTAGCCATTGCCATAAAGGCTCCAGCCATACTAGGGTCTTCATTAGATGAGTTCCTTATCTTACCAATTTTTTTGTTTTGGTGTCATAGTTTTCTGTACACACAGAACAATACATATTGACTTGATCAATCCTCTATATCATGTAACCATGTAACAGTAGCTATTAACAATCCAATACTCAAACAAGAGACAAAGAAATGCATAACATATAAAAGAATTCCTAATATACTAAAGCATAGTTAGTCCATACCCCGACTCATCAGGATGAACTGTTCTAATACCATAATGTAACACCCTAATACAGTTTTCGTAAAATACGCAGAATATTTCAAGATAAATCGCATTAAACGTGTCACTTCTAAGAATGCATATAAATATAATCCATAATAACCTTTATAGTTAACATAGAAAGCCTCGAAAGATACATCTCTAGCTAACAAGTCATATTATATACATAAACTTTTACATACAACCAGAAAAGTAATAATATACAAACTAGTTCAAAAAGAAGTAAAACTACAAAACTAAGTCGTTGGTTTCTTCTTTTGCTTGCCCTTTCCCTTTGGAGAGTCCTCACCTGGATTTACATGGAATATACAGGGGTGAGAAATCACAATTTCTCAGTATTCGCATACCAAGACCAGTAGTTAATCATTTACAACAAATAATGAACTGTACACATTAATTATCAAAATAATATAAATATCTAAAAAACAATAATATCAAAAGATTGCCCATACAATCCTAAGATATTATCAAACAAACAACCAACCAATCAACTGATCAAGCAATGACAACTGTCCATACAATTGTCAACCATGCAATGATTTATGTTATGAAGAATGATTTATAAAATGATTATGCAAAGCTAATGCAGGTTTTATGATTTGAAAAACACAAGCTACTTGCTCAATTTCCCATAAACCTCTGTCTTTTGTATATACAAAGTAGGATAAGCTTAAAAGCTTAATCCCACTTGGTAATAGGTAAACACCTTCCCCTCACCAATGTAAAAGTACTATTGTCACCCCCATACCGATAACCCTGAGCACAATAGCATACCTGCTACGAGAATCTAGATCAACACCTTGTTCTCTGGCCATATGGTTGTGCACACCATGATAAGTTACAATACATAGAAAACTAACAAGTACCAAGTTTGAAAACCAAGTATCAAGATCTCCCTCAATTCATAATTAAGACATATCACAAGGTTTCCATAATCAAGTGATTATCTAATACTAATACGTATAGGTTCTAGCATCACCTATCCCATAAGGTAGCAAGAACTATGTAACTTGAATTTCCTTACCTAAAACTTCTCACCATCACTTCACAAGTGATTTTCAAGTCAACCTCATGTTGATCAAAGTTTTAGATAATTCCTAAGGCATTCTAACTCATAGATTTGCCTAAGGTTTCACCACTCTTAGATATATGCCATGTAGTTATTCTCTCCAAGAATTACCCTGATTTGTATCTCAACATACTTATGAAAGCATATAAGAATGATCCCAACACTTAGGACCTTCTATAGATATCAAAAACACATTTTTGAAGATTCTGAAGCTCACGCTGTGACACCACACGTGCCACGCTGTAGTGCCTTGCTCTCGGGTTCCAATACTAGAAGTGCATCAGTCTCACACCGTGATGTGAAATACTTGCGTCGCGGTGCCATCATCACAACATGGATTCTGCATAATTCTGTAGAATCCGAGTATTGTTCCATTGGAACAAGTTCTAGATTTTGGCCACTCCAAATCATTTTCTAATTGATTTTAAGTTCTTAACATGTTCACTAATATGAAGGAAACATAAAACACTAATTTATTTCATAAAAAATAGATCAAAACACCAAACCACTAATCCAAACCCCTAAAATCAACACTTAAAGAATTTTAGGTCCAAAATGGATAGTTTTGGTTTCTAATCCAAACTCATTGCATAAACAAGTCATAAACAACATTTATAACTCATCCAAGCAAGAAAATCCCATAACACACCACAAGAACTCAATTTGACATATTAATCCTCAAGTGAACCTAACATGGAGAAATGAGGAAAAAGATGAAGTTGAGTTTAAGAACCCCTACCTTGAGTTCCTCAAGCTTCTATGGTGATGGAGATGAAGATGGAATGGATCAGAAATCTTCAAGCTTTCCTTTCCCCTTAGCTTTCCTCTTCTTCCTTTCCTTCTTTTTTCTTTTTTCTTCCTTCTCTCTTTGTTCTGTTTTCAGCCGTAGAGAGTGAAAGAGAAAACAAAAATAA
Source organism: Ormosia emarginata (assembly GCA_029884605.1). NCBI lineage: Eukaryota > Viridiplantae > Streptophyta > Magnoliopsida > Fabales > Fabaceae > Ormosia > Ormosia emarginata. The sequence continues at coordinate 40,565,030 of JAQQTP010000088.1, forward strand.
AGGCTTGAAATATCAAATAAAGGGAGTCAAGAAAGAAGGCTGAAACCGTGGAGTGTTAAGGGCCAAGGGATATCACACTGATAATTCTCGATCTGCTAAAAACTCTCAACTTTAGCTAAATCAAGTTTTTCAAGTTTCAACAACTTTCAAATAAATCATAGGATTCATTAAAAATATTGTTATACCAAAACCACTATTTTTCATATCTGCGACTAGTCATTCTGGCTTTAATTAGACAACTAGTATGCCTAAAAATACTAAACTGACTCTGAAAATTCTCAAACTTTAACCACATCACAGAATACACATTTGTGACTTAGAAATAGATTATCCACATCTATTTCCATTAGCTAATCAATTTATGCTAATATCTAGGTCATTTTAAGCTACTTTTCACCTTTTGGCTTGCAACAAAGTGCCTAAACTAACTTAGATTGTCGCAAAATTAAACAGGCATGTTAAGCAAGTATTAAACTACCTCTGTAACTATTTACAAGTCTAATATGTTGAAGAGGACGTTACAATCATCCTCATCCCTATCACCAAGCACTATCTCCTCATTCACCTAATTTTCCACCTTTTCCCCATTCCTAAAAATCATTGCATACTTAACTTGCTCATGTGTTTGACCTTTCGGGTTCTCTATGGAATGACTTGGAAACTTTCCCTCCTCTCTATTTCCTATAACAATGGCTAGTTGTCTAATTTGAGTATTTAATTTTGTTATTGATTGAGTGTGAGAGTCTAAAAGTGACATCTTAGATTCCATGAATTGCATCCTAGAGTCCAAGTTTGTCATATAAGATAACACCTTATCTATTTTGTCCTCCAACTTGGAACTACTGCTAGGTGCTTGAGGTCGATTAGATGCATACCCTTATGGTTGAAAGCAAAGGGGTGGTGTCATACCAATTTGACCCGCTTGATTAGGTCATTGCCTTTATTGTGCTTCAATGCTTTGTTCCTTTCAAGAGAAGTTAGGATGATTCCTCTAATTAGAATTGTAAGAGTTAGAATATGGGTTGTTTTATGGAGGAAATCCATAGGCTGCATTATCCTACTTCAATGAAAATTCAGAAAATTATGAGGCAATAGGACAATCATATGAAGTATGAGAAATGTTAGAACAAATGGTACACATGTAACACCCTAAAATTTCTTGATTTCAGTATAGGTAATCATTTTATAATATTAGAGATTTTTTGGAATTTTTTTAGAACGCGGAATATTTTAATATATTCTTCGTTTGGTGTGCACAATGGACAGAGTCGAGGAAATAACTGTAACATTCCAAAAGTTGGAAAATTATATGACGAATAGTCGTTTTATAATATTTGCAATTTTTGAGAATTTTCTGAGAACGTCGAATATTTTAATATATTCCTCGTTTTGCGTGCAAGCTGAGCGGAGCTGGAGAAATGAGATATTTTCTCCGAGAACCTTGAACTATGGAAACGTCGATGGGGGATCTTACTAAACCCGAGGCTGGACACAGTTTACGAGGTTTCACATTTTTCAAGAAAATTCTAGCAGATACAATAATAAAACACTGCGTCGAATTTATCTGTCAGATTAATTAATATTGACTTCTGTCGACTATAACTATTATCCCTTGGATAATAGCATGTAATAAAAATCCTATCACCTTATCCCAATGTAATCTACTTTATGTCATAACAAATCCACTTTAATTCAAATTTAATGTATAATAATCAAAGCTTCTTTGAGAAACTTTGACCAACTAATGACCGTAATGCCCTTGGCTTGTCAAGGAAGCCAATTTCCCTCTCTCCTCTCTCTCCATTGCCGTGGCACACTCAAAGCCAAGGGGGGAAAATTTGATCCAATTACTTTAACCTAATTCACTCAAACACATCATCACTTAACCTATCAACTTCTCTCTCTACATCTTCATCTTCTTCAATCCTCTCCCTTCTCTCTAAACCTCCATAGCCAACCGAAATTGAAGCTCACTCTTCCACTCCATCTCTTCATATTTTCTCTTCAATAACTACATATCCTTATTCTCCATCATCATCTCCACCATTTCTCTTCATAAGGTTTCATCAAAATCCACCATTACCATTTTCCTCCATTTCGGGTTACCACCCCCATCCTCACCATTTTCGGTTTCTAACCTCATTGACTTCATCTCTAGCTTCTCTTCATCATTCTAAACACTTTTTCTTTCACACCTCACCTCAAAACTGTCCATCTTCATCAATCTTTTTCAAGATCAAAGTTTGAGACTTTAAGGTAAAGATTGCAACTTTCTTCTCTTCTCTTCTTATTTTTGTGTTCTAAGACCATTTTCATGGTCAAGAATACTTTCTTTTTTCAAGTTATGGTGTTGATTTTTGAGGTTGTTTTCTAGGGTTTTTGTGAAGCCAAAACCGAAATCTCAAGGAGCATCTTGGAAGCCATTTTCGTGTTCTCCTCTTTGGTAAGAGGGAGACCACTCTATTCAACCTCTAATGGTGGTTGGAGACTTCTCTAATTGTGTATTTGTGAGAAACCCTAATATGGGTTACTCTTGATTTTGTTATTTTCTATTTTGCTTCTTGATATTTTTACTCTTCTCTTAAATTTTGTATGGATTTGATTCTTGTTAATGTTGTAATAAATCTCATGGATTTGGAATTGATGAACTTGAGACAATTGCCCCTTGCTTTGTGCAAGGAGGCTCACGGCCAAGTCCCCCAATGGAGGGGTATGGATGTTTAAAATTTTGAAACCTAATTGAATGGTAATGATGGTATGGATGAGGACAAAGAACAAAGAACAAATGCTTGGACCCTAGTCCCTTGATGGCTCACGGCCATGGGAGGCAAAATGGTGGACATTGTGACTTGAATGACAAAGTTGACAAATGAGAAATTAGAGGACAATTAGGAGCTCATAATGTGTAAACAAAAATTTAACAAAGACTAAAATTGGTAATTTGGATCATTTGACCTAATAGGAAGAACTTGAGTGTGTGTGAGTTGAGAGAATTGAATTAAGCATCTAAAGAGGATTAGTAATGAGATACTAATATATTAAAAGGAAAAACGAATATGTGGTTAGGAATTTAGTGGGGGTTACGGTTTTAGGCTTAAGGGAGATGGTAATGGATTAATCCAATGTTAAGAATTTGAAGTAGAAGATTAATGCTAACATGGTTAAAGAATTGACAACTTTGAAGACTCTTGAGAGTAATGATAATAAAGAGTTCAAGTGACATAAAGTGGTCATATTAACTTAATAACATGAAACCTTGAAGGTGAGAATCCATAATACGAATCATAACGATGAATGGACACTTGAAAATAATAGTGGCATAAAACTTAACTCTAATGCAATTGTGGACCCCTACGTGGGATGAATACTTGATGAACACGGATTATAAAAATACCTTGATGATATGGTATCAATGAATGAAGTTAGGTACGTCTGAATGTACATGTACCATTGTGAGATACAATATGTATCATACATGATTTGACATTGAGTCGTCATGCATATGTGTCGTCCATTGGACACCTTTGGAAAGGCTGTGTGAGCCTAGGAGTTTGAATAACACCTATGTGCGGATGCGAATAGGCTAAGCGTAGGTGTCATATGTTGTTGACCCTAGGGGGCGTCGGGGTGTGGGTGTCTCACAATAGACAATGGTAGCTCCACTGGGGCCATGGGATAGACCAATGCGACACACCGACGATCCTGTCTGAGACGTTGTCCTATATCATGATCAACTGTCGAGGTACCACGTATAAGCCATTGCACAAACATTTTTATGAAAATAAAGCACACTGTATTTTGAGGCTGATGATATACTGGTATTACTCCTTGATCATTCACTCCGAAAATGTTTATATCTAGCTCCATGGAGTAGGGTTTTGATATACTTTTGCATGAGTGAACTGTCAGTCGCATAACTCATTGAGCATGAGCATTGATAATTATAAAGCATATTTACTGTTATTTTTGTGATAATTGTTAGTCACTTGAACCACTGACTGCTGATAATGTTTTCATTATTTTAAAGTTGTGATTCCGCTTTACTGTAAATTTAATGTTGTTATGATTAAATGTATAAAATGTGCTGTACGTGGGCGTTCGGCGCCGTTTAGTTTCCTGCTGCTATTATTGGTAATGAATGACGAGTATCTCACCTCTTTACTGTATATTCTGTTATTGTATATTATCATATGATTGTTCGAAGACGTTTGCGAGGAGGATAAGGAAACCACTGAGTTTCAGGGTTTCTGGCCGTATCTTGATTGAGATCGAAGTTGCTGAGGATGTCATATCGCCCCCGTGGTTTGTTTGGTTACGTGCGGATCAACTTTCATGGTAGTTCGGATTGATGGCATATCAACGTGCAAACAGATCGATGTGTGTACCACGGCGAATTGACTGTGTCCTTAGCATGGGGACGCTACACTGCTTCTATTTTTGACTTCCATGCTTTTGTTTGGCTGGAATTTTATATGCCTGTGAGAGACATGTGGGTGGACATGTACTATACCCCACGTGATGACTCTTTCTTGTCTATTGCTCGGGCTCCTGCCCGCTGTTCCGTCGTTCTAATAGATGTCTCGTCGGATGACGAGGACCCTGTGGAGGATCCGTCTACGGTTCCTTCTAGTTCTCGTCAGTCTTAGAGACTGTTTTAGGTAGATGGCTACTGATGGCTGTCTGTTTATTTTGAGAGAGCCTAACGTACTATTGGATTCATGGGTAGATATTTGTATCTCTTGGGGTAGGTACATATTTTGCTTCTTGCGTCAATTCTTTTGGAAATGTAATTAATACAGGCTTGTACGCATGGTAGTTATAATGTAATTATGTTGTATGATCTCTAATTTCTATGGACTGTATTATATCTGTATTATGCTTGGTGTTTCGCTACAACAGGAATTTTCAATTTAACGATTATCTTATAAACAAAAAAAAAACTCATTATGATGAAAGTTTTAAGATAACTTAATTTAGCTCCAATATACATCACTAGTATGAAAATATGAAACTAACGTTATTTTTCTGCAAATAAAATATTTACTTACGTTTTACGAATTATTAATGTAATAGTGTGACGTTCCTTCTTCGCGTGCCTCAGATTAGAAAAAGGGGCGTGACAACGCACATTATGCACATTAGAAGAATTAACATGTTTTTGACTCAAAGATATCAATTAGTCCATCTTCTTAAATAATGCATCCACCTGGTCAATTTTCTTAGATAGAGATTCCATCTTAATTGCTAAATCAGATGTGTGTAAAATCTCATAAATTCCCCCTTTATTCCCTAATTGTCTTGATATATGTGGTTGTGAGGATGAGGCATGCAATCATGAATTTTCACTTAAGTGCTCAAATAATTCCTATGCCTCATCTAGGGTTTTGTGCAAGAAAATACCCCTATACGATGCATCAACCATATGATGGTTGCGTTCATTCAATCTAGAATAAAAGCTTTGCACTTGTTGCCATTTAAGAACTTCATGGTGTGGACAACAATGCAAAAGATCCTTAAATCTTTCCCAACTCTCATGAAATTGTTCATTATTAACTTGAGAAAAAGTGGTGATGACACGTTTTGTTGCAGTCAGTTTACCTATTAAGAAATATTTCTTTAAAAATTCTCTTGATAATCTATCACAAGTGACAATGTTATCATATGTTGAAAACCAATCTTTAGCCTTATCCTTTAAAAAAAAGGGAAAAGACGAAGACGAATTGTATCATCAGTAACATTAAGGATTTTAAAGGTGGAACATACCTCTAAGAAAGCATCTAAGTGCTTATAAGGATTTTCATATTCAAACCTATAAAATGTTAGTAACATTTGAATTACACTAGGCTTAATTTCAAAGTGGTTAGCCCCAATCTCAGGTAAACGAGCACAAGCAGGAGAATCATATGCATTTGGAGTAAAAGACTCCCTTAGTGCTCAATTATTATTTGCCATATTTAAATCAATATCAATAAGTGCAGTTTTGCTTTATGCTCTAAGTGCTCTAAGTGTACACTCTATCTCTGGATCATACTCTTTCAAATCTAATGACAATGAATGCCTACCAAACATAACCCAGACAAAATATCAAATTAATAATAGTAAGATTAGGAACAAAAGCACCTAAAGTCACAAGTTCGAGTAGAATTGACCTTCTCTAACCTTGTCAACAAAAATTTAAAACAACAAAATTAAAATAAGAACACTAAGACCAAACAAATAAAATAAAATAAAAGAGTAAAATAAAATAAATAAAACAAAAAATTTTAAAAAATCCTAACCTAAAAATTAAAATATGCAAAAATTAAATTAAAACAATCACAAAATTAACTACCCGGCAACGACGCCAAAAACTGTCGTACCCACAGGGTACCTAAATTAATTTAAAGAAAAAATTTTTTTTATTTTATTTAATTAAATTGAGAATATAAATTATATGCTAAACTAAAACTAAAATTAAATAATAAATCTAAATAAAATGACTGAAATTAAAATACACGAACAATTGAAGAACAATTATAGGATTTCGATTCCACCACTAACCATGCAAAGATGAATTTAACTTGAATGAAAATTAATTTTGTTCTTTGAAGTGTCTACAACTACAAGCTTTGATCAATACTAAAGATTATTGAAATCTAATTAATGACATAATTCATCTAAAATAATATGTTCTATTCAAATTATGATATAAACCATTTTGTTACCAAGTGGCCTCAAGACTCAAGAGGGGGGTGAATTGAGTTTATAAAAACTTTATGCAAATCTTTCGAAAAACTCTTGATTACCAATTTTCGTTAAAGCTATTAATTGATAGAAATGAATGAATGGATAAGATAGAAAGATGTTCCCCACAAATGAACCAACCAAGAGAGAAATGATCAAGTAAGCAAATAAACCAATGCATAAATGTAAAGAGAAGGGTTTAGAGAATCAAATACAATGGTTTATCCTGGTTCAGCCACCAATCCACTTGTGACCTACGTCCAATCCTCAAGCAATCACTTGAGATTTTCCACTATAACTTCAAGCTTCAATAGGTGCTTGATAATCTTTATAAACTAGAACACTCACCACACCTTGGGATGCCTCACCCTCTTTACATTCAAGGGATACCTCACCCTCTTTACATTCAAGGGATGACCTTTCGCGCGTCTAAAAACCTTTTAAAACCCTTGTGTAATCGATTACAATGGGTGTGTATTCGATTACCAGCCTTTTGTTAACCTTGTAATCGATTATAGGTTTTGTGTAATCAATTACCATCCTTCTAGGAACCTTGTTATCGATTACAGGCTTAGTGTAATTGATTACCTAAGTTCTGGTTCATTGTAATCGATTACATGTTATGTGTAATTGATTACTTGCTTGACAGAGCCATTGTAATCGATTACAAAGTTCTTCTAATCGATTACCAGATTACTAAAACTCAGTTTTTGCATTTTAAACAGTAAAGGACCAATCTTAAACCTTTCAAATTAGTTCCACAACATCTCGAATCAATTCCAAACATCATGCAAGCATAGAAAATGACTAGTTCTAGATCAAAAGCACATGTTTTTGCAAAATCACTACTTTTACCAAGAATTACATCATTTTGATGAATTTGTGAAGTTTTGAGCTTCTTGGAGGACTTTGGCATGATAAAGTACCTACCAAAACAACTAAGGGGAAACTCTGACACTCAAGTCAGTATTGGATTCAATTAAGAAACACAAAGTTATACAACAAACACCATTATTATGCAGCAAAAGATATATTTATGCAGCAAATTTGTATATTCTGCAGCAAATGATCAAATTATGCAGTTTATGCACCTGATTGTCATGATTTATAGCAGAGTATCTCATTGTGCAGTTGTATGACAATTTATACAGCAAAATGAGAATTTGTGCAGAAAAACTAAGTTAGATGCATGATTGATCAAAAGAGCTAAGTTCAAAGATGTTTTCATCAAATATGCTATTTCAAAACAAGAAGTGAACTTATCTAGCATATTATCACATATAGAGATTTTTCCAGATATAAAGCTAGAAAAGAACTACTTTAAAGCAAGTTAAAGTGTAGAGCAAGTCTTTACTTATCAAAAAGTTGCAAGTCCAAGCTTCTTAGAGGCAAGGAAGAGAACTTGGAGTATTTTCTGGGCTTGTGCTTGGAGCAGCTACTTTTGAGATTCTAAAGTCAATTCTTTGCCTTCAAGCACACCTACAACACACTTCAATTTTTGACCTTTGGTCCCCAAATTGTCTTAGGTCCTTGTGTGTTAGAGTTAGGCAAGGTGCCTTTAGGAACCTAAACCATTTTAGTTCCAACCTTGGTATTTATATTCTTTCTAGCATTACATGTAGATGCACTATACCCTTTCCTACCACAATAAAAGCATTTGATAAAGGGGCTAGTTCATGTACTTGAGGAAACAAAGAAATTCTTATAAGATTTTTGTTGGTTATTGGAGTTATAGGCCAAACTGGTCATTTGAAAAGCACATCTTTATTTCCCTAGTAATATATTCAAAGTGTCTGATAACTCCACAAAATATAGTTATTTGTGCCTCATATCTGTATTTCTCTGATTGCTAAAGTCCTTATATTTGTGTATATTTGGAAGGTTTTGTGCTTATATTTGTTATATCTAATTCTGATACCTTTCCTATATGATATTAAGCAAACTGTGCATATTTGATATGTGATTAAGTGAATTTATATTTGTTACTGATTTGGTATTTTCTCTATCATAGGAAGAGCTCCAAACAAGATGATATGTGGAGCATTTGAGCTAGAATGGGAAGAGGAAGCCAAATTTTAGACCTCAACGCTGCGGCGTGGCATGTGAATGCCGCAGCGTGAGCCTCTCCTGCATCAAAAGTCAGAGAGCTACGTAAATAGAGCTCCGCGGTGTGGCATATTAATGCTGTGGCGTCCTTGACCTACTTTGATACGCACTGCAGCATAGGTATGTTAATGCCGCAGCGTGCCTCTGTTTTTCTGAGTCTATAAATAGATTTGTAGCAGAATTTTATAGAGAGCTTCGTTTTAGTTTCTAGGTTTTAGAGAGGCTGTGGCCTGTTCTTCATTTCTGGGCTGATTGGAGGCCTAGGGAGGCTAGGTTGGATGCCATCTTCCTCATTGAAGGAGATTCAAGCTTCAAGAATGCTATCCATGGATTCCTTCCTCTTCTCCCTTTGTTTCTCTTCTCTTCCCTATCTTTTGAGCTTGATTTTTTATTGTAATTTCATGTTCAATGGATTAGATTGGCGTCGTTGCCGAGGATTAAGTTTTTTTTTTTATATATATATTTGTAGTATCACCCTCAAACTTAACCTTTTGCTTATCCTCGAGCAAAAATTAGCCAAGCTGTATTTAGGAAATACTTTGGATCTTTCTATGAGTATTGATGTTTATGTTATCTTTTGAGTTTCTATTGATGTTTAGTTTTGTTCTTCTATGCCTATGCTTAATGCTTGCTTCTGTTTAATCAATAATTGCATGATCTTAATTGATGCAAATGAACTAGACATAGGAATTTGTGGAGATGGACATGGTATGGTTAATGCATGTTCGATGAGTTCAATTGGCTTGGATGAGTTGATTCGCTAACTAGATAGAAATATACCGTTTAGCCATGTATTAGCGTGTGTTTGAGAATAGATCATTCATTAGTGGAGTTTATACTAGTCCTCATGCAAACATAAGAAACATAGTAGATTAGGTAAATGACACCAGGGTTGATCGACCTAGACATAGGCTTTTGACTAAATCAGATTCTCAAGCTAACTAACTAATCATTGACATTACTTATAAAGATTGCATATCATTAGTATGAAATAGGAAGTGAAGAAGGATTTCCTACATCTCTAAATCCTTATCTTTATTAGTTTTGTAGTTTAGATTTAGATTATTTGCATTTCTTTATTTTATATGTTCTTGAATAAAATTTAGCTAAGCTATTAGCTGTTACTTAGTAATGGAAACTATATATCCTCATGGGAACGAACTTTTACTTTGTATCTGTATTACTTGAACGACTCGTGCACTTGCGGTACACAAATGGTCTAACAAGTTTTTGGCGCCGTTGCCGGGGATAATGATGTATTTCCAAAGAGTTTAGCCTTATTCCTTAGCAATTGTTGGGGGATAACAGTTTAATTCCATATTGCTAATATCAACAATAAGTTTGGTTAGTTCTAATTCAAGTTATATATAATCTATGGTAATTTAAGTCTCTTTATGTTATTGCTTTAGGTTCAATACAGAAGTCGGATGATCCTAATTATATGAGGTCCTTCAAGGAATTCGTGACTCCTCAAAAGGATAAGTCTTGGATCAAGTTTAAGAAGACTACTCATCCGCACAATTCATTTTGGTGACAAAGTCCTGCCGGGACTATAACTCAGGCCCTTCTTGGGAGGGACCCAGGTTTTTTATGTTTTTCTTAAATAGTATGTGTTTAGAAAGTTTTAAGTCATAAATATGCTAGTAGTTTAGTTTTGTAGCTTTGGTTAGTTTTTAGGCTTTTCTTTAGTTTAAAGTATTAAATATGTTAGTATCTTTGATTTTTGCATTCTTGTAGTTAGTATGTTTGATTTTAGTATCTTTAGTTAGTTTTAAATCTTATGTATGTTAGTATTTTGATTGTAGTAAGGTTAGTTAGATTTTATGTTTATGTTTAGTTTTAGGTTATATATAGGTTAGTAAGTATGATTTTGAGTTTTTATATATTTTAGTTGTCTATTTTATGTTTTGGCCTTTTGGATAAATTTTAGAGGTGTTGAGGACCTCTTTGGGCAAAATTCTGCAGCAAAACTGAATTTGCTACAGAATTCTGCAGGTTGGCTCCTCACACCGCGGCGTTAGGTTGTTAAACGCCGTGGCGTGACAGTTATTTATGCACATTTGAGCCAAATTCCAGAGACCTCAGCGCCACGACGTGGAAATTGAAACGCCGCGGCGCCCACCTGCTTAACTTGTTAAAAAAAAAAAATATTTGTTTTGGGTGCTACTGAAGGCACCCATTCTGATCAAATGCCGTGGCATGGATGCTGTGTGCTGCGGTATATTGTGTTGATGTGTATATATTGTACATTGTTAGTTAGTTTAAGTTTTGTTTTTTAAATATTTGTAGTATACTCAGCTCTCACATTTTAGATGTTTATAGGCTCAAGTACCCTAGACACCATGGAAAGTGAAGACTTTGTCTCACTTAAGTTTGGGCGAGTGTCATTACATGATTTGATTACTATGATGTATTATGTATGCATGTGATGATATTTTCTAGATGCAGTTGTGATAGCCATCATGTTTCAATGAGTTTCTATTTGTTTTGGTTATTACTGATGGGTTTGCAAAGAAGTTTTAATTTTTAATATTATGCAAATGATGTATGCATGTCATATTGAAAAGTTTCATCTATTTGAATGCATGCTTTATTACAAAAGAATGTTGGTGTTGTTTTGGTTGTTCATGATATGAAAGGTTGCTATTTGCCCCCTTTTGAGTGAAACCTTATGTGATCTTGAAGCATGTGAAACAGTTTAGTTGCTATTGATGCATGATTTACATTCCACTTAGATGCAAGTGTGACTTTGAGTATGACAAGAGTGCATGTTTAGAGAAAGTTTATGGATGTACATGCAGAGTTTCGATGATCCTAGAAATTGTTTTTAAACTCTCTTGAGGCGAAATCCTAGATTGTGCATGACTGAGGAAATTATTAGGGCATTCTTTGGACCGATTGAGCTTTTTAAGCATACCCTGAATGATTATATATCTAGGTCCCATTTTGAAGCCTTATAATTGTTTGGCCTTATATGTTTTTCATTCACCCATGTATTCCTTAACCTGTTAATCGTTCTAATGCATGTGAAAGCATTGCATCTTCTTCCCACCTTCATTGTTTGTTGAGTACATGAAGTGTTATTTCTTGTAGTGAGTCTAGTGAGTAGGGGTATGTATGTTTGAGAAAAATGAGCCTGAAGGAACCAAATGCAATCAAAAGAAAAAGAAATTGCTTTGTAAAAGTAAAAAGTAAAAGGAAAAAAGAAAAGGAAAGAGAGAGAAAAGCAAAGCAAACAAAGAAAGAAGAAAAGTTAAAAATAAAAAACATTGCATGGTTCTGGTAAGTTGTGATCCTTAACTGTTGAATGCCCTGATAGTTCACTTGTTCTCAAGTCTTGAAATCACATGTTTATGTTTCTCAATGTTTGTATGTATCCTTTCCCTTCTTTTCTTACACCCATACTATGGCCTAACATTACAAGCTATAAAGCCCCTTTTGATCCTCAGTTGTGTGTGGTTTACATTAGTGGAGAGAGAGTTTATGAACAATTTTGTGGATTTTATGATTCATAAGCACGTATGCTTATAAACTTATCCGGATGTGTATGATTTGAATAGGAGAAGTTTATCTTGCATGTTTGTGGATAATGTGAATTGCATGGAAAGAAGCTGGATTGTTAGCATGTGAAAGATTGTGTATGTGTGAAGCTAGTTTTGGAGCATTTATACATTTTATGGATTGAAGTAATCATTACATACTAGTAGTTTTGGTTTAATAGAAGAAAAGAAAGATTGAAACTTGCTAATAGTTGAATGCATGTTGTATAAATTATTAAGTGAGTTTACTTGGTCAATGTCCCTTTCCAATATAAATTTTATAAGTGTATTTTTTAAATCCTCAATTTCATTTTCAAATGCTTTACATGATGAATAAGATGAGGGTGTGGGTGCATTATCATGTGAAGAACAAATCATATATGATGAGTTAGCATTAATAATTCCAAGAATTTCATTTTCAACTTTGAGTTCTATAATCTCCTTGGTTAAAATAGAAACTTTGTTTGCCAATAAGGAGATTGTTTTGTTGGAAGATAAAACTATTTTTGTAAGTCTCATGGATTCATCATGCAATTCTTCAAAAGCATCTTACAACCCATCAAAGGAACGAGAAGAATTTGATTCAAAATTTGAGGATGTTACCTTCATGTCATCTTTATCTTCATCTTCATCTTCCTCTTCTTTTCTAGCTATGAAACATAGATTGGCTTTCTCATTGTTCGAGCTATCGGTTGAATCCATGTCATTATCATTCTAAGCTATGTAGGCTTTTCTTTCTTTTTTTTTCCTTTGAGGGCCTCATTTCATACTTTTCCACTTTCTTTTAATAGATTGGGCACTCCATCTTCATGTGTCCCAATTCTCCACATTCATAACATTTAGGAGTGGATGAGATTCCTTCCCCTTTGTGATAGACATTCTTTGAGGGAAAAGAGGTCTTCTTTGATTCCCTTTCTTCTTGAGAAATCTTCTAAACCTCTTCACAAGGAGGCTAAAATTTTCTTCATTCATCTCAAGATTGTCAATGCCATCTCCATCATCTTCATCTTCATTTTCAATTGAGGAGGAAGTGGCTTTGAGAGTAATTCTCTTTTTCTTCTTATCTTGTTTCTCATTTTGACTTAATCTATTTACCTCCAATTCATGCTCTTGAAACTTTCTAAAGAGAGTAGCCAAGGTCATTGCGGCTAGATTCCTTGACTTCGATATAACCATCACTTTCGGCTGCCAATTCCTGCTCAAGCATCTCAAAACCTTGTTCATAAGATCTTCATTGGCAAAGGTTTTTCCCAATGAAGCAAGATGATTAACTATATGAGTTAACCTCTTTTGCATTTCTTGAATGCTTTCTCCTTGGTTCATTTTAAACAATTCATATTCATGAGTGAGTGTGTTAATTCTAGATCGTTTTACCTCACTTGTACCTTCATGGGTTACTTGCAATGTATCCCACATTTCTTGGGCGGTCTTACAATTTGACACCCTAAAGAATTCATCATACCCCAAAGAAGTGATGATGTTCTTGGCTCTCAAATTGTATTGAACGTTTTTCTTGTCTTCATCGGTCCATTCATTTCTTGGTGTATTAGTTCTTACACCATCAACTATTTGTATGGGGACAAAAGGACCATTTTCAACAGCATCCCATACATTAATATCAATAGCTTCAATAAAAATTTGCATTCTCTCTTTCCAATAGGCATAACCATCCCCATTGAAAAAAGGAGATCTGTTTATAGAAGAACCTTCCTTTGAAAAACCATTTGAAGCCATCTTTTCTCTTGAAGCTGCTAAGCTCTTTATACAAGAGTCTAACTCTGATACCACTTATTACCAAGTGGCCTTAAGACTCAAGAGGAGGGTGAATTGAGTTTATAAAAACTTTTCAAAAATCTTTCGAAAAACTCTTGATTACCAATTTTTGTTGAAGCTATTAATTGATAGAAATGAATGAATGGATAAGAACAAAAGATATTGCCCACCAATGAACCAACCAAGAGAAAAATAATCAAGTAAACAAATAAACCAATGCACAAATGTAAAGAGAAGGGTTTAGAGAATCACACATAATGGTTTATCCTGGTTTAGCCACCAATCCACTTGTGACCTACGTCAAGTCCTCAAGCAATCACTCGAGAGTTTCCACTATATCTTCAAGCTTCAACAGGTGCTTGATAACCTTTACACACTAGAGCACTCACCACACCTTGAGATGCCTCACCATTTGTGCTTGAGTCTCAAAACAGGGATACCTCACCCTTTACAACCTTTGAAGGATGCCTCATCCTCTTTACATTCAAGGGATACCTCACTTTTTACAACCTTTGAGAAATATCTCACCCTCTTTACAAACAAGGGATACCTCACCTTTTTTTTTCTAGAGGGATACCTTACCCTCTTTACAAAGAATCAAAGTGTATATAAGATGAAACTCTCACAAGAGTAGATTACACAAATTGAAGCTTTATAATGCTCTTCAAGAATATCTCAAATATATACAAAAACAGAGCACAAATGATTCAAAGATTGATTCACGGATTAGAGTGATTGAAAGATGTTTCTCAATTGTTGGTTAGCCACAAATGATGTCCCAAGATGTGTATTTATAAGTTTCCAGATCAAAGGAGTCGCTTGGGACATTAAAGCCCAGCATTTAATGCACTTAATATAGCTGTTGTACACTGTCAGACCACTGGTAATCGATTACGCAGTCGCTGTAATCGATTACATAGTTGTTTGAACGTGTTCTTGGCTTTCTGTGCAGGATGTAAACGATTAACAACCTTGTGTAATCTATTACATGGCCTCTACCAGACTTGTAATCGATTACATCCTCAGTGTAATCGATTACAAGGCTTCTGCCATGCTTGTAATCGATTACAACACATGTGCAATCGATTACCTTACCCTTAGAACACATTTTTCAACACTAATTAAGTATCCAAGCCATTTGTGACTTTGAGAAACTTGGATTAATCAATATTAACATGTGTTTAACACAATCCAAGGCTTAAATCAACTTTTCTTTAAAATATGAACTTTGAATTTCAAGTTGATTTAAAATATTTTGAAAAACCATTTGAGATATCTTGAGAGCATTTGACATTGATGTTCTAAGACCTATGTCTAATAAACCTCTTGATTTCTTTCTTTGATCTTGATCTTTTCTCTGAACTTGATCTTCATCTTTGACTTTGTTATCATTAAAAACCATTTGACATGCTTCAAGACAAAAACATTCACACATTTAACATAGCATGAATTATTCAATTCTTAGATATCAACGCAATGAATACTATTGCACAACCCATGCTTAAGACTACAAGAATTAGGCATACGATTAAAAGATATCAATTTAAATTTATTAAATGACTACGAGACAATTAATAAAAATTGAATTGAATAACAATTAAAGATCAATAATCATCAACATTGTGCAATTATAGAACAAAGAAAAATATCCCAAACAAAGTTAAACCATCTAAAACAAAAGGTTAGGGTTTCATCTTAATCCTAGAAAATAAAATTAGCTATTCATAATAAAAGTATCAAACACAAAGAGAAAAGAAAAATCCATTAAAGAAAAAGAATTTCTCCTTCTTACAGACTGTGCTGTTGTTGCACTGTTTCTTCTCTTTCTCTGCGTAGTTGTTGTTCAATTCCCCCCTCTCTCAAACCACATACCCTTTTTATTTCAATTTCATCCAATCTCTCCTCCTACTGCATGTCTCTTCCTTTTCATAGGCTTGTATTTTTTTTTCTTATCAAATCCTTCTATTTGAATGTGGACCAAGCCGTTGCCCTCACTTGACATTATATTTTTTTTTCTTTTTGTTTCTTTTATTTGTTATAGGCCCAATAACATAATGGTTCAATAGGAGATGTGGCCTAGCTTCAGCTATCATGGTTTAATTATTCTTTGAGCATATTCTTCTTTGACTAACATCATAAAATAAGAAGAATTCAATAATTAATCTGTTTAAAGAAATTAATTAATAAGTCATAAAATCATCAAAATTACTTACATTAAAGTATAATAAAACCTAATTTTAATATTAAAAATACATATTGTTAGGCTATTGTCAACACCCTCACACCAAAACTTAAAGAAAATTATACTCAAGTACTAATGCATTAAAGAGAAAAGAATGAATCTCATGCTTAAATTTATCCTGAATCATTTTAACTTAAAATTTAAAATCAACACCATTATATATTTTTAGGCAACTTCAATCACATTGGTAAGAATCAAAACTTAAGCAATTTAAGTACTATCTTCACATGAACAAAAACAAAGGAATAAAACTTCATCACACTTCTAATGACAACAAAAATAGCACTGGGAATCAATCTTATTCATCAATTAACTCAATTTCATGCCACCAAGTTATAACCAACCTCCTTCACAACATAGCATTTTTTTTTCTCTTTTTTTTTTGAAAACACATGACTCTTAATGCTCTATCCCATAGGTGACTCATGTAGCAAGTATTCAATCAATGACTCTTGTTCCAGTTGGCCCAAGGCATTAGGTGATAATGCACCCCTCAGATCTACTAACCTAAGCCAACCAATGACATAGAATGTAACATCCCAACTACTAGTACTAATGACGTATCTGGTATACACATCAGTAATTAGAATTTGGTACATTACTTATGAATATTCAAAATTTGATAATAAATAATTTAAGTAAATATCAAAATATGAGCTTTTCACGGAAGCATAATAGACATATAATATGAAAAAAATAATATACAATTGACATTTCACTACACATAATACATGACTGCGGGATTTAAGGATGCAAATCTAACTGCAGGTTGTCTCAAGTAATAAATTTCTCGGGAGTCCGAGGTCGATCCACAGGGAATTGATGAAGAAACATTAATTGAGGTAAGAAAAGGATTTGTCACAATACCAAAAGTAATAAAAGAAGTTCACAAATGAATTTAAGAACTTGCTTAGGTTATGAGATCCACTCTTGATAATAAATTAAAGGTAAGATTATTTCTCTTTATAACTCAATTGAAATCCACACACAACGGAGGTTCCAATCGGAAAATATAACATTCAAAGTTCAATTATATATACAATCATATTATGATTCCTTTAATTATCTACCAATATTTGTAAATGAGTTCAAGCATTCACTGTGCCAATCCTATTGTCTACAATAAATCAAGATCTCCATTATACAAAGAGGGTTTCTAAATTGATTGGAAACAAAATACAACACATATAATGTCCAATTGATAATATATCATTTAAGCACTAGAAATAGAATAATCTAACCTTATTTCATTACCAAGAGCTTCACTCTTTCACCCAAGCAAGATGAAGATTTAGTTACTCATGGATAAGAAGAAAGAAAGAGAGAAGAAGAGAAAGATGAACATAGCTTCAATTTAGAACAAGAAAAATTACAACAAAAGAAAACAATAAACAAGCATAATCACAACTTGTAAAAACTAAGCCTAACACCAAGTGCCCCAAATGGTCAGCCAATGGTGCCTTTTATAGAGGATTAGGGATACAAAATGATAAGGAGGCTGGTTAAGAGTAGGTGGATGAGTGGATGAATAAGTGGAAAATGCCAAATGGTGAGGATAAGAGTGAAAAATCATTGACATTTTCTTAAGTTGGTCTCATCAAATAGAAAAAATCATCTGGATCATCTCCAAGATATTTCTTATAGCCCGAGATATAGTCTTTGCAGATTGTTTAGTTCAATACAATTAGCAATATCACCTCAAGCTGTTGAATTAGCTCTTGTGTTCTTCATGAAAGTTGTAGATCTGGGTCTTAACTTTCAAGTATCCAAATTTCAGCCCAAGATAATTCTTACACTCGAGTTATGCTCTGATTACTGTACACTATTCAGGTTCCAGACACAAAACTCGTGTTCTATCTTCCAAGCCCATTTAGCTCTTCTAGATGTCCATATTTTACCTGGAGCTCTTTATGAAAGTTGTAGAGTTTTCTCTCAACTTTCCTACAAGGTAAAATTCATAATTACTAGACATCTAGAACTCAAGATATGACCAAAATACAGAAACAGTGTAAGACCCAAATAATGTTGAAAAAATCAATTAAGTCCAATTTGAGTCCAATCTTACAAAACATAACCAGACTTAATCAACTAAGTACATGAAGAGTGTAAATGACTAAAAATGAGGGTTTATTAATATATAAAATATATGTTTATCAATACACATAGGTCACCTCTCGGCACGAAATTGCTGTAATAGCTAAGATTATCCATTTTAAAGCGTTAAACTATCTCTTCATAAAAACCCCATCTTGCTCCATCTTGCTTGACTGCTGTAGATCTTTCTTAGAATCATTATGGAAATCATAGAAGTAGGGTGGTGAGAATCATAAAATTCTCAATAGTTTATAAAAATTATGTCATCATAATAATTCCAGTTATTTCGAGGAAAAATCATTTCAAATCATTACTGTATAATCCGTAGGAAGGTGGCTAAAGTGGAATCAAGTCCTTCATCTTCCCGAAATAGAGATTTATTTTATATCCTTTATAAAAATCATTTGAATGAATAAAGCAATTATCAAATCTTATCAAAATCTTAGATTCATATCAAGGGAATCACATTCATCAAAATTCATGTTTCAAATCATAGTTCATTTCCTTAAATCTCGAGTCATCAAATCGTAAATCATTTTATCAAATCTTAAGAAATCTCATCTATATCATCGATTGTCAAAATCATATCAAAATTTAATTTTCAAGATTCACTTCTCAATCAAATGGTATGGAGGGAATGTCTATCCTCACAATACCAATCACTTGGTAGTAGCCTACTTTTGGGTTAGTGCACTTCAACCCATTCATAGCTATCGGTACACAGAACTACTCCGAGTGACCCAAATTAGCCACAACACTAAGGGAATGTCCATCCTCATTATAGTTGTGAGTAGAGATGGAATGCCCACCCTCAACTACTATTTATAGGGAGGGTATCATCCTTCCTCACATTATCCTTCAACTAGGAATGCCTTAAGTGTAGAGAGGGAAGGTCTATCCTTAACTACACATCAACCATGGGGAACTCAGGTAAAGAGGAAGGGAATGTCCATCCTTAACCACCTTTTCCAAGTCACCCCTAGGTCCAAGGATATCTTAGATAATGGGTTACTCATGAATTTCAATCATCCATCAATCATCATTCTCATCATGTATATAATAATTCATCTCAATATATCATCTAATACTATAACATGATGCATCAACAACTCATTAATCAATCTCAAATCATAGCATAATGCATTTTCTCAAATCTTAGCACATTGCATTGATATCTCATTAATTAATCTCATCAATCATGCATCCAAGCATTATCTATTCCATTTCATATCCATGCTCAATACATAATCATTTCACAAATCATATTATTCATAAATAAACTTAAGCATAATCATACTTTATATAGCATTACTTAAGATTATCTTCATCTAACATATCTCAAAATAGCATTACATTGCATTAAAATAAAGCTTTCAAGTGATGAAAACATCAAATTAGTCGCTTCAAATGAGCGCTTGACCTTCCAAGGTGAAAGGCACTGGCGCGTATCCAGAAATGTGATTATGGGTTTCTTGGTTCCATTTGAGACCAAATTTCTAACCATTCCACAAACCAATTCCAAAATCATCAACAATGTCATACACTCAGTTCAAAATCATCAGTAATGTCATCAAATCATCCATAATCAAGCATCAAAATAGTTTCAAAATCACCAAGCAAACATGGGTTTCGTACCTATTTTCCAATCTCAAGATTCATCAAGAGCCAAGAACAAAGCTTGAAGCTTTAACTCATAATTAAACATCAAAACACGTATCTTTCATTATCAACTCAAGATTTCATCCAAAGTCATCAACCCATCATTTTTTTACCCACAATGGAAAAAGATGAACAAAGTTTAGAAAACCCATACCTCAACTTATCACCTTCCTCTTTCCTTTTTCTTTCCTCCCTTCTTGATTGTTTCATCCTTCCCCTTCACTTGCTTCCTTCTTATGCTTCTTTTTCTCCTTGACTGATAGCAAACCGAGAGATAGAATGGAGAGAATGAGTGAGAGTGGAAAATAGAAATGTAAGAGTGAGAGGATGGGGAAATGGTAACGTGAATGGATGGGAAAAGTAAAGGAAAAACAAAATATCTTAGGTTAGTTAGGAATGGGAAGCAGCATGAAACAGTAGGGGGAATGAAATTTTTAAGTTTCAAAATTGAAATTCAACTGATAATCTTATATCTGTTAAAGATACTTTATTTTCTCAAAATGAATTTTCTAACTTTCATAAGTATAATACAAAATTCTAGGATTTCCTTCTAATTTCTATATTACCATTCCTCCACTTTTCTTATACTGCATTATCAAGCTCTTAGGCTTCAATATTCTTTTCTCAACTTATTTAACAATATTCCAAGCTTAAAAGAGCTATTTCCCACATACAGTGTTATAGATTTATGCTTAATTTGATGCAAATCACTTTCAAAATTATCAGATATCTTATACCAAAATTATTGAGCTTCTATAACCTGATTAAGTCTATTAGGTTGGAGAGAATGTTACAATTCTCACCTCATTTTTATAAGTTTTGTCCTCAAAATTTGCTTACCTTATTCAAAAAGCTCGGGATGATCTTTCATCAGGTGGGATTCGAGTTCCCATATGGCCTCTTCTGAGTCACCTCCCTCCTATAGTACCTTTACTAATGGAATTTGTTTCCCTCCGAGTTCTTTCATAATCTTATCCATGATCCTTACTGGTTTAACTATAAAAGTTCAATCATTTTTTAAATGTATTGATTCATTTCTTAGAATGTGTGAAGGATCTATATTATACTTTCAAAGTTGGGAAACATGAAAAACATCATAGAGGTTTGACAAACTGAGGGATAAAGCTATTTGGTAAGCATTTGGTCCGACTCTTTTTATAATTTGGAATGGACCAAGAAATCGAGGAGTCAACTTTTTGGTCTTAAAAGCCCTACCAACTCTCGTAGTAGGAGTGACTATAAGGAACACATGTTCTCCTTCATTGAATTCCAAGGGCCTTCTTCACTCTTTTGCATAACTCTTTTGCCTACTCTAGGCTGCTAACATCCTATACTTGATCATTATAATCTGCTTTGTGGTCTGTTGAACCATTTCTGGACCTAGGATAGTTAGTTCTCTAGTTTCATACTAGCATAAAGGTAATCTATTTTTTCTTCCATACAAGGCCTCATAAAGTGTCATCCATATACCAGTGTGATAACTACTGTTGTAGGCAAATTCTATCAAGGGTAAGAACCTATCCCAACTACCCTAATGGTCGAGCACATGGACTCTAACCATATCTCCTAAAGTTTGGATGGTTCTTTCAGTTTGGCCATCGGTTTGCGGATGATAGGTCGTACTGAAATTCAGCTTTGTCCCAAAAGCTTTATGCAGGGCTCCCCAAAACCTAGATGTGAACCTAGGGCCTCTATCAAATATAATACTCGAGGAGATTCCATGCAACCTAACAATCTCTTAAAGGTAGAGTTAGGCTAACTTATCCAGTGGCCAAGTTGCTTTTATGGCCAAGAAATGGGAAGATTTGGTTAACTTGTCCACAATAACCTAGATGGCATCATGGCCTGTCTGGGTCCTACGCAACCCTATCACTGTTATGAATTTTTCGCAAGTACACGGATCATAGAAGTAATAAATAAAGATCGTTTCCACGAGGATCGGTTAATTACTAACTCTTACGGGTACTTTGATTATTTAAGTGAATAAAATCAATAGTGAAAGCTAAATTAAAATCAAAACTATAAAGAAAGTAAATAAATCAAGAAAAGTAAAGATTCAACCAAGGTTTAAAGGCCTAAGACTGGGAATCCACTACACTATCCCCTATGCTAAATTGTAATCCTATCTTTGTTAATGCTCAATTATGTTCTTGAAGGCAATTTGTCCTAAATTATTTAAATCCCAATTTCTTAGCACTAAAAATGTGCTAAAACTTCACTAATCCCATTCTTATGGCAATTAATCCAAGTTCTAACCCATTAAGATTCATGACAATCGTTTAACCCTCGAAGGATTTAAGCCTATGTCTAGGTCTCAATTCCTAAGTTCAATTCTTAGATTATCAAGCAATTAGATTTCATCTTTCGATCCTTCACCTAAAGCCTAAGATCATATAAATATGGCTAGCAACATACCACAAACATTAAGAACACTAAGAATGAATCAAGAACAATAATTTCATTAACAAAGAATTAAATTAACAATTCAACATAAAAAAAGTAGAGAGTTTCATCACAATCCTAGAAAAAAGGGTTTAGCCACTCATGGCAATTGAAGAACAAACAAGAACAAAAAGTAAAGAAACAACCATGATTCCAAAATAAAGGAGAAGATGGTGAAGATAAAGATGGAGAAGAAGTCTTCAATGGTTGATCAATGCTCTTGCTCTTGTCTTCTGAACCCTAGTGCAACGCCCCTTTTTCCAAGTAGAAGAAGGAACGTCACACCATAATATAAAACACTTGCGGAAAAGTAATAGTTATTTTAAACCTAATAGACCCAGTTCATTTCATAAATGTATAGATTCCTTTCTAATGACATTACAATTTTTTTTCTATTATTAGATTGTATTATTAGCAAGTAGTGTCAAAAGAATTAATTTAAAGGTTCTTTTCGTAATGAGATAATAGTTAAAACAGTCGCAGTAAAAACTGACATTAAATAAACCATACATCCATACACCATATATATATATATATGTGTGTGTATATATATATATATATATATATATATATATATATATATATGTGTATATATATATATATGTGTATATATATATGTGTGTATATATGTATATATATATATATATATATATATATATATATATATATATATATATATATATATATATATATATATATATATATGTATATATATATGCATCACTGTTTAATTACATCATAATTTCTACAAAAAGCAAATGATATACACACCCGAGATGATACAAATATATACCCATCAAATACAGCAAAACATTAGGTTTTCCAAAAAGATAAACGATTAGCCATCAGTAGCCACCTACAGTATCAGCCCCTAAGACTGACGAGAAGGGATCGTAGCAAGGTCCTTCTCAGGGTCCTCTTCATCTGATGAAATTGCCATCGGAGCAACTGAATTTCGGGAAGAAGCCTGAGCAGTGGAGAGGAAAGAGTCCTCTTGTGGGGTATAGTAAATGTCATCCCACAAATCTTTAATAGGCAGGTAAAATTCTAAATAAACAAAAGCTATGAAATAAAAAATTGGCGGGTCATAGCGGCCCCACGCCAAAGACACAGTCAGCTCCCCGTGATAGATGCAATGGTCTGTGCTCAAGTTAATATGCCAATAGTTGGGTCCTCCATGAAAGGTCATCCTAGCATACCACAAAAACTGGCGCAGACGCGAAGACATCTCCAATCAGCCCTAACCGTAGTCAGGCCAGAAGCCAGGAAACTCAAGCGCTTCCTTTTCTTCCTCACGAACGTCTTCTCGGTAATACATAATTTAAAACAAGAATATAGATATACAGAAAAGAGGTGAGACACCCAGCATTCATTACCAAAATGGTAGCAAGAAAATAGAATGCCGCTGGACGCCCACATAGCATTACAGCACATATATTCATCAATAGTAATGAATAAAATAACATTAATAATTAAATAAGCAATAAAAGAGAAATATCAATAGGATCTTAGGCAGTGAACAATTTATTGTATCAGATAATTATATCAACAATAAAAGCAGATAATTCAACAGTCATAAGTACTCATGCTCGATGAAATGTGAGACTAACAATGGACAATGCACAATGCATCATGGTACCAAAAATCCTACTCCATGGAGCTAGACATCAATATTTCGAAGAGAATGATCAAGGAGTCATGTCAGTATATCGTTAGCCTTAAAAATAAAGTGTTTCATCTCATAAAAATATTTGCGCAATATGGCTTATACATGGCACCTCAATAGTTAATCGCGATATAGGATAACGTCTCGGTCCAGATTGTCGGTGTATTTGCATCGATCTATCTCACGGTCCCAGTGGAGCTACCACTGTCTCTTGTGAGACACCCGCACCCCGATGCCCCCAAGGTCTACCACTATGACCCTATGCTTAGTCTACTCGCACCCGCACTTAGGTGTTATTCAATCTCCTAGGTATACATCGCCTTTCTCAATAAAGTCCAACGGACATCACATATGCATGACGACTCAATTTTCAATCATGTATGTGTATCAATGATATATTCCTCATGAACAATGCATCACAAGCATATTCCTCAACAAGGCATTTCTCATGGAACATAACATAATGGCATATATATAATTCTCAACATCAACATCAACATATATGTGCATATAGTTCAACATTTCCCACAATTCCATATTATGGATCCAACATTTCTAATGTCTTATGTCTTGATCAATTATGATAATTTTAGGTTAAGGAACCCTTAAAAACAATGGCTTTCTTAAGAATTATTACTCAATCAATTTCCTCCACCTTATTATGGATTGTATACTCCTCTAAGTCATTAATTCCCAAAGATGCATCAAAGCATCACTTGAATTCCAAAATTTTCCTTAGAGGCAGTGGCCTCCCTAGTCATCAAGGTTCCAAATTTTTGTTCCATTTCATGCATCAATCTTTCATTCCTTAATTACATAAGTCTAATCTTACACAAAATCAAATCCAATCCTTAAAATCCATGGCCAAACCGTGGCCTCTCAATAGGGTTGTGAACCCTCAAATTTTTCATCTATTAAATCCAACATTATTAAGCATTCCAGCATTCCTAATGCATTCAAAATCACAAATCAATCATTAACCACAATCAAGAGCACATAAACATGAAAAATCATCAAACAAAGTAAGCATTCAAGTATGGATTTCTCCATCACCAATCACACAATGTCTCCTCACCACCAATAATGGTTGAAGTGAGTAAATCTCCCTCTTACCTAAAGGAAGAACATGAAAATGGCCTCCTAGTTAGCTTCTTGATGGTTCGGCTTTGGCTCCTCCAAGAACCCTAGAATTTCAAACACAAAAAGTCAACACCAAGCTTTGAAAAAGATGAATCTTTGATCTCCAATGAGACCATGGAACACGAAAATGAAGAGAAGAAAGAAGAAAAATGGAAGCTTTACCTTAAAGCTTCAAGCTTGGTCTTGAAAGAAAATGGTGAAGATGATGGATTTTGAAGAAGCTTTTCAAATAGGAAGTGTATAGGATGTTGAAAGGAATGTAAAAATGGTGTTGGTGAAGTTGAAAGGTGAAAAGAAAATGGTCACAATGGGGCTGCAAAACTGTGTGGTGAAGGAGAAGAAGAAGAGGGAAGTTGGAGAGAAAATGAAGATGAAAGTTAGAGAGAGAAAGTGATAGATGAAATGTGATATTTTTTTAGTGAAATATATTAAGTGTGGGAAGCAAAATTTGCTTCCCCCTTGGGCACATTACCGCGGAAAAGAGAGAAGAGAGAGGGGAGAGAATGACTTCTCCAACAAGCCAAGGGCACATTAATCATTTGGTGATCAAAGCTTCTCAAAGAAGCTTTGATTAAAATACAATATATTTGAATTAAAGTAGTTTTGATTAGACATAAAGTGGTTTACATTAGGATAATATGGTAGGATTTTTAATACATGTTATTATCCAATGGACAATTGTTACAGTTGATGGAAGTCAGTATTAATTGTCCGGCAGATAAAATTTACACAACGATTATAATTTTATCTGATAAAATTTCTCAAAAAACATAAAATATCGTAAATCGTGTCCAGCCTCGAGTTTAGTAAGATCACCCGTCAACGTTTCCATGAATCAAGGTTCTCGGAAAAAATATCTCATTTTCCCAGCTCTGCTCAGTTTACACGCAAAATGAGGAATAATATTAAAAAATTCTGCATTCTTAGAAAAATCCAAAACAATTCTCAAAAATCACAAATATTATAAAACAACTATTTATAATAAAATAAATAAAATTTGGGATGTTACAACACTCCCCTTCAAATAGAAATTTCGTCCTCGAAATTTTTATACCTTATAATAATTGTGGGTATTGCTCCTTCATCTTGTCCTCTAGTTCCCACGTCGTATCTCCGGTTGTTTCGTTCTAGATCACTTTCACCAATGGAATGTCCTTCTCTTTGAGTTGCTTCATCCTTCTATCCGCAGTCCTTACAGATAACGTTTCATAAGTTAAGTTTTCCTTTAATTGTACTGAGTCAGGTATTATGACATGATCAGGGCTAGGAATATATTTTCGAAGTTGTAACACATGAAAGATATTGTGGAGATTTGAAAGAAAAGGTGGTAAAACTATCTGATAAGCATTTGGACCTATCATACAAAGAATTTGATAAGGTCCAAGGAATTTAGGAGTAAGCTTTTTAGATTTGAGAACTTGACCGACCCCAGTCATAGGCGTTACTTTAAAAAACACATGCTCTCCTTCCTCAAATTCAAGAGGTTTTCTCCTTTTGTCTGCATAGCTCTTTTATCGACTTTGAGTTGTTCTCATCTTCTCCTGATCATCTTGACTTTCTCAGTCGATTGTTGTATGAGATCAAGTCCAACGGTAAGTCACTCTCCGTCTTGATACCAACATAAAGGTGTTCTACACCTTCGTCCATACAGAGCCTCATAGGGAACCATCCCTATGCTCGAATGATAACTGTTGTTATATGTGAACTCTACCAACGATAAAACTTCATCCCAACTTCCAGTTTTCTCTAAAGCACAAGCTCTAAGCAAATCTTCCAATGATTGAATTGTTCTTTCCGACTGACCATTGGTTTGAGGATGATATGCAGAACTTAAGCATAACTTTGTTCCTATTACTTCTTGAAGACTCAGCAAAAACTTCGATGTGAACCTTGGATCTCTATCGGAAACAATACTTGTAGGTACACCATGTAGCCTGACAATTTTACTAATGTACAACTGAGTCAACTTCTCCAATGAATACCTTATGTTGATCGGCAAGAAATGTGCTGACTTTGTAAGTCGATCAACAATTACCCATATCGATTTGTATCCTTTCCTGGTCTTTGGTAATCTAACAATGAAGTCCATCGTAATATTATCCCATTTTCATTCGGGAATAAATAAGGATTGCAACATTCTTGACGGTCTTTAATGTTCAATCTTTGTTTTCTGACAAACCAGACAAGAAGATACGCATCTAGCAATATCTCTTTTCATTCCGTGCCACCAAAATAACTTCTTCAAATCTTGGTACATTTTGGTCATTCCAGGATGTATACTTAACTGACTCGTGTGAGTATGTTCAAGAATGTACTTCCTAAGCTCTTGGTCCTTAGACACACAAACTCTACGAAATCTCAAGGTTCCATCGCTTCCTTCCTCTAATATCGATACACTGCCCTGCTTCATCAGTTCCCTTTCTTCTTATAAGAACTTGTCAACTTTTTGCTTTTCTCGGATGTCATCCATTAACTCACTTGAGATTATGACCATGTTCATACAGATTTTGCCCGTCATCAATTCCACAAAAGACCATATGTCTCTGAATTGTTCTATCAAATCCTTTTCTATGATTATCATGGTAGAAACACTGGTCGTTTTCCTACTTAAGGTATCAACCACTACATTTGCCTTCCCAGGGTGATACAGAAGTTGAAAATCATAGTCTTTTAGGAATTCTAACCATCTCTGTTGTCTCATGTTCAACTCTTTTTGATCATATAGATATTTCAAGCTCTTATGATCACTAAAGAAGTTTGAATGTTGCTCCATAAAGAAAATGTCTCCATATCTTCAAAGCAAATACAACAGCAGCTAATTCCAAGTCATGAGTTGGGTAGTTCTTCTCATGCACTCACAATTGTCTCGAGGCATAAGTCACCACTTTTCCACCTTGCATAAGGATACACCCTAATCCTTGATATGAAGCATCACAGTATACTTTGAATGGTTCACTTGGATCAGGTAGAACTAACACTAGTGCAGTAATTAGTCTCCTTTTCAGTTCTTGAAAACTTTCTTCGTAAGCATCCGTGCACTCAAAAGCTTGATTCTTCCTTGTGAGTTGAGTAAGAGGTCCGACAATCTTAGAGAATCCTTCAATGAATTTCCAGTAATATCTAGCCAATCTGACAAAACTTCGAATTTCTGTTACTGTCTTTGGCCTTTCCCATTCCAGAACAGCTTCCACCTTTGACGGGTCTACAACAATTCCTTTCTTTAAGATCACATGGCCTAAAAATTTAACCTCATCTAACCAGAATTCACACTTAGACAATTTAGCGTATAGTTCCTTCTCCTTCAAGATCTGGAAAACTATGCCGAGGTGTTCAGCATAATCCTTCTGATTTTAAGAGTAAATCAGGATATTGTCAATGAAGACAACGACGAATCTGTCCAAATAAGGACGAAAGATTCTATTCATATAGTCCATGAATATAGCAAGTGCATTTGTCGCTCCAAACGATATCACTAAGTACTCGTAGTGTCCATAACGAGTACGAAAAGCTATTTTGGGAATGTCTTCCACTTTTACTCTGATCTGATGGTAACCCGATCGTAGATTGATCTTAGAAAACACTACTGCTCCATTCAACTGATCCATTAGGTCATCTATCCTTAGCAATGGATACTTGTTATTGATTGTGACTTTATTTAACTGATGGTAGTCCACACACAATTGTGAAGTACCATCCTTCTTCTTAACGAGCAACACCGACGCTTCCCAAGGTGATACGCTAGGTCTAACAAACGGCTTTTCCAAATGCTCCTCCAATTGCTCCTTGAGTTCAACTAGTTCTGCTGGCGACATTCTTTAGGGCACTATAGAAATAGGACCAGTTCCAGGTACAAGGTCAATGGTAAACTCGATCTCTCGCTCTGGTGGTAAACCAGGTACATCTTCAGGAAAATTTCAGGAAACTCTCGAACCACTGGAAGTATGTTAACATCTGCTTCATTCTCGACTTTTAAAGAAAACAATAACATATATCTTTGAGCTTCTTCTTTTAAGAAAGCTTTAACTTGGTTGGCCGTCAAAAATCTTGAATTCTCATCCAAAGGGAAAACAATGGTTTTTCTAGAACAATCTAACAGGACATGGTTAGAAGATAACTAATTCATTCCTAAGATTATATCTAGCTGTGAAAGAGGTACACAGATCAAATCAATAGAAAAGATTCGACCCTCAACAATCAATGGACAAACTAAACAGACTTTGGTGGTAACAACAGGTTTAACAGTAGGGGTTGAAACAGTTAAGTCAAAAGGCAAAGAAGACACAAGTAAACCAAGTCTTTTCACACAGTCATAGGAAATAAAAGAATGGGTTGCACCAGAATCATACAATACATTTAAAAGATTACCTTCTCCTTGTATAAGATCTTCGAATTGAGAGGCTTCAGCACCACTCAGGGTGTAAACTCTACCTCCAGCCTATGGTTTCACAGTCCTTGCAGCATTAACGTAGGTTCAGCTTTCGCCTGATTGCAGTCGCGAGAAACATGTCCAGCCTTCCCACATCTGAAACAATTGATCCCTTTTATTGTACAATCTCTCATGTAGTGCTCCTTCTCGCACTTCATACATCTCGGCGTAGATGCCGCAGTTTGACCAGTTCTACCCGGACTTCCTCCAGGACTTCCACCTTGTGGTCTTTGTTGCTGATTTCCTAGTGGTCTGGAATAAGGCTTCTTCTAGTAGTGATTGGCATTACTGCTTCCTCCTCTTTGGACCGAAAAGGTCCAAAGTTGCGGTTTCTTGTGTCTCGCGCTTGGTCTAAGTCTTCCACTCGGTGACACGTGTCAAGCAATTCTGAAAACTGACTGATCTTCAATGTTATAATAGCTCTCTTCACATCATGCCTTAAACCTTCCTCAAACTTCCGACACTTCCATGCTTCATTCGGTTGATGTTGGAAATAAGTTAAGAACCTCGATAAGCTCTCAAACTTTGCAGCATACTCACTCACAGTCATATTTCCTTGCCGCAAACTAAAAAACTCCATCTCCTTAGCATGTCTGGCACTTTCCGGGAAATATTTATTCTAGAACTTCTTGAATACTGCCTAAGTAATTTCTTGACCTTCTATCTTCAGCAACCTCTGTTCTCTGGTCCACTAATCCTCTGCGTCTCCAACAAGCATAAATGCAGCATAGGTCACCTTCTTGTCATTAGCACAGTTCATAGCCGTGAATATCTTTTCTAGCTCCTTGATCCACAGAGTAGCCTTCTCAGGATCAAATTCTCCTTTAAATTATGGAGGGTTAATGCGACAAAATTCCACCAAGTTTTGGGCATCTGTCGTAGCTTCAAGCTGTTGTGCAGTCCTCTCTTGCTGTTGAGCCGTCTGCCAATTTTGTTGCAGTATGGCCTCAGCCATCTTCTGAATTGCCTCAATTACTGTAGTCATGTCTCCTCTACGAGCCATAATCCTCTTTCAAATCAAGCTACACAAAACACAAGGAAAAGGTAGATGTATCCTTTCGGAATACTAAACACAGAGAATCACACAACATAAACAAGACAGTCCAAAACCACAAGACCCAAAAGAAAACTTAAACCGAGTCTCTGATAACAAGATAGTGCAATGCCCTTTTTTTCTAAGTAAAAGAAGGAACGTTGCAGCATAATATAAAACATTTGCGGAAAAGTAATATTTATTTTAAACCTCAAAGACCAGGTTCATTTTATAAATGTATAGATTTCTTTCTAATGACAGTACATTTTTTTTTCTGTTATTAGATTGTATTATTAGCAAGTAGTGTCAAAAGAATTAATTAAAAGGTTCTTTTCGTAGTCAGGCCAGAAGCCAAGAAACTCAGGCGGTTCCTTTTCTTCCTTACGAACGTCTTCTCGGTAATACATAATTTAAAACAAGAATATAGATATATAGAAAAGAGGTAAGACACCCAGTTTTCATTACCAAAATGGTAGCAAGAAAATAGAACGGTGCTGGACGCCCACATAGCATTATAGCATATATATTCATCAACAGTAATGAATAAAATAACAGCAATAATTAAATAAGTAATAAAAGAGAAATGTCAACAGGATCTCAAGCAATGAACAGTTTATTGTATCAGATAATTATATCGACAGTAAAAGCAAATAATTCAATAGTCATAAGCACTCATGCTTGATGAAATATGAGACTGACAATGGACAATGCACAATACATCATGGTACCAAAAATCCTACTCCATAGAGCTAGACATCAATATTTTGGAGAGAATGATCAAGGAGTTATGTCAGTATATCGTTAGCCTTAAAAATAAAGTGCTTCATCTCATAAAAATATTTGCACAATATGGCTTATACATGACACCTCAATAGTTGATCACGATATAGGATAACGTCTCAGTCTGGATCATTGGTGTGTTTGCATCGGTCTATCCCACGACCCCAGTGGAGCTACCACTGTCTATTGTGAGACACTTGCACCCCGACGCCCCCAAGGTCAACCACTATGACCCTACGCTTAGTCTACTCGCACCCGTACTTAAGTGTTATTCAATCTCCTAGGCATACATCGCTTTTCTCAATAAAGTCCAATGGACATCACATATGCATGATGACTCAATTTTCAATCATGTATGTGTATCAATGATATGTTCCTCATGAACAATGCATCACAAGCATATTCCTCAACAAGGCATTTCTCATGGAACATAACATAATGGCATATACACAATTCTCAATATCAACATCAACATATATGTGCATATAGTTCAATATTTCCTACAATTCCATATTATGGATCCAACATTTCCAATGTCTTATGTCTTGATTAATTATGATAATTTTAGGTTAAGGAACCCTTAAAAACAATGGCTCTCTTAAGAATTTTTACTCAATTAATTTCCTCCATCTCATTATGGATTGTATACTCCTCTAAGTCCTTAATTCCCAAAGATGCATCAAAGCATCACTTGAATTCCAAAATTTTCCTTAGAGGCCATGACCTCCCTAGTCATCAAGGTTCCAAATTTTTGTTCCATTTCATACATCAATCTTTCATTCCTTAATTATATAAGTTTTATCTTACACAAAATCAAATCCAATCCTTAAAATCCATGCCCAAACCATGGCCTCTCAATAGGGTTGTGAACCCTCAAATTTTTCATCTATTAAATCCAACATTATTAAGCATTCTAACATTCCTAATGCATTCAAAATCACAAATCAATCATTAACTACAATCAAGAGCACATAGACATGAAAAATCATCAAACAAAGTAAGCATTCAAGTATGGATTTCTCCATCACCAATCACATAGTATCTCCTCACCACCAATAATGGTTGAAGTGAGTAAATCTCCCTCTTACCTAAAGGAAGAAAATGAAAATGGCCTCCTAGTTGGCTTCTTGATGGTTCGGTTTTGGCTCCTCAAAGAACCCTCGAATTTCAAACACAAAAAACCAACACCAAGCTTTGAAAAAGATGAATCTTTGATGTCCAATGAGACCATGGAACATGAAAATGAAGAGAAGAAAGAAAATGGTGTAGAGGATGGATTTTGAAGAAGCTTTTCAAATAGGAAGTGTAGAGGTTGTTGAGAGGAATGTAAAAATGGTGTTGGTGAAGTTGAAGGATGAAAAGAAAATGGTCATAATGGGGCTGCAAAACCGTGTGGTGAAAGAGAAAAAGAAAAGAGAAGTTGGAGAGAAAATGAAGATGAAAGTTAGAGAGAGAAAGTGATAGATGAAATGTGATATTTTTTGAGTGAAATGTGTTAAGTTTGGGAAGTAAAATTTGCTTCCCCCTTAGGCACATTGCCATGGCAAAGAGAGAGAAGAGAAGGGAGAGAATGACTTCTCTAACAAGCCAAGGGCACATTAGTCATTTGGTGGTCAAAGCTTCTTAAAGAAGCTTTGATTAAAATGCAATATATTTGAATTAAAGTGGATTTGATTAGACATAAATTGGATTACATTAGGATAATGTGGTGGGATTTTTAATACATGCTATTATCCAATGGACAATTATTACAGTTGACGGAAGTCAGTATTAATTATCCAGCGGATAAAATTTACACAACGATTATAATTTTATCTGATAAAATTTCTCGAAAAATGTGAAACATCGTAAATCATGTTCGGCCTCGGGTTTAGTAAGATCTCCTGTCGACGTTTCCACAGATCAAGGTTCTCGAGAAAAATATCTTATTTTCCCGACTCTGCTTAGTTTGTACGCAAAACGAAGAATAATATTAAAATATTTCGCATTCTTAGAAAAATCTAGAAAAATTCTCAAAAATTACAAATATTATAAAATGAATATTTATAATAAAATAAA
Organism: Ormosia emarginata; assembly: GCA_029884605.1. Classification (NCBI taxonomy): domain Eukaryota; kingdom Viridiplantae; phylum Streptophyta; class Magnoliopsida; order Fabales; family Fabaceae; genus Ormosia; species Ormosia emarginata. Next base: position 40,598,711 of record JAQQTP010000088.1, read on the forward strand.
TAAATTTTGAGATGTTACACCTAGCCTCCAATCCTTGTGCCTCTCAAAGTTTCATGTAGCCTCTAGCCAAAAGTGTCTAGCCAAAGGGTCCCATAGGTTTGGTGTTTTTGCCCAATTTTTAATGATTTTGGGGTAAAACTCCTTTTTTTTTCACGTTAGGAAGGGTCACACAACCGTGTCTCCCTTCGACATGGCCGTGTGAGCCTTAAAAATAACGTAATTTTGACGTTTGGGGGAGAAACAACCATATGACATTAAGACATGACTGTGTCTCAAAGTCACAAGCTTCATGAGGTTAAGACAGGGTCGTGTCTGGTGCTAGAATTAAGTAACTTCAACATTGGGGGAGATACAGCCGTGTCTCAAAGAGACACGATCGTGTCTAACTCCTGATTAGGAATTAGCTCTTGTGGTCTTCATGAAAGTTGTAGATCTTTTTCTTAGCTTTCTAATGACACCAAGATCACCTCATTTTGACTTCTGTAGCTCAAGTTATGCTCATTTTATTGTGCAAAGGTTAAAACTCTACGAATCTTAGCCATATAAATTTCGAGCTCAACTCCATTGCAATGGATCCATCCAAAGCTTCATAAAACCATGTCAAAACATCTCTTTTGAAGGCGATTTGTCCTAAATTATTTAAAGCCCAATTTCTTGGCACTAAAAACATGCTAAAACTTCACTAACCCTATTCTCTTGGCAATTAATCCAAGTTCCAACTCATTAAGATTCATGACAATCATTTAACCCTCGAAGGATTTAAGCCTATGTCTAGGTCTCAATTCCTACGTTCAATTCTTGGATTATCAAACAATTAGATTTCATCTTTCGGTCCTTCACCTAAAGCCTAAGATCATGCAAATATGGCGTGCAACATATCACAAGCATTAAGCATACCAAGAATGAATTAAGAACAATAATTGCATTAACAAAGAATCAAATTAATAATTTATAATAGAGAAATGGAGAGTTTCATCCTAATCCTAGAAAAAGGGTTTAGCCACTCATGACAATTGAAGCACAAACAAGAACAAAAGGTAAATAAACAACCATGATTCCAAAATAAAGGAGAAGAAGGAGAAGATGAAGATGGAAAAGATGTCTTCAATGGTTGATCAATGTTTTTTTTCTTGTTTTCTGAACCTTAGCCTCCAATCCTGGTGCCTCTCAAAGTTTCCTGTAGCCTTTAGCCAAAAGTCTTTAGTCAAAGGGTCCCCTAGGTTTGGTGTTTTTACCTAATTTATAATGATTTTGGGGTAAAATTCCTTTTTTTTCACGTTAGGAAGGGTCACACAACCTTGTCTCCCTTCAACATAGCCGTGTGAGCCTTAAAAATAGCATAATTTTGACGTTTGGGGGAGACATGGCCGTGTGACATTGAGACACGACCATGTCTCAAAGTCAGAAGCTCCATGAGGTTAAGACAGGGTCGTGTCTAGAGACAGAATTACGTAACTTCAACATTGGGGGAAGACACGGCCGTGTCTCTATAAGACACGATCGTGTCTAATTCCTGAGTAGGAATTAGCTCTTGTAGTCTTCATGAAAGTTGTAGATCTTTTTCTTAGCTTTCCAATGACACCAAGATAACCTCGTTTTGACTTATGTAACTCAAGTTATGCTCATTTTATCGCACAAAGGTCAAAAACTCTGTGAATCTTAGCCATATAAATTCCGAGCTCAACTCCATTGCAATGGATCCATCCAAAACTTTATAAAACCATGTCAAAACATCTCTTTTAGACCTAAAAACATAGATAAAGACCAATTATGAGATACCAAGGATCAATAGAATAAATGTGGCATAAATTCCAACATAAATCAATTAAAACACACCTAAATCCACCTCAAATCAAGCACAAGATGTGTATATTTTATCCACACATCAATCACAAAGTCCATTGATATGCTTTCCCACTTCCATTTAGGAATTGCTAGGGGTTGGGGTGATCTTGAAGGTTTTTGGTGTTCTATTTTCACATTTTGGCACACTAAGCATTTGGACACAAAATCTGCTATCTCTTCTTTCATGTTTGGCCACCAAAATATTTTTTTTTGAGGTCTTGATACATTTTTGTGGCTTCAGGATGGATGGTGTATCTACTCTTATAGGCTTTGTAATATCCTCTATAACATGTTAGTCATGTGTATGACTATATAGGTAGCATATTACTTGCTTAACATGCCTGCTCAATTCCATGACAAACTGAGTTAGTTTAGGTACTTTTGTTGCAACATAGAATATGAAAAGTAGCTTAAAATGACTCAAATAATGGCATAAGTTGCTTAGATAGAAGAATCAAATATGCATAATTTGTTTCTAGGTCACAAATGAACTAAGTAAGATGTAGTTAAAGTTTCAAGATAAACTGAGTTAGTTTGGTATTTTTAGGCATACTGGTTGTGCATTTAATGCCAGATTGACTAGCAGCATATATGAAAAAATAAGATAATGGTGAAACAATAATTTATATGAATATTATAATTTATTTTAAAGTTGTTGGAAGTTGGAAAACTTGATTTGGAGAAATCTAAGTGTTTTTAGCATATATGGTTGATATAATGTGATATCAAGAGCCTTAAGCTCCTTCGTGTTTTGCCTTTTTTGTTGACTTTGCATGTGAGATATTTATCTCATTTTAAAGGCTTATTTTCTCTTAATCTTTCATTCTCTTAACCGTGTAGCAATAAACAAAAGAGAAAAAGAGGAAGAAGAGAAGAGGAAGGCTAAAGGGAAGGCTAAGGTTTGAGATCATCCAAAGCTTGAAGCTCCTTCTCAGTTGCTAAAGGTAGGGGACTAGAGTCCTTTTTAACTTGTTTTCTCCATTTTCACCATTGATGCATATATGATGCATAATAGGTCAAATTGGGTTTTTAAGGTGTTTGGAATGTTTTTCTTGCTTGAAAGTGTTTCAATGATTATTTATGACTTGTTCATGGTATGAGTATGAGTTAGAAACTTAGAACTCCTCATTTGGGCCTTTGATGCACAAAGTGGGGAAATAGGTTTTTGATGAGTGATTTTGTTCTTGAATCCAAAGTTAGTGGTTTGAGTTGGTGATTGATGATTCCTATGAGTTAGTGAAATGGTTAGGAACTTAAAATCACCTAGAAACTATTTTAGAATGGCTGATACCATGAGATGCTCCAATGGAACAGTGCACAATGCTGTTTTCTGTAGAATTCTATAGAAAACCCCTCGTGCTGCGGCGTGACTGAGAACCACACCGAGGCATGAGTGCACTCGAGAGCTACGCGTCATGGCGTGAGTGAACCATGTCGAGGCATCAGAGTGGCCGAGACGTGAGTTCCAGGAATTCTAAAAAATGTTATTTTGATGAACTGAGTTTCCGACTTGTTGGGATTCTTTATAGATGCTTTCTAGGATATGTTTGGATACTACTAAGGGTAATTCAAGAGAGGAATGACCATCTAGAAAATATGAGAATTGTATGATCCTTGATGCAACCAAAAGTAAAGGATTGCATTAGGTAGGTATCTAGCACCAATGGTAACTTAGTGTTGCTTTAGATATCACTTAAGATGTGATGATTTAATGTATTAGATGCAAGTAGACTAGGATGGATTAGTAGTGTTTAATCAAAGTTCTCTTCTTACAGTAGATTTAATCTAGATGAAGCATGAGAGTGTATTAAATTTGAAGAAGGTTTGAGAGAAGATATATAGAGGGCCATTCGATCCTTGGAGATTATAGATTTCCCATCGTTCGTAAGCAAGTGCCGAATTGTGGAAGAATGTGACAATATGGTTCTTTTAGTGTAGAAGTCATAAGAGTTTCAAAAAAAGAAATGTGAGGATGAAAAGTTTAAGAAGGGCACTTCTAAAACTAGCTATCCTCAAGGAAAGGGCAAGCAGGTATAGACAGATTCTAAGGTACCCAAATGTCCTAAGTGTAAGAAAATACATGGAGGCAAACCATGTTTGGAGGGCCAATTTGTGTGTTACACTTGTGAGTAGTCAAGATATTTTCTAGAGATTGTCCCCAAAGAAAAGAAAATGTGCTTACCCCAATGCAGCTAGCTAAATGGAGAGTTTATACTCTAGGTGGGAAGGAGGTGACCCAGTCTCCTGACCTTATTAAAGGTAGTGGCATAATTCATAATCATATTTTAAATGTCATGTATGATTCAAGAGCATCTCACTCGTTTGTTTCTTATGATTGTGTAACGATGTCAGGTTTTCTTGTCTCAGAACTACCATATGACTTGTCTGTTTCTACACCAACCAGTAAACTAGTCATAACTTCAAAAATATGTCATGATTGTTGTATAAGAATATAAGATAGAGTCTTCTTTGTGAATGTTATTTGTTTACCCATTGTGGATATAGATGTCATCTTTGATATGGATTGGTTGTCATCCAATCATGTAGTCTTAAACTCTTCAGATAAGACTTTAGTGTTTTTGCCTGATATTCCTACTAGACTTGTTTCTTCCGAGTCTATCTATCTCAATACCAATTAGGTTAATCACTATTTGGGAGGATGAGCTCTACACTATGTACTTTTTTTCTCATTAGATGCAGAGGTTGAGCAGAACCTAGGTAGTATACCTGTGGTGAAGGAGTACCCATAGGTATTTCTATGTGACGTAGAATGTAACACCCTCTATAGGGCATTACATTTACAACGATTTATAATAAAACCTTACCCAAGTTATAAATCATTTGTTAACATATAATAATATAAGTTATAAAAATTTTCTTTTTGTACATTATATCATTAAATAAAATAAACAAAATATGAAATAAAACAAACTAAAAAACACACACTATAATTATACATATAATTTTTTTTTTGTTTTCAAGGATACAAATAATTACACACTATAAACTGTTTAATAAAGCTGTAAATTGTTTGACTCATAACAAGCCATAAACTAGCCTAAGTACAGAACTAGAAGTTCTGATCCTCCAAAGGATCCTCCTCTGATGGATCATCGGAGGACAGAAACCCTGGATGTCATGTAGCCCTACGGACAGGAGTCCGTGTGGTTGACACACTACTAAGCTCACTAGGGGCATGGAAATGACCACCCCAATAGCGCCTAATAGATAAGGGTAACTCTAGATGTACATAAGCAGTAGTAGAGAACATAGGAACTCCATCATATTCCCTACTAAGGGACACAGTCAATCATCCCATATACACAATAGTCTCCCTATCCACGTGTAGACGACAGGCTTCAGAGCCCTCATGGAACTCCAGTCTCACAAATCCTAAAAAACTCGGTAGCACCATAACACGTCAAAATCAATCCAAACATTAAGGATGATCTAGAGGCTCGCCCTCTTCGCACTGATCACTAGGATGTTGTTCCTTCTCCTACTGACAACCCAAAGGTTGCTCCTCTTCTCCTTCCTCAAAATCTTTACCAAACATAATAATAATACAGAAATGTATATAAAGAGGTGAGACAATGTGCATCACTACCAACATAGCAGCATAGAAAATGATAGTACATACAGATATAGTATTCAATACATCAAATCATGTTATCACATCATATGTAATATCTCAGATCAATATAATTATCACATCATGATGCAGACCAAATATGCATATGTACACAGACTCATTCCTACTCCATGGAGCTAACCACAATTTTCAGAGAGAATGATCTAGAAGATCTGTTTGTAACTCTGGCTGCCCCAGCCAAGTGCTATACAGTCTAATAGTCGTATACATCAGGCATTGTACCAGACAGTCTATGCTAGATCATGATTAAGAATAGTGCTTTGTCGAGATCGCTAATGCGTTACCCGGTATCAAGGCCCAGAGAAGCTACCAACTATCCACATGTGGAGTCCTCCGCACACTAACACCTCCAAGTTCAATCAATAAACAACACTACGCCTATCGCACCTGCACTACGGTGTAATTCATCTTTCAGACAACTTGCCAATATCAACCAAATTGACACGTTTCTCTATGCATGGTGCATGATCCAAAAGTACACATATATCAATATTATCATTGTTTCTCATAATCTCATGTCATCACTTGGCAGTACCATTTTCCAACGTAACCGGGTCCACCACGTTAACCCTATAACAAACTGTTGTTATTTTCAATTGTGTAAATATTTTATCGCGTTTTCACAATCGCGTAACATTTTTCTAACATTTTCAAATCGTCTAAATATTTTTTGACGTTTTTGCAATCGTGTAGCATTTTTAAATCGTTTTCTCAATCGAGTAGCGATTTTAAATTATTCTCTCAATTGTGTAACATTTTTAAATCATTTTCTCAATCGCGTAACTTAAAAATCATTATTTTAAATACGCATAAAGTTTTTCTAATATTTTTCAATTGCGTAAAATATTTATTTGCTTTCTAAATGAAATTTTGAAACTTTCTCCATTATATATCTATTTTTAGTCCTATTTACAATATTTCCTTAATAGAAATTCTCTAAGTAATATTTCCTACTGTTTCCTTTAAAAATTACCCTTCTTGGACATAACTAATATTTACAGCTCAAAACTTGCTAACGCGCTTCAAAACCCAACGAGTGAGCTATACGTTAGTACTTTTCAAGTATTTATTTTATTTCTCATCCTTACTTAATCTCCCTAATTAATCTCTAAAATAAATTCACTTCATTTTATTGTCTAAAATTCATTAAATTGAGTTCTCATTAAGTTACATAATTCCATGTTTAGGAAATAATTTTGGATAAAAATACCGTGAGTAGGCATGTTGGCCGAAAATCGTTATATATTTTATAAATCATCTTTAATTATTTTCTATCATCTAATCTCTTGTAAAAATTCTTAATCCAATTTATTATTATTAAATCACTTAATCCATGATTAGGAAAATAATTTAGAACACTTTGTTCCCTTTGTGGTGGTGTTGGCCGTGAGCCTCATGGGTTCTTTGGAACCCTTATGCAATTCCTTATCATGTTGTTCATATCCTACTACATACAATAACTATCATACCTTCACTAAAACATATAATAAAAGCTATAAACATGCTGCAATAAAAAATCATCACAAATAAGAAAAGCTTTAAACAATCAAGTGAATGAATCCTTATGGATTCTTCACCACAAACAAATCCATTTTCTCACCACCAAGACATGGTTGATGAGATTAAATCTCTCTCTTACCTTAAGGAAGACAAAAATCCTTCTTGCTTGATCCTATGGATTTTGTGTAGCTCCAAAGAAATCCCTAACAAACTTTTAACCAAACCAAAGTCACAAACAAAGCTTGAAAAAGAGAAACCATGGATCAATCATGGCTTAGAACTTCAAGAATCAATTTAGAAACAAGAAACAAGGATTTTTACCTTGTAGAGTAGAAACTTCAAACTTGATTTCCAAGCACTAGATGATTGATTTTGATGAAACTTATAATATGAAAGATGTTTAGAATGGTGTTTAGGTTTAAGGAATGGTGTTGGATAAAATTATAGAAGAGTGGAGGTTGGGTTATGGTGTGGAAGCCGTGAGATGCTCTAGAGAGAAAAAGAGAGAATTTGTGAAACTTGCTTTAGGAAAATGATGAAGATGAAATGAAATGAACAAAGTGTCATCCTTTGCTTCTCCTAAAGCCTTATGGCCGTGGAGCTCACCAAAGGAGGTGGCCACTTTGTTTGACCACTTAAGACTTCCTAATGACCTTATATTAAATCAATGATTGATCTTCAAAGCCTTTGCCTCCAAGCTTGTTTTCTATAGGCTTAGACAACTTGAGTCATCTAGTTCTTGAAGCTTCCTAACTATGGAATCAATAGAAAACTAACTTAGTTTCTAATTCAATTGTGTCCTAACCAAATTAAACTAACTTAGTTAGGTTTTCTAGTTTCTTTGCTAACTACTTAGTTACTTGAATGTGAAATCACAATTTCTAGCAGCACCTACATCTTTCCAAAACCGTGAAGCCTAATGAGATGCAAACTAGGTTTGTTCCATTTAGTTACTATATAGGCATTATGCTAACTTAGTTTAAGTTTTCTAATTTCATTTTGTTACATAGTTAACTAGTCTAACCATCTTTGTTGACCATTTCTTATTGGTCCATAATGGAGTCATAACCACTATGTTAGACTAAACCTTGCTTAGCCTTAAGGTTTTCTTCCTATTGATGCACAGAAGATATTTTCCAAACAATAGCTACAAAAATTATTACTTAATAAACAAAACATTGCTGCTTACAAGTCATTAAATATTTATCCGCTATAAAATAAAAATACAATATAATTTTATTTCATAGATAATTTTTAAAAATTAAAAGATTATATCACGTATCTCTCGGAATTGGGTTTAGTAAGATCCACCGGATCCGAATAAATACGTAAAGATTTTCTCCAGCCCAAAAATTATTATTTTCCTAACCCAGAGTAAATCGCACACAACGATCAAATACAGTCACAAAATAGTTAAAATAAATTTACAGCACACAGAAATCATAAAATAGTACAATTCAGACATTACTGTATATTAACGAATTTTAGGGTGTTACATAGCAGAGTTGCCACCGGAGAGAGAAATAGAATTTTCTATAGACTTAGTGCCAGGTACAGGACCTATCTCTATAGCACCCTATAGGATGACACCTCTAGAGTTAGAAGAGCTCAAGAAAAAAATAGAGGAGTTGTTGGACAAACAGTTCATTAGACCTAGTGTTTCTCCTTGGGGAGCACCAATGTTACTACCGAAGAAGAAGGATAGTACCAAGAGGTTATGTGTTGACTATAGACAGTTGAACAAGGTAACCATCAAAAACAAGTATCTATTGCCTATGATAGATGATCTGATGGATCAATTAAGAGGAGCTTCAGTGTTCTCCAAGATTGTTCTAAGATCCAGATATCATCAAATCAGAGTTAGGTAAGGGGATATCCCTAAAACCACTTTTAGGACTGAGTATGGGCATTACGAGTATCTTGTGATGTCCTTTGGGTTGACAAATGCACCAGCGGTATTCATGGATTACATGAATATGATTTTTAGGCCATACCTACACAGATTTGTGATAATGTTTATTGGTGACATCCTTATCTATTCCAAGACAATGGAAGAACATGAGCAACATCTAGTTTTTGGGTCATGTAATTTCTCAAGGAGGAATTTCAATAGACCCTAGTAAAGTTGAGGCAGTGTTATAGCAGGAGAGACCCACCACTATGACTGAGGTTAGGAGCTTTATAGGCTTGGATGGGTATTATAGATGGTTTATCAAAGGATTTTTTCAATTAATGCTACCATTGATTAGATTAAATAGGAAGGGTAGTGTTGGGAATCGCAGATACATCTTGCAGCAGAAAAACAGAATTCCCACTTAGGATCCATGCGAAAAAGCCATAATCCGAGTTTTTAAAATTGTTTACCTCTTGAAGCGTGATCAAAACAAGTGGCGTGAATCACCAATACCGTAATAGCGACGATGCCTCTGCTGTAACACCCCAAAAATTGTTAGTTTTATAATAAATAGTCATTTTATAATATTTCTAATTTTTGAGAATTTTTGTGGATTTTTTTGGAAACGTTAAATATTTTAATATATTTTTCATTTTGCGTGCACACTGAGCGGAGCCAGGAAAATGAAATATTTTCCTCAAGGTTGGTAAACCTTGAATTGTGGAAATGTCGATGGGGGATCTTACTAAACCCGAGGCTGGACACAGTTTACGAGGTTTGTATTTTTTGATATTTTTATCTGATAAATAAAAATCGTTGTACAATTTATTATCTGTTGGGCAATAAATACTGATTTCTATTTAACTGTAACATTTATCCATTGGATAATAACTTATAATAAAATGCTTGTGACATTTTCAAGAGTGTCAACTTTATGTCACATTATGTTGACTTTTGCAAAAAGTTAACAAAGCATTGTATAAAGCTTCTCAAGGAAGCTTTCCCTAAGCTTCTAGAAACAATTTTCCCTCCTCTCTCTCTCTCCCACACTCCATGGTAATGAGGGCCAAAATGGAGCCAAAAATTAGTTTTTCACTTTATCACTTTTCATTTTCTCAAAACTCAAAAGCTATTATCACTTTTCTAACACTTTCTCTCATTTTCCCCCACACCTTTTCTCTTCCTCTTCTCTTCTCCTCTTCCATGGCAAACCCTCACCATTTTCCTCCATGGATTGCTTGACTTCAAGCTCACATCTTGCTTGAATCTACCCTTCCTTTGAAGATCTATCTTCCTTGTTGAAGCCATTCTTTAAAAAGCTCACTTCTTCCTCTCCATTTTCTCCTCTCTTCCACGGCCAAGACCACCATTGTTGGCCATCCAAGCTTTTTCATTCAACCAACCTCATTTCCTACATCTTCTCATCACCTTGAACACTTTCTCTTTTGTGACTACCTCTTGAATCCATCATTTTCATTTTCTTCTATTCAAGCTCTAAAGTTTAAGACTTTAAGGTCAAGTTCATAGATTTTTCTCTCTTCCTTCTATTCAAGCTCTAGGGTTTTTGTGTTGGTGGAGGACGAAATTCAAGAACAAAGGAGCTTGCTTTCTTGTGTTGTCTTCTTTAGGTAAGAGGGAGATGATCCTCTTCAACCTATCTTGGTGATGAGGAACGTTTTTGGTGTTGTTGATGAGGAATCCATGCTGGATTGCTCTCTTTGTTATGTTGTTCTTCATAATTTGATTTGACTTGTATGAGTTATTGATTGTCATTGTATGTCTTGATGACTATGGATTATATATTGGATTGTTTGGATTGATATATAGAAAATTTAGGGTTCTTTGCCCCCTTTGGATTCACAGCCAAGAGGCCAAATTTTTGGGTGTTCAAGATTTAGTTTTTGTAGAAATTAAGGCTTGGGTGATTAAGTGTTAAAGAATTAATTAATACAATGAAAAATTTTGGGTTCTTACCCCTTGGGAGGTCACAGCCTCATGGGCCATGTTGGCTAAAAAAATTCATGTATCAAACTAAGGCTTAGGTGATTAGGTAATTTAAAAAGTTATTATGAATTCATAAGATGGAAAAATGAAGGAAAGAAATTTATTTGATGACCTAGGGTGATCTTTGAACTTAAGGAAAAAACAAGAGTGTGTGTGAGACTTGGAGAACCTTAGACTAATTTTCTAAGTGAGTATGATTAAATTTAAGTAAAGAACTTAGCTAATCAAGAGAAATAATGATTGAATGAGAATTGCAAGAGAACTCCTCTAGATAAAGATTTCATAAGAAATGTTAAATTAAAGTGAAATTCAATAATAAATCTTAAAAGGGTATTGTCACATTTGAGAACTTGATAATGCATTGTTATGGGTCCATGAGTGGGACCAAGAATCTGTTGATGTTTAACTTGGCCAAATTGTGGCATGTTATGGGAAAACATATCATTGTTAAATATACATGAACATGCATTGAGTCATCATGCATTGTTGAAGTAAGGTTGTATGCCTAGGAGTTGAATCACACCATAGTGCAGGTGTGAATAGAGTAGTGTAGGTCATATTGTTAACCTTGGGGGCGTCGGGGTATGGGTGTCTCACAAATGGACAGTTGGTAGCTCCTTTGGGCTGTAGGATAGACCAATGCAAGCGCACCGACAATCCAAACCAAGACATTGTCCTATATTGTGATCTTGTGAAGAATGTCGTGTATAAAGCCTTGTTGCATAAATTATTGATTTTTTGAAAGCACTTGATTTTAGGCTGACGAGATACTGACATGTCTCCTTGATCATTCTCTCCGATGTTTGTGTCTAGCTCCATGGAGTAGGAATTTGGTACCTTGTGCATGTGCATTGTCAGTCACATACTTTACCTGGCATGAAATTACGTGATCGTAGAATTATTTCTTTTACTAATGTTATGATTATTTGAACTATTTAACTGTTTATCATCTGAGATTCTATTGTTGTTTCTTTTATCATTTGTTATTATTGCTAATTATTATTCCTGCTATGCTATGTGGGCGTCTTGCGCTGTCTTGTTTCTTTACTGCTATATTTGGTATTAAATGTAGGATATCTCACCTCTTTCTTATCTCGCTCTATTTTATATTTATGAACCGTGAAGACTGAAATAGCGGTAAGGCAGAATCTTTGTGGGTTCGTGGAGATGCAGTTTTCTTGGAGGTGCCGACGTATAGTTTGCTCCCTTGGAGTTAGAGCACATTGGGTACGTTAGGAACGTTACCCTACCTTTGATGTAGGACCTGTTATGGGTTTCTACTTTCTCGTTTGGGTCAGTATGGGCTTAGTTGTGGTAGTTGTATATATGTCTTTGAACAAGTATGTTTTATATTTTGTATGTGTTATTGTATTATGTTATACGTATATATATCTTGAATGTAATTCCCTTTGGAGGACGTTCTTGGTTGTGTAATAAATATACTTCATTCATGGCTCTTATTTTCCATATATGCACAATGATTAAATTTGTAAACCTATTGTTGAGTTGTAGCATGCCTAAATTTAGTGACTATGGTATAATGATGATTGTGCCGTAGTTATTAGATCTAGGGGTGTTACATTAGGTGGTATCAGAGTAGTTCATCCTGTTGAGCCGGGGTATGGACTGACTATGCTTAAACATGTTAGAAGTTTTTGTATGTTGTGCACTTCCTTGTCTCTTGGTTGAGATGTTGAGAAAGGAATGCATGGCTTGTCATAGGATGGATGTTAGTAGCTATTGCTACATAGTTACATGATATTAGGGACTGACCTACCCAATATGTAATATTATGTATGGACAGAAAACTATGACTTCACCTAGGCGTATTAGGATAATAGGAGTTCTTTTAGTAAGGAGTCCAACTAGTATGACTGAACTCTTTTAGAATTTGTTGCATCCACACCTTTTGTTGTGATATCTCTAGAGCCCAAGCTTGAGTCTTTCAGGCTTGTGGTTAAGTTTGTTTGGTTTGTGTTGCATAGTTCTTTGTGCTGTGTAGTTCTTTGTGTTTGGTCTCCGAAAGGAGCCAATATTGTTTGAAAGGGGTTGCAATTGGTTTTCATTGAGTTTTGATTCGTTTGTCTTCGAAGGAAAGCAATGGTTCGAGGTAGGCGTACGCGTGTGAATGCGGGGCGCGACAATGATGGGATGACTGTGACTGTAGAAGCAATGCAAAGAATAGCTGATGTAATAGTACAACAGAATCAAAGGGCCACTCAGCAGCAGGAACTAATAGTCGAGGCTCAGATTTTGTTAGAGTTAAATCAGTCTCAAGATATGGGACCCTATGACATTGGACTATATTAGTTCCAAAGGAGGAGAAATCATAAGGTCAAGTGATTCTAACTGAAAATACATTCACGACCATCGGGGCAGCAACAACAACAGCAATCATATAAAGGTAGTGCTAGTGGCAGTAGATCCAGCCAGACCATAGCATTTTTACCAAGATGTAAGAAAGTGTGGAGAGAACCACTCAACGAGGGAGTGTAAGATCAATGGGGTAATCTGTTTTAAGTGCAGGAAGCCTGAACACATTTCTAGAGACTATGCTTCACCAAAAAAGGAAGTCTTCTATTAGTGATGCACGTGTTTCAAAACCTCAAGCTGAAGGGAAAGTTTATACCCTAGTTAGAGCAAAAGTTTCCCACACTAAAGATCTAAATAATAGAGATTGTGCCACAGGAGATGATCCCTTGGCTGTGCTGTATAATTCTGGGGGCAACCCATTTCTTTATGGCATATGACTGTATGGATTGATTTGGGTTATCAGTGTCTTCGTTACCTTTTGACTTGTTCATTTCTACTTCTATTACTAAACCTATTGTTACTATCCAGTTGCTCAAACTATTCTATATGTGTTAAAAACCAAATCCTTTTTATTGATTTAAGTTGCTTAACTCATTCTCGAATAGGCGTGATTTTAGGAATGGATTGGTTATTTTCTAATCATATCCTGCTAGATCGTTCCAATGAAAACCTTAGTGTTTCTTGAAATTGAGATTTTCTAATTTTTTTTAACGGCCAACCAAGTTGAAGCTTTATTGAGGAAAGAAGCCAATGATACATGTTATTATCTTCTTTGGAAGTCGAAAGTAAGGAGAATGTGAATGCTATTTTTTTGTAATCAATGAGTTTTTCATGGTTAGCTCCAGTGTTGCCAATTAAAGAAAGGGATAGAATTTCTCATCTACGTGTGGACTATCACCAGTTGAACGAGATTACGATGAAGAATGAGTATCCTCGGAAGAAGATAGATGATTCGATGAATCAGCTAAAAGGGAGTCATTATTTTCTCCATGATGGATTTATAGCCTAGCTATCCTCAGATTCGTGTGGAAGTAAAGGATGTTCCCAGAACGGTTTTTCAAATGCGCTATGGGCATTATGAGTATCTCGTGATGCCGCTTGGAGTGATAAATTCTCCTGCTGTATTCATGGATTACATGAGTCAAATCTTTCATCCTTATCTAGACATAATTGTTCTTGTCTTTATCGATGAAATTCTAATCTACTCTCGAAATCAGGAGGATCATGCTGAACACCTCAGTATAGTTCTCCAGATTCTGAAGGAGAAGAAGTTGTACGCCAAGCTGTCGAAGTGTGGATTATGGCTGGAAGAGGTCAAGTTTTTGGGCCATATAATCTCGAAGGAAGGGAATGCAGTAGACCCATCAAAGGTGGAAGCGATTCTGCAATGGGAAAGACCGAAGACAGTGACAAAAATTTAGAGCTTTGTGGGCAACAGTAAGGTAAGTTGTGCAACTCTAGACTTATATGTTATAAGTCCGGCCCATGATTGAATCTCATTCCAACTTGGATTCTAATTACTCCAATTTAGTCTGCTCTATGTGTGCGACTGTAACGCCCTTATTATTATTTCTATTCATGTTTTCGGAATTAGATTACAACAATAATAGTAAGCACATCACGTAATATATTTATTAAAAACTTAAAATTATACTTTGTAATATTTTATAAAAGTATGAGCCTGTCAAGATGTAATAATAATTTACACATGCTATAGAGTTTATACTAATGTACATAATAGTATAAATACATATTTTGTGCCTTATAGACATCTTTCCATACAACCATTATACAAACATTCAAATCCAAAAGAAATAAAATAAATATCCTCTTCAGCTCGTATCCTGATGCTATAAGTGCTGAACCTAGAATTATCATGGAATACATAATAATAATTGGGTGAGAATATAACTTCTCAGTATATTCTATTATGAAAAACAATGCCATCATAATAATTTCAGCTGTTTGGGAAAATTTCACATTCTTTAAAATTTTAAAGAAATAATTAAATACATTTATACGTTTAATTAGGAAGGTGGCAAACCGCCAAATTTGTTCCTTCCTCTTCCTGAAATAGAATTTCATTTAATAGTTTTTGAAATATCCATCATCAATAGTATATACTACATTCACAAATAATTTATAAAAACAAATTTCAATCACAATACTATAATGTGAAATTGATTAAGATATTCAGGCATACATTTAATTCATAGTCATAACATACTAATTCAATTAAATTTTTCAGTGCTCAATTAAATTCTTATTCATCAAATTATTGCCTATCCTACAGAACCTATATATCAAGCATCACAAGGATGGGAGCCACTTCATATAGCTCGGGTCCTATATTCTTCTGGTAGGGAGTGATTCAGAGCCTTGCACTACCACTAGTATCCTATGGTGAAATTAATACGTGATCATTATACTAATATTATGAGGAATTTATTTAAGAACATAGGATCCCCCTCCCTCACAAGAGGTCATTTCCATGGTTCAAATGGAATTTCGAATACCCTGCCCTCATACAGGATCGTCTCCGAAATCTACAATTCTAAAATAAAACATAGTTCGTGTAACATGCAAATACAGATATCTAGATATATCTTAGATATACAAAGATATATAAAGATAACCAGTACTAGAGACGTCACTTCTACATACTAAATACTAACATATATCCATAATCACCACTGAGTAATTATAGAAAGCCTTGAGAAATTATGGAAAAACTTAAACCTCATACATATATATACAAACTTAGCCACAAGAGGGCTTATTGCAATACATATAACATAAAATATACAGAACAAATATAAACTGATTACATAAGTTTTGTCTATATAAAGTAATAAAAACTACTCTAGTATTCATGCTTTATCTTCTTACCCTAAGCTGGGTCTATACCATCATACCTGTGCCTGCGCCTGGATTTACATGGAAGAACAACTAAGGTGAGAATTAACATTCTCAGTAAAAACAATTCTAATACCAGCTAACTATAACATTGTATATAACAATTATATAACAAATGCTATAATTCTAACATAGGAGTTTCCTCCTCTTTTCTCATAACTGCACACTACCAAGTAGTGTGATAACAACCGATAGCATACACACTATTAGTATATACAATGCCTATACAGCTGTAAATACCAACAGTGACGGATAATGCCCATACAACTATATGTAAATGCAATGAGAATGATATGTAATATGAATATGCCTAAGAAGACCCTAAAAGTATGTGGATGAAATGCATATGTTGGATTTTGTTTTGAAATGCATGCAGAAGTTTATGTTAAAAACAAGGAAGTTTGCTAGGAACTAGTTCAGTATATCATGCAGTGGTAAATAGTGGGAAAGCTCATCCTCACATTACACATATCCTGGCACGTTGAGAAATTCGGGCTTTATCCTTGCTCAAAGAGCGTCTTTGGATTTTCCACTTATCTCCTTTGGCCTTGCCACTGTCGAGACATTAGGGTTATGACCTTCTCAAAAGTCCTTCCGACACCCATCTATCTCCTTTTGTCTCTATGAATGAACATCAAAGGATACTCACTAAGATTAATACTACTTGACCAATTCGTAGACTTACATACGTACTTATATACTTAGTTCTTTTACGACCTAAAAATATTCTACTAGGAACTTTGGCTTCTTGTGTTTACACTTTGTAATGAGGAGAATCTGTAACCTCATACTACATGTAACCCTAGTAATTAGTTAGAAATACTTGTCCCCTTAGGAACTTCTCCGATTCCTTACCTTCTTAGCTAAATGACTTTTCGTCATATAAAGTCATATTCTTTGGTAAACACTACCAAACCATTTCTCATGTACCTAAACATCACCTCATCACTCATATCTTTTAAGTGATTTCTAATGCAACACTATGCTGCTGACGTGTTATGTACTCACCTATGGCACACCACTAATCTTAGTTGCACTAAGGTTCTTACTCTTCACATACATACTAGATTAACTAACTAGTGTGTGAAAAGCTTAGTGTTATATTTATCTCTTACATAACCACCATCTTAACTTTCCTATAGACTCAGCTCATGCTAGTGAAAGAGTCTATTTTAACTAATGTCTCATCTAGCATGGCTTGAGGAAATAAATGAGCATTTCTCTAAAACTTTGCATACTTAACTCAACTTTAATTAAAGCAAGTAATTCATGCATCTAGATAAGTATAACATACTTATTCTTCTTGTATCTAGCTTTACTTTCCATCACACTTCTAGTAGTAACCTATGCTACACCAGTGTGCTTAAGGTTCCAGATACCTCTTTAGTTATTCATAACTCAAGGAATGCTTAAGGACTTAAACTTCCATACTTTCATTTGTATTTAAGGAAGTAAATCCCCTTCATCTTAAAATTCTAACTCATCTTTACTAATAAAGGAGTTATTGCACATTTTTGCTATACCTTATGATTATGACAACTTATTAGTCACAATTCATCTTATTGTGTATTTAGCAATGCACAAAGTCCCACTTAACTAGAGACTTAGTACATAAACATTCCCTCCTTGGAACTAATACACAACCTTATCTCCACTCAAGTGAATCTAATGCAAGAGTGGTTCTTACTTGCAACTCTTTGTTGCTTAAGGTTCTAGGTACCTTCCTAAGGTAATCCACTACTCTTGGATCTCCTAAGGTTCATACCTTTCTTATTCTCTGCTAAAGTAAATACTACTATTCATCCTAGTATACTTATCTCCATTGCACTATCTCTTCACATCTTGAGTGATATCTATTGCAATGTTAAGTTGCCTAAGGTGCAATGTCCTTACTTAAAGCAAACCTTTCCTTTAGGATGCTTAAAGGCCTATGCTTTCTCATACTTGATAGGTAACTATTTTTCACTTGAAAATATCCCTATTTGTGCCTTAACACACTTTAGGAAACATATATAAATGATTCCATTTACTCTAGAACTTCAAAACATCCAAGGTGATACTTTTGAGGTTCCAGGGCTCCACGCCGCGACACAACTTTGTGCACGCCGTGGCACCCAAGCCATGGGTTTCACTACTGGGCAAAACAACACTCTCACACCGCGGCACAACTTTGTGCATGCTATGGCGCACGTAGCAAAATCATGCTCATGTCGTGGAGCTTATATCAGAAGCCAAATTCTGCAGAACCGTGGTACTATTCCATTAGTCAATTTCTTACTTCCAGTCACTCTTTGATCGGTTTTCTAGTGATTTCTAGCACCAATGTAGGCCCCTAAACTTATTGTAACTCAATTACAACTTATGGATTCTCTTAGGCATAGATCTAGGTCCAAATCACATAATTCAACCATTGTCAAAATCCTAAAACCATGGATCCTAATGGTTGATCTTGAGCCATAAACGACTCTCTTAGCTTTACTAAGCTTAAACTAACCTTACTTAACTCTTGGAAACCAAGAATCCAGATAGGAACTTGGATTTGGCTCTCCAAATCCATTTCTCCCATCTCAAACCCTAACCTCTTTCAAGAGCAACAAAGAAAGGAAGAGATAGATAGAAACCCCTTACCTCTTGAAGACTTTTGATCCTGAAGCCTTGAACTTGATCCTTTAGCTTCCTCTTTGGATCTTCTTCCTCTCCTTCTCCCTTTTTTCCCCTTTCTCTTTTTCTCCCTTTTCTTTCTTTTCTTTCTTTCTCTATTTTTCTTCATTTTGCCAAGAGAGAAGAGAGAAATAGAGGGTGGGAGGTGGAAGGAATTAAGGGAAAAGATTAACTTAAGTTTCTATACTGAAACTTATATCTGCTAAGGACATCCGAATTATGCTAATTCAAGTTTTTCAGCTTCCAACAACTTTAGAATAAATCATAGGATTCATCTAAATTATTATTTCACCATTTTCATCATTTTCTATATCCGTTGCTAGTCATTCGGTATTAAAACGCACAACCAATATGCCTAAAAATACTAAACTGACTCTGATTCTCTTGAAACTTTTACCACATCTTACTTGACTTATTTGTGACCTAGAAACAAACTCTCTATGTTTATTTCTTTCAACTTAGTAACTTATGCTAGTATCTAAGCCATTTTAAGCTACTTTTTAACTTCTGTGTTACAACAAAGTGCCTAAACGAACTCAGTTTGTCACAAAACTTCACTGGCATGCTAAACAAGTCAAATGCTATCTTTGGTGACCATTCACCAGTCTAACATGTGTTTAAGAGTATTACATTTCTTCCCTCCTTTTAAAAATTGTATCCCCAAAATTGCTCACCTCAAGCAAACAATTCTAGTTAAACAAAACTCTACATGGAACTTCTGCTTCCATGCAATCCTTTTTTAGTACTAGCTTCTCCCAACCACCTTCTCTCGAGGAGACCTGCTTACCTTAAAGCTCTTGATCCCTCTACTTATGGATGGTAAGCTGTACTAAAACATAACTTAGCTTTGAACTCCTTCTTATAAGGCTTCCAAAATCTGACGTGAATCTAATATCTCTATCAAACACTACATCCACTGAAACTTTATGCACTTTAACTATCTTCTTCAAAAGTAGTTAAAGTATCTTATCTAGAAAATAGCTAACTATACTTGGCAAAAGATGGGTAGATTACTTAATCTCACCACTCTTACCAATAACTCAATATATTCTATTATGTTCTTTAACATACTCTGCCACCATACATCTTCCTTAACTCTTGGAAAACCTTAGTAGCCTCTTAATAGATGGTATACTTTCTCTAGTGAGCTTCCTCTAGAATCCTTTTCTTGATTTTTGACCCTCTTGGAAAACAAAGTTATCTCTAACCTTTATCGTTCCCTCTTAGTCATAACAAAATCCTTTAGGGTTCCTTAGAAGATCTGCTCACACTTGTCCCTTAGAGCTTCATTCTCCCCCTGAGCTTCAAAGAAACCTGAGTCTTTAGGCCTCTTACTATATGCACCTTGCTCACTGAGAGACTATCTGGAATCATAGTCACCACTAGACTCAAACTCTCGAAAACTCTCAAGAAATTCATTCTCTTGGGCTATCATTTGGAACACCTGTAGGAATTTCCTACCTAGTGCATTGACCACTTCTTTGGCCTTACCCGAATGATATCTCAACTCAAGGTTGTGAGCCTTGAAAAACTTTATCCATCTATTCTGCTTCATGTTTAACTTCCTATGACCAACAAGCATCTTGAGCTATCATGATCGCTGAGCACCTCAAACTAAACTCCTTATGAGTTATGTCTCCAATTCTGTAAGGTAATCACCAATATAATTAATTCCAAATCATACCTAGGGTAGTCCTTCTCTTGTAGACTTAACTGCCTTGATGTGTAGGCATCTACCTACCTCTATTGCATCAAACACACCTTAGTCCCATCTTCGAAGTATATCTGACTACCTCAAAGTTCTTACGGGAGTTTGGAATTACCAAAACTAACGTAGTAATCAACCTTCTCTTCTACTCTTAGAAAACAAACTCACCATCTCAAGTCCATTACTGAGTACTACCTCCCTTAACTGGCTTAAACCAGGTAGCACTAACTTAGAAAATCCACTGATAGATTCTCTGCTCTTGGATACAATGGCTATTCTACCCATTGTACCTCTACTTAAACTCTACTAGAATTCTCTGCAATTTCTATCTTGAGAAGTTACATGGCCCTTAAACTGTACCACTTGTAATCCAAAACTGATTTTCGGCTTACTTGGCACTTAACCACTTCTTCTTTTTAAAAGTTTCCAAAACTACCTTTGACATACTTTTCATATCCTTTCGTAATCCTAGAAAACTCTCAAAGATCTACTCTTCTTTACTTTGTTTTTATAACAACCAAGTCTTAGATCATTTCCTAAGAAAATTCAAAGCTTCTCTCAACTGATCTACCTGATCATCCTTCTTTTAGACAAAGACATTTATTCTTGATATTCCCTTTATTCAACTTGCCTTTAACTTAAGGCACAGTCTCACACACTAACTAAACAAGAACAAAACATCATTTGTCTCTCTAAAACAACCAAACCATACCAACAAGGTAAACAAAGTAGATTCACAAAGTAAATCAACATGATCTACAAAGTAAATCTATACTCTTCTTATACACACCTTAAAAGATTTCTCTTTACATGTATTCTCATCTCATACCAAGTTGGAAGATTTTGTCGTTTCCTTTTTCCAAGAACCATCTCCCTTACGATGTTCTGGTTACTCACTTATGCAGCACACAGATTACCCATCAAGCACGGTCTACATCCATGTATCTTACCACATCTAGCACATCTTGGTGACTTGAAGCTTGATTTACCTTTTTTCTTAGGGTTGTTCATCTAAAAGTAACCTTATTGATCTCAACATCTGATCTTTTCCTCTTTAGGAACCTTCTAACTCTTGTTCCATCAAGGCTCTGAGATTATCTACTTATACAACTCTGCATTCACTGACTAGAGCAAAGAAGTCCATAACCTCCTTTTTACATTGCAACTCCTTTAATGCCCTCTCGAAGTTCTACTTCAAATTTTACTCACTTCCAGTCTTCATCTGGGTTGGACATAAAATAAGAAAAGAACTTCTAACATTCTTTGAATTGCTTCTCATACCGGTCTTCAATAATATCCCCTTGCTCTAACTTTAGGAATTCCTATTCCTTTGCTTTCTAGAACTCAAGGGAATAATACTTATCTAGAAATGTAACTCTAAACACCTCTCAGGTGGTTCGAGTACCAACCATCTCTAGTAACCTCTCTGCTTCATCTCATCAGCTTTCGGCTTCTCTTACTAACCTTTACGAAGCAAGGTCACCTTCTGTTCATCAACACATGCCATGACCTCAAAGATCTCTCTCATCACATGAAGTCATCCTTCGGTTCTAACAAAACCAAACTCTCCCTTCAAGAACAAAGGAGTAACTTCCCTGAACTCTGAGAAATACTGATCTCTCAAAAGTTCCTTCTAGTCCCCGCAACTAACTATGTGAGTACTATTCTATCGCTTCTGATAGACTTCTACTAATGGTAGTCTGCTCTCTCAATACAGCAGACATTTCTCTAAGAGCTTTGGTTATCTCCTCCTTTACCAGTCTCCTAGTCTCATAGGTTCGCCTGGTAGTTGCCATAGTTTCATGTACACACAGAACATTACATATTGAGTTAGCTAGGCTCAATATTATGTAACTATGTGACAGTAGCTATTAGCACACATACCAAAGGCTAGTCATGCAATTCCATCTGCATATCTCAAAAAGATATTAAAGAATGCATAACTTTCTACTAAACTGCTACTCATGCTTAAGCATAGTCAGTCCATATCACGGCTCAACAAGATGAACTGCTCTGATACCATAATGTAACATCCTAATACAGACATCTAGATATATCTTAGATATACAGAGATATATAAAGATAACCAGTACTAGAGACGTCACTTCTACATACTAAATACTAACATATATCCATAATCACCACTGAATAATTATAGAAAGCCTTGAGAGATTGCGAAAAAACATAAACCTCATACATATATATACAAACTTAGCCACAAGAGGGCTTATTGTAATACATATAACATAAAATATACAAAATAAATATAAACTGATTGCATAAGTTTTGTCTATATAAAGCAATAAAAACTACTCTAATTTTCATGCTTTATCTTCTTACCCTAAGCAGGGTCTGTACCATCATACCTGTGCCTATGCCTGCGCCTGGATTTACATGGAAGAACAACTAAGGTGAGAATTAACATTCTTAGTAAAAGCAATTCTAATACCAGCTAGCTATAACATTGTATATAACAATTATATAACAAATGTTATAATTCTAACATAGGAGTTTCCTCTTCTTTTCTCATAACTGTACACTACCAAGTAGTGTGATAACAATTGATAGCATACACTCTGTTAGTAAATACAATGCCCATACAACTGTAAATACCAACAGTGATGGACAATGCTCATACAATTGTCCGTAAATACAATGAGAATGATATGTAATATGAATATGCCTAAGAAGACCCTAAGAGTATGTGGATGAAATGCATATGTTGGATTTTGTTTTGACAAGTTATTGGTCACAATTCATCTTATTGTATATTTAGCAATGCACAAAGTCCCACTTAACTAGAGACTTAGTACATAAACATTCCCTCCTTGGAACTAATACACAACCTTATCTCCACTCAAGTGAATCTAATGCAAGAGTGGTTCTTACTTGCAACTCTTTGTTGCTTAAGGTTCTAGGTACCTTCCCAAGGTAATCCACTACTCTTGGATCTCCTAAGGTTCATACATTTCTTATTCTCTACTAGGATGAATACTACTATTCATCCTAGTATACTTATCTCCATTGCACTATCTCTTCACATCTTGAGTGATATCTATTGCAACGTTAAGTTGCCTAAGGTGCAATGTCTTTACTTAAAGCAAACTTTTCCTTTAAGATGCTTAAAGGCCTATGCTTTCTCATACTTGATAGGTAACTATTTTCCACTTGAAAATATCTCTATGTGTGCCTTAACACACTTTAGGAAACATATATAAATGATTCCATTTACTCTAGAACTTCAAAACATCAAAGGTGATATTTTTGAGGTTCCACGGCGCCACGCCGCTGCACAACTTTGTGCACGCCGCGGCGCCCAAGCCATAGGTTTCATTACTGGGCAAAACAGCACTCTCACGTCATGACACAACTCTGTGCACGTTGTGGCGCACGTAGCAAAATCATGCTCACGCCGTGGCATGACACTCTCACGCCGCGGTGCTCATATCAAAAACCAGATTCTACAGAATTCTGTAGAATCGTGGTACTGTTCCATTGGTCAATTTCTTACTTCCAATCACTCTTTGATTGGTTTTCTAGTGATTTCTAGCACCAATCTAGGCCCCTAAACTTGTTGTAACTCAATTACAACTTATGGATTCTATTAGGCATAGATCTAGGTCCAAATCACATAATTCAACCATTGTCAAAATCCTAAAACCATGGATCCTAATGGTTGACCTTGAGCCATAAATGACTCTCTTAGCTTTACTAAGCTTAAACTAACCTTACTTAACTCTTGGAAACTAAGAATCCAGATAGGAACTCGGATTTGGCTCTCCAAATCCATTTCCCCCATCTCAAACCCTAACCCCTTTCAAAAGCAACAAAGAAAGGAAGAGATAGATAGAAACCCCTTACCTCTTGAAGACTCTTGATCTTGAAGCCTTGAACTTGATCCTTTAGCTTCCTCTTTGGATCTTCTTCCTCTCCTTCTCCCTTTCTTCCCCTTTCTCTTTTTCTCCTTTTTCTTTCTTTTCTTTCTTTCTCTGTTTTTCTTCATTCTGCCGAGAGAGAAGAGAGAAATAGAGGGTGGGATGTGGAGGGAATTAAGAAAAAAGATTAACTTAAGTTTCTACACTGAAACTTATATCTGTTAAGGACACCTGAATCATGTTAATTCAAGTTTTCCAGCTTCCAACAACTTTAGAATAAATCATAGGATTCATCTTAATTATTGTTTCACCATTTTCATGATTTTCTATATCTGCTGCTAGTCATTCGGTATTAAAACGCACAACTAGTATGCCTAAAAATACCAAACTAATGCTGATTCTCTTGAAACTTTTATCACATCTTACTTGGCTTATTTGTGACCTAGAAACAAACTCTCTATGTTTATTTCTCTCAACTTAGCAACTTATGCTATTATCTGAGTCATTTTAAGTTACTTTTCAACTTCTGTGTTGCAACAAAGTGCCTAAACGAACTCAGTTTGTCACAAAACTTCACTGGCATGCTAAACACGTCAAATGCTACCTTTGGTAACCATTCACCAGTCTAACATGTGTTTAAGGGTATTACAATTCGCACAAAAATAAGGATACTAAGTAGGAAAGCATGGACAAATTACCTTCCCATTCAAGGATAATTGTTCAATTCTTATTCTTATTTCAAATTCAATTATAAGAGCAATGATTATTTTATTACTCCTTCAAGCTCAACCTTATGAATTAAGTAAGTATATTCAATGCAAAACCTAGCTCAACTTGAATGATCAAGGAGCATTATAACAAATTCCATCATCAAAATTCACAACTTTCAACAATATACAATGTCCAACTCATTTAATTCATAATAAAGTATTTAATTATATTTCAAACAAATACAAGTCTTTTTTATACACATCCATAATGCATGGAGGTTTCCACATCTCCATTAGTTTCCAATTCAACCTATATGGCCCTCACAAGAGCAAATATACATTTCCAACATAACAATTCATATTCAAGATACCTTATACCATCAAGAAAATGGAAACAAATCATAATCTCACAAAACAATCCATATACAATATAGAAGCATATATACGTCCAAGCTTAGGTCATGGCCATGCCTCATTCAAATGGTCATGATCATAAATTCATTCTCTAATCAACATTTCTATAATCAATTCAGCTAACAATTAGTCTAATAATTCAAAAGGTTACACAAATCAACCAAAAAAAATGGTAACTTCACTAGGGTTTGGCCTTGAGCCCTAGTTCCAAAGCTTCAAAATTTTTACTTCAAAACATCACAATCAATTTACAACAAAAATAGAATATAGAAGAAATCATTTACAGAAGAAACATTTTTACAGCAAAAATATAATACAACAAAAATCATTTACAAAAGAAACGGTTTATAGCAGAAACAGAAAATAACAAAAAAATTTACAGCAAAAATAGTTTACGGTAAAAACAAAAAATAGCATAAATCATTTATAGCAGAAATAGAAAATAGCAAAAATCATTTATAGCAAAAACAAAAAACAACAGAAATAATTTACAAAAGAAATAAAAAATAGCAAGAATCATTTACAGTAGAAACAGAAAATAACAGAAATCATTTACAGTAGAATCAAAATACAACAAAAACATTTTACAATAGTAAAAATAATAGCAAACAACAACAGTAAAATAGCAACAACAATAGCCATAAACAACAGTAAAAACAGTAACAAATAGCAGCAAAATCAACAGCAAAAATAGTAGCAAACAACCCCTACCTTAAGCCTTTAGCATGTCACCACTTTCTTCCCTTTCTTGCCTTTAACTTCCTCTTCTTGCTTCTTGATTTCTAATTAATTTTGCTTGTATTTTATCTCCTTTATTGGTGTTGTTTCACGTCCAGCAAATAACAGAGAAGAAGAGAGAAAGATAAGACGGGAATTGAGTGGAAGAAAAGATGTAGAGATTGATATAGAATTATCTAGACTTGGGCGGCTAATTTTGACCAAGTTATAACTTAAGTTTTGATGCAGGAACTTTTATATCTGCTAAGCATCCTTTAGTTTTTCCAATACCAAGATTTCAAGTTACCATAGGTATTAAGGAAAATTTTAGGACTCAACCTAGTCCTTGGATTTAATTTTTCACAATTCTCCATATACCGCTATTTATTAATTAAGCTTTATTACTCAGTCTTAAGTTAAATTAAACCGCGGATTGAGTAATTATGTTTACTAATGCTTATCATAGTTGGTATTTTATACCAATATATTCTCCATATTTTACTTGTCATTTTCATAAAATTTCATAATTTTCTGAGATACTTAACTGTTTCATTAATTTCTTATCGGTATCCTTAAAAATACCAAACTTGCTCTGTTGTTACTCCAAAATTTTCTACAACTCCTATTAGTAGTTCTTAGCTAAGAAATAAATTTTTCATATTTATTTCCATCATATCAATTAATTTAGCAGATACTTTAATTATTTTCTTGTATTCAGTGTTATGGAATTACGCTCAAACTAGTTCAGAAAATTATCTGAATTAACAGATACTCTTATCAGCCATACTAAGCTTTTATAACCCTAATTAGGATTATTAGGTTAAGGGGAATGTTACAATTCTCCCCCCATTTTTATAAATTTTGTCCTCAAAATTTTTCTTACCTCATTCGAAAAGTCTGGGATAATTCTGCACTATGTTGGATTCTAGTTCCCATGTGGTTTCCTTCGAGTCACCACCATCCCACAACACCTTCACCAAAGGAACTTGTTTTTCTCTAAGCTCTTTAACACCTCTATCCATGATCCTCACAAGTTTCACTACATAAGTTAAATCATCTTTTAACTGTATTGATTCATTTTCTATGATATGTGAAGGATTCAGATTATACTTTTGAAGTTGGGAAACATGAAAAACATTGTGAAGGTTTGACAAACTGGGTGGTAAAGCAATCTAGTAAGCAACAAGTCCGATTCTTTTTAGGATTTGGAAAGGACCAAGAAATCGAGGATTCAACTTTTTAGCTTTAATGTCTCTACCAACCCCCGTAATAGGAGTGACTCTAAGGAACACATGTTCTCTTTCTTTAATTTCCAAAGGTCTTCTTCTCTCATCTGCATAACTCTTTTGCTTACTTTGGGCAACTAATAACCTATCCCTGATCCTTTTGATTTGCTCAGTAGTTTGTTGTACTATTTATGGACCTAGGATGGTTTGTTCTCCAATTTCATACCAACATAGAGGTGATCTACATTTTCTACCATAGAAGGCTTCATATGGTGTCATACCTATACTGGAATGATAACTATTATTGTAGGCAAATTCTACAAAAGGTTGGAACCTATCCCAACTACCCTGTTATTCTAACACACAAGCTCTAAGCTTGTCTTCAAGGGTCTGGATAGTTCTTTCAGTTTATCCATCTGTTTGCGGATGATATGTTGTACTGAAATTTACTTTAGTTCCAAATACCTTTTGTAGGGCTCCCCAAAATCTAGATGTGAATCTAGGATCCCTATCAGATATTATACTCGAGGGAATACCATGCAGTCTCACTATCTCTTGGATGTATAATTGAGCTAACTTATCTAATGAATAATTAACTCTTATTGGCAGAAAGTGCACAGACTTTGTTAACCTATCCACTATAACCTAAATTGCATCATGACCTAACTGAGTTCTAGGCAATTCTGTTACAAAATCCATTGAAATACTTTCTCACTTCCATTCTGAGATTTCTAAGGGTTGCAAAGGACCAGAAAATTTTTTATGCTTTATCTTGACCTTTTGGCATACTAAACAAATGGACACATATTTGTTTTCCCTTTTTAAGGCCGCAAGTGCACGGATCGCACTTGTAATATAGCTAGGAGTTGGATATCGTTCCCACGAGGATGTTGGCTTCCAATGCTAAGTATCAACCAATAGCTTATATAAATTCTATCCAAGAACATATAAAATAAGGGAAAGTGCAGTAAAACTAATCTAAAGACATAAAAGTGATAAATGAAAGTAAAGATAATGGTTTAGAGATTTAGGGAATCCTTTTTCATCTCATACTTCAATTAATGCTATGTAATCCTTATAAGCAATATTAATGAATAGTTAAGTTAGTTTGAGAATCTGATTTAGTTAAAAGCCTATGTCTAGCGCAATCAACCATAGCTTTATTTACCTAATTCACTATGTTTCCATGAGAACTAGTGCAAATTCTACTCATTAAGATCTATTCTCAAACATATGTTATGCATGGTTAAGAGGTATATTTCTATCCCATTAGCAAATCAACTTATCCAAGCCAATTGAACTCTCCAAACATGCATCAACCATACATATGATCTCAAATCCAAATTCCTATGTCTATGTTCATCAGATTTCAACAAATCACTTAACAGCTAATCAAACTATCAAGAGCATTAAGAACTATATGATTAAACAAAACCAAACATCAATATATACTTAAAGTAATACAAAATCATTAATATTCATACAAGGATTCAAAGTAATCCCTAAATACAGCTCAGCTACATCATGAAACACGAAAATCTATCACAAAAGTCATGTTCATGGAAGATAGAAGAGAGAAAAGAGAAGGAAGAAGGAAAGAAGCTCATGGATATGATATTTGATGCTTGAATCTCCTTCTATGAAGAAAATGACATCGAACCTTGGCTCCCTTGGCTTCCTCAGCCTCCAAAATATTAATTCTAGCCGCAGCTTCTCTAAAACCTAAAAAGCTCTCCAAAAACTCTCTGAAAAATTTGTTAAAATTGTTACCAAGTGGCCTCAATACTCAAGAGGGGGGGTGAATTGAGTATGTAAAATATTTTCGTAAATCTTTCGCAAAACGTTTGATTAACAATTTTTGTTGAAGCTATTAGATGATTGAAGTGAATAGATAAATGAGATTGAATACTTCACTCACAAATAAACAACTCAAGATAGAAAGAATTCAAGCAAAGCAAAATATTAAACTCAACTCAAGCAAATATAATTAAAGCACAAAGTAAAGAGATAGAGTTGAGAAGAACAAACACAAGGATTTATCTTGGTTCAGCCACACCTTGTGACCTACGTCCAGTCCTCAAGCAAACCACTCGAGATTTTCCACTAAACTTCAAGCTTGAACGGGTGCTTGAGAACCTTTACACAAAAGAGCACTCAACTCCTTGGGATGCCTCACCCTTGAGCTTGAGCCTCAAAGCAGGGATACCTCACCCCCTTTACAACCTTTGAAGGATGCCTCACCTTCAACAAGGGATGCCTCACCCTTTACAATCTTTGAGAGATACCTCTCTTTTTCTCTAGAGGGATACCTCACCCCCTTTACAAAGAATCAAATGTTTACAATATGAAACTCTCACATGAGAGTAGATTACACAAATTGAAGCCCTATGATGCTCTTCAAGAATATCTCACAATATATACAAAAACAGAGCAAAAGTGATTTAAGGATGAATCTCGGATTATAGTGATTGAAAGACGTTTCTCAATTGTTGGTTAGCCACAAATGGTGCCCCAAGAGGAGGATTTATAAGTTTGTGGAACAATAGAGCCGCTGGGGGCTTTAATGGGCAACATTAAAAGCCAAATAATATAGCCGTTGGGCTTGTCAGAATGCTGGTAATCGATTACAGGGTTCTGGTAATCGATTACATGACAGTTAGAACGTGTTCTTGGCTTTCTGGGTATGTGGTAATCGATTACACGCCCTCTGACTTCATGGTAATCGATTACAATATTGATGTAATCGATTACATGGCCCTTTTGATTGTGTTCTTGGCTTTCTGGGAACATGGTAATCGATTACATGACTTGTGTAATTGATTACACGTTCTCGATTTTTTACGGTAATCGACATGTGGATGGTGTAATCGATTACAAGGCTTCTGTTTAGCTTGTAATCGATTACTAAACCTTGGTAATCGATTACACTATACTTTAAACTCATTTTTCAAGCTTTAAAATGGATTTATATCATTCTTAACTTTAGAAAACATGGATTAAACAATATAGAACATTGTTTTGCATGATCCAAGGTAAAAGAAGTTCTCTTTTAGGAATTGATCTTTGAAAACCATATTGATTCAAATCATTTTTTTGAAAAACCATTTGAGTATAATTGAGATACCTTGAGAGCATTTCACATTGATGTTCTAAGACCTATATCTAATATACCTCTTTTGATCTTGGTCTTCTTCTCTTGGTCTTGATCTTGAACTTTTCTTTTGATCTTGGTCTTTTCTTTTGATCTTGGTCTTCTTCTCTTGGCTTTGTTATCATCAAAAACTTATTTGATATGCTTCATGACATAAGCATTCACATTCTACCCTTTTTGATGATGACAAAATAAACATTGAAAATAGAAAAATATTTGCATTCATTTATCTATCAGAGATTAAGCGCAACTCTCCCCCGTAATGTATGCATGAGATAGGATAAATGATTTTCATGTAAAAGCACAAAGCTCCCCCGTACACATGCAACATATTTCACTAACCTCTCCCCCGTTGGCATTATCAAAAACAACATAAGCATTCAGCATTGTATAAACATTTCAGCCCAGCAGGATCAATATCAGAGTATGAACGGTTTAGCACAACAATTTGTGATGCCAATAGCAAATGCATATGAAAAAGAAATCGTAGATAATAATTATCATTTATGCCAACAGAATTCAGAGTCATATATAAGAGCAAATGGGGTTAGATAAAGATTAAGCATAAGGAAAGCATCATGAAAAGGCTTGATGGCAGATAAAAAGGTATAACCCATGAATTTTTGCCTTTTAAAAATCTGTGTAATCGATTACAATGTCTGTGTAATCGATTACGCATGTTCTGGATTCCTGGTAATCGATTACATATGTGGTGTAATCGA
Source organism: Ormosia emarginata (assembly GCA_029884605.1). Classification (NCBI taxonomy): domain Eukaryota; kingdom Viridiplantae; phylum Streptophyta; class Magnoliopsida; order Fabales; family Fabaceae; genus Ormosia; species Ormosia emarginata. The sequence goes on from JAQQTP010000088.1 coordinate 40,630,019, forward strand.
TTACATGCCTTCTGGAAATGTTGTAATCGATTACATTGAAGGTGTAATCGATTACCTGCTTTCTGACTTGGCTTGGAACGCTTGGCAGATCCTTTGTAATCGATTACAAAGGTATTGTAATCGATTACCAGTTTACTAAAACTCAGTTTTTGCATTTCAAACAGAGAAGGATCAATTTTAAACCTTTCAAATTAGTTCCAAAGCATTCCAAATCAATTTCGAACATCATGTAGGCATATAATCCAACCAGATTGTGATCCAAAACACATAATCATGTAAATTTGCTACTTTTACCAAGAATTACACCCTTTTGATGGATTGGTGAAGTTTTTGAGCTTTTTGAGGCTCTTTGGCATGATGTTGTACCTGCAAAATAGCTAAAGGGGAACCTCCAATACTCAAGTCAGTATTCGATTCACAATTGATTAAATCAAGGTGGTTATGCAGTAAAAACACTCTATTAAGCAGCAAATTTCAGATTATGCAGCAGGAAAATAGATTATGTAGAGGAATCATGCATTATGCAGAAAAATTGCATTTTATGCAGCAAATGAGTTCATTATGCAGCAGAAATGAGATTATGCAGAAAATTATGCATCAAAATTGTGCAGCAAGAGTTTAGATGCATGATTGATCTAATATGCCAAGTTCAAAGATGTTTCATATCAAATATGCTATTTCAAACAAGAAATGAACTTATCCAGCATATTATTACATATAAAGATATTTTCAAGATATAAAGCTTAGAAAAAAAAATACAATTTTAAAACAAGGCATAGAACAAGTCTCCACTTATCCAAAAATTGTAAAACCAAGCTTCTTGGAGACAAGGAAGAGAACTTGGAGTAATTTCTAATCTTGTGCTTGCAGCAGCCACTTTTGATATTCCAAAGTCCGTTCTTGGCCTTCAAGCACACCTACAACACACTTTAATTTTTGGCTTTTGGTACCCAAATTCTCTTGGGTCCTTGTGTGTTAATGTTAGGCAAGGTGCCCTTAGGGATCCAAACCATTTTAGTTCCAATCTTGTTATTGATATTCTTCCTCACATTACAAGTTAATGCACTATGTCCTTTCTTACCACAATAAAAACACTTTATAAAAGGACTTGTTAATGAACTTGAGGGAACAAAGAAATTCTTGTAAAGTTTTTATTGATTTTTGGGATTGTACCCTAAACCAGCCTTTTGAAACACACATTTTTGATTCCACAGCAATATGTTCAAATTATCTCTTCCAAGGGTAAATTTTGAAAGAGTATTTTTCAAATCTTCAATTTCCTTTTCAAAAGTTTTACATGATGAGCAAGAAAAGGATGTAGATGCATTATCAAGTAAAGAACATGTTAAGCATGAGGAATTTGCATCAATGAGTCCAAGAGTTTCATTTTCAATTTTAAGTTCCTTAATTTCCTTGTTTAAAATAGAGATTTTGTTTTCAAAAGAGGAAATTGTTTTCTTGGATGATGAAACAAGTTTTGCAAGTCTCATAGATTCATTATGCAATTCTTCAAATGCATCTTGCAATTCATCATAGGAAGAAGAAGAATTTGATTCAAAATTAGAGGATGTTACCTCTATGTCGTCTTCATCTTCCTCTTCTTCTCTAGCCATGAAACATAGATTGGCTTCGTCATTGTCCGAACTATCGGTTGAATCCATGTCATTATCATCCCAAGCTATGTAGGCTCTTCTTTCTTTCTTTTCCTTTGAGTACCTCTTTTCATACTTCTCCACTTTCCTTTGATAGATTGGGCACTCCATCTTCATGTGTCCCAATTCTCCACATTCATAGCATTTAGGAGTGGTTGAGGTTCCTTCCCCTTTGTGATAGGCATTCTTTGAGGGAAAGGCAGGTCTTCTTTGAGCTCCATTCTTTTTGAAGAATCTTCCAAACTTCTTTACTAGAAGGCTAAGATTCTCTTCACTAATTTCCAAGCCATCCCCATCATCATCATCATCATTATTGATCAAAGAGGAGGTGGACTTGAGAGCAATTCCCTTCTTTTCCTTCTTGTCATGCTTCTCATTTTGATTGAGTCGATTCAGCTCCAACTCATGCTCTTGAAGCTTTCCAAAAAGTGTGGCTAAGGTCATAGTTGCTAGTTTTCTTGATTCTGAAATAGCCGTCACTTTAGGTTGCCAATCCCTGCTTAAATATCTCAACACTTTGTTAATAAGATCTTCATTAGGAAAAGTCTTTCCCAATGAAGCAAGATGATTTATGATATGTGTGAAACATTTTTACATTTCTTGAATGCATTCACCTTGGTTCATTCTAAAAAGTTCATACTCATGAGTGAGAGTATTTATCCTTGATCTTTTCACTTCACTAGTACCCTCATGAGTTACTTGTAAGGTGTCCCACATTTCTTGGGCAGATTTACAATTTGAGACTCTAAAAAACTCATCATACCCCAAAGTAGTGGTAATGATGTTTTTGGCTCTCAAATTATATTGGACCTTCTTTTTATCATCATTCGTCCATTCACTTCTTGGTGTATTAATTCTTACACCATTTAGAACTTGTGTGGGTACAAAGGGACCATTTTCAACAGCATCCCACACATCCAAGTCAATAGCTTCAATAAAAAATTTTATTCTTTCTTTCCAATAAGCATACCCATCCCCATTGAAAAAGGGAGGTTTATAAAGAAAAAAACTTTCATAAAAATCATTTGAAGAGGCCATCACTTTCTCTTGAAGCTACTAAGCTCTTTACACAAGAGCCTAACTCTGATACCACTTGTTACCAAGTGGCCTCAATACTCAAGAGGGGGGTGAATTGAGTATGTAAAATATTTTCATAAATCTTTCGCAAAACGTTTGATTAACAATTTTCGTTGAAGCTATTGGATGATTGAAGTGAATAGATAAACGAGATTGAATACTTCACTCACAAATAAACAACTCAAGATAGAAAGAATTCAAGCAAAGCAAAATATCAAACTCAACTCAAGCAAATATAATTAAAGCACAAAGTAAAAAGATAGAGTTGAGAAGAACAAACACAAGGATTTATCTTAGTTCAGCCACACCTTGTGACCTACGTCCAGTCCTCAAGCAAACCACTCGAGACTTTCCACTAAACTTCAAGCTTGAACGGGTGCTTGAAAACCTTTACACAAAAGAGCACTCAACTCCTTGGGATGCCTCACCCTTGAGCTTGAGCCTCAAAGCAGGGATACCTCACCTTTTCCACTAGAGGGATACCTCACCCCCTTTACAACCTTTGAAGGATGCCTCACCTTCAACAAGGGATACCTCACCCTTTACAATCTTTGAGAGATACCTCACTCTCTTTTTCTCTAGAGGGATACCTCACCCCCTTTACAAAGAATCAAATGTTTACAATATGAAACTCTCACAAGAGTAGATTACACAAATTGAAGCCCTATGATGCTCTTCAAGAATATCTCACAATATATACAAAAACAGAGCAAAAGTGATTTAAGGATGAATCTCGGATTATAGTGATTGAAAGACGTTTCTTAATTGTTGGTTAGCCACAAATGATGCCCCAAGAGGAGTATTTATAAGTTTGTGGAACAATGGAGCCGTTGGGGGCTTTAATGGGCAACATTAAAAGCCAAATAATATAGCCGTTGGGCTTGTCAGAATGCTGGTAATCGATTACAGGGTTCTGGTAATCGATTACATGACAGTTAGAACGTGTTCTTGGCTTTTTGGGTTTGTGGTAATCGATTACATGACTTGTGTAATCGATTACACGCCCACTGACTTCATGGTAATCGATTACAATATTGATGTAATCGATTACATGGCCCTTTTGATCATGTTCTTGGCTTTCTGGGAACATGGTAATCGATTACATGACTTGTGTAATCGATTACACGTTCTCTGACTTTCTGGTAATCGATTATAGGGATGGTGTAATCGATTACAAGGCTTCTGTTTAGCTTGTAATCGATTACTAAACCTTGGTAATCGATTATGCTATACTTTAAACTCATTTTCAAGCCTTAAAACGGATTTATATCATTCCTAACTTTAGAAAACATGGATTAAACAATATAGAACATTGTTTGGCATGATCCAAGGTAAAAGAAGTTCTCTTTTAGGAATTGATCTTTGAAAACCATATTGATTCAAATCATTTTTTTGAAAAACCATTTGAGTATAATTGAGATACCTTGAGAGCATTTCACATTGATGTTCTAAGACCTATATCTAATATACCTCTTTTGATCTTGGTCTTGATCTTTTCTTTTGATCTTGAACTTTTCTTTTGATCTTGGTCTTTTCTTTTGATCTTGGTCTTCTTCTCTTGGCTTTGTTATCATCAAAAACTTATTTGATATGCTTCATGACATAAGCATTCACAAAAATCATATCTATAGGCCTAGAAAATAGAGTCATGCCACAGCGCGTTTACATTTAGGTCACCAACGCCTCGACATTACATGCCTGCGCTGTAGTGTGCAAATTTCTAGCTCTTTGTGCTGCGACGTCAACTACCAAAATGCTTCTTTGGCTTTCTCTTCCAAATTTAGCTCAAATGCTCCATATATCCGCTTGTTTAGAGCCCTTCCTATAATAGAGAAATCACCAACTCATTAACAATTGCAAATCCACTTAATCAATAACAAAGTAAGCACAATTTACTCAGAATCATATAAGAAGGTCTCAGAATTGCATATAACAAATATAAGCACAAAACCTTCCAAATATGCATACAATGAGGACTTAAGTAATCAATGAAAGCATAAATATGGGGCACAAATAACTACATTTTATGGAGTTATCAATATTCTGCTATATCTTTCTTCATACTCGGCCACCAAAACATTTGCTTAAAGTCTTGATACATTTTGGTTATTCCAGGGTGAATGGTGTACTTGCTTTTATGAGCTTCTTCTAAGATCTTTTCTTTAATTTTAGCTTTTTTTGGAACACACATTCTATCTCTAAACATAATCATTCCATCTTATGTTTTTCTGAATTCTTTTTTCTTTCCTAACAAAATGTGTTCACTAACTTCATTCAATTCATCATCTTCCTCTTGTGCAACTTTAATTTGGTTTCTTAATTCATTTTGGATATCTAATCTATTCAAACAGAGACTATGTGGTAACACAGTCACTGCCAAACTCAAGTTTCTAAAACTCTTTATCAATTCCATTTCTTGTATCATCATATAGGACACATGTAGAAGTTTTCTACTCAATGTATCAACTACCACATTAACCTTACCCCGATGATATCTCAATTCAAAGTCATAATCTTTCAAAAATTTCATTCACCTTCTTTGCCTCATGTTTAATTATTTCTGATCAAACCAGTATTTCAAACTTTTATGATCACTAAAGACCTCAAATTTTACACCATACAAGTAGTGTCTCCAAATCTTTAGGGCAAAAACAACTGCTGCTAATTCTAAATCATGGGTTGGATAGTTTTCTTCATGGGGTCTCAGTTACCTTGAAGCATATGCAACTACCCTACCATTCTACATTAAAACACATCCTAACCCCTTTCTTAAGGCATCACAGTATACCTCAAAATTTTCCTTTGGATTTGGAATTACTAAAATAGGAGTGGTGGTCAACTTCTCTTTTAATTCCTGGAAACTGTTTTCATATTCTTGTGTCCACTCAAAGGTACTTCCTTTTCGAGTCAACCTGGTCAATGGTAAAGCTATTTGAGAAAAGCCCTTAATAAATCTTCTATAATATCCTGCTAAACCCAAGAAGCTTCTAATTTCTATTACAATGGACGGTCTTTCCCAACGTAAGACTGCCTCTACTTTACTATGATCTACGGATATTCCATCGCCAGATATTACGTGTCCTAGGAATTGTACCTCTTTCATCCAAAATTCATTTTAATAATTTAGCATACAATTTCTTTTCTTTTAGGATTTCTAGAACCAACCTAAGATGTTCCTCATGCTCCTCTATTGTTTTTGAATAAATGAAAATGTCATCTATAAAGACAACAACAAATTTATCAAGGTATGTTCTTAAAATCCTGTTCATATAATCCATAAATGCTACAGGTGCATTTGTTAGACCAAAGGACATTACAAGATATTCATAATGCCTATATCTAGTTCTAAAGGCAGTCTTAAGGATATCTTCTTCTCTAACTCGAATTTGATGATATCCAGATCTTAAATCGATCTTGGAAAACATAGTTGCACTTCTCAACTAATCCATCAAATCATCAATTCTAGGCAATTGGTACTTGTTCTTAATGGTAACTTTATTTAGTTGCTATAGTCCACACACAATCTCATACTTCCATCCTTCTTTTTCACTAGGAGCACAAGGGCTCCCCATGGTGATACACAAGGTCTAATGAACTTTTTATATAACAGTTCTTCAATTTGCTTCTTTAATTCAGCTAATTCTAAAGGGGACATTCTACAAGGTGCTATATAAATTGGCCCGGTTCCTGGCACTAAGTTTGTGGTAAACCCTATTTCCCTCTTAGGTGGTAATTCACTAACTTCATCAGGAAACACTTTTGGGTATTCTCTCACCATAAGTATGGTTTCTAAATTTTGCTAACTCTTGAAATTCAAAGAAAAGAGGAGAACATAGCCCTAAGCTCCTTCTACTAGGTGGTTGATAACTTGGTTGGCATTCGGGTATATGGATTCAGATGAAGAGTTTAAGGAAGAAGTATCAGACAAAAAGACTAAGGCTTTATTTGAACAATCTAAGACAACATGATTTGAGGATAACCAGTCCATAACAAGAATGATGTCTATGTCAACAAGGGGTAAACATATAAGGTTTACAAAGAAATCTCTATTTTCAACGGTTACACAATAATTTAGACATACTTTAGAAGTGGATACCGATTTTCCAGTGGGAGAAGAAACAGTTAGGTCATAAGGAAGTTCAGAAACAGATAAATCCAGTATCCTTACACATTCATAAGAAATGAAAGAATAGGAAGCTCCCGAATCAAACAACACAGTTAAAAGATTACCTTTAATTATGCACTTACCCTAAATCAGATCAGAAGATTGAGCTGCTTCTTTGCAGCTCATAGTGAAAACCCTTCCTCTGGTTTGAGGCCTGGGAGGAGGTTGTAATGTTGCTTACTTCTGGGGGCAGCTCTTTGCATAATGTCCCTTTTGTCCACATGTATAACATTCTGCTTGATCTTCCCAACAAGGTTTGTTCCCGTGCTTTTTTCCACATTTTGGACATGCTGGTCCATAAGATTCTGTCTGAGCTTGCTTCCCTTTTTCTTGTTGATTCTTTGGCCACTGGCCATTCTTCTTAAACTTGTCATCTCCTCACTTTCTCTTTTGCCATCCTTGATGTTTGTATTCTTCTTGTGGTTTTGGACCAACTGACTCTACAATTCTGCATCTGTCCACAAACATCTGAAAGTCTCTAATCACCAATGGCTTCACCATTCTCTTGATTCCATCTTCAATTTTGATACATTTCCAATTTTCATCTAGATTATACTAGAAATAAGAAGAAAATTTTTATAACTACTCAAACTTTGCGACATATTCTCCCACAGACATATTTCCCTACTCCAATTTCAGAAATCCAATTCTTTTGCTTCTTGTAAATTCCTCGAAAAATACTTATCCAAGAAGGTTGTCTTGAATACTTCCCAAGTCACCTGTACTCCAGCTACTTCCTTTGAGCTTCTCACATCATTCCACCATAATTCAGCTTCTCCCATTAACATGTATGAGGCGAAAGACACCCTCTAATCATCTTGACATCTCATTAGTGCAAAGATCTTTTCTAATTGCCTCAACCATGCTTCGGCTTTTACTGGATCATATTCACCCTCAAATAACGAAGGATTTGCCTTTTTGAATTCTGATAAATCATGCAAGTCTTGGTTTTCTGCCAAAGCAACATTCTATGCTGGAGCTAGTTGTGCATTAGCTCGCATCTCTGCTAATATTCTATCGGTCACAGCTGCTTGTTCTCTAATTGCAGTAACCATGTCCCAAACAGCTTCAGATATGTCTGGAGTATCACCTCTATATCCAGCATGTGCGCCACCATGACCATAGGTTCACGTGGTTGATGCCATAGCTTCCTACGCACATAACACATTATATATGGAGTTGATCAGGCTCAATATTATGTAACAGTGCGATAGTTAACCATAAACATACAAACTCAAGGCAATTATGCAATTCTACCAATGCATCTCATCATTAAGATAAGACAAATGCATAATATCATGCTTAAAGCATAGCTAGTCTATACCTGGCTCAACAGGATGAATTGTTCTAATACCAAAAATGTAACGCCCTTACTATTATTTCTATTCATGTTTCTGGAATTACATTATAGTAATAATAGTAAGCACATCATGTAATATATTTATTAAAAACTTCAAATTGTACTTTATAATATTATATAAAAGTATGAGTCTGGTCAAGATGTAATAATAATTTACACATGCTATACGAGTTTATACTAATGTACATAATAGTATAAATACATATTTTGTGCCTTATAGACATCTTTCCATACAACCATTATACAAACATTCAAATCCAAAAGAAATAAAATAAATATTCTCTTTAGCTCGTATCCTAATGCTGCAAGTGTTGAACTTGAAATTATCATGGAATACATAATAATAATGGGGTGAGAATAAAAATTCTCAGTATATTCTATTATGAAAAACAATGGCATCATAATAATTCCAACTGTTAGGGGAAAATTCACATTCTTTAAAATTTTAAAGAAATCATTAAATACATTTATACATTTAACTAGGAAGGTGGCAAACTGCCAAATCTGTTCCTTCCTCTTTTCAAAATAGAATTTCATTTAATAGTTTTTGAAATATCCATCATCTATAGTATATACTACATTCACAAATAATTTATAAAAACAAATTTCAATCACAATACTATAATGTGAAATTGATTCAGATAATCAGGTATACATTTAATTCGTAGTCATAACATACTAAATCAATTAAATTTTTTAGTGCTCAATTAAATTCTTATTCATCAAATTATTGCCTATCCTATAGAACCCATATCTCTACCATCACAAGGATGGGAGCCACCTCATATAGCTTGGGTCCTATATTCTAATGGTAGGGAGTGATTCAAGGCCTCGCACTACCACTAGTATCCTATGAGGGAATTAATACATAAGGATTATTCCGATATTATAAGGAATTTATTTAAGAACACAAGAAAGCATGGACTAATTACCTTCCCATTCAAGGATAATTGTCCAATTCTTTTTCTTATTTCAAATTCAATTATGAGAGCATTGATTATTTTATTACTCATTCAAGCTCAACCTTATAAATTAAGTGAGCATATTCAATGCAAAACCTAGCTCAACTTGAATGATCAAGGAGCATTATAACAAATTCCATCATCAAAATTCACAACTTTCAACAATATACAATGTCCAACTCATTTAATTCATAATCAAGTATTTAATTATAATTCAAACAAATACAATTCTTTCTTATACACATCCATAATGCATTGAGGTTTCCATATCTCCATTAGTTTCCAATTCGGCCTATATGGCCCTCACAAGAGCAAATATACATTTCCAACATAACAATTCATATTCAAGATACCTTATACAATCAAGAAAATGGAAACAAATCATAATCTCACAAAACAATCCATATACAATATTGAAGCTTATATAAATCCAAGCTTAGACTTTGTTGTCTCATATTCAACTCATTCTAATCATACAAATACTTCAAGCTCTTGTGGTCGCTATAGACTTTGAACGTGCTCCATAAAGAAAATGCCTCCATATCTTCAAAGCGAATACAACAGCTGCTAAATCCAAGTCGTGTATTGGGTAGTTCTTCTCATGCACTCGTAACTGTCTCAAAGCATAAGCCACTACTTTTCACTTTGCATAAGGACACACCCTAATCCTTGGTATGAAGCATCGCAATACACTTCGAAGGGTTCATTTGGGTCAGGTAGAACTAACACTGGTGAAGTAGTTAGTCGTCTCTTTAGTTCTTGGAAACTTTCTTCGCAAGTATCCGTCCACTCAAAAGCTTAATTCTTCCTTGTGAGTTGAGTGAGAAGTCCAGCTATCTTAGAGAATCCTTCAATGAATCTTTGGTAATATCCAGCTAATCCCACAAAGCTCCGAATTTCTGTCACTGTTTTTGGCCTTTTCCATTGTAGAACAGCTTCCACTTTTGACGGGTCTACTGCAATTCCTTCCTTCAAGATCACATGGCCTAAAAACTTGACATCGTCCAGGAAGAATTCACACTTTGACAATTTAGCATACAACCTCTTTTCCTTCAGAATCTAGAGAACTATACTGAGGTGTTCAGCATGATCCTCCTGATTTTGAGAGTAGATTAGAATATCATCGATGAAGACAACAACGAATCTGTCTAAATAAGGACGAAAGATTCTATTTATATAGTCCATAAATATAACAAGTGCATTCGTCACACCAAAAGGCATCACCAGATACTCGTAGTGACCATAACGGGTACAAAAAGCTGTTTTGGGAATATCTTCCACCTTTACTCTAATCTGATGATAGGCCAGTCACATATCGATCTTAGAAAACACCGTTGCTCCCTTCAGTTGATCCATCAAGTCATCTATCATTGGAAGTGGATACTTATTCTTGATCGTGACTTTATTCAACTGGCGATAGTCCATACACAATCGCAAAATACCATCCTTCTTCTTGACTAGCAATATTGGCGCTCCCCATGGCGACACACTAGGTCTAACAAACTGTTTCTCCAAGAGTTCTTCCAATTGCTTCTTGAGTTCAACTAGCTCTGCTGGTGACATTATGTAGGGTGTTATAGAAATAAGACCAGATCTAGGTACAAGGTCAATGGTGAATTCAATCTCCCGCTCCGACGGTAAACCTGGTATATCTTCAGGAAAGACTTTGGGAAACTCTCTAACCACTAGAATTGCATTCACATCTGTCTCGTTCTCGACTTTTAAGAAAGACAATAGCATGTATCCCTGAGCTCCTTCTTTTAAGAAAACTTTCACTTGGTTGGCCATAAAAAATCTAGAATTCTCATCCACAGGGAAAACTATGGTTTTACTTGAACAATCTAACAAGACATGGTTAGAAGATAACTAATCCATTCCTAAGAGTATGTCTAATTGGGAAAGAGGTAAATAGATCAAATCAACAGAAAAGATTTGACCTTCAACAATTAAAGGACAATCTAAACAGACTTTGGTGGTAATAACAGGTTTAGTAGTAGGGGTTGAAACAGTCAAGTCAAAAGACAAAGAAGACACAGGTAAACCGAGTCTTTTCACACAGTCATAGGAAATGAAAGAATGGGTTACCCCAGAGTCGTACAACACAGTCAAAAGATTATCTTCTATGATACCTTCTCCTTGTATCAGATCTTCGGATTTAGAGGCCTAAGCTCCATTTAGGGTATAAACTCTACCTCTTGCCTGCGGTTTCGCAGCTCTCGTAGTATTGACTGAAGGCTCTGCCTTTGCTTGGTTGCAATAGCGGGAAACATGTCCAGGCTTCCCACATCTAAAGTAAATGACTCCTTTAATTGTGCAATCCCTCGTGAAGTGCTCTTTCCCGCACTTTAGACATCTTGGCGTAGACGCCATAGTCTGACCAGTTCTACCAGGACTCCCACTAGGACTTCCACCTTGCAAGTGTTGTTGTTGATTTCTAGGTGGTCTTGAGTAAGGCTTTCTCTGATAGCGATTAGCACTGCTGCTTCCTCCCGTTTGGTACCAGAAAGGCCCAAAGTTGCGGTTCCTCGCATCCCACGCTTGGCCTAGGTCTTCTACTTGGCGACACATATCGAGCAGCTCTGAAAATTAGTTGATCCTCAATGTGATAACTGCCCTCTTCACATCATGCCTCAAACCTTCTTTGAATTTTAGACATTTCCACACCTCGTTCGGCTGGTGTTGGAAATAAGTTGAGAATCTCGACAAGCTTTCAAACTTTGCAGCATACTCACCGATCGTCATGTTCCCTTGTCTCAGACCAAGGAACTCCATCTCCTTTGCATGTCTGGCACTTGCAGGGAAATATTTCTCCAAGAATTTTTCTTTGAATACCTCTCAAGTAATTGCTCAACCTTCAGTTTCTAGTAATCTCTGTTCTCCAGTCCACCACTCTTCTGCGTCCCCCAACCAACATAAACGCAACATAAGTCACCTTCTTATCATTGGCACAGTTCATGCCTCTAAAAACTTTTTCCAGCTCCTTGATCCAAAGAGTAGCCTTCTCCGGATCAAATTCTCCCTTGAGTTAAGGAGGGTTGCTACGACGAAATTTAGCCAAGTTTTGAGCATCGGCAGTAGCTTCTAACTGTTGTGCAACTTTCTCTTACTGTTGAGCAGTCTGTTGGTTCTGTTACAGCATGGCCTTAGCCATCTTTTGAATCGCCTCGATCGCTGCAGTCATATCCCTTCTACAAGCCATATCTCTTTTCAAGTCAAACTATACAAAACACAGAAAAAAGTTAGATGCATCATTTCATAATCCCAAACACAGAGAATCACATAGCACAAACAAGACAGTCCAAACCACAAACCCTAATAGAAAACTTAAACCGGGGCTCTGATATCAAAACCTAGTGTAACGCCCCTTTTTTTAAGAGAAGAAGGAACGTCACACCATAATAAAATGAAATGCAAAAAATAAATAAATCGTAAATTAAGACACGGTTCATTTTTAGTATATGAATAAACATCTTCAATAGTAATTGTATAGTAATCGGGCATTAAATATATGTAATTTTTTTTGTAGTGAGAGAATAATAAAATGTAGTTATAGTAAAAATCAGCATGAAAAGAAATCATATATCCACATAATATATATATATATATATATATATATATATATATATATATATATATTATTTGCATTAAGCCTATTTAATTACATCATCAAGTATACAAAAAGCAAAAGGCTTACCCACCCCAAGATGTTTACAAATGTATAACCCATCAAAATAGGAAAACATCAGGCTTCCCAAAAAAATATACAGATAGCCATCAGTAGCCACCGACAGTATCAGCCCCCTAAGACTGACGAGAAGGAACCGTTGCAAGATCCTCCTCTGGGTCTTCCTCATCAGATGAAATCATCATCGGAGCGACTGAATTTCGAGCAGAAACTCGAGCAATAGATAGGAATGTATCCTCCTATGGGGTGTAATAGAGATCATCCCACAAATCACGGATGGGTAGGTAAAACACTAAATGAACAAAAGCAGTAAAATTAAAAACAGGGAGGGTCATAACGACCCTAAGCTAAAGATACCATCAAGTCCCCATGATAAATGCAACGGTCCGTGTGCAGGTTTATATGCCAACAATTAGGACCTCCATGGAAAGTCATCCTCACATAACCCAGAAATCTACACAAACGAGACGACATCTTCAAGTAAAGCACTAGTCGTAGTCAGGCCAGAAACTAGGGAACTCGGGCGCTTCCCCTTCTTTACAAATGTCTTCTCAGAAGCATATAAATAAAATAGAAATATAGGGATACAAGAAAGAGGTGAGACACCCAGCATTCAATACCAATACAGCAGTAAGAAAACAGAACAGCGCAGAGTGCCCATATAACATCACAACATATATATATATATATATATATATATATATATATATATATATATATATATATATATATATATATATATATATATATAAGAAACAATAATAAAATAAGTAATAAAAGGGAAACAATAATAATATCTCAGGCAGTAAGCAGTTCATCAATCAAATAATTATTTCAACAACTAAAGAGACAATTGAATAATATAGACACTCATACTAGAAGAAATATGAGATCGACAATGCATAATGCATATGGTACCAAAAATCCTACTCTATGGAGCTAGACATGAACATTCGGAGAGAATGATCAGGGAGTCATGCCAGTATCTCGTTAGCCTATAAATAAAGTGCTTATCAGAAAAATAATATTTTGCGCAACAGGGCTTATACATGGCACTCTCAACAATATTGTGATATAGGACAATGTCTTGGTCTGGATCATCAGTGTGTTTGCATTGGTCTATCCCACAGCCCCAGTGGAGCTACCACTACCTATTGTGAGACACCCACACCCCGACGCCCCCAAGGCCAACAATATGACCTACACTTAGTCTACTCGCACCCGCACTAAGGTGTAATTCAATCTCCTAGGCATGCACAACCTTAACAATAGAGTCCAACGAACTTTCACAAAAGCATGATGACTCAATGCATATCATGTATATTCATCAACAATATATTTCTCACGAAACATACCACAATTTGGTCAATTTAAACATCAGCAAGTCTTTGGTCTCACACATAGACTCATAATGGCATATAATCAATTCTCAATAACAACATACATTTATAAGGTTCAACACAACCACAATTTCATTTTATGAATCCAAAATTCCTAATTACCTAATTCTTGATTAATCACACAAGTCTAGGTGAAATAGACCATTGAGGTCGTGGCCTCTCAAGAACAAAATCCAATCATTTTTCTTTCATCGCATTATTGATTTCATAACTCTAAATTGCTTAAGTCCAAAGGTTATACAAAAGCACTACTTGGAAAAGCACCACTTGGACCCCAAAAACCCCTTAGAGGCCGTGAGCCTCCCAAGAGCATAAAAACCCAATTTTTCCATTACATGCATCAAATCTTTAACACCTAATTACCTAAGTTCCAATTCACAATAATCAAATTCAAACTCCCAAATTATAGTCCAAAACCATGACCTCCCCAAAGGTTAGGAAACCCTACATTTTTCCATTCATCCAATCTAAGCAATCCAATATCATCAAGGCATTCAAAATAACCAACATTTTCATATAAATCAAATATACACAAAAGCATGAAAAACAAGCATACAAAGTGAGCAATCCATTATGGATTCCTCCATCAACAACCATTCAAAAGTTCCCTCACCATCAATAAAGGTTGAACTGAGTAAATCTCTCTCTTACCTAAAGGAAGAACACGAAAATCACCCCTTGAAGTGCTTGTGAGATTTTCGTCCAAAGCTCCACCAAACCCTAAAAATCATAACTAAAAAAAAAATCACCACCAATGGCTTGAAAAAGAAAGGATCCATGGCCATGAAAATGACCATAGAAACAAAAAAGAAGAAGAGAAAGTAAAGAATCAAATGTTTACCTCAAAAGCTTCAAACTTTGTTCTTGAAGAAAAGTGAAGAAAATGATGGATTTGGAAGATGATCACTAAAGAGAAAAGGTTTAGAATGAGAAGAGAAGTGTAGGAATGGTAGTAGTGAAGCAAGAAAATGGAGATGACCACATGAATGGGGCTGCTGCCGTGGAGAAGAGAAAAGGAAGAAGAAGAAGAGAGAAAAATGTGAGAAGAGGAAATGAAGATAAAAAGGTTAATAGCTTTTGTGAGTTAGAATTTTGGAGTAAAATGATAAAGCAAAACAATCAAATTTTTGGCTCCCCTAAGGCTCCAAAGCCATGGCACACAAGAGAGAAGGAGAGGGAGAGATTGGCTTCTCTTGTAAGTTTAGGGCATTTTAGTCATTTTTGGTCAAAGCTTCCTTCAGAAGCTTTGATTAAAATACATTACTGTTTGAATTAAAGGTGATTTGATTTGACATAAAGTGAATTTTCTTTAAATAAGATAAGATTTTTACTACAAGCTATTATCAAATGGATAATTGTTACAGTTGACAGAAGTCAGTGTCAATTGTCCAACAGATAATAAAATACACAGTGATTTTTATTTATCAGATAAAAATCTCAAAAAATGTGAAACCTCATAAATCATGTCCAGTCTCGAGTTTAATAAGATCCCCTGTCGACGTTTTCACAGATCAAGGTCCTCAGGGAAAATATTTCATTTCCCTGGCTCCATTCAATGTGCACGTAAAATGAGAAATAATATTAAAATATGCCATGTTCTTAGAAAAATCCATAAAAATTCACAAAATTCACAAATATTATAAAATAATTATTTATCATAAAATTATAAATTTTCGGGGTATTATAGTTATTGGTAATTCTGGATCCCCATGAGAACTTTGAGGTATTTTGTAATGCCTCAAAGATGGGATTAGGGTATGTTTTGATGCAAAATAGGAGAGTAGTTGCCTATGCATCAAGACAGTTAAGGCCACATGAGGAGAACTACCCTACGCATGATTTGAGTTAGCCGCTGTAGTGTTTACCTTAAATATTTGGAGACATTATCTCTATGGAGTCCAGTTTGAGGTGTTCAGTGATTATAAGAGTTTAAAGTACTTATTTGATCAGAAGGAGCTGAACACGAGGCAAAGATGATGGATAGAATTCTTAATGGAATAAGACTTTGAGTTAAAATATCATCCGGGTAAAGCCAATGTAGTGGCTAATGCACTAAGTAGGAAATCCCTACATGTGTCTTAGATGATGGTCCAAGAGAGTGAATTTCTTAAGAGTTTTAGGAATTTGAGTCTCACAGTGATTGTGATACCACATAGTGTAACACCCATCGTAGGGTATCACATTTTCCAACCAATTATTATTAAACTAT
Organism: Ormosia emarginata; assembly: GCA_029884605.1. Taxonomy (NCBI): domain Eukaryota; kingdom Viridiplantae; phylum Streptophyta; class Magnoliopsida; order Fabales; family Fabaceae; genus Ormosia; species Ormosia emarginata. The sequence continues at coordinate 40,646,529 of JAQQTP010000088.1, forward strand.
ACCCAAGTTGTAAATAATTCATTATTATTTAATATAATAATACGAGTTATAAAATTTCTTTTTACTTATAATGTAAACTTACCTAAATATCAAAATACCAAACACAACATCATTGAATAATATACATCATGTACATAATATAAGTTAGTGATAACCTTTAATACATAAGACTGAAGTTCTCAAAATAAATATATACAACTACTACTGCAACTATAGATTGACCCAAGTTCATGCCTAGGGAGTTAGGTCCTCAAATGGATCCTCTTCCTCCTCAGATTCCTCATAAGTCAAATCCTTCAGACGGGGTAAGACTGGACGAAAAAGAGTCAGAACAGATGAGACCTCGGAGTACTCCCTCGGGGTATAATAGATATCACCCCAGAGATCTCTAAGAGGTACATTAAACTCTATACATAACCTAACAGTAAAAGTAAAAACAGCGACCTCCTGCCGGGTCCTGCTAATAAACACAGACGCATCTCCTTGGTATGTCACACGCTCTGCTTCCCAATTGAAGTTCCATGCACTAATGTCACTGTTAAATTGTAGTCTTACAAAACCAGTCAGCTCGCGTCCCGATGCCATACAAAGACTCAAAAATCAACCCAAACAATATAGATGTTGTTGTTCCTCACCTTCCTCACCAACATAAATACAACATAGGAATAACATACAAAGAGGTAAGATCACTTACACCATTACAAACATAGCAGTAGAGAAACATAAATGACAGTAATGTCATACAGATATAACAAACAATGAATATAGTCAAGGCATCAAGTGTCAATCAATATTAACAAATAAAATATCACAATGATATATATATATATCTCGGCTGCCTCAGATCAAGTGCTATAATTTTCATCAATTGTACACATCAAGTATTATACAAGATAGTCTACACCAGATCTTAATTAAGAATAATGTCTCGGTCCGAATCGTCGGTGTGTTGCATCTGTCTGATCCACGGTGCAGTGGGGCTACCAACTGCCCATTGTGGAAAACCCGCACCCCGACGCCCTCCAGGTCAACAAGTGACCTACACCATGCCTATCATACCCACACTAAGGTGTAATTCAACTCCTAGGCCATCAGCCTTAACATAGTCAATCGGACTTTCACAATGCATGATTAATGCATAACAAGCCAATTGCAGGCCAAAGTCAGAACTTACAATTTCGGGTCCACTACATTGGCCCAACAGTAATTCTACTGTATTTTCAATCGCGTAGCCATTTTATCATATTTTCACAATCGCACAACATTTCTGTCACGTTTTCAAATCCTGTAAATATTTTTCCAACATTTTCTCAATCACATAAAAATAGTTTGACATTTTCTAAATCGCATAGCTCAAAAATCCACGTTTTTGAAACGTGTAAGGTTTTTCTACTATTTTTTACTATATAAAATATTTCTTGACGTTCTAAATTTGATTTTGAAACTTTCTAAGTTTAAAACATAATTTGGACTTCAAATTCTCATTTTTCTTAATAAAACACATCTAAATAATATTTTTTGTCTTTTTTTCGAAAATCTGTATTACTTTAATTTAATAAAATCTTTTCCATTTATTTTACTAACAATCCTTTATAACAAAATACCTTAAAATACTATTTCACTTTAAAACCCTAATTTCTAACATTATTGTCGAAAATCAATGTTTGTGGAATAATAAAATTTATTTATTTCTTGTTCCATTTTATAAAACTTTCATTTATTTCATTTCACCTAATCAACTAAGTTTACCATGAATAAATCATTTTTGCCCTAGGTTATCCAAATTAAGTCTTACGACTGTGAGTCAAGTGGTCTTTGGAACCTGTAACGCCCCTTTTTGGGAAGGTGCGTCACATTATCGAATCAAAACGAAAATGCGGAAAATAAAATTTTGAACAATTAAGACCCAGCTCATTTAGTTCAAAGTTAAATTGCTTGGTACTTTAATACGTGAGTAAAATGGGCGGTATATTTTTTTTTGTTAGATTAACAATGCGAAATATGAATAACGGTAAAGAACAAAACAGTAAACAGAAACCCACATCCGAATAACATACACATACATATATATTTAGATGCCAAATATATTTTAGATACAGCCTGGAAATTTCCAAAAATCAAAACTATACCTGCCCCATAGGATTAAACATATATACCCCAGAGATATCAGAATATACAGCCTACCAAAAATAATACATCAGGCCCCCAAAATAAAACACTGGTAGCCATCAGTGTAACACCCCTTGATGTAGCAACCAGAGCATAATCGTCATTACACCATAGTTACTAAATCTAAGTGTGTCACAGTCATGATAACAGTAATTTAAATTCTCAAGAGTCTATATATATATATATATTTTTTTTTTTAATTTGCATAGGTAGAAAATATGAGCCTCGAATGAAATATAATTATATTCAAGCCATGATACAACCACTGAAATAAAATCATATCTCTTATACATATATATATATAGTCAATTTACACGAATCACTGATGACATAGAATATAACAATTACAGAGTCCAATAAAATACAGCGGGAATAAAACACTAAAAAGGGGGAAAAGTAGTGACCCAGGGATAGGTACTACTAGCAGACAAAGCCGCAACCCCATATACACATACGACGCTCGGAGTCCCAGTCAACAAGTCAGGCATCAATGCCTCCACGCAACTGCACTCGTACGTAGCCGAAGAAACCTTGCCCAAACGCCCAATCCAATCAACCAAGGTGTGGTCCCTCTTTATCTTCCTCACGATCTTTTATCAATATAAGTATAAAACAGACATACAAAGATATAGGAAAGAGGTGAGACACCCATCCTTCATTACCATTGCGGCAGTAAGAAAACGACACGGCGCGGAGCGCCCATAAAGCAATACAGTTCATATATTTTATAACGGCAACAGCGGAATTTATCATAAAAGCAATTCAATTGTAAGCAATAATAAGAATTAATAATAACAACGATATTTATAGTAAAGTAGAACAACAACAGGCAATAGCAGACATATCACAATAGTATTTCCAAGAATCAGCACAATCATCACAGTAATAACAATCAGGTCAGTCATAGTTACAGAAATTAAACATTAATAATGACAGAATATATCATGGTTCATATGCATGCTTTCCCAAAGTCCTACTCCATGGAGCTAAACCCAAACAATCGGAGAGAAAGATCAGGAGACATGTCTGTGACTCGGCTGCCGAGGCCAGTGCTATCAATAATTTTTCTCGTGCACAATCATGGCATTGCACAGACATTCTACACTAGATCACGATATAGGACAGTGTCAAGTCCGGATCGTCGGTGTGTTTGCATCGGTTTGCCCCACGGCACAGAGGAGCTCTAAATTGTCCATGTGAGGGACCCGCACCCCGACGCCCCCGAGGTCATAACACGACCCACACTTGTCTATTCGCACCCGCACTAAGGTGTGTTCAATCTCCTAGGCAACTAGGCCTTACAACAGTCCACACGGACAATCACAATGCATAAGATACTATGCATACACATGTATGATCCACAATCTCATACAATCTCATAATATGCCACATTTAGGCCAATATAAGCATCAATGTATACATGGTCACTCACATGGACCCATAACGACATAATATCAATATCAAGTCAATTAATGCATTATTAGGTTCATTATGAATCCTAACTTAGAATTTATTCCTCTTTTCAAGGTTCATGACCAAATTCAATTCTTGCAACTAGCTTAATATTCCAAGGCAACTCGATTTCCTATAACTTGTAAATTAATTAAGCTATTAAGCCTCACACTCTCTTGTCCTTCACTCACTTAGAATCACCTTAAGTTTTACAATGGTCTCATTCTTAGTCTTCTAAAATTTATGACGTCTTGACTATACTAAATTCTTCCAATTTATTAGTTGTCCATTTATTACATAGGTTTCTAATTACCTAATCACTTATGCTTCCAAATTATCCAAACCACATACTTACCTAAAACTTGCCCTAGAGGCCGTGGCCTCACAATGGTTACAATCCCAAATTCTCTCAAGTCATCATGCTACATGTCATTCCTTTAATTCATTTAAGTGTTCACTTATCAAATTAGCTCACCAAGAACCCTAATCTTTATGCCTCAAAACCGTAGCCATCATTTAGGCTTCAATCTCAAACTTTTCTTCCATTAAATTCTATTTTGTCACTTGATTAATTCTAGTCTAATGCTCGTTACACATTAACCATAATTTATCCAATTTCCACCCTAAAAACCGTAGCCCTCCAAGAGAGATTCCCAAATATTTTTCTTCCATTTCCAATCACATAATCCAATCCAACATACCATTATATACAACAAATCAATCTAAGGTCACAATTATCACATTATATGTTACACTCTTAATTCACTTAAATTTAGATCCCCAAAATCAATCCATTTGTCTTTTACCAAGACCAAAACCGTGGCACCCATCTTGAGTGTTGAACTCTCAAAGTCTTTCATTCATTAGTGTTAATACTATCATTCAATCTTTGATTACATGAGTCTTATTTCACTTGTATACAAAATTAATTCTCATCCCTAACTTCTAGTCAAAACCGTGGCACCATGTTGAGGTAGGAAACTCCAAATTTTCCATTTAACAACCCCAACATGATCAAGCACAATTAATATATCAAACATATTCAATAGCATAATCAAGTATCAATCAAATTCAAGAATACTAAATCATACAAAATTTATAATTCAAGCAAGCATACAAAGAGCATACAAGGATGGATTCCTCCATCAACACACATACAAGTCTCCTCACCACCATAAGTGGTTGAAGTGAGTAGTCTCCCTCTTACCTAGAGGAGACAATGCAAGAAAACAACTCCTTGGTTCCTTGATTTGTAATTTTCGGATTCCACCTTGGAAGACAATGGAGACATGGTTGGATTTTGAGCAAACCTTCCAAACGAAACTTGTAGAGAAGATGAAGATGAGCGTATAAATGTGTTTAGTGGAGAGAAAAAAAGCTTGGCCATCCATGGAGGAGTGATTTTCGGATTTGAAGAAGGAGGGTAGAAAAGTTGGATTTTTGAAGAGATTTTCTAAAGAGAAAGTGTAGAGGAGGTTAAGAGAAGTCTAGAAATGGTGTTTATGGAGAGAAAAGTGAAGAAGAGACTCTCTAATGGTGGCTGGAATTTTCGGATCTAAGAGGAGGAAGAAGAGAAGAGGTGGAGAGAAAATGGAGATAGAAATGGAAAATGGAGAAACTTTCTACACAAAGAAGGTAGAGGAGGTGAAGGCAAGTGTAGAAATGGGCTTGGAGAGGAGAAAAGATGAACAAAAATGGAGGAAGGAGGGGCTGCAATTTCGTGCTCATGGTGGAGGTAGAGAGAAGGAGGAGAAAAGAAAAGTGAAGAAGAAGAAGAAGGAAGAGAGAGAAAGGGTCTTGAAATTAATGAATTAAAGTGATAATTGGATAATTGAAATGAAGCAATTTCCCTTCCCCTTGGCTGCATTCCAGCCGTGAATGATGAGAGAAGAGAGAGTGAAAATTGGCTTCCAAGAGAAGCTAAGGGTATTTGGGTCAATATTTGGTCAAAGCTTCTCAAAGAGCTTTGATTATTTAACATTAAATTTGAATTAAAGTGAATGGATTAGACATAAAGTAGATTGCATTAGGATAATGTGATAGGATTTTTATTACACACTATTATCCAATAGATAATAGTTAATACTGATTGACAGTCGGTATTTAATTAATCGACAGATGAATTTTTCATTTGTATTGATTTATTTTTGTCTCGTTAGAATTTCTCAAAAATTGTGAAACCTCGTAAACCTGTGTCAAGTCTCGGGTTTAGTAAGATCCCCGTCGACATGTCCATAGTCCAAGGTTCTCGGAGAAAACATCGCATTTTTCCGATTCTCTTCAAGACGCACGCAAAACGAGGAATATATTAAAATATTCGACGGTTAGGAAAAATTCCCGAGAAAATTTCTAAAAATTGCAAATATTATAAAATGACTATTCGTCATATAATTTTCCAATTTTTGAAGCACTACTGATCGTTTTCACGACTCTGCTCGAGTTTCACGCAAAACGAGGAATATATTAAAATATTCGTCGTTTAGAAAAATTCTAGAAAAATTCACATAAATCACAAATATTAGAAAATGACTATTGGCTGCGAAATAATCAGTTTCCGGAGTGTTACACTGACCTCAACAATTCTCAGCTCAGTGTGCACGCAAAACGAGGAATATATTAAAATATTCCGCGTTCCCAGAAAAATCCAGAAAAATTCCAGAAAATTCCAAATATTGTAAAATGATCATTTATCCTGAAATTATTAATTTTCGGGATGTTACAACACTCCCTTCAAATAGAAATTTCGTCCTCGAAATTTTCATCCCTTAGACCAAACATTAACGTGTTTCTTCATCTTATTTTCTTACCCTCAGTATTGTGTCTCTAGTTACGTCAATTTAGATCACCCTTACCAACGCTATCTCTATATCTTTGCGTTGCTTTATTCTTCTATTCTCAATCTTCACGAGAAGTTTCTCATAAATCGACTCTCTCTGAATTGCACCGATTTTAGTTTGATGACGTGGTGGATCGGTGACATACTTTCGCGATCGTGACATATGGAAGATATCCTGGAGATTTAGAAAGAAAGGATGACAGAATTTGTTGACAAGCTATTGAACCAACTCGAAACGAAATTTGATATAGTTCAAAGAATTTTGAAATGGGTTTATTAGTGACCCAGACAGGACGACACTGAAACTAAACGTTATACTCCTTCAAAAACTCTAATCACCTTTCTGTCTCATGTTTAGCCACTTTTTATCGAATGGATACTTCGGGTCCTTGTGATTGCTAAAGGCGTTGATCGTAGCAAGTGTCTCCATATTCTCAGAGAAATTTTTAACTACAGCTAGCACCAAACTGTGAGTTAGGCAATTCCCAATGTGTCCTCAACTACCTTGAGGTGTAGGTCACAACCTTCCTAACCTTACATGAACACATGTCCTAGATTTTAATGTAAAGCATAAAATTCTCCAAAAGCAGTTCCATGGGATTAGGTAGAACCAAGATCGACAAGCATTCGAATGTCTCCTCGACCTTTAAAACCTTTCTTCACACGCGTTAGTCCATAGAAGTTTTTATTCTCTTCTTGCAAACCGAGCAAAATATCCAGGCTATCTTGGAGGATCCATTGATACTCCTTCAATCTATGTGTCTTCTTCGATAAAACTAACTAATTCCTCCAGCTATGTGTCTCTTTTACGGTCTCCGATCTTTTCTTTTGAAGAACTGCTTCAATCTCTTGGGAATCCACAACAACTCCTCCGTTTGAAATTTCATGATCCAAAACCGAACCTTCTCAATTAAGAATCCGTACTCTGATACTTTGGCATTTACTCTCTCTCCTTTAAAGTCAGGAAAACTATGCCGAGATGTCCAACGTGTATCTCCATATTTTCGAGAATAGATCAGAATGTCATCATTAATGACAATGACAATTCTGTTCTGGGTAAGGACAAAAGATACAATTTATGTCACTCATGAATACAACAAGAGGATTTGTTATTCCGAACAGCATCACGAGACACCCATAATGCCCATAGCGTGTTCGAAATCATTTCGGGGACATTCTCAATCTCCCGCGAACTTAATGATGTCCAGGACGTACATCTTTCTCCGAGGATACTCACCCTCGATCATAGTCTCGTTTGTTTGACGATGGTGCTCATCTCACTGAGACATTCCATTCTTCTCCTTGCGACAAAGACTTGTAGTTCATCACGAGAAACTTACTGACTACAATGGTGACAGTCATATTCCCTTTTCTTCTGTCCTCTGCAAAAGGTAACACGTATCCTTGGATTTCTTTTCCCTCGCAAAGCTTTAACTTTGTTGGCCGTTACGAATATCAGGAGTCTTAATTCTGAAAACTAACAGGGTTTTCATTGGAATGGTTTAGCAGGATATAGCTAGAAAATGATCAACCAGTTCCTAAATCATGAACTTTAATCAATGCGATTTTTAGGTAAGCAAGATAGATCAATAAAAAGTTCAATCTTTATGGGAAGTAGGATAGATCAAATAAACTCAAGTGTCAAGATAAGTCTTAACGACGGAAATGGAAATAACTAAGTCGAAGATATGAAAGATACAGATGAATCCAAATGATTCATGCAGCTACGAATTGAAAAAGAAAAGGTTACCCCCCAGAATTCATACAACATGATTATCGGGTCGTCATTTGAGGCGTAACTTCCCTTGTTGAGATCTCCAAATGTTGAGGTCTGATTGGATCTACCACTACTAGCACTTTTCTATGGGTCGGGCATTGTTGTCACCTCCTTAGTACCCGTGATCATAGTTCCCGTTTAAACTTATTGACTTTTCCATTATTTCGCCTCGGAATCTAGGCAATCCATGGTTATCCCAAGTTTGACTTTCCTCCAACAGATTCTGAATCTTAACCTTCAATTCTCTTTATTATGCGGTCCTCTGATCTTGGTGAATCGTCACATCAACTATCCTTCATATTTCTCCTACGATCGCAACCATACTTCGATGGCCTTATCCTACGCCATATGTGTACGTCTACCACGAGTCGATGTCTTTCTCCGAAGACGGACCAAATATAACACAATAAAACAAACGTAATTATTTCAAGCAATATTGCCTCCCTTCGGAAGCCAAACACAAAGAGTCACACAATGCACACTATTCCAAGCAAGACAAACTAATTTATGAATCTTAATGGCTTCTATCCCGAACTTTCATTCATTCGCCTCCACGGTGTAATCTCTCGTAAGTTGTCCGCTTCCAAACCGCTTCACGAACCTAACTTACACCAGCCTATTTCTTTCTCCGAAGATCGATTTTCCAAAATCCTTTGATCTCCTCACAAAAGAATTCCTATTTTCCTAACACAAGACGCCTAGGAGAAGTCATAGTTTCTGTACACACGAGAACATTACATATTGAGTAGGCGGTCCTCAACATCATGTAATCGCATAACAAGTAGCTATCAACATTCAACCTACGACAAGTCATGCATTCCTTTCCCATCGTCTCAATCAAGAGACAAGGAAGTGCACTAACAGACCAAATTCTATTATGCCTAAACATAGCAAGTCCATACCCCGGCTCAACGGGATGAGCGCTCGATACCACCTAATGTAACACCCCTTGATGTAGCAACCAGAGCATAATCGTCATTACACCATAGTTACTAAATCTAAGTGTGTCACAGTCATGATAACAGTAATTTAAATTCTCAAGAGTCTATATATATATATTATATTTTTTTAATTTGCATAGGTAGAAAATATGAGCCTCGAATGAAATATAATTATATTCAAGCCATGATACAACCACTGAAATAAAATCATATCTCTTATACATATATATATATATATAGTCAATTTACACGAATCACTGATGACATAGAATATAACAATTACAGAGTCCAATAAAATACAGCGGGAATAAAACACTAAAAAGGGGGAAAAGTAGTGACCCAGGGATAGGTACTACTAGCAGACAAAGCCGCAACCCCATATACACATACGACGCTCGGAGTCCCAGTCAACAAGTCAGGCATCAATGCCTCCACGCAACTGCACTCGTACGTAGCCGAAGAAACCTTGCCCAAACGCCCAATCCAATCAACCAAGGTGTGGTCCCTCTTTATCTTCCTCACGATCTTTTATCAATATAAGTAAAAAACAGACATACAAAGAAATAGGAAAGAGGTGAGACACCCATCCTTCATTACCATTGCGGCAGTAAGAAAACGACACGGCGCGGAGCGCCCATAAAGCAATACGGTTCATATATTTTATAACGGCATGTGGAATTTATCATAAAAGCAATTCAATTGTAAGCAATAATAAGAATTAATAATAACAACGATATTTATAGTAAAGTAGAACAACAACAGGCAATAGCAGACATATCACAATAGTATTTCTAAGAATCAAGACAATCATCACAGTAATAACAATCAGGTCAGTCATAGTTACGAAATTAAACATTAATAATGACGAGAATATATCATGGTTCATATGCATGCTTTCCCAAAGTCCTACTCCATGGAGCTAAACCCAAACAATCGGAGAGAAAGATCGGGAGACATGTACGTGACTCACTGCCGAGGCCGGTGCTATCAATAATTTTTCTCGTGCACAATCATGGCATTGCACGGACATTCTACACTAGATCACGATATAGGACAAGTGTCAAGTCCGGATCGTCGGTGTGTTTGCATCGGTTTGCCCCACGGCACGAGAGGAGCTCTAAATTGTCCATGTGAGGGACCCGCACCCCGACGCCCCGAGGTCATAACACGACCCACACTTGTCTATTCGCACCCGCACTAAGGTGTGTTCAATCTCCTAGGCAACTAGGCCTTACAACAGATCCACACGGACAATCACAATGCATAAGATACTATGCATACACATGTATGATCCACAATCTCATACAATCTCATAATATGCCACATTTAGGCCAATATAAGCATCAATGTATACATGGTCACTCACATGGACCCATAACGACATAATATCAATATCAAGTCAATTAATGCATTATTAGGTTCATTATGAATCCTAACTTAGAATTTATTCCTCTTTTCAAGGTTCATGACCAAATTCAATTCTTGCAACTAGCTTAATATTCCAAGGCAACTCGATTTCCTATAACTTGTAAATTAATTAAGCTATTAAGCCTCACACTCTCTTGTCCTTCACTCACTTAGAATCACCTTAAGTTTTACAATGGTCTCATTCTTAGTCTTCTAAAATTTATGACGTCTTGACTATACTAAATTCTTCCAATTTATTAGTTGTCCATTTATTACATAGGTTTCTAATTACCTAATCACTTATGCTTCCAAATTATCCAAACCACATACTTACCTAAAACTTGCCCTAGAGGCCGTGGCCTCACAATGGTTACAATCCCAAATTCTCTCAAGTCATCATGCTACATGTCATTCCTTTAATTCATTTAAGTGTTCACTTATCAAATTAGCTCACCAAGAACCCTAATCTTTATGCCTCAAAACCGTAGCCATCATTTAGGCTTCAATCTCAAACTTTTCTTCCATTAAATTCTATTTTGTCACTTGATTAATTCTAGTCTAATGCTCGTTACACATTAACCATAATTTATCCAATTTCCACCCTAAAAACCGTAGCCCTCCAAGAGAGATTCCCAAATATTTTTCTTCCATTTCCAATCACATAATCCAATCCAACATACCATTATATACAACAAATCAATCTAAGGTCACAATTATCACATTATATGTTACACTCTTAATTCACTTAAATTTAGATCCCCAAAATCAATCCATTTGTCTTTTTACCAAGACCAAAACCGTGGCACCCATCTTGAGTGTTGAACTCTCAAAGTCTTTCATTCATTAGTGTTAATACTATCATTCAATCTTTGATTACATGAGTCTTATTTCACTTGTATACAAAATTAATTCTCATCCCTAACTTCTAGTCAAAACCGTGGCACCATGTTGAGGTAGGAAACTCCAAATTTTCCATTTAACAACCCCAACATGATCAAGCACAATTAATATATCAAACATATTCAATAGCATAATCAAGTATCAATCAAATTCAAGAATACTAAATCATACAAAATTTATAATTCAAGCAAGCATACAAAGAGCATACAAGGATGGATTCCTCCATCAACACACATACAAGTCTCCTCACCACCATAAGTGGTTGAAGTGAGTAGTCTCCCTCTTACCTAGAGGAGACAATGCAAGAAAACAACTCCTTGGTTCCTTGATTTGTAATTTTCGGATTCCACCTTGGAAGACAATGGAGACATGGTTGGATTTTGAGCAAACCTTCCAAATGAAACTTGTAGAGAAGATGAAGATGAGCGTATAAATGTGTTTAGTGGAGAGAAAAATTAAAAAGCTTGGCCATCCATGGAGGAGTGATTTTCGGATTTGAAGAAGGAGGGGTAGAAAAGTTGGATTTTTGAAGAGATTTTCTAAAGAGAAAGTGTAGAGGAGGTTAAGAGAAGTCTAGAAATGGTGTTTATGGAGAGAAAAGTGAAGAAGAGACTCTCTAATGGTGGCTGGAATTTTCGGATCTAAGAGGAGGAAGAAGAGAAGAGGTGGAGAGAAAATGGAGATAGAAATGGAAAATGGAGAAACTTTCTACACAAAGAAGGTAGAGGAGGTGAAGGCAAGTGTAGAAATGGGCTTGGAGAGGAGAAAAGATGAACAAAAATGGAGGAAGGAGGGGCTGCAATTTCGTGCTCATGGTGGAGGTAGAGAGAAGGAGGAGAAAAGAAAAGTGAAGAAGAAGAAGAAGGAAGAGAGAGAAAGGGTCTTGAAATTAATGAATTAAAGTGATAATTGGATAATTGAAATGAAGCAATTTCCCTTCCCCTTGGCTGCATTCCAGCCGTGAATGATGAGAGAAGAGAGAGTGAAAATTGGCTTCCAAGAGAAGCTAAGGGTATTTGGGTCAATATTTGGTCAAAGCTTCTCAAAGAGCTTTGATTATTTAACATTAAATTTGAATTAAAGTGAATGGATTAGACATAAAGTAGATTGCATTAGGATAATGTGATAGGATTTTTATTACACACTATTATCCAATAGATAATAGTTACGGTTAAGTCGTATTTAATTAATCGACGGATGAATTTTTCATTTGTATTGATTTATTTTTGTCTGTTAGAATTTCTCAAAAATTGTGAAACCTCGTAAGCGTGTCAAGTCTCGGGTTTAGTAAGATCCCCGTCGACATGTCCATAGTCCAAGGTTCTCGAGAGAAAACATCGCATTTCTCCGATTCTCGCTCACACGACGCATAAAACGAGGAATATATTAAAATATTCGACGGTTAGGAAAATTCCCAGAAAATTTCTAAAAATTGCAAATATTATAAAATGACTATTCGTCATATAATTTTCCAATTTTTGAAGCACTACGATCGTTTTCACGACTCGCTCGAGTTTCACGCAAAACGAGGAATATATTAAAATATTCGTCGTTTAGAAAAATTCTAGAAAAATTCACATAAATCACAAATATTAGAAAATGACTATTGGCTGCGAAATAATCAGTTTCCGGAGTGTTACACTGACCTCAACAATTCTCAGCTCAGTGTGCACGCAAAACGAGGAATATATTAAAATATTCCGCGTTCCCAGAAAAATCCAGAAAAATTCCAGAAAATCCCAAATATTGTAAAATGATCATTTATCCTGAAATTATTAATTTTCGGGATGTTACAATCAGTAGCTACCAGTAAAATCAGTCCCTCAAAGGAGGAGGGACCGTGTCCCGGTCCTCAGCAGGATCCTCCTCTTCAGAGGAAACCTCCATGGGAACCACGGAACCACGGGCAAGAGCCCGAGCAGTAGAATCAAAAGAGTCCTCCCAAGGGGTGTAGTAACAATCACCCCACATCTCTCGGATGGGTAGGTAGAACTCCAGCCGCAGGCTGACATGGCAGGTGAGGATCGGCGCCTCATGACGTCTCCAGGCTAGGGCAATCGACACATCTCCCAGATAGACATAGCGATCGGAGTTCAAGTTGATATGCCAGCACTCTGGCCCTCCGAGGAAGGTCAGACGCATGTCACCTAGAAATCCGCGCATATGTGCCGCCATCGCCTCAGTAGATGCTAGTCTTGTTCGGGCCAGAAGCCAGGAAATTCGGGATCTTCCGCCTCCTTGCCGTCGTCTTCGATCAATACAGTATACGCACAGGTAGCAACTAATAGAAATACAAAAAAAAAGAGGTAAGACATCCTACCGTCATTACCAATTATAGCAGCTAGAAACAAAACGGCGCAATGCGCCCAAATAGGAATTCAGAAGTAGCAAATGCAAGTAATAAGCAGTAAATCCAACAGTAAGCAGATAAATAGTTCCAGGCAGACATTCATTACTATAATGGTACAAACAGTTCAAGTTCACGTAGGGCAGTAATTATTAATAGTAAAGTATGTCATGATGCACATGCATGCTTTCCCAATTCCTACTCCATGGAGCTAGACTCAAACAGTCAGAGAGAAAGATCAGGAGACGTGTTTGTAACTCGGCTGCCGTGGCCAAAGTGCTATAATCAATAATTTCCACGTGCACGTCCAGACATTGTACAGACAATCCACGCTCGATCACGATATAGGACAATGTCTCAGTCCGGATCGTCAGTGCGTTTGCATCGGTTTGCCCCACGGACAGAAGAGCTACCATTTGCCCGTTGAGAAGGACCCGCACCCCGACGCCCCCAAGGTCAAACATGACCTACACTAGTCTACTCGCACCCGCACTAAGGTGTGTTCAATCTCCTAAGCAACTTGGCCTTACAACAGTCCACAGGACCTTCACAATGCATAAGACTCTATGCATGACACGTATGATTCACAATTTCATACAATCCCATAATATGCCACAATTGGCCAAGATAAGCATCAACACATAAATGGTCACTCACATAGACCCATAATGTCATAATATAAAGATCAAATCAATTGGTACATTCTTAGGTTCATTATGAATCCTAACTTAGAATTTGTTTACCCTTTCAAGGTTCATGTCCAATCCAATTCTTACAATTAATTTAATCTTCCAAGGTAATTTAATTTCATACAATTTGTAAATTATTCAAGTTCTTAGGCCTCACACTCTCTTGTTCTTCACTCACTTATAATTACCTTAAGTCTTATGACAATCTCACTCTTAGTCCTTTAAAATTTATATAATCTTTGATTATATTAAGTTCTTCCAATTTATTAATTATCTACCCCATTACATAGGTTTTAAATTACATAATTACTTATGCTTCCAAATTACCAAAGTTACATAATTACACCTAAAAAGGCCTTAGAGGCCATGGCCTCTCTAGGAATTCAATTCCCAAATCTTTTCAATTTATCACATTATAGGTTACACTCTTAATTCACTTAATCCTTTACTTGTTGCATTGATTCACCATTAACCCCAATTTTGGGCTCAAAACCGTGGCCACCCTATAGGTTTCAATCTCAAATTTTCCTTCCATTAAATTCTATTTTAGCACTTAATTAATTTAAGTCTCATGCTTGTTACAACTTGTCCACATTTTACCTCATTCTTAACCCTCAAAATCGTGGCCACCCAATGGGGGTTCTCAATTATTTTTCTTCCATTTTCAATCATATAATCCAATCCAATATATATTTATACATAACAAATCAATCCAAGGTCACCAATATCATGAAACCAACATGCAAACATTTTATTTATCAAATCAAAGAATAACCCACATTAGGGTTCTTCCACAAACAACACCCATCAAAGTTCCTAAATGCTAATAGAGGTTGAGGAGGAGTGTCTTCCTCTTACCCAAGTGTAGAAATCAATAGAAACTCCAAGAAACCTCCTTGAAATTTCGGATTGCACTCTCCAAAAACCTTAGAAATTTGGACTTAGTTAGAATAGCATAAGGACTTGAAAAATGTGATGTAAATGGCCATCAAAGGACCCTTAAAACCGAAAATGAAGAGAAGGGAAGAAGGGTCTTGAAGCTTACCCAAAAACTCAAAACTCAAATGTTCATGTAGTCCATAATGATAACAGGTGCATTCGTGACACCAAACGACATCACAAGGTATTTGTAATGACCGTATCGGGTACGAAAAGCAATCTTGGGTACATCCTCCGTCTTCACTCTTATCTGATGATACCCGGATCTCATATCAATCTTAGAAAATATCGTTGCTCCCTTCAGTTAGTCCATCAAGTCGTCGATTCTTGGGAGTGGATACTTGTTCTTAATTGTCAACTTGTTCAATTGCCTATAGTCCACACACAACCTCGAGGTATCGTCCTTCTTTCGAACTAACAACACTGGCGCTCCCTAGAGTGGTACACTCGGCCTGATAAATTGTTTCTCCAAAAGCTCCTCTAGCTGTTTCTTCAGTTCTGCTAATTCCGTTGGCGACATCCGATATAGTGCTATAGACACGGGACCAGCTCTCGGTACAAGGTCAATAGCGAACTCTATCTCGCGCGTTGGCGGCAAAACCAGGTACATCTTCGGGGAAGATTTCAGAAAACTCCTTCACCACAGGAATAGCGCTTAGATCAGCCTCGCTCTCGACTTTCAAAGAAGATAGTAGCATGTACCCTTGAGCTCCTTCTTTCAAGAAAGCTCGTACTTGGTTGGCTGTCAAGTATCTAGAATCTTCATCCACAAGAAAGACTATGGTTTTTCTAGAGCAATCTAACAGAACATGGTTGGAAGATAACCAGTCCATCCCTAAGATTATATCTAGTTGTGAAAGAGGTAAACAGATCAAATCGATAGAAAAGATTTGACCTTCAACAATTAGGGGACACTTCAAGCAGACTTTGGTAGTAACTACTGGTTTATCAGTAGGGGTTGAAATAGTCAATTCAAAGGGTAGTTCAGACACAGGTAAGCCAAGTCGTAGCACACAGTCATATGATATGAAAGAATGGGTTTGACGAGCGTCGAACTCAGTCAAAATTATAACCGAAGTTATTACCTAAGCTTGTAGCACAGTGACAACACCGGATTATCTCCACGAGGATTGTAGATGCAATTTAATCAAATCAAGTGAAAATTAGCAAAGGGGGATTTGACAATTTAAGATCGCACTTAACAAAATTAAAAGAAGAAATAACAATTAAAGAGCAGTCAATTTAGAAACCTATTCAAGATTGGGTGGATTCAATCATAGACCCTTCATAGAACACTTGAAGCGCAATTGAATTGTTAATTTGGATCTAACCGAGATCTCTGCATCAAATCCAGAATTCATACTAGATGATCGTCTAGAATTTAATTAACAAGTGATAAACACAAATCCGCAATCACACCATTGATGAAGATCTATGTTAATTTCAAGTACCGAATTCAATTAACTTAGGCACAAATCAGTAACCTAACCTTTTCAATTCTGTGATTAATTTAGATCAATCAGTTCTAAGTTTCATCACAAATCTCAATCTTCATTTATGTGATTAGTTTAGATCAATCAGTTCTAAGTTTCATCACAAATCTCAATCTTAAACCAAGATCAAATCAGATCAACATAAATAGAATCACCATTCATGCATTCAAGATCAAGAAGAAGAAAAAAAGAGGAAGAAAAGAGGAATTCAATTACAAATCAAATACAATACATAACCAAGGTCTCAAGAATCCAAACCACAATCTCTTCAAGAGTTCTAAATTGACCGAAAGTAGCTTAGCCCTCCATTACCATGAAGGGGAGCATCAAAATATATAAAAGCTATGAGAAACTATGAAGAAACAAGAAGAAACTATGAGAGAAATGAAGGAGAATACAACTTGTTATTCATGATAACCAATGGTGCCTTTTATAGAAGTCTAGGGTAACAAAATGACAAAGGGGAGTGGGGTGGATGAGTGGGGTGGTTGAGTGGATGGATTAGTGGATGAGTGGGTGGATTAGTGGATGAATGAGTGGATTAGTGGATGAGTGGGTGGATTAGTGGATGAATGAGTGGGTGGTTGAGGACGAAAATTTCTTGTTTGACTTGGAAGCCAAAAACGACCAACTATACTTCAGATCCATGAAAAGTACTATTCATGAAAGTTGTAGATCTTTGTCTTGGCTATAACATGCATATCTGGATCGTCCAATTTGGCTTCCTACAGCCCAAGATATGACCCAAATACCGCAGGTTGCTCAAACCCAACTTCAGTACCTCTGTTCCGACTTGCAAGCTCAAACTGACCCATTAGACTTCATTGTGTCAAAAAGTGTTCTTCATTAAAGTTGTTTATTTGGATCTTAACTATCAACCATCCAAATTTCAGCCTATCTCCATTATTACAACTTGAGATATGATTTTATGAGTGCACACCATTCGGATTCTAGTGACAGAACCCGTATTCCGACTTCCATGTAAACTTAGGTCCCTTAGACATCTGTGTAGGACTTCGAGCTCTTCATCAAAGTTGTAGAGCTTCCTCCTAGCTTTCCTACAAGGTAAAATTCATGATTATCAGATATCAGGAACTCAAGTTATGGCCAAAATACAGAAACAATGTCAAATCTCAATAATGCTGAAAATATTCAATTAGGACCATTTTGAGCTTAAACTCACAAAATCATACCAAACTCAATCAATTGAGAATATGGAGAGTGTAAATGACTAAACATAAGGGTTTCTTAATGAATAACATATGTGATTATCAGGGTTGCCCCAGAGTCATACAGTACTTTTAAAAGATTACCTTCTATGGTGCCTTCTCCTTGAATCAAGTCTTCGGATTCGGAGGCTTTAGCTCCGCTCATGGTGTAAACTCGACCTCCGGCTTACGGTTTCTTGGCTCGAGTTGCATTGACTGAAGGTTCAGCCTTTGTCTGATTGCAGTCTCTAGACACGTGGCCCGGTTTGCCACATCTGAAACAGATGATTCCCTTGATCGTGCAGTCTCTCGTGAGATGATCTTTCCCACATTTTAGGCATTTGGACGGATATGTCACATTCTGACCAGTTCGGTTCCCAGAAGAACCTCTACCAGAACTTCCACCAGTTTGTTGCGGGTTTCCCGTTGGTCGGGAATAAGGCTTCTTTTGGAAGTGGTTCGAACTATTGCCTCCACCCCTTTGGAACCTCGCAGGCCCAAAGTTCTTGCTCCTAGAGTCTCTAGCCTGTTCCAAGGCCTCAACTTCACAGCATGTGTCCAACAGTTCCAAAAACACCTTCATTTTCAGGGTGATCACGGCCTTCTTCACTTCGTACCTCAGTCCCTCAGGGAATTTCCAACACTTCCAGGCTTCATCAGTTTGATGTTGGTAGTGTGTTGAGAACTTCTCCAGGTTTTCAAATCTGGCCGCATATTCACTGACGGTCATGTTTCCCTGTCTCAGGTTGAGAAATTCCATCTCTTTTGCATGTCTCGCATTTGCAGGAAAATATTTGTCCAAGAACTTGTTCTTGAACACGTCCCATGTGACATCAGTTCCTTCGGCTTCCAGTGTTCTCTGAGCTCCGTTCCACCAGTCTTCAGCATTGCCCACAAGCATAAAGGTAGCATAGTTCACCTTCTTATCTTCAGCGCAATTCATACCACGAAAGACTTTCTCCAGCCCTTTAATCCACAGACTAGCCTTGTCTGGATCAAATTCTCCCTTGAATTGCGGAGGGTTATGGCGACGAAACTCTGCTAAGTTCTATGCATCGGCAGTCGCCTCGAGCTGTTGAGCAACTCTCTCTTGTTGCTGAACAGCATGTTTGTTCTGTTGGGCAATGACTTCCGCCATCCTCTGCATCGCTTCTATAGCAGCTGCCATTTCTCCACCTCTTGCCATCTCGCTTTTCTCTTAAATTAGATTACTGAAAACATAAGGAAAGTCAGAGGGATTCATTCAAAACACCAATCACAGAGATTCACACAACACAAACAAGACAGACTCACACACAAGACCCAAAGTAACATAAACTGGGGCTCTGATACTAACTTAATGTAACGCCCTTTTTTGGAAGGGAGCATCACATTATCGAATCAAAACGAAAATGTGAAAAATAAAATTTTGAACAATTAAGACCCGACTCATTTAGTTCGAAGTTAAATTGCTTGGTACTTTAATACGTGAGTAAAATGGGCGGTATATTTTTTTTTTTAGTTTAACAATGCGAAATATGAATAATGGTAAAGAACAAAACAGTAAACAGAAACCCACATCTGAATAACATACACATACATATATATTTAGATGCCAAATATATTTTAGATACAGCCTGGAAATTTCCAAAAAGCAAAACTATACCTGCCCCATAGGATTAAACATATATACCCCAGAGATATCAGAATATACAACCCACCAAAAATAATACATCAGGCCCCCAAAATAAAACACTGGTAGCCATCAGTAGCTACCAGTAAAATCAGTCTCTCAAAGGAGGAGGGACCGTGTCTGGGTCCTCAACAGGATCCTCCTCTTCAGAGGAAACCTCCATGGGAACCACGGAACCACGGACAGGAGCTCGAGCAGTAGAATCAAAAGAGTCCTCCCAAAGGGTGTAGTAACAATCACCCCACATCTCTCGGATGGGTAGGTAGAACTCCAGCCGCAGGCTGACATGGCAGGTGAAGATCAGCGCCTCATGACGTTTCCAAGCTAGGGCAAACGACACATCTCCCAAATAGACGCAGCGATCGGAGTTCAAGTTAATATGCCAGCACTCTGGCCCTCCGAGGAAGGTCAGATGCACGTCACCTAGAAATCCACGCATACGTGCCGCCATCGCCTCAGTAGATGCTAGTCTTGTTCGGGCCAGAAGCCAGGAAATTCGGGATCTTTCGCCTCCTTGTCGTCGTCTTCGATCAATACAGTATACGCACAGGCAGCAAGTAATAGAAATGCAAAAAAAAAGATAAGACATCCTACCGTCATTACCAATTATAGCAGCTAGAAACAAAACGGCGCAATGCGCCCAAATAGGAATTCAGAAGTAGCAAATGCAAGTAATAAGCAGTAAATCCAACAGTAAGCAGATAAATAGTTACAGGCAGACATTCATTACTATAATGGTACAAACAGTTCAAGTTCACGTAGGGCAGTAATTATTAATAGTAAAGTATGTCATGATGCACATGCATGCTTTCCCAATTCCTACTCCATGGAGCTAGACTTAAACAGTCAGAGAGAAAGATCAGGAGATGTGTTTGTAACTCGGCTGCCGTGGCCAAAGTGCTATAATCAATAATTTCCACGTGTACGTCCAGGCATTGTACAGACAATCCATGCTCGATCACGATATAGGACAGTGTCTCAGTCCGGATCGTCAGTGCGTTTGCATTGGTTTGCCCCACGGACAGAAGAGCTACCATTTGCCCATTGAGAAGGACCCGCACCTCGACGCCCCCAAGGTCAAACATGACCTACACTAGTCTACTCGCACCCGCACTAAGGTGTGTTTAATCTCCTAAGCAACTTGTCCTTACAACAGTCCACAGGACCTTCACAATGCATAAGACTCTATGCATGACACGTATGATTCACAATTTCATACAATCCCATAATATGCCACAATTGGCCAAGATAAGCATCAACACGTAAATGGTCACTCACATAGACCCATAATGTCATAATATAAAGATCAAATCAATTGGTACATTCTTAGGTTCATTATGAATCCTAACTTAGAATTTGTTTACCCTTTCAAGGTTCATGTCCAATCTAATTCTTACAATTAATTTAATTTTCCAAGGTAATTTAATTTCATACAATTTGTAAATTATTAAAGTTCTTAGGCCTCACACTCTCTTGTTCTTCACTCACTTATAATTACCTTAAGTCTTATGACAATCTCACTCTTAGTCCTTTAAAATTTATATAATCTTTGATTATATTAAGTTCTTCCAATTTATTAATTATCTACCCCATTACATAGGTTTTTAATTACATAATTACTTATGCTTCCAAATTACCAAAGTTACATAATTACACCTAAAAAGGCCTTAGAGGCTGTGGCCTCTCTAGGAATTCAATTCCCAAATCTTTTCAATTTATCACATTATAGGTTACACTTTTAATTAATCCTTTACTTGTTGCATTGATTCACCATTAACCCCAATTTTGGGCTCAAAACCGTGGCCACCCTATAGGTTTCAATCTCAAATTTTCCTTCCATTAAATTCCATTTTAGCACTTAATTAATTTAAGTCTCATGCTTGTTACAACTTGTCCACATTTTACCGCATTCTTAACCCTCAAAATCGTGGCCACCCAAGGGGGGTTTTCAATTATTTTTCTTCCATTTTCAATCATATAATCCAATCCAATATATATTTATACATAACAAATCAATCCAAGGTCACCAATATCATGAAATCAACATGCAAACATTTTATTTATCAAATCAAAGAATAACCCACATTAGGGTTCTTCCACAAACAACACCCATCAAAGTTCCTAAATGCTAATAGAGGTTGAGGAGGAGTGTCTTCCTCTTACCCAAGTGTAGAAATCAATAGAAACTCCAAGAAACCTCCTTGAAATTTCGGATTGCACTCTCCAAAAACCATAGAAATTTGGACTTAGTTAGAATAGCATAAGGACTTGAAAAATGTGATGTAAATGGCCATCAAAGGACCCTTAAAACCGAAAATGAAGAGAAGGGAAGAAGGGCCTTGAAGCTTACCCAAAAACTCAAAACTTGAAGCTTGAAGAAAGTGTTGAAGATGGTGGATTCTCAAAAAGCTCCAAGCAAGAAAGGTGTTTAGGAGAGGGAGATGATTAAGGAAATATGGTTGGATGAAGATTTTGTGAAGGTTGAGTGGGGAGAGGGAGGGCTGGCCGTGAGCTCTAGAGAGAAGGAGGAGAAGAAGAAAGGGTAGATAGAGAAAGACTTGTTAGGTTAAATGAATTAAAGTGTGATGAAATTGATTAAATGAATCAAAATCAATTCCCCCCTTGATTGGGCTGCTGCAGCCGTGCATAGAGAGAGAGGGAGGAGAGAGTTTTTGGCTTCCCTTGGAAGCTAAGGGTCATTTGGTCATTATTTGGTCAAAGCTTCTCAGAGAAGCTTTAATTATTTAACATTAAATTTGAATTAAAGTGAATTGATTAGACATAAAGTAGATTGCATTTGGATAATGTGATAGAATTTTTATTACATGCTATTATCCAATGGATAATAGTTACGGTTGACAGAAGTCAGTATTTAATTAATCTGACAGATAAATTTTTCGCAGTGTTATTCTGTTTTATCTGTTATAATTTCTCGAAAATCGTGAAATCTCGTAAACTGTGTCCATCCTCGGGTTCAGTAAGATCCCCCGTCGACATGTCCATAGTTCAAGGTTCTCTGAGGAAACATCGCGTTTTTCCGGTTCTGCTCAGTGCGTTCACAAAACGAGAAATATATTAAAATATTCGATGTTTCCGGAAAAATCCTAAAAAATTCTCAAAAATTGCAAATATTATAAAACGACTATTGTTCATATAATTTTCCAATTTTTGAAGCATTACAGTCGTTTTCCCGACTCTGCTAAATGTTCGCGTAAAACGAGAAATATATTAAAATATTCATCATTTGAGAAAAATTCCGAAAGAATTCACATAAATCACAAATATTAGAAAATGACTATTTGTGGTGAAATAAATAATTTCCGGAGCGTTACAATCGACCTCAAGCAATTCATTTCGGTCATACGCAAAATGAAGAATATATTAAAATATTCGTCATTTCCGAAAAATTGCAGAAAAATTCCTAAAAATCTTGAATATTATAAAATGATGATTTATAATTAAACAGATATTTTTCGGGATGTTACAGAACCAAAATTCCTTTTAATTTCTTTTCATTACTTCCTAATCATCTAACTCCATTATTCATAAAATAATTTTAACTTGGTATACCCATTTTGGGGCATGGAGGCCGTGAGTCTCATGGTCCATTGGAGACCAAAAATTGTTTCCTTTCAAACATGATTCACATCCTATTACATATACCAATCATGAATAATCTATTCTAACAAGTTCATGCATAAATCAAAGCAATAAAATCACATACCATAAAACAAGCATAAATCATAAAAACTCATAACTAAAGCAAACACAAACAATTAATTTACACCACAAGCTACACAAATCCTCACATGGATTTCCCACCATCAAATCACAAATTTTGTCCCTCACCACCACGAATGGTTGGTGAGGTTAAATCTCCCTCTTACTTAGGATGATGTCTAAGGCTCCTTGGTTGGCTTCTTGCTCTATGCTTTCACCACCAACTTGAACTTAAAAACAAAGAAAACAACTAATATTAACATCCAAGGCTTTAAACTAAGACAACCATGGATCAAAATCATGGTTAAAACTTTGAAACAAGATTAAAAATGAAGACCAAAGACTTCACCTCAAAAACCTTCAAACTTTAAGTTTGAAGAAAAGATAGAAGATGATAGAACTAGATCTTGGTTACAACTACAAAGTGTCTTAGTATGGTATAAGGATCCAAGAAGTGAGGTTGGTCGGAATTATTGAGGTTTGGAAGTGTGGATTTGTCCTCTTGGCCGTGGGCTATGGTGGAGAGAAAGTGAGAGAGTTTTGGCTTTAGCTTTTATTAGTTACTTGAGAGAATAGAAAGATGAAAATGAGAATGAAAATTAAGTGTAGGATAGCCTCCAAAAAGGCCTTGGTCATGGGCTTCATTGCCTAAGGAGGGTTAAAGCTTTGCCTCCAAGCTTGGAATCCCAGCAATGCCATGATCACAAAATCAGTCCAAAGGATATGGATGATCAGACGGCTAGCCCTCGTCAAACTGATCGTCCGTCTGCTGATCTTCGGGATACAGAATCTCAAGATGCGTTTCCTCTACCTCTTCCTCAAACTCTTTATAGAAATAAAATAATAATACAGAAACACATACAAATAAAGAGGTGAGACAATCTTACATCAATACCAGCATGGAAAATAAGAAAACGACAATACAACAAATATTACAGTTTAATAAAATAAAGCATACCATGACATCAAAAATAATAGCACAATTTAACACAAGAATTGCATACCACAGTATCATAAATAACAACACAATTCAACAAATCATATAATATCACAATTAATAATGTTATGATGCATGACACAAATGCAAATACAATATGACTCGTTCCTACTCCATGGAGCTAGACACAGACATCAGAGAGAATGAAACGAAGAGAACTATCAGTACCTCAGGCTGCCCAACCAAACTATTACACTATCCAACGTCGTGTCTATAGCCCACAATCCAATATTGTGTAGTAGTACACAGTCCAAACACATCATGCACTATAGGCATTGTACTAAACAGTCTTCCCAAGATCTCGATTAAGTATAGTGCGTGTCGAGATCATTAGTGTGTTGCCAGTTACCACGACCCAGAGGAGTGACCAACTGTCCACATGTGGAATACTCCGTACACTAATGCCTCCAAGTCCACACAAGATGAACCACACTATGCTTATCACACCGATAACACGGTGTAATTCGTCTCGTCAATCAATCGCCAATATCAACCAATCAACAAGACTCTCAATGCATGAATAAGAACTAAAATTATCAAATTACCTTTCAAAATATTACCATATTTACAAAAACGTCTTTAATCTCAAAATTCTAATATATACTACGTCTCCACTTGACAGTGCCATATCTTAACATGTTCGGATCCACCACTTTGGCCCGACAGTAAACTTACTGTTCCAATTAATCGCGTAGAAATTTTATCACATTTTCACAATCGCATCACTTTTACAAACATTTTTAAATCGATAAATATATTTTGCTGTTTTTAAAATCACGTAGTGTTTTTAAATCGTTTTCTTAACCGAAAAGCTTTAAAATCTTTATTTTAAAACTGCGTAAGCTATTTTTAATACTTTTAAACTACGTAGAATATTTTCCTTACGTTATAAATATATTATAAAATGTTCTCTTTTATTTGTCTGTTTCTAATAAATTTTGACAGCATTTTGTCTATAAAATCTATTAAAATTGTGTTTTCTACGTTTTTCCTTTAAAAATTCCTTTGTTTAGTTTATTACAACAAAATACACTTTGAAAATTGTCATTATACTTTAAAACTCAAAAGTAAGTATTTTTCAAGAGTTTTGTTTATTTTTCTTCTATACCATATTTCTAATAAAAATTAGTTTACTTCTGTAAGTCTTGAAAATCCATTTGCAAATGTATTCTTTTTAGGTTAAACATCTAATCTACACTTAGAAAATAAATTTTGGATTGATTACATATTAAAAAGGCATGTTGGCCGAATTTAATAAAACCTTAGCATTTGATCTTTGGATCATTTCTCATCTTCTAAATCATTTTGGAATTTATTAATTTACCTAATTCCATTAAATCCTTCCTTTAGAAAATGGTTGAGAACATTTTGGTTCTCTTTTCATGGTGAAGCCGAAAGCTCCATGGTGTGTTATTTGGAACACTCATGCAATCTTTACATGTTATTCACATCGTAATTAATAATCATGCATTTATCCACACATGTAATATATTTTAAAGTTATAGACATGCATACAAACAATATCCAACACAAGTAGGAAAGCATTTAAACAACCAAACAAGTGAATCCTTATGGATTCTTCACACACATACAATCCATTTTCTCATCACCACACATGGTTGATGAGATCAAATCTCCATCTTACCTCAAAGGAAGATAACTCCTTCTACTCTCCTTCCTAGTTGATTTCGTGTGGTCCTCCAAAGAAACCTAACATGCTCAAATAAAATTTTAAAAGTTATAACCATACGAGAAAAACATAAACCATGGATCAATCATGGCTTAGAACCTTAGAAATGAAGTTAGAAATGAAAAACAAGAATCTTCACCTTGTAGGAAAAATCTCCAAAGTGATTTTCCAAGCTTAAGATGAATTTTTTTGAATAAACCTCCAACTAGAAATGTTATTAGAATGGTGTTTAGATTTGAGAAAGTGGGTTAGATGAAATTTTTGAAGGTTGAATGTATGATTTGTGGGTGTTGGTCGAATGGTCTTCAAAGAAGAAAACTAAGGACTTGGTGTTTTTGAAGAGAGAAAGAGTAAGTTTAGGTGATAGTAAGAAATGAGAATGAAGAGTAAAATGGTCTCCTTTTCCTAATGCATGGTCGTAGAGCTCCTTCAAAGGAGGTGCCTCCTTTGTTGACCTTCCAAGACCACTTAATCACCTTAGATGTGATCAAGGGAGGAGAACAAAGCTTTGGCTCCAAGCATATTTCTCATTGGCTTAGAAAAACCTAGTCATCTAATGACTAAGCTCTTCTTGAATGTTCTTGAACCTCCTTGCTTAAGCTTGGCCGAATTGCCCTAATGGAGAGCAAACCAAGCTTGTGTTCACTTAAGCCATCTAGTTACTTGAATGTTCTTGAATGTTCTTTAGGTGCATTTGATTAATTTGTTTAGTTACTTGCCTAACTATATAGTTACTTAGGTTAACTAGGTTAGTCTTGATATTTTGAGATCATTATCTAACTAGAACGTAACTAGATAACTAACTAGGTTACTTCATTTAGTTATTACATAGGTCTTCTATGTTAACTTAGTTAGGTTTTAAGCTAACTTGGTTAAGCTTTCTAGTTCTATCTTAACAAGTCTAACTATTTTTGTGGACTTGAATCTTATTGGTCCAAAATTGTCAAGCCACTACGTTGACTACTCTTCATTGGCTTAGGATTTAGTCTAGCCAAAAACGTTGACTGCTTCTCTAAACGCGGGTCCCACTGACTTTTCCGGGTCCATGGTCGTTTTAGAGTAGATTTCTACTATTTTTGAGATAGTAGGTACTGTCAAATAAAATAATATTATAATAATATAAAATTATTTTATTGCATAGTTAAATCCTAAAAATTAAAAGATTAACAACCATATCACTCGGAATTGGGTTTAGTAAAATCCCCCAGTTTCGAATAATTAAAATAAGATTTTCCCGGCCCGAAAATTATTATTTTCCTGACTCAGAATACATCACACAAAACACTCAAATATGGACACGAAACAGTCATATAAATTTTATAACAAACAAAAAAACATAAAACAGTACAATCAGGATAAAACAGTCATTTATCCAAAAGTTAGGGTGTTACATGCAGCTTTTGCTTTTTGTATAATTTATGATGTAATTAAACAGGCAGATGCACATAAATATATAAATATAAATGTTATATATTAATGTATGGTTTAGTTTATGTCGATTTTCACTGTGACTGTTTTAACTATTATCTCGCTACGAAAAGAACCTTTAAGTTAACTCTTTCGACACTACTTGGTAATAATACAGTTTATTACAAAGAAAAACAATATATAATGCCATTTAAAAGGAACCTATACACCTATAAAATGAATCGGGTCTTAATCTACAACGTAATTATTTTTCGCAATTTATTTTGTTCTCACTTCACTATGGTGTGACGTTCCTTCTTTGTGAGATTAGATAAAGGGGCGTTACACTATCTTGGTATCGAAGCCCCGGTTTAAGTTTTCTTTTGGGTCTTGTGGTTTTGGACTGTCTTGTTTGTACTGTGTGATTCTCTGTGTTTGGTATTCTGTAAAGATACATCTGACTTTCTTTGTATTTTGTATAGCTTAATCTGAAAGGAGGCATAGCTCACAGAGGAAATATGACTGCTGCAATTGAGGCAATTCAAAATATGGTCAAGGCCATGCTGCAACAAAACCAGCAGACGGCTTACCAGCAAGAGAGGACTGCACAACAGCTTAAAGCTACGACAGATGCCCAAAACTTGGCGGAATTTCATTGCACTAACCCTCCACAATTCAAAGGAAAATTTGATCTTGAGAAGGCTACTTTGTGGATCAAGGAACTGGAAAAGATATTCACGGGTATGATCTGTGGTAACGGCAAGAAGGTGACTTATGCGGTGTTTATGCTTGTAGGAGACGCAAAGAATTGGTGGACCGGAGAATAGAGACTGCCAGAGGTAGAGGGTCGAGAGATTGCTTGGGCAGTATTCAAGGAGAGATTCTTGAATAAATATTTCCCGAAAAGTGCCAGACATGCTAAGGAGATGGAGTTTCTGGGTTTGCGGCAAGGAAATATGACTGTAAGTGAGTATGCTGCAAGGTTTAAGAGCTTGTTCTCAACCTACTTTCAACACCAACTGAATGAAGCATGGAAATGTCGAAAGTTCGAGGAAGGCCTAAGACACAATGTGAAGGGGGCAGTTATCACTCTGAAGATTAACCAGTTTTCTGAGCTGCTTGATACGTGTCGTCGGGTGGAAGACTTAGACTAGGCGTGGGACACAAGAAACTGCAACTTTGGACCTTTTTGGTCTCAAAGAGGAGGAAGCAATAATGCTAATCATTACCAGAAGAAGCTTTATTCCGGACCACCTGGAAATCAGCAACAGAGACCGCAAGGTGGAAGTCCTGGAGGAAGTCTAGGTAGAACGGGTCAAATAACGGCGTCTACGCCGAGATGCATGAAGTGCGGGAAGGAGCACTACAAGAGAGATTGCACGATCAAAGGGATCATTTGTTTTAGATGTGGGAAGGCTGGATATGTTTCTTGCAACTGTAATCTACCTAAGGCGGAGCCTTCCGTCAATGCTGCTAGAACTGTGAAACCGCAAGCTGGAGGTAGAGTTTACACCCTGAGTGGTGCTGAAGCCTCTAAATCCGAAGATCTTATACAAGGGGAAGGTGTCATGGAAGGTAATCTTTTAACTGTATTGTATGACTCTGGTGCAACTCTTCTTTCATTTCCTATGACTGTGTGAAAAGGCTTGGTTTACCTGTGTTTTCTTTGCCTTTTGATTTGACTGTTTCGACCCCTACTGCTAAACCTATTGTTACGACCAAAGTCTGTCTAGATTGTCCCTTGATTGTTGAAGGTCGAACCTTTTCTATTGATTTGATCTGTTTACCATTATCTCAATTAGATGTGATCTTAGGAATGGATTGGTTATCTACTAACTATGTCTTATTGGATTGTTCTAGAAAAACCATAATTTTCCCTTTGGATGAGAATTCTAGATTTTTTACGGCTAACCAAGTTCAGGCTTTCTTGAAAGGAGAAGCTCAAGGATACATGCTATTGTCTTCTTTGAAAGTCGAGAATGAGGTAGATGTGAACACACTTCTAGTGGTTCGAGAATTTCCTAAAGTCTTTCCTGAAGATGTACCTGGTTTAACACCAGAGTAGGAGATCGAATTTACTATTGACCTTGTACCTGGAGCTGGTCCTATTTCCATAGCACCCTACAGAATGTCGCAAGTAGAGCTAGCAAGAAGCAATTGGAAGAGCTTTTGGAGAAACAATTCGTTAGACCCAGTGTATCATCTTGGGGAGCACTAGTATTGCTAGTTAAGAAGAAAGACGATACTTCAAGATTGTGTGTGGATTATCGTCAGTTGAACAAAGTCACAATCAAGAATAAGTATCCATTGCCAAGGATAGACGAC
Source organism: Ormosia emarginata (assembly GCA_029884605.1). Taxonomy (NCBI): domain Eukaryota; kingdom Viridiplantae; phylum Streptophyta; class Magnoliopsida; order Fabales; family Fabaceae; genus Ormosia; species Ormosia emarginata. The sequence goes on from JAQQTP010000088.1 coordinate 40,676,498, forward strand.
CTAATGGATCAACTGAAAGGAGCAGCAGTGTTTTCTAAGATCGATTTGCGATCGGGCTATCATCAGATCAGAGTAAAAGTGGAAGACATTCTCAAAACGGCTTTTTGTACTCGTTATGGACATTACGAGTACTTGGTGATGCCTTTTGGTGTAACGAATGCACCTGTTATATTCATGGACTATATGAATAGAATCTTTTGTCCCTAATTGGATAGATTCGTCGTTGTCTTCATCGACGATATCTTGATCTATTTGAAAAATCAGGAAAGAATCAGGAGAATCATGTTGAACATCTCAGTATAGTTTTTCAATTTGTTGAAGGAGAAAGAGTTGTATGCCAAGTTGTCGAAGTGTGAGTTTTGGTTGAACGAAGTTAAATTCTTAGGCCATGTGATTTCAAAGGAAGGAATTGTTGTAGATCCACCGAAAATGGAAAAGTGGTGGCTGTAGATCCAATTGCGAGTGCGTGAGAAGAACTACCCAACGCACGACTTGGAGTTAGCTGCTGTTGTATTTGCTTTGAAGATATGGAGACATTATCTCTATGGAGCAACGTTCAACGTCTTCAGTGACCACAAGAGCTTGAAGTATTTGTATGACCAAAAAGAGTTGAGCATGAGACAGTGAAGGTGATTGGAATTCCTGAAAGATTATGATTTCTAACTTCAGTATCACCCTAGAAAGGCCAATGTTATGGCTGATGCCTTAAGCAGGAAAACGATCAGTGTTTCTACCATGATGATCAAAGAAAAGGATTTGATAGAACAATTCAGAGATGTTGGTCTTTTGTGGAATTAATTCCAGGAAAAATCTGCATGAACATGGTCACTATTTCGAATGATTTAATGGAAGATATCCGAGAAAAGCAGAAGGTTGACAAATTCTTGCAAGAAGAAAGGGAACTGAAGAAGCAGGGCAGTATATCAACATTAGAGGAAGGAAGCGATGGAATTTTAAGATTCCAAGGTAAAGTCTGTATGCCTAAGGATGAAGAACTCAGGAAGTATATACTCGAACATGCTTATAGAGTCAATTGAGTATGCATCCTAGAATGACCAAAATATACCAAGATTTGAAAAAGTTATTTTGGTGGCTTAGAATGAAAAGAGATATTGCGAGATGCGTATCTTCCTGTTTAGTTTGTCAGAAAATAAAGATTGAACATCAAAGACCATCTGGAATGTTACAACCCTTAACTATTCCCAAATAGAAATGGGATAGTATTACAATAGACTTTGTTGTTAGATTGCCAAGGACAAAAAGGGTTCATGATTCAATATGGGTAATTGTGGATCGACTTACGAAGTCAGCACATTTCTTGCCGATCAACATAAGATATCCATTGGAGAAGTTGACTCAGTTATACATCAGTGAAATTGTCAAACTACATAGTGTGCCTACAAGTATCATTTCTGATAGAGATCCCAGATTTACATTGAAATTTTGGCAAAGTCTTCAAGAAGTAATGGGGACAAAGCTACGTCTGAGTTCTGCTTACCATCCTCAGACTGACGGTCAATCGGAGAGGACAATTCAATCATTGGAAGATTTGCTGAGAGCTTGTGCCATAGAACAGATTGGAAGTTAGGATAAAATTTTACCATTGGTAGAGTTTACCTACAACAACAGTTTCCATTCAAGTATAGGGATGGCTCCCTATGAGGCTCTATATGAGCGAAGGTGCAGAACACCTTTATACTGGTTGGAGAGCGGCTCACAGTTGGACCTGATCTTATTCAGCAAACGACTGAAAATGTTAAGATGATTTAGGAGAAGATGAGAACGGCTCAAAGTTGACAAAAGAGCTATGCGGACAAAAGGAGGAAACTTCTTGAATTTGAGGAAGGAGAGCATGTGTTTTGAAAGTCACGGCTATGACTAGGGTCAGTCGAATTCTCAAATCTAGAAAACTTACTCCAAAATTCCTTGGACCTTATCAAATTCTTCGTTAGATAGGTCCAGTTGCTTATCAAATAGCCTTACCACCTTTTCTTTCAAACCTCCACAATGTTTTCTATGTGTCACAACTTCAAAAATATATTCCCAGCCCTGATCATGTCATAACACGTGATTTAGTACAATTAAAGGAAAACTTGACTTATGAAACAACTCCTGTAAGGATTGAGGATAAGAGAATGAAGCAACTCAGAGGGAAAGACATTCCATTGGTGAAAGTGATCTAGAACGAAGCAACCGGAGATGCGACGTGGGAACTAGAAGACAAGATGAAGGAGCAATACCCATAATTATTCTAAGGTATGAAAATTTTGAGGACGAAATTCTTATTTGATGGAGAGAGTTGTAATAGCCCAAAATTTATTTATTTTATTATAAATATTCATTTTATAATATTTTTTATTTTTGAAAATTTTTCTGGATTTTTCTGAGAACGTGAAATATTTTAATATTATTCCTCGTTTTGCATGCAAACTGAGTGGAGCCGGAAAAATAAAATATTTTTCCTGAGAACTTTGATTTGTGGAAATGTCAACGGGGGATCTTACTAAACCCGAGATTGAACACGGTTTATGAGGTTTCATGTTTTTCAAGAATTTTTATCCGATAAAATAATAAATCACTGTGTAAATTTTATCTGCCAGACAATTAATATTGACTTCTGTCAACTATAACAATTGTCCATTGGATAATAACGTGTATTAAAAACCTTATCACATTTTCTTAATGTAATCCACTTTATGTCTAATCAAATCTACTTTAATTCAAATATATTGTATTTTAATCAAAGCTTCTTTGAGAAGCTTTGACCACCAAATGACTCATATGCCCTTGGCTTGTTGGGGAAGCCAATTTTTTCCCTTCTCTCTCTCCCATTGCCGCGGCAATGCATGCCCAAGGGGAGCAAATTTTTGCTCCCCCACTTAACACATTTTATGAAAATATCTCTCATTTCATCCTACACTTTCTCTCTCCTCAAGTTTCATCTTCATTTCTCTCCACTTTCTCTCTTCTTCTTCTCCTTCACTCACGGTTTCGGCAACCCATTGGTGACCATTTTCTTTCACTTTTTCACCTCACCAACATCATTTCTACACTCCCCTCATCATCCTCTACACTTTCTATTTGGAAAGTTTCTTCAAAATCTATCATCTCCTCCTTTGTCTTCCAAGACCAAGCTTCAAACTTTAAGGTAAAGTTTCCATTTTTTCTTTTCCTTTTCTTCATTTTCGTGTTCCATGGCCTCATTGGAGACCAAAGATCCAGCTTTTTCTAAGCTTGGTGTTGATTCTTTGTGTTTGAAATTTCTAGGGTTTTTGGACCCCAAAACCGAAACCACCAAGAAGCAACTAGGAGGCCATTTTCGTGTTCTTCCTTTAGGTAAGAGGGAGATTTACTCACTTCAACCATTATTGGTGATGAGAAAACCCTTGTATGATTGTTGATGGAGAAATCCCTATTTGAATACTTACTTTGTTTGATGATTTTGCATGTTTATGTATTTTTGATTGAGGTTGATGATTGAATGATGATTTTGAATGCATTGTTGGTGTTGGAATGTTTGATAATGTTAGATTAATAAATAGAAAATTTGAGTATTTCCTACACTAATGTGAGGCCACGATTTGGCCTGGGATTTTAAGGGATTGGATTGATTTTATGAGATAAGATTTGAGTGATTAGGTATCAAGTGATTAATGCATAAAATGGAAAGAAATTGGAACTTTGAAGACCTAAGGAGGCCACGATTTTTAGAGAAAATTTTGGGTTCAAATGATGCCTTGGTGCATCTTTGGAACTTAAGGGCTTAGAGATATACATATATAATCCATAATAAGATGGAAGAATTAAATTGAGTAATAACTCTCAAGATAGAGCCCCGATTTCTAAGGGTTATTTAACTTGAAATTCTCATAATTGACTAAACTTTAAGACATTGGAAATGTGGATCCATAGGATGGACTTGTGATAATTGATGAACCATATATAAATAAATGTTGATGTTGAGAATTGGTTCTATGTTATTGTGAGTCCCTATGTGGGACTAAGTACTTGATGAAATTATGACATGTTGATATTGAGAAATGATCATATGCCATTGTGGTATGCTTTATGATTAATGTATCATTGATAAACATATATGATGTACATTGCGTCATCATGCATATGTGTTGTCCGTTGGACATTATGGGAAAGACGATGTATGCTTAGGAGATTGAATAACACCTATGTGCAGGTGTGAGTAGACTAAGCGTAGGGTCATAGTTGTAATGCCCCTTTTACTTATCTCACGAAGAAGGAACGTCACACCATAATGAAGTAAGAACGAACTATAAATTGTGAAAAATAATAATTGTTTTAAACCTTATAGACCTGGTTCATTTTATAGATATATAGGTTCCTTTCAAAATGACATTATATATATATATATATTAATAAATTGTATCATTACCAAGTAATGTTAAAAGAGTTAACTTAACGGTTCATTTCGTAGCGAGATAATAATTAAAATGGTCATAGTAAAGCGACATAAAAATAAACTATACATCTATACACAACATTTATATATATATATATATATATATATATATATATATATATATATATATATATATATATATATATATATATATATATATATATATATATATGCAACAACCTATTTAATTACATCATGATTTATACAAAAAGCAAAAGATGTACCCGCCCGAGATGATAAAAATATACACACATCAAATACAGCAAAATGTCAAGCTTCCCAAAAAGATAAATGGTTAGCCATCAGTAGCCACCAACAGTGTTAGCCCCTAAGAATGACAAGAAGGGATCGTAGCAGGGTCCTCCTCATCCGATGAAATTGCCATCGGAGCGACCGAGTTTCGGGCAGAAGCCTGAGCAATGGAAAGGAAAGAGTCCTCTTATGGGATGTAATAAAAATCATCATACAAATCTCTAACAGGCAAGTAAAATTCTAAATGAACAAAGATTGTGAAGTCAAAAATAGGTGGGTAGTAGCGGCCCCACGCCAAAGACACAGTCAGCTCCTTGTGATAGATGCATTGGTCTGTGCTCAAGTTAATATGCTAACAGTCGGGTCCTCCATAAAAGGTCATCCTAACATGCCCCAAAAATCGGCGTGGACACGAAGACATCTCCGATGAGCACTAATCGTAGTCAAGCCAAAAGCCAGGAAACTCAAGCGCTTTCCATTCTTCCTCGCGAGCGTCTTCTCGGTAATACATATTTTAAAACAGAAGTATAGATATACAAAAAAGAGGTGAGACACCCATCTTTCATTACCGAAATAGTAGCAAGAAAACAAAACGGCGCTGGACGCCCACATGGCATTATAGCACATATAGTTATTAACAGTAAGGAATAAAATAATAACAATAATTAAATGAGCAATGAAGAGAAATACCAACAAAATCTCAGGCAGTGAACAATTTATTAAGTCAAATAATTATATTGACAGTAAGAACAGAAAATTCACAGTCACAGTACTCATGCTCAATGAAATATGATACCGACAATAGACAATGCACAATGCATCATGGTACCAAAAATCCTACTCCATGGGGCTAGACATCAACATTTTCAGAGAGAATGATCAAGGAATTATGCCAGTATCTCGATAGCCTAAAAATAGTGTGCTTCATCTCATAAAAATATTTGCGTAATTAGCTTATACATGGCATCTCAACAGTTGATTGTGATATAGGACATCGTCTCAGTCCATATCGTTAGTGTATTTGCATTAGTCTATCCCACGGCCCCAGTGGAGCTACCACTGTCTATTGTGAGACACCCGCACCCTGACGCCCCCAAGGCCAACCACTATGACCCTACGCTTAGTCTACTCGCACCCGCACATAGGTGTTATTCAATCTCCTAGGCATACATCGCCTTTATAATAATCTCCAATGGACAATATATATGCATGATAACGCAATGTACATCATGTATGTTCATCAATGATACATTTATCATAAAGTATACCATAATGGCATATATTCATTTATCAATATCAACATGTCATAATTTCATCAAGTACTTAGTCCCACATAGGAACTCACAATAATATAGAACCAATCCTTAACATCAATATATATATATATATATATACTCACGGTTCTTCAATTATCAAAATTTCATGTTATGGAATCCAACATTTCCAATGTCTTAAATCTTGATCAATTATGAGAATTTTAGGTTAAAGAACCCTTAAAAACCGTGGCTCTCTTAAGAATTATTACTCAATTTAATTCTTCTATCTCATTATGGATTATGTATACCTCTAAGTCCTTAATTTCCAAAAATGCACCAAGTCATCATTTGAACCGAAAATTTTCTCTAAAAACCGTGGCCTCCCTATGGCTTCAAAGTTCCAATTTCTTTCCATTTTATGCATTAGTCACTTGATACCTAATCACTCAAATCTTATCTCACACAAAATCAATCCAATCCCTTAAAGTTCAAAGCCAAAACCGTGACCTCATATTAGTGTAGGAAACCCTCAAATTTTCTATTTATTAAACCTAACATTATTAAATATTCCAACACCCCCAATGCATTCAAAAGCATCATTTGATCATCAACCTCAATCAAGAACACATAAACATGCAAAATCATCAAACAAAGTAAGCATTCCAATATGGATTTCTCCATCAACAACCACACAAAGGTCTCCTCACTACCAAAGAATCAACACCAAGCTTGGTAAAAGATGGATCTTTGGTCTCCAATGAAACCATAGAACACAAAAATGTAGAGAAAGAAAAGAAAAAAATTGAAACTTTACCTTAAAGTTTGAAGCTTGGTCTTGGAAAACAATGGAGAAAATGATGGATTTTGAAGAAACTCTTCAAATAGAAAGTGTAGAGGCGGATGGAAGGAGTGTAGAAATGGTATTAATGAAGTTGGAAGATGAAGGGAATGGTCACATTTGGGGGCTGCAAATTGTGGGTGAAGGACAGAAAGAAGAGAGAAGAAGGAGAGAAATGGATGAGAAGCTTGAAGAGAGAGAAAGTGTTGATGAAAAAATGAGAGATATTTTGAGTGAAAATGCATTAAGTATGGGAGCAAAATTTTGCTCCCCATGGGCAAGCAATGCCACGGCAATAGGAAAGAGAGGGAGGGGTGGAGAGGCTTCTCCAACAAGCCAAGGGCATACTAGTCTTTTGGTGGTCAATGCTTCTCAAAGAAGCTTTGATTAAAATACAATATATTTGAATTAAAGTGAATTTGATTAGACATAAAGTGAATTACATTAGGATAATGTGATAGGATTTTTAATACATGATATTATCCAATGGACAATTGTTACAGTTGACAGAAGTCAGTATTAATTATCTGACGGATAAAATTTACACAACAATTTATTATTTTATCAGATAAAATTCTTAAAAAACATGAAACCTCGTAAACTATGTCCAACCACTGGTTTAGTAAGATCCCCCATCGATGTTTCCACAGATCAAGGTTCTTCGAAAAAATATCTTATTTTTTCGGCTCCGCTCAGTTTACACGTAAAACGAAGAATAATATTAAAATATTTCATATTCTCAAAAAATTTCAGAAATATTTCCAAAAATCACAAATATTATAAAATGAATATTTATAATAAAATAAATAAATTTTGGGGTATTACAATAGTGGTTGGCCTTGGGGGCGTCAGGGTGCGAGTGTCTCACAATAGACAGTGGTAGCTCCACTGGGGCCGTGGGATAGACCGATGCAAACACACCGATGATCCGGACTGAGACGTTGTCTTATGTTGCGATCAACTTTTGAGGTGCCATGTATAAGCCGTATTGCGCAAATATTTTTATGAGATGAAGCACATTATTTTAAAGGCTAATGAGATACTGGCATGACTCCTTGATCATTCTCTCCGAAATATTAATGTCTAGCTCCATGGAGTAGGATTTTTGGTACCGTAATGCATTGTGCACTGTCAGTTGTCAGTCTCATATCGCATTGAGCATGAGCACTTATGATTGTTGAAATATCTGCTTTTACTGTCGATATAACTACCTGGTTTGATAACTTATTTACTGTCTGAGATTCTGCTGTTATTTCTCTTTTATTGTTTACTTTATTATTACTGTTATTTTTAATTATTATGGTGATAAATATATGTATTGTAATACTATATGGGCGTGCAGAATCGTTCTGTTTTCTTGCTGCCATTTTGGTAATGAAAGCTGGGTGTTTCACCTCTTTTCTGTATATCTGTACTTCTATTTTAAATTATGTATTACCAAGAAGATGCTCGCAAGGAAGAAAGGGAAGCGCTTGAGTTTCCTAGCTTCTGGTCCGACTATGATTAGTGCTGATCAGAGATGTCTTCGCATCCACGCCGATTTTTGGGGTATGCTAGGATGACCTTTCATGGCGGACTCGACTGTTGGCATATTAACTTGAGCACGGACTGATGCATCTATCACGGGGAGTTGACTGTGTCTTTAGCGTGGGGCCGCTACGACCCGCCTGTTTTTGACTTCACAACCTTTGTTCATTTATAATTTTACCTGTCTGTTAGAGATTTGTGGGATGATCTTTATTATACCCCACAAGAGAACTCTTTCCTCTCCATTGCTCGGGCTTCTACTTGAAATTCGGTTGCTCTGATGGCGATATCATCGGATGAGGAGGACCCCGAGGAGGATCCTACGGTCCCTTCTCACCAGTCTTAGGGGCTGATACTGTCGGTGGCTACTGATGGCTAACCGTTTATCTTTTTGGGAAGCCTGACGTTTTGTTGTACTTGATGGGTGTATATTTGTATCATCTTGGGTGGGTACATCTTTTGCTTTTTATATAATTTATGATGTAATTAAACAGACTGATGCATATAAGTATATAAATATAAATGTTATGTATTAATGTATGGTTTAGTTTATGTTGGTTTTCACTGCAACTGTTTTAACTATTATCTCGCTATGAAAAGAACCTTTAAGTTAACTCTTTCGACACTACTTGGTAATAATACAGTTTATTACAATATATATATATATATATATATATATATATACATATATATAATGCCATTTAAAAGGAACCTATACACCTATAAAATGAACCGGGTCTTAATCAACAACGTAATTATTTTCCACAATTTATTTCATTCTCACTTTACTATGGTGTGACGTTCCTTCTTCGTGAGATGAGAAAAAGGGGCGTTACAAATAGCATCAAGAGCTATTCAAATAACAGTATCTAGATTCGCAAAAATAAAGTACTTTACTCTATGGGAACCCAATGGAAGCTTATGATATGACTCAATACACTAATTAAAGTATCGTGTGATATGAATGTGCATCTAGTAAATCCTAGAAATGATGCTAAGATGCACCTAGTATAATTGTAAATTAAAATAATTATATACTTATTTTACTTGTGATATGATCATTTAGTGCACTTGGAATATTATGAATGGAAACATAGTGTGATTTAAAATTTAAGAGATGTTAGATATACTCCTCGCATCTAGAGGATATATTATAGAGCACTTCTCATATCTAGAGGATATATTATAGAATACTCCTCGTAATTGGAGGATATATTATAGAATAATCCTTGTATTTGAAGTATATGTTATGGAATAATCCTTGTATCAGAAGGATATTCCTTGTATCTGAAGAATATATTATGGAATAATCCTTGCATCTGAAGGATATATTATGGAATAATCCTTGAATCTTACGAATATATTATGAATAATACTTGTATCCGAAGAATATATTATAGAATAATCTTCGTACCTATAGGAAATATTATAAAGATAGATACCTTGGATATAATCCTCTTACTGGAAGGAAATAGTACAAAGATTATGACCCTAGAAAAGGTAGACTATCACCAAGTGTTGGATAGCTTAAAAAGGGTCGTTGGCCCTCTCTATCTAATTAAGATAAAAGATATGAGTTTTTATTCTTGTTATAGCGAGCTATGACTTATGCGTGTTATATACTTTGATGAAATCTATAATTTTTTTTATGACGCTTTGAGATTAGTTATATTATTTGGATATGAGTTGTTAAAATAATTAACTGAATTTTCTGCCTCGAGAAGAGAAAAGACTTGTTTTGGCTTTTGTTACCTTTGTATGTTATTTTACAAATATTGAAATGATTTTTTTCCTAAAGTAGCTGGAATTATTGTGATGACAATATGTATGATAGAATTACTGAGAATTATAGAATTCTCACCCCATATATTTGTATTTCTATGATAATTCCAAGGACAGATTCTTCAGCAAAGTGAGAGGAAGAATGTTGATGTAGAGTAGCATTGTCTCTACTTTTATGTACGTATTGTATACAGTTTATAAGAATTGGTAGCTTAACCTTAAAGGCCTAGTTTGTATATGATGAACAATTATATACCACTTTGTATGAATGGAAATCTTATTTTATATGAATATATATATATATATATATATATATATATATATATATATATCATAAGTGTTTCTTTTTTTGTTTAGGTGTGACGTGCCTAATTCTAATTACTGATGTGTAAATTCAGATATACTACTAGTATTAGGATTGGGATGTTATATTATGGTATTAGATTAGTTCATTTTGTAGAGCTGGGGTATGGACTAGCAATGCTTTAGAATGATTAGAAGTTCATTTTATATGTTATGCATTTTCTTATCTTAATGATGAGATATATAGATAGAATTGCATAATAGCCTAGAGTATGAATGTTATTGGTTACTATCACATTGTTACATGATATTGAGTCTGATCAACTTAATATGTATTGTTCTGTGTGTACACGAAGCTATGGCATCAACCGGGCGCGCTCACGGTAATAAAGAACCTGCCATTGATAATACGACGGGTATGACATAAATGTTTAGAGAGATAACAAATGTATTACGGGAGTAGAGAGAGATAGTGGCTGCTATGAGAGAACAGACTGTTGTTACCAATGGACTATTAGAAAGAATAGGAACAAACCCAGCTCTACAACCAGAAAATGAGGTTGTACTGGTTAGGAATCAGAATTTTCATGACCCGTCTAAATTTAGAAAACTAATCCATCGTCTTTTCGATGAGAGTACAATTCGGTAAAAGGATGAGGAATGGCTAAGGGAGATCGAGAAAATTTTTGTTGTAATGGGTTGTACAAACGACCAAAAAATATCTTTTGCCTCCAACATGTTGAAGGGAGAGCCATAATATTGGTGGAATGATGCTAGGAGATTAATGGAAGGTGTGGGAAGTCAAATCACTTGGGAAGTATTCAAGACTACCTTTTTGGATAAATACTTTCTGAAGAATTTATAAAATGAAAAAGAGTTGAAGTTTCTAAAGCTTGAACAAGGAAATAAGTCAGTGGGACAATATGTGACTAAGTTTGAGGAATCGTCCAAATTTTTCTCCTACTTTAGGTACAACCAAGATGAGAATTGGAAATACGTGAAATTTGAATCTAGATTAAGAGATGATATAAGAAGGGCTATAAGACCTTTTGAGATAAGGGATTTTCCCACTATGGTGAATAAATGCAGAATTATAGAATCCAATGATTTTAAGCCTCAACAAGAACAGAGGGCACAACACTTCCAGAAAAGGAAAAAGGTGGAAGATAGGTTGGAATGGGATGTTTCCTAGTTGAACATGCACAAAATAAAGGAAAACAAATTTAGAAAGAAACTTAGGGACCACAATGTGTAAAATATGGGAATTATCATGGTACTACAACTTGCGGATTGGAGAAGGTAGAATGTTACACTTGTGGTAGAATAGGACATTCTGTTCGAGATTGTCCTAAAAAACTGGGAGTGACACCCAACCCTAGGCCAATCGTCTGATCTAATGCAAGGCAAAAGCTTTCCTATGATTATGTGAAACTGTTAGACTTATTTATGTCAGAGTCTCCTTATGAATTGTTTACCATACATGTTTGCCAAATTGACAAAGCATGAATGAATTATATGCTGGAAAGTACCCTTGTGTGTATTAACTATTGGAAACTGATTGGGATATCCTTAAGAGATTGGTGTAAGTCATGTTATTTCTAAATTGGAACCCTTTAGTTTTGTTAGATAGGCATTGAAAATGATAAGTTAGATACTAATAAGAAAGATACAACTTATTTGAATATAATGACTGATAGAAATTTCAGGACTTTTCATATCAAGTAACCAAATTTTGAGATTTTTTTAAAAGGAGGAGAGAAATGTAACATCCTCTCTAACCTAAAAACTTTCATTATTGTTATGGAGCTTGAATAATGTAACACCCGATATTGTCTAAAATGTACTATTTTATGATTTATATGTGCTGTAAAATTATTTTAACTATTTCGTGACTGTATTTGATTATTGTGTGTGATTTACTCTGAGTCAGGAAAATAATACTTTTCGGGTCAGGAAAAATCTTTATCTGATTATTCGGAGCTGGGGGATCTTACTAAACCCAGTTCCGAGTGATACGTGTATCAATCTTTTAATTTTTAAAATTTATCTGTAAGATAAAAATATTTTATATTTTCATATTATTTTATTATCCGGTGGATAGTACCTACTGACTTAAGAGCAACAGCTTCTGCCTAGTGGATAATAGGAACCGGTAAAGTCTTTGTGACTTACAATTCGGTGAACCAATAGAAATTGGTCAACGAAAATGGCTTGAATTTCTAAACCAATAGAAAGGTAGTCAACAATAATTGTTGGACTAGTTAGTTAGTAACTAGAAAACCTAACTAAGTTAGCTTAAACCTAACTAAGTTAATCCAAAGTGCTTAACTAGTAACTAAATGGAACAAACCTAGTTAGCTATTCATTAAAGCCTTAGTTAGAGAATGTTCTAGCATAATCAAGAAGGTGGTTAGTCATCTTAGGTAACAAGATGATTAACTAAGTAACTAAGAAACCTAACTAGATTTACCTAAACCTAACTAGGAAACTAAATGGATCAAGACTTGGTTTGCTCTCCCTTGGAGCAATTCGGCCAAGCACATTCAAGAAGCATCAAGAAGCTTGATGACTTGATTCTCTAAGCCAATAGGAAGCAAACTTGGAGACAAAGCTTTGAAGATCAACCCTTGATCTCATCTAAGGCCATTAGGAGTCTTGAGTGGTCAACCAAAGTGGCCACCTCCTTAGGAGGTCCACGGTAATGCATAAGGGAGGAGACCATTTTCACTTCAACATTATCTTTTCTATCCCACAAACTTATTCTCTCCTTTCTCTTTCTTCCAAGAACCAAGAAAAAACACCATTGCTTCTCTTTGTGAAGCTCACGGCCACCATTTCCAAACCATACCTCCACTCTTCTAAAATTTCATCCAACACTATTTCTCAAACCTAAACATCATTCTAAACATCTTTCATTTTAAGAGTTTCTTCAAAATCATCCATTTGAAGCTTGGAAAATAACCTTGAAGTTTCTTTCCTACAAGGTAAAAATCCTTGTTTCTTGTTTCTAACTTGATTCTTGAAGTTCAAAGCCAAGATTGATCCATGGTTTTTCTTTTTCAACCATAGTTTTTGACTTTTTAAAATTGTTTAAGTTTGTTAGGGTTTCTTTGGAGCCATACAAAATCACTAGGAGGAAGTCTAAGAGGAGTTTGTCTTCCTTAGAGGTAAGAGGGAGATTTAATTTCATCAACCATGTATGGTGGTGAGAAAATGGATGTATTGTGGTGAAGAATCCATAAGGATTCATTCACTTGGTTGTTTAAAGTTTTTCCTATTTGTGATTGATTTTATTTGCAAGCATGTCTATTGCTTTAATATATTTGGTATGTGTTTATGGATGCATGATAGTTATTGTAGGATGTTAATAACATATTGAGAATTTACATGAGTGTTCCAAAGAACACATAAAGCACACGACTTCACCACCACAAACAGAACTAAAATGTTCTCAACTATTTTCTAAAGCATGGATTAATTAATTTAATTGGATTAATGATTTTTACAATGACTTAGATATCAGAAAATAATTTAAAGATGATTTATAGAAGACATGGTGAATTTCAGCTAATATGTCATTTGAGATACCTTTGATCTAAAATCATTTTCTAAGTGTGAACTATGTAATTAAATTAAAGAGAACTTAATTTCAATGGATTTTAGAGCATAAAATAAATGAAATTATTTCAGAAACTTAATTAGAGAAATTAAGTATGGATGAGAAATAAAACGAACACTTGAAAAGTACTAACGTATAGCTCAGCCTTTGGGTTTTGAAGCGCGTTAGCAAGTTTCAAGATACAAATATTGGTTAAAACTAAGAAAGGTAATTTTTAATGGAAACAATAGAAAATAGTACTTAAGGGATTTTCAAAAGGAAAATGTTGTAAATAAAGGTAGAAATAATTATATAAGGGAGAAAGTCTCAAAATTTAATTTAGAACGTAAAGAAATATTTTACGCAGTTGAAAAATATTAGAAATACCTTACGCGTATTTAAAATAATGATTTTTAAACTACGCGATTTAGAAAATAATTTAAAAACGTTACGCGATTGAGAAAATGATTTAAAAATACTATGCGATTTCAAAAACGTCGAAAAATATTTACGTGATTTGAAAACATTGGAAAAAGATGACGCGATTGTGAAAACATGATAAAATATTTACGCAATTGAGAATAACAGTAGTTTACTGTCGGGTTAAAGTGGTGGACCTGGATATGTTGAAAAATGATATTGTCAAGTGGTGGCATACTATTATGGAAATTACTGATAATGTGATTATTTATGTATTTTGGCTTATACACATGCATTGAGAAATGTGTCAATTTGGTTGAAATTGACAATTTGTTGACGAGATGAATTACACCATAGTGCAGGTGCGATAAGCATAGTGTGGTTCATTGAGTAAACTTGGAGGCATTAGTGTGCGGAGCATTTCACATGTGGACAGTTGGTAGCTCCTCTGGGTTGTGGTAACGAGCAATGCACTAGCGATCTCGCTAAGCATTATTCTTAATCAAGATCTAGTGGAGACTATCCGATACAATGCCTGTTGTACACGACATTTTGACTGTGAAATATTTGGCTGGGGCAGTCGGAGCTACGGACAGGCCTTCTGGATCATTCTCTCTGATGTTTGTAGTTAGCTCCATGGATTAGGAACAAGTCTGTGTACATTTGCATATGTGGTCTGCATCATAATGTGATTATATCTATTTGATATAAGATATTATGTATGCTATGATAATATGAATTGTTGTATCAATTGTTATATCTGTATGTACTATCGTTTTCTGCACTGCCATGTTGGTAGTGATGTAGATTGTCTCACCTCTTTGTATACATTTTATGTATTATTAATTATGTTCCGTAAAGACTTTGAGGAAGAAGAAGAGGAGCACCCTCTAGATTGTCAGTACGAGGAGGAGCAGTATCTGAGCGATCAGTGCGAGAAAGGCGAGCCTCTGGATCATCCATACCACTTGGATTGATTTTGGTTGTTATAGCTGTGCCGAATTTTCTGGGGTTCATGAAATTGGAGTTTCATGGATGCTCTGAAGCCTGGCATTTGCAAGTGGATAGAGAGTTTGTTGCTTATGTGGGACGAGTGACCCTGTCCCTTAGTAGAGAATATGTTGGTGTTCCAATGTTCTCTACTACTGTATATGTGCATATTGAGTTGCCCTTATCTATTAGGCGTTATTGGGGTGGACGTTTCCATGCCCCAAGTGAGCTTAGTAGTGTGTCGATAGCCCGGACTCCTGTCTGTAGAGCTTCACGACATCCAGGGTTTCTATCTTCTGATGATCTCCCTGAGAAGGATCCTTCAGAGGATCAGAACTTCTAGATGTGCACTTGGGCTAGTTTATGTTTTGCATAACTCAAACACTTTACTGCTTTATTAAATAGCTTGTTGTATGTAAATATTTGTATATTTAAAGACAAAAATCATATGTATAATTATGGTGTGTATTTAATAGTTTGTTGTATTTCATGTTCTATTTATTTTATTTATTGATATACTGTACAAAACAAAATTTTTACAACTTATATTATTATATGTTAATAAATATTTTATAACTTGGGTAAGGTTTATTATATTTATTTGAAAATGTGACATCCTAAGGAGGGTGTTACATTAGTTGGTATCAGAGCCCAAGTTAAAGTCTTTTGGGGTTGTGGTTGGGTCTATTTTGCTTATGTTGTGTGATTCTCTGTGATTTGTTTCCGAAAGGTTACATCTGACTTTGTTTTGTCTTGTTTGATTCATTGAATAAAAAGATGTCTGGTGGTAGAAGAACGCGTGCAAACGTGGAATATAATGTTGATCCAATGACTGCAGTTGCTGAGGCTATGCAGTGTATAGCAGAGGTGATTACTCAGCAGAATCAACGAGCAACCCAACAACAAGAGGCAACTACTAATGCTCCAAATTTATCTGAGTTTAGATGCAATAACCTGCCGCAGTTCAGGGGCGAATTTAATCCGAAGAAGGCGAGTCTTTTAATCCAAGACCTAGAAAAGATCTTTAAAGGAATGGGGTACGAAGATTATCAAAAGGTGACGTATGCTACATTTATGCTGAGAGGGGACAGAGAGAACTGGTGGAGAGAAACTTGGCGATTACTACAAGCTGAGGGAACTGAAATTACCTAGGAGGTATTCTGCGAAGTATTTCTAGAGAAGTACTTTCCTATTAGCGCCCGACATGCCAAGGAAATGGAATTTCTTGGTTGACGACAAGGCAATATGACCGTTGGTTAGTATGCTACAAAATTTAAGAGTTTGTCACAGTTCTCAAGGTATTTTCAAATCTAGCCTGATGAGGAGCGGAAATGTCGCAAGTTTGAAGAGGGACTGAGGGTAGAGTTAAAAATTGGAGTGCTACCCATGAGGATGAATCAATTTCTTGCTTTGATGGATACGTGTCGACGGCTCGAGGAGCTGGAGCCATCATGAGATCCAAGAAATCGTAACTTTGGACTGACTAGGTTCTAAAGAGGAGGCAACAATAATAACAGTCAGTTTCATCGAAAATCGTATTCGAGACCACCAGGAAATCAACCCCAACGTCCATCTTTTGGGGGAAGTTCTAGTGGTAACAAAGCTAGTCCAAATGCGGCGTTTACGCCAAAATGTTTTAAATGTGGAAAGAGTGGCCACATATTTAGAGATTATTCAATCAAAGGAACGATCTGTTTCAAATGTGGAAGGCCTGGACATGTTTCTAGGGAATGCAACCAGCCAGAAAGGAAGCTAACTGTGAGTAATGTTCGTGCTACTTAGCTGTGATCTAGAGGACGAGTATACACGATAAGCGGAGCTGAAGCTTCCCAATCTGAAGATCTTATTCAGGGAGAAGGTGTCATAGAAGGTAATCTTTTGACTATACTATATGATTCAGGTGCAACGCATTCATTTATTACAAATGACTGTATGGATCGGTTGAAATTGCCTGTGTCTTCTCTGAGTTTTCAATTGATTGTTTCTACACTAACTGTCAAGCCCATTGTTACATCTAAAGTATGTTTGAATTGCCCTATTACCATTCATAATCGAGTCATCTCTGTTAATTTAGTTTGTTTACCTCTTGTTGTAATAGATATAATCTTAGGAATGGATTGATTATCTTCTAACCATATCCTATTAGACTATGCCAATAAAACCTTAGTTTTTCCTAAGGATGAGAATTCTGGATTTTTAACTGCCGCTAAAGTCGAATCATTGTTGAGGGATGGAGCTCAAGGATACATGTTGCTGTTTTCTTTAGAAGTCAAGAGTAAGAAAGATGTGAATGTTAGTTCTATCGTTAACGAGTTTCCCGAGGTTTCTCGATGAGGTACTTGGTTTACCACCAGAGAGAGAGATAGAGTTTTCTATCGATCTTGTACTAGGAGCAAGTCCTATTTCGATTGCACCATATCAGATGTCGCCATCGGAACTTGTAGAGTTGAAGAAACAATTGGTGGATTTGTTGGAAAAATAGTTTGTGCGACCGCGTGTTTCACTGTGGGGAGCACTAGTAGTGCTAGTCAAGAAGAAGGATGGAACTTCTCGTCTTTGTGTGGACTATCGCTAGCTGAACAAGGTCACGATAAAGAATAAGTATCCACTTCCAAGGATTGATGATTTGATGGACTAACTGAAAGGAGCAGTTGTTTTCTCTAAGATAGATCTATGATCAAGTTATCATCAAATTCGTGTTAAGGTAGAGGATATACCTAAGACAGCTTTTCGAACTTGCTACGGGCATTATGAGTATCAAGTGATGCCGTTCAGAGTGACGAATGCTCTTGCTATATTCATGGATTATATGAATAGGATCTTTCGTCCATATCTAGATATATTTGTCGTCATTTTTATCGATAACATTCTGATCTACTCTCAAAATCAGGAAGAGCATGCTGAACATCTAAGCATAGTTCTCCAAATTTTAAAAGAAAAGAAGTTGTATGCAAAGTTGGCAAAGTGTGAGTTTTGGTTGGAAGAAGTTCAGTTTTTGGGGCCACGTGATTTCCAAGGAAGGTATTGCGGTAGACCCATCGAAAGTGGAAACCATTCTGCAACGGGAAAGGCCAAAGACAGTGACGGAGATCTGGAATTTTGTTGGATTGGCCGGATATTGCCGAAAGTTTATTAAAGGTTTCTCTAAGATAGCGAGACCTCTTACACAACTCACGAGGAAGAGTCAAGCTTTTGTTTGGACAAAAGAATGTGAAGCAAGTTTCTAAGAGTTGAAGAAGAGATTGACGACTGCACCGGTGCTGATTTTGTCATATCCAAGTGAGACTTTCGAGGTGTATTGTGATGGTTCTTACCAGGGGTTAGGATGTGTGTTGATGCAGAATAGAAATGAGGTAGCCTATGCTTCAAGACAGTTGAAGGTACATGAGAGGAACTACCCAACGCACGATTTAGAGCTAGCCATAGTGGTTTTTGTGTTAAAAGTGTGGAGACATTTTCTGTATGGGGCCACGTTCAATGTCTTCAGTGATCACAAAAGTTTGAAATACTTGTATGATCAGAAGGAATTAAACATGAGGCAAAGGCAGTGGCTAGAATTTTTAAAGGATTATGATTTTTAGCTTCAATACCATCTAGGAAAAGCGAATATGGTGGCAGATATCTTAAGTAGGAAGGTGATCAGTGTTTCTACTATGATGATAAAGGAGGAAGAATTGATCAATCAATTTAGAGATTTGTGGTTGTTTGTGAAATTGGCACCAGGAAGGATTCGCCTAAATAGAGTGATTGTTTTGAATGACTTGCTAGAGGAAATCTGAGAAAGACAGGAAGATGATCCGTTTTTGCGGAATGAGAAAGAATTTTTGAAGCAAGGTCATAAGGCAACGGTTGAGGAAGGATCTGATGGGGTCTTAAGATTTGAAGGAAGGATTTGTATACCTAATGATCCCGATCTTAAGCAAGCAATTTTGGACGAAGCTCATACTAGTAGGTTGAGTATGCATCTGGGAATGACTAAGATGTATCAAGATCTAAAGCGGATGTTTTGGTGGCTAAAATGAAGAGAGATGTTGCGGAACGTGTGGCATCTTACCTGGCTTGTCAAAAGGAAAAAGTTAAACATCAAAGACATGTCGATATGTTACAACCTTTATCTATTCCAGAATGGAAATGGGATAGTATCTCAACAGATTTTGTTATCGGATTGCTAAGTACTAGGAAGGGTCATGATTCTATAAGGGTTATAGTTGATAGGCTTACGAAGTCAGCGCACTTCTTACCGATCAATATCAAGTATTCATTAGAACGATTGACCCAGCTGTACATTAGTGAAATTGTTAGACTTCACAGTGTACCCTCTTGTATCGTATCTGATAACTTTAGGAAATAATGTTATTTCTCTTGAATTTGAATGAATATGAGTATGCTATCTTCAAGTTCTTAAGTTCAAAGGTCCCATTCATGCATAATATTTGAGAATCTAAGCTTGTGGTCTCAATTGATTGAGCATCAAATGTTTGATGATTTTATTTAGGAATTTGAATTGAGTATGGTCTGATGGACTTTGGTGTAGTTTTGAAGTAGATATTCAAGATGGAAAGACCTTGGAAGGGATGAGGAAGCAAAGAGGAGCTCAAATGAAGAAAGCAAGAGAGAAGGAAAGGGCTGCCATCCCACGCCTAGGCGTGGCTCTCTCAAGTTTTCAGACCAATTCAGGCAGAGTCATCCACGCTTAGGCATGGAAAAGCCACGCCTAGGCGTGGCAAGCTCAGGTATTCAGAGTTTTCATACAGAGACATCCACGCCTAGGCATGGTGAAGTCATGCCTAAGCGTGGCAAGCAGAGGAAATCATGTGATTCATAATCACGCCTAGTCGTGGGAAAAATCCTAGCACACGAGTTTAACCTTTATATTCTGATTTTTGAGGAAAATAGGGTATCTTCAGTTTGGACCTAAGCACGAAATCCAGAGAGTAAGTGAGAGGAGGAGGAACCCATTTAGATTGAAGGTGACTCAAGGGAGAATCAAGATCAAGAAGGAAGATCAAGCTTGGAATCTCTCTATTTTTGTTCATTCTTTCCCTTTTCTCTCTTGATTTGTAACTTGATGGATCATTTGATTTCATTTGTTTTCTTCTCTTTCATGATGTGTAACTAAACTCTAATCTAGGGGCTCTCTAGGATCTTACTATGCATTTGATTATTTTAATTAGTTGAGTATCCTTTCAATGAAATTGATTTTGTTCATCCATATCTATGCTTAGTGCTTATTAGTGATTGGCTATCAATTGCATGTTTTTAATATTCCAATTGAACTAGAAATAGGGTGTTGTGAATATGGATATAGTATGGTTGATGTATGTTCAATTACATTCTATTGGTTTGGGTGTGTTGATTAACTAAGGGGATGGACACATACCTCTTGGTCATGCATGGTAAGTGTTTGATAATTGGTCTAAATGAGTGATTCTTATGTTAATTCACATGGACACATAGTGGAATAGATAGATTTCACATGGGTAATTGTCCTAGGCATTGGCTCTTATTTATTGATGGTTATTAGCTTACAAATATCATTTCATTGATGGGTGCTTGTTAATTGCAATTATTCATTGAAGTAACAAGTGAATATGGACCCCTAGGCTTTAATCATTCTTATATTCTCTTAAGGAATTAGTGTTTGGTGTTTTCTTATTTTGTTTCTTTTAAGTTGTTATTTTAATTACAATTCACTCTCACATTTCGATTGCTTGGATAAAAATTTGTGGAATTTGATTAAGTTTTACCATTGTTCTAATTGTCAATCCCTTGGGACACGATACTCTACTCTTAAATATATATTACTTGTCAACCTGTGTGCTTGCAGATTTTTGAACCTCAACAAGTTTCTGGCGCCATTGTCGGGGATTGAGTTTAGATTTTGTGTTATTTCTTACATCTATTCACAATTCTTATTTCAAGTTTCGTTTGTTTTGTTTTGCATTTTTTGATTTTTAGGTACTTGGCTCTTGTATGCGAAGAACTCAAGGTGTGTCTCGATTTCCTTACGATCCTGAGATCGAGAGGACATTTCGTAGATTGCTAAGAGAACGATAAGTACAAGCACAAGCACTAACTTTGGTTAACAAATCTGAGATGGAGGAGGAAGCAAATGCGGAAAGACCCTTGAGGGAGTATGCCACCCCAAATGCTAGAGAAATTCGATCTAGCATTAGACGACCGGCTGTCCAAGCACAGACTTTTGAGATCAAGCCTGCTATTATCCAGATGGTTCAGAATAATGTGCAATTTCGTGATTTATCCCATGAAGATCCTAATACTCATTTAGCTAACTTCTTGGAGATATGTGATACTTTCAAGCATCACGGGATGACTAATGATGCAGCTCGCTTGAGGCTCTTCTCTTTTTCCTTGAGAGATAGGGCTAAGGCATGGCTTCAATCCTTACCTGAGCATTCCATCTCTACTTAGGAAGAGCTAACTTAGAAGTTCTTGGATCGATTTTTTCCTCCCATGAAGGCAATGAAGTATAGGAATGACATCTTATCCTTTAGGCAATTTGAAGGAGAAACCTTGTATGAAGCATGAGAGCAATTCAAGGAGTTGTAAAGGAAGTGTCCTCACCATGGCATAGCAAAATGGATGTTGGTTCATACTTTCTACAATAGCTTGACAACCTCCATTCGTTCCATAATTGATGCAGTAGCTGGATGGGCGCTTATGAGTAAGACTATGGATGCAGCCTACAACCTTTTGGAAGAGATGGCTAATAATAATTATCAGTGACCAGCGAAGAAAGTTGCTCCTAGGAGAGTGGCAATCGGGATACATGAAGTTGATGCTCTCACATCGCTTTCCGCTCAAATGGCGGCACTCTCCAAGAAGTTTGACACCTTGGCAGTCAACTCAGTTGTAAGTAGAGCTAATATCATAGCTGACATTTGTGATCATTGTGGGGACCATCACTCCACTGCTAATTGTACGGCTAGCTTGGAAAGTGTACAATATGCTAGTCAATTCCGCCAACCAGGTCACAACACTATTTTTGGTAATACTTATAACCCTAGTTAGCAGAACCATCCTAATCTCTCATAGGGAGGAAATGCTCAAGGTCCTTCTTCTTCTTATCAACCTAAGGACGCACCCCGTGCTCCTTTGGGTTTTCAACAACAAAGCCCCCTTCAAGCCCAAACTTCAACATCGACTTCAACTTCTAATTTGGAGAAGATGTTTGCTCAGTTTATGACCAGTCAACAAGATTACATGACCAAGACTGATTCAAGGCTAGCATCACACGATGCTTTAATGCAAAGCCAAGTAGCTTCATTGAGGAATCTTGAGATTCAAGTGGGTCAACTTGCCCAAGCTCTAAATAACAGGCCCCAAGGGAATTTCTCAAGTGACACCATCAACAATCCTAAGGGTGCCCCTAACGAGCAGTGCAAGGTTATATCGTTGAGGAGTGGGAAGGAAATTAAAAGGAATTCCAAGACTAAACTTCTTGAAGAAGAAGTTGAGGTAGCTCAAGATGAAGATGGTGTGAGTAAAAAGGTTGAGGAAAAGGGGGAAATTACAAAAGGTAAGATTGAAAACAAAAAGAAGGAAGACAAGCCTTGTACACCACCTCTACCTTTTCCCAACCGGTTAGTTAAGCAAAAGCTTAATGCTCAATTCAAAAAGTTTTTAGAGATTTTTAAGAAACTTCACATTAACATACCGTTTGCTGAGGCTTTGGAACAAATGCCTAGTTATGTGAAGTTCATGAAAGACATTTTGTCCAAGAAGAGAAGACTTAGGGATTATGAGACAGTAGCTCTCATAGAGGAGTGCAGTGCCATATTACAAAACAAGCTACCTCCCAAATTGAAAGACCCAAGGAGCTTCACCATTCCATGCACAATTGGGAGCCAATTCTTTGGAAAAGCCTTGTGTGATCTAGGGGCATGCATAAACTTGATGCCCCTATCCATCTTCCAAAGGCTAGGTTTGGGGGAGGTGATACTTTGCAACTAGCTGACCATTCCTTCACCTACCCTAAGGGAATCATAGAAGATGTTTTGGTCAAAGTGGAAAAGCTTATCTTTCCAGCCGATTTCATCATCTTGGACATGGAGGAAAACTGCAATGTACCTTTGATTCTTGGGAGACTTTTCCTAGCCGTCGGTAAGATTATGATTGATGTGCAAGAAGGTGAGCTCACTATGCAAGTCAATGATGCAAAGATAATCTTTCATATTTACAAATCCATGAAATCTCCAACTGATCATGAAGAATGCTCCTACATAGGTATGATTGATCCAGTAGTTAATGATGCATTTTATACTAGTTCTACTAATGATTCCCTTGTTTTGGCTTTGACATCCATATGTGAGCACTTAGAGAAGGATGATGTTATGGAATGCATTAAGCTACTTGAGCTTTCAGGAATCCAAGCTTTGAACCCTTGACTGCAAAGTCCAGCCAGGACTATCAATAAGGCGCTTGATGGGAGGCAACCCAACTTCTTAACCCTATCTCTTAGCTAGGACAATTTCATGCATGATTTAGAGTTTTCCTTCTATAGTTTAATTGTGTTTTTGACAGCTTAATTAAAAAAAAAAGGGATCAATGGCTGCCTGAGAATATGCATTAAATTGATGAATGTTCTAGGAGGCAAATTGAAATTTGTGCATGCCAGATTTCTGATTTGAATATCTGATGATTGTGTGGATCAAATATACACCTCACTGCTTAGGAACTCACTTGTAAAAATTCAGAATATTGTGCTTACACTTACTATTATAACTGTGTATGAGAGAACTTCCTTGTTGCATGTGTGGTGGGTTCTAGAATATGAATGAAATGCATGATTGGAGAAATTTATAATTGGCATGTGCAAAGTCTATTTGCATCTTAGAAGCATGTCTGATTCCCTTTTGAGGCGAAATCCTAGGCAATGCATTTTCAAGGAAATGACTAGGGCATTTGTTTGGATCGATTGAGCTTTTCAAGCCAACCTTGATTGAACGATATCCCTAGTACCCCTTTTGAAGCCTAGTGTGCGTATGTGTGACCTGATTTTTCCTTCTTTAAACCTAATCTCTCCACCCTCTTAAACCATGCTTGTGAAAGAAAAAATCTCTTCCCCTTATTACAGGTCCCTTGTTGAGCATATGATTGAGCAGTTATATTAGTTTGAGCCATAGTATTTTGCATGATGCTAAGAATCCAAAAAAAATAGTTACCAACTTTCATACAAAAATGATATAATCCCCCAAAAAAAAGGGAAGAAAGAAATGAAAAAAAAGTAAATATGTGGGTTGTTGTGTAAATTGAAGCCCTTTTGCAATGAAAATGAGGATGTACATATGTTCTTAGAAATATATATATATAAGAGAAAATGGAATAAAGAAGGTTGATTTTCAATGTGGATTCTGTTTGTGCATCTACATGCTTGGTTTGATTCAATGAAAGTGGTTGATTATATGTTTGATATTTGAACTCAAATCCTTTCCCTTCTTTCTTAGCCATTACCCCTAGCCTTACATTACAAGCTTAAAAGACCCTCATGATCTTTGATTTTGTCTTGCCAACATTAGTGGAGAAAGGGATGAAGGACATTCTTTTCAGAGTGCATATGCATTTTATAAATTCATCCATCTTGCTCTTCATGATTAGAAAAGGGTCTTAAACACATGAGCTTGGGAAATCTTTCATGCACAAAAATGGCATTCAAGGGTAATCATGATAGTTAGGAATTTCTTGCATGTGTGGACCTTGTTTTGAGGTTGAAATGTGATTTCTGAGGGTATGTATGATAATTGGAAGCTGGATATACCCTAGTTCAATTTGCCCCATGTTTCTTGACCTTTGGATTGGATTGTATTTCCTATTCCTGCTTGGATTAGTTTGCTCGAGGACTAGCAAAACTTTAGGTTTGGGATTGCGATAACTTCGGGAAATGAAGTTATTTCTCTTGAATTTGAATGAATATAAGCATGCTACCTTCAAGTTCTTAAGTTCAAAGGTCCCATTCATGCATAATTTTTGAGAATCTAAGCTTGTGGTCTCAATTGATTGAGCATCAAATGTTTGATGATTTTATTTAGAAATTTGAATTGAGTATGGTCTGATGGACTTTGGTGTTGTTTTGAAGCAGATATTCAAGATAGAAAGACCTTGGAGGGGATGAGGAAGCAAAGAGGAGCTCAAATGAAGAAGGAAGCAAGAGAGAAGGAAAGGGCTGCCATCCCATGCCTAGCCGTGACAAATTCACGCCTAGGCGTGGCTCTCTCAGGTTTTCAGACCAATTCAGGCAGAGTCATCCTCGCTTAGGCGTGGAAAAGCCACACCTAGGCGTGGCAAGCTCAAGTTTTTAGGGTTTTCAGATAGAGACTGTAACACCCCTAGATCTAATAACTACGACACAATCGTCATTACACCGCAGTCACTAAATCCAGACGTGTCACAGTCTCGACACAGATCTTTTCAAAAATTTCCATTGAACATAAATAGAACATATGAGCCTTGAATGAAGCGTATTTAGTACCCAACGATGAAATACAACCACTGGAGGAAAACATACTTCACATATAATAGATTTGTCCTTAACACACAAGATATCACGAAATAGAGTACTTACAGATTCAAATAAAAGATGACTGGTACAAAAGCACTAAAGGGAAAAGTAGTAATCCTGGGATAGGTACTACTAGCAGACAAAGCCATAACCCCTAAATATGTGACGCTCGGTGTCCCAGTCGACATGTCAGGCATCAATGCCCCCACGAAGTTGCACTCGTACGTAGCCTAAGAAATCTCGTCCAGACACCATATCGAAAATAATGGATTAGCCCAATCTAATTAGCAAAGGTGTGGTCCCTCTTCTTCTTCCTCGCGATCTTTTTTCAAATATAAATATAAAACAGAAATACAAGGATACAGGAAAAAGGTGAGACACCCAACATTCAATACCAATACGACAGTAAGAAAATAGAACGGCGCAAGACGTACACATAACATCACAACATATATATTTATCAACTGTAATAATAAAATAGGCATTAAGAGAGAAACAACAATAAACAATAATAAAAACAAGCAATAAAAGAGGAACAACGATAACATCTCAGATAATAAATAATAAGGCAGTTCAAATAATCATAACTTCATTTAAAGCAATAGTCCAGTCATCATATAAATGAACAACAGTTTCATCATTATGAAAATGGATGAATGTGCAAATGTCAGATGTCATGTCGACTCACTATGCTTGTGCAAATGGTACTAAAATCCTACTCCATAGAGCTAGACATCAATATTCAGAGAGAATGATCAAGGAGTAATGTCAGTATCTCGTTAGCCTTAAAAATAAAGTGCTTCATCTCAAAAATAATATTTGCGCAACATGGCTTATACATGGCACCTCAACAGTTAATTGTGATATAGGACAGCATCACGGTCCGGATCGTCGGTGTGTTTGCATCGGTTTATCCCACGACACAGAGGAGCTCATAACTGTCCATGTGGAACACCCGCACCCCGACGCCCCCAAGGTCAACACACATGACCTACGCTTAGCCTATTCGCACCCGCACTAAGGTGTAATTCAATCTCCTAGGCATACATCGCCTTCTCAACAAAGTCCAATGGACATCACATATGCATGATGACTCAATTTACATAATATATGTGTATCAATGATATATTCCTCATAAATAATGCATCACATGCATATTCACCAACAAGGTATTTCTTATGGTACATAGCATAATGGCATATAGACAATTCTCAATAATATCATGCCATATTTTCATCAAGAACATATCAACAAGTACTTAGTCCCACACATGGACTCACAATAGCATAGAACCAATTCTCAATATCAACATATATATACATATGGTTCAACAAATATCACAATTCCATATTATGAGTTCAACATTATCAATTTCCTAAGTCTTAATCAATTATAAAAATTTTGGGCTAAAGAACCCTTCAAAAACCGTGGTCCCTCTTAGTGTTCATCACTAATTCAATTTCTTCTATCTCATTATAGGTTACATATCTCTAATCCTTTAATTCCCAAAGATGTACAAAAGCATCACTTGGACTCAAAAATTCCTCTAGAGGCCATGAGCCTCCCTAGGACATCAAGGTTCCAATTTTTTTTCCATTTTATGCATTAATCATTTAGTACCTAATCACATAAACTTCATTTAACACAAAATCAATTCAAACCCTAAAAATTAATAGCCAAAACCGTGGCGTCCCAATAGGGTAGTAAACCCTTAAATTTTTCCATTTATTAAATCTAACATTATCAAATATTCCAACATCCCAAATGCATTCTAAACCACCAATCAAACATTAATCTCAATCAAGAACACATAGATATGAAAAATCATCAAACAAAGTGAGCATCCAATATGGATTCTCCATCAACAATCACACAAAGGTCTTCTCACCACCAATAATGATTGAAGTATGTAAATCTCTCTCTTACCTCTTGAAGACAACACAAGAAAGTAAGCTCCTTTGTTCTTGATTTTCGTTTTCCACCTTCAAGAAAATCCTAAAGACATCAAAACTCACCAAAATCATCATCAAAGCTTAGAAAATAAATCCTTGATCACCCAAGAGATCAAGAATCACAAAAATGGGGAGGAAAGGTGATAAATCTATGAACTTTATCTTAAAGTCTCCAACTTTAAAGCTTGATGGAACAAAACAAAAATGGTGGATTTTGATGATGGTCACAACATGAAAGTTGCTTGGAATGGTGTCTAGATTCAAGATCATGGGTTAGTTGAAATTAAAGAAGATGAATGAGTGTATTGGAGGGGTTAGGCTGTGAGCCTCCAAGGAGAAAGGTGAGAGCTTTTTGCTTTGTCTATTTGATAGGAATGATGAGATAAACACATGAGTAGTTGGATGAAGTGAGGTGAAGAGTTTGGTCACCTTCAACCCTCCATGGCCATAGGGTTGGAAAGGGAAGAGAAGAAGAGAAAGTTGAGAGAAGAAGATGGAGAGAGAAATAATGGAGAAAGAAAGTAGTAGCTTTTTGTGTGTTTTGAAATTGGAATGAAGATGGTAAAGTGAGAAGCACAAATTTTGGCTCTCAAAATGGGTATTGTCGTGGAGTTAGAGAGAAAGAGGAGAAAATGGTTGAGAGAAAAAGTGTAGAGAGAGAAAGTGATAGTAAAATTTGAAATAGAATGAAATGTGTAATTAGGTGTATTTTGTGTAAGTGTATGGAATTAAAATGAGTGGCCACAAAGAGCCCCCAAAATTGTGTGGTGGAGAGGAGGAGAAGAGGAAATGTGGCTTCTTGAAGAAACCAATAGGAAAGTGCAAGGAAGCTTCCTCCAATCTTCTCCAACAAGCCAAAGTTCACCTTTTGAATAGTTAAAGTGATGTCATGGTGATGATATCGCCATTGTGATGTCATTAAAGTGTTCTCTAAAATATGACTAACACTGTATCAGATTTATTATCAGTGGATAGAAGTTACAGTTAACAAAAATTGGTATTTATTATCCAACGGATAATAAAATTGTTTTGTAATTTTTATTTATCGGATACAAATATCGAAAAACGCAAAATCTCATAAACCATGTCAGGCCTTGAGTTTAGTAAGATCCCCCGTCGATGTTTCCACAACTCATGGTTCTCAAAAAAAATATCTTATTTTTTCGGCTCC
This sequence comes from Ormosia emarginata, assembly GCA_029884605.1. Lineage (NCBI taxonomy): Eukaryota > Viridiplantae > Streptophyta > Magnoliopsida > Fabales > Fabaceae > Ormosia > Ormosia emarginata. The sequence continues at coordinate 40,705,541 of JAQQTP010000088.1, forward strand.
GCTCAGTGTGCACGTAAAACGAAGAATAATATTAAAATATTCTACGTCTCTGAAAAAATCTAGAAAAATTCACAAAAATCACAAATATTATGAAACATCTGTTTATCACAAAATTATCAATTTTTTTGATGTTACAACTCTCCCCTTCAAATAAAAATTTCATCCTCGAAATTTTCATTCCTTAGAATAATGTAGTTTCTTCATCTTATCTTCTAACTTTCATGTCGCATTTTTAGTCACGTCAATTTAGAGCACCCTTACCAATATGATCTCCCTGCCTCCATGTTGCTTTGTTCTCCTAACCTTGACCTTTACAAGAAGTATTCCATAAATCAAACCCTATTTTAATTGTACTATGCCCAGTTCGATAACATGGATGGATCGAGGACACACTTTTGCAATTATGACATATGGAAGATATTATGAAGATTTAGAAAGAAAGGGTGACAAAATTAGTTGATAGACTACCGGACCAATCCGAAGAGGAATTTGATATAGTCCGAAGAATTTAGGAGTGAGTTTGTTGGTCATTTAGACAAGATGACACATATTTAGCAACGTCTCTCTTCATTTCGTGCTACCAATACTTCTGTTTTAAATCTTGATATATCTTGGTCGCTCCGATGTGTATACTCAACTTACTCGTGTGAGCTTTATTGAAAATTAACTCCTTAAGTTCTCACCCATTGGGTATAAAGACCTTACTCGTGAACATCAGGATTCCATCGAATTCCTTCATCGCAAGCTGATGTCATACCTTGTTTTAATAGCTCCTTCTTGTCTTGTAGAAATTGGTCATTTTTCTACTTCTCCTGAATTCCTCGCAACAGATTATTCGAAATAGTAACCATATTCAAACATACCTCATCCGATGTCATTTCCACTAACAATCGCCTATCCTTGAATTACTCTATTAATTCTTTCTTCTTGACCATCATAATGAAGGTATTAAGTAGTTTCCAGTTCAAAGCGTCTTCTATAACGTTTGCCTTTCGAGGATGATACTAAAGCTAGAAGTCATACTCCTTCAAAATTTCTAGTCACCTTCTCGGTCTCATGTTTGGTTCCTTCTCGTCGAATAGATACTTCAGGCTCTTGTAAGTGCTAAAGGCGTTGAATGTTGCTCCATACAGAAAGAGTCTCCATATCCTCAGAGCAAATACAACTACTGTTATCTCCAAGTCACGAGTTAGGTAATTCTCCTAATGCACCCTCAACTATCTCGAGGCGTAAGTTACAACTTCCCAACTTTGCATGATCACACATCCTAGACCTTGATTGTGAAGCATCACAAAACACTTCAAATGGTTCCCTGGGATCATGTAGAACCAAAACTGGCGAGTATTCGTGTATCTCCTCAATCCCTTGAAAACTTTCTACACATGTGTTGGTCCATAAAAAGTTTGATTCTCTTCTTATAGGCTGAGTAAGAGATTATGCTATCTTGGAGAATCCATCGATGCTTCTTTAATAGAAACTAACTAACTTTGCAAGTTACTAGGGTATTATGGTCTCCAGCCTTTCCCATTATAAAACTGCTTCAACTTTTGACAGACTTACAGCAATTCCCTTCCTTCGTAGTTTCATGACCCAAAGTTTAACCTCCTCAAACCAGAATTTGCACTTTGATATTTTGGCGTACACCTATTTTCCTTGAAAGTTTGGAAAACTATACCAAGATATTCAATATATTCCTCCATATTTTTTAGAATAGATCAGATTGTTATCGATAAAGACAACAACAATTCTGTATAGGTAAGGACAAAAGATCTAATTCATGTAATCCATGAATACAACAAGAGCATTTGTCACTCCGAATGGCATCACGAGATACCCATAATGTCCAAAGTGTGTTCGAAAAAATCATTGGGAACATCCTCAACTCCCCACGAATTTTATGATGACCAGAATGTACATCTATCTTAGAGAAAACAACGACTCCCTTTTTGTTGATTCATCAAATCGTTCATCTTCTCCCGAGGATACTCATCCTTGATCATAATCTTGTTCAATTGGCGACAGTCCTCATTTCACTGAGAAGTTCCATTCTTCTCCTTAACTAATGGCACTGTAGCTCATCATGAGAAACTCATTGACTATAATAGTGACATTCATATTCCCTTTACTTTTGTCCTTTACAAAAGATAACATGTATCCTTGGATTCCTTTTCCTCACAAAGCTTCAGCTTTGTCGACCGTAACGAATTCAAAAGTCTTAGTTTCAGGAACACTAAGGTCTTCATTGGAACGATCTAGCAGGATATAGCTAGGAAAATAACCAATCTATTCCTAAAATCATGAACTCTAATAGGTGTGATTTTAGGTATGCAGTCAAATCAACAAAAGATTCAATCTTTAATAGAAATAAGATAGTTTAGACAAATCTAAATATCAACGACAAGTCTTAGTAACAAAAATAGGAATAACTAGGTCAAAGATAATTAAAGACACAGATGAATCCAAATGATCTATACGGTCATACGCTATAAAGAAATAGGTTGTCCCCAGAATTATACAACACAGTTACGGGATCATCTTCTGTGGCATAATCTCTATTTTTTAGATCTTCAGATTTTGAGGCCTCAGCTCCACTCAGGGTATAAACTCTTTCTCTTGCCTGTGGTTTCTCAGCTCTTGCAGCATTGACTGAAGGCTTTGCCTTGGCTTGATTGCAGTCGCGGGAAATATGTCCTGGCTTCCCACACCTAAAGCAAATGATTCCTTTAATTGTGCAATCCCTCGTTGAGTGGTTCTTTTCACATTTCTTACATCTTGGTAAAGATGTCACAGTTTGGTTGGAACTACGGTCACTAACGCTTTCTCTATAAGTTGGATATCGTCGTTGCTTCCTTGATAATCGTGAATACAGTTTCCGCTTAAATTGATTAACCTTTCTATTATTCCTCCTTTGGAATCTAGGCAGTCCAAGGTCACCCAAAGCTGACTTTCCTCTAACAGATTCTGAACTTCAACTTCCAATTCTCGCTGTTGTGCGGCCCTCTGATCCTGGTGAGTTGTCACCTCAGCTATCCCTTGTAACACCCCAAAATTTTATTTATTTTATGATAAATATTTATTTTATAATATTTGTGATTTTTGAAAAAAAATTTAGATTTTTCTGAGAGCGTGAAATATTTTAATATTATTTTTTATTTTACGTGCAAAATGAGCGAAACCGAAAAAATAAAATATTTTTCCCGAGAACCTTGATCTGTGGAAACGTCGACGGGGGATCTTACTAAACCCGAGGCTGGACACGGTTACAAGATTTCACGTTTTTCAAGAAATTTTAACAGATAAAATAATAAAACACTGTGTAAATTTCATCTATCAGATAAATTAATACTGACTTCTGTCGACTGTGGTAATTGTCCATTGGATAATAACATGTATCAAAAATCCTATCACATTATCCTAAGGTAATCTAATTTATGTCTAATCAATCTCACTTTAATTCAAATTAGTGTACCTTAATTAAGAAGCTTCTTTGAGATGTTTTGGCCAAATGACAACCTTGCCCTTGGCTTGTTGGGGAAGCCAAAAACTTTCCCCTCTCTCCTCCTTGTTGCCACGACAATGCCCTCCAACGAAGGCAAAAATTTTGCCTCCCCACTTAACCTAACCCACTCAAAATATCTCCACTTTTTCAATACTTTCTCTCTCTAACTTCTTCAATTTCTCTCCACTTTCTCTCTACTCCTCCTCCTTCACTTTCTCTCTAATGGCAGCCCCATTAGAGACCACCATTCTTCATCTTTTCTCTTCACCAAGCTCATTTCTACACTCACCTTCACCTTCTCTACATCTTTCATTTAGAAAGTTTCTCCAAAATCCAACCTTTCCTCCATTATCTTCCAAGGCAAAACTTCTAACTTTGAGGTGAAGTTTTCATTTTTCTTCTCTTTTCTCTTCATTTTCGTGTTCCATGGTCTCTTTGATGATCATGGATCTAATCTTTTTCAACCATTGGTGTTGATTCATTGTCTTGAAAATCCTAGGGTTTTGAAGGCTCAAAACTGAAATCACCAAGGAGCTAGAAGGAGACCATTTTCGTGATTCTTCCTTAGGTAAGAGGGAGATTACTCACTTCAACCAATTTTTGGTGGTGAGGGAACCTTGTGTGCTTGTTGATGGAGAAATTCATCTTTGTATGCTCACTTTATTTAGTGATTTTGCATGTTTATATATTCTTGAATTAGATTAATGCTTGATTGGTAATCTAGAACATATTGGATGTGTTGAATATGCTTGATCATGTTAGGGTTGCTAAATGGAAAATTTGGAGTTTCCTACCCTAATATGGTGCCACGGTTTTAACTAGAATTTAGGGGTGTAAAATTATTTTTGTACACAAGTAAATAAAGCTTATGTAATTAAATGTTGAATGATAACATTGAAGTTAATGAATGGAAAGTTTTAAGGGTTTAATACCCTAAAGGGAGACCACAGTTTTGGATTAGAACCATAAGAGATTGAATTGATTTTGGTGAACTAAAATTTAAATGATTGGATATCAAGGAACTAAGGCATAAAATGGAAGAAAATTTGGAACTTGGAAACCTAGTGAGGCTACGGTTTTAGAGGGAAGACCTTGAGGCTAAATGATGCCTTCATGCATCTTTTGAGACTAAGAATTAGAGACATGCATAATCCTTAATGAAGTGGAAGAATTAAAATTGAATAATGACACTTTAGAAAACCACGGTTTTGAAGGGACATTACCCTAAAATTTTCATAATTGACCTAAGTGTAATACTTTGCAAATGTGGATCCATAATGTGGACTTGTGTTAATTGATGAATCATGATAACATGTTGATATTGAAAAATGAATATATATGCCATGGTGGTATGCTTATGATGAATGTATCATTGATAAACATACATGATGTACATTGAGTCGTCATGCATATGTGTTGTCCGTTGGACATTATTTGTAAGGCGGTGTATGCCTAAGAGTTGAATAACACCTATGTGCGGGTGCAAATAGACTAAGCGTAGGGTCATAATGGTTGGCCCTGGGGGCGTCGGGGTGCGAGTGTTCACAATAGACAGTGGTAGCTCCACTGGGGCCGTAGGATAGACCGATGCAAACACACCGACGATCCAGACTGAGACGCTATCCTATATCGCGATCAACTGTTGAGGTGCCATGTATAAGCCATTTGCGCAACTATTTTATGAGATGAAGCACACTATTTTTTTAGGCTAACGATATACTGGCATTACTCCTTGATCATTCACTCTGAAAATGTTAATGTCTAGCTCCACGGAGTAGGATTTTTGGTACCTTATGCATTGTGGATTGTTAGTCTCATAATTCATTGAGCATGAGCATTTATAATTGTTCTTATTACTTCAATAATTGTCCGATTATCTGAACTGTTGACTGCCGAGAATTTCACTATTGTTTGCCTGTTACCGCAATTATTACAATTAATTATTATTGTTCTGCTTTTACTGTTAATTTTAATATTGCTGTGATTAGATATATATATACTGTGTTATATGTGGGCGTCCAGCACCATTTTGTTTTCTTACTTCCTTATTGGTAATGAACACTGGGTGTCTCACCTCTTTCTGTATTTTCATGTTTCTGTATTTTGTCGGTCTGTTTACTTTTGAGAAGACGAGTGTAAGGAAGAGGAAGCTTCTGAGTTTCCAGGTTTTTGGCCATATTACAATTGAAGCTTATCAAGGATGACGTCGCACCCTCGTGGATTTTTGGGTTACACACGGATCACTTTTCACGGAGGTCCCGACTGTTGGCACATTAATGTGCAGACAGATCGTTGCGTGTACCATGGAGAGCTGACGATGTCCTTGGCATGGGGTCTTTATGACGCCCCTATTTTTTATTTTCATGTTTTTGTCTGGTTAGAGTTTTATCTGCCCGTTAGGGATATGTGGGCTGACATGTACTACACCCTACGTGATAACTCTTTTCTGTCCACTGCTCGGGCTCCTGCCCGTTGCTCTGTCACTCCGATGGGTGTTTCATCGGACGAAGAGGACCCTGAGGAGAACTCGGCTACGGTCCCTTCTCGTCAGTCTTAAGGGCTGATACTATTGGTAGCTACTGATGGCTAATAATCTATCTTTTTGGGAAGCCTGACGTTTTGCTGTATATGATGGGGGTATATTTGTATCACTTTGGGTAAGTACATCTTTTGTTTTTTTTTTTGTATATTCTGGAATGTAACTAAACAGGCTAATGCATATAATATATATTGTGTATGTATGAATTTCAATACTGTGTCGATTTTACCGCATTTGTAATTATTGCTATCTTTTACCGTTATTTAAAGGAAAAAAATGTGTGCACATATCTCAATATTCGATCATTTTACAATCCAAGAATGCAAATTATTTAATCAAGCATTAATTAATGAACTGGGTCTAAATTAATCAAAGTAATTATTATCTCCGCAATACAAATTTTTATTTCATTTCTTTATGTTATGGTGTGACGTCCCTTCTTCGCGGCACTAAGAAAAAGGGGCGTTACATCCCTTGCATTTCTTTTGTAGTCGCAACCATACTTCCATCATCTCGTCCTACACTTACATGCGTACGTCTACCACGAGCCATTGTCCTTGCATGTCTACTGCGAGCCATTGACTTTCTTCAAAGGCAAACAAAACATGACACAATAAAAGCAAACGTAATTATTTCAAATAGTATTGTCTCCTTTTGGAAACCAAACACAAGGAATCACACAATCCAAACAAGTCCAATCCACGAATCCTAACAGTCTCCAACTCAAGCTTCTTCATTCTGCCTTCTATGGCGTAATCTCTTGCAAGTCTTCAACTCCCAAACAACTTCTCAAACCAAACTTACACCAGTTATTCCTTTCTCTAGAAGATCGGCTTTCCAAAACCTCTTGATCTTCTTACTGAAAGAATTCCTATTCTCCTAATACGCCTAGGTGAAGTCATAGTTTCCTGTCCATATAGAACATTACATATTGAGTAGGCTAGTCCTCAATATCATGCAACTGTATAACAGTAGCTACTAACATTCAACCTACGACAAGCCATGCATTCCTTTTCCATTATCTCAATCAAGAGACAAGGAAGTGCACAACATACAAAAGTTCTAATATGCCTAAACATATTAAGTCCATACCCCGGCTCAACAGGATGAACTGCTTTAATACCACCTTGTGTAACACCCCTAGATCTAATAACTACAACACACTCATCATTACACCGCAGTCACTAAATCCAGACGTGTCACAGTCTCGACATAGATCTTTTAAAAATTTTTCATTATACATAAATAGAAAATATGAGCCTCGAATGAAGCGTATTTAGTACCCAACCATGAAACACAACCACTGGAGGAAAAACATACTTCATATATAATAGATTTGTCCTTAACACACAATACTGATATCACGAAACAAAGTACTTACATATTCAAATAAAAGATGACAGGTACAAAAGCATTAAAGGGAAAAGTAGTAACCCAGGGATAGACACTACTAGCAGACAAAGCTGTAACCCCTAAATATGTGACACTCGGTGTCCCAGTCGATATGTCAGGCATCAATGCCCCCATGAAGTTGCACTCGTATGTAACCGAAGAAATCTCGTCCAGATGCTGTATCGAAAATAATGGATCAACCCAATCCAATCAGTAAAGGTGTGGTCCCTCTTCTTCTTCCTCACGATCTTTTATCAAAAATAAATATAAAACAGAAATACAGGGATACAGGAAAGAGGTGAGACACCTAGCATTCAATACCAATACGGTAGTAAGAAAATAGAACGACGCAGGACACCCATATAACATCACAACACATATATTTATCAACCGTAATAATAAAATAGGCATTAAGAGAGAAACAACAATAAACAATAATAAAAACAAGCAATAAAAGAGGAACAACGATAATATCTCAGATAATAAACAATAAGACAGTTCAAATAATCATAACTTCATTTAAAGCAATAGTCCAGTCATCACATAAATGAACAATAGTTTCATCGTTATGAAAATGGATGAATGTGCAAATGTCAGATGTCATGCTGACTCACTATGCATGTGCAAATGGTACCAAAATCCTACTCCATGGAGCTAGACATCAATATTCAGAGAGAATGATCAAGGAGTAATGCTAGTTTCTCGTTAGCCTTAAAAATAAAATGCTTCATCTCAAAAATAATATTTGCGCAACATGGCTTATACATGGCACTTTAACAGCTGATTGCGATATAGGACAGTGTCTAGGTCCGGATCATTGATGTGTTTGCATCGGTTTATCCCATGGCACAGAGGAGCTTATAACTGTCCATGTGGAACACCTGCACCCCGACACCCCTAAGGTCAACACACATGACCTATGCTTAGTCTATTCGCATTCGCACTAAGGTGTAATTTAATCTCCTAGGCATACATCACCTTCTCAACAAAGTCCAATGGACATCACATATGCATGATGACTCAATTTACATCATGTATGTGCATCAATAATATGTTCCTCATAAACAATGCATCACATGCATATTCACCAATAAGGTATTTCTCATGAAACATAGTATAATGGCATATAGACAATTCTCAACAATATCATGCCACATTTTCATCAAGTACATAACAACAAGTACTTAGTCCCACACATGGACTCACAATAGCATAGAACCAATTCTCAATATCAACATATATATACATATGGTTCAACAAATATCACAATTCCATATCATGAGTTCAAAATTATCAATTTCTTAAGTCTTAATCAATTATGAAAATTTTGGGCAAAATAACCCTTCAAAAACTGTGGCCCTTCTTAGTGTTCATCACTAATTCAATTTCTTCTATCTCATTATAGGTTACACATCTCTAATCCCTTAATTCCCAAAGATGCACAAAAGCATCACTTGGACTCAAAAATTCCTCTAGAGGTCGTGAGTCTCCCTAGGACATCAAGGTTCCAAATTTTTTTTCCATTTTATCTATTAATCATTTAGTACCTAATCACATAAACTTCATTTTACACAAAATCAATTCAAACCCTAAAAATTTATGGCCAAAACCGTGGCCTCCCAATAGGGTTGTAATCCCTTAAATTTTTCCATTTATTAAATCTAACATTATGAAATATTCCAACATCCCAAATGCATTCTAAACCACCAATCAAACATTAATCTCAATCAAGAACACATAGATATGAAAAATCATCAAACAAAGTGAGCATCCAATATGGATTTCTCCATCAACAATCACACAAAGGTTTTCTCACCACCAATAATAGTTGAAGTGAGTAAATCTCCCTCTTACCTCTTGAAGAAACACAAGAAAGTAAGCTCCTTTGTTCTTGATTTTCATTTTCCACCTTCAAGAAAACCCTAAGGACATCAAAACTTACCAAAATCATCATCAAAGCTTAGAAAAGAAATCCTTGATCACCCAAGAGATCAAGAATCACGAAAACGGGGAGGAACGGTGATTGTAACACCCTAATGAGGATGTCACATTTCGGAATAATTAAAATAGACATTACCCAAGTTATAAATCATTTCTTAATATATAATAATATAAGTTGTAAAAACTTTCTTTTCGAACTTTATATTTTAAAATAAAATAAACAGAACATGAAATAAAATAAACCATTAAATACACACTATAATTATACATATGATTTTGTCTTTAATAGGTACAAATAATTTACACACTACAAACTATTTAATAAAACAGTAAACTGTTTGGTTTAAGGCAAATCATAAACTAGCCCAAGTATAACATTAAAAGTTCGGATCCTCCGAAAGATCCTCCTCTGGGAGATCCTCAGAAGACAGAAAACTTCGGTAAAACCATACTGAGTCACAATCAATCCAAATGATATGGATGATCTTGAGGCTCACCCTCCTCAAACTGCTCGTTCGGTTGCTGCTCCTCCTCCGGGTACAAACAATCTAGAGGCTGCTCCTCTACCACTTCCTCTTCCTTAAAATCTTTACGAAATATAAAAATAATACAAAAATTGTATATAAAGAGGTGAGACGATCTACTTCATTACCAGCATAGCAGTAAAGAAAATGACAAAACATACAGATATAATAATTAAAACAACAAATCATATTATCACAACATACAAAATATCTCAAACCGAATATAAATGTCACATAACAATGCAGACCGCAAATACAAATGTATACAGACTCATCCCTACTCCATGGAGCTAAACACAATAACATCAAAGAGAATGACCCAGAAGAACTATCAGTACCTCAGGCTGCCCCAACCAACTATTACACAGTCAAACGTCGAGTAAATAGTACATAATCAAATCGTTGTGTAGTTAGTACACAGTCAAAACATCGTGCACAACAGGCATTGTACGAGACAGTCTTCACAAGATCTTGATTAAGAATAGTGCTTGTCGAGATCATTAGTGTGTTGCCCGTTACCACGACCTAGAGGAGCTACCAATTGTCCACATGTGGAATCCTCCACACACTAATGCCTCCAAGTTCACTCAATGAACCACACTACGCCTATCACACCCTCAACACGGTGTAATTCATCTTGTCAGCTAATCGTCAATTCCAACCAAATTGACACATCTCTCAACGCGTGTATATGAACCACAATTACACAAATACCCTCTTTATCGATATTTCTAAATATAATGAGCCATAATTACAGAAATACCCTTATTATTAATATTTTCCAATATAATAAATCATAATTACATAATTACCCTCATTATCAATATAATGAGTCATAATTACATAATTACCCTCATTATCAATATTTCCAAATACAGTACGTCTCCACTTGACAGTACTATTACTCAACATATCCAGGTCTACCACTTTGGCCCGACAGTAAAATTACTGTTCTTCTCTGTCCCGTAAATATTTTATCGCGTTTTCACAATCGCGTCACCTTTTTCAAATATTTTCAAATCGCGTAAATATTTTCTGATGTTTTTAAATTCACGTAGTGTTTTTAAATAATTTTCTCAATTGCGTAGTTTAAGAATCATTATTTTAAATACACGTAAGGTATTTATACTACTTTTGAACTACGTAAAATATTTCTTTACGTTCTAAATTATATTTTGAGTTTTCCTCCATTATATATTTATTTTCTAAAATTTATTTACAACATTTCCTTCTAGAAAATTTATTAAGTAATATTTTATACGTTTTCTCTTAAAAATTTCCTTTCTTGATCATTACCAAAATTTACATCTTGAAATTTGCTAAAGTACTTCAAAACCCAAAAGGTGAGCTATACGTTAGTATTTTTCAAGTGTTCATTATATTTCTCATTCATACTTAATTTTTCTAATTAAGTTTCTAAAATAACTTCATTTATTTTATTCTCTAAAATTCATTAAAATTGAGTTCTCTTTAATTTAATTACATAGTCTACACTTAGCAAAATAATTTTAGATCAAAGGTATCACAAAGGCATGTTGGCCAAAATTTACTATATCCTCCATAAATCATCTTTAATTTATTTTTCACTATCTAAGTCCTTGTAAAAATCATTGATCCAATTAAATTAATTCATCCTTACCTTAGAAAAATATTTGAGAACATTTTGGTCCTCTTTGAAATAATGAAGCCGTGAGCTTCTTCGTGTTCTTTGGAACACTCATGCAAATTCTCAACATGTTATTCACATCCTACAATAATTATCATGCATCTATAAACACATACAAAATATATCAAAGCTATAGACATGCTTGCAAACAAAATCAATCACAAATAGAAACAACTTTAAAACAACCAAGTGAATGAATCCTTATGGATTCTTCACCACAAATCAATCCATTTTCTCACCACCATATATGGTTGATGAGATTAAATCTCCCTCTTACCTATAAGGAAGACAAAACCTTCTTGGATCTCCTCCTATGGATTTCGTCTAGCTCCAAGAAAAACCCTAACAAGCTTCAACAAATTATAAAGTTACAAACTATGATTGAAAATGATAAACCATGGATCAATCATGGCTTTGAACATCAAGAATCATGTTAGAAACAAGAAACAAGGATTTTTACCTTATAGAGAATAAATTTCAAGGTTAGTTTCCAAGCTTCAAATGGATGATTTTGAAGAAACTCTCAACTAGAGAAGTTCTTAGAATGATGTTTAGGTTTAGGAAATGGTGTTGGATGAAAATTTAGAAGAGTGGAGGTATGAGAAATGGGTGATGGCTGAATTGCTCAAGAAGAAGAGCTATGGAGTTTTCTTTGTGTTTTTGAAGAGAAAGAATGGAGAAAATAGATTACAATGATTGAAATGATGACGATGAAGTGAAAAATAGCCCCCCCATTATGCATGGCCGTGGAGTTCAATCAAAGAGGATGGCCACTTTAGTTGACATCTAAGAGCTCCTAATGGCCATTGATGAGTTCAAGGGTGGATCTTCAAGGCTTTATCTCCAAGTTGCTTCCTATTGGCTAGGAGAGACAAGTCACCTTGTTCTTGAACCTTTGAAGAGCTTGGCCTTAATTGCACTTAGGAAGAACTAATCAAATCTTAATTCATTTTAGTCTCCTAATTATGCTTAAGCCATTCTGGTTAGGTTTAGGTAAATTTAGTTAGGTTTCTTAGTTATTTAGTAAATCATCTAGTTACTTAGAATCACTAATCACCTTCTTAACTATGCTAGTACATTGTCTAATTAAAATTTTAATGAATAACTAACTAGGTTTAATCCATTTGATTACTACTTAAACACTTTAGATTAACTTAATTAGATTTTTAAACTAACTTAGTCTTATTTTCTATTCATTAATCTAGTAAGTCCAACCATTATTGTTGACTATTTCCTATTAGTCTAGAATTATTCAAGCCATTTTTATTGACTTATTACTATTAGTTTAGAAATATTTCAAGCCATTAACGTTGACTGATTTTCAAAATATGGGTCTCACAAACCAAATGTGGGTCCCATAGACTTTTTCTGGGTCCATGGTCTGTTTGGTTAGTACTGACCAATAAAATAATAATATAAAATATAAAATATTTTTATTTTACAGATAAATTCTAAAAATTAAAAGATTAATACATGTATTATTCGGAATTGGGTTTAGTAAGATCCCCCAGCTCCAAATAATCAAACAAAGATTTTCCCCAAGCCCGAAAATTATTATTTTCTTGACTCAAAGTAAATCACACAAAAAAATCAAATACAGTCACGAAACAGTCAAATTAATTTTATAATACACAGAAAACAGTACATTTAGGACAAAATCATAATTTAGCCAAAAGTCAGGGAAAAGTTGGGGTGTTATAGTGATAAATCTATGAACTTTACCTTAAAGTCTCCAACTTTGAAGCTTGATGGAACAAAACGAAAATGGTGGATTTTGATGATGGTCACAACATGAAAGTTGCTTGGAATGGTGTCTAGATTCAAGATCAAGGGTTGGTTGAAATTAAAGAAGATGAATGAGTGTATTGGAGGGGTGAGGCCGTGAGCCTCTAAGGAGAAAGGTGAGAGCTTTTTGCTTTGTCTCTTTGATAGGAATGATGAGATGAACAAATGAGTAGTTGGATGAAGTGAGGTGAAGAGTTTGGCCACCTCCAAGCCTCCATGGCCGTAGGGTTGGAGAGGGAAGAGAAGAAAAGAAAGCTGAGAGAAGAAGATGGAGAGAGAAATAGTGGAGAAAGAAAGTAGTAGCTTTTTGTGTGTTTTGAAATTGGAATGAAGATGGTAAAGGGAGAAGCACAAATTTTGACTCTCAAAATGGGTATTGCCATGGAGTTAGAGAGAAGGAGGAGAAAATGGTTGAGAGAAAAAGTGTAGAGAGAGAAAGTGATAGTAAAATTTGAAATGGAATGAAATGTGTAATTAGGTATATTTTGTGTAAGTATATGGAATTAAAATAAGTGACCACAAAGAGCCCCCAAAATTGTGTAGTGGAGAGGAGGAGAAGAGGAAATGTGGCTTCTTGAGGAAGCCAATAGGAAAGTGCAAGGAAGCTTCCTCCAAGCTTCTCCAACAAGCCAAAGTTCACTTTTTGAAAGTCAAAGTGATGTCATGGTGATGATGTCACTATTGTGATGTCATTAAAGTGTTCTCTAAAATATAACTAACAGTGTATCAAATTTATTATCGGTGGACAAAAGTTACATTTAACAAAAATTAGTATTTATTGTCCAACGGATGATAAAATTATTCTGTAATTTTTATTTATCGGATAAAAATCTCAAACAACGTGAAACTTCGTAAATCGTGTCTGGCCTCGAGTTTAGTAAGATCCCCCGTCGACGTTTCCACAGCTCAAGGTTCTCGGGAAAATATCTCATTTTCCAGGCTCCGCTCAATGTGCACGTAAAATGAGGAATACTATTAAAATATTCAACATCTCCAGAAAAATCCAAAAAAATCACAAATATTATGAAATGATTGTTTATCACAAAATTATCAATTTTCGGGATGTCACAGAGACATCCACGCCTAGGCGTGGTGAAGTCACGCCTAGGCGTGGCAAGCAGAGGAAGGCATGTGATTCATAATCATGCGTAGGCATGGGAAAAATCCTGGCACACGAGTTTAACCCTTATATTCTGATTTTTGAGGAAAAAAAGGGATCTTCAGTTTGGACCTAAGCACGAAATCCAGAGAGCAAGTGAGAGGAGGAGGAACCTATTTGGATTGAAGGTGACTCAAGGGAGAATCAAGATCAAGGAGGAAGATCAAGCTTGGAATCTCTCCATTTTTGTTCATTCTTTCCCTTTTCTCTCTTGATTTGTAACTTGATGGATCATTTGATTTCATTTGTTTTCTTCTCTTTCATGATGTGTAACTAAACTCTAATCTAGGGGCTCTCTAGGATCTTGCTATGGATTTGATTATTTTGTAATTAGTTGAGTATCCTTTCAATGAAATTGGTTTTGTTCATCCATATCTATGCTTAATGCTTGTTATTGATTGGCCATCAATTGTATGTTTTTAATATTCCAATTGAACTAGAAATAGGGTATTGTGAATATGGATATGGTATGGTTGATGTATGTTCAATTACATTCTATTGGTTTGGGTGTGTTGATTAACTAAGGGGATGGACACATACCTCTTGGTCATGCATGACAAGTGTTTGATAATTGGTCTCAATGAATGATTCTTATGTTAATTCACATGGACACATAGTGGAATAGCTAGGTTTCACATAGGTAATTGTCCTAGACATAAGCTCTTATCTATTGATGGTTATTAGCTTACAAATATCATTTCATTAATGGGTGCCTGTTAATTGCAATTATTCATTGAAGTACCAAGTGAATAGGGACCCCTAGGCTTTAATCATTCTTATCTTCTCTTAAGGAATTGGTGTTTGGTGTTTTCTTATTTTGTTTATTTTAAGTTGTTATTTTAATTACAATTCACTCTCCCATTTCGATTGCTTGGATAAAAATTTATGGAATTTGATTGAGTTTTAGCATTGTTCTAATTGTCAATCCCTTGGGACACGATACTCTGCTCTCAAATATATATTACTTGTCGACCCGTGTGCTTGCAGATTTTTAGACCTCAACAATATCTGATAGAGATCCGAGGTTTACGTCAAGATTTTGGCGAAGCTTACAAGAAGCCATAGGAACTAAGTTACATCTGAGTTATACTTATCATCCGCAGACTGATGGTCAGACTGAGAGGACTATCCAGTCATTGGAGGATCTGTTGGGAGCTTGTGTGTTATAATAACAAGAGAGTTGGTATGAATTCTTGTCTCTGATAGAATTCACCTACAATAATAGTTTTCACTCAAGTATAGGGATGGCACCCTATGAAGCACTATATGGGCAACGATGTCGAACACCTTTGTGTTGGTATTAGGATGGGGAAAGTATAACCATAGGGCCTGATCTTGTGTAACAAACTACGACAAAGGTGAAAATTATTCAGGAGAAAATGAGGACGAGTCAGAGTCGACAGAAAAGCTATGCAAACAAGCGAAGGAGACCTATTGAATTTTAGGAAGGTGAACATGTGTTCTTGCGAGTGACACCTACGGCTGGTGTTGGAAGGGTTATCAAATCCAAAAACTCATTCCTAAATTCATCGGACCTTACCAAATCATTCGTCAAATAGGTCCCGTAGCCTACCAAATAGCATTACCACCTTTTCTTTCCAATCTCCATAATGTTTTTCATGTGTCTCAGTTGAGAAAATATATTCCCGATCCAACGCATGTCACTCAGCCCGATGAAGTACAATTGAAAGATAATTTGACGTATGAGACAATTCCTATTAAGATTGAGGATAAGAGAGTAAAACAGCTTCGAGGGAAGATGATTGTATTGGTAAAGGTAATATGGAATGAGGTAACGAGAGATGCTACCTGGGAGCTATCTTTTCTAAGGTATGATAAATTTCGGGAACAAAATTTTTATTAGTGGGGAAGAGTTGTAACACCCCAAATTTTGCTAAATTACGATATTGTCTAATATGTACTATTTTATGATTTTTGTGTGCTGTAAAATTATTTTGATTGTTTCGTGACTATATTTGATTGTTGTGTGTGATTTATTCTGAGTCAAGAAAATAATAATTTTCAGGCCGAGAAAAATCTTTATCTAATTATTCGGAGCTGGGGAAGACAAATGGGTTTAGGTTTGCACAGCTTATCTTGCTACTGCTCACACTCACTTAAGGCAGCCACTATTATAAATAGTATTGCTAAGGGGGCTGCTATGTACGTAACATTACAACCCTAGCCGCACTTAAGAAAGTGAGTGAGAGACAGTGAGAGGTCTTCTTCTCTTTTCTTCGCAGCTAGCACTGCGAAACAGAGGTGTGACTCCTTTTTGCAAGTCTGTTCATGTGGATACCACGGAGACATCATCGCTATTGCGGTGTTGGTAATTCACCTTGCTTGTGTTTATCACGCTTCAAGAGATAAACTTTTAAAAACTTCGATTATGGCATTTTCCCATGGATCTTGTGAGGGAATTCTATTATTCCGCTGCGCGATTTTTAATCCGCAATTCCCAATAGTTTTTGTAACACCCCGACTTTTGAGTTAAGTACGATATTGTCCTAAATATACTGTTTTATGTTTTCTGTGAGTTATAAATAGAATTTGACTGTTTCGTGATTGTATTTGTTCATTGTGTGTGTTTTACTCCGAGCCAATAAAATAATTATTTTCTAATCGAAAAAGTCTTATTTTAATTATTCGGAGCTGGGAGATCTTACTAAACCCAATTCTGAATGATACGTGTATTAATCTTTTAATTTTTAAGATTTAACTGTGCAATAAAATAATTTTATATTATTATAATATTATTTTATTTGATAGTATCTACTGTCTTAAAAATAGTAGAAATCTACTCTAGAATGACCACAGACCCGGAAAAGTCTGTGAGTCCCGCGTTTAGTGAACTAGTCAATGTTTCTGGCTAGATTATTTCTAAGCCAATGAAATGTGGTCAACGATAATGGCTTGAAAATTTTAGACCAATAGAAATCAAGTCCACAAAAGTGGTTAGACTTGTTAAGATTTAACTAGAAAGCTTAACCAAGTTAGCTTAAACCTAACTAAGTTAGTATAGAAAGCTTGTTTAGTAACTAAGTGAAGGAAACCTAGTTAGCTATCTATTTAATCTCTAGTTATAGAAGGTTCAAATAATATCAAGATAAAGCCTAGTTATCCTAAGTAACTAGATAGTTAGATAAGTAACTAAGCAAACTAACTAAATGCACTTAAATGTAAGTAGATTTCATAAATGAACACAAACCTAGTTACTCTCCCTTGGAGCAATTAGGCTATAGCTCTTCAAGAAGGATCAAGAAGGTGCTAGTCACTTGATGACTAGATTTTCTACACCTATTAGAAACAAGCTTAGAGCCAAAGCCTTTGTTATCCACCCTTGATCACATCTAAGGTGGTTAAGTGGTCTTGGAAGGTCAACAAAGGAGGCCACCTCCTTTGGAGCTCCACAGCCATAAGCTAGGTTAGGAGACCATTTCACTTCATTCTTCATCTTTGCTATCACTTAAGCTTACTCTTTTCTCTCTTCAAGAACACCAAGAACAAAAATCACCATTGTTGCTCTTTGAGAGCCATTCGGCCAACACCCTAACCATACACTCCCACCCTTCTAAATTTTCATCTAACACACTTTCTCAAATCCAAACATCATTCTAAGAACATCTCTAGTTGAGAGTTCTTTCAAAAAAATTCATCTTAAGCTTGGAAAATCACTTTGGAGATTTTTCCTACAAGGTGAAGATTCTTGTTTCTTACTTCTAGCTTTATTTCTTAGGTTCTAAGCCATGATTAATCCATGGTTTATATTTTTCTCCTATAGTTATGACTCTTTAAAATTTGTTTGAGCATGTTAGGTTTCTCTTGGAGGCCACACAAAAACCATAGGAGGAGAGTAGAAGGAGTTTGTCTTCCTTTAAGGTAAGAAAGAGATTTGATCTCATCAACCATGTGTGGTGATGAGAAAGTGGTTGTATTTGTGGTGAAGAATCCATAAGGATTCCTTCACTTGTTTGTTTAAATGCTTTCCTTATTTGTGATTGATTTTGTTTGCATGTATGTTTATAGCTTTAAAATATATTGCATGTGTATATAGATATATGATTATTAATGTAAGATGTGAATACCATGTAAGGATTGTATGAGTGTTCCAAAGAACACAAAAGGAGCTCACGACTACTCCAAGAAAAAGAGAACCAAAATGTTCTCAAGCATTTTCTAAAACAATGATTTAATGAATTTAGGTAAAACAATGAATTTGAAATTGGTTTAGAAGGTAGAAAATAATTTAATGACCATTTGTGAAGGATATGTTGAATTCAGCCAACATGTCATTCAATGTGTACTTAATTTCCAAAATTATTTTCTAAGGTAGGTTAAGTAACTAATCTGCAAAAGAATTCAATTTCAATGAATCTTTGAGAAATAAAATGAATGAACCTAATTTTAGAATCTTAAATTAGAAGAATTTGTTATAAATAAGAAATAAACAAACACTTGAAAAATACTAATGTAGAGCTCACTCATGAAGCACGTTAGCAAGTTTCAAAGTGTAAATATTGGTTAAAGTTAAAATATGTAGTATTTAGAGAAAAACGTAGAAAATATCATTTAATGAATTTTCTAGACAAAATGTTGTCAAAATTTACTAAAAATGGGAAAATAAAAGAGAAAGTTACATAACATATTTATAACATAAGCAAAATATTCTACGTAGTTGAAAAATACTAGAAATAGCTTACGCGTATTTTAAAATGATAATTTTAAGTTACGCGATTGAGAAAACGATTTAAAAACCTTACGCGATTAAGAAAAGGATTTAAAAATGTTACGCGATTTTAAAAACGTCAAAATATATTTACGTGATTGAAAAACGTTTATAAAACTGATGCGATTGTGAAAACACGATAAAATTCTAACGCAACTAAATGGAACAATGAGTTTACTGTCGGGCCAAAGTGGTGGACTCAGACATGTTGAGGTATTGTACTGTCAAGTGGAGATGTACTATATTTGAAAATGTTGAGACTGAGGGCATTTTTGTAAATATGGTGACATATTATGACTGAGGGTATTTTTGAAATTGTGATTCTTATTCATGCGTTAAGAGTTGTGTCAATTTGGTTGAAATTGACAATTGATTAACGAGATGAATTACACTGTGTTATGGTGTGATAGGCGTAGTGTGATTTATTTATTGAATCTTGGAGGCGTTAGTGTGCGGAGGATTCCACATGTGGACAATTGGTAGCTCCTCTGGGCCATGGTAACGGGCAACACACTAATGATCTCGACACGCACTATTCTTAATCAAGATCTTGGGGAGACTGTCTAGTACAATGCCTGTGGTGCACGACATATTTGACTGTGTACTACTTACACAATGTTTGGACTGTGAGCTATTTACATGACGTTTGACAGTGTAATAGTTTGGTTGGGCAACTTGAGGTACTGATTGTTCTTCCGGGTCATTCTCTCTGATATTTGTGTTTAGCTCCATGGAGTAGGAACGAGTCGTTATACATTTGCATTTATGGTATGCATCATTATGTTATTGTTTGTGATATTATGAATGATGTGTTAATTTGCGATATTGTTTATGATGCTGTGGTACGTATTATTGTGTTAAACTGTGATAACTGTTTGTATTTTCATTTTCTTTATTGCCATGCTGGTAATAATATAGATTGTCTCACCTCTTTATTTGTATGCGTTTCTATATTATTATTTATATTCTGTAAAGAGTTTGAGGAAGAGGAAGAGGAGCAGCTTCTAGAGATTTTGTACCCTGAGGAGCAGCAGACAGGTGATCAGTTCGACAAGTGCGAGCCGTCAGATCATCCATATCATTTGGACTGACTTTGTGGTTATGGCGTTGCCTGGATTTCTGGGTTTTGTGAGACTTGAGTTTCATGGAGGTTCTGAGGCCTGGTGACTGCAAGAGGATAGAGGATCGGTAGTTTACGTGGGGCGTTTGACTGTGACCCTGCGTGGAGAGTTTGACGGGGAGTCTATTTTTACTACTACTTTGTATTTACATCTTGAGATGTCGCTGACTCTTAAGCGTTACTGGGGAGGAATTTTCCATGCGCCTAGTGAGATTAGTAGTGTATCGACAACACGGACTCCTATCAGTAGAGCTGCGAGACATCCAGGATTTCTGTCATCCGATGATCCATCTGAGAGTGATCCTTCGGAGGGTTAGAAATCTTTGATGTGCACTTGGGCACTTTATGTTTTAGTACTGTACTGATTCTTTACCGCTTTATTAAATATTTGTAGTTATAAATTATTTGTATAACTTAAAACAAAATCATATGTATATTATGGTGTGTAATAATAGTTTGTTCTATTTCATGTTTTGTTTTTATTTTATATAAGGTTATTATGTATACAAGGAAAATTTTTACAACTCATATTATTATGTATCAAACATTTTATAACTTGGGTAAGATTTTATTTTATTGCATCAGAAATATGACATCCTCACAAGGGTGTTACATTAGTTGGTATTAGAGTCCAAGTTAAAGTCTTTTGGGGTTGTGGTTGGGTCTGTTTTTGCTTGTGTTGTGTGATTCTCTGTGATTTGTTTCTGAAAGATTACATCTAACTTTGTTTTGTTATGATTGAAGAAAGAAATGTCTGGCGGAAGAAGAACGCGTACGGACATGGATCGTAATGTGGACCCAATGATTGCAGCTGCTGAGGCTATGCAGCAAATGGCGGAAGTGATTACTCAGCAGAATCAACAAGCAACTCAATAGCAAGATGCGACTGTTGATGCTCTGAATTTGTCTGAGTTTAGGCGTAACAACCCGCCGCAGTTCAGAGGCGAGTTTGACCCTGAGAAGGCGAGTCTTTGGATACAAGACTTGGAAAGAGTATTTGAAGGAATGAGGTGTGCCGATAATCGGAAGGTGACATACGCTATATTTATATTGAGAGGTGATGGTGAAAATTGGTAGAGAGGAACCCACCAATTATTACAAGCTGAAGGAACTGAAATTACTTGAGAAGTGTTTAATGAAGTATTTCTCGAGAAGTACTTTCTTGCTAGTGCCCGACATGCCAAAGAGATGGAATTTCTTGGGTTGCGTCAGGGTAACATGGCTGTTGGGGAGTATGCTGCCGAATTTGAGAGCTTGTCACAATTCTCAAGGTACTTTCAAATTTAACCTGATGAGGCATGGAAGTGCCGTAAATTTGAGGAAGGACTAAGGGCAGAGCTAAAGCGAGGAGTGCTACCCATGAGAATGAATGAATTTCCTGCTTTGATGGATACGTGTCGACGACTCGAAGAGTTGGAGCAGTCACGAGATCCAAGGAATCGTAACTTTGGACCGACTAGGTTCTAAAGAGGAGGCAACAACAATAACCGATTTCAGCGAAAATCTTATTCAAGACCACCGTGAAGTCAACCCCAATGTCCACCTGTTGGGGGGAGTTCTAGTGGTAGTAGAGCTGGACCAAATGTGGCATTTACGCCGAGGTGCTTTAAGTGTGGAAAAAGTGGCCACATATGTAGGGATTGTTCGATTAGAGGAACGATCTACTTCAATTGCAGAAAACTTGGACATGTTTCTAGGGATTGCACTCAGCCAGAAAGGAAGCCAACTGTGAGTAATGTTCGTGCTACTCAGCCACGATCTGGAGGGCGAGTATATACAATGACCAAAGCTGAAGCTTCTTAGTTGGAGGATCTTATTCAAGGGGAAGGTGTCATTGAAGGTAATCTTCTAACTGTGCTATATGATTCGGGTGCAACACATTCATTTATTGCATATGATTGTGTGGAACGGTTGAAACTGCCTGTGTCTTCTCTGAGTTTTCAGTTGATTGTTTCTACCCCGACTGCTAAGCCTATTGTTACATCCAATATATGTTTGAATTGTCCTATCACCATAAATGATTGTGTATTTTCGGTCAATCTGACTTGTTTACCTCTTGTTGAGATAGATGTAATATTAGGAATGGATTGGTTATCTTCTAACCATATCCTAATAGATTGTGCAAACAAAACCATAGTTTTTCCTAAAGAAGAAAGTTCTAGATTTTTGACTGTTGTTAAAGTCAAATCATTGCTGAGGGACGGAGCACATGGATACATGTTGCTATCTTCTTTAGAGGTCAAGAGTGAGAAAGATGTGAATATTATTGCGGTTGTTAATGAATTTTCAGAAGTTTTTCCCGATGATGTACCCGGTTTACCACCGGAAAGAAAGATCGAGTTCTCTATTGATTTGGTACCAGGAGCAGGTCCTATATCGATTGTACCGTATCGGATGTCACCAGTAGAGTTGGTGGAGTTAAAAAAGCAATTGGAGGAACTATTGGAGAAACAGTTTGTGTGACCTAGTGTTTCGCCGTGGGGAGCACCAGTATTACTAGTAAAGAAGAAGGATGGAACTTCTCGTCTTTGTGTGGACTATCGTCAGTTGAACAAGGTCACGATAAAGAACAAGTATCCACTTCCGAGGATTGACAATTTGATGGACCAGTTGAAAGGAGCAGCTGTTTTCTCTAAGATAGATCTGCAATCAGGTTATCATTAGATTCGTGTCAAGGTAGATGATGTACCTAAGACAGCTTTTCGAACTCGTTACGGGCATTATGAGTATCAAGTGATGCCGTTTGGAGTGACGAATGCTCCTGCAATATTCATGGATAACATGAATAGGATTTTTTGTCCGTATCTAGACAGATTTGTCATTATTTTTATCGAAAACGTTCTGATCTACTCTCAAAGTCAAGAAGAGCATGCAGAACATCTCAGTATAGTTCTCCAGATTTTGAAAGAAAGAAGCTGTATGCAAAGTTGGCAAAATGTGAGTTTTGGTTGGAGGAAGTTCAATTTATGGGTCACGTGATTTCCAAGGAAGGAATTATGGTGGATCCGTCGAAAGTGGAGACTATTTTACAATGGAAAAGACCAAAGACAGTGACGGAGGTCCGGAGTTTTGTTGGAATGGCCGGATATTATAGGAGGTTTATTGAAGGTTTTTCTAAAATAGCTGGACCACTTACGTAGCTCACTTGGAAGAGTCAAGCTTTTGATTGGGCGGAGGAATGTGAAGTAAGTTTCCAAGAGCTGAAGAAAAGATTGATGACTGCACTAGTATTGATTTTGCCGGATCCTAACAAATCTTTTGAGGTGTATTGTGACGCTTCTTATCAAGGGTTATGATGTGTGTTAATACTGAACCAAAATATAGTAGCTTATGCTTCAAGACAGTTGAAGGTACATGAAAGGAACTACCTAACGCATGATTTGGAACTAGCCGCCGTGGCTTTTGCATTGAAAGTGTGGAGGCATTTTCTATATGGAGCTATATTCAATGTTTTTAGTGATCACAAGAGTCTAAAATACTGGTTTGATCAGAAGGAATTGAGCATGAGGTAGAGACGATGGTTAGAATTCTTGAAGGACTATGATTTTCAACTTCAATACCATCCAGGAAAGGCGAATGTGGTAGCGGATGCCTTGAGTAGAAAAGTAATTAGTGTTTCTACCATGATGATAAAGGAGGAGGAGCTGATTAATCAATTTAGAGATTTATAATTGTCAGTGGAATTGGTACCAGGAAAGATTCGTCTAAGTAAGGTGGTGATTTTGAATGACTTGCTAGATGTGATTCGAGAAAAATAGGATGAGGATTCATTTTTACAAAATGAAAAGGAATTCTTGAAGTAAGGTCATAAGGCAATAGTGGAGGAAGGAACTGATGGAATCTTAAGATTTGAGGGGGGAATTTGTATACCTGATGATCCCAATCTTAAGAAAGCAATTTTGGATGAAGCACATACTAGTAATTTAAGTATGCATCCAGGAATGACTAAGATGTATCAAGATTTAAAGCAGATGTTTTGGTGGCCAAGGATGAAGAGAGATGTGGCAGAACGTGTGGCGTCTTATCTTGTTTGTCAGAAGGCAAAGGTGGAACATCAAAGACCAGCCAGTATGTTGCAACCATTGACTATTCCAGAATGGAAATGGGATAGTATCTCGATAGATTTTGTTACTGGATTACCAAGAATGAGGAAGGGTCATGATGCTATATGGGTTGTAGTTGATAGGCTTACGAAGTCAGCACACTTCTTGCCAATAAATATTAAGTATTCGTTGGAAAGATTAACTTAGGTGTATATCAGTGAAGTTATCAGACTTCATGGAGTACCTGTGAGTATAGTTTCTGATAGAGATCCGAGGTTTACGTGAAGATTCTGGCGAAGTTTGAAAGAAGTCATGGGAACTAAGTTACGATTGAGTTCTGCTTATCATCCGCAGACTGATGGTCAAACGGAGAGAACAATACAATCGTTGGAAGATTTGTTACGTGCTTGTGTGTTGGAGCAACAAGGGAGTTGGGATGAATTCTTGTCTCTGATAGAACTCACCTATAACAATAGTTTTCACTCAAGTATAGGGATGGCGCCCTATGAAGCCTTATATGAAAGATGATGCCGAACACTTTTATGTTGGTATCAAGATAGGGAGAGTATGACTATTGGGCCCGATCTTATGCAACAAACTACAGAAAAGGTAAAGATGATTCAGGAGAAAATAAGGATGACTCAAAGTAGACAGAAGAGCTATGCTGATAAGCGAAGGCGACCTCTTGAATTTGAGGAAGGTGAGCATGTGTTTTTGCGAATAACGCCTACGACTGGTGTCAGAAGGGTTATTAAATCCAGGAAGGTCACTCCTAAATTCATTGGACCTTATCAGATTATTCGTCGGATGGGTCCCGTAGCCTACCAAATAGCTTTACCTCCTTTTCTATCCAATATACATAATGTATTTCATGTGTCTCAGTTGAGGAAATATATTTCCGATCCAATGCATGTTATACAGCCTGATGGAGTACAGCTGAAAGACAATTTGACGTATGAGACACTTCCTGTTAAGATTGAGGATAGGAAAGTGAAGCAGCTTCGTGGGAAGATGATTGAATTAGTAAAGGTAATATGGAATGACGTAACAGGTGATGCTACCTGGGAGCTGAAAGATAAAATGAGGGAGCAATACCCTCATCTGTTCTAAGGTACGATAAATTTCGGGGATGAAATTTTATTAGTGGGGGAGAGTTGTGTAACACCCTTGTGGGGATGTCACATTTCTGATGCAATAAAATAAAATTACCCAAGTTCTAAAACATTTGGTATGTAATTAATATAAGTTGTAAAAATTTTGCTTTTATACATAATAACCTTATATAATATAAAAACAAAACATGAAATAGAACAAACTATTATTACACACCATCATACATATGATTTTGTTTTAAGTTGTACAAATAATTTACAACTACAAATATTTAATAAAGCGGTAAAAAGTCAGTATAATACTAAAACATAAAGTGCCCAAGTGCACATCAAAGATTTCTAACCCTCCGAAAGAGCACTCTCAGATGGATCATTGGATGACAGAAATCCTGCATGTCTCGCAGCTCTACGGATAGGAGTCCGTGCTGTCGGCACACTACTGATCTCACTAGGCGCATGGAAAATTCCTCCCCAGTAATGCCTAAGAGTCAGCGGCATCTCAAGATGTAAATACAGTAAAAATAGGCTCCCTGTCAAACTCTCCATGCAGGGTCATAGTCAGACGCCCCACGTAAACTACCGATCCTCTATCCTCTCGTAGTCGCTAGGCCTCAAAGCCTCCGTGAAACTCAAGTCTCACAAAACCCATAAATCCAGGCAACGCCATAACCACAAAGTCAGTCCAAATGATATGGATGATCTGACGGCTCGCACTCGTTGAACTGATCACCCGTCTGCTGCTCCTCGGGGTACAAAATCTCTAGAGGCTGCTCCTCTTCCTCTTCCTCAAACTCTTTACAGAATATAAATAATAATACAGAAACACATACAAATAAAGAGGTGAGACAACCTACATCATTACCAGCATGGCAATAAAGAAAATGAAAATACAAATAGTTATCACAGTTTAATACAATAATACATACCACAACATCATAAACAATGTCGCAATTTAACACATCATACATAATATCACAAACAATAACATAATGATGCATACCATAAATGCAAATGTATAACGATTCGTTCCTATTCCATGGAGCTAAACACAGACATTAGAGAGAATGACCCGGAAGAACAATCAGTACCTTTGGCTGCCCAACCAAACTATTACACTGTCAAACGTCGTGTTAATAGCCCACAGTCCAAACATTGTGTAAGTAGTACACAGTCAAATACGTCGTGCACTGCAAGCATTGTACTAGACAGTCTCCCCATGATCTCGATTAAGAATAATGCGTGTCAAGATCATTAGTGTGTTACCCGTTACCACGGCCCAGAGGAGCTACCAACTGTCCACATGTGGAATCCTCCGCACACTGACGCCTCCAAGATTCAATAAATGAACCACATTATGCCTATCACACCCACAACACGGTGTAATTCATCTCGTCAATCAATTGCCAATTTCAACCAAATTGACGCAACTCTTAATGCATGAATAAGAAGCACAATTACAAAAATACCCTCAATCTCAATATGTCACCATATTTATAAAAATGCCCTCAATCTCAACATTTCCAAATATAGTACGTCTCCACTTGACAGTACTATACCTCAACATGTCTGGGTCCACCACTTTGGCCCGACAGTAAAACTCACTGTTCTATTTAGTTGCGTAGAAATGTTATCGCATTTTCACAATCGCGTCACCTTTGTAAACATTTTTAAATTGCGTAAATATATTTTGACGTTTTTAAAATTGCATAATGTTTTTAAATCGTTTTCTCAATCGCGTAAGGTTTTTAAATCGTTTTCTCAATCACGAAAGGTTTTTAAATTATTTTCTCAACCGCGTAGCTTAAAATTGTCATTTTAAATACGTGTAAGCTATTTCTAGTATTTTTCAACTACGTAGAATATTTTCCTTATGTTATAAATATGTTATGTAACTTTCTCTTTTATTTGGCCATTTTTAGTAAATTTTGACAGCATTTTGTCTAGAAAATTTATTAAATGACATGTTCTACGTTTTTCTTCAAATACTACATATTTTAACTTTAACCATTATTTACACTTTGAAACTTGCTAACGTGATTCAAAACTCAAAGAGTGAGCTTTACGTTAGTATTTTTCAAGTGTTTGTTTTATTTCTTATTTATAACAAATTCTTCTAATTTAAGATTCTAAAACTAAGTTCATTCATTTTATTTCCCAAAGATTCATTGAAATTGAATTCTTTTGTAGATTAGTTACTTAACCTACCTTAGAAAATAATTTTGGAAATTAAATACACATTGAATGGCATGTTGGCCGAATTCAACATATCCTTCACAAATGGTCATTAAATCATTTTCTACCTTCTAAACCAATTTCAAATTCATTGTTTTACCTAGATTCATTAAATCATTGTTTTAGAAAATGGATGAGAACATTTTGGTTCTCTTTTTCTTGGAGAAGCTGTGAGCTTCTTTGGTGTTCTTTGGAACACTCATACAATCTTTACATGTTATTCACATCCTACATTAATAGTCATACATCTATAAACACATGCAATATATTTTTAAAGTTATAAACATACATGCAAGTATAATCAATCACAAATAAGGAAAGCATTTAAACAAACAAGTGAAGGAATCCTTATGGATTCTTCACCACAAATACAACCACTTTCTCATCACCACACATGGTTGATGAGATCAAATCTTCCTCTTACCTTAAAGGAAGACAACTCCTTCTACTCTCCTCCTATGGTTTTCGTGTGGCCTCCAAGAGAAACCTAACATGCTCAAACAAATTTTAAAGAGTCATAACTATAGGAGAAAAATATAAACCATGGATCAATCATGGCTTAGAACCTAAGAAATCAAGTTAGAAGTAAGAAACAAGAATCTTCACCTTGTAGGAAAAATCTCCAAAGTGATTTTCCAAGCTTAAGATGATTTTTTTTGAAAGAACTCTCACCTAGAGATGTTCTTAGAATAGTGTTTGGATTTGAGAAAGTGTGTTAGATCAAAATTTAGAAGGGTGGGAGTGTATGGTTAGGGTGTTGGCCGAATGGCTCTCAAAGAGCAACAATGGTGATTTTTGTTCTTGGTGTTCTTGAAGAGAGAAAAGAGTAAGCTTAAGTGATAGCAAAGATGAAGAATGAAGTGAAATGGTCTCCTAACCTAGCTTATGGCCGTGGAGCTCCAAAGGAGGTGGCCCCCTTTGTTGACCTTCCAAGACCACTTAACCACCTTAGATGTGATCAAGGGTGGATAACAATGGCTTTGGCTCCAAGCTTGATTTTAATAGGTGTAGAAAATATAATCATCAAGTGACTAGCACATTCTTGATCCTTCTTGAAGAGCTCTAGCCTAATTGCTCCAAGGGAGAGTAACTAGGTTTGTGTTCATTTATGAAATCTAGTTACACTTAGGTACATTTAGTTAGTTTGCTTAGTTACTTATCTAACTATCTAGTTACTTAGGATAACTAGGTTTTATCTTGATATTATTAGAACCTTCTCTAACTAGAGATTAAATAGATAGCTAACTAGGTTTCCTTCACTTAGTTACTAAACAAGCTTTCTATACTAACTTAGTTAGGTTTAAGCTAACTTGGTTAAGCTTTCTAGTTAAGTCTTAACAAGTCCAACCACTTATGTGGACTTGATTTCTATTGGTCTAAAATTTTCAAGCCACTATCGTTGACCACATTTCATTGGCTTAGAAATAATCTAGCCAGAAATGTTGACTGGTTCACTAAATGCGGATCCCACAGTCTTTTCTGGGTCCGTGGTCATTCTGGAGTAGATTTCTACTGCTTTTAAGACAGTAGGTATTGTCAAATAAAATAATATTATAATAATATAAAATTATTTTATTACACAGTTAAATCTTAAAAATTAAAAGATTAATACACATATCATTCAGAATTGGGTTTAGTGAGATCTTCCAGCTCCGAATAATTAAAATAAGACTTTTTCGGTCAAAAAATTATTATTTTCTTGGCTCAGAGTAAAACACACACAGTGAACAAATACAATCGCGAAACAGTCAAATTCTATTTATAACTCACAGAAAATATAAAACAGTACATTTAGGACAATATCGTACTTAACTCAAAAGTCAGGGTGTTACAAAAACTGTTGGGAATTGCGGATTAAAAATTACGCAGTGGAATAATAGAATTTAGAAATCAGTAGGAGCAGTAAACGTGTGGAGATAGTGTTTGTAACAGTAAACCCAGTTGGACCTTGACGTCTTTATTATTATGTAAGGAATGTGGAAAGTTTGGACAAATTTTCGGAGATTGTGTTCCATTGAAAATGAAGTTTTCTATTAGTAAAAATCTCAGGTAGTAGGGAGAGTCGATACATCGAATGGAACGGGAGTGTTCTGAGCTGAAGACCTAAACAAGGGAGACTATGCCATAGAAGGTGATTCTTTAACCTATTCTTTATAGCATATGATTGAGTAGATCAATTATATGCTGGTGTTATCTATGTCTTCGTTATCTTCTGACTTGCTGAATTCTGTTTCTATTCTTAGCTGATTGAGCTACTCAAGTTATTCAAATTATTGTTATGGATCAAATCTTTATGCTAGTTTGATCTGTTTATCTCTTTCATAAATAGATGTGATCTTTGAAATGGATTGGTTATTTTCTAACCATATCCGATGAGATTGTCTCAATAAAGTGTTAATAATCCAGAAAATTTATTCCTGAAAATTAGGCAATATCAAATTCTTGTTGGATATGTCTGGTAACATATGAAATAGTTTGCTATTTTTCATAATGTTTTTCATGTATTGCAAATTGCAAGAAGAAAGAATATTTTGCAAGAAAGGATATTCCTATTCAAATCCATGTCATAGTATCTGGTACAGTGTTATTGAAAGATGACACGATGTGTAAGACACTTCCTGTTAAGAGTAAAGGTAGGAGAATGAACTGATACAAGGACAAGGAAATTTCAAGTGACGTTGTTCGGAGGCGCGAATGTTTTCACAATATCCATGGACTAGGTGAGTAGAATTTTTCGTCCTTATTTAGACAAAATTGTCATTATTTCTTTATTAACGACATTCTGATCTATTCTAAAAAATTTTGAGGAACATACTGAACATCTCAGTGTGATTTTTCCAAGTACTAGAAGAAAAGTGGTTATATGCTAAGTTGTTGAGATATGAATTCTGAATGGATGAAGTTTAGTTTTGGGTTCCGTAATTCTAAGGAAGGAATTGCGATTGATCCGTTAAAGGTTGAAAATGTGTTTGATTACTTATTTGGTATTCGTTCTGTCTAATTTTAGTGAACCATTAGAGGTGAACAGTGACACATTACATCGGAGTTTAAGATATCAGTTTGATCAGGAGAAATTGATCGCGAGACAAAGAATTTTTATTGGTTAAAATCGTTTAGAATGATGTAAGTGGAGAAGCAATATAAGAGTTAGAGGATAAGATAAAAGAGTAATATCTATATTTATTCTGAGGATGTGAAATCAGGTTTATTAAATTTCGAGGACGAAATTTCTTTTTAGAGGGGGAGTACTGTAACAACCCAAACTTCCTAAATAGTTGACAGAAATCTTGACAGTTAACATAATTCTACTATTTCGTGATTTCTGTATACTGTAAAATTATTTTGAGTGTTCCGTCAGTACTTTTGATCGTTTTGTGTGATTTACTCCGTGTCAAGAAAATTATAATTTTCGGGCCAGGGAAAATCTTACGTAATTTAATTATTACTGTTAAGTTTTAATTATTTTACGTAATCTAATTTGATATTTGTACATTTTCTAATATTTGTGATTTTTGTGGATGATTATAAATTTTTATATTTCTCTTATTGTTTTTGGGCTGTTTATGGGCCTAGGGTGGCCTTACGTGGGCCCAGGTGGGTCCCGTAAAGTGAAAATTTTTTTACGCATAGAAAAATTTATACTGTTGAGACGGAGACAGGGGATCTTACTAAACCTGAATTTGAAAATAGTTTAGAAAATTTCTTGTACTGTGTTTTGTACTGTATTTAATTATCAGGCGATAAAAATACAGTAAATATATTCTTTCGTGGGGTTTTAGCATATAAAAATAGAAATTATACTGCGAAGTCAATATTAGTGGTTATGACGACTTTATGACGGACTAATAGGAAACAAGTTTAATTCTTTTGACGGACTAATAGGAAGCAAGTCTAATATTGAAGACTTTGATATCAACCGTCGATTTAATCAACGGTGTAAGATTAGTCTAAGAAAATGGCTATGACCATTTATAACCGTTGGATTTAGATTTAAATCAAGGGTAGAAATTTGATCTTATAAAGTGGCTAGGACCATTTGTGACCGTTAGATTTGGATTTAATCAACGGTGGAGATGGATCAATTATGACCATTGGATTTGGATTTAATCAATGGTGGAGATTTGGTCTTCTAAAATGGCTATGACTAATTATGACCCTTGGATTGAAAGTAAGAAGGAGTAATCTTGACCCTTCATTTTGGAGATGCATCTAATGGCTAGGATTTCAAGGACGAAAAATCTAATGGCCTAGATTAAGTCTTCTAATAGAAAGTCTACCTAAATCCTAACCATTGATCTAATCAATGGATTAAATGGCTCTAAATGGTGGCTAGAAAAGATGACAACTTTGTTGAATGCATGGATGGAGGGAGGATGGTTTTTGTGTTGTTTAGGAGCTAAAGGAAAAAGTTTGAAGACATTATTAGTTGTTTTAGTCAATTATGCATCATTATTGATTATTTGCACTCTTATGAGAATGCATGGAAAGGGGGGCTACGATTTTGAGAAGCTTTAGGACATAGGAAAGTTTGAAGACCATAT
Source organism: Ormosia emarginata (assembly GCA_029884605.1). Classification (NCBI taxonomy): domain Eukaryota; kingdom Viridiplantae; phylum Streptophyta; class Magnoliopsida; order Fabales; family Fabaceae; genus Ormosia; species Ormosia emarginata. The sequence continues at coordinate 40,737,820 of JAQQTP010000088.1, forward strand.
TATTGATATTCTTGATTTCCTTTGTCTTCTCCAAAAACAATAACTCATTAAGCTTTTCTCTCCACTTTCTTTTCATGGAGGTTTCGGCCAAGACCCCTAGATCTACCTTCCATCACTCTTTAATTTCAAACAACCACATATCTTAAATCCTTACCTTATTCTAAGCAACTTTCATGTTGGAGACTTTCTCTAAATCATTCATCTTCATGGACTTTCTTCAAAATCAAAGTTATAGGGTATTTGTGGTGAAGTGTAAGAAAACTTCATTTCTTCTCTCTTTTTCATGTTCTAAGCCATGTTTGATCCATGGTTTATCTTGTTCAAGCTTGATATGTTAATTAACTTGTGTTTTGTTTTGTATTTGAGAAGCCCTTGGTGGTGAAGGATTTAGAAAAAGAAGCAAAACAAGGAGCTTTTGAGGATCTTCAAGAGGTAAGAAGGAGATTCATCTCACCAACCAAGTATGGTGGTGAGAGATGGTTTGGTATTTGATGGATGGTGAATCCATGTGAGGATTCATATCCATGGTCATGTAATAATTTGTGGGTGTTTATGTGCTTTGATTATTTGCCTATGCTTGGTATGATTTGCATGATTTATTGCTTTGATTATGGCATGCTTGTGATATATATTTGAATATGTATATGTATGCCATGATTTGATGATGGAAAGGAAATTGATTTTTGGTTCCAAAGACCAAGAGGATTTCGGCCAAGACACCTCAAAATAGGTGTTCACAAATTAATATTTTCATGAATGATAAAATTGGATGATTAGAAAAGCAAGGAAAATAAACAAAGGGTTTGTTTTTCAAGAAGTACTGTTCACGATTTTGAGAAGGATTTTTATTGATTTATTTTGTGTAAAAAGTTTCTAAGCATTTTACTAAACATGGGCAATGTTGATGTTAAGGATTTGCAAAGAAAGTGAAAATGGATTTACAAAGAAAGTGAAAATAAAAAATGAACAAATGATTTGATTTCAAAGACCAAGTGCTCACGGTTTTTGTAAAGGATTTTTAATGATTTTGTTTGTGTAAAACCATATTGACTTAGAAGGAAAAATATTTTGATGATTTTAATAGTCATGTCCACGTTTTTGAAGGCTTGTAATGCCTTGATTTTATGGAAACAAAATGGAAATATAATTAATTTAGTATAAGGAATTTGGAAAGGGAATCAGAGTGTTTTATCACTTGAGAAATGAAATTTTCATATGTAAATGGACAAGAGAGGTTGAAAATGTTTGAAACTCAATTTATTTTGAAGAGAATTGATTTTTGAATTTATTTGAGAAAAATCGAGAATATAATGGTGATTTGATATTTTCTAATGTGTAACTCATCCTTTGGGTTTTGGAGAGCGTTAGTAATTTTTAAAGTTAGAAACATTGATTTAATTCAATGGAATTGTGAATTTGTGGAATGTATTGTGAAAAGGATTTTCTTGAGTAAGAAAATGTGGAAAAATAATGTGAAAAGTCATATTATTTTGAGCAAAGAATTTCTTAAAGGAGAAATGTGAAAAATGATGTTGGAAATGATATTGATTTGTTTGAAAGTCCAAAATAATGTTTGAAATATTGAGGAATATTTTACGTAATTGTAAAATGGTGAAAAATGTTTTACGTATCTTAAAAACGTGATTTTTAAGCTACGCGATTTGAAAAACGTTGAAATATTTCTACGCGCTTTGGAAATCGTTTAAATATTTTGAAAATGATGGAAAATGGTTTACGCGACTTAAAAGAATGATTTTTAAGTTACGCGATTGTGAAAATGGTGAAAAATCGCTACGCGATTTGAGTAACGTGTAAATATTTTTATGTGATTGATGAAAACGTTGAAAAATCTATATGTGATTTGAAAACATAACAGAAATATTACAAAATTGTGAAAAGGCAACGAAAGTGTTGCGTGACTATGAAAACACAATAATATGATTTTCGCGATTAAATACACAGTATGAATATTGTTGGGCCAGAGTGTGGACCCTGAATATGAAAATGATAAATTATGCCTGTAATTGGCATTGGTGCATTTTATATGCATGAACTGGTGTATGGACATTGTATATGAATTTTGCCTATGTTTGGCATGTGGTGCATTATACATGCATTGGAAAATATGCATTGAGGCATATGATGAATTTGAACAAAATTACATTGAGATATTCGTGCATTGAACAAAAATTGATAGCTGATGCTATTGGGACCCTTGTGGTTGAAGAGGGAATGTGAATTGATAGTGAGGTCTATGATGGATCTTGGGGTTCATCAAGGCGCGACGGTCGACCAGTGGATATCTGTCTGTGGGCTACGGCTGGACCATATGTCACTTGGCGATGCAGTCCGTTGCAATGCATTGACGATACCCGACAAGAACACGATTCTATTCGAAAGCTGGACATTTGTCTGTGGGCTAAGGCTGGGCATTGTCTGTGGGCTAATCTAGAAGATTGTCTTTGGGCTAAGGCTGACAATTAACAGAGTATTCTTCTCGAAATTGTGAAAACCTCCATGGAGTAGGACATTGAGTCTATGTGCACATGCATAACATATGCATCATTATTGAGTATTGGTTATGATAATTGAACTGTTGAAATACTTGGATGATGATGATGATAATTGGATAATGATGAGGGCATCATCATAAATATTGAATGATATTTGAACCGATAAATGATTTGATGATGATAGTTAATTAATGGTGATGGTATGATATATTTGTATGATATGTTATTTGTGTTATCTCTGTGCTGCCATGGTAGTATTGGCGTAGGTGATCTCACCTTTTTGTTATATTGTTTTGCTGTGTTTGTGTTGTAAAAATTATATAGTAGAAGGAACGAGTTGTCTTAGACATAACGGGCGGCAGATATTCTGAAATTGGTGACAACATTAGAGAATGACCATTCTAGATTCGATAGCGTATAGTGTTGACAAGGAACAGATGTCTAATGCATCAAGATGGATACAAGAAGGAATAAGTATGTTAAGTTTTCTCGTTAGTGTTTTACCGTGCTATTAAGTAGGACCCATCATGGGGTTTGCTACTGTTAAAAAGAGAGTCTATTAGTTTTATATTTCTCTTTAAATTGTTAAATATTAATTGGTGTCAATATTGTATATTAATCAGTTTAATTATATTTTCAGTAATACTTATGGATTTCAGTAAGTTTATGTTTCTGTAATAAGAAATTTTAAAACTCACATTTTATAACTCAAACCTTTTATGACCTTCTTTACAAATTATGAGTTGGGAGTCGGAAATGTGATACCCTGAGGAGGGTGTTACAGTTGGGGTGGTTGGAAACATTTAATGCTCTGTGAAAGAGTCGTTGAATGTGTTCACTGGTTTCCTAGATAACCAATTAGGGAGGAGTCCTAATCGGTTAGCCCATTTAGTAAATGAGTTCCAGGGCCTCTATTTAATAGAATAATCAGTTATCAAACTTGCCTAATCGGTTAGGCATTTAAACAAGGGGTTCACGTGGCTTTGTTTAAAAGGATGCTAACCAATTAGTAGAAGCACTAATCGGTTAGGATTTTTAATAAAACAGTTTTGTTTTTTAAAAGATACATTCTAACCAATTAGGCCAAGTCACTAATCGGTTAGGACATCTTAATATTAGCTTCTGAGTTCACAAATAATCAATTAGATGGGCATCCTAATCGGTTAGGATATTAAAAGGATCAGTTTATGTTTCTTCGAAAAATCACACTAACCAATTAGCCCAAAGCTCTAATCAGTTAACATCATTATAAATGAAGAGGCAATGCCTCTGTTTGACAAATAAACAATTAGCCAATGTTCTTAATTGATTAGGACATTTATAAAAACAAGTTCTGACTTGATGAATAACCAATTAGGTGGAGTCCCTAATTGGTTAAGAGCTCTTGAAAAGCATTGACTATTTTGCTCTCGATCAAGTCACTAACTTGTTATCCCATTAAAAACATTTTGGCTCAAACATAAACCAATTTTTCTCAAGGTTAAAACATGATTTTGCAAAGCCATTTAAGTCAAGTGAAAAACCATTTGAATGAGCTTAGAGTGAATCCTAAATACCTTAACACAATATCTAAGCCCTATATGCTATTCTTGAATATTCTTGGAGCTTGATCAATGCACATCCATCCTTTCTTGTTTGTAAACATCAAAACCATTTTCTTGAATCAATGCTAATTACAGGTGCATTTGCATCGGTCTGTCCCACGGTGCAGAGGAGCTACTAACTTCCCATTGTGAGATACCCGTACCCCGATGCCCCCAAGGTCAACAAGTGACCAACACTTGTCTATACGCACTCGCACTAAGGTGTAATTCATCTCCTAGGTTCACACAGCCTTAACAAATAGTCCACCGGACTTTCAATGCATGACCAATGATTCAATGTATGAACAATAAATAATCACATGATACAAAATAACCACCACTGGGCTCAACAGGATGTTAAATCCATCACAGGATACCAAATAGCCACCACTAGGCTTAACAGGATATTAAATCCATCACATGGTACAAAATATCCACCACTAGGCTTAACGAGATATTAAATCCATCACATGATACAAAATATCCACCACTAGGCTCAACATTCCAATGTCTTTCACAAAGTCCATACTACTTTAATTTACGAAACCCTTTTCCTATTACCTTTAGAAGACTCTTTTGATTTAAATCCTCTACTTTATAAATCACTAAGTCACTAAATTCAGTAAGCTCTTAAACATTGTTTCAAAACCCATTTTTAACCTCTTGGCCAAAAATCAATCTTGACTTAAGGTTGAAATATATATTTTTTTGTCCTTTTATGCATTTTATGAGTCCCTAATTCTATTTCTAATTATCTAATTACTTAAGTTCAATCTTGATACCAAAAATATTACCTTGGTTGCCCCACATGGCCGTGAACCCTAAGGGTCATTGGACTCAAAAACTTTCATCTCGTTTCATCATTGTTTACCCTTAATCAATTCCTTTTTAACCTAAGCCTCTAAATTCCAAATTACCACAAAACTTGTCTTGGATGTCCCATCTTCTTTCCTTCTTGCTCTACATCTCTCCCAAAGGTTTCTAGTCCCAAAATTGTCATCATTTCATCAATTACTTATCACCTAATCTCTTAAGTCCCAAATTAATGTAAGAATTTTATCTTAGACCCTTAAATTAGGCCACTTGGCTGTGAGCCACTCCTCACAAGGGAACAAAAATCTTTTTCTTTTCATACATGATTCCAAGCATTCCAAACATATCCATCAATCCATTTCGCATTTCTATTTTCATAAGCCATACATATTATTCAAAGCAATAGAAACCAAGTAAGGCCACATAATCACAAAATATATAAATTATACAAACAAGGAGTGAATCCACACATGGATTTCTCACACATACACATAAGATTCATTTCCTCACCACCATGTGTGGTTGAAGAGGATAATCTCCCTCTTACCTAAAGAGAAAACAAGAAAAGCAAGTTCCTTTATGCTTCTTGAAATTCGTCCAACTCCTCCACCAAAACCCTAGGATGATCAAACTCACAAAATCAACAACCAAAGCTTGAAAAGAGAAGTCCTTAATCATAAAGGTGACCAAGGATCACTAAAATGAAGGAAGGAAAAAGAAAATCAAGAACCTTACCTCAAAGCTTCAAGTTTAGGGCTTTATGGAAGAAGATGAAGATGGAAGAATCAAGCGATGGTCACAAAAGGAAAAAGCTTCAAGGTGATGAGTAGATGCAAGAAATAAGGTTGGTTGAGCAAGAAAGCTTGGATGGCAAAAAATGGTGAGCTTAGCCATGGAAGTGGAGAGAAAATGGAGAGAAAAGAAAATGTTGAGAGAGAAAGTGATAGAAAACTTTTTGAATGAAAAGTGAAAATTCTTTTAAGTGAAAAGATGACAATTTGTGTCATCTTTTGCCCCCAAAACCGTGGGGTCACATGGAGGAGAGAGGAAAGGTGAAGCTTACTTGAGAAGCTTTGTCCACTTTTTAAAAAATTCAAGGGTGATGTCACTTTAATGATGTCATCTTGGGTTTAGTAAGATCCCCCGTCACTGTTTCCACAGTCCAAGTTTTTCCGGCCTCAGGGAAAATATTTTATTTTTTCGACCCTACTCAGTGTGTACGTAAATCAAGAAATATATTCAAATAATCAAAATCACTGAAATAATTCACAAAAATCACAAATATTATAAAATGAATATATAACATGAAACAAACAATTTTCGAGGTGTTACAACTTTCCCCTTCTAAAAAGAAATTTTGTCCTTGAAATTTGTCTTACCTTAAAATAGATACAAATTCAAATACTGCCCTTCCATTTTTGTCTTCTAATTCCCATGTTGCATCTCCAGCTATACCATTCCAGATTACCTTAACTCTTTCCGTCATTTGTTGTACAAGCTCGGGTCCTAACGCAAAACTTTGGTGCCAACACAAAGGTGTTCTACATCATCGTTCGTATAAAGCCTCATATTCCACTCCTTCAGGTCGAATAGGTACTTCAGACTCTTGTGATCACTGAAAACATTAGATGTTGCTCTATATAGAAAACGTCTCCAAATGTTCAACGCAAACACAACGGCAACTGACTCCATAATATTTGGAGGGTAGTTCTTTTCATGCACTTTCGATTGCCTTGAAACGTATGCTACTACTTTCCCATCTTGCCTAAGCACACATCTTAATTCCTAATGTGAAGCATCACAATATACCTTAACAGATTCGTTGGGATCGGGTAGAACTAAACACTAGCGAAGTACTTAATCTTCTCTTTAACTCTTGAAACTTTCTTTACATGCATCAATCTATACAAAAGTTTGATTCCTACTTGTAGTTTCACCTAGTTGTCTCAAAAATTCTTTTAATAAACGTTCGATAATAACTGTCTAATACAACCAAACTACGGATCTGTGTTACAGTATTCGGTCTTTCCCATCGTAGAACTACTTCAACTTTTGGACGGATCCACAACAATTCCTTCCTCTCCTTGACTAACAAAATTGCAGCTTACTGTGATGATATACTAGGTCTCACAAACTGTTTTCCCAACAGCTCCACCAACTGCTTCTTAAGTTCACTAATCCTGATGGCGATATTTAGTATGATGCCATTGAGATTCCAGAATTTTCTGCCTCTAGGAACACTAAAATTTTTCAAAAGCAATCAAACATGATATGATTAAAAGATAACCAATTCATTCCTAAAATCACATTTAGTTGAGAAAGAAGCTAACAAGTCAAATTAACAGAAAATGTTCAAGCTTCAAAAGGAATAGGATAGTTTAAGCAAAGTTGAGTAGTTATGAAAAGGTTTAACAACGGGAGTAAATATACTCAGATCAAAAGATAACAAGGACGTAGATAACCCAAATCAATTTACACAATCATAGGCCGTAAAAGAAAGGGTTGTCCCTCCCTTCGAACTATACAGTACAGTTAAAGGATCATTTCCTACGGCACAATCTCCTTCATCAGACCTTCAGGTTGAGAGGCTTCTGCTCCACTCCTTGTATCAACTCTTCCTCCCACTTGGGTCTTGAAGCACGTACATTGCCAATGGGAGGCTCTGCCTTTAGTTGAGTACAATCTCATAAAACGTGTCCAAGTTTCCTACACTTGAAACAGATGACTCCCTTGAACATACACTGCTTTGTTACATGACTTCTTTATGCATTTCTTATATTTTGGTAAAGTTTCCATAGTCTGACTGGATCTACTGCTATGAGCACCTCCTCCATATGTTTGCTATTACTGTTGATTTCCCAGTTGTCGAAAATACGATTTCTGTTGAGAACGATTATAATTGCTGTTATTTCCCCTTGGGAACCAGGATGGTTCAAGGTTACGGTTCCTCGTGTTTCGCAATTGGTCTAACTTCTCAATCTGTCAACACTTGTTCAACAGAGCTGGGAACTGCTCTATTCCCAAAGGTAGCATCGCCCACTTCAAGTCATGCTTCAATCCTTCTTCAAATTTCTAACATTTCCACTCCTCATCTGGTTACAGTTGAAAATACCCTGAGAACATTGACAAGCTCTTAAACCTTGCCACATACACAATGATAATCATGGTCCCTTGTTTCAAACCAAGGAACTCCATTTCCTTCGCATGCCTCACGCTAGCTGGAAATTACTTCTCTAGAAACTCACTCTAAAAGACTTCCCACGTAATAACTCTTCCTTCAACTGTCAACAGTCTTTGAGTTCTTGCCTACCAATCCTCTCCATTTCCAACAAGCATAAGGGTAGCATAGGTTACCTTTCTATTATCCATGCATCCCATTCCTCTAAATATTTTCTCTAACTCCTTTATCCAAAGATCCGCTTTCTCTGGATCAAATTCTCTTTTAAATTGTGGTGGATTGTTGTGACGAAACTCTGACAAGTTCTGAGCTTCTACTGCTGCTCCGTGTTACTGGGTAGCCCTCTGATTCTGTTGTATGATTGACGTCTACCATCCTTCGCATTGCTTTAGCAGCTGCAACCCTACTTTCATCATCTTGTTCTATGTCCGCATGCGCACCTTTACCACATGCCATTTCTTTTCTTCAAAGTCAACCAACCGACATACAATAAAAACCAAAAGCAATTTACTCAAACAATAATGTCTCTTTTTGGAAACTAACATAGAGAGTCACACAACACAACAAGACAAGCCTAGCCACAAACCCAATAGACTTAAACTTGAGCTCCTTCATTCTGCCTTCTATGGTGTGATCTCATGCAAGCCTTCAACCCCCAAGCAACTCCTCAAGCTAAACTTACACCAGATATTCTTTACTTGAGAAAATCGGCTCTCCAAAACCTCTTGGATTCTGTAATCCATAATCCATGTAAGTCCTATTTAACAACCTTTTATCTAACTCATTAGCTCAAATAACTCTAGAGGTATCACAACAAAGGGTGTAAATGCAAACAAATCCTAAACGGGTTCAACCATACTAGCTAGACTCCTTACCATAAGAACTCCTATTCCCTTACTACACCTAGGTGAAGTCATAGTTTCCTGTCCACACAGAACATTACATATTGAGTAGGTCAGTCCCCAATATCATATAACTATGTAACAGTAGCTACAAACTTTTAACCTATGGTAAGCCATGCATTCCTTTCCCAACATCTCAACTAAGAGACAAGGAAGTGCACGATACACAAGAAACTTCTAACATATCTGTAACGTCCCTTTTTCTTATCACACGAAGAAGAAACGTTACACCATAATGAAGTGAAATGAAATAAAAATGCGAAAAATAAGTAAATGCAATCGTAATTTAAGACTCGATTCATTTAGTACATAAATAAAACATCTTTAATTGTAATTGTATCTTACTTAGGTATTGAAAATATATATATAAAATCAGTTGCTATATTTTTTTTTGTTAATAACTAATAATAAATATAATATAGCAAAAATTGATATGAAAAGAAATCATACATCCATAATATATATATTATAGCATCAAGCCTGTTTTAATTACATCAACATGTGTACAAAAGCAAAAGCTTTACCCACCCCCAAGATGTTTACAAAATATACATCCCATCAAAATAGCAAAACATCAGGCTTTCCAAAAAGATATACGGATAGCCATCAGTAGCCACCGATAGTTTCAGCCCCTAAGACTGACGAGAAGGAACCAAAGCAGGATCCTCCTCAAGGTCCTCCTCATTTGATGAAATCACCATCGGAGCGACCGAATTTCGAGTAGAGGCTCGAGTAGTGGACAGGAATGAATCCTCCTGTGGGGTGTAATAAAGGTCATCCCACAAATCCCTAACGGGTAGGTAAAACTCTAAATGAACAAAAGTAGTAAAATCAAAAACAGGCGGGTCGTAGCGACCCCAAGCCAATGACACGGTCAGTCCCCCATGATAGATGCATCGGTCCGTGTACAAGTTTATATGCTAATAGTCAGGTCCTCCATGAAAGGTCATCCTCACATATCCCAAAAATCTGTACGAATGTGACGACATCTTCAAGTAAGCTCTAATCATAGTTGGGCCAGAAACCAGGAAATTCAGGTGCTTCCTCTTCTTCATGCACGTCTTCTCGTAAGCAATATAAATAAAAAGAAATATAGAGGTACAGAAAAAAGGTGAGACACCTATCATTCATTACTAATATGGTAGTAAGAAAACGGAATGGTGCTAGATGCCCACATAGCATTACAATACATATATTCATCAACAGTAATAATAAAATTAATAGTAAGAGAAGGACAACAATAAGCAATAATAAAATAAGCAATGAAAGTTAAACAGTATTGATATCTCAAGCAGTCAACTGTTTAACCATCAGACAATTATTGCAGTATCAAAAACACATAGTTTAACAGTCATATGTACTCATGCTCAATGAAATATGAGACTGACAATGCACAATGCATATGGTACCAAAATCCTACTCCATGGAGCTAGACTTCAACATTTAGAGAGAATGATTAAGGAGTTGTGCCAGTATCTCGTTAGGCTTAAAAAAAGTGCTTTCACATAAAAATAATAATTTGCACAACATGGCTTATACATGGCACCTCAACAATTGATCGCGATATAGGACAGCATCTCGGTCCGGATCATCGGTGTGTTTGCATCGGTCTATCCCACGGCCCCAGTAGAGCTACCACTGTCTATTGTGAGACACCCGTACCCCGACGCCCCCAAGGTCAACCACTATGACCCACACTTAGTCTACTCGCACCCGCACTAAGGTGGATTTCAAGCTCCTAGGCATACATCTCATTTCCAACAAAGTCCAACAGACATCACGTATGCATGACGACTCAATGTACATCATGTATGTTCATCAATTGTATGTTCCTCATAATCCAATGCATATTATGCATATTCATAAACAATATATATTTCTCATGGAACATACCATAATGGCATAACATCAATCCTCAATAACTTCATGCTACAATTTAATCAAGTACACATCAACAACTACTTAGTCCCACACATGGTCTCACAATATCATACAATCCATTCTCAATGTCAACATTTCATATAAATGGTTCAACACATACCACAATCTCACATTATGTATCCAACAATCTTAATTTACTAAGTCTTGATCAATTATGCAAATTTTGGGTCAAAGAACCCTTAAAAATCGTGGCCTCTCAAGAGCTATTACTCAATCAATTTCTTCCATCACTTTATAAATTACTTATGTCGAAATTGTTTAATTCCCAAGGATGCACAAAAGCACCACTTGGATTCAAAAAATCCCTTAGAGGCTGTGAGCCTCCCTAAGACATCAAGGTTCCAAATCTTTCCATTTCATGCATTAATCATTTAATAGTTAATCACATGAGCTTCATTTTGTACAAAAATCAAATTCATGTCCCTAAAAATTGGGTCAAAACCGTGACCTCCATAAGGCAATAGGAAACCCTAAAATTTCCATTCATCCAATCCATTATTATCAAAGCATTTATAATAACTAAACTTTAGTCTCAATCAAGGACACACAAAACATGAAAAACATTTAAACAAAGTGAGCATCCATTATGGATTTCTCCATCAACAACCACACAAAGGTCTTCTCACCACCAATAATGGTTGAAGTGAGTAAATCTCCCTTTTATCTAAAGGAAGAACACAAAAATCACCTCCTTGGTGTGCTTCTTGGTGGTTCGGTTTTGGCTCTCCAAAAACCCTAGAAAACCAAACACAAAGAATCAATAACCAAGCCTGGAGAAAGATGAATCCTTGGTCACCAATGTGATCAAGGGTCACGAAAATAAAGAAAAGAAGAAAGAAAAATGGAAGCTTTACCTCAAAGCTTCAAGCTTTGCTCTTGGAAGAATATGATGAAGATGATGGATTTAAGAGAAAATCTTCAAAGAGAATATGTTAAGAATGGAAAGAGAAGTGTAGGAATGGTGATGATGAAGTAAGAAAATGAAAATGGTCAGCAATGTGGCTGCAAAACCGTGGAGAGGGTGAAGGAGAAGAAGAGAGAAGTTAGAGAAAATGGAAATGAAAGTTGAAGAGAGAGAAAGTGATAGTAGAAATAAGTGAAATTTTGGGTGAGGAGTGTTAAGTATGGAAAGAAAAAATTTGCTCCCCCTTGGACACCATGTGCCGCGGCAATGAGGAGAGAGAGAGGGAGTGAATGGCTTCTCCTACAAGCTTTGGGTAGTTTGGTCATTTGTGGACCAAGCTTCCATGAGAAGCTTAATTAAAATACAGTATTTTTGAGTTAAAGTGGATTTAATTAGACATAAAGTGGATTGCATTAGGATAATGTGATAGGATTTCTAACACATGCTATTATCCAATGGACAATGGTTACACTTGACAGAGTCAGTATTAATTGTCTAGCGGATAAAATTACACAGCGATTTTTATTTATTAGTTAAAAATCTCAAAAAACGTAAAATCTCGTAAATCGTGTCCAGCCTCGGGTTTAGTAAGATCCCCTATTGACGTTTTCACAGATCAAGGTTCTCGGAAAAAATATCTCATTTCCCCGGCTCTGCTCAGTTTGTACACAAAACGAAGAATAATATTAAAATATTCTATATTCTCATAAAAATCCAAAAAAAATCACAAAAATAAAAAAATATTGGAAAATGACCATTTATCATAAAATAAATAAAATTTGGGGTGTTATAATGTCTACACACAGTTAGTCCATACCCCAGCTCAACAGGAAAAACTTGCTCTGATACCAACTGATGTAACGTCCCGAACTTAATAACCATAGTATAATCGTCATTACTCCACAGTTACTAAATTTAGGCCTGCTACTAAACAATGATGCACTTTTTAAAATATAATTATGTTATGTATATACAGAAGGTATGAGCCACGAATGAAGATATACATATAATACGCTACTCCAACTACTTTCTTCAAAGGAAATTGCATATTATATATATAAGTAACACAATTCATCAATTATATACAAAACCTGAAACTGACGTTACTAAAAACATAAATATAATTACCAAATAAAAACTCAATCTGGCCCAAGTGCAAACACCTGGAGAGAAATGTCTTGCACTCGATCCTCCTCAGGATTCTCGCCAACATCCCTAACATACAAAGGCTCCATATGGGACATGGTTCTACTAACAGGAGTCTGATTAGACAACACTACAGACTCCTCTCTAGGGGTACGATGAAGATCACCCCACAGCTCCCGAATAGGCATGACAAACTCCAAGCATAGGGTAACATCTTGAGAAAAGAAAGGTTCTCCATCACGGGTCCTACGAACAACCATAGAAACATCTCACGTTTATCTAATGCACTTTAAATTCCAGTCTATCCTCTAGGCGTCTTAACCACCATGAAACAGAACACTCACATAACCAAGAAAGTCTTGATCCGATGCCATCACAAACACAATAGAATCAACATAGTAAAAAGGGGTGTAATCCCTCTTCGTCTTCCCCTTGAGCTTTATCAAGCATAAAGTAGTATAACATAAAATAACACAACAAAGAGGTAAAATCTCCTACTTCAATACCAATATGGCAGTAAAGAAACAAGGAGGATAGTAATACCATCCAGATACAATAAGTAACAATTTTAGACATCAGTCGGCAAAATAATACTATCAGTTACTCGTCAATTTAACAAATTAATTTAAGAGGCAATTTCAATAATCAATTATTTCATCAAGTATTAGATAATTGAACAAGTATAAAAATGTCACAATGCTATGCAGACTAACTATGCATATACACAATGCTACTAATTTCCTACTCCATGGAGCTAAATGTAACACCCCTAAAATTTATAATTTTATAATAAATAGTTGTTTTATAATATTTGTGATTTTTGTGAATTTTTCTGTACTTTTCAATGAACGCGGAATATTTTCATATTGATCCTCGTTTTGCATGCGCACTGAGTGGAGCCGGGAAAATGAGATATTTTTCTCGAGAAGCTTGAATTGTGGAAACATCGACGAGGGATCTTACTAAACCCGAGGCCAGACACGATTTATGAGGTTTCATATTTTTTGAGATTTTTATCTAATAAATAAAAATCGCAGAATAATTTTATTATCCGTTGGACAATAAATATCAATTTTTGTTAACAGTGATTTCTGTCCACTGATAATAAATCCGATACAGTGTTAGTCACATTTTAGATAATGCTTTAATGACATTACCATGGTGACATCATTACCATGACATCACTTTGATTTTTCAAAGGGAGGAAGCTTCCTAGCACCTTCCTTTTGGCTTGTTGGAGAAGCTAGGAGGAAGCTTCCTTGCACTTTCTTATTGGCTTCTTTAAGAAGCCATATTTCTTCTCTCCTCCTCTCCACCACACATCTTTGAGGGCTCTTTGTGGCCACACATTTTAATTTATACACTTACACAAAATACACCTAATTATACATTTCATTTCATTTCACTTTATTATCACTTTCTCTCTCTACACTTTTCTATCAACCATTTTCTCCTCATTCTCTCTAACTCCACAGTAATGCTTCACTTTAGGGGAACCAAGATTTGCTTCTTCATTTTATCACTTTCATTCTTACATTCAAAAGTTTCCAAGACACTTTCTCTCTCCATTTTCTCTCTATCTTCTCTCTTTATCTTTTTCTCTCAACTTTCTCATCTTCTCATCTTCTCTTCCCTCTCTATTCCTATGGCCATGGAGGCTTGAAGGTGGCCAAACTCTTCACCTCATTTCATTCTACTACTCATTTGTTCATCTCATCATTCCTATCAAAGAGATCAAGCAAAAAGCTCTCACCTTTCTCCTTGGAGGCTCACGGCCTCACCCCTCAAAATACACCTATCCACCTTCTTTAATTCCAACCAACCCTCGATAGGAAAAAGCCCTTAAATGGTTGGGTACTAAATATGCATTCATTGGGGGCTTATATTTTCCATCTATGTATAAATGAAATATTTATTTTGAAAAAATTATTATTGAGACTGTGACACACCTGGATTTAGGGACTGTGATGTAATGACGAATGTGTCGTAGTCATTAAATATAGGGGTGTTACATTAGGTTCTATCAGAGCAGTTCATCCTGTTGAGCCGGGGTATGAACTTGCTATGTTTAGGCATGTTAAAGTTCTTTTATGTTGTGCACTTCCTTGTCTCTTGATTGAGATGATGGGAAAGGAATGCATGACTTGCCATAGGTTGAATGTTAATAGCTACTGTTATACAGTTGCATGATATTGAGGATTGGCCTACTCAATATGTAATGTTCTGTGTGTATAGGAAACTATGACTTCGCTAGGCGTACTGTATTAGGAGAATAGGAACTTCTTTTAGTAAGGAGATCAAGAGGTTTTAGAAAACTGATCTTCTGGAGAAAGGAATAACTGGTGTAAGTTTGGTTTGAGAAGCTATTTGGGGGTTGACGACTTGCAAGAGGTTATGCCGTAGAAGGCTGAATGAAGAAGCTCGAGTTGGAGATTGTTAGGATTCGTAGATTGGACTTATCTTGTTTGAAATATGTGATTCTTTGTGTTTAATTTCTGAAAGGAGATAATGGAAGTATGATTGCAATTGCAGAAGAAATACAAAGGATGGATGACATGACGACTCATCAGGATCAGAGGGCCACATAGTAGCGAGAATTAGAAGTTGAAGTTCAGAATCTGTTGGAGGAAAGCCAATTTTGGGGCAACCATGGACTGCCTAGATTCCAAAAAGAAAATAATAGAAAGGTTAATCAGTTTAAACAGAAATCGTATTCACGATTATTAGGGAAGCAACCGCAACATCCAACTCATGGAGAAAGTGCTAGTGGCATTAGATCCAGTCAGACCTCGACATTTTTATCAAGATCTGAGAAATGTGGAAAGAACCACTTAATGAGGGAGTGTAAGATCAAAGGGATAATCTGCTTCGGGTGCGGAAAGCCCAGGCACATTTCTAAACATTGTGCTTTAGCGAAGAAGAAGTCGTCTGTTAATGATACGTGTGCTTCAAGATCCCAAGCTGAAGGGAAAAATTACACCTTGGATAGAGCAAAAGCTTCCTAGATTGAAAATCTTAATGATGCAGATTGTGCCATGAAAGATGATCCCTTGATTATGCTGTACAATTGTAGGGGCAACCCATTTCTTTATAGCGTATGACCGTATGGATCATTTCGATTCATCTGTGTCTTCAATTATCTTTGACTTAGTTATTTCTACTTCTGTTACTAAGACTTGTTGTTGATGCTTAAGTTTGTTTAATCTATCCTATTTCTACTAAAGATTGAATCTTTTGTTGATTTGTCTTGCTTACCTAAAATCACACCTATTAGAGTTCATGATTTTAGGAATAGATTGGTTATTTTCCTAGCTATATCCTACTAGATCATTTCAATGAGAACCTTAGTGATTCCCGAAACTAAGACTTTTGAGTTCGTAATGGCCAACAGAAGCTAAGGAGAAGAATAGAACTTCTCGGTAAGATGAGGATTGTCGCCAATTGAACAAGATTACGATCGAGGATGAGAATTCTCAAAAGAAGATAAATGATTCGATGGACCAGCGAGAAAGGAGTCGTTGTTTTCTCCAAGATAGATGTACGTACTGGTCATCATTAGATTCGTGGGAATTTGAGGATGTCCCCAAAATGATTTTCGAACGCGCTTTGGACATTATGGGTATCTCGTGATGTCGTTCGAAGTGACAAATGCTCCTATCGTATTCATGGATAACATGAATTGGATCTTCCATCCTTACCTAGGACAGAATTGTCGTTGTCATTAATGATGACATTCTGATCTATTCTCAAAGATATGGAGGGACACGTTGGACATCTCGATATAGTTTTCCAGACCTTAAAGGAAAAGAGTTGTACGTTAAATTATCAGAGTACAAATTCTGGTTGGAGGAGGTTCAGTTTTCGGGTAATGAAATTTCAAATGGAGGAATTGTTGTGGATTCATAAAAGGTTGAAGCAGTTCTTCAAAAAGGAAAGACCAGAGACCATAAAGGAGATTCGTAGCTAGTGGGATTAGTTGGTTTTTATCGAAGGAGCATCGATGGATTCTCCAAGACAGTAGAACGTCTTACTCAGCTTACAAGAAGAGAATCAAACTTTTTATGGACCAACACATGTAAAGAAAGTTTTCAAAGGTTGAAGAGATATTCCAGTTTTGATTCTACCTGATCCCAATGAAACATTCAAAGTGTTTTGTGATGCTTCACATCAAGGTCTAGGATGTGTGTTCATGCAAAGTTAGGAAGTTGTGACTTACGCCTCGAGGTAGTTGAGGGTGCATGAGGAGAATTACCTAACTCACGGCTTGGTATTAGCCACAGTTATATTTGCTCTGAGAACATGGAGACACTTTCTGTATGAAGCAATGTTCAATGCCTTTAGCAATCACAAGGGCCTGAAGTATCCATTAGAGAAAAAGGGGTTCAACATGAGACAGAGAAGGTGACTAGAAATTTTAAAGGAGTATGACGTCTAGCTTCAGTGTCATCTTGTTTGAGTTACCAACAAACTCACTCCTAAATTCTTTGGACTATATCAAATTCCTCTTCGGATTGGTCCGGTAGCCTATCAATTGATTTTGTCGTCCTTTCTTTCTAATTTTCATAATGTCTTTCGTATGCCATAATTGCGAAAGTATATCCCTGATCCAACCCATGTCATTGAACTAGGCACAGTACAATTAAAAGAGAATTGGATCTATGGAATACTTCCTATGAAGGTCAAGGTTAGGAGAGCAAAGCAACACGAAGGCAGGGAGATCACATTGGTAAGGGTGATTTGAATTGACATGACTAGAGACGCGACGTGAAAGTTAGAAGATAAGATGAAAAAACAACATCAATGTTTATTCTAAGGAATGAAAATTTTGAGGACGAAATTTCTATTTGAAGGGGAGAGTTGTAACACCTCGAAAATTTATAATTTTATGATAAATAGTTGTTTTATAATATTTGTGATTTTTGTGAATTTCTGTATTTTTTAGTGAACGCGAAATATTTTAATATTATTCCTCGTTTTGCATGCGCGCTAAGCGGAGTCAGGAAAACGAGATATTTTTCTCGAGAACCTTTAACTGTGGAAACGTCGACGGGAGATCTTACTAAACCCGAGGCCAGACACGATTTACGAGGTTTCACATTTTTTGAGATTTTTATCTAATAAATAAAAATTACAGAATA
Organism: Ormosia emarginata; assembly: GCA_029884605.1. NCBI lineage: Eukaryota > Viridiplantae > Streptophyta > Magnoliopsida > Fabales > Fabaceae > Ormosia > Ormosia emarginata. The sequence goes on from JAQQTP010000088.1 coordinate 40,755,938, forward strand.
ATTTTATTATCCATTGGACAATAAATATCAGTTTTTGTTAACTGTGATTTCTATCCACTGATAATAAATCCGATACAGTGTTAGTCACATTTTATATAACGCTTTAATGACATCACCATGGTGACATCATCACCATGACATCACTTTGACTTTTCAAAGGGAGGAAGCTTCCTAGTACCTTCCTTTTGGCTTGTTGGAGAAGCTAGGAGGAAGCTTCCTTGCACTTTCCTATTGGTTTCTTCAGGAAGCCACATTTCTTCTCTCTTCCTCTCCACCACACATTTTTTAGGGCTCTTTGTAGCCACACATTTTAATTCATACACTTATACAAAATACACCTAATTACACATTTCATTTCATTTCACTTTACTATCACTTTCTCTCTCTATACTTTTCTCTCAACCATTTTCTCCTCCTTCTCTCTAACTCCACGGCAATGCTTCACTTTAGGGGAACCAAGATTTGCTTCTTCATTTTATCACTTTCATTCTTACTTTCAAAAGTTTCCAAGACACTTTCTCTCTCCATTTTCACTCTATCTTCTCTCTTCATCTTTTTCTCTCAACATTCTCCTCTTCTTTTCTTCTCTTCTTCTCTTCCCTCTCCATTCCTACAGCCATGGAGGCTTGAAGGTGGCCAAACTCTTCACCTCACTTCATTCTACTACTCATTTGTTCATCTCATCATTCCTATCAAAGAGATAAAGCAAAATGCTCTCACCTTTCTCCTTGGAGGCTCACGGCCTCACCCCTCAAAATACACCCATCCATCTTCTTTAATTCCAACCAACCCTTGATCTTGAATCTAGACACCATTCTAAGCAACTTTCATGTTGTGACTGATGAACCTGCAAAACTTACAATTTTTACGGTTCATTGTGTGTGTTTTTCATTCTTTTTAATCTTTTTAATTGGGTTTGTTCTTGAGTTTTGTTATATTTTTAGTATTTTAAATTGTGTTGTAATTATGTATTTTTATGTATTTTTACTAGGTAAATGCAAAGGATCGAAGAATGGATGTGATTGCATAAAAGATTTTCTAAAAAAAAAAAAAAAAAAAAAACACAGTATCTTGTAGTATTATCGTAGCACGACATCAAGCATGACATGCAAGCAAGCAATGATGCAAGCATCAGTAGTAGCCATCGTAGCATCACGAAATTATTGTAGCGATTCTTGTAGCGATTCTTGTAGCATCTTGTAGCATCACGTGAAAATTATGCAGTGTGTTGCGTGCATATGCACAAGTAACCTCAAATTTTCTATAAATTCGGAATGACCGGTAGGAGAGGTGCTTGGGGGGAGAAACTCTCTCTCTCTCTCTCTGTTGTTTTGTTTTGTTCTGTTTTTTTCTTTTCTTTTATTTTCTTCTTTCTCATGTGTAATTAATTTTCATCTAGCTTGGGTGAAAGAGTGAAGCTTTTAATAATAAATTGAGGTTAGATTTATTTCTTTCTTGTGCTTTAAATGATATATTTTTATGTGACTTTTATATGTATTATATGTTGTTTCCAATTAATTTAAATACTATTCTTGTATAATGAATATCTTGATCCATTGTAGACAATAGGATTGGCACATTGGATGCTTTTGACGATTTACAAGTATTAGTCAATAATTATTGGAATCATAATATAATTACATGATTGAACTTTGAATGCTAAATCTTCCGATTGGAATTTTCAATATGCATAATTTCAATTGAGTTATAAAATGAAATAATCTTATTCTTAATTTATTATTAAGAGTGAATCTCCTAACCCAAGCAAATCTTTTTCATTGTGAACAACTTAAATCATCTTAAATTTTGTGACAAATACTCTCTTTACCTCAATTAATTAGTTTCCTTCATCAATTCCCTCATGGATCGACGCCTGACTTCCAGAGACTTTATTACTTGAGACAACCTACACTTGGGTTAAAACATTTAATTATAATTAAATCCCATCAAGTTTTTTGGCGCCGATTCTTAAAGGGGACTTGATTTGAAGTTCTAATATATTGAGGTTCTCTTTTCTGTAAATAAATTTCACTGTCAGGTATATTCTTCCTCTACTCTTTTCATTTTTTTTTTTATCTATCTACTAATATACTAACTAGTATTATTATTATATATAATATATATATATATATATAAATAGTAATATATATACGTATATAGTAAATAGTATATATATAGTAAATAGTAAATAGTAAATAGTAAATAGTAAATAGTATATAGTAAATAGTAAATAGTAAATAGTAAAAAGTAAATAGTAAAAAAAAATAATTTTTTTTTTAACCTTTTGTATATATTGACTCAGTGGGGTTAATTCTCCCTTTTATTTTTACGCACTAACTCAGTGGGGGTAATTCTCCTTTTAAATTCTGTCATTTACTTTTCTGCAATCTAACTTTTAAATTCTGTCATTTACTTTTCTGCAATCTAACTCAGTGGGGGTAATTCTCCCTTTTAAATTCTGTCATTTACTTTTCTGCAATCTAACTTTTAAATTTTGTCATTTACTTTTCTGCAATCTAACTCAGTGGGGGTAACTCTCCCTTTTAAATTCTGTCATTTATTTTCTGCAATCTAACTTTTAAATTCTGTCATTTATTTTTCTGCATTTTAATTTCTGTATTTTGATTTTTTTTTTTATTTTTGGGTGGCTGGTTTATACCACATCCTACTTAATATTTAACGGCCGGTGTCTACCGCCTACTTGTATATTATTTTTATTTTTATTTTATGTCACTTATTTATGCTTAATTGCTATAGTGATTCAAATTCTGGACGTTTGATTAAAATTAATCCAAGTAATGTATATATTGATTTATTTGAATCACAATCACACACAATTAACACAATGGATGAATTTGAAAGTATACATGATGAACAAGGAAATCAACCATTACAAACTATGCGTGCATATTTGCATCCACCTCAAAATTCTAGTCCATCATGTTTTATCTTTCCACTTACTACTAATAATTTTAGATTTAAATCAGGTATGATTTCTTTACTGCCCAATTTTCATGGTTTAGAAAATGAAAGTCCATATTTTCATCTAAAAGAATTTGAAGAAATTTGTATTGCTTTCAATGATCAAAATTGCACTGAAGAGATTGTTATGTTTAAACTGTTTCCTTTTTCTTTGAAAGATAAAGCAAAAACTTGGTTTAACGCTTTGAAACCAAGATCAATTGGCACATGGCAAGAAATGCAAAGTGAGTTTTTAAAGAAATTTTTTCCAACACATAAAACCAATGCTTTGAAAAGACAAATCAAAAATTTTTCCCAAAATTCAAATGAAGCGTATTTTCAAAGTTGGGAACGTTTTAAAGATTTGTTAAATTCTTGCCCACATCATGGTTTTGAAAAATGGCGAACTATAAGCTTCTTTTATGAAGGTTTAACACCTGAAACTAAACAATTTTTGGAAATGATGTGTAATGGAGAGTTTCTTGATAAAGAACCTAATGAAGCTTTAGATTATTTAGACCAGTTGGCTGAAAATTCTCAATCTTGGCATGATACTAATATTTCTAGAAATTTAATGAGATCTAACCTTGCAAATGCTAATAAAGAAAAATATAATCTTAGTCAAGAAGAAGATCTAAATGCTAGGATTGCTAGTTTGGTTCGAAAAATTGAAGCCATAGAATTAGGAAAAGTAAAAGAAATCAAATCTGTGCAAAATGAAGAAATTTGTGACATTTGTGATGAATTAGGACACTTCACAAATGAATGTCCTAATATTCCTATTTTTAAAGAAGTTGTGCATGAGCAAGTAAATGCAATGAACAATTTTAAAAAGCCATTCACTTCTTCTTTTTCAAATTCTTCCAATCCAGGATGGAGAAATCACCTAAACTTCAGTTGGAGAAATAATACTCAGTCACAATTTATGCAACCACCACCTCCCCAGGCACAACAGGATTTTCAAAATTCTCAAGGATATGCACCTTATGTCCCATCATATTGGAAAAATTTTGAAGGAACTTTGCATGCATTCATAGAAAAGCAAGAGGCCATCAATGAACAAAACACTCAAACCATGATTGATATAAAAGACACTCTTGCTAAACTTGCTTCTGCATTCACCATTCACGAAAAAGAAAAATTTTCTTCTCAACCTCAACTAAATCCCATAGATGTTGTTGAAGAAAGTGAGGAGATAGAGAGCCAAGTATCCATAATGATGAACTCCTTAAGTGTGAAAGAGTTAGAAGATGTGATAAAGAATCAAGATAGTATTAATGTCAAACTACCCAAGGAACCTGAGGTGACAAAGAATCCTGTTAAGCAAGAAAATAATGACAATGGTCACCAAACATACATGATTGACTCAATCATAGAGAAGGAACTTTCTACAACCTTTGAACCCCTTGAGAATCTTCTTGTTAATTCTGAGTTTAATTTTATCAGCAATCCATCTAATGTATTTGATATTTGCACTAACTTTTATTTAACTCAGGATCATGACACTCGGGGATGGCATCCAAAGTTTAAGAAGTTGTTTAATAAAGGTTGGAGTTTTCCTGATAAAAAATGTGGTCGTCCCCTAGTCTGTTCTCATGAAATTAAATTGGAGGAAGGTAAATGGTCAGCAGTTGAAGCCATAACTTGAGTTAAAAGATCCAGATGTAGTCGAGACTTTGGTAGAAGATTCTGTCTACCAAAGCTAAGGTAAGTTTTTAGTATTTTGTTTGTATTTTTATTGAGTCGGCTTAAGTGCCTCCCAGATTTCGGAGCCTTTGTATGGGGATGTAAATAGTGTCGGCCAACAAAAAAATCAAAAAAAAAAGAGAGATTACAATTTAAAAAAAAAAAGGGAATACAACTTGGGTTTGGCTTTGGTAACACACAACGTGAATGGGGAAATGCATGCATCTTGATCCAGCCTTCTTAATTGGAAAACAAAGAAGGTAGATTGTATCCCACATGTGAGGCAGCCAGTCGTATTATGGCCACTTGTCCCTTTTGGGAGCCCTATGTTGCTATTTGGTCTTGAATGGGTCTAATATTGGTCAACAATGCTTTGGCACAAAGCCGAAAGAGCAGACTACCTCCATCCCAATCTCAAGTAAGTATACACCCATCTTTCATCATGTTTCTAATAACCTAAAAAAAAAAAAAATCAAAAAAAAAATCATCAAAAAATAATAATAATAGAGGGCGAAACTACGGTTGTACTTGATCTTTAATTAGATTAGGAACCCCAGGGCGGATGCCCGTCTCCGTCATAGACTCGGAGAGAAGACCTTCACACGCCAAGTATATAAATAAAGTTCGTGTGCCATGCTCTGTAGAGAGCCGTGTGCTACATTCCCAGTTCTTGGAACCAAGGCTCAGTAGGCCGATGGACAAAAAGAAGCGTCCGTCTTTACGGTGAACGGAAAGCGTTAGCCGAGCCGTATACTTACTTTAATTAGTAGGTCTCTATGGCGTGTTTCGACCGGGCTGCGGTTAGGTACCATCTTCTTAGAATACGAGGCCTTTAATTAGGTTTGCGGGAAGATAGAGGGTTGTTCTTCCGTAAGCAGGATGGAAAGGATTCAAAGGTACTTGTTGTCGGTTCGGCAATCCTTGTGGAATTCATATGTTGCACTTTGGTGACACGCAACTTAAATACATGCCACTCGCACTCATGACGCGCTAAAGTATAAAGATACACCATGAAAACCGTACATACTGGTATGTCTCATTTATTATTATATTTCTTTTATCTTTGTATGATTTTGTTGTATATTGATTTTTGGACAGATGATCCTTTGAGCAGGATCCTTCAGGGGTTTCTAAACTTCTTTACCCTGATGGTTTTCTTGAAGTTAAAAAAAAAAAAAAAAAAAAAAAACAAAAACAAAAAAAAAAAAAACAAAAAAAAAAACAAAAACAAAAAAAAAAAACAAAAACAAAAAAAAAAAAAAAGTTTTTTTTTTTTTAAAAAAAAAAACAAAAAACAAACAAAAAAAAAAAAAAAAAAAAAAAAAAAATCGTATTTCTTAATTTCAAACCTTTTCGACAATGTGACCAACCTACCCATATAGGTGCTATGATTACTTTTTCCTTCTTTTTCTTATTTAAACACTTCATTCTCTTCACTTTCTTCCAACTCAAAATCATTCAAAGGAAGGTGAAATTATGGGACCTCTGTTCGTAACATTAAAAATATCTGTGTTTTTTGTGGGTCAAGTTATGGGAAGGGTTTAGAGTTTGCAAACGCAGCTACCGTTCTTGGTCGAACACTTGCTGCAAGGAATATTCATGTTGTATATGGGGGTGGTTGTCGTGGGCTAATGGGGGCTATATCACTCTCTGCATTTATAGCAGGCAGTCAGGTTTTAGGTGTCATTCCTAAACCTTTAACTCAAAATAACATCACTGGCAAGACAGTTGGAGAAGAAATCCAGGTATCATCTATGCATGGACGAATGAAAAAAATGCTTGACAACTCTGATGCATTTATTGCCTTACCAGGTGGTTTTGGTACTTTGGAAGAAATTTTTCAAATTGTCTCTTGGGCCGAACAGAACATCCACCATAAACCCATTGGTTTGTTGAATGTTAATAATTTCTTTGATCTTTTGTTATTTTTTCTTGATAAAGCTGTGGAACAACAATTTATCACTCCTTCGGCAAGAAAACTTCTTATCTCTGCCTCCACTATTGATGAGCTGATTGATAAATTAGAAGCTTTTGTTTATGAACCTGATAAAGTCCTAGCTCAGATAGATTGGTCATCAGGAAGCAGTGAGGGAAGCGGCAAGAAAAGAAAGCCAGATCTGACACTTCATCTTTAATGGGTTTGATTTTATTTATCGTACTTTGTTTCTGTTTCAATTTGTGTTAGATTTCTCCAGCAGGTAATATCTTCTATCCTTTACTCATCTATATTTTAACATTGCGAACACTGTTGTGATCTAGTTGGGGGAAAGGATAGTATTATAAAAATAATAATAATAATAATAAAAAATACAGTTGTGGAATGTTTGATATGATTGTCAGTAACTTACTAAACTAATGAAGGGTGGTAGAGTAAGGAGTAATTTTGCCCTTGCGGTGATTTACTCTTGAGACGCATCTTAATTGGTGGCAGAGTAAGGAGTTTTTAGTTAGTATTTAACTAGTATTAATTTGTAGAAGTAACAAAGTTTTTGTCTTTTAAATTCTAATTAAAAAAAAAGAAGAAAAAAAAGTTTTAGAAGTAGCAAAAAGCATATCTTGGGTCATAGCATAAATTTTCTTCTTTCTTAAAAATCACATGCTTGGATTTGAATGTTAAATTGGTGAATTGAGAATGATAGAAATATGCCCTGTGAGATTTTGAGCCTATTGATGAATGGATTGAACACTTGTACCATTCTCTTCTTTCTTGTGTGATTTTCACTCGTGAAATTGTTACTCTAGAACTTGCTTTGATTCTTTTTGGGGCTACATTTTCACATGCATACATAAATATGATTGAGGCATTTTAAAATAGCTACTTTGACCAAATAGCCATCCTTGTATATTTTCCCTTGTATAACCCCTTTGAGCCTACTTGGTCAGTTCTTGTTTTTAGCTTATTACGTGCCCTAAAAAAAAAAAAATATTTTTACCTGACCTTAGGGAATAAGAGAGCATTGACTTTGTTCTTAAACAAGTGTGGGGTGTATGTGTGTGTGTAAAAAAAAAAAAAAAAAAAAAAAAAGAAAAAGAGAAAAAAAAAAAAAAAAAAAAAAAAAAAAAATCGACCATTTGATACACTATGTGACATATCCATATTTAGAATAAAGATAGACGCTTGGAAATAACAGGAAGAGAAGGAGAAGGTTTATGCCTAAAAATGAATTCAACTCATCAATTTAGGGATTAATCTTCAACAAAACATTAGTTAGATATTGGTCATTGTCCTTATTGATGAATATTCTCAAATATCTTTTCCACTCTAACTGTACCATAATGCTCTTTTATTCTCTTTGGTATTTATCTTCTCATGTCCATATTATCCATTTTCCTTTACCATGATCCTGTTATAACCTTGAATAAAGTCCTCTTGATTTTTGTGTGCATGTGTTCTGAGTAGTGGAGAAGTAGAAGATAAGCAAGCTTATGGTAGTGCAATTTTTCATGGGTTGAATCGAGTGAAATATCTACCATTTTAAACACTAGAGGGATTGAGAGTAAATCCTGTGAGGATCTTTCATTCTTGATTCATTCTTTTTAACTGAAGTTTCCTTGTTTGATGGTTTGAGATGTGAAGAAATATTAAAAAAAAAAATGCTTTGTTCCCTTGAATGACTAGTTGCTCTTCTTGTTTCATTAAATCTTTTAAGTTTTTAGCTTTTTAGTTCAAGTGTTATTTCCTAGCTTTGGTCTTATATATTTTGCCCAGGAGTGCAAAAGCTCAAGTGTGGGGGTGTGATGAACCTGCAAAACTTACAATTTTTACGGTTCATTGTGTGTGTTTTTCATTCTTTTTAATCTTTTTAATTGGGTTTGTTCTTGAGTTTTGTTATATTTTTAGTATTTTAAATTGTGTTGTAATTATGTATTTTTATGTATTTTTACTAGGTAAATGCAAAGGATCGAAGAATGGATGTGATTGCATAAAAGATTTTCTAAAAAAAAAAAAAAAAAAAAAAAGCAGTCTAGTAAGTATCTTGTAGCACGACATCAGCATGACATCGGCATGATGCAAGCAATCTTGTAGCAGATCTTCCATCGTAGCACCGTAGCATCACGAAATTATCAGTAGTAGCATTCTTGTAGCGCATTCTTGTAGCATGTAGCATCACGTGAAAATTATCGTGCGTGTTCTTGTGCATATGCACAAGTAACCTCAAATTTTCTATAAATTCGGAATGACCAAATACCGAGGAGGGGTGCGCCGGGGGGAGAGAAACTCTCTCTCTCTCTCTGTTGTTGGTGGTTCCGGTTCTGTTCTTTTTCTCTTCTTTTATTTTCTTCTTTCTCATGTGTAATTAATTTTCATCTAGCTTGGGTGAAAGAGTGGAGCTTTTAATAATAAATTGAGGTTAGATTTATTTCTTTCTTGTGCTTTAAATGATATATTTTTATGTGACTTTTATATGTATTATATGTTGTTTCCAATTAATTTAAATACTATTCTTGTATAATGAATATCTTGATCCATTGTAGACAATAGGATTGGCACATTGGATGCTTTTGACGATTTACAAGTATTAGTCAATAATTATTGGAATCATAATATAATTACATGATTGAACTTTGAATGCTAAATCTTCCGATTGGAATTTTCAATATGCATAATTTCAATTGAGTTATAAAATGAAATAATCTTATTCTTAATTTATTATTAAGAGTGAATCTCCTAACCCAAGCAAATCTTTTTCATTGTGAACAACTTAAATCATCTTAAATTTTGTGACAAATACTCTCTTTACCTCAATTAATTAGTTTCCCTTCATCAATTCCCTGTGGATCGACCTCGGACTCCCGAGACTTTATTACTTGAGACAACCTACACTTGGGTTAAAACATTTAATTATAATTAAATCCCATCAGTGACCATCACCAAAATCGACCATTTTCATTTTGTTCCATCAAGCTTCAGAGTTAGAGACTTTAAGGTAAAGTTCATAAATTTTCCACCTTTTCTCCTCATTTTCGTAATCCTTGATCTCTTAGGTGATCAAGGGTTCCTTTTCTAAGCTTTGATGATGATTTTGGTGAGTTTTGATGTCCTTAGAGTTTTCTTGAAGGTGTAGTACGAAAATCTCCACAAAGAACTAAGAGGCTTGCTTTCTTGAGTTGTCTTCCATAGGTAAGAGGGATATAATCCTCTTCAACCTATCTTGGTAGTGAGGAAACGTTTTCTTTATGTTGTTGATGAGAAATTCATGTGGGATTGCTCTCTTGGTTGTGATGTTCTTCATGATTTTGTGCTATTTTGACTTGTATGATTTATTGATTGTTATTATATGTCTTGATGACTATGTAAAAATGTATTGGATTGCTTGGATTGATATGTGAATAGATTTTAGGGTTCTTTGCCCTTTTGCATTCATGGCCAAGAGGCTATGTTTTTGGGTGTTCAAGATGTGGTTTTGTAAAGATTGGAACTTTGGTGATGAAGAGTTAAAAGGCAAATGAATAAAATGGAAAACTTTGGGTTCCTACCCATTGGGAGGCCCACGGCCTCTTAAATAATTATTAGGGTTCATGACTTAAATTTATAGCAACTTTGGAACTTGAGTAATTTAATGAAAGTAACTAACAATGTGGTGGAAAGATTGGTTAGATTCATACCATTGGGAGGCTCACGACCTCTAGGAGATTTATTGGGTTAAGTTGTGATCTTTGTGCAACCTTAGGTCTTAAGTGATTAAATGATAAGTAATCAACATTGTGGTGAAGGAAAAAGGGTTAGACTTTGTTATAATAAGGCTCACAGATTCTTAAGGCAAAATGCCATGAAATGTAGCGCTAAAATGGAGACTTAGATGATTGGGGAATTCTAGATTCGTTAAGAGTTCATAAAATGGGAAGAACAAAGAACAAGACCTTATCTTATGGATTAGAATGATTTTGAATATAAAAGAAGAACAAGAGAGTTTGTGAGACTTGTAAAACCTTAGAGTAGTTTCAAGTAAGTATGATTTGATTAGATTGAAGGGCTTGACTAATCTAAAGGAACCAAGATTGAATGAGGACTACAAGAGAATCCCTCTAGAGAATGAATTTATAAGAGATGTTAATTAAAGTGAAACCTGAAATAAACCTCTAAAAGTGTGCTATCGCTCTTGAGAAATTAATACTATACTATTATGGGTCCGTGTTTAGGACTAGAATTCTGTTGATGCTTAAATTAGCCAAATTGTGGCGTGTTATGGAAAATATATCATTATTGTTGGATATACATGGTTGTGCATGGAGTCAACATGCATTGAGCATTATACATTGTTGGTTATTGTGCCGATGTGCTGAAACCGGGTGGATTAGTATTATTATGTAATTGTATGGGCGGTTATGTAATATCATTGATACTAATGGTATTAGTCAATTGTATGGATGATTGTTTTAATATCATTGGGGACAGTACGATGATGGCTTGAGTTATGCATATTTGTATTGAACAATTTGCTCAGTCGATGACTGTTAAAAGGCTGGATGAGCCTATGATTATGCATTGAATCAGTATACATTAAACAAATTGCTCAGTCGATGATTATTGAAAGGTTGTATGAGCCTGTGAACGAGAATTGGATAGTGTGATCTATGATGGATCTGATTGAGGACCGTGAGGCGTGGTGGTTCATTTCGTGATGATGTTATCACCTTATTATACCCTTGGCCATGATAAACCGATTGTAATGCATCACGCGCCTGACAAGCACTATTCTCTTTGTGGTCCAACATAGACTGTCATTGAGGGGGCAGATCTTCTGAAACGTTCATATTTGAAATGGAATAGAAAATCTTGGTACCAAGTGCACATGCATTGTGAGTCGGCATATCATTTGGCACTCATTTATATGATGATTATACTATTGTGTTATTAATGTCATAATTATCTGAAATGTTTTAATTGTTCATTATCTGAGATTCTGTTGCTGTTCTCTCTTATCGTATATGATTACTGCTACTTAAATGTTATTATTCTGCTATGTGGGCGCTCTGCGCCGTTCTGTTTCTTTACTGCCATAATTGGTAATGTAAGTAGGATATCTCACCTCTTTCATGTATCCCTGTATTTCTGTTATATATATATATATATATATTGCGACGGGACGAGATTTCTTCGGTTACGTACGGGTGCAATTCCATGGGGGCATTGATGCCTGACGTGTCGATTGGGACTCTGAGCGTCGTATATATAAGGGGTTGCGGTCTTGTCTGCTAGTAGTATCTATCCCTGGGTTACTATTTTTCCCTTTTATACTTTTGTACCCATTACCTTTTATTTGAATATGTAAGTACTATATTTCGTGTTATCAATGCTTTGTGTTAAAGATAAAAATATTATATATGGAGTATGTTGTCCTTAAAGTGGTTGTGTTTTAAAATGGTTGGGTACTAAATATGCATTCATTTGGGGCTTATATTTTCCATCTATGTATAAATGAAATATTTATTTTGAAAAGATTATTATTGAAACTGTGACACACCTGGATTTAAGGATTGTGGTGTAATGACGATTGTGCTGTAGTCATGAAATCTAGGGGTGTTACACTAAACACAAGTTCAGAGAGAATGATCAAGGAGACATGTCTGTATCTCGTTAGCCTTAAATTAAGTGCTTCAATATCAACAAATTGCGCAACATGGCTTATATAAGACATTGTTCACAAGATCACGATATAGGACAGTGTCTCGGTCCGAATCGTCAGTGCATTTGTATCGGTTTGTCCCACGGTGTAGAGGAGCTACCAACTGTCCATTGTGAGAGACCTGTACCTCGAAGCCTCCAAGGTCAACAAGTGACCTACACTTGTCTATTCGCACCCGCACTAAGGTGTAATTAATTTCCTAGGCTCACACAGCCTTAACAAATAGTCCCCTAGACTTTCAATGCATGACCAATGATTCAATGCATGAACAATAAACAATCACATGATATAAAATAGCCACCACTGGGCTCAATAGGATACCAAATAGCTACCACTAGGCTTAACAGGATTTTAAATCCTTCACATGATACAAAATATCCACCACTAGGCTCAACCTTCCAATGTCTTTCACAAAGTCCATACTACTTTAATTTACGAAACCCTTTTTCTATTACCTTTAGAAAACTCTCTTGATTTAAATCATCTAGTTTATAAATCACTAAATCACTAAATTCATTAAGATCTTAAACATTGTTTCAAAACCTATTTTTAACCTCTTGGCCGAAAATCACTCTTGACTTAAGGTTGAAATATTATTTTTTTCCTTTTATGCATTTTATGAGTCCTTAATTATATTTCTAATTATCTAATTACTTAAGTTCAATCTTGATACTAAAAATATTGCCTTGGTTGCCCCACATAGCCATGAACCCTAAGGTTCATTGGACCCAAAAACTTTCATCTTGTTTCATCATTGTTTACCCTTAATCAATTCCTTTTTAACCTAAGCTTCTAAATTCCAAATTATCGCAAAACTTGTCTTGGATATCCCATCTTCTTTCCTTCTTGGCCGAGACCTCTCCCAAAGGTTTCTAGTCTCAAAATTGTCATCATTTCATCAATTACCTATCACATAATCTCTTAAGTCCCAAATTAATACAAGAATTTTATCTTGGACCCTTAAATTAGGCCACTTGGTCGTGAACCACTCCTCACAAAGGAACAAAAATCTTTTGCTTTTCATACATGATTCCAAGCATTCCAAACATATCCATCAATCCATTTCGCATTTCTATTTTCATAAGTCACACATATTATTCAAAGTAATAGAAATCAAGTAAGGCCACATAATCATAAAGCATATAAATTATACAAACAAGGAGTGAATCCATATATGGATTTCTCACACATACACACAAGATTTGTTTCCTCACCACCATATGTGGTTGAAGAGGATAATCTCGCTCTTACCTAAAGAGTAAACAAGAAAAACAAACTCTTTTATGCTTCTTGAAATTCTTTCAACTCCTCCACCAAAACCCTAGGATGATCAAACTCACAAAATCAACAACCAAAGCTTGAAAAGAGAAGTCCTTGATCACAAAGTTGACCAAGGATCACGAAAATGAAGGAAGGAAAAAGAAAATCAAGAACCTTACCTCAAAGCTTCAAGTTTAGGGCTTTATGGAAGAAGATGAAGATGGAAGAATTAAGTGATGGTTACAAAAGAAAAAAGCTTCAAGGTGATGAGTAGATGCAAGACATAAGGTTGGTTGTGCAAGAAAGCTTGGATGGCCAAAAATGGTGAGCTTGGCTGTGGAAGTGGAGAAAAAATCGAGGGAAGAAAAAATGTGAGAGAAAAGAAAATGTTGAGAGAGAAAGTGATAGAAAAGTTTTTGAATGAAAAGTGAAAATTCTTTTAAGTGAAAAGATGACAATTTGTGTCATCTTTTGCCCCCAAAACCGTGGGGTCACATGGAGGAGAGAGGAAAGGTGAAGCTTCCTTGAGAAGCTGCAAAGCTTCTTTGAGAAGCGTTGTCCACTTTTTGAAAAAGTCAAGGGTGATATCACTTTGATGAAGTCATCTTGGTGATGTCATTAAAGTGCTCTCTAGAAAAGATGATTAACACTCTACTAAAGCTATTATGCAATGGACAAAGGTTACAGTTAACAAAACCAGTATTTATTGTCTAACGAATAATAAAACGTACTGCGATTTTATTTATCAGATAAAATCTCAAAAAATGAAAACTTCGTAAACTGTGTCCAACCTTGTGTTTAGTAAGATCCACTGTCACGGTTTCCATAGTCCAAGGTTTTCTGGCCTCGAGAAAAATATTTTATTTTTCTGGCCCCGCTTAGCACGTACGTAAATTGAGAAATATATTAAAATAATCAAATCACTGAAATAATTCATAAAAATCATAAATATTATAAAATGAATATATATCATGAAACAAACAATTGTCAAGGTGTTACACATAAGGTATAAGTAAATGTGAAGATTTTTGAGAAATTTCTTATGGTGAAATTGACTTAGGATTATGTTAAATTAAAGTTGTGCAAGATTTTGCATGAGATATTTATAATGCGTTAAGTATTAGATTGAAAAGAATACACAAAATTATTGTATGAATGTAAAGAAATGGATCATTTGTGGTGTAAATTATTGTATTTGTTCTATATGGAATCAATGATGAATAAGAATGAAGTTGAAGAGCATATTGAGATATGCTTAGTGTAATGTTGGGAAGCAAAACATGATAAAGAAAAGAGAAGGGTAGCTTGAGGTTGAGTGAGTCACTCCCTCTCTACAATGTATTATATAAATGAAAAGCTTGATAGACAAGGTGTTGCTTCCCTTTTTGTGCAAGAAAATGTGAAAGTATAATAAGTAATGGTTTTATTCATCCTTGTATATTTTGGTTTTCAAACTTGTTACTTGTTGTTCTGTGTATAGGTGACCCCATGCATTGAGCCAAAGGTGCTCCTAGTGCCGGGGTTCTGGGTATTAATGGATGTGAGGCAAGGTAGCCCATTCATACTAAGTAGTGTTAAGTGGTTAGTTCCCTACTACTTAGAGAGGTAATACCCATTGTATTCAAAAGGGCAATATCATGTAGTGTAAGGTGGACAAGGAACAAAAGGGTTTCCTACCCTTTCCTACCTAAGGATATACAAGGAATAAAAAGACTTCGTGGAACAAAAGGGCTTCTTGGAAGGAAATGATCCCTGGAACAAAAGGGTTTCTTGGAATAAGAGAATTCCTAGGAAAGTAAGCAACATGGGTTTTATAAAATAAAATATTTTATAAAGCATCACATGAGCATACTTTAGGGCAATCATTAGGCATGACCATATATCATAAAGCATTGCATAAAATGGCAATTATATGGGTAATTGTCTTGTTTTCAATATAAGAAAGAAACAAGGTTAAAAGTTATTCAAAAAAGGGTAGGGATAGTATTTGGTATTATTTCTACCCAATAATTGTTTAAGGTACATGATATTCAAATTTGCTATAATGTGATTATCTAACTAATTATTTTTATAATTAATAAAATTGTTTGCCTCAGGAAAGGAAAGGACAGAGTTTTGGCTTTTTGCCACCTTTCCAGATATTTTATTAAAAATGATTTTTCCTGAAGTAGCTGGATTTACCATGATGTCACAGTTTCAAAAATTACTATTGAGAATTATTAATTCTCGCCTCAGTTCTTTTTATATTTTCCATGATAAATCCAGAGGAGGACTAAAGCAGGAGCAAAAGGAAGCGCAGAAGACAAAGTTTAAATTTACGTAATTATATATATTTTTTGTAGTTTGTACTAAGTTCTGTATTTATATTAATGACTATGTAATTAAACTTTTACGGTTAATTTTATAAAGGTTTGTAATCTCAGATGTTAGTATCAAGTGCTTACCACTAGGCCAAAAGCTATATCTGTTAACCATGGTGTAACTTTATTTCCTTATAGTGGCAGCGCATAGCCCCATGTCTATAATGTGCAGCGGGCAGGCTTGAGGGGCTTCGCTGTACCTAGATTTAATATCTACAACACAATTGTCATTACATCATAGTCACTAAATCCAGGTGTGTCACAGCCCTAACAATAATCTTTTCAAAATAAATATTTCATTTAATGCGTAGATGGAAAATATAAGCGCCGAATGAATGCATATTTAGTACCCAACCATTTTAAAACACAACCACTTTAAGAACAACATACTCGATATATAATATTTTCGTCTTTAACACAAATCACTGATAACATGAAATATAATACTTATATATTCGAATAAAAGGTAATGGGTACAAAAGTACAAAAGGGAAAAGTAGTAACCCTAGGATAGGTACTACTAGCAGACAAAGCCGCCACCCCATATATATATACGACGCTCAGTGTCCCAATCGACACGCCAGGCACCAATGCCCCCATGTAGTTGCACCCGTACGTAACCGAAAAAATCTCATCCCGACGCCATATTGAAAATAGTAAATCAGCCCAATCCAATCAGTAAGGGTGTGGTCCCTCGTCTTCTTCCTCACGATCTTTTAACAAATATATATATAACAGAAATACAAAGATACAGGAAAGAGGTGAAATATCCTACTTACATTACCAATTATGGTAGTAAAGAAACATAACGGCACAGGGCCCCCACATAGCAAATCAATAATATTAAACAATAATAATTGTATACGGTAAAAGAACTAGCAGCAGAGTCTCAGATAATTAACAATTAAAACATTTCAAATAATCATGACATCAATAAAACAATAGTATAGTCATCATATAAATGAGTGCCAAATGATATGCCGACTCACAATGTCAACCCACAATGCCGACTCACAATGCATGTGTACTTGGTACCAAGATTTTCTATTCTATTTTAAAGATGAACGTTCCGGAAGATCTGTCCCCCTCAATGATAGTCTACGCCGGACCACGAAGAGAATACTGTTTGTCAGACGTGTGATGCGTTGCAATCGGTTTATCATGGCCAAGGGTATAACAAGGTGATAACATCATCACGAAATGAACCACCGCACCCCACGGTCCTCAATCAGATCCTTCCACTAGATCACACTATTCAATTCTCGTTCATTTACCACAAAAGGATAGTGATTTGTCGGGCCCGTAAAGTGTGCAATCGGCTTCCACCGCGCCTTATGCCCCCCATAGATCCATCACAGATCACATTATCAATTCTCATTTATTCACCGAGTAAAGAATAGTGATTTATCGGGCCCGTAATACGTGCAATTGGTATACACCGCGCCTTACGTTCCCCCATAGATCCTTCCACTGGATCTCACTTATTCAATTCTCATTCATAGGCTCATACAACCTTTTAACAGTCATCGACTGAGTAAATATTCAATGCATGTTGACTCAATGCATACTTATAGGCTCATCCAGCCTTTTAATAGTCATCGACTGAGCAAATGTTCAATGCATGTTGACTCCATGCACAATCATGTATATTCAATAATAATGGTATACTTTCCATAACACGCCACAATTTGGCCAAATAAGCATCAACAGAATTCTAGTCCCAAACATAGACCCACAATTGCATAGTATCAATATCCTCAAGAGTGACAACACACTTAAACTAACATTTCTTATGAATTCATTTTCTAGAAGGAGTCCCTTGAAGTCCTTATTCAATTTTTATTCCTTTAAATTGATCAAGTTCCTTAATCTAATCAATTATGCTCACTTAAAAATTACTCTAAGGTTTTGCAAGTCTTACAAACTCTTTTGTTATTCTCGTATGCCCAAAATCATTCTAAGTCATAATATAAAGTCTTATTCTTTGTTCTTTCCATTTTATGAATTCTTAACAAATCCAGAATTCTCTAATCATCTACATCTCCATTTTAGCGCTACATTTTGTGACATTTTGCCTTAGGAATCCGTGAGCCTTATTATAACAAAGTCTAACCCTTTTTCCTTCATCACAGTTTTAATCATTTATCATTTAATCACTTAAGACCCAAGGTTGCACAAAGATCACAACTTAACCCAATAAATCTCCTAGAGGCCGTGAGCCTCCCAATGGTATGAATCTAACCATTCTTTCCACCAGTGTTAGTTACTTTCATTAAATTACTCAAGTTCCAAAGTTGCTACAAATTTAAGTCTTGAACCCTAACAATTATTCAAGAGGCCGTGGGCCTCCCAATGGGTAAGAACCCAAAGTTTTTCATTTTATTCATTTGCCTTTTAACTCTTCATCACCTAAGTTCCAATCTTTACAAAACCACACCTTGAACACCTAAAAATGTGGCCTGTTGGCCGTGAATCCAAAAGGGCAAAGAACCCTAAAATCTCTTCACATAACAATCCAAGCAATCCAATATATTTTTATATAGTCATCAAGACATATAATAATAATTAATAAATCATACAAGTCAAAATAGTACAAAATCATAAAGAACATCACAACCAAGAGAGCAATCCCACATGGATTCCTCATCAACAACATAAAGAAAACGTTTCCTCTGTAACACCCCAAAATTTATTTATTTTATTATAAATGTTCATTTTATAATATTTGTGATTTTCTGGAATTTTTCTGGATTTTTCTAAGAATGTGAAATATTTTAATATTATTCCTTGTTTTGCGTGCAAATTGAGCGGAGCTGGGAAAATGAGATATTTTTCCCAGAGAACCTTGATCTGTGGAAACGTCGACGGAGGATCTTACTAAACTCGAGGTTGGACATGATTTACGAGGTTTTACGTTTTTCGAGAGAAATTCAACAGACGAATGATAGAACGCTGTGTATATTTCATCTGTCAGATTAATCAATACTGACTTCTATCGACTGTAACTATTATCCATTGGATAATAGCATGTAATAAAAATTTTACCACATTATCCAAAATCTACTCTGTGTCACATTCTTTAACTTTATTTACAAAATAAAGATAAAGTTAATTCAAAACCCATTATAGGAAGCTTCCAAGAAGTTTCCATATTAACACATTTTCTCTCTCTTCTCTCTCCACTCTTCTTCACGGCAGAGGCCATTTGGGAGCCTAAATATTCACATTCCTACTTTATTACCTTATTCTCACATTTCTAAACACCAAATACACTTATCACCTTTTCTCTTCTTCATTTCTCTCTTCTTCTTCCTCCTCCACCGTACACCCACTTCCTGGAGGCAATCTCCATAGTTTGCTTCACCATCATATTTCTAGCTTTATTACACCATTCCAAGACCATCCTCTTTGGTGGTCATCCCTTGGTTCTTATTCTTCTTCCATTATCCACCATTAAAGCTAAAGCTTTGAGTTTTGAGGTAAAGTCTTCAATTTTCTTCTATTTTCTTCTCATTTTCGTTTTCCTTGGTCACCTATGTAACTAAGAACTCACCTTTCCATAATTTGAGTGTACAACATGGAAGTCACTCACTTTGGTGTTCTCTTGAAGGGGGGAGAACGAAAATCAAAGAGAAAAAAGGAGTAGCACCATTGTGTTGTCTTCATTTAGGTAAGAGGGAGATAATCCTCTTCAACCAATCTTGGTAGTAAGGAGATGTCATATGTGTTGTTGTTGACTGAGGGATCCATGGGTGGATTTCCCTCTTCATTATATGTTGTTCTTTCTTCTTTTCACAATGGTGTATTTGGTTTGATTTGTATGAGTTATTGATTTCCTTTATGTGATATTGGACGTATGTTTGAGTTAATATGATGTTGGAAATGTTATGGATTGATGTGGTTTAAGTTTGGATGGCTTAAAGATCATTTTTTAGCAAGTTTATGCATGGTAATCGATTACACAGAGGCTGTAATTGATTACCAAGCCCTTGGAGTTACAAAACCGTGATTCTGGGAATCACGTAATCGATTACATCATGTATGTAATCGATTACGGAGATTTTGTCTAGCTTGCAATCGATTACCAGGGATGTGTAATTGATTACCAAGCCTCTGGAATTACAAAATCGTGATTATGGGAATCACGTAATCGATTACACACTGTCTGTAATCGATTACAGAGGTTCTGTCTAGCTGGTAATCTATTACCAGAGTTATGTAATCGATTACCAAGTCCCTGGAGTTACGAATCTTGTTCTGGGAAGCTATGTAATCAATTACATTCAGTCTGTAATCGATTACATAGGTTCTGTTGAGCTAGTAATCGTTTACCAGAGATATGTAATCAATTACCAAGTTCTTAAAATGAGATTTTGAGCTGAAAATGATGAAAATATGGTTCCTTATCCCTTGTAACTCAAACATAAATCTTAAACCCTAGATTTGGGGATTTTATTTCACTTAAATATGATAGGATTGTATATCCAAACCTATAATGGAGAAATGATCTTGAAAGTGAAATTTTTGGAATCCATAACATGGAAATTTTGGTATGTATGAAATGATGAACATGCATATGTGTTGATACTGAGAATGGTTAATCTTAATTGTGAGTTCCTATGTGGGACCAAGTTCTTGATGAAATTATGACATGTTAATATTGAAAATGAATATATATGTCATTGTGATACGCTATGATGAATGCATCATTGATGAACATACATGATTGGATATTGTGTCGTCATGCATATGTGTTGTCCGTTGGACATTATTGAAAAGGCTATGTATGCGTAGGAGTTTGAATAACACCTTTGTGCAGGTGCGAGTAGACTAAGCGTAGGTGTCATATGTTGTTGACCCTGGGGGCGTCGGGGTGTGGGTGTCTCACAATAGACAGTGGTAGCTCCACTGGGGCCGTGGGATAGACCAATGCGACACACCAAAGATCCTGACTGGGACGTTGTCCTATATCGCGATCAACTGTTGAGGTGCCATGTTTAAGCCATTTTGCGCAAATGTTTTTATGAGATGAGCACATTATTTTTTTTAAGGCTAACGATACATTGGCATGACTCCTTGATCATTCACTCCAAAAATGTATTGTCTAGCTCCATGGAGTAGGAATTTTTGGTACCCTTTGCATTGTGGGTTATTAGTCACAAGGTTCATTGGGCATGAGCATTAATAATTGTAAAATATGTTTGCTATTATAGCTACAATAATTATTTGATTCTTAGGAATGTTTATGTTGTTTACCTGTTATGGATAATGCTTATGGTGATTCATTGTTGTTTTACTCTTATTGCTACTTTTCAATTATTATTGTACTTGGATTTATGAACTGTGCTTTATGTGGGCGTCCAGCGCCATTTAATTTTCTTGCTGCCATTTTGGTACTGAAAGCTAGATGTCTCACCTCTTTCTGTACTCTCTCTATTTATGTATTCTGTCGGATTGCATACCTCTGAGAAGACGTTCGTGAAGAAGATAAGGAAGCTCCTGAGTTTCCAAGCTTCTGGCCAGACTACGACTGAAGCTATTTGAGGATGTCGTCGTGCCCCCGTGGGTTCTTTAGCTACGTATGGATCAACTTTCATGGAGGTCCTGATTACTGGCATATTAACGTGCAGACAGATCACTGTATATATCATGGGGAGTTGACGGTGTCCCTTGCATGGGGTCGTTATGACGCCTCTATTTTTTATTTTCATGCTTTTGTCTGATTGGAGTTTTACATGCTCGTTAGGGACATGTAGGCTGATATGTACTACACCCCACGTGATGACTCCTTTTTGTCTACTGCTCGGGCTCCTGCCCATTGCTCTGTCGCTCCAATGGATGTTTCCTTGGACGAAATGGACCCTGAGGAGGACCCGGCTACGGTCCCTTCTCGTCAGTCATAGGAGCTGGTACTAGTGGTAACTACTGATAGCTAACCGTTTATCTTTTTGGGAAGCCTGACGTTTTGCTGTACATGCTGGGGTATATCTGTATATCTTTGGGTGGGTACATATTTTGCTTTTTGTACATTTTGGAAATGTAATTAAACAGGCTCTTAAACATATATATGTTGTGTATGTTTCATTTTACGTTGTCAAATTTTATTTATTATAACTGCATTATTTAAGATCTCTACACGTGATGGATTTTAACTTGACTCTCTTAACATTACCCGGTAATGATTTATAATTTTAACAAAAAATAATAATATACATAGTGATATTTATAAAGGAACCTAAATCATAATAAAATGAATCGGGACTACGAGTTTTAAAAACAATTACTATTTCCCGCAAAAAATTGATTTACCTCATTTTATGTTTCGCTTAATAATGGTGCGACGTCCCTTCTTCGCGGCTACTTAAAGAAAAAGAGGTGTTACATCCTCACTACCAAGATAGGTTGAAGAGGATTATCTCCCTCTTACCTCTTGAAGACAACACAAGAAAGCAAGCCTCTTGGTCCCTTGTAGATATTTTCGTATTACACCTTCAAGAAAACCCTAAGGACATCAAAACTCACCAAAATCATCATCAAAGCTTAGAAAAGGAGCCCTTGATCACCCAAGAGATCAAGGATCACGAAAATGAGGAGAAAAGGGTGGAAAAGCTATGAACTTTATCTTAAAGTCTCCAACTTTGAAGCTTGATGGAACAAAATAAAAATGGTAGATTTTGGTGATGGTCACAACATGAAAGTTGCTTAGAATGGTGTCTAGATTCAAGATCAAGGGTTGGTTGGAATTAAAGAAGATGGATGGGTGTATTTGAGGGATGAGGCCGTGAGCCTCCAAGGAGAAAGGTGAGAGCTTTTTGCTTGATCTCTTTGATAGGAATGATGAGATGAACAAATGAGTAGTAGAATGAAGTGAGGTGAAGAGTTTGGCCACCTTCAAGCCTCCATGGCCGTCGGAATGGAGAAGGAAGAGAAGGAGAGAAGAAGAGAAAAAGATGAAGAGAGAAAACAGAGAGAAAAAGTAGTAGCTTTTGTGTGTTTGAAATTGAAATGAAGATGGTAAAGTGAGAAGCACAAATTTTGGCTCTCAAAATGGGTATTGTCGTGGAGTTAGAGAGAAGGAGGAGAAAAATGGTTGAGAGAAAAGATGAAGATGGAAAGTAGAGAGAGAAAGTGATAGCAAAGTGAAATGAAATAAAATGTGTAATTAGGTGTATTTTGTGTAAGTGTATAGAATAAAATGTGTGGCCACAAAGAGCCCTAAAAAATGTGTGATGGAGAGGAGGAGAGAAGAAATGTGGCTTCTTGAAGAAGCCAATAGGAAAGTGCAAGGAAGCTTCCTCTAAGCTTCTCCAACAAGCCAAAAAGAAGGTACTAGGAAGCTTCCTCCCTTTGAAAAGTCAAAGTGATGTCATAGTGATAATGTCACCATGGTGATGTCATTAAAGTGCTCTCTAAAATATGACTAACACTATATCGGATTTATTATCAGTGGACAGAAATTACAGTTAATAAAAATCGGTATTTATTGTCCAACAGATAATAAAATTATTCTATGATTTTTATTTATCAGATAAAAATCTCGAAAAAAGTGAAATCTCGTAAACCATATCTGGCCTCGGGTTTGGTAAGATCCTCCGTCGACGTTTCCACAGTTCAAGGTTCTCGGGAAAAATATCTTCTTTCCCCAGCTTCGCTCAGTGCACACGTAAAACGAGAAATAATATTAAAATATTCTGCATTCACAAAAAAATACAGAAAAATTCACAAAAATCATAAATATTATAAAACAACAACTTATCATAAAATTATTAATTTTCGGGGTGTTACATTTGTAGCGCACACATGGCGCACTAGTAGGTTAGGCTATCAAGCTCCTTTGATGTACGCCTATACGTACATGCGATTCCGAAGGTGATTACTGGACTTCCATAAATCCAATAATCTACCCCCCAGTAACACCCGGGGACTCAAACTTACGACCTTGCTCTAATACCACTTGTTAGGATCAAGTGCTTACCATTAGGCCAAAAGCTATAGTTGTTAGTCATGGTGTAACTTTATTTCCTTATAGTGACAACGCATAGTTCTGCGTCTATAACATGCTACGAGCGGGCATGAGGGGCTTCGCAGCGCACACATGGCATACTAACAGGTTGGGCTGTCAAGCTCCTTTGAGGTACGCCCATACGTATATGCGAGTCCTAAGGTGATTGCTAGACTCCCATAAATCCAACATCAGACATATCAGATAGTTTAACGGTAAAGAACAAGTTGCCAGATGTGTAAAATGTCTTGCTCTCTTACTTTTATCTAGGCTCCATATATTTATGCATTAATATTTTATATATAGGTTCATCTTTATGTTGTAAGTTTCACGCTATAAATTAGAAGTGACACACTTGGTCCTATTTACTTAGTATACATAGGGTATGCTATAGTGTTTAGGATTAGGGTGTTACACACGACACAGAGGAGTTCATGTCCCTGCGTAGTGACCTAATTTAATGCACGTTGTAGTGTAAGGTGTGTCATGCCGCAGTTTCTGAGCCTATAAATATTGTTTTAAGAGCATTAAAAAATGAGAGCTTTTTGGTTAGACAGAACAAAGTTACTAGGGTTTCATTTTGAGATTGAGAGGAAGCAAAAGGTAGCCAAGTTGGAGGCCATCTTCTTCAAGGAGGAGACTCAAGCTTCAAGGATCCACAATCATTGAGCTTCCTTCCCGTTCCTTTTACTTTCTATTTTTCTTTGCCATGAACATGAATATTTGTATTAGATTTTTATGTTTCATGGATAGCTAAGTTGTATTTAGGGAATTCCTTTGGATCTCCCTATGAATATTGGTGATTTTGTAATCTATTGAATTAACAATGATGATTTGGGTTTGTTTAACCATTTTTCTCTTAATGCTCTTGATTGTTTGACTAACTTTTGAAGTGATTTGATTGAATCTATTGAACTAGATATAGGGATTTAGATTTGAGATCATAGATATGGTTGATGCATGTTTAATTATATTCTAATGGTAGGGTGAGTTAATTAGCTAATGAGATAGAAATATACCCATCGGTCATGCATAGCAAGTGTCTAAGAATAATCCTTAATGAGTGGAGTTTGCAGAAGCTCTCATGGAAACATAGTGAACGAGATAAATGAAACATGGTTAATTGACCTAGACATAGGCTTTTAACTAAGTTAGTTTCTCAAGCTAACAAAACCCTTTCATTTATGTTGCTTAAGAGGATTGGATATTACCAATTGAAGTAGGGGGTGAAGAAGGATTCCTTATTCTCTAATCATTATCTCTTATTCTCAAATTTATTGCATTTAAGTCATTGACTTCATAGTTATCATATACACACATTTCCCTTATTAAATGTTCTTGAATAGAATTAATTGAGCTATTGGTTGATATTTAACATTAGATTTAGTCCTTGTCCTGGTAGGAACGATATCCTACTTATTATTTTAGTGCCACCCGTGTACTTGCGGTACAAAAAAGGACAAACAATACATCACCCTTCATCTTACTTGAGGGACTCTCCACCCTCTTACAAATTTTACAACAAATATTACAAGATACACTCTTTCAAAGAGTAGATATACAACTTGAAGAACAAAAAAATAGAATACTTTTGCAATAAAGAGCTCAAAATATGATTTTAATGATTCAAGGATTAAATCAAGTGTTCAAGAGTTGTAAGAGCTTTAATCTTCACTTATTTATAGAGTCCAAGTGATAAAATAGCCATTGGTAGTGTTTAGAAATGATTTCTTATGAAAACTAGCCATTTATAGTTGTTGGGAGCCCATTCTAATGTGTTGTAATCAATTACAACATATGATAATCAATTACCGACTTTAAAAAAAGTTTTTGGGCTCTTGGTAATCAATTACCAATCATGATAATCGATTACTATACTTCTATTTTGTTAAAAATGCATTTTGGGAAGCTTGTAATTGAATATAATGATCCCATAATCGATTACAACATTCTGATGCTTGAAAAACATATTTAAACACCTATAACTTCTTTATTTCTCATATGTTTTAAGCTAATGACTACTAATTAGGAAGATTTTTTAGTCTATTTTCATATGAAATAAGTTTGAGAACAAAAATCAAAGTATTTTCAAAGTTATGATCAAAAGAGTAACCAAAAGTCAACTTTTCAAAACTCAAACTTGACTATTGTTCATAGTTTTGAACTACCACTATGATTAGCTTTTAAAAACATGTTTGTTGGGCATTTTAACATGTAAGAACTATTTCTAAAGATTTAAAAACATATTTGAGCTCTTTACTTGTAAAACGTTTATCTTTACATAGGAGAAAACCTAAAAAGAATATATACCGATTCTAGTCATTAGGCTTCTTGATATAATTCAAACTTACAAATAAAACTCTTCTTCAAATCTTGCAAATACTTAGAACACCTTATCATTCTCATTCTTCTTGAGTTGAGCATAATTGTGATTTTTTGCTTTCTTATTACAATGCTCACTCTTGGTACTTAGACTATCCTACAAAGTATTACTCACTTAAAACAAACATAGTTAGTCAAAATTCATAATTCAATATCTTCATATGGATTATTCATAAATGTATAACTCTAGTTAGTCTAACATGCATATAAGGTTTTCATAGACATATCTTGTAACGTCCCCAAGACTGCCTAAAGGATTGATGAGTGTCTCCACAAACTAACACGGGTCTTTTCAGCGTGCTTTGTCCTCACTCACATGCATCCTAGGAAACTTCCTAGGAGGTCACCAATCCCACAATTGCTCCAGGTCAAGCATGCTTAACCATGGAGTTCTTATATTCTAGGCTCCCGAAAAGAAGTTGCAACTTGTTGATATGGCTACGCCTCATCAATTCCTTTAAGTCATCCTTAACTATACAGTCCCATACCTGCACAATCTCTAAATCCCTCTCATTCCGGTGTGAATTCAGTTCATTCATGTGTCCCTTCGCCTAGAAGCATGTCAGGAGCCGCTCCTTGTCCGTGCTTCATCTCTTCGCACCGGCGATCACTTCCCGCCCTTGTCGGCCCCAAGTGTCACATGCCCACCTGCTTCCACATGGTTCATCCCTGAACGACACTGTACTGAGAGAGGTCTCATCTCTGATACCATCTGTAACATCTTGGGACTGCCTGTAGGATTGACGAGGGTCTCCACAAACCAACACGGGTCTTTTCAACATGCTTTGTCCTCACTCACACGCATCCTAGGAAACTTCCCAGGAGGTCACCCATCCCACAATTGGTCTAAGTCAAGCACGCTTAACTATGGAGTTCTTATGTTCTAGGCTCCCGAAAAGAAGTTACAACTTGTTGATATGGCTATGCCTAATCAATTCCTTTAAGCCATCCTCAACTATACAGTCCCATACTTGCACAGTCTCTAAATCCCTCTCATTCTGGTGTGAATTCAGTTCATTCATATGTCCTTTCTCCTAAAAGCCTGCTAGGAGCCTCTCTTTGTCCGTGCTTCATCTCTTTGCACCGGCGATCACTCCCCGCCCTTGTCGGCCCCGGGTGTCACACATCCAAATAAGACATTTATCAATTACTAATAGATATGCTCTATATAGGATGCAACAAAGAACACTTTGCACATTTTCATTTAAATAGAGCCAAATCCAATATTAATTTAATACAACTCATATAACATATTATTTGATATATTCTATAAAAAATACTATAAAGAATATGTATGATTCTTATATGAAATATAACAAGATGGAGTACATGATCATGCATGATCGAATATAATCAATTAAGCACATCTATGTAGCATAATCATCGTTCTTTTTGTCTTGTATTTGTCATCATCAAAATCTAACATATTAAACCATATAGGCAAACTTATTTCTATAGATAATAACCTAATCTAAGGTCCAACTTTGAGAATTATTGTGCTCCATGTAATTCATCCAATAGTTCATCTATAGTGGGCAATAAAAAAAATTGACATTTATGGCATGTTGTAACATCCCCGGGACTGTCTGCAAGATTGATTAGTGTCTCCACAAACCAACACAGGTCTTTTCAGCGTGCTTTGTCCTCACTCACACGCATCCTAGGAAACTTCCCAGGAGGTTACCACTCCCACAATTGCTCCAGGTCAAGCACGCTTAACCATGGAGTTCTTATGTTCTAGGCTCCCGAAAAGAAGTTGCAACTTGTTGATATGGTTACGCCTAATCAATTCCTTTAAGCCATCCTTAACTATGCAGTCCCATACCTGCACAGTCTCTGAATCCCTCTCATTCCGGTGCGTATTCAGTTCATTCATGGGACCCTTCGCCTAGAAGCCTGCCAGGAGCCACTCCTTGTATGTGCTTCTCTTACACTGGCATCCACTCCCCGCCCTCGTCGACCCCGGGACACCACATGCCCACCGACTTCCGCTTGGTTCGTCCCCGAACCATACCGTACTGGGAGAGGTCCCGTCTCTGATACCATCTATGTGGTGTCCCGGGGCCAACGATGGCGGGGAATGGACGCCGGTGTAAGAGAAGCACATACAAGGAGCGGCTCCTGGCAGGCTTCTAGGTGAAGGGTCCCATGAATGAACTGAATACGCACCGGAATGAGAGGGATTCAGAGACTATGCAGGTATGGGACTGTATAGTTAAGGATGGCTTAAAGGAATTGATTAGGCGCAACTATATCAACAAGTTGCAACTTCTTTTCGGGAGCGTAGAACATAAGAACTCCATGGTTAAGCGTGCTTGACTTGGAGCAATTGTGGGATGGGTGACCTCCTGGGAAGTTTCCTAGGATGCGTATGAGTGAGGACAAAGCACGCTGAAAAGACCCGTGTTAGTTTGTGGAGACACTCATCAATCTTGCAGGCAGTCCTAGGGATGTTACACATGTAATGCCCTATAGTTTGTGCAAAACCTCCATGTTCCATCCGTCTTCTTTACCAAAAGGATTAGAGAGGAGAATGGGCTGGTACTATGCTGGATAATTCTTTCTTCTAACATTTCTTGCACCATGTTTCCAATTTGAGCTTTATGACTATGACGGTACTTGTAAGGCTTCACTTTCACATAATTGGTGCCCTAAACAATGTAATATACTATGGTTCTTCTCCTATCAAGCGGTAGTCTTGTAGGTTTATCAAGCACTACTTTGTAAGTGTGTAATAGAATGCCTAATTCAAGTTATAAATTAATGGGTAGGTCCAGTAATTCATCTTTTGGACTATTAGGATATTGAATTTGTAAAGGGAGTATCTCTGAAACAACATGAGTACTATGCATCCTTTTCAAATGATGAAATTGTGCTTGCAGTGTCCTTAATTGAAGGTTGATTCCCTTGTAGGTTTAAAATTGGCCATTTAAATAAAATTTCAATTTGAGGGCACTATAGTTGGCTACATGAGGCCCTAATGTGGCCAACCGTAAGTCTCCTATAACCAAGCTTACCCTAGCCATTGGTAACAAGTACACTGGCAGTTGTAGGCAATGGCCCTGTATTATAACTTGTAGATTGTTAAAACAACTTTAAGCTATCATAGCATTCCTATTTCCCACCAAAACCTGAAATTGTGGAGCAGGTTCTACTAGTAACCTAAGAAAGTATGCAATCCTAGGTTGGAGGAAGTTGTCACTGCTACCACTTATTAAGACAATTATGGTTTGGGGTGAATTTATCATCACAAGTATAGCGCAGTCCTTTCTCACCTCTCACTTGTATTTTTGTAGTTGCCATTTTTTTATATTAGTGTTTTTGATTGGTTGTGTCAAAGGTCTATGGGGTGGTGTGGGTAGTAATGGTGGTAAGGTATTATTTTTGGTTTGTAGGTTTGTGTTTAGTCTAACACCCTCCCCAGGGTATTACATTTACGGCTAAAACTCGTTAATTTAATAAATTGTGTTAAAGGTTTAATATAATAAAATACAAATTTCAAATTTACTATTTCGAAAACATAAATTTAAACGAGGCATAAATAGCACGGGATGCAATATTTAATAATTACACATCAAAAAGAATATATACAAAAGATGGCATATATCATAGTATACCCAAAATACATAAGACTTGCACTCCAAAAAGATACATGTAGATAGATACAACTAGCCCAAGTCTAAAGAAAACCTAGGGAGTAGGGTCCTCCATTGGATTCTCTTCTTCGGAGTCTCCATCGGACAAGACCCTCAGCCAGGGAGAGATCTCACGGACAGGTGTCCTAGCAGATGACACCTCAGGATCCAGATCCTCCCTCGGGGTGTAATACAAATCACCACACAGCTCCCTAATAGGCATAAAAAACTCTAAATGCATTGTGACTTCAAGCATAAAGAAAGGATCCCCATCGTAGGTCATACATATAGACAGAGTTATATCTCCTATATATCTAACACATTTTGTAGCCCAGTCGATACGCCAAGCACTCGTACCTCCATTGAACTGAACTCTTACAAAACCAACAAAATCTCTCCTAGCCATCTTCACAGAAAGCAAAACAACAAAAGATACAATCTTCTTCGTCTTCCCCTTAATCTTTAGCAACCATATACATAGAACAAAATAAAATGATAGAGAGGTAAGATTCCCTACATTAACACCAACATGGCAACACAAAAACAATAATGAGCAATAATATCATTCATATACAAGAGACACAAATTTTCATTATGGCATCAAATATCAAATATTGTAGCAAATATAAAATAATACAATGATATATGGACTGACAATGCATGTGCACAATGAACTAATTCCCTACTCCATGGAGCTAAACACAAATTTCAGAGAGAATAATCTAGAAGACATTGTTTGTATCTCGTCAGCCTCAAGTCAAGCGTTGTAATTTCTCAATTACGCATCATGGCTTTATACAAGATAGTCTATACCAGATCATGATTAGAATAGTATTTCGGTTCAGATCATCGGTGCATTGCAACGGTCTGATCCACGACACAATGGAGCTACTAACTGACCATTATGGAAAACCCGCGCCTCGACGCCCCCAAGGTCAACAAATGACCAACACTATGCCCGTTGCACCCGCACTAAGGTGTAATTTATCTCCTAGACATACAGCCTCAACAATAATGCATGATCAAAGACTCAATGCATACTTATACATTAGTATTGTAATTTTCTATAACCATAAGCTACTTATGAGCCAAGCCAGTCATCAATATCTCCGGGTTCCGCTCAAGAGCTCGATAACACACTACTCTTATTTCCAATCACAAGCATCTCTATTGCATAACTCAAAAGTCATTGTTATTAAATTACGTAAAACTTTTATTAAACTTTTTAAGCTTAACTTTGAAACTTTCAAAGATTAAGATAGAAATTAACTTTAGTTTCAATATTTATTTAATTAGGCTCCTCTAGGAAATGATTCCTAATAATGTTCCTAAAGAATCCAAAAAGGAATTCACATCATATTAATTTAATAATTTTTTCCCTTTTTCTTTAATAAATCACTCTTTAATTATTGTATATCCTTAAACCAATTCCTTTTTACCTAAGCATCTAGGTTCTAACTCAACCTGTAACGCCCCAATTTTTAGAAAATATTCTGAATGTACTATTTTCTGTTTTTCATGCTTTTGTATGAATGACCGTTGTGTCCCTATTTTTCTGTTCTCGATTTTTGTATGAAAACAATTACGATAATACTGGGCTCAAATTTTATTTGATCGTTTTACGTAGTTTGCTTCGAGACGGTAAAATAAAATTTTTCTCGAGCTACTTGTATTAATTTTTTGAAAGATATACACTATATAATCTTCTTTGGATATTTTATTTGAACGTTTTGGACGATTACCTACGTTGTGGGAAAAAATGGGAAAATGACCGTTACGTCCCGAACGTCTTGTTTTATTTGTTTATTTTTGTCTATTTTTAATTGTTTTCTTCTTGATTTAATGCCCGAAAATACTTGTCTGTGATTTTATATGGACTTTTTGTGTGATTTGCTCGAGGCGGGAAAATAATATTTTTCGGGCCGGGAAAATCTTATTTTATTATTTAGAATGGGGGATTTTACTTAACCCGATTCTGAATGAGACTAAAAATAATCTTTTAATTTTTAGGATTTAATCACAAATAAAATAATTTTATATTATTATAATATTATTTTATTAGTCGGTATAATTTAGTGACAAGTGGACCCAGGAAATATTTTGCGAGACCCACAATTAGCGAAACGGTTAGATCGGTAGCTTAATTAATCACCGTAAGTCGTAGAACTTTCGAGCAGTGACTCCTAGTCGACTCACGAGAAAATTAAATACACCGTGTGTGACTCAAAGCATGTGAGTCACCATAAGCTAACCAATGGAAATCAAGCTTGCTCACCAAGGCTTGATCTTGGCCTTTGATTCATCCAATGGCTTGGATGAAGCCAAGCAAGGTGCCCACCTTGCACCTCACTTAATGTTTACGGCCAAGAGGCCTTAGGAGACCAAAATTACCTTTCTCCTTCATCACTTTTTCTCTTCTCTCTCATCAAAACCCTAGCCACCATTCTTGTCCATTTTCTTCACCATTTTCGGCCAAGACACTAACTATACCATCCAACCATCCAAAAATTTTTCTAACCAAGTTTCCTTAACCTAAACACTATTCTAAGAACCTTTGTAGTTGGGAGTTTCTTCAAATTCTTCCATCTAGGGCTTGGAAACCAACCTTGAAAGTTTTACCTAGAAGGTGAAATATCATATTTTTCTTTTCTCTCTTCTTTTTCAAAGTTCTAAGCCATGATTTTTCCATGGTTTAGCTTCTTTTTCATGGTTAGTAACATGTAGATTTTGTTTGAGATTTCTAGGTATTTTTGGTGGTGAAAACCGTGACCTAGGAGGTGTGAAAGCAAGCCTTTTGTCTTCATTTAAGGTAAGAGGAAGACAATTCTTATCATCTCTTGATGGTGGTAAGAAGATGGAGCCATTTGTGATGTTTGTAGAATCCATAAGGATTCGGTGGTCATGTGTTAATTATGTGTGTATTTGTTAATTTTTGTGGTTGCTAGTAGTTTATGTGGTAATTGTTATTAGCTTTCTTGTTTGATGATTGTAATAATTTTGCATGTCTATTAGCTTTTGAAAGCATGTCTACAAGCTTTAATTTAGGTTGTATGTGTTAGAAAATATTTTTGCATGTGTTAGAAATATAATGCATGTGTTAGAATTGTATGATAAAGTATAGGATGTGAATAACATGTGTAAATTTGCATGAGTGTTCCAAAGAACACATTCACTAGCTCACGGCAATGACAAGTTTGGAGGACCAAAATGTTCTCTTGATTTTTCCTAAAGTGTAACTTAATTAACCTAGGAGAATCAAGAAAGTTTCTAATTGATTTGATCAAAGAAAATGCATTTAGAAATCAAATGGTAAAAACTTAGTATTTTGGGCCAACATGCCTAAAGGATTAAATTGACTATTGTTAACTATTTTCTAAAATGATTTAACGAACTTAGACAATATAATACATTTGATATGACTTAAAAGGTGAAAGACATTTTGGAAATCAAATGCAAAAGTTTTATGAAATTTGGCCAACATGCCACTATAGGTAATCATGATTTCTAAAACTTGATTCTAAACCTTTTTCAATTAAAAAGAAACAATACAAGTTAAGAAGAAATTTTCTATAATGATTTTTGAAGGAACCAATTGATTAGAAGTAAGTCTAAAGGGTTAAAAATTCATAATTTTATCATTAGGAAGGAAATACAAGAATGTTAAGAAATTTTCTAACATATAGCTCACTTTTGGTTTTGAAGCATGTTAGAGATTTCAAAAAGAATTAAATGAAATGGTTAAAAATTAGGTAAATGGAAATTTTATGGATAAATTAGGAAACCATTATTATGATATTCTAAACAAAATACTGTCAATTTTTAGTAAAAATGAACCAATAAGATAGCAAAAATATCTAAAAGACAGTATGCGGTATGAAAAATTATTCTACGTAGTTTAAATGTACTAAGTACTATTTCTGTTTGTTTAAACAGTAATTTTAAAGGCATTCGAATAAGAAAATGATTTAAAAATCCTACGCGATTGAGAAAACGTATTAAAAATGCTACGCGATTTTAAAAAACAGAAAAATATCTTTACCCGATTTTTAAACGTTTGTAAAAACGACGAGATTTCAAAAACGCGATAAAATTTCTACGCGATTGACCGTTACTATATTTATTTTTATTTGTCGGGAAAATGTGAACCCGCATGTGCTTTTGAGGTTATTTCATTTGTCGGGAAAAAGTGAACTGCATGTGCTTTTTGCCATTGAGGGCATATTTTTATCTTGAGGGCATTTTGTAATTTCATATATTTGGAATTATGTTTTGTCTTTATACCAATTTTTGGTGTTTTGGTTGACGAGACGAATCACATCGTGTTGTCGATGCGATAAACGTAGTGTGGTTCATTGTTCTAATGAACTTGGAGACTTTAGTGTACGGGATCCCACATGTGGACAGTTGGTAGCTCCGCTGGGCCGTGGTAAACCGATAGCACACTAATATACTCGACATTCACTATATTTAATCGAGGTTTGTAAAGTCTAGTAGTACATTGCCTATAGTGCCACAACGGGAGACCGTGAACTATACTACGCCTGGATGGTGGATTCCCTGTCGTAGGCTATTGACGCAATGTGTGACCGCGTAATAGTTGGTTGGGCAGCCGTGGTACTAATAGATTTTGCAAGTCATTCTCTCTGATATCTGTTTGGGTTTAGCTCCATGGAGTAGGGTTGTGTTTTGGTGTATTTGATTATATCTTGGATAATATTCCATTTTCTCTATTTATCTTTATCTGGTAATATCTTGGATGTTTTTACATTTTCTCTATTTATATTTATCTGATAATTCTTATGTTAGTTGTCCATTTCTTATCTTATATTATCTGTGAGATTGATTTATCTATGTGGTTTTCTTTATTTGTGTTATATCCGTGATGTTCTGAAACACTAGGATATCTAATATGTACTCTATTCCATTATTATTACTTGTTATAGTTTTTTTTTTTGTATTGTATGAACCGTATAGTTGTTATTTGTCGTCTTCTTATTGGCCATGTTGTGATGATTTTATGTTGTCTTACCTCTTTATTGTATGTGTCTCTTGTCTATTTATTTTATGCGATAAAGAGTTTGAAGAGGAAGAAGAGGAACAACCTCTTGAGATCGTGTACCATGAGGAAGAGGAAGGTCACAAGCCGACGATCGCTTTACGATCAAGAACCATCCGATCATCCATATCCTCTGGATTGATTGTGAGGATGGCGACGCCTTGGATTTTTGGGATTCATAGAGCTAGTATTTCATGGAGGTTCTCGGCGTGGCATTTACGAGGCGATCGTGATTACGTTACATATGCGGGACGTGTGACCGTGATTCTACGTCATCGGTTTGATGGAGATCCGATTATGACTACGACGTTATTTCGCACTTAGAGTTACCCTTATCCATTAGGCGTTATTGGGGTGCTTTGAAAACCCGAGCCTAGTGAGATAAGCATCATATCGACCGCGCGATCCCGTTATCGCCGTGTGTCGAGACATCCGGATATCTATCTCCCGATGATCATTTTCAGTGAGAGTGATCCATCCGAGGATTAGATAACCATGATGTTTTTTTTGGGCGTCACAAAGATATGTACGTATATATTAACTCTTTTATTGCTTTCTTTCTTGTTTTTGTTTAAATAGTTGTAGTCTTAGTTGTAAATTATTTGTACAGTTTATAACTTAATCATATGTATATTATTAGTGATGATGTTTTTTTTTTATTTCGTATTTTTCGCATTATCTTTTTATTACATATTTCTGTCTATCGGAATTATTTTACAACCCGTAATAATATTTAACAAATGTTTCACAACTTGGGTAGATTTTATTTCTATTTCTTTTATTTTCTTTTATGTGTGACATCCTCCAAAGGGGTGTTACATTAGTTGGTATCAGAGCCCAAGTTAGAGTCTTTTGGGATTGTGGTTGGGTCTGTTTTTGTTTGTGCTGTGTGATTCTCTGTGATCTTTGTGATTTATATCTTTTCGAAAATATCTAGAAGGATGTATCTAACTTTGTTTTGTTATGTTTGAAGAAAGAAGATGGCTGGTAGAGGTAGAGGACGTGCTAACGTAAATCGTGATGAGGACCCGATGTTGGTTGCTGCTGAGGCTATGCGGCAGATGGCTGAAGTGATTACTCAAACAAAATTTGAGAGCAGCCCAACAAAGAAGATGCTACGGTGATGCCCTAAATTTATCTGAATTTAGGCGCCATAATCCGCCACAATTTAGAGGCGAGGTGGATCCGGAGAAAGCGAGTCAGTGGATGCAAGATTTAGAGAGAATCTTTGAGGGGATGAGATGTACAGATGAAAAGAAAGTAACTTATGCTGTTTTCATGCTGAGAGGAGATGCAGAACATTGGTGGAGAGGAATCCGCCGAGTATTGCAAGCTGAAGGGACTGAGATCACCTGGGAAGTATTTTCTAATACTTTTCTGGATAAGTATTTTCCTGCAAGTGCTAGGCATGCCAAGGAAATGGAATTTCTTGGTTTGCGACAGGGGAATATGACGGTGAATGAGTATGCCACAAAATTTGAGAATTTGTCTCAATTCTCAGATTATGCTCAGACACGACAAGATGATGTGTGGAGATGCAGGAAGTTTGAATCAGGTTTAAGGGTGGAACTGAAACGAGGAGTGGTATCTTTGAGGATGACTCAGTTTCATGCTTTGGTGGATGCTTGTGCTCGACTTGAGGAGTTGGAGCCATCTAGAGATCGAGGAATCGAATTTTGGACCGACAAGGTTCCGAGAGAGGTGGAGGTAGTAATGCAAATCGGTTTCGGCGTAAGCCGTATACCAGCCAACAGAAGTCAATCTCAACGACCATCGTTAGTGGAGGTGCAAGTGGTAGTGGAGCTGGATGAGAGGGTGGCATTTACGCCAACATGTTTTAAGTGCGGGAAGAAAGGTCATATTTCTCCCGAGTGTACGATTAAAGGTACAGCTTTGTTTCAATTGTAAGCAACCTGGGCACATATCAAAGGATTGTCCACAACCAGAGAGAAAACCTGCTGTTCGGTATGTTAAAGCTAATCAGCAGAAATCTAGAAGTACTCAACCGAGATCTGGAGGACGAGTGTATACAATGATGGGATCTGAGATTTCTAAGTCGATGATCTTATTCAAGGAGAAGGAGACATTGGAGGTAATCTTTCGACCGTATTGTATGATCTCGGAGCTACACATTCCTTTATTGCATATGATTGTGTAGAAAGGTTGAAGTTACCTATGTCTTCTCTCGAATGTTATGTTGAATGTATCTACGCCTAACCGCTAAACCTGTAGTTACTTCTAAGATCTGTTTGGATTGTCCTATTGTTGTGAAGGGCCGTTTGTTTTTGGTCGATTTGATTTGTTTGCCTCTCATTGAGATAGATGTAATCTTAGGGATGGACTGGTTATGTTCTAACCATATCCTCATAGATTGTGCAAAGAAAACTATAGTTTTTCCTAAGGAAGAAGAGTCTGGATTCTTAACTCGCCGTTAAGGTCAAGTCTTTGTTGAGAAATAGAGCGCAGGATATCCGGTATTGTCTTCTCTAGAAGTTAAGAATGAGAAGGATGTGAATACTATTCCCGTTGTCAACGATTTTCGGATGTTTTTCCGAAGATGTACTGGTTTACCGCCCGAGCGGGAGATCGAGTTTTCAATTGATTTAGTACACGGAACAGTCCTATCTCAATCGCACCGTATCGTATGTCGCCAAAGTGGAATTGGAAGAGCCGAAAAGCAATTGGTGGAACCGTTGGAGAAAGAATTTGTACGACCTAGCGTTTCCCCATGGGGTGCACCAAGTACTTTTGGTCAAGAAGAAGGATGGAACGTCACGACTTTGTGTGGACTATCGGCGAGTTGAACAAGGTGACTATCAAGAATAAATATCCGCTTCCAAGAATCGACGATTTGATGGATCAATTGAGAGAGGAGCTGTGATATTTTCCAAGATAGATCTACGATCGAGGTTATCACCAGATTCGTGTAAGAGGGGAAGACGTGCCGAAAACTGCTTTTCGAACTCGTTATGGACATTATGAGTATCAGGTAATGCCATTCGGGGTGACGAATGCTCCTGCCATATTTATGGATTATATGAACAGGTTATTTCGTCCATATCTAGACAGATTTGTCGTTGTCTTTATCGATGACATTCTGATCTATTCTCAATCGAAGGAAGAGCATGCTGAACATCTGAGTGTTGTTCTTCAGATTTTGAGGGAGAAGCAGTTGTATGCGAAATTGGCTAAGTGTGAGTTCTGGTTGGAAGAAGTCCAATTTCTTGGTCACGTAATTTCTAAAGAAGGTATTGCGGTGGACCCATCGAAAGTGGAGACTGTTTTGCAGTGGGAGAGACCTAAGACATTAACAGAAGTTCGAAGTTTTGTTGGACTTGCTGGTTATTATCGGAGATTTATCGAAGGTTTTTCCAAGATTGCTGGACCACTTACACAACTGACGAGGAAAAGTCAAGCTTTTGAATGGACGGAAGAGCGTGAAGCCAGTTTTCAAGAGTTGAAGAAGAGGTTAACAACTGCACCGGTGTTGATCCTACCAGATTCGACGAAATCTTTCGATGTGTATTGTGACGCTTCTTATCAAGGACTAGGATGCGTGTTGATGCAAGACCGGAATGTGGTGGCATATGCTTCTCGACAATTGAAGGTTCATGAGAAGAATTATCCTACGCATGATTTGGAATTGGTTGCGGTAGTTTTTGCTTTGAAGATATGGAGACACTTTCTCTATGGAGCAACGTTCAACATCTTCAGTGATCACAAGAGTTTGAAGTACTTGTACGACCAGAAGGAGCTGAATATGAGGCAGCGAAGATGGTTAGAATTTCTGAACGATTACGATTTTCAGCTTTTGTACCACCCTGGTAAGGCAAATGTGGTGGCCGATGCCTTGAGCAGGAAGATTATTAGTGTTTCTGCGCTAATGATCAAAGAAAAGGAGCTCATTGAACAATTTAGAGATGAGTGGTCATTTGTTGAGTTGAAACCGGGGAAGATCTGTATTAGCATGGTTACTATCTCGAGCGAGCTGATGGAAGACATAAAGGAAAAGCAAAATGCCGATAAATTTTTGCAAGGAATAAAGGAGCAAATGAAACAAGGCGAGACACTAGAGTTCAAGGAAGGAACTGATGGAATTCGAGATTTCGGGGTAGAGTCTCGTGTTCCTCGTAACCGAGAACTGAGAAGATATATTGTGAAACATGCCCATACTAGTCTATTGAGTATGCATCCAGGTATAACAAAGATGTATCAAGACTTGAAAAAGTTATTCTGGTGGCATGGAATGAAGGGTGATGTGGTTAGATGCGTGTCAACTTGCCTAGTTTGTCAAAAATCGAAAGTTGAACACCAAAGACCAGTTGGGATGTTACAACCATTATCGATTCCAGAATGGAAATGGGACAGCATTTCTATGGATTTCGTTACTGGTTTGCCGAAGACAAAGAAAGGTCATGATGCAATATGGGTTATAGTTGATAGACTTACAAAATCGGCTCATTTCTTACCAATTAATATCAAATATTCATTGGAAAGATTAACCCAGTTGTACATTAGTGAAATTGTCAGACTACATGGTGTACCGACAAGTATAATTTCTGATCGTGATCCGAGGTTTACGTCAAGATTTTGGCGAAGTCTACAAGAAGCTATGGGAACTAAGTTACGACTGAGTTCAGCGTATCATCCGCAGACTGACGGTCAGACGAGAGAACTATACAGTCCTTGGAAGATTTGTTGCGGGCTTGTGTTTTGGAACAACGGGGAAGTTGGGATGAATTTTTATCTTTGATAGAATTCACCTACAACAATAGTTTTCACGCAAGCATCGGAATGGCACCTTATGAGGCATTGTATGGAAGACGATGTCGAACGCCACTATCTTTGGTATCAAGATGAGGAGAGTATGACTGTTGGACCGGAACTTGTACAACAGACTACGGATAAAGTCAAGATGATACAAGAAAAGATGAGGACGGCGCAAAGCAGACAAAAGAGTTACGCGGACACACGAAGACGACCTCTTGAGTTTGAGGAGGGTGAGCATGTGTTTCTGAGAGTTACTCCTACGACTGGTGTCGGAAGAGTGATTAAATCTAAGAAGCTTACTCCTAAATTCATTGGACCATATCAGATTATCCGACGTATTGGTCCTGTAGCATATCAGATTGCTTTGCCGCCTTTTCTATCCAATTTGCATGACGTGTTTCATGTGTCTCAGTTACGGAAGTATATACCAGATCCGACACATGTTATACAGCCAGATGACGTGCAGTTAAAGGAGAATTTGACTTACGAAACTTTACCTGTCAGGATAGAGGACAGAAAGGTAAAGCAGCTTCGAGGGAAGATGATCGAGCTAGTAAAGGTCATATGGAATGATATGACGGGTGAGGCTACTTGGGAACTAGAAGATAAAATGAAGGATCAATATCCTCATTTGTTTTGATGAACAACGAATTTCGAAGACGAAATTTTTATTTGCTGGGGAGAGTTGTAACGCCCCAATTTTTAGAAAATATTCTGAATGTACTGTTTTCTGTTTTTCATGCTTTTGTATGAATGACCGTTGTGTCCCTATTTTTCTGTTCTCGATTTTTGTATGAAAACAATTACGATAATACAGGCTCAAATTTTATTTGATCGTTTTACGTAGTTTGCTTCGAGACGGTAAAATAAAAATTTTTCTGAGCTACTGTATTAATTTTTCTGAAAGATATACAGCTATATAATACTGCTGGATATTTTATTTGAACGTTTTGGACGATTACCTACGTTGTGGGAAAAAATGGGAAAATGACCGTTACGTCCCAAACGTACTGTTTTCGCTGTTTTTGTCTGTTTTTAATTGTTTTCTTCTTGATTTAATGCCTGAAAATACTGTCTGTGATTTTATATGGACTTTTTGTGTGATTTGCTCTGAGGCAGGAAAATAATATTTTCCGGGCCGGGGAAAATCTTATTTTATTATTTAGAATTGGGGGATCTTACTTAACCCGATTCTGAATGAGACTAAAAATAATCTTTTAATTTTTAGGATTTAATCACAAATAAAATAATTTTATATTATTATAATATTATTTTATTAGTCAAGATAATTTAGTGACAAAGTGGACCCAGGAAATATTTTGCGAGACCCACAATTAGCGTAAGCAG
This sequence comes from Ormosia emarginata, assembly GCA_029884605.1. NCBI lineage: Eukaryota > Viridiplantae > Streptophyta > Magnoliopsida > Fabales > Fabaceae > Ormosia > Ormosia emarginata. The sequence goes on from JAQQTP010000088.1 coordinate 40,797,025, forward strand.
TTAGATCGGTAGCTTAATTAATCACCGTAAGTTCGTAGAACTTTTCAACAGCCGACACCTAGTGACTCCAGCAGAAAATTAAATACACTGTGTGACTCAGCATGTGAGTCACCATAAGCTAACCAATGGAAATCAAGCTTGCTCACCAAGGCTTGATCTTGGCCTTTGATTCATCCAATGGCTTGGATGAAGCCAAGCAAGGTGCCCACCTTGCACCTCACTTAATGTTTACGGCCAAGAGGCCTTAGGAGACCAAAATTACCTTTCTCCTTCATCACTTTTCTCTCTTCTCTCTCATCAAAACCCTAGCCACCATTCTTGTCCATTTTCTTCACCATTTTCGGCCAAGACACTAACTATACCATCCAACCATCCAAAAATTTTTCTAACCAAGTTTCCTTAACCTAAACACTATTCTAAGAACCTTTGTAGTTGGGAGTTTCTTCAAATTCTTCCATCTAGGGCTTGGAAACCAACCTTGAAAGTTTTACCTAGAAGGTGAAATATCATATTTTTCTTTTCTCTCTTCTTTTTCAAAGTTCTAAGCCATGATTTTTCCATGGTTTAGCTTCTTTTTCATGGTTAGTAACATGTAGATTTTGTTTGAGATTTCTAGGTATTTTTGGTGGTGAAAACCGTGACCTAGGAGTGTGAAAGCAAGCCTTTTGTCTTCATTTAAGGTAAGAGGAAGACAATTCTTATCATCTCTTGATGGTGGTAAGAAGATGGAGCCATTTGTGATGTTTGTAGAATCCATAAGGATTCGGTGGTCATGTGTTAATTATGTGTGTATTTGTTAATTTTTGTGGTTGCTAGTAGTTTATGTGGTAATTGTTATTAGCTTTCTTGTTTGATGATTGTAATAATTTTGCATGTCTATTAGCTTTTGAAAGCATGTCTACAAGCTTTAATTTAGGTTGTATGTGTTAGAAAATATTTTTGCATGTGTTAGAAATATAATGCATGTGTTAGAATTGTATGATAAAGTATAGGATGTGAATAACATGTGTAAATTTGCATGAGTGTTCCAAAGAACACATTCACTAGCTCACGGCAATGACAAGTTTGGAGGACCAAAATGTTCTCTTGATTTTTCCTAAAGTGTAACTTAATTAACCTAGGAGAATCAAGAAAGTTTCTAATTGATTTGATCAAAGAAAATGCATTTAGAAATCAAATGGTAAAAACTTAGTATTTTGGGCCAACATGCCTAAAGGATTAAATTGACTATTGTTAACTATTTTCTAAAATGATTTAACGAACTTAGACAATATAATACATTTGATATGACTTAAAAGGTGAAAGACATTTTGGAAATCAAATGCAAAAGTTTTATGAAATTTGGCCAACATGCCACTATAGGTAATCATGATTTCTAAAACTTGATTCTAAACCTTTTTCAATTAAAAAGAAACAATACAAGTTAAGAAGAAATTTTCTATAATGATTTTTGAAGGAACCAATTGATTAGAAGTAAGTCTAAAGGGTTAAAAATTCATAATTTTATCATTAGGAAGGAAATACAAGAATGTTAAGAAATTTTCTAACATATAGCTCACTTTTGGTTTTGAAGCATGTTAGAGATTTCAAAAAGAATTAAATGAAATGGTTAAAAATTAGGTAAATGGAAATTTTATGGATAAATTAGGAAACCATTATTATGATATTCTAAACAAAATACTGTCAATTTTTAGTAAAAATGAACCAATAAGATAGCAAAAATATCTAAAAGACAAGATGCGGTATGAAAAATTATTCTACGTAGTTTAAATGTACTAAGTACTATTTACGTTTGTTTAAACAAGTAATTTTAAAGGCATTCGAATAAGAAAATGATTTAAAAATCCTACGCGATTGAGAAAACGTATTAAAAATGCTACGCGATTTTAAAAAAGAAAAATATCTTTACCCGATTTTTAAACGTTTGTAAAAACGACGAGATTTCAAAAACGCGATAAAATTTCTACGCGATTGACCGTTACTATATTTATTTTTTGCTGTCGGGAAAATGTGAACCCGTACAGGCTTTTGAGGTTATTTTAGTTGTCGGGAAAAAGTGAACCCGCATGTGCTTTTTGCCATTGAGGGCATATTTTTATCTTGAGGGCATTTTCGTAATTTCATATATTTGAAATTATGTTTTGTCTTTATACCAATTTTTGGTGTTTTGGTTGACGAGACGAATCACATCGTGTTGTCGATGCGATAAACGTAGTGTGGTTCATTGTTCTAATGAACTTGGAGACTTTAGTGTACGGGATCCCACATGTGGACAGTTGGTAGCTCCGTTGGGCCGTGGTAAACCGATAGCACACTAATGTACTCGACATTCACTATATTTAATCGAGGTTTGTAAAGTCTAGTAGTACATTGCCTATAGTGCCACAACGGAGACCGTGAACTATACTACGCTGGATGGTGGATTCAGTGCCGTAGGCTATTGACGCAACGTGTGACCGCGTAATAGTTGGTGGGGGCAGCCGTGGTACTAATAGATTTTGCAAGTCATTCTCTCTGATATCTGTTTGGGTTTAGCTCCATGGAGTAGGGTTGTGTTTTGGTGTATTTGATTATATCTTGGATAATATTCCATTTTCTCTATTTATCTTTATCTAGTAATATCTTGGATGTTTTTACATTTTCTCTATTTATATTTATTTGATAATTCTTATGTTAGTTGTCCATTTCTTATCTTATATTATCTGTGAGATTGATTTATCTATGTGGTTTTCTTTTATTTGTGTTATATCCGTGATGTTCGAAACACTAGGATATCTAATATGTACTCTATTCCATTATTATTATTGTTATAGTTTTTTTTTGTATTGTATGAACTGTATAGTTGTTATTTGTCGTCTTCTTATTGGCCATGTTGTGATGATTTTATGTTGTCTTACCTCTTTATTGTATGTGTCTCTTGTCTATTTATTTTATGCGGTAAAGAGTTTGAAGAGGAAGAAGAGGAATAGCCTCTTGAGATCGTGTACCCTGAGGAAGAGGAAGGTCAGCAAGCCGACGATCAGTTTTACGATCAAGAACCATCCGATCATCCATATCCTCTGGATTGATTGTGAGGGATGGCGACGCCAGGATTTTTGGGATTCATAGAGCTAGTATTTCATGGAGGTTCTCTGGCGTGGCATTTATGAGGCGATCGTGATTCTGTTACATATGCAGGACGTGTGACCGTGATTCTACGTCATCAGTTTGATGGAGATCCGATTATGACTACGACGTTATTTCTGCACTTAGAGTTACCCTTATCCATTAGGCGTTATTGGGGTGCTGAAAACCCTGAGCCTAGTGAGATAAGCATCGTATCGACTGCGCGATCCCGTTATCGCCGTGTGTCGAGACATCCGGATATCTATCTCCCGATGATCATTTTCAGCCGAGAGTGATCCATCCGAGGATTAGATAACCATGATGTTTTTTTTGGGCGCACAACGTATGTACGTATATATTAACTCTTTTATTGCTTTCTTTTCTTGTTTTTGTTTAAATAGTTGTAGTCTTAGTTGTAAATTATTTGTACAGTTTATAACTTAATCATATGTATATTATTAGTGATGATGTTTTTTTTTTATTTCGTATTTTTCGCATTATCTTTTTATTACATATTTCTGTCTATCAAGAATTATTTTACAACCCGTAATAATATTTAACAAATGTTTCACAACTTGGGTAGATTTTATTTCTATTTCTTTTATTTTCTTTTATGTGTGACATCCTCCAAAGGGGTGTTACATTTAACAACTTTGTCTTGGATATCCTATTTATAGCCACTTGGTCATGAGCCCTAGGGTCCTTAAACCTCAAAATTTTCATTCTCATCAACAAGATTCCAACATACTTCAGTCATCGAAATTTCTACTCAACCAAGATTATGCAAAACATTAAGCCATAAAATCATATAAGGCAAAAACCATAAAAATCACCAAAATAACATACAACTAAGTGAATAACCCACACATGGATTCTTCACTACAACATGCAATTTCTTCCTCACCACTATGATAGGTTGATGAGAGCAATCTCCCTCTTACCTTAGATGATGACCAAAGACTCCTTGGGTTCCTTCTTGAATCAACTTCCTCTTCCAAAGTGCTCTTGAAAAATGAAAATGACATACAAAAAGAATCAACATCCAAGGCTTGGAAAAAGAATGACCATGGATGAAAATCATGGTCTTAGAAATTCAAAATGAAAAGAGAAGATGAAGATGGAGGAATTTCACCTCAAGAGTTTTCAAAACCCTAGCTTAGAGAAATGCTTGAAAAAGGATGAACAAGGTCAAGATCATAACACCAAAGTGTCTTCAAATAAGTTTGGATTCAAGAAATGTGGTTGGTTGAAATTAAAGAAGAGTGGAGAGTGGGTTTATGGGTGGTGGCCGTGAGCTAGGTGGAGAAAAAATGAGAGAAAAAGTGAGAGAGAAAGGTGAGAGCTTTTTGGTTCAAAGGTGAAATGAAAATGATAGAAAATGAATTAGTTAAGTGGAAGCTTACTCTAGAAGCTCCCTTTGGTGCCTTGGCCATGGGTTCTCTAGGAGAGATGGAGACAAGCTTCTCCAATAAGCTTGTCACAAAGCTTCCTTAGGAAGCTTTCTTCCTATTGGTTCAAAAAGAAAAGTGGGCCCATGGTGATGTCATAAAAGGTGAGGTCACATGGGTGATGTCATCAAGAGAAGCCTTTAGAAAAAGGTGACTAGACTTATATCTAGAAGCATCTACTAAAAGCTATTATCCAATGGACAAAAATTACAGTTAACAAAATCATTATTTATTGTCCAATGGGTAATAGAACATACCCTAATTTTATTTGTCAGATAAAATCTCAGATAATGAAAACTTCGAAAATAGTCTCCGATTTTGGGTTTAGTAAGCTTCCATGGCCCCGATTCAATAGTCCAAAATTTTCCAAAAATAATATTAAAATAATCAAAATAAGCCAAATAATTCACTAAAATCATAAAAATCATAAATAACTGAAAAATAAGAAAAGAAGAAAAGAATTGGGATGTTACAACTCTCCCCTTCTAAAAAGAATTTTGTCCTCGAAATTCATCATACCTTAGAACAAGTGCGGGTATTGTTCTTTCATCTTGTCCTCTGGTTCCCATGTTGTATCTCTAGATACATCATTGATGAACCTGCAAAACTTACAATTTTTACGGTTCATTGTGTGTGTTTTTCATTCTTTTTAATCTTTTTAATTGGGTTTGTTCTTGAGTTTTGTTATATTTTTAGTATTTTAAATTGTGTTGTAATTATGTATTTTTATGTATTTTTACTAGGTAAATGCAAAGGATCGAAGAATGGATGTGATTGCATAAAAGATTTTCTAAAAAAAAAAAAAAAAAAAGATCAGTCTTGTAGCATCTTGTAGCACGACGTCGCATGACATCGGCATGACGCAAGCAAATCTTGTAGCACTCGTAGTATCACGATATTCTTTCGTGAGCCATCACCGTAGCGCCATCGTAGCACTCGTAGCATCACGTGAAAATTCTTGTGCAAGTTCCTGTGCAGATGCATAGTAACCTCAAAAACTTCTATAAATAGGGGCGCCGGGGGAGAGAAACTTACTCTCTCTCTGTTGTTCGGTTTTCAGTTCTGTTCTTTTTATTTTCTTTTATTTTCTTCTTTCTCATGTGTAATTAATTTTCATCTAGCTTGGTTGAAAGAGTGAAACTTTTAATAATAAATTGAGGTTAGATTTATTTCTTTCTTGTGCTTTAAATGATATATTTTTATGTGACTTTTATATGTATTATATGTTGTTTCCAATTAATTTAAATATTATTCTTGTATAATGAATATCTTGATCCATTGTAGACAATAGGATTGGCACATTGGATGCTTTTGATGATTTACAAGTATTAGTCAATAATTATTGGAATCATAATATAATTACATGAATAAACTTTGAATGCTAAATCTTCCGATTGGAATTTTCAATATGCATAATTTCAATTGAGTTATAAAATGAAATAATTTTATTCTTAATTTATTATTAAGAGTGAATCTCCTAACCCAAGCAAATCTTTTTCATTGTGAACAACTTAAATCATCTTAAATTTTGTGACAAATACTCTCTTTACCTCAATTAATTAGTTTCCTTCATCAATTCCTGTGGATCGACTCGGACTCCCGAGACTTTATTACTTGAGACAACCTACACTTGGGTTAAAACATTTAATTATAATTAAATCCCATCAAGTTTTTGGCGCCGTTTCTGGGACTTGATTTGAATTTCTAATATATTGAGGTTCTCTTTCTCGTAAATAAACTTCATCGGTATATTCTTCCTCTACTCTTTTCAATTTTTATTTATTTATTTACTAATATACTAACTAGTATTATTATATATATATATATTTTATATATATAAATAGTAAATAGTAAATAGTAACGTAAATAGTAAAAAAATAAATAAAAAAATAAAAAATAAAAAAAAATAATAATAAAAAAATTTAACCTTTTGTATATATTAACTCAGTGGGGTTAATTCTCCCTTTTATTTTACTGTAATTTACTTTTCTGCAATTTTTTTTTTATTTGGTGGCTGGTTAATTACCCCATCCTTTTTACTATTTAACGGCAGGTGTATATCGCCTTTTTTTATTTATTTATTTTACGTAATCTAACTTTTAATTTCTGCAATCTAACTTTTAATTTTCGTCATTTATATTTTTCTCGCAATCTAACTTATCTAACTTTTAAATTTGTCATTTATTTTTCTCAATCTAACTTATCTAACTTTTAAATTGTCATTTATTTTTCTCGCAATCTAACTTTTAAATTCTGTCATTTTTATTTTTTTACTTTTGGGTAGTTGGTTTATACCACATCCTACTTAATATTTAACGGCCGGTGTATACCGCCTACTTGTATATTATTTTTATTTTTATTTTTATTTTATGTCACTTATTTATGCTTAACTGGTATCGTGATTCAAATTCTGGACGTTTGATTAAAATTAATCCAAGTCATTTATATATTGATTTATTTGAATCACAATCACACACAATTAACACAATGGCTGAATTTGAAGGTGCACATGTTGAACATGATAATCAAACACAACGAGCTGAAAATGAAAGTATACATGATGAACAAGGAAATCAACCATTGAGAACTATGCGTGCATATTTGCAACCACCACGAAATTCTAGTCCATCATGTTTTATCTTTCCACTTAATGCTAATAATTTTAGATTTAAGCCAGGTATGATTTCTTTACTTGTCAATTTTCATGGTTTAGAAAATGAAAGCCCATATTTACATCTAAAAGAATTTGAAGAAGTTTGTATGGCTTTCAATGATCAAAATTGCACTGAAGAAATTGTTAAGCTTAAATTGTTTCCTTTTTCTTTGAAAGATAAGGCAAAAACTTGGCTTAATGCTTTGAAACCAAGATCAATTGGCACATGGCAAGAAATGCAAAGTGAATTTTTAAAGAAATTTTTTCCAACACATAAAACTAATGCTTTGAAAAGACAAATCCAAAATTTTTCCCAAAATTCAAATGAAGCATATTTTCAAAGTTGGGAACGTTTTAAAGATTTGTTAAATTCTTGCCCACATCATGGTTTTGAAAAATGGCGAACTATAAGCTTCTTTTATGAAGGTTTAACACCCGAAACTAAACAAAACGATGTGTAATGGTGAATTTCTTGATAAAGAACCCGAAGATGCTTTAGATTATTTAAATCATTTGGCTGAAAATTCTCAATCTTGGCATGAAATTAATCCTTCTGAAAATTCAATTAGATATAACCTTGCAAATGTTGGAAAAGGAAAATACCATCTTAGTCAAGAAGAAGATTTAAATGCAAGGTATGCTAGTTTGGCTAGAAGGATTGAAGCTATGGAATTAAGAAAAGCAAAAGAAATCAAATCTGTGCAAAATGAAGAAATTTGTGGTATTTGTGATGACTTAGGACACTCAACACACGAATGTCCTAACATTCCTGTTTTTAAAGAAGTTGTGCATGAGCAAGTAAATGCAATGAATAATTTTAAAAAGCCACTCACCTCTTCTTTTTCAAATTCTTACAATCCAGGATGGAAAAATCATCCTAACTCAAATTTGGAGGAGGAACAATACTACCACAATTCATGCAACCACCACCTCCTCGGTACAACAAGACTCTCAAAATTTTCAAGGATATGCACCTTATAGGAAAAACCTAGAAGAAACACTGCATACATTCATAGAAAAACAAGAAGCCATTAATAAACAAACCAATCAAACCATGATTGACATAAAAGAAACTCTTTCCAAACTTACCTCTGCACTCACCATTCACGAGAAAGGAAAATTTCCTTCTCAACCTCAACCAAATCCCAAAGGTCAATATAGTCTAAATGAGGGTAGTTCAGAAAACCAACAAATAAATCAAGTCAATTCTGTGATAACTCTTAGGAGTGGAAAGGTTGTTGAAAAACAAATCCCTGAAACTTGTGAGAAAGAAGATGAACTAATTCCTCAAGAAAATCAAGAAGTTGACCAAAATGAGACTAAATTCTCGCTTTCACCCCCATTTCCTCAAGCATTGAATAATCCAAAGAAATTGGACAATAACACTGGAATTTTTGAAATTTTGAAACAAGTGAAAGTCAATATTCCTTTGTTAGATGTTATCAAACAGATTCCTTCTTATGCCAAATATTTGAAAGACTTGTGCACTGTTAAAAGGAAATTAAATGTGAAAAAGAAAGCATTTTTGGTGAGCAATGTAAGCTTCATTTTTCAGAATAATAATGCGTTGAAATACAAAGACCCTGGTTGTCCTACAGTTTCATGCATTATTGGAGAACATAAAATTGAAAAAGCTTTACTTGATCTTGGTGCTAGTGTCAATTTGCTTCCATATTCAGTTTATCAGCAACTCAACTTGGGTGAGTTAAAACCAACTTCTGTAACTCTTCTACTTGCAGATAGATCAATTAAAATTCCAAGAGGAATAGTGGAAGATGTGTTGGTTCAAGTTGATAAATTCATATATCCTGTGGATTTTATTGTCTTGGATACTGAACCTATAGTTGATAGTTGCAAGTCAATTCCTGTTATTTTAGGCCGTCCATTTTTAGCAACATCTAATGCTTTGATAAATTGCAGAAATGGAGTGGTGAAGCTAACATTTGGAAACATGACACTGGATCTCAATGTTTTTAACATGTGCAAGCAACCACAGGAAGACCTTGATGAAAATGAGGAAGTTGAAGGAATTGAAACCATTGTAAATGATCATCTTCTAAAAGGGAGTTCTTCTGACCCATTAGAAGTTTGTTTAATTAATTCATTTGATTCAGGTACGCAAGTAGATGGTGATATTTCTGAAATATGTTCTTTGCTTGATTGTACACAAGCAATGGAATACAAAAGATGGAAGTCGAGATTCGAAGAGTTACAACCTATGAATGATAATATTCATGAAAAATTACCCACACTGGAACTAAAGTCATTACCTTCGGGGTTGAAGTACACATTTTTGGGAGAAAACCAAAGCTTTCCAGTAGTAATTTCATCAGTCCTTACTGAAGAACAAGAAGGTATGTTGATAGAAGTACTTAAAAGGCATAAAAGTGCAATTGGATGGACATTAACAGATATAAAAGGCATTAATCCATTGATTTGTACACATAGAATACATTTAGAGGATAATGCTAAAACATCACAACAACCTCAAAGAAGATTAAATCCACACATGAAAGAGGTAGTTAGGGCTGAAGTTCTTAAATTACTTGATGTTGGAATTATTTATCCTATTTCTGATAGTCAGTGGGTAAGCCCTACACAAGTTGTGCCTAAGAAATTAGGAATAACAGTGGTTGAAAATGAAAAAGGTGAGTTAATACCTACGCGAGTTTCATCTAGTTGGCGTATGTGTATTGATTTTAGAAAATTGAATGCAGCCACTAGGAAAGATCATTTCCCTTACCATTTCTTGATCAAATTCTAGAAAGAGTAGCGGGACATCCCTACTATTGTTTTCTTGATGGTTATTCGGGATATAATCAAATACCAATTGCATTAGAGGATCAAGAAAAGACTACTTTTACATGCCCCTTTGGCACTTTTGCATATAGAAGAATGCCTTTTGGTCTTTGCAACGCTCCGGCAACTTTTCAAAGATGCATGCTAAGTATTTTTAGTGACATGATTGAGCATTATTTAGAGGTTTTCATGGATGATCGACAGTCTTTGGAAATTCTTTTGAAAATTGTCTTGATAATTTGGATAAAGTTCTTAAAAGATGTGAAGAAAAAGGATTTGTTTTAAATTGGGAAAAATGTCATTACATGGTTACCTCGGGAATCGTGTTAGGTAATGTGATATCTTGAAGGAATTAAAGTTGATAAGGCCAAAGTTGAATTAATTGCTCATTTGCCTTCCCCAAAAACAGTCAGAGAAGTCCGTTCCTTTTTAGGACATGTAGGATTCTATCGAAGATTTATTAAGGACTTTAGTGTCATATCTAGACCATTATGCAATCTTCTGATAAAAGATGCAACATTTGATTGGACTCAAGAATGTCAAAAATCTTTTGAAAAATTAATTGGTCTTCTGACATCGGCTCCTATCATGCAACCTCCTGACTGGTCTTTGCCGTTTGAATTAATGTGTGATGCAAGTGATTTTGCTGTTGGCGCTGTTCTAGGCCAGAGAAAAGAAGGTAAACCTCATGTGATTTGTTACGCAAGTAGAACTTTAAATAGTGCACAAATGAATTACACCACTACTGAAAAAGTACTACTTGCTGTAATTTTTGCATTGGACAAATTTCGAGCTCATTTAATTGTTTCTTCTATTATTGTTTTTACTGATCATGCTGCTGTTAGATATTTAATGTCTAAGCAAGATGCCAAACCTAGGTTGATACGGTGGATCTTGTTGCTTCAAGAATTCAATATCACAATAAAAGATAAGAAATGAGCCAAAAATGTCGTCGCAGATCATTTGTCCAGACTTACAACAGGCTCATCTTTTGATAGCACACCTATCAATGATTCTTTTCCTGATGAGTTTTTATTTTCTGTCAATTCTACGCCTTGGTTTGCGAACATAGTTAATTATCTTGTAACAGGAAAGATGCCGCCTCAGTGGTCACTTCAAGACAGAAAAAAGTTTTTAACTGAGGTGAAAATTTTTTATTGGTATGACCCATATTTGTTCAAATATTCTCCTGATCAAATCTTTCGGAGATGTGTACCCGACAGTGAGGTAAGTAGTGTCATTAACTTTTGTCACTCAGCAGCATGTGGAGGTCATTTTTCTTCAAAGAAAACAGCTGCGAAAATCTTGCAGTGTGGATTTTATTGGCCCACTTTATTTAAAGATAGCCATAACTTTTGTAAAAATTGTGAAAATTGTCAAAAGTTGGGCTCAATTTCAAAAAGAAACATGATGCCTCTGAACCCCATCCTTGTCATTGAAATTTTTGATTGTTGGGGAATTGATTTCATGGGTCCATTTCCATCTTCATTTGGATTTGTGTATATTTTGGTTGCAATTGATTATGTCTCAAAATGGATTGAGGCGATTCCATGTCGACAAAATGATCATAAAACTGTTCTCAAATTTTTAAAAGAAAATATTTTAAGTCGTTTTGGAATCCCTCGAGCTATCATCAGTGATGGGGGAACACATTTTTGTAATAAACCATTTGAATCTTTAATGAAGAGATATGGTATTACCCATAAAGTTGCTACCCCTTATCACCCTCAGACAAGTGGACAAGTAGAATTAGCAAATAGGGAAATTAAACAAATTTTGGAAAAAACGGTTAACCCAAATCGTAAAGATTGGTCTTTAAGACTAAACGATGCACTTTGGGCTTATCGTACTGCTTTTAAAACATCTTTAGGCATGTCACCCTATCGGTTAGTCTATGGAAAACCTTGTCACTTGCCTGTAGAACTAGAGCATAAAGCATTTTGGGCCATTAAAGCTTTCAATTTAAATCTTGATGATGTTTGCAAGTTACGCAAATTGCAAATAAATGAACTTGAGGAATTGAGAAATGATGCATATGAAAACTCAAAAATTTACAAAGAAAGAACAAAAGCTTTTCATGACAAATATATTTTGAGAAAATCTTTTGAAATTGGCCAAAAAGTTCTACTTTATAATTCTCGTCTTCACTTATTCCCTGGGAAATTGAGATCTAGGTGGACTGGTCCTTTTATTGTCAAACATGTATATTCTTATGGAGCCGTAGATATTGAGAATCCTAGGAATGGTAATGTATCTAAGGTCAATGGACAAAGACTTAAACCATTTCTAGAAAATCAAGCTGCTGAGGTAGATTTCATTTCCCTTTCTGATCCTTGTTATGAGAAAAATTTATTCTAATTTTGTAGTTTTATTTTTGTTTTGCAGTTCTTTAGCTTCCGGTTAAATGGCGGATGACGGTACTCGTGACTCTCAAGTCGGTTTGCTCTCTTTCAGTTTCCCAAAATAACTGAATCCTTCTTCTCCTTTAAAATGGATGTCATTCTTTCAAACCTGAGAAAACATTTTCCTTCTCTCCCTCTAAATGCTCTGAAAAAAATTTACAAAGTTCGATGTGAAAGATTGAGATTGTTAATGCAAAAAGGTATGCCAGAAGATGTACGTTGGATAATCGAAGCAAAGGTCCGATTAGCAGGTGAGTCTTCAATTTCATTTGACTCTTACATGCCAGGTCTTGGTAGAAGTTCATATTCTAAAAGGAGAAGAGCAAAAAGATTACAAGTCTGTCACATATGTGGACGATGGAATTGTAACACGCGATGTCGTTCTTTGGGGATGGTTTCCAAAAACAGAGAAGATAAAATTTTCTTCATTAAGAATGGACTGAGTAAGGAGTCATTAGATGATATCTTATTGACTCTTGATACACATTCTTGTGGACTTGTGCATCGTGAACTTCTTAATTTGTGGAATCTCTTCAAGGATGAACAAAAGCAATATAGTCTGGGGAATCTGACTCTAAAAGACCCTGTTTGCCAATTTATAAGAAAATTGGATGGGAAACTTATCCTCGACTCATAGAAGGCATTTAAGCCGTTTACGGACGTGAAACTGAGGCGGATGTGAGCCATATCCACAACATGTACATATTTTCTTCTTCTTCTTCTTCTTCATGTAAAAAAAAAAAAAAAAAAAAAAAAAAAAAAAAAAGAAAAAAAAAAAAAAAAAAAAAAAAAAGAGAGAAAAAAAAAAAGAAAAGACAAAAAAAAAAAAAAGAAAAAAAAAAAAAAAAGAGGGAATACAACTTGGGTTTGGCTTTGGTAACACACAACGTGAATGGGGAAATGCATGCATCTTGATCCAGCCTTCTTATTTGGAAAACAAAGAAGGTAGATTGTATCCCACATGTGAGGCAAACACGGTCGTATTATGGTCACTTGTCCCTTTTGGGAGCCCTATGTTATGCTGGTCTTGAATGGGTCTAATACTGGTCAACAATGCTTTGGCACAAAGCCGAAAGAGCAGACTACCTCCATCCCAATCTCAAGTAAGTATACACCCATCTTTCATCATGTTTCTAATAACAAAAAAAAAAAACCAAAAAAAAAAATTAAATAAATAAAAAAATAAAATAAAATAATAGAGGGCGAAACTACGGTTGTACTTGATCTTTAATTAGATTAGGAGCCCCGGGCGGATGCCCGTCCTGTCATAGACTCAGGAGAAGACCTTCACACGCCAGTATATAAATAAAGTTCGTGTGCCATGCTCTGTAGAGAGCCGTGTGCTACATTCCCAGTTCTTGGAACCAAGGCTCTGTAGCGCTGATGGACAGAAAGAAGCGTCCCGTCTTTACAGTGAACGGAAACTGTTAGCTGAGCTGTATACTTACTTTAATTAGTAGGTCTCTATGGCGTGTTCTGACTGGCTGCGGTTAGGTACCATCTTCTTAGAATACAGGCCTTTAATTAGGTTTGCAGGAAGATAGAGGGCTGTTCTTCCGTAAGCAGGACGGAAAGGATTCAAAGGTACTTGTTGTCGGTTCGGCAATCCTTGTGGAATTCATATGTTGCACTGGTGACACGCAACTTAAATACATGCCACTACTGCACTCATGACGCGCAGTATAAAGATACGCCATGAAAAGTGTACATACAGTATGTCCTCATTTATTATTATATTTCTTTTATCTTTGTATGATTTTGTTGTATATTGATTTTTGGACAGACGATCCTTTGAGCAGGATCCTTTAGGGGTTTCTAAACTTCTTTACCCTGATGGTTTTCTTGAAGTTAAAAAAAAACAAAAAAAAAACAAAAAACAAAAAACAAAAAAAAAAAAAAAAAAAACAAAAACAAAAAAAAAAGTTTTTTTTTTAAAAAAAAAAAAAAAAAAAATCGTATTTCTTAATTTCAAACCTTTTCGACAATGACCAACCTACCCATATAGGTGCTATGATTACTTTTTCCCTTCTTTTTCTTATTTAAACACTCCATTCTCTTCACTTTCTTCCAACTCAAAATCATTCAAAGGAAGGTGAAATTATGGGACCTCCTGTTTGTAACATTAAAAATATCTCGTGTTTTTTGTGGGTCAAGTTATGGGAAGGGTTTAGAGTTTGCAAACGCAGCCTACCGTTCTTGGTCGAACACTTGCTGCAAGGAATATTCATGTTGTATATGGGGGTGGTTGTCGTGGGTTAATGGGGGCTATATCACTCTCTGCATTTATAGCAGGCAGTCAGGTTTTAGGTGTCATTCCTAAACCTTTAACTCAAAATAACATCACTGGCAAGACAATTGGAGAAGAAATCCAAGTATCATCTATGCATGGACGAATGAAAAAAATGCTTGACAACTCTGATGCATTTATTGCCCTACCAGGTGGTTTTGGTACTTTGAAAGAAATTTTTCAAATTGTCTCTTGGGCCGAACAGAACATCCACCATAAACCCATTGGTTTGTTGAATGTTAATAATTTCTTTGATCTTTTGTTATTTTTTCTTGATAAAGCTGTGGAACAACAATTTATCACTCCTTCTAAGCAAGAAAACTTCTTATCTCTCGCATCCACTATTGATGAGTGATTGATAAATTAGAAGCTTTTGTTTATGAACCTGATAAAGTCTTAGCTCAGATAGATTAGTCATCAGGAAGCATTGAGGGAAGTGGCAAGAAAAGAAAGCCAGATCTGACACTTCATCTTTAATGGGTTTGATTTTATTTATCGTACTTTGTTTCTATTTCAATTTGTGTCAGATTTCTCCAGCAGGTAATATCTTCTATCCTTTACTCATCTATATTTTAACATTGCGGACAATGTTGTAATCTAGTTGGGGGGAAGGATAATTTTTGGAAAAAAAAAATTAGGAAGTATGATATGATTTTCATGAACTTGCTAAACCAATGAATATTGGCCGAGTAAGGAGTAATTTAACTTCTGAGACGCATTTAAATTGGGAAGTATGTTTAGTGAGATGATTGTCAGAAACCTAAAACAAAACCAATTAAGGATGGCAGAGTAAGGTGTAAATTTTGCCCTTAAGGTAATTTTACTCTTGAGACGCATCATAATTGAGAAAAAAAAATGTTTTAGAAGTAGCAAAAATCATATCTCATAGCATAAATTTTCTTCTTTCTTAAAAATCACATGCTTGGATTTGAATGTTAAATTGGTGAATTGAGAATGATAGAAATATGCCCTGTGAGATTTTGAGCCTATTGATGAATGGATTGAACACTTGTACCATTCTCTTCTTTCTTGTGTGATTTTCACTCGTGAAATTGTTACTCTAGAACTTGCTTTGATTCTTTTTGAGGCTACATTTTCACATGCATACATAAATATGATTGAGGCATTTTAAAATAGTTACTTTGACCAAATAGCCATCCTTGTATAATTTCCCTTGTATAACCCCTTTGAGCTTACTTGGCCAGTTCTTGTTTTTAGCTTATTACGTGCCCTAAAAAAAATATTTTTACCTGACCTTAGGGAATAAGAGAGCATTGATTTTGTTCTTAAACAAGTGTGGGGGTGTATGTGTGTGTGTAAAAAAAAAAGAAAAAAAAAAGAAAAAAAGAAAAAAAAAACTGACCATTTGATACACTATGTGACATATCCATATTTAGAATAAAGATAGACGCTTGGAAATAACAGGAAGAGAAGGAGAAGGTTTATGCCTAAAAATGAATTCAACTCATCAATTTAGGGATTAATCTTCAACAAAACATTAGTTAGACATTGGTCATTGTCCTTATTGATGAATATTCTCAAATATCTTTTCCACTCTAACTGTACCATAATGCTCTTTTATTCTCTTTGGTATTTATCTTCTCATGACCATATTATCCATTTTCCTTTACCATGACTCAGTTACAACCTTGAATAAAGTCCTCTTAATTTTTGTGTGCATGTGTTCTGAGTAGTGAAGAAGTAGAAGATAAGCAGGCTTATGGTAGTGCAATTTTTCATGAGTTGAATCGAGTGAAATATCTACCATTTTAAACACTAGAGGGATTGAGAGTAAATCCTGTGAGGATCTTTCATTCTTGATTCATTATTTTTAACTGAAGTTTCCTTGTTTGATGGTTTGAGATGTGAAGAAATATTAAAAAAAAAATGCTTTGTTCCCTTGAATGACTAGTTGCTCTTCTTGTTTCATTAAATCTTTTAAGTTTTTAACTTTTTAGTTCAGTGTTATTTCCTAGCTTTGGTCTTATATATTTTGCCCAGGAGTGCAAAAGCTCAAGTGTGGGGGTGTGATGAACCTGCAAAACTTACAATTTTTACGGTTCATTGTGTGTGTTTTTCATTCTTTTTAATCTTTTTAATTGGGTTTGTTCTTGAGTTTTGTTATATTTTTAGTATTTTAAATTGTGTTATAATTATGTATTTTTATGTATTTTTACTAGGTAAATGCAAAGGATCGAAGAATGGATGTGATTGCATAAAAGATTTTCTAAAAAAAAAAAAACACATACTGTAGCAGTTACTGTAGCACGACGTCAGCATGACATCAGCATGACGCAAGCAAGTACTGTAGCACTGTAGTATCACGATATTACTGTAGCAGTTACTGTAGCACTGTAGCATCACGTGAAAATTACTGTGCAAGTTACTGTGCAGATGCATAGTAACCTCAAAAACTTCTATAAATAGGGGCGCCGGGGGAGAGAAACTTACTCTCTCTCTGTTGTTCGGTTTTCAGTTCTGTTCTTTTTATTTTCTTTTATTTTCTTCTTTCTCATGTGTAATTAATTTTCATCTAGCTTGGTTGAAAGAGTGAAACTTTTAATAATAAATTGAGGTTAGATTTATTTCTTTCTTGTGCTTTAAATGATATATTTTTATGTGACTTTTATATGTATTATATGTTGTTTCCAATTAATTTAAATACTATTCTTGTATAATGAATATCTTGATCCATTGTAGACAATAGGATTGGCACATTGGATGCTTTTGACGATTTACAAGTATTAGTCAATAATTATTGGAATCATAATATAATTACATGATTAAACTTTGAATGCTAAATCTTCCGATTGGAATTTTCAATATGCATAATTTCAATTGAGTTATAAAATGAAATAATTTTATTCTTAATTTATTATTAAGAGTGAATCTCCTAACCCAAGCAAATCTTTTTCATTGTGAACAACTTAAATCATCTTAAATTTTGTGACAAATACTCTCTTTACCTCAATTAATTAGTTTCCCTTCATCAATTCCCTGTGGATCGACCTCGGACTCCCGAGACTTTATTACTTGAGACAACCTACACTTGGGTTAAAACATTTAATTATAATTAAATCCCATCAATCATTCTAGATCACCTTCACCAGTGCAATTTCCTTGCCTCTGAGTTGCTTCACTCTCCTATCCTTAATCTTAACAAGAAGTGTTTCATAGGTCAAGTTCTCTTTTAGTTGTACTGTATCCAGTTCAATAACATGGGTTGGATCAAGAATATATTTTCACAATTACGACATATGGAAAACATTATGAAGATTGGAAAGAAAAGGTGGTAAAGCTATTTGGTAGGCTACCAGACCTATCTGACGAAGAATTTGATAAGGTCCAATAAATTTAAGAGTGAGTTTTCTAGATTTAATAACCTTTCCGACACCAGTCGTAGGTGTAACTCTCAAAAACACATGCTCACCTTCCTCGAATTCAAAAGGTCTCTGTCTTTTGTCGGTATAGCTCTTCTATCAACTCTAAGTTGCTCTCATTCTTTCTTGAATCATCTTAACTTTTTCAGTTATCTGTTGCACAAGCTCAGGCCCTATCACAAAACTTTCTCCATCTTGGTACTAACACAAGGGTGTTCTGCATCGTCGCTCATACAACGCCTCATAGGGTGCTATCCCAATGCTTGGTGGAAACTATTGTTATAGGTGAATTCTATCAAAGGTAAGAATTTATCCCAACTCCCAGCCTATTCCAAAACACAAGCTCTTAACAAATCTTCCAATGATTAGATTGTCCTCTCTGACTAACCATATATTTGTGGATGATATGCAGAACTTAGATGGAGCTTCATCCCCATGGTTTCTTGCAAACTCTGCCAAAATCTTGATGTAAATTGTAACACCCCAAACTTCCTAAATATTTGACAGTAATTTTGACAGTTAACAAAATTCTACTGTTTAGTAATTTCTATGTACTGTAAAATTATTTTTCCGTGACTGTTTTTGATCGTTTTGTGTGATTTACTCCATGTCAGGAAAATAATAATTTTCGGGCCGGGAAAAATTTTACGTAATTTAATTATTACTGTTAAGTCTTAATTATTTTACGTAATCTGATTTGATATTTGTGCATTTTCTAATTTTTGTGATTTTGTGTGTGATTTTGAAATTTTTATATTACTCTGTTTATTTTAGCGTTATCCGTGGGCCATCTGTGAGCCCAGGGAGGTCATGTGTGGGCCCCACGTGGGTCCAAAAAAGTAAAATTTTTTCTGTAGCCAGAAAAATTTGTACTATTGAGACGGAGATGGGGGATCTTACTAAACCTGAATTCGGAAACAGTTTTTAAAACTTTCTTTTACTATGTTTTGTACTGTATTTAATTATCAGGTGATAAAAATATAGTAAAAATATTTAAACGAAGGGTAATAGCAGAAACAAAAATAAATATTGTACTACATAGTCAACATCAGTGGCTTGGATATCCATCATTGATGTAATCAACGGTGGAAACTTGATCTTGATTTAATCAACGGTTGAGAATTAGTCTTATAAAGTGGCTAGGACCATTTATAGCCCTTGGATGTAAAGGTTGAAGGAGTAATCTTGACCCTTCATTTTGGAGACACATCTAATGGCTAGGATTTCAAGGAGGAAAGATCTAATGGCCTAAATTAAGTCTTCTATCTATAAGCTAAACCTAGTAGCTATTTTAATCCAAACCATTAATTTAATTAAGGGTTAAGATGGCTTAAAATGGTGGCTATGAGATTTGTCACACTTTGATGAAGCAAGGAAGGGGGGACAGTTTTTGGAGATGCAAAGGAGGGGGGACGGTTTTGGTGAGTGAATGTGGAGCTAAAGCAAGTTTGAAGACCATTATGGATCACCTTGGTCATTATTGCATGAAAAATAACTTAGCAAAAAATTTCTCTCCTTTCTCTCCCACCATAGCTACGGCCATAACCCCAAGAACCACCTTCTGTCACTCAACAATTCTAAACAACCACCTTTCTTGAATCCTTACATCATTCTAAGAACCTTTGTAGTTTACATCAAGTTCTAAATCTTCCATTTTGAATGACTTTTTCCAAAGAGCAAGTTTTAGGGTTTTGAAGTGAAGTGTAAGGAAACTTCATTTCTTCTCTTCTTTTTCATGTTCTAAACCATGTTTGATCCATGGTTCCTCTTATTCAAGCTTAATATGTTAATTTCTTTGTGTTTGTTTTATGTTCAAGAGACTTTTGTTGGTGGAGATCTTGTCCAAAATACAAAGCAAGGAGCTTTTTGAGGATCTTCAAGAGGTAAGAGGGAGATCCATCTTACCAATAAAGTATGGTGGTGAGAGATGGTTTATTAATTTGATGGATGGTGAATCCATATGAGGATTCATATCCATGGTCATATAATAATTTGTATGTGTTTATGTGCTTTAATTATTTGCCTATGTTTGATATGATTTGCATGATTTTGCATGATTTTATTGCTTATATGATATGTTTATAATATGCATGATGAAAATATGTTGAATATATTATGGTGGATGTATGTTGAAACAAGCAATTTTGGCTCCAAAAGCCAAGGGGGAGGCTACGGTTTTGAGCTCCCAAAATTAGGGTTCATTGTTGAAATTTTTCAAGAACAAGGGAATAAATTTTTGGTCACTAAACTAAGGTGAATTTCGGCTAAGACACCTAAAATTAGGTGTTCACAAATTTATATTTTTATGAATGATAAAATTGAATGATTAGAGAAGTAAGGAAAATAAACAAAGGGTTTGATTTTCAAGAAACTATGTACACAGTTTTAGAGAAGTATTTTTATTAATTTATTTTGTGTAAAAACAAGAATGAAATTTTTGAACCTTGAGAAATATTTTACGAAGTTGAAAAATGGTGAACAATGATTTACGTAACTTAAAAACGTGATTTTTAAGCTACGCGATTGGAAAAAACGTTTAAATATTTCCACATGATTTGAAAAATGTTAAAATATTTCTACGCAATTTGGAAAACGTTTAAATATTTTTACACGTTTGAGATATTGTTGAAAAATCACTACGTGATTTAAAAATGGTGGAATATTTCTACGTAATTGATGAAAACGTTGAAAAATCTATATGTGATTTGAAAACGTAACAGAAATGTTACAAAATTATGAAAATGCGACAAAGGTGGTACGCGACTATGAAAATGCGATAATATGATTTTTGTGATTAAATATATAGTAAAATTACTATTGAACCAGTGGATGAACACTGTATGAGAAAATGATAAATTTTGCCTATGATTGGCATTAGTGCATTTTATATGCATGAACTGGTGTATGAACATTGTATATGAATTTTGCCTATGTTTGGCATTGGTGCATTGAACATGCATTGGAAAGGTCCGAGGGACTGTATGACTCTATTTGCCTAGGAGAGACGTACACCTCTTGAGTGGGTGCAATATGCGTAGTGTAAGTCACTTGTTGACCTTGGGGGCATCGGGGTGCGGGTTGCTTACATGGGTGGTTAGTAGCTCTTCTTCCCGTAAGTTAGACTGATGCAACGCACTGATGATCCTGACCGAGACACTATTCTTAATCGAGATCTCGTAAAGACTGTCGTGTATAAGCTAGATGTGCAAATACAAATGAGAATTATAGCACGTGGTCTAAGGCATTTTGGTACCGACAGATCTTTCGGATCAACTTCTCTGAACTGAGTATTAGCTCCATGGAGTAGGAAATTGAGTCTATGTGGCATGCATGAAACTGAGCATTTATATCTGTATGATATATTAATTGAGGAATATTGGCTATGACAATTGTTTTATTGAGGAATAATTAGATGATGATGATGATAATCATATGATGGCATTACTGTAATTACTGTTACTTTATACATTATGATGATGTCATAATTGTAATTATGGTATGATATATCTGTATGGTATGTTGTTTGTATTATCTCTGTGCTACCATGTTGGTATTTGTAACACCCCTTGATGTAGCAACCGCGGCACAATCGTCATTACACCACAGTTACTAAATCCAAGTGTGTCACAGCCATGATAACAGTCATTCACATTCTCAGGAGTCTAAATATATATTTTTGACAATATGCATAAGTAGAAAATACGAGCCTCGAATGAAATATAAATGTATTCGACCCATAATACAACCTCAAAATAGAATCATATTCCTTTTATATATATATATTTTTTGGTCAATTTACACAAAGCATTGATAACATAGAACGTAATAATTACAGAGTCAAATAAAATACAGCGGGAATAAAACACAAAAAATGGGAGAGGTAATAACCCAGGGATGGGTACTACTAGCAGACAAAGCTGCAACCCCATATGCATATGACACTCGGCGTCCCAGTTGACACAACAGGCATCAATGCCCCCTCGCAGCTGCACTCCCACGAAATCAAAGAAATCTTGCCAGGTTCTCCACCTCATCGGCAAGGTGTGATTCCTCATCATCTTCTTCATGATCTTTTATCAAATATGAATATAAAACAGCAATACAGAAATATAGGAAAGAGGTGAGACACCCGTCATTCATTACCACTATTGGCAGCAAGAAAATAGCATGGCGCAAAGCGCCCACCGAGCAATATAGTTCATACATTTATCAATAACAACAACAGAAATTATAACAGAAGCAATTCAATTCTAAGCAAAAATCAGAGTCAATAACAACAATGATATTTATAGTAAAGGTAGAACTACAGTAAGCAATAGCAGATCACAATAGTTTTTCTAAGAATCAGCACAATAATCAGATAATCATTTACAGGTGTTCATGCTCAACAGTTTGTAAGACCAGTAATGAACGATGCACAATGCATGCTTTCCCAAATCCTACTCCATGGAGTTAGAGTCAAATAGTCAGAGAGAAAGATCAGGAGACATGCCTGTAACTCGGCTGCCGAGGCCAGTGCTATCAATAATTTTTCTCGTGCACAATCATGGCATTGTACAGACATTCTACACTAGATCACGATATAGGACAATGTCAAGTCTGGATCGTCGGTGTGTTTGCATCAGTTTGCCCCACGGCACAGAGGAGCTCTAAACTATCCATGTAAGGGACCCGCACCCCGACGCCCCCAAGGTCATAACATAACTCACACTTGTCTACTCGCACCCGCACTAAGGTGTGTTCAATCTCCTAGGCAACTTGGCCTTACAATAGTCCACAAGGACATTCACAATGCATAAGACTCTATGCATGAATATGTATGATCAACATCACATACTATTCCATAATATGCCACAATTGGCTCAAATAAGCATTAATACAACATTGGTCACTCATATGGACTCACAATATCATAATATTGAAATCAAATAAGGTAATATATTTTTAGGGTCCATTATGCATTCTTATTCAAGATTTTCCATTCTTACAAGAATCCATCACTAAGTAAGTTTCCATCTCGCGTTATGCTCAAGTCTCTTGATACCAATCACTTAGTTTTTATTCTTCATGGGGTCAATCCCATTCCTAAAATCTATGATCAAAATCATGGCTTCCTAAAGTCCACTACTAACATCAATTTCTCCCATTTTATGCATTGATTTCTTGATATCTCCTACTTAAGTTTTAGTTCACTAAGTTCATTCCAATTCCTTATAGTTTTAATCTAAAACCGTGGCTTCAAATTAAGTTAAATAAACCTTAAAACTCTCCATCTCAAATTCCAACATTAATATTCACATCTCCAATTACAAAGCTTCATCTCACAGTTACCTAGTTGGTTCTGTTATGGGCGCCTAGGCACTATCTCTGTAGCGCCTGAGCGCTGGTGGAGCGCCTGGACGCTGACCACAACGCGCCTGAGCGCTAACCAGGCCGCGTCACAGGGAAAACTTTCTGGGCATGGAGCGCCTAGGCGCTCTATGCACAGTGCCTGAGCGCTAGTGCATTAATAAGGGTTCTGTAGAATTCGTTTCTGCAGAACCTTGGCCCATCTTTCACCAAAGTTTCTCATTCATTTTTCCCAACAATCCAAAACCTGATACATGACATCTAAATACACAATAGCAATACATAGATTCATAACCATCAAGGCACATAATTTAAATCCATATATTCATACAAATCAACAACCATAAAATCATGGAAATAACATAGTATAACAAAGAGGGAAATCCAACATGGATTCCCTTATCAACACAACACACAAGACATTTCCTTACTACCGAGAGTGGTTGAAGAGGATCATCTCCTTCTTACCTAAATGAAGACAATCACAAGAATGTTTTTCCCTTTTTGCTCTTGATTTTCGTTTTCCCCTTCAAGAAAAACCCTAGGGTGAGAAATCCCCAATGTGTTCACTCCAATCATAGAAAAATGACTCCTTGGCCACATAAGTGACCAATAAAACGAAAATGAGAAGAAGATAGAAGAAAGTTGAAGACTTTACCTCAAAAGCTCCAAGCTTTAGCTTCAATGGTGAAAAATGGAAGAAGAAGAAGAGGAAGAAGAAGAACCCAGGAAGGCCACAAGGAAAATGGTCTTGAAATGATGGAAGAAGCTAGATATGGAAGTGGTGAAGTAAGGAATGAAAATGGTGAATGGTGAGGGTGGACGGTGGAGGAGGAGGAAGAATAAGAAGAGAAGAAGAAGAAGAAGAAAAGAAACGTAGAAGAGAAGAAGAGAAGGAGAAATAAAATGAAATGTGATTATTGGGCTTTTCAAGGGCCATCTGTCGTGTAAGAAGAGTGGGGAGGGAAGAGAGAGAAAAGTGAAATGGGAGGAAGCTTCCTAGAAGTTTCCCAAATAAGTTTTTGAATTAATTTAACTTTTATTTTGAAAATAAAGCTAAAGGGGCTTGACACAAGGTAAATTTTGAACAGTGTGATAAGATTTTTATTACATGTTATTATTTATTGGACAATAATCATAGCTGGCAGAAGTCAGCATTAATAAATCTGACAGATTAATTCTTCGCAGTATTTTATTATTTCATCTGTTAAAATTTCTCGAAAGACGTAAAACCTTGTAAACTGTGTCCGGCCTCGGGTTTAGTAAGATCCTCCATCGACGTTTCCATAGATCAAGGTTATCGGAAAAAATATATCATTTTCCCGGCTCGACTCAGTGCACACACAAAACGAAGAATATATTAAAATATTCGTCGTTTCCGAAAAATTCTGAAAGAATTCACATAAATCACGAATATTAGAAAATGACTATTCGTAATAAAATTTTCCAACTTTGGAAGCGTTACAGTCATTTTTCCAATTCTGTCCAATGTGTGCGCAGAACGAGGAATAATATTAAAATATTTCGCGTTCCTAGAAAAATCTAGAAAAATTCCTAAAAATCCTAAATATTGTAAAATGACCATTTATCCTAAAATTATAAATTTTTGGGATGTTACAACACTCCCCAACAAATAGAAATTTCATCCTCGAAATTTTCATTCCTTAGGATAAACATCGACGTTGTTTCTTCGCCTTATCTTCTAACCTCCATGTCGCACTTCTAATCACGTCAATTCTAATCACCCTTACTAATGTGATCTCCCTGCCCCCATGTTGCTTTGCTATTCTATTCTCGATCTTACAGAAAGCATTCCATGGGTTAAACTCTCTTTCAATTGTACTGTATCCTGTTCGATAACATGGCTGGGTCCAAGGATATACTTTCGTGATCATGGCATACGGAAGATATCATGAAGATTTAAAAAGAAAGGATGGCAAAGATTAGTTATGGCCACTGGACCAATCCGAAAAAGAATTTGATATAGCCCGTAGAATTCAAGAGTGAGTTTGCTGGCAACTTAGACAAGATGACACACCTTTAGCAACGCCTTTTTTTTCATCCCTTGTTACCATTACTTCTGTTTTAGACTTTGATATACCTTGATCGCTCCGATGGGTAAACTCGGTTTACTCTCGTGAGTTTCATTGGGAATAAACTCCTTAAGTTCTGAACCATTTGGTATGCAACCATCACCTGTGAACATTAAAACTCCATCGAGTTCCTTCTTCACATTTTGACACCATGCTTTGTCTTAATAGCATCTTCTTGTCTGATAGAAATTGGTCACTATTCTACTTCTCTTGAATCCTTCCCAATAGATCATTCAAAATAGTGACTATATCTAGACATACCTCATCCGGTGTCATTTCCAATGACAGCCACTGTCCTCGAATTACTCTACTAATTCCTTCTTTTCGACCATCATGATGAAGGTATTAGGCAGTTTCCGGTTCAAAAGTCCGCCATGGCATTTTCTTTTCCAAGATGACTCTAAAGTTAGAGATCATGTTCCTTCAAAATCTTTAGTCACTTTCTCTGCCTCATATTCGGTTCCTTCTCATCGAATAAATACTTCAGGTTCTTGTGACGGCGAAGGACATTGAATATTGCTCCATATAGAAAGTGTCTCTATATTCTTAGAGCCGATATAACCGCGGCTAACACCAGTTCGTGAGTCGGTCATTCCCAACGCACCTTCAACAACCTCGAGGCATTAGTTATAACTTCTCAACTTTGCATGAACACGCATCCTAAACCTTGATGTGAAGCATCTCAAAACACTTCGAATGTTTCATTAGGATCGGGCAGTATCGAAATTGGAATATTTCCTCAATCTTTGAAAAACTTTCTCCGCCTGTGATGGTCCGTAAAAGTTTTAATTCTCTTGTTGTAATCGGAGCAAGTTGTCCTACTATCTTCGAGAATCTGTCGATACTTCTTCGACAAAACCAACCAATTCCACCAGCTATGAACCTCCCTCACGGGTTCCGATCCTTCCTTTTGAAGAACTGCTTCAACCTTTTTGTGAATCCACATAATTCCTCCATTTGGAATCCCATGATCCAAAACAGAACCTTTTTAAACGAGAATTCACACTCTGATACTTTGGCATTTACTTTCTCTTCTTTAAAGTTAGGAAAACTATACCGAGATGTGCAACGTATCTCCCCATATCTTCGAAATAGACCAGAATGTCATCATTAATGACAACGACAATCCTGTTCTAGGTAAGGATAGAAAATACAATTCATGTTATCCATGAATACAATAGAAGTGTTTGTCACCCCGATTGACATCACGGGATACCCATAATGTTAAAAGCACACTCGAAAGAATCATTTTGGGAACATTCTCAATTTCCACGAATCCATCGATGACCAGGTCATACATCGATCTTGGAGAGAACAACGACTCTTTCCTCACCAGCCTATTGAATCGCTCATCTTTCCCCGAGGACACTCATCCTTGATCGAAGCCTTGTTTATTTTGTGACGGTCCTCGTCTCACCGAGAAATTTCATTCTTCTCCTTAACTAACAGCATCGTAACTTGACATGTGACACTCTTCGACTACAAGAGCGGCATCTATATTCCCTTTACTCTTGGTTCTCTACGGAAAGCATTAACATGTATCCTCAGATTCCTTTCCCTCACAAAGCTTAGACTTTGTCAGTCGTTACGAATCCAAAAGTCTTAGTCTAAAAAATCGTTAAGGTTTTTATTGGAACGACCTAGCAGATAATAATCAGGAAACGACTGATCAATCTCTAAAATCATGAACTCGAACAGATATGATTTGAAGTAAGTAAGATAGGTCAACAAAAGACTCGATCTTTAGTAGAAATAGGATAGATTACATAACTTAGGTGTCAACGACAAGTCTTAGTAACAGAAATAGAAGTAACTTAAGTCGAAGATAAGAAAGATATAGATGAATCCAAATGATCCATACGGTTACAAATGGTAAAAGGAGGGGTTACCCCCAGAATTATACAGTACGATTACAGGGTCGTCACTTGAGGCGTAACTTCCCTTGTTTAGATTTCCAAATGTTGAGGTCTCAGCACCACCCAAGGTATAAGTTCTGGCTTCTGCTTGTGGTTCCACAGCCCTTACAGCATTGATTGAAGAATTTGCCTTTACTTGGTCGCAGTTGCGGGAGACGTGTCCAGGCTTTCCGCATTTAAAACAGATTATCCCTTCGATTTTACACTCCCTCGTGAAGTGGTTCTTTCCGCATTTCCTACATCTTGGTGAAGATGTCGAGGTCTGACTGGATACACCACCACTAGTACTTTGTCTAGGAGTTGGTTGTTGTTGTTGCTTCTTTGATACCCGTGCGTATGGCTTCCACTTAAACTGGTTAACTTTTTTATTATTCCTCTTTTGGAATCTAGGCAATCCGAGGTTGCCCCAAAGCCGACTTTCCTCCAACAGATTCTGAACCTCAACTTCCAATTCTCGTTGTTGCGTGGCCCTCTAATATTGGCGAGTTATCACCTCAGCTATCATTTGCCTTCCTTCTGCAGTCGCAGCCATACTCCTATTGTCTTGTCCCGCGCTCACATGTATACGTCTGTCACAAGCCACCTCCCTTGCATGTCTACTGCGAGCCATTGAATCTCTCTGAAGACGAACATAATTACAACAAACACAAAATTACTTCAAACAGCGTTATCTCCCTACGAAAACCAAATACAGAGAGTCAGACAATTCACACAATTCAAACAAGACAAGTTCAATTCACGAACCCTAACGATCTCTAGCTCGAACTTCTTCGTTATGCTTCCACAACATAATCCCTCGCAAGTCGTTAACTTCCAAACTACTTCTCGAATCTAGTTTACACGTACTATTTCTTTCTCCAGAAGATCGGTTTTCCAAAACCTTTTGATCTCCTCACAAAAGAATTCCTATTTTCCTAACACAGTATGCCTAGGTGGAGTCATAGTTTCCTGTACACACAGAACATTACATATTGAGTAGGCCAGTCCTCAATATCATGCAACTGTATAACAATAGCCATCAACATTCAACCTACGGCAAGCCATGCATTCCTTTCCCATCATCTCAATCAAGAGACAAGGAAGTGCACAACAGACCAAATTCTAATATGCCTAAACATAGCAAGTCCATACCCCGGCTCAACAGGATGAACTGCTCTGATACCACCTAATGTAACACCCCTTGATGTAGCAACCGCGGCACAATCGTCATTACACCACAGTTACTAAATCCAAGTGTGTCACAGCCATGATAACAGTCATTCAAATTCTCAGGAGTCTAAATATATATTTTTGACAATATGCATAAGTAGAAAATACGAGCCTCGAATGAAATATAAATGTATTCGACCCATAATACAACCTCAAAATAGAATCATATTCCTTTTATATATATATATTTTTTTGGTCAATTTACACATAGCATTGATAACATAGAACGTAATAATTACAGAGTCAAATAAAATACAACGGGAATAAAACACGAAAAAGGGGAGAGGTAATAACCCAGGGATGGGTACTACCAGCAGACAAAGTTGCAACCCCATATGCATATGACACTCGGCGTCCCAGTTGACACAACAGGCATCAATGCCCCCTCGCAGCTGCACTCCCACGAAATCAAAGAAATCTTGCCAGGTTCTCAACCCCATCGGCAAGGTGTGATTCCTCATCATCTTTTTCACGATCTTTTATCAAATATGAATATAAAACAGCAACACAGAAATATAGGAAAGAGGTGAGACACCCGTCATTCATTACCACTATTGGCAGCAAGAAAATAGCACGACGCAAAGCGCCCACCGAGCAATATAGTTCATACATTTATCAATAACAACAGCGAAAATTATAACAGAAGTAATTCAATTCTAAGCAATAATCAGAGTCAATAACAACAGTGATATTTATAGTAAAGGTAGAACTACAGTAAGCAATAGCAGGCAGATCACAATAGTTTTTCTAAGAATCAGCACAATAATCAGATAATCATTTACAGGTATTCATGCTCAACAGTATGTAAGACCAGTAATGAACGATGCACAATGCATGCTTTCCCAAATCCTACTCCATGGAGCTAGACTCAAATAGTCAGAGAGAAAGATCAGGAGACATGCCTCTAACTCGGCTGCCGAGGCCAGTGCTATCAATAATTTTTCTCGTGCACAATCATGGCATTGTACATACATTCTACACTAGATCACGATATAGGACAGTGTCAAGTCTGGATCGTCGGTGTGTTTGCATCGGTTTGCCCCACGACACAGAGGAGCTCTAAACTGTCCATGTGAGGGACTCGCACCCCGATGCCCCCAAGGTCATAACATAACCCACACTTGTCTACTCGCACCCGCACTAAGGTGTGTTCAATCTCCTAGGCAACTTGGCCTTACAACAGTCCACAAGGACATTCACAATGCATAAGACTCTATGCATGAATATGTATGATCAACATCACATACTATTCCATAATATGCCACAATTGGCTCAAATAAGCATTAATACAACATTGGTCACTCATATGGACCAACAATATCATAATATTGAAATCAAATAAGGTAATATATTTTTAGGGTCCATTATGCATTCTTATTCAAGATTTTCCATTCTCACAAGAATCCATCACTAAGTAAGGTTCCATCTCGCGTTATGCTCAAGTCTCTTGATACCAATCACTTAGTTTTTATTCTTCATGGGGTCAATCCCATTCCTAAAATCCATGATCAAAATCGTGGCTTCCTAAAGTCTACTACTAACATCAATTTCTCCTATTTTATGCATTGATTTCTTGATATCTCCTACTTAAGTTTTAGTTCACTAAGTTCATTCTAATTCCTTATAGTTTCCATCTAAAACCATGGCTTCAAATTGAGTTAAATAACCCTTAAAACTCTCCATCTCAAATTCCAACATTAACATTCACATCTCCAATTACTTAGCTTCATCTCACAGTTACCTAGTTGGTTCTGTTATGGGCGCCTAGGCGCCATCTCTGTAGCGCCTGAGCGCTGGTGGAGCGCCTAGACGCTGACCACGAAGCGCCTGAGCGCTAACCAGGCCGCGTCACAGGGAAAACTTTCTGGGCATGGAGCGCCTAGGCGCTCTATGCACAACGCCTGAGCACTAACAAGGGTTCTGTAGAATTCGTTTCTGCAGAACCTTGGCCCATCTTTCACCAAAGTTTCTCATTCATTTTTCCCAACAATCCAAAACATGATACAAGACATCTAAATACACAATAGTAATACATAGATTCTTAGCCATCAAGGCACATAATGTAAATCCATATATTCATACAAATCAACAACCATAAAATCATGGAAATAACATAGTATAACAAAGAGGGAAATCCAACATGGATTCCCTTATCAACACAACACACAAGACATTTCTTTACTACCGAGAGTGGTTGAAGAGGATCATCTCCCTCTTACCTAAATGAAGACAATCACAAGAATGTTTTCCCCTTTTTGCTCTTGATTTTCGTTTTCCCCTTCAAGAAAAACCCTAAGGTGAGAAATCCCCAATGTGTTCACTCCAATCATAGAAAAATGACTCCTTGGCCACATAAGTGACCAATAAAACGAAAATGAGAAGAAGATAGAAGAAAGTTGAAGACTTTACCTCAAAAGCTCCAAGCTTTAGCTTCAATGGTGAAAAATGGAAGAAGAAGAAGAGGAAGAAGAAGAACCCAGGAAGGGCACAAGGAAAATGGTCTTGAAATGATGGAAGAAGCTAGATATGGAAATGGTGAAGTAAGGAATGAAAATGGTGAATGGTGAAGGTGGACGGTGGAGGAGGAGGAAGAATAAGAAAGAAGAAGAAGAAGAAGAAAAGAAACGTAGAAGAGAAGAAGAGAAGGAGAAATAAAAATGAAATGTGATTATTGGGCTTTTCAAGGGCCATCTGCCGTGTAAGAAGAGTGGGGAGGGAAGAGAGAGAAAAGTGAAATGGGAGGAAGCTTCCTAGAAGTTTCCCAAATAAGTTTTTGAATTAATTTAACTTTTATTTTGAAAATAAAGCTAAAGGGGCTTGATACAAGGTAAATTTTGAACAGTGTGATAAGATTTTTATTACATGTTATTATTTATTGGACAATAATCATAGCTGGCAGAAGTCAGCATTAATAAATTTGACAGATTAATTCTTCGCAGTATTTTATTATTTCATCTGTTAAAATTTTTTGAAAGACATGAAACCTTGTAAACCGTGTCTAGCCTCGGGTTTAGTAAGATCCCCTATCGACGTTTCCATAGATCAAGGTTATCGGAAAAAATATTTCATTTTCCCGGCTCGATTCAGTGCACACGTAAAACGAAGAATATATTAAAATATTCATCGTTTCCGAAAAATTCTGAAAGAATTCACATAAATCACGAATATTAGAAAATGACTATTCGTAATAAAATTTTCCAACTTTGGAAGCGTTACAGTCGTTCTGCCAATTCTGTCCAATGTGCGCGCAGAACGAGAAATAATATTAAAATATTCCGCGTTCCCAGAAAAATCCAAAAAAATTCCTAAAATTCCTAAATATTGTAAAATGACCATTTATCCTAAAATTATAAATTTTTGGGATATTACAGTATTGGCGTAGGTGATCTAACCTCTTTGTATATTATTTTGTATTGTATTTATATTTGTAAAGACGTTGAGCAAGGCACTGAACCAGAGGGTGAAGAAGAGTAGGTTCCCGTGGAGGAAGCTGAGTTTTGATCGGATGGCATCCCGATCAAGTTTCTTTGGTTACGTGAGATTACAGTTCCACGGTGGAGCTGGAGCGTGGAGGACTAGTCCCAATGAGAGGGGACTAATTTATGAGGGACACCTGACAGTAAACTTTAGCAGGATATTTCATGGGGATCCGTTTTTCTCTATAACTATTTTTGTTCATGTTGAATTTCCACTGCATATCAGGCGGCATTGAGATACTAGAAACTATGTCCCAACGGAAATCAACATAGTCTCGTCAGCCCGGACACCTGTCCGTAGGGCTACACGTCAAATCGGATTCCTACCTGCTGAGGAATCTGAGGAGGACCCGTCTGAGGGTTCTGCTGCTTAGTTAGACTTGGGCGAGTCTAAACTCTGTTATAAACTATGTCTGTATATATTTAAATGTGTTATCTAGTTTTGGAGAAATGGTCTGTATATAAATAATCCTGACAGTACATGTGTAATGTAAATGATGTAAATTATGTGTGATGATGTATAATATTTTTAATTTCCGCTAAGCTTATTTTATCGTTATTAAAGAAGAAAGAAAAATTTTACAACTCATATTTTTATTATCACATCACATTGTATGACATTGGGGGTATTATGGTAATTAAGTAACATAAATGTGGCACCCTACGGTGGGTGTTACATAAACCTTGGGTCTCTATCGAAAACAATATTCGAAGGTACACCATGTAGTCTAACAATCTCACTAATATACACTTGAGTCAACTTTTCCATCGAATACCTTATGTTAATTGGCAAGAAGTGCATTGACTTCGTGAACCGATCAATAATCACCCATATTGAATCATGCACCTTTTCAGTCTTTAGTAGTCTAACCACGAAGTCCATCGCAATGCTATCCCATTTCCATTCTGGAATAGTCAGAGGCTATAGTATTCCTGAAGGCTTTTGGTGTTCCACTTTAGCTTTTTGACAAACTAAATAAGACGACACATACTTGATAACATCTCCCTTCATTCCTTGTCACCAATATAATTGTTTCAGATCCTGGTACATCTTAGTAGTTCTTGGGTGCATACTTAACTTGCTTCTATAGGCTTCATCAAGAATCAACCTTCTTAGCTCGGGATCACTTAGTACACAAATCCTGTCTCTGAATCTTAGGATCCTATCTCATCCTTCTCTGAATTCTAATACTACGCCTTACTTTACCAGTTTCTTCTCATTCTATAAGTATGAGTCACTTGCTTGCTTTTCTCGAATTGTTTCCATTAATCCACTCGAAATGGTGATCATCTTCAAGCACATTTTCCCTGGTGTCAACTCCACAGACAACCGCATATCCCTGAACTGTTCTATTAACTCACTTTCTTTGAGCATCATAGCAGAAACACTAAGCATCTTCCTACTCAAAGCATCCGCTATGACATTCACCTTTCCAGGATGATATTGAAATCATAGTCTTTCAAAAGCTCCAACCACTGCATTTGCTCATATTCAACTCCTTCTGATCAAACAAGTACTTCAGACTCTTATGATCACTATAGACGTTGAATGTTGCTCCATAAAGAAAATGTCTCCAGATCTTCAATACAAACATAACAGCAGCCAATTCCAGGTCATGCGTAGGATAGTTCTTCTCATGTACACTCAATTGCCTTGAAGCATACGCTACCACTCTTCTATTCTGCATAAGGACATAACCTAAACCCTGATACGAAGCATCACAGTAGACCTCAAAAGGTTCACTGGGATCGGGCAAGATCAACACTGGTGAAGTAGTCAACCGTCTCTTCAACTCTTGAAAACTCTCTTCATAGGCATTTGTCCATGTGAAAGCTTAATTCTTTCTCGTAAGCTGGGTGAGAGGTCCTGCTATCTTGGAGAATCCCTCGATAAATCTTTGATAATAACCAGCCAATCCCATAAAGCTACGAATTTCTGTCACCGTCTTTGGTCTTTCCCATTGAAGATTTACCTCCATTTTTAATGGATCCACTGCAATTCCTTCCTTTGAAATCACGTGACCCAGAAATTAAACCTCCTCTAACCAAAACTCATATTTTGACAACTTAGCATATAGCTTCTTCTCCCTCAGAATCTGAAGAACCACCTTGAGATGCTCGACATGCTCCTCCTGACTTCGAGAATAGATCAAAATGTCATTGATAAAGACAACAACAAATCTATCTAGATATGGACGAAAAATCTTATTCATGTAATCCATGAATACAGCAGGGGCATTGGTTACTCCAAACGACATCACGAGATACTCATAATACCTATAACCCGTCCAAAAAGCCATCTTAGGAACATCCTCTGCCTTCACACGAATCTAATGATAGCCAGATCATAGATCGATCTTGGAGAAAATAGCAGCCCCTCTCAGCTGATCCATCATACCATCTATCCTCAGAAGTGGATACTTGTTCTTGATTTTAATCTTGTTCAACTGACGGTAGTCCACACATAACTGAGAAGTTCCATCCTTCTTCTTCACCAACAACACTAGAGCTCCCCACGGTGAAACACTAGGTCTCACAAACTACTTTTCTAATAGTTCCTCTAACTGCTTCTTAAGTTCGACTAACTCTGATGGCGACATCCGATATGGTGCCATGGATATAGGACTAGATCATGGTACAAGGTCGATAGAAAACTCTACCTCTCTTTCTGGTGGTAATCCAGGTATATCATCAAAAAAGACTTCAAGAATAGCATTCACATTGTTCTCCCTCTTAACCTCTAAGGAAGACAAAAGCATGTATCCTTGAGCTCCTACCCTCAAGAAAGTTTTGACTTGGTTAGCAGTTACAAATCTAGAAATCTCAGAATCAGGGAATACTAAGGTTTTATTGGAACAATCTAATAGGATATAGTTAGAAGATAACCAATCCATCCCTAAAGTCACGTCTATTTGCAAAAGATGCAAACAAATCAAATGGACAGAAAAGGTTCATTTTTCCTTGAAAATAGGACAGTTCAAACAAACTTAAGCAGTAACAATGGGTTTAGCAGTAGGAGTAAAAATAATCAAATCAAAAGGTAAGGAGGACACAGACAAACCTAAATGGTGTACACAGTCATAGGCAATAAAAGAATGGGTCGCCCTTGAGTCATACAGTACAATTAAAAGATTACCTTCTATGGTGTAATCTCCTTGAATTAGATCGTCGGATTGGGAGGCTTCCGCTCCAGTCATAGTATAAACCCTTCCTCTTGCCTAAGGTCTTGTAGCACATACATTGCTAATAGAGGGTTCCACCTTAGGTTGATTGCAATCCCTCGAGATGTGTCTAGGCTTTCTACATCTAAAGCAAATGATCCCCTTGACTGTACACTCCTTGGTTAAGTGGTCCTTTCCACACTTGAAGCATTTTGGTGAAGATGTCAAGGTATAACCAAATTTGTTGCTACCAAAACCTCCTCTATGTGATTGGTGCTATGATTGATTCCCTGGTGGCCTCGAATATGACTTTTGCTGAAAATGATTGTCGCTACCATTCCTTCCCCTTTGGAGCCAAGAAGGTCCAAAGTTACGGGTCCTTGTGTCTCATGATTGGTCCAACTCCTCAATCCTGCGACACTTATCCAAAAAAGCTGGGAACTCCCTGATTCCCAAAGGCAATACCGCTCTCTTCAAGTCGTGCCTCAATCTTTCTTCGAACTTGTGACACTTCCACTCCTCATCAGGTTGTAGTTAGAAATACCTGGAGAACTTTGACAAGCTTTCAAACCTTGCAGCATATTCACTGACAGTCATGCTTCCTTGCTTTAGGCCTAGGAACTCCATTTCTTTTACGTGCCTTGCATTGGCTAGAAAGTATTTCTCCAAGAACTTGTTCTTAAAAACTTCCCAGGTGATCACTCTTCCCTCAGCTTCCATCAATCGTTGGGCTCTGGCCCACCAGTCTTCAGCATTTCTAACAAGCATAAAGGTAGCATAGGTTACCTTCTATGCATCAATACTTCCAATTCCTCTGAAAATCTTCTCCAACTCTTTGATCCAAAGACTTGTTTTCTTCTGATCGAACTTTCACTTAAATTATGGTGGATTGATGGGACGAAACTCTGAGAAATTCTGAGCTTTAGTGGTGGCTTCTTGTTGTTGGGCAACGTTTTGGTTTCGTTGCACTATTATCTCTGCCATCCTCTACATAGCTTCAGCTGTTGTAGCTATGCTCTCATTGTCTCGTTCAGCATTCATACTTACACCTTTGCTACAGGCCATCGCATTCCTTCAAGGTCAAAGTGAACAATACACAATGAAAGTCAGATGTAACCTTTCGAAAACCAAACATAGAGAATCACACAATACAAGCAAGACAGACCTAACCACAAACCCCCAAACGACTCAAACTTGGGCTCTGAAACCAACTAATGTAACACCCTCCCTAAGGTATTACATTTACGACTAAAACTCGTTAATTTAATAAATTGTGTAAAAGGTTTAATATAATAAAATACAAATTTCAAATTTACTTTTGCGAAAACATAAATTTATACAAGGCGTAAACATCACGGGATGCAATATTTAATAATTACACATCAAAAAGAATATATACAAAAGATGGCATGGATCATAGTCCACCCAAAATACATAAGACTTGCACTCCAAAAAGATATATGTAGACAGATACAACTAGCCTAAGTCTAAAGAAAACCTAGGGAGTAGGGTCCTCCATTGGATCCTCCTCTTCAGACACTCCATCGGACAAGACCCTCAGTCGGGGAGAGATCTCACGGATAGGTGGCCTAGCAGATGACACCTCAACATCCAGGTCCTCCCTCGGGGTGTAATACAAATCACCTCACAACTCCCTAACAGGCATAACAAACTCTAAATGCACTGTGACTTCAAGCACAAAGAAAGGATCCCCATCGCGGGTCTTACGTACAAATGGAGTTATATCTCCTATATATCTAACACACTTTGTAGCCTAGTCGATACGCCAAGCACTCGTACCTCCATTGAACTGAACTCTTACAAAACCAGCAAAATCTCTCCTAGCCACCATCGTAGAAAGCAAAACAAGAAAAGATATAATCTTCTTCATCTTCCCCTTAATCTTTAGCAACCATATACATAGAACAGAATAAAATGATAGAGAGGTGAGATTCCCTACATTAACACCAACATGGCAGCACAAAAACAATAATGAGCAGTAATATCATTCATATACAAGAGACACAAATTTTCGTTATGGCATCAAATATCGAATATTGTAGCAGATATAAAATAATACAATGATATATGGACTGACAATACATGTGCACAATGAACTAATTCCCTACTCCATGGAGCTAAACACAAATTTCGGAGAAAATGATCTAGAAGACATTATTTGTATCTTGTCAGCCTCAAGTCAGGCGTTATAATTTCTCAATTACAGATCGTGACTTTATACAAGACAATCTACATCAGATCGTGATTAGGAATAGTGTCTCGGCCCAGATCGTCGGTGCGTTGCAATGATCTGATCCACAATACAATGGAGCTACCAACTGACCATTATGGAAAACCCACGCCCCGACGCCCCCAAGGTCAACAAATGACCAACATTATGCCTATTGCACCCGCACTAAGGTATAATTCATCTCCTAGGCATACAACCTCAACAATAATGCATGATCAAGACTCAATGCATACTCATACATTAGTATTGTAATTTTTCATAACCATAAGCTACTCATGAGCCAAGCCAGTCATCAATATCTCCAGGATCTACTCAAGAGCTCAACAACACACTGTTGTTATTTCCAATCACAAGCACCTCTATCACATAATTCAGAAGTCATCGTTCTTAAATTACGTAAAACATTTATTACACTTTTTAAGCTTAACTTTGAAACTTTCAAAGATTAAGATAGAAATTAAGTTTAGCTTCAATATTTATTTAATTAGGCTCGTCTAGGAAATGATTCCTAATAATGTTCCTAAAGAATCCAAAAAGGAATTCACATCATATTAATTTAATAAATCCTTTTTCCTTTGTTTTTAATAAATCACTCTTCAATTATTGTATATCCTTAATCCAATTCCTTTTTACCTAAGCATCTATGTTCCAACTCAACCTAGCAACTTTGTCTTGGATATCTTATTTATTGCCACTTGGTCGTGAGCCCTAAGGTCCTTAAACCTCAAAATTTTCATTCTCATCAACAAGATTCTAACATATTTCAATCATTGAAATTTCTACTCAACTAAGATTATGCAAAACATTAAGCCATTAAATCATATAAGGCAAAAACCACAAAAATCACCAAAAGTACATACAACCAAACTCATAAAAAATACATACAACCAAGTGAATAACCCACACATGGATTCTTCACTACAACATGCAATTTCGTTCCTCACCACCATGATAGGTTGATGAGAGCAATTTCCCTCTTACCTTAGATGATGACCAAAGACTCCTTAGGTGCCTTCTTGAATCAACTTCCTCTTCCAAAGTGCTCTTGAAAAACGAAAATGGCATACAAAAAGAATCAACATCCAAGGCTTGGAAAAAGAATGACCATGGATCAAAATCATGGTCATAGAAATTGAAAATGAAAAGAGAAGATGAAGATGGAGGAATTTCACCTTAAGAGTTTTCAAAACCCTAGCTTGGAAAAATGCTTGAAAAACGATGAACAAGGTCAAGATCACAACACCAAAGTTTCTTCAAATATAGTTTGGATTCAAGAAATTTGGTTAGTTGAAATTAAAGAAGAGTGAAGAGTGGATTTATGGGTGGTGGCTGTGAGCTAGGTAGAGAGAAAATGAGAGGAAAATGTGAGAGAGAAAGGTGAGAGCGTTTTGGTTCAAAGATGAAATGAAAATGATAGAAAATGAATTAGTTAAGTGGAAGCTTACTCTAGAAGCTCCCTTTGGTGCCTTGGCCATGGGTTTTCTAGGAGAGAGGGAGACAAGCTTCTCCAACAAGCTTGTCACAAAGCTTCCTTAGGAAGCTTTTTTCCTATTGGTTTAAAAAGAGAGGTGGGCTATGGTGATGTCACAAAATATGAGGTCACATGGGGGATGTCATCAAGGGAAGCCTTTAGAAAAAGGTGACTAGACTTATATATAGAGCCATCCACTAAAAGCTATTATCCAATGGATAAAACTACATTTAACAAAACTATTATTTATTGTCCAATGGGTAATAGAACGTACTCCGATAATTCACTATAATTATAAAAATCACAAATCACAGATAACCGGAAAATAAGAAAAGAAGGAAAGAATTGGGATGTTACATTTAGGTATGGGTTATTTGTTTGTTATCTTGTTGGGTTGGAAGAATAATATTGTCTAGGCTTCTAAACATATTTCTCTTTAAATAACTTTGCAAGGGACACTACCTTCAACAAAGGAACTAGACTTTAGGCAATAAAATCCCTGAGTATGTTAAGCTTAAGGGCATTGATAAAGCAATCCAATATTGCATTTGAACTCAAGCCATAGACTCAATTGGCCAGTGCAATAAATTCCTTATAGTAATCATTGACAGATCCTATTTGATGCAATTTGAATAAAGTGGATATAGAACACTCATAAGGAGATAGACCAAACGCCAGTTCTAATGTACAAGTGAATCCTAGCCATGATTGAAATATGTTATTTTTGCTCATCATCTGGAACCAAGGAACCACATCCTTATCCATATGAATTGAAGTTATGGTAACCATTGTTCATTAGGGGTGCCACAGCAACCAAAAAACTACTAAGCCTTAAAGATCCATTGTAAAACAACATAACTATCAAATCCAGGAAAATCCAACTTAATGTTCCTTACCTAGAATGACAGAAAGTTATTCAAATATGAACTTGAGCTCATATTATAACATCCTCCTTAATCTAAATATCTTAATCGGGGTTATAGAAGCTCAGTAATATTGGTAAGAGTTATCTGTTAATTTGGGTAATTTTCTGAACCGATTTGAGCGCAATTCTATAACACTGAATACAAAAGAATATATTTGCAGAATCAGTTGATATGATGGAAATAAATATGAAAAATTTATTTTCTAGCTAAGAACCATTGATAAGAATTGTAGAAAATTTTGGAGAATCAACAGAGCTAGTTTTGTATTTTTAAGGATACTGCTGAAAAATAGCCAGGACAGTTAAGCAGCTCAGAAAATTATGAAATTTCATGGAGATGACAAGTAAGATATGGGGAATATTTTGGTATGAAATACCAACCAAGATAAGTATCAATAAGCAGATTTACCTAATTCCTAAGTTTAACTTAACTTGGGACCGAGTAATAAAGCTTCACTGATAAATAACAGTATACAGAAGATTATGGAAAAATGGATCGAAGGACTAAGTTGAGTTCTTAAATTTTCCATAACACTTATGGTAACTTGAAAACTCTACTTTGAAAGATTAAAATATATTTAGCATATCCAAAAGTTCCAGCATCAAATTTTAAGTCATTCTTTTTGTATTCCACCACCAGCAAATCTTCTACACTTCTCTTGAATTCTTTTCACCTTTCTTTCTATCATTTCCTGTGTCAAAAACTGAACCAAAAATAGAAAGGAAATCAAGCCACTCGGTCACTCATTCTTCACCACTTATCTTTGATTTTTCATCTAAGTAATTTCACCTACACCTAGCTTATTTTGTTGTTCTTTTTCCTTTGCTTCTCATGGCTGGAACAACTCCAATAACAACCAGAAAATGGCAAGCACACAAGGAAAAACTTGAAGGAAGAAAGAAGCAAGAGGAAGGAGAAAACAAGGGAAGAAAGTGAAGAAAATAATTAAAGATTAAAGCTTAAGAGTTAGGAGGAAAGGTAAAGGTTGTCTTACCTTATTTTTGTTCCTCATCTTCTATGATTTTCTTGAAATAAATTTTGTTTCCTTACTCATGAGTTCACGATTGAAAACAAAATTAGTGATAAGTTAATGGTTTCAATTTGTTTTCCCTTTTTCTATTGATTCTTGAATAGAATTTGTATTGTTGTATGATTAAAATTTTGTGTTCTTGGAATGTGAAAGCCACGACCAAAATAGGGCTAAGTGAGTAGTGAATGTCTAGTTTATGATTCTTTTTTGTTTCTTTGATTTTGAGGACTTGGTTAAGTGATTAAACAAGTAAGAAATTAAAAATGACAAGTTTATGGCCAAACCTTACCTGATATTGACTCACGGCCAAGACAAGGTTTAGATAAATGGTTCTTTGTTTTGTTTTAATCAATATATCCTATTGGCTGCTATGTGAATTTGTGATGTTGAATACAATGTGATTATGGTTGTAATTGGGTTGATTTCTCTAAAAATAGAATGCTGCCTTGTTTTTAATTTATGATTTTTATGTGTAAGCTTCATGTTTTGATGCAAGATATTGATTGGAAATTAAATAAGTGACAAAATTAATAATGTGTTCATGAAGTATTCAATTGCTTATTCTTACTCATATATGTTTGTAAATAGATGATTAAAATAGAGCACTATACTTGAGATTTCAACAATTGGAAATTTAATAACGTAAGGCCAAGTAGGTCAAATTTTTGGAGTTAAAATAATTTCCATGTTTAAGTTACTTGTGTTAGCCGTGATTTTAAAGCTTGGTTATCTTTGAAATTGTGTAATGACGTGCACTTGTGAAATTTAAGGATTTGAGCAAAGTTGTATACTTGCTATGTATTGCTCTTAAAAGTTGAGTTAAGCACTTTGAACTTGCCTTGCTCCCTTAATTCTTTAGGGATGAGTTGTAATGGTAATTGTATTGTGTTTGAATATCAATGCTTATAGGATTTGTGTTTGAGTTAATTATAAGAATGCTATATTCTCAAAATTTCTCACCAGTTTCCTCACTTGCCCCAGTTTCCATCATGTATGTAATTAAATTTGGAATAGTTCTGTGTGACATACATAGCAGTGTCATAAATTAGTTGGAATGTACCGACCTGAAAGCATACTGTTACCAAAAGTGTGACATACATCGTAGTGTCACAAATAGGATACTCGGAATAGTTCCGTGTAACATACATAGCAGTGTCATAAATAGGTTAAAATGTACCAACCTGAAAGCAAATTATTACCAAGTTAGAATTCAGGTTATGTGAGGTGATCTGAATCAGTGGGAATTAGCATTGGATAATGAGCACTAAAAAGAATTTGAAATTTAATTTAACATTACTCGGAGTAGTTCTGTGTGACTAGGGTATCGTCAAGAATAGGTTGAAGTACACCAACCTGAAAGCAGACTACTGCCAACTAATTTAAATAAGCATTATAATGAAATTGTGCTTAATTGTTAAATCATGATGCTTGTTTAAAAATGTGCTTCTGAAAATATTTGTGGATGTCATACTATGACATTGTTATATTATAAGAACCAATGCACGAGTTTGATATCATGGTTCTTGTTTATAAATTGTTTCTAAAATT
Source organism: Ormosia emarginata (assembly GCA_029884605.1). Classification (NCBI taxonomy): domain Eukaryota; kingdom Viridiplantae; phylum Streptophyta; class Magnoliopsida; order Fabales; family Fabaceae; genus Ormosia; species Ormosia emarginata. Next base: position 40,839,529 of record JAQQTP010000088.1, read on the forward strand.
ATTTATGAATATAAATTATGTTGTTTGATAATAAATATTTTTGGAAACTATTAATAATTGAAATTCTGTTTTGGGAAGAGGAAGGACTGGGTTTGGCTTTTGTCACCTTCCTACGTTGTAAAATGAGTTTTTTTTAATGTGTTTTTCCTCAAAGCAGCTGGAGGTATTATGATGACACATATTTTTTTTAATAGTACTACTGAGAATTCTTAAAATTCTCCCCCCTGTTTTATTATTTTCCATAATATTTCCAGGGAGTACATTAGGTGCCAAAAGATGATACCTGAAGACATAGGATTGAACAAGTTGTTTGGTTTAGGAGTTTTGTAATTTTGGATGTATTTATAGTGACTTAGTGATATGATCCAAGTTGGATGCATATTGTTTTTATGGCTCATCCTTCAGTTGATTTCGTGTTTTAAAGAATTAAATGATGAAGGATGAATAGTAATATAAACAGTACCTGAATAGTACGTGAACAGTAAAAAAATAGAAAAGATGAAAAAAGACAAGGAATAGAAAGAAGAAGGTGCCACACTCTTGGAGAGTGATAAGTCAAGCGAAGATTCGCCACAAAGGTAAGGAAACCTTTGATAAGAACCAAGATGGTTCTTCCAAGAACCCCAAGAGAACTAAGCTCTCAAAACTCATAAAGGAGTGCAATAATATTCTCAAATTCAGAAGTGTCAAATGCAGTAAACACAAGCTTATTTATAGGCATTAGGTATGCGGCTAGGTCAAGCTAAAGGAGGTAGCAAGCTAGCGCATTTTTAATCCTAACCCTAGTGCAAATGTGGCCCAGGCCTAATTAGAAGGTAACACCTATCCCTAGCTCTACTATGCGCAAATTAAGCCCAAACAATAAGCCCTTATTACAAAATTATCCCAAAAAAAGAAAATAAGAACCAAAACTGAGAAAATTAAAAGGTTCAAATACATAATTAAATAAAATTGACTAAGAAGAAATCATGCCCCCACATTGGGCCCTTCATCAACTTAGATCATTTGGACCATCTTGAGTGCCCCTTATTCTGGAATAGGCTTGAGTGAGAGAAAGTAGTTGACTTCTTTGTCCAAATCCTCCTTAGCCTTCTTAGCTCTTGACCTTGTCATTGGGCCTCCAAGTCCTCGCAGTGAATCTTTGGGCATTGGGCCCGTTGGGCTGCCATATGATCTTTCTTGGTCTCCATCATGCCTTCTTCCTTCGAAAGAATTCGTCCTCGAATTTGATCCTTCATCACCTACATCAAAAGGACTTAAGTCAGCCACATCAAATGTTGCACTAACCCCATACTCGCCTGGTAGGTCAACTTTGTAGGCATTGTCATTGATTCTTTCTAAGATTTGGAAGGGTCCATCTCTTCTAGGTAAGAGCTTAGATTTCCTTTGCAAAGGAAACCTTTCTTTTCGCATGTGCACCCACACCCAATCTACTGGTTCAAAAATAACTTGCCTCATCCCCTTGTTTGCTTGCCTAGCATATTTCTCCATCTTCCTTTTAATTTGAGTCTTGACTTATTCATGGAGCTTCCTTACATATTCAGCTTTTGCCTGTCCATCCCTATGAATTAAAGAAGTGACATTAGGTAGAGGTAGTAAGTCAAGGGGGGTGAGGGGATTAAACCCATATACAATCTCAAAAGGAGAAAAAGCTAGTAGTAGCATGCACAGCCCTATTATAGGCAAATTCAACAAGAGGTAAGCATTCTTCCCAGGTTTTGATGTTTCTCTTGATGATTAATCGTAGCAAGGACGATAGGGTCATATTCACCACCTCAGTTTGCCCATCGGTTTGTGGGTGGCAAGTGGTAGAGAAGAGTATCTTAGTCCCAAGCTTGTTCCAAAGGGTCCTCCAAAAATGACTTAGGAACTTTGAGTCCCTATCTGATACTATACTTTTGGGCATTCCATGAAGCCTCACCACTTCTTTGAAGAACAAGTCTGCCACATGAATGACATCATCCACCTTATAGTAAGGAATGAAGTGGGCCATCTTGAAGAATCTGTCTACCACCATAAAAATGGAGTCTCTTCTTTTTTTTGAGCGGGGAAAACCTAGCATAAAGTCCATAGACAAGTCAGTCCTAGGGGAATCAGGAATAGGTAGGGGGTATAGAGTCCATGAGGCATTACCTTTGATTTGGCTCTTTGATAAACAATGCACCTATCACATAGTTTATGCATATCATGCTTCATGTTAGGCCAATAAAAATGCTCATGCAACATATCTAAAGTCTTTTGGATCCCAAAGTGACCCATTAATCCCCCTTCATGAGCTTCCCTAAGCAATAATTCACGCAAAGAGCTCTTAGGCACACACAAATATTTTTCTTTGAATAAATACCCATCTTGCCTAAAGAACTCCCTATGCACCCTTTTTTCACATGAAACATACATCTTAGAGAAATCATCATCATGCACATACAACTCCTTTATGTGTTCAAAACGAAGCATTTTTGTTTCAAGAGTAGCTAATAAAGTATACCTCCTCGAAAGCGCATTAGCCACTATGTTTACCTTTCCTTGCTTGTGTTTAATCACATAAAGAAATTGTTCAAGGTATTCCACCCATTTAGCATGCCTCTTATTAAGCTTACCTTGCCCTTTTAAATATTTTAGTGACTCATGATCACTGTGAATTACAAACTCTTTTGGCAAAAGGTTGTGTTGCCAAGTGTGTAAAGCCCTTATGAGTGCATACAATTCTTTATCATAGGTGGAGTAATTTAAAACAGCTTCATGCAATTTCTCACTAAAGTATGCAATGGGGTGACTTTCTTGTAATAAAACAGCCTCAATCCTAACATTTGATACATCACACTCAAGTTTAAAAGACTTAGAAAAATTAGGCAATGCAAGTATGGGTGCATGAGTGAGCCTATCTTTGAGTGTGTTGAAACTTGTCTTTTGATCCTCCCTCCACCTAAAACTCACATTTTTCTTAACAACTTCATTTAAAGGGGCAACTATGGTGCTGAAATCTTTTACAAACCTTCTATAAAAGATAGCTAACCCATGAAAGCTTCTTACCTTACTCACAGACTTAGGGGTAGGGTACTCCCTAATGGCTTTTATCTTTTCTTCATCTACTTGCACTCCCTTAGCACTCACAACAAAGCCTAAGAAGACTACATGGTTTGTGTAAAAGACACACTTCTCTAAATTAGCATACAACTTTTCTTTTCTTAGCACACTCATCACAACCCTAAGATGTGTTAGGTGCTCTTCTAAGGTTATGCTATAGATTAGGATGTCATCAAAGTACACTACTACAAACTTGCCTAGAAACTCTCTCAACACATAGTTCATCAACCTCATAAAGGTGTTAAGCGCATTTGTAAGCTCAAAAGGCATCACCAACCACTCATACAATCCATGCTTAGTCGTGAAGGCTGTCTTCCACTCATCCCCTTCCCTTATCTCAATTTAATGGTACCCACTTTTTAAATCCATTTTAGAAAAGTAACATGCACCATGTAATTCATCAAGCAAATCATCTAGCCTAGGGATGGGATGTCTATATTTTACAGTTATATTATTTACAACCCTACAATCAGTACACATTCTCCAAGTGTCGTCTTTTTTGGGGACAAGTATGATAGGTATGACACAAGGACTTAAACTTTCCCTCACTAATCCTTTTTGCATCAAATCCTCCACTTGTTTCTGAATTTCATTAGTTTCCTCAAGATTTGTCCTATAGGCAGGCCTATTGGGCAAAGAGGATCCTGGGATGAAGTCCATTTGATGTTCAGTCTCCCTCAAGGGTGCTAGTCCGAGAAGGACACTCTTTGGAAAGACATCTTCAAAGTCCTGCAAAAGAGAATCAACTTCACTAGGTAGAGGGTTAGAGTTACAATTTAAGTACAAGTCTTTGTATACGCAAATGTATATCTCTTGCTTTGCAAAGCAAGCTTTCTTAATCTCACTCTCCCTAGCAATTAAACATTCATTTTTTTCTCATTTACAAGTTCTTGGTCCTTATTCTTTGCTTCCTCCTTTGATTTTACTTTTACGTCTTTCTTCACTTGCTCCCTTCTTAGCTTCAAGGCCATTTGGTCTTTACAAACTTGTTTTGGAGTAAGGGGTACAAGGGTTACCTTTAAGGAATTATAAACAAAGGAGTACTTGTTAGTGAAACCATCATGAATAACAAGTTTATCAAATTGCCAAGGACTTCCAAGTAAAATATGGTCGGCCTCCATAGGAACAACATCACACAAAACATCATCATTATACTTACCAATTGACAAACTTACCAACACTTGTTAATTCACTATCAACTCACCATTCTCACTTAGCCATTGAAGCTTGTATGGTCTGGGGTGATGAGTAGTTTTAAGATCAAGTTTTCTTACCAAGCGAGTGTTTACCACATTAGTGCAACTTCCCCCATCTATGATTAATGAGCACACTTTGCCTTGGATGACACATCTTGTGTGGAAGATGTTTTCCCTTTGGTCTTGGTCCCTTGCCACAACTTGGTTACCCAAGAGTCTCGTTGTCATTAGTAAGTCACCATCATGAGCATAGGTCTCACATTCTTCTTCTCCTTCACTTGAGGGAGGGTCTCAATTCTTCTTCTCCTTACCCATGTACCCAAAGGAGGGAATTTGGACATGAATCACTAGAGAGGTGTCCCTCTCTTATCACCATTGCCTTTTTGTTTGGGCATTGAGAGGCTATGTATCCACTCCCTAAGCATTTGAAGCACTTAATGTTCTTATTTTTAGAAGAAGAAGAGGAAGAAGCATTAGTGGAAGGAAAAACATTAGAGTTTTTAGAAGTCATACCTCCCTTGGATTGTGTAAAGGAGTCTTCCTTTGGTTCCTTGTCCTTCTAAGTGGGAGATTTGAGGTTAGAAGAAGGCTTCTTCCATGCACTCTTTCTTTTGAGTTGTTGTTCCACCTTTATGGCTTAGTGGACTAACTCATCAAGCTCTTCATAGTTGTACAACTCCACAATGTCTCCTATCTCACGGTTTAAGCCATGAAGGAAACGTGACATGGTAGCCTCCCTATCTTCAATGACATTTGTAACACCCCGAATTTTGTTTTTTCTGTATAAATATGAATTTTATAATTTTTGTGATTTTTGAGAATTTTTATTGATTTTTCTGAGACTATGAATATTTTAATATTATTTTGGGCCGTCTGTGGGCCTGGAAACACTAAAAATTTTTATGGGCCAAAAAATTTTGTACTGTTAATGCGGGGCTGGGGGATCTTACTAAACCCGAAATGATTTTATTATTCACTGTACAATAATTACTAGTTTGTGAGCAGTAATTTTTATTCTGTGAGTAATAAATTCTTGTAGCTTTAGCCATGTGATGGCCATGTGCCACTAGTTATAAGAAGTCAAAATTAGTGGCAAGTCATAATAATTAACCAATGGTAATAAGTCAACAAAAATGGCTTGCTTGATTAGTTTTTAAGTTAGATGAATTAGTAAGCTAACTTAAGCTTAAATGGTCACAAAGTGAAACAAATCTTTGTTAGTAATAGGCAAGGAGTTCCACAGCCATGAAGGAGTGTTCTAGGACATTCAAGAGCAAGTGATTCATTAAAGGATGACCAAAGCATGACTATTTGATGACTTGAACCATGTGCTTGATTTGCACCTTGATTGACCATGCAATTAATTCCTCATATACTAGTAACTCCATGGCAACAAGCTTTGGGTAGACTATCCATCACATTTATATCATATTTTATCACTTAAGCCATTCTCTTCATTTCTACACTTAACCAAAACTCCATTTCTCTCCTCCAAAGCACCATTCGGCCATCACCATAACACCAACCATCCAAGCTTCTAAAATTTTATCTAACCTTATTTTCTAAGCCTAAACATCATTCTAAGACTCTTCTATGTTGAAGACTTAAGCAAAATTCTTCATCTTCTACCTTTACTACTAGTTAGGGTTCTTTAGATTTCAAGGTAAAAATCCTTCTTCTTTGTTTCTAAGTTGATTCATGAGTTTTTGAACCATGATTGTTCCATGGTTTCTTTTCTTCAAGTTTAGTTTGTAACTTTATGTTGGTTTAAGCTTGTTAGGGTTTCCTTTGGAGCTTCATGAAATTCTTGAAGCAAGGCAACTAAGTGGATTTTGTCTTCCTTGAGGTAAGAGGGAGATAAACCTTATCAACCATATGTTGGTGGTGAAGAGATGACTTTGTTTGTGGTGAAAAAACCATAAGGATTTATTCACTTGTATGGTTTAAAGCTTGCTTTGTTTGTGGTGATAGTTGTTTGGTTTGTTTTATAGCTTTGATTTTATGATTGTTTATTGATTATATGCTTGTTTATATGCTTATGGAAGCATGATGATTATATGCTTGTTTATATGCTTATGGTAGCATGATGATTATTGTGTAAAAAAGGATGTGAATGTTGTGATGAGGAAAATTGTATGAAGGTTCCAAAGACCCTATGATGGCTCACGGCCATAACCAAATCAAGAGAGCAAAAATGTCAAAAATATTTTCTTAAGTATGGATTGAGTGATTTAATGGTAAGAACTTGGATTAATGGTTTTGTAAAGAATTTTAGTGATGTAAAATGGTTTTGTAAAGGATTTTGGTGATGAAAAATGATTAAGTATGCATATGAAGTATAAACTTAATTTTCGGCCAATACACCAAAGTGTGGTATTTTAAATCCTAGATTATTTTACTAAGTGTGGACTTTGGAAATTAGTTAACAAGAATTTGATGTAATGAATTTTTAGTAGAAAAAGGAAATTAGATTTAATGGTTGGAATTAAATTAGTATGTTAAAGCTTTAATATTTAATTAAATCAAAGAAATCAAATTTTTGAAAAGAATCACAGAAAATAATACGTAAGGAATTTTTAGGAAGAAAATATTTTCAAGAAGGCCAAAATGCATATTTTATATATAGAAAATAATACGTAAAGGATTTTTAGGAAGAAAATATTTTCAAGAAGGCCAAAATGCATAATTTATGTAGAGAATTTTATAAATAAGTTTAGAAAGTTAAGAAACTATTTTACGTAAGTGACAAATGCTAGAAAACTATTATGCGATTTAAAAACGTCTATTTTTAAGCTACATGATTGATTTTTACACTATGCGATTGAGAAAATGATTTTAAATATTTATGCGATTTAAACACGTTTGAAAATATTTATGCAATTTAGAAAATGTTCGAAATTATTTACATAGTTTAGAAAATGTTTGAAAATATTTATGTGATTTCAAAAATGTTAAAAAATATTTACGTAATTTGAAAACATAAGAAAAATGTTACGTGATTTCAAAAACGTGATAAAATGTTACGCATTTGGAAATTACAGCAGTTGGCTGTCGGGCTGTCGTGGTGTGCCCCGTTATGTTGGATTGTGATACCATCAAGAATATGGTGTATATATGTAAAATACGGTGAAATATGGATTGTATGTGTTGGATCATACATCTTGCATAGAAAATTATATGTGTTGGATCGTACACCATGCATGGAAAAGCATGTCAATTAAGGCAATAGGCCTAGGAGATGGAATTACACCTTCGTGCGAGTGAGAATTGCGTAGTTACGATCTTCAGTGATCTTGGGGACGTTAGGGTGTGGAATGTCATATGTGACCAGTGGGTAGCGCCATTGTGTCGTGGTATCCTTTGCAAACACACTGACGGTCTCGATGGAGTTACTACTCTTTTCGTGATTGGTTGAGAATGTCTGTATCGGCCATGTTGCGCACCATGATATGATATATTGGCACATGATTTGAGGCTAACGATATGCAGACATGTACTCCCTATCATTCTCTCCGAAATTGTGATTAGCTCCATGGAGTAGGAAATGGGTTGTTGTACACATGCATAGTGGTCAGCATATTGATATGATAACTATGCTCATTTGATATGTTATCTATGATGTTATAATATGACTGTATGATATAATATTGTATCTGTATCAATTACTGTCATTTTCTCTACTACCTCATTGGTATTGATGTAGGGGTTCTCACCTCTTTGTTATGTTATGCCTTTTTTTATTGTATATATTTGATGAAGACTGAGGAGGCGAGGAGGCAGATAAATCTTTTTACTACTAGTGACGGTTTTACTGTATTATCTTGATATAGCGGCAAGGCATCAAGTTTTAGGTTTTGTTACAGTTCAATTCCATGGTGGGATTGATGCTTGGAGGGTTAACTTAGATAGGGAAAGGTTTGTTTATACCGGGGATCTGACTCTAAATTTAAGTGGTACTAGGGATGGTATTCCTGTTATGACACAACACGTGTCTGTGCATCTAGAGTTCTATATGCCTATTCGTGAGATTTGGAGTAGGAATACTTATACTCCACATGAGGATTCCATGATGTCGACTACTAGGACACCAACCCGGCGTGTACTGTATCCACCAGGGTTCTTTGATGACAACACTGAGGAGGAGGATCCTAATGAAGGCCTGAACCTTTAGTTTGTTGGAGTTTTAGTTAAATAGTTTTTGGTTTGATGTGTAATGTAAATATTAACTTTTGGGGGTGTATTTATGTAAATTATTTGTGAACAAAGTTGTAATATGTAAAATATGGTGTGTTAGTTTTAAATTATGTTTCACGTTTAAAGTTTTATTTATTTTCTATTTTTTCGCAAACTAAATTTTAAAATCAGTACTTTTACAAGATTAATTCTTTTACAACTTGGGTAAGTTATATTAGGATTAGTCTTAAATGTGATACCCTACGGTGGGTGTTGCAACATTGGCCCTTATCATGGCCACCTCCATCTCCTTGTAGTACTCTTCCACACTCCTACTTCCTTGGGTAAGTCTTTGGAGTTTATTGTGTAATTCCCTATGGTACCATGAAGGGACAAACCTCCTCTTCATCAAACTTTTCATCTCTTCCCAAGTATCTACATGGTATTCCCTATTCCTTTCCCTCTCTTTTCGTACTTGGTTCAACCAAATTAGGGAATAGTTAGAAAATTCTAGGGCAGCCACCTTCATCTTCCTTTCTTCAGTGTAATGGTGATAGGAAAAGATTTGTTCTACCTTGGTTTCATATTCTAAGTATGTAATACCCCAAAATTTATCCATTCTGCTATCGATATTCATTTTGTAATATTTATGATTTTCTAGAATTTATCTGGATTTTTCTGAGAATGCGAAATATTTTAATATATTCCTTGTTTTGCATGCACAGTGGACAGAGTCGGGAAAATAACTGTAACGTTCCAAAAGTTGAAAAATTATATGACGAATAGTCGTTTTATAATATTTATAATTTTTGAGAATTTTCTGGGAATTTTTCAGAAACGCAGAATATTTTAATATATTCTTCGTTTTGCGTACGCGTTAAGCGGAGCCAGAGGAACGAGGTATTTTCTCTGAGAACCTTGAACTATGGAAACATCGACGGGGGATCTTACTAAACCCGAAGCCAAACACAGTAGCAAGGTTTCACATTTTTTGAGAAATTTTAGCAGATAGAATAATAAAACACTGCATAAAATTTATCTGTCAAATTAATTAATACTGACCTCTGTTGACTGTGAATATTATCCCTTGGATAATAGCATGTAATAAAAATCCTATCACCTTATTCTAATGTAATCTACTTTATGTCATAACAAATCCACTTTAATTCAAATATATTATTATTTTAATCAAGTTTCTAGAAGCTTTGACCCAAGAAAGGACTTAACTACCCTTAGCTTGCTTGAGAAGCTTGTCAATTTCTCTCTTCTCTCTCTCTCTATGCCGTGGCTGCCATCAAGAAAAAGGAGGGGGGATTTGGTTTCATTCACTTAACCAAAACACATCAAACTATCACACTTTAACCTAACAACTTCTCTCTCTACCTCTTCATCTTCTTCCTTGCTCTCCCTTCTCTCTAAAACTCCATAGCCAAACTGAAATCTGCAGCTCACTCTCCACTTGATCTCTTCATCTTTTCTCTTCATCAACCATATTTCTTTACTCTCCATCATCATCTCTACTACTTTTCTTCACAAGGTTTCACCAAAATCTTCCATTTCCTTTTCTCTCCATTTCGAGTTGCCACTTCCACCATCCCCAATTTCGTTTTCTTGCTTCATTAATCTCATTTTTAGCATCTCTTCATCATTCTAAACCTTTTTCCTTCTATACCCTACATCAAAATCTTTCATCTTCAATAATCTTCTTCAAGGGTAAAGTTTGAGGCTTTAAGGTAAAAATCACAACTTTCTTCTCTTCTCTTCTACTTTTCGTGTTCTAAGACTATTTTCATGGTCAAGGATGCTTTCCTTTTCAAGATATGGTGATTGACTCTTTGAGTTTGTTTTCTAGGGTTTTGAGGAGCACAAAACCGAAATCACAAGGAGCACGTTGGAGGTCATTCCGTGCTCTCCTCTTTGGTAAGAGGGAGACCACTCTATTCAACCAAAAATGGTGGTTGGAGACTTGTTATTTGAAGATTTGTGAGAAACCCTAATAGGGGTTACTCTTGCTATTTTATTTTCTTACCATTGATCCTTTAAATTTTCGTTCTTCTAATTGATTTGTTAGATAGAATTGGTTCTTGTTGACATTGTAATAATTATGATGGATTGAAATTGATAAGAATTGAACAAAAGCCCCTTGCTTGAGGCATGGAGGCTCACGGCCACACCCTCCTTGGTGGGGTGTTGGTGCTTAAAATTTTAAAGCTTGATGGATTGGTGTTTATTAAGTAATTAATGACTAATGAAGACATGAAAATCCTAGAACCCTAACTTTGTGAGGCTTACGGCCATGGAGGAGAAAAATGGTGAGGAATTGTGATTTGGATAAAGGATTATGAAATTGGACATTAGATGGTAATTAGAAACCCATAATGTGTAAGGAAAATTAATTAAAGTCTTAATTTGGCAAGTTGGAGAATTTGACTCAAAGAGAAAGAACATGAGTGTGTGAGTTTGGGAGGACTTGAAGTAAATACTTAAAGTGGATTAAAAGTAAGACACTAATACATGAAGAAAATGAAATCAAACATTGGACTTGAGAATCTAATAAGGGTCACGGTTTTGACCAAATCGAGATGGTAAGAAATTGACTTTGATGGACTAATGAAATTAAAAGAATTGGGGATAATAAATTAACACCTAATGCGGTGAAAGAATGGAAATTCAAAGACTCTTGAATGTCATGGATACAAGGAATTAAAGTGACCTAAAGTTACCATATTAAATTAATATCATATAACTTGAAAAAGTGAAAATCTACAATGTGGACCATAACGATGAATAAAAATTAGAAAACAGTATTGACATAAAATTTGACTCTATGCTATTGTGAACCCTCTTTGTGGACTAAATACTCAATAGTTACGTACCGTAAAAATATTCGAATAAAGTGATATTAATATATGACTATGATAAATATACGTGATTTGACATTATGTCATCATGCATATGTGTCGTCCGTTGGACACTATTAGAAAGGCTGTGTGGGCCTAGAAGTTTGAATAACACCAATATGCAGGTGCGAATAGACTAAGCGTAGGTATCATATGTTGTTGACCCTGGGGGCGTCGGGGTGTGGGTGTCTCACAATAGACAGTGGTAGTTCCACTAGGGCCGTGGGATAGACCAATACGACACACCGACGATCCTGTCTAAGACGCTATCCTATATCGTGATCAACTGTCGAGGTACCATGTATAAGCCATTGCACAAACATTTTTATGAAATAAAGCACACTATATTTTCTGAGGTTAACGATGAACTGGTATTACTCCTTGATAATTCACTCCGAAAATATTTATGCCTAGCTCCATGGAGTTGGTTTTTGATACACTTTTACATAAGTGAACTGTCAGTCATATAACTCATTAAGTATAAGCATTTATAATTGTGAAGCATATTTATTGTTATTTTTGTAATAATTGTTAGTCACTTGAACTGCTGATTGCTGATAATATTTCCATTATTTAAACGTTGTTACTCTGCTTTTGCTGTAAATTTTAATGTTGTTGTGATTAAATGTACAAACTGTGTTATATATGGGCGTTCAGCGCCGTTTAGTTTCCTGCTGCTATTCTTGGTAATGAATGATGAGTATCTCACCTCTTTATTGTATATTCTATTATTGTATATTGTCATATGGTTGCCCAAAGACGTTCGTGAGGAGGACAAGGAAACCACTGAGTTTTAGGGTTTCTAGCCGTATCTTGACTGAGATCAAGGCTGTTAAGGATGTCATTTCACCCCCATGGATTCTTTGGTTACGTGCGGATCAACTTTCATGGCAGTCCGAATTGCTGGCATAGCAACGTGCAGACTGATCGTTATGTATACCACGGCGAATTGACGGTGTCCTTAGCGTGGGGACGTTATAATGCTTCTATTTTTTATTTCCATGCCTTTGTATGGCTGGAATTTTACCTGCCTGTGAGAGACATGTGGGCAGATATGTACTATACCCCACGTGAGGACTCTTTCTTGTCCACTGCTCGGGCTCCTGCCCGCTGTTCTGTCATTCCGATGGATGTCTCGTCGGACGAGGAGGACCCTGAGGAGGACCCATCTACGGTTCCTTCTCGTTCTCGTCAGTCTTAGGGACTGTTTTTTTTATCAATGGCTACTGATGGCTGTCCATTTATTTTGTGGGAGCCTGACGTATTATTGGATTGATGGGTATATATATATTTGTATCTCTTGGGGTAGGTACATATTTTGCTTTTTGTGTACATTTTGGAAATGTAATTAATACAGGCTTGTACGTATAATTATGATAATGTAGTTCCAATGTATGGTTTAATTTCTGTTGACTGTATCATAACTATTTAGTGTTTGAAGTTCCGCTACAACAGGGATTTTTTTTTTCTAATTTACTATTGTACTACTTACAATGACTTATAAAAAAAAAACACAATAATGATACTATAATAAGAGTATGGCGAAAGTTTTAAGATAAATTAAACCAGCATTAATACACCTGGTTTTATGGAAATTGAAACTAAGTACTATTTTTCGCAGTATAATCTTACCTTATGTTTTTACAATTATATAAATATAATAGTGTGACGTTCCTTCTTCGCGAGTATTGGATAAGAAAAAAGGGCGTTACATTGTCTTGGTATCAGAGCTCCCGGTTATGTTTTCTTTTGGGTCATGTGGTTTTGGACTGTCTTGTTTGTGCTGTGTGATTCTCTGTGATTTTTGCTGTTTGGTATTCATAAGGATACATCTGACTTTCTCTGTGTTTTGCGTAGTTTAATTTGAGAAGAAACGATGGCTCGTAGAGGTGATATGGCTGCTGCCATAGAGGCAATACAAAAGATGGCTGAGGCAATGCTACAGCAGAACTAGCAGACAGCTCAACAATAGGCTAGAGTTGCACAACAGCTAGAAGCTATGGCGGATGTTCAGAACTTAGAGGGATTTTGTCGTGCTAACCCTCCACAGTTCAAAGGGGAGTTTGATCCAGAGAAAGCCTCATTGTGGATCCAAGAGCTGGAGAAAATATTTGCAGGTATAAATTGTGCTGACGATAGGAAGGTGACGTATGCTGCATACATGCTGATAGGAGACGCTAAGCATTGGTGGACGGGGGAACAAAGGTTACTGCAAGCCGCAAACGGAGTGATAACGTGGGAGGTGTTCAAAGAAAGGTTCTTAAACAAGTATTTCCCTGAAAGCACTAGGCATGCAAAAGAAATAGAATTCCTGAGGTTGCGACAGGGAGGCATGACTGTGAGCGAGTATGTCGCCAAGTTTGGGAACTTGTCTAGATTTTCGACCTATTTTCAACTTCAACCTGATGAAATATGGAAGTGCCGGAAGTTTGAGGAAGGCCTGAGGCATGAGGTGAAGAAAATTGTGATAGCTTTGAAGATTACTCAGTTTTCTGAGCTACTTGACACCTGCTGTCGATTGGAAAGTGTGGAACAAGAACGTGAGGCGAGAAACAGAAATTTTGGGCTCGTTCGGTCCCAAAGAGAAGGTGGTGGTAACGCAAGTCATTATCAAAAGAAGCCCTATTCCAGACCATCTGGAAGCCAACAGCCACAAAGACCTCAAGGAGGAAGTCCAACTGGAAGTCCAGGAAGGATGGGTCAGAATGCTGCAACTACTCCGAGGTGTATGAAATGCGGAAAGGAGCACTTTACAAGAGACTGCACAATCAAAGGAATTATTTGTTTTCGGTGCGGGAAACCTGGTCATGTTTCCCGAGATTGTAACCAGACCAAGACAGAACCATCCATCAATGCTGCTAAGACTTCTAAACCACAAACTGGAGGTAGAGTCTACACCTTGAGTGGTGCTGAGGCCTCTAAATCCGAGGATCTGATACAAGGAGAAGGTATCATCGAAGGTAATCTTTTAATTGTATTGTATGATTCTGGTGCTACTCACTCTTTCATTTCATGTGATTGTGTGAAAAGACTTGGATTATCTATGTCTTCTTTACCTTTTGACTTGACTGTTTCGACTTCTACTGCAAAACCTGTCGTTACTGCTAAAGTCTGTCCAAATTGTCCTTTAGTTGTGGAAGGTCGAATCTTTTCTGTCAATGTGATCTGTTTACCATTATCTCAATTAGATGTGATATTAGGAATGGATTGGTTATCTGCTAACCATGTCCTGTTAGACTGTTCTAGAAAAACAGTAGTTTTCCCTTTGGAAGAGGATTCTAGATTTTTGACCGCTAACCAAGTGAAAGCTTTCTTGAAAGAAAGAGCTCGAGGATACATGTTGTTATCTTCTTTGAAAGTCGAGAGTGAAGTTGATATGGATGCAATCTCTGTTGTACGAGAATTTCCTGAAGTTTTCCTTGATGATATACCTGGCTTGCCACCGGAACGAGAAGTCGAGTTTGCTATTGACTTGGTACCAGGAACTAGCCCTATATCCATAGCGCCTTACCGTATGGCACCAGTAGAGCTAGTAGAACTTAAGAAGCAGTTGGAAGAGCTTCTGGAAAAATAATTCATGAGACCCAGTGTGTCACCCTGGGGAGTACCTGTGTTGTTGGTTAAGAAGAAAGATGGGACTTCAAGATTGTGCATGGATTACCATCAGTTGAACAAAGTTACGATCAAGAATAAGTATCCATTGCCGAGGATAGATGACTTAATGGACCAATTAAAAGGAGCAGTTGTGTTTTCAAAGATTGATCTGCGATCGGGTTATCACCAAATCAGAGTGAAAGTGGAAGATATTCCCAAGACGACTTTTCGTACTCGTTATAGACATTACGAGTACCTGGTGATGCCTTTTGGTGTGACTAATGCACCTGCAATATTTATGGACTATATGAATAGGAACTTTTGTCCTTATTTGGACCGATTCGTCGTTGTTTTCATCGATGATATCTTGATCTATTCATAAAATCAGGAATATCATGCTAAACATCTCAACATAGTTCTCCAGATTTTGAAGGAAAAAGAGCTATATGCGAAACTATCCAAATGTGAGTTTTGGCTAGATGAAATGAAATTTTTGGGTTATGTGATCTCGAGGGAAGGAATTATTATGGATCATTCGAAGGTAGAAATTGTGCTGCAATGGGAAAGACCAACGACGGTGACGGAAATCCGAAGCTTTGTCGGATTAGCTGGATACTACCGAAGATTTATTGAAGGATTTTCTAAGATCGCTGGACCACTCACTCAACACTCCAGAAAGAATCAAGCTTTTGAATGGACAGATTCCTGTGGAGGAAGTTTTTAAGAGTTAAAGAGGAAACTAACTACGTCACCCGTATTAGTTTTACCGAATCCTAATGAACAGTTTGAAGTGTACTGTGACGCTTCATATCAAGGTTTGGGGTGCGTCCTTATGCAAAATGGAAAGGTGGCGGCTTATGCCTCAAGACAATTACGAATGCATGAGAAGAACTACCCAACGCACGATTTGGAGTTAGCTACCGTGGTGTTTGCATTGAAGATATGGAGGCATTACTTGTATGGAGCAACATTCAATGTCTTCAGTGACCACAAGAGTTTGAAATACCAGTATGATCAAAAGGAGCTGAATATGAGGCAACGAAGATGGCTAGAATTTCTGAAAGACTATGATTTTCAACTTCAATATCACCCTGGAAAGGCGAATGTGGTGGCCGATGCCTTGAGTAGGAAGACGGTCAGTGTTTCTACCATGATGATCAGAGAGAAAGATCTACTAGAACAATTCAGAGACGTATGGTCATTTATGGAGTTAACATCGGCTAAGATCTGCATGAATATGGTTACTATCTCGAATGACTTAATGGATGATATTCGAGAAAAATAGAAGATCGATAAGTTCCTACAAGAGGAGAAAAAATTGATAAGGCAGGGCAGTGTATCAACATTGAAGGAAGGAAGTGATGGAATTATGAGGTTCCAAGGAAGAGTCTGTGTGCCTAAGGATGAGGAACTCAGAAAGTACATACTTGAACATGCTCATTCGAGTCAGTTGAGTATGCATCCTGGAATGACTAAGATGTATCAAGACTTGAAGAAATTATTTTGTTGGTATGGAATGAAAAGAGATATTGCTAGATGCGTATCATCTTGTCTGGTTTTCCAGAAGATGAAGATTGAACATCAACGACTAGCTGGAATGTTACAACCATTGGCTATTCCCGAGTAGAAATGGGATAGTATCGCCATGGACTTTGTTGTCGAGTTGCCAAGGACAAGGAAAGGATATGACTCAATATGGGTAACTGTGGATCGACTTACAAAATCAGCCCACTTTTTACCGATCAACATAAGATATCCGTTGGATAAGTTGACTCAAATATATATTGGTGAGATTGTCAGACTTCATGGTGTACCCACGAGTATTATTTCCGATAGAGACCCGAGATTTACATCAAAGTTTTGGCAGAGTCTTCAGGAGGCCATGGGAACAAAGTTGCGATTAAGTTCTTCATACCATCCACAGACTGATGGTCAATCTGAAAGAACAATTTAGTCGTTGGAAGACTTGTTGAGAGCTTGTGCTATAGAGTAGACTGGAAGTTGGGATGAAATCTTACCGTTGGTAGAATTCACCTATAGCAACAGTTATCATTCAAGTATAGGGATGGCTCCCTATGAGGCTTTATATGGACGAAGGTGTCAGACACCTCTGTGCTAGTATCAAGATGGGGAACGACTTACCGTTGGACCTGAACTTATTCAGCAAACAACTGAAAAGGTCAAAATGATTCAGGAGAAAATGAAAACGGCTCAGAGTCGGTAAAAGAGTTATGCGGACAAAAGAAGGAAACGTCTTGAGTTCGAAGAAGGAGAGCATGTCTTCCTGAAAGTCACACCTACGACTGGGGTCAGTCGTGTTCTTAAATCTAGAAAGCTCACTCCAAAATTCCTTGGACCTTACCAAATTCTTCGTCGGGTAGGTCCTGTTGCTTACCAAATAGCTTTACCCCCTTTTCTTTCAAATCTCCATAATGTCTTTCATGTGTCACAACTCAGAAAATATATTCCAAGTCATAATCATGTCATAGCACCTGATTCAATACAATTAAAGGAAAACTTGACTTATGAGACAACTCCTGCAAGGATCGAGGATAGGAGGACAAAGCAACTCAGAAGGAAGGACATTGCACTGGTGAAAGTAATCTGGAATGAAACAACTAGAGATACGACATGGGAACTAGAGGATAAGATGAAGGAGCAACACCGCGAACTATTTTAAGGTATGAAATTTTGAGGACGAAATTCTTATTTGTTGGGGAGAGTTGTAACACCCCAAAATTTATCCATTCGGCTATCGATATTCATTTTGTAATATTTATGATTTTCTGGAATTTTTTTTGGATTTTTCTGAGAACGTGGAATATTTTAATATATTTCTCGTTTTGTGTGCACAGTGGACAGAGTCAGGAAAATAACTGTAACATTCCAAAAGTTGGAAAATTATACGACGAATAGTCGTTTTATAATATTTGCTATTTTTGAGAATTTTTTGAGAATTTTTTGAAAACATGAAATATTTTAATATATTCTTCGTTTTACGTGCACGTTAAGCGGAGCTGGAGGAAAGAGGTATTTTCTCCTAGAACCTTGAACTATGGAAACGTCGACGGGGGATCTTACTAAACCTGAGGCCGGACACAGTTGCAAGGTTTTATGTTTTTCTAGAAATTTTAGCAGATAGAATAATAAAACACTGCGAAAAATTTATCTGTAAAATTAATTAATACTAACCTCTGTTGACTATGACTATTATCCCTTAGATAATAGTATGTAATAAAAATCCTATCACCTTATCTCAATGTAATATATTTTATGTCATAACAAATCTACTTTAATTCAAATATATTATTATTTTAATCAAGTTTCTAGAAGCTTTGACCCAAGAAAGGACTTAACTACCCTTAGCTTGCTTGAGAAGCTTGTCAATTTCTCTCTTCTCTCTCTCTCTCTATGCCGCGGCTGCCATCAAGCAAAAGGGGGGGGGGATTTGGTTTCATTCACTTAACCAAAACACATCAAACTATCACACTTTAACCTAACAACTTCTCTCACTACCTCTTCATCTTCTTCCTTCCTCTCCCTTCTCTCTAAAACTCCATAGCCAAACCGAAATCTGCAGCTCACTCTCCACTTGATCTCTTCATCTTTTCTCTTCATCAACCACATTTCTTTACTCTTCATCATCATCTCTACTACTTTTCTTCACAAGGTTTCACCAAAATCTTCCATTTCCTTTTCTCTCCATTTCGGGTTGCCACTTCCACCATCCCCATTTTCGTTTTCTTGCTTCATTAATCTCATTTTTAGCTTCTCTTCATCATTCTAAACCTTTTTCCTTCCATAACCTACATCAAAATCTTTCATCTTCACTAATCTTCTTCAAGGGTAAAGTTTGAAGCTTTAAGGTAAAAATCACAACTTTCTTCTCTTCTCTTCTCCTTTTCGTGTTCCAAGACCATTTTCATGGTCAAGGATGCTTTCCTTTTCAAGATATGGTGATTGACTCTTTGAGTTTGTTTTCTAGGGTTTTAAGGAGTACAAAACTGAAATCACAAGGAGCACCTTGGAGGTCATTTTCGTGCTCTCCTCTTTAGTAAGAGGGAGACCACTCTATTCAACCAAAAATGGTGGTTGGAGACTTGTTATTTGAAGATTTGTGAGAAACCCTAATAGGGGTTACTCTTGCTATTTTATTTTGTTACCATTGTGCCTTTAAATTTTTGTTCTTCTAATTGATTTGTCAAATAGAATTGGTTCTTGTTGACATTGTAATAATTGTGATGGATTGAAATTGATAAGAATTGAACAAAAGCCCCTTGCTTGAGGCATGGAGGCTCACGGCCACACCCTCCATGGTGGGGTGTTGGTGCTTTAAAATTTTAAAGCTTGATGGATTGGTGTTTATTAAGTAATTAATGACTAATGAAGACATGAAAATCCTAGAACCCTAACTTTGTGAGGCTTACGACCATGGAGGAGAAAAATGGTGAGGAATTGTGATTTGGATAAAGGATTGTGAAATTAGACATTAGATGGTAATTAGGAATCCATAATGTGTAAGGAAAATTAATTAAAGTCTTAATTTGGCAAGTTGGAGAATTTGACTCAAAGAGAAAGAACATGAGTGTGTGAGTTTGGGAGGACTTGAAGTAAACACTTAAAGTGGATTAAAAGTAAGACACTAATACATGAAGAAAATGAAATCAAACATTGGACTTGAGAATCTAATGAGGGCCACGGTTTTCACCAAATTGAGATGGTAAGAAATTGACTTTGATGGACTAATGAAATTAAAAGAATTAGTGATAATGAATTAATTCCTAATACAGTAAAAGAATAGAAATTCAAAGACTCTTGAATGTCATGGATACAAGGAATTAAAGTGATCTAAAGTTACCACATTAAATTAATATCATATAACTTGAAAAAGTGAAAATCTACAATATGGACCATAACGATGAATAAAAATTAGAAAGCGGTATTGACATAAAATTTGACTTTATGCTATTGTGAACCCTCTTTGTGGACTAAATACTCGATAGTTACGTACCGTAAAAATATTTTGATAAAGTGATATTAATATGTGACTATGATAAACATACATGATTTGACATTGTGTCATCATGCATATGTGTCGTCTGTTGGACACTGTTAGAAAGGTTGTGTGGGCCTAGGAGTTTGAATAACACCTATGTGTGGGTGCGAATAGACTAAGCGTAGGTGTCATATGTTGTTGACCCTGGGAGCATCGGGGTGTGGGTGTCTCACAATAGACAGTGGTAGCTCCACTGGGGCCGTGGGATAGACCAATGCGACACATTGACGATCCTGTCTGAGACACTGTCCTATATCGCGATCAACTGTCGAGGTACCATGTATAAGCCATTGCACAAACATTTTTATGAAATAAATCACATTATATTTTCTGAGGCTAACGATGTACTGGTATTACTCCTTGATCATTCACTCCGAAAATGTTTATATCTAGCTCTATAGAGTAGGTTTTTGATACACTTTTACATGAGTAATCTGTCAGTCACATAACTTATTAAGCATGAGCATTTATAATTGTGAAGCATATTTACTGTTATTTTTGTAATAATTGTTAGTCACTTGAACTGCTGATTACTGATAATATTTCCATTATTTAAACGTTGTTACTCTGCTTTTGCCATAAATTTTAATGTTGTTGTGATTAAATGTGCAAACTGTGTTATATGTGGGCGTTTAGCGCCGTTTAGTTTCCTGCTGCTATTATTGGTAATGAATGACGAGTATCTCACCTCTTTATTGTATATTATGTTATTGTATATTATCATATGGTTGCCCAAAGATGTTCATGTGGAGGACAAGGAAACCACTGAGTTTCAGGGTTTCTGGCCGTATCTTGACTAAGATCGAGGCTGTTAAGGATGTCATTTCACCCCCGTGGATTCTTTGGTTACATGCGGATCAACTTTCATAGTGGTCCGGATTGCTGGCATATCAATGTGCAGACTGATTGTTGTGTATACCACGGCGAATTGACGGTGTCCTTAGCGTGGGGACATTATAATGCTTCTATTTTTTATTTCCATGCCTTTGTATGGTTGGAATTTTACCTGCCTGTGAGAGACATGTGGGCGGATATGTACTATACCCCACGTGACGACTCTTTCTTGTCCACTGCTCGGGCTCCTGCCCGCTATTTCATCATTCCGATGGATGTCTTGTCGGATGAGGAGGACCCTGAGGAGGACCCATCTACGGTTCCTTCTTGTTCCTGTCAGTCTTAGGGACTATTTTTTTTATCGATGGCTACTGATGGCTGTCCATTTATTTTGTGGGAGCCTGACATATTAATGGATTGATGGGTATATATATATTTGTATCTCTTGGGGTAGGTATATATTTTGCTTATTGTGTACATTTTGGAAATGTAATTAATACAAGCTTGTACGTATAATTATGATAATGTAGTTCCGATGTATGGTTTAATTTCTGTTGACTGTATTATAACTATTCAGTGTTTGAAGTTCCGCTACAATAGGGATTTTTTTTCTAATTTACTATTGTACTACTTACAATGACTTACAAAAAAAAACATACAATAATGATACTATAATAAGAGTATGGCGAAAGTTTTAAGATAAATTAAACTAGCATTAATACACCAGGTTTTATGAAAATTCAAACTAAGTACTATTTTTCGCAATATAATCTTACCTTATGTTTTTACGATTATATAAATATAATAGTGTGACGTTCCTTCTTCGCGAGTATTGGATAAGAAAAAGGGGCATTACAAAGTAGGCTTCGAAGTCATTCTTTCCTTGGAAAGAAGGTACGTAGGTCTTTTCTTCTCCTAGGTCTCCTCCTCTTTCATCACTCCTATGCCTCCTATTATAACTCCTTTCACTCTTCCCATGCCTCATTCTCCTATCATGGTTCCTCCTAATCCTCATTTCCCTACCTTAATCATAGGTATCTTCATCCTTATGCGAGACTTCATGCTGAGAGTCTCTCCTCCTTTCATTATTGAGCCTTGTGTTTATTTTCACCCTAAACTTCTCAAGTTCTTTAGCAAAGGCTTGCATAAGGTTTGTAGTCCTAGGGGATGGGGTTGTACTTCCTTCACTCATCTTTGCACAAGTAATAAGAATAATTCAAGATTGAAAAGGCCCTTACCACTCTTCTCACATGTATACACTCTTAGATTGATTTCACTCGTGTTTCACACAATTAGGCTTTTGTTTAATGAAAACGCTTTTGTATTTTACCACTCAAGTTCTTTTTGCAAGTTCTTAAATGAACCCTCTCGCATTTCAATTACCAAAAGCTCTTACAAAAGTAGCGATCCTCACAAGAGTAAGCAGTCAGAAGTTGAAGAAAGGATGAAACTCTAGAAAAAACTCAAAGGAATTTGAAAGACAAGCAAGAAAAGCTAATTAAAAAAAGAAAGGTAAAACTTAAAAGAAATAAGAAGAAAAAGAAATGTGCAAGGTATGTAGAATAGTACCGCTTAATGAAATTCACAAGGCATTCAAACTTAATCTCGCTTAAGTGTAAGGGCAGTCTCTTTTTTTTTTGGAATAGACTTTTTTTTTTCTCTTTTTTTATATTATTTTTCACGCCCTTATTCTCCTTTTGCACTTTAAAAAAATAATTGGCTCTTACAATTTTAGTTCCAAATGTTATGCCCAATTGTGTATTTAGGAGTTTCCTTTCAAATTAAGGTGCTATAAAACATGTAACAGCAATGGATATAGAGTTGATAAGATTAAAGTTGTAAATAAAGAACAGAAACTAAAGGCAAAAAATAAAAGGACTGGAATTTACATGGCAAAAAGTAAAGAACAGAAAGTAAAGAATGTTTCCAATTCTTAGGAATGGCAGAGATCAATGATGATCAAGGTTCTGTACAATTATGACATTCAAGCAATGGTGCTTGATGTTTGGAAAACAATAAGAACAAGTATAAAAAATACAAGACTCTATCAACTCTAGGATCTGGGCTCTAGATACCACATGATATGATCCAAGTTGGATGCATATTGTTTTTACGGATCGTCTTTGAGTTAATTTCATGTTTTAAAGAATTAAACAATGAAGGATGAATAGAAACATGAATAGTATCGTGAACAGTGCATGAACAGTAAAATAGAAAAGATGGAAAAAAACAAGGAATGGAAGGAAGAAGATGCCACACTCTTGGAGAGTGATAAGTCAAGCGAAGATTCGCCACAAAGGTAAGGAAACCTTTGATAAGAACTAAGATAGTTCTTCCCCAAGAGAACTAAGCTTTCAAAACTCACAAAGGAGTGTAATAATATTTTCAAATTCAAAAGTGTCAAATGCAGTAAACACAAGCTTATTTATAGGCATTAGGTATGCGGCTAGGTCTAGCTAAAGGAGGTAGCAAGCTAGCGAACTTTTAATCCTAACCCTAGTGCAAATGTGGCACAGGCCCAATTAGAAGGCAACACCTATCCCTAGCTTTGCTATGCACAAATTAAGCCCAAACAATAAGCCCTTATTACAAAATTATCCCAAAAAAAGAAAATAAGAACCAAAACTAAGAAAATTAAAAAGTTCAAATACATAATTAAATAAAATTGACTAAGAAGAAATCATGCCCCCACATTGGGCCTTTCATCAACTTGGATCATTTAGACCATCTTGAGTGCTCCTTCTTCTATAATGGGCTTGAGTGAGAGAAAGTGGTTGACTTCTTTGTCCAAATCCTCCTTAGCCTTCTTAGCTCTTGACCTTATCATTGGGCCTCCAAGTCCTCGCAATGCATCTTTGGGCATTGGGCCCGTTGGGCTACCACTTGAGCTTCCTTGGTCTCCATCACTTAGAGACATGTTATGTAATTTTGTACACTAATGTATATGATTTATATAATGTTTTGTACGCTATATGTATAATTTCAATCACAACAGGCTCATATTTTGTATATCTCTTATAATTATTTTCAAATATATTATGTTAATTATTACGTGACATACTTAATTCTAGTTACTAATGTGTAATTCCGAATACGTTATTAGTAATAGAATTAAGGATGTTACATATACAACTAGTTGATTTGTGTTGAGGTAGCAACTCTAATGTTAATTCATGTGAGATTCTAACCTAAAACCAATTGGCATTAAGTGAAGTGTGTAACACCCCTAGATCTAATAATTACGGCACAATCATCATTACACCACAGTTACTAAAATCTAGGCATGTCACAGTCTCAAAAATAGTATTTTTGAAAATTTATTTCCATTATACATAAATAGAAAATATGAGCCTCGCATGAAGCATATTTAGTATCCAACCATTAAGATACAACCACTAAAGGAAAACATATTTCATATATAATATATTCCTCCTTAACACAAAGCACTGATAACACGAAACATAGTACTCACATATTCAAATAAAAGATGACGAGTACAAAAGCACTAAAGGGGAAAGTAGTAACCCTGTGATAGGTACTACTAGCAAACAAAGCCGCAACCCCAATATATATGTGACGCTCGGTGTCCCAGTCGACACGTCAGGCATCAATGCCCCCATGAAGTTTTGCACTCAAACCTAACCGAAGAAATCTCGTCCAGATGCCATATCAAAAATAATGAATAAGCCTAATCCAATCAGTAAGGGTGTGGTCCTTCTTCTTCATCCTCACGATCTTTTATCAAATATAAATGTAAAACAGAAATACAGTGATACAGGAAAGAGGTAAGACACCCAACATTCAATGCCAATACGACAGCAGGAAAACATAACGGCACAGGACGCCCACATAACATCACAACACATATATTCATCAACAGTAATAATGAAATAAGCAATAAGAGAGAAACAACAATAAGTGATAATAAAACAAGCAATAAAAGAGAGTCAACAATAATATCTCAGGCAGTAAACAGTTCAATAGTCAAATAATTTTTACAACAAAAAAAGAGATAATTTAACAATTATAAGTACTCATGCTAGATGAAATATGAGACTGACAATGCATAATGCATATGGTACCAAGATCCTACTCAATGGAGCTAGACATAAACATTCGGAGAGAATGATCGAGGAGTACATGCCAGCATCTCGTTAGCCTAAAAAATAAAGTGCTCATTATAAAAATATTCTTTTGCGCAACATGGCTTATATATGGCACTCTCAACAAGATCGCGACATAGGATAGCGTCTCAGTCCAGATCGTCGGTGTGTTTGCATCAGTCTATCCCACACCCCCAGTGGAGCTACCACTATCTATTGTGAGACACTCACTCCCTGACACCCCCAAGGTCAACAACATGACCCACGCTTAGTCTACTCGCACCTGTATTAAGGTGTAATTCAATCTCCTAGGCATGCACTGCCTTTACAACATAGTCCAACGGACATTCACAAATGCATGATGACTCAAAATACATCATGTAACATCCCGAAAATTTATAATTTTAGGATAAATAGTCGTTTTAGAATAATTGTGATTTTTGGGAATTTTCTAAATTTTTTTTGGAAATGTTGAATATTTTAATATATTTCTCGTTTTACGTGCACACTGAACGGAGTAGGGAAAATGAAATATTTTCTCGAGAATCTTGATCTGTGGAAATGTCGACGAGGGATCTTACTTAACCCGAGGCCAGACACGGTTTACAAGGTTTCACATTTTTCAAGAAATTTTAACAGATAAAATTATAATTGCTGTATAAATTTTATCTGTCAGATAAATTAATACTGACTTCGGTCAACTGTAACGATTGTCTACTAAATAATGATATGTATTAAAAACCTTATCATGTTATTTAAAAATCTACCTTGTGCCAAATCCATTAGCTTTATTTTCAAAATAAAGATAAAGTTAATTTAAAACCAATATAGAAAGTTTCCAAGAAATTTCCTCCCATTTCACATTTCACTCTCTTCCCTCTCCACTCTTCTCCCACGGCAGAGGCCCCTTGGGAGCCAATAATCACATCCTCTTCTCATTCTCTTCCTTTCTTCTTCTTCTTCTTCTTCTTCTTCTTCTTCTTCTTCTTCTTCTTCTTCTTCTTCTTCTTCTTCTTCTTCTTCTTCTCTTCTTCTTCCTCCTCCACCGTACACCCTCACCATTCACCATCTTCACTTTCTTGCTTCACCACTTCCATATCTACCTTTCTTCCATCATTCCAAGACCACTTTCCTTGTGGCCATCCTTGGTTCTTCTTCTTCTTCTTCTTCTTCCATTTTCCACCATTGAAGTTAAAGCTTGGAGCTTTTGAGGTAAAGTCTTCAACTTTCTTCTATCTTCTTCTCATTTCCGTTTTATTGGTCACCTATGTAGCCAAGGAGTCATTTTTCCATGATTGGAGTGAACACTTTGGGAATTGCTCACCCTAGGGTTTTCTTGAAGGGGGAAAACGAAAATCAAGAGCAAAAAGGAATAGCATCCTTGTGATTGTCTTCATTTAGGTAAGAGGGAGATGATCCTCTTCAACCAATCTTGGTAGTAAGGAAATGTCTTGTGTATTGTGTTGATGAAGGAATCCATGTTGGATTTCCCTCTTTGTTATACTATGTTATTTCCATGATTTTGTGGTTGTTTGATTTGTATGAATAGATGGATTTGCATTATGTGCCTTGATGATTATGAACCTATATATTGCTATTTTGTATTTAGATGTCATGTATCATATTTTGGATTGTTGGAAAATAAATGAGAAACTTTGATGAAGGATGGGCCAGGGCTCTGCAGAAACGAATTCTGCAGAACCCTTGTTAATGCACTAGCGCTCAGGCGATATGCATAGAGCGCCTAGGTGCTCTATGCCCAGAAAGTTTTCCCTGTGACGCGGCCTGGTTAGCGCTCAGGCGTTTCGTGGTCAGTGCCCAGGCGCTACACCAGCGCTTAGGCGCTCCAGATATGACGCCTAGGCGCCCAGAACAGAACCAGCTAGGTAACTGTGAGATGAAGCTATGTGATTGAAGATTTGAATGTTAATGTTGGAATCTGAGCTGGAAAGTTTTAAGGGTTTATTAACTCAATTTGAAGCCAAGGTTTTAGATTGAAACTACAATGAATTGGAATGAACTTGGTGAACAAAAATTTAAGTAAATGATATCAAGAAATCAATGCATAAAATGGGAGAAATTGATGTTAGTAATGGACTTTGGGAGGCCACGGTTTTGATAATGGATTCTAGGAAGTTAGATTTATTTAGAGTAAAATGAGAGTTAAGTGATTTGGAACATAGAGGAAGAACAAGAGAGTTGTGAGACTTATAAAACCTGTGAGTAAATTTTAAGTGAACATAATTGATTAGGTTAAGGAACTTGATCAACCTAAAGGAATGAAACTTGAATAAGGACTTCGAGAGAAGTTTCTCTAGGAAATGAATTTACAAGGGATGATAACTTGAGTAGGACTTTACGATAATCTCATAAGATTTATTAATGGTTGAATTGGCCTAATTATGGCATATTATGGAAGATTGTGTATTGTGAAATATTTGTGAACATGTTTATGCATGGAGTCCACATGCATTAGATGTTTGCTTAATCAATGATTGTTAAAGGGTTGAATGAGCCTAGGATCATGCATTGAGTCAGCATGTATTTTATAAACTACTCAGTCTCTGACTGTTAAAAGGCTGGATGAGCCTCTGATTTTGATTTAAGTTAACGTATTGAACAATTTGCTCAATCTATGACTGTTAAAAGGCTAGATGAGCCTATGATTATGCATTTAACTGGTATGCATTGAACAAATTGCTCAGTCGATGACTGTTAAAAGGTTGTATGGGCCTATGAATGCGAACCGAATAATGTGGTCGATAATGAACCTATGGGGGGTGTAAGGTGCGGTGTATGCTGATTGCACACATTACGGGCCCGACAAATCATTATTCTTTACGCATTGAATTAATGAGAATTGAATGGTGAGGTCTGTGATGGATCTTAGAGGGGCGTAAGGCGCGGCGTATGCTGATTGTACGCATTACGAGCCTGACAAATCACTATTCTTTTTATGGTAAATGAACGAGGATTGGATAGTGTGGTCTATGATGGATCTCTGGGTGCGTCAGGGTGCGGTGATCCTTCTGGTGATGATGTTATCACATAGTAAAATACCTCTGGCCGGAAAGCTGATTGCAACGCACTGACGAGGAACCAACAAGCACTATTCTTTTCGTGGTCCGGCATAGACTGTTTAAGGGGGCAGAGACTACCGAAACGTTCATGTTTTAAAATGGAAAATCTTGGTACCAAGTGCACAAGCATTGTGAGTCAGCATTGTCAGTTAGCATTGTGAGTCAGCATTGTGAATCAGAGGAAGAAAGTGGAGAATTTTCATATTAAGTGGAGAATTTTCATATTAATTGGAGAATTTTCATATAATGAGAAAGAAAGTTATCAAGGAAGATAACAAGTATAGAGGAAGAAAAAAGGAAATAGCAGACAGAAGAACTAGAGGGAAAAGAATTCAAATAGGGAAAGAAGCAGCATAATGCTCAACAAACTTCATACCCTTTCTTCACACACTCTCATTCCCTTATAACTACCCTTGCCCCAAACAAAATTCTTCAGTTATGAATTAACCCTTCAAGCCCTTGAACTCTTGCATACTCCCTGATCATACACATCTCTTGCCATGTGTTCATTCTCTCTAACTAACTTCAAATCTACTTGTTTGCTGAGCTGGATTGCTTCATCTGAGTTGGCTAAATTGCTATCCATGTTGGTCCTTTTCTCCATTGGGCTTGTAACAAAACCACCCTAGCTACCCCTACACTTTTGCCATCCCAAATTTCCCACTCCCTTATCCTGCCCTTCCCTTTGTTGCTCGCCTTCTAATCTTATAACTATGTTGAACTATGTTTTGAGAAGAATTGTCAGTTACCTATAGTCGATCATGGTTGAGAAGGGTACAAATGGAAAATGATAATATCAACTCCTTTTTTCTCAGAGTTGGCTATAGTCGATCATGGTTGAAAAGGGTATAATTGGAAAATGATAACATCAACTCTTTTTTTCTCAATTTTCTCCTCATCAGAGCAAAGAAAACCTTTTTGTGGGACCCATGCCAATTTTTTTCTTTCATCATTGTTTTCTTTTCACTTCGAAATTCGAGAAAATCCCAAAATCCAATCCTTTTCTCTCCATCCATTTTCTATCTTTGCATTCTCTCTCTAACCAAATGAAGGGTTATACCCATGCCAATTGAACGAATAAACAATATATAAATGCACTCTTTAAGAAGATTTCTGGTCTTATGCTTTCATGCTCTTAGAAGTTAGTGGGATACTCCACATCATTTATGTGTATATTTTATTTTTTATCCTATGTTGCAGTTTATGTAACAACAAAGGGAAAATAAATAAATAAACATTGTGGTAATTTATAAAACTTGAAATATTATAACTTTTATAATCTTTTTGTTCAACGCTATACTTATTTTAACTGATGAAAAGTTTTGCTTATATAAAAGTGCACCCTTATTATACTTTTAGTCTTTTGAACCAATATAACATTATTTACGTTACACTTCTGTAAATAATAAACTGCCCAATATAATATATTTTTTGGCACTTAGGGTTTTGTATGTGCTCTTTCTCTTGTTGCTTGTGCCATTGACCCGCTTAGTCTGTCTTCCCTTAGCCTTCCTCTCCCTCTCCCTCTCCCTCATGAGTCTTCTAGGTAGGTTCCTTGCTCTAGCCCTTTCTCAAGTCCCATCCCCCTCTGGTAGTCTTCTTATCATGGAACATCAAAACCCAATCTGGAGTGACTGTGTAGCCGCCTTCATAACCTCGTATACTAGCTATTTTGGACCGTGATCTGGGACCATGTCTGATGGATCAACCTGACACGCATACCATCAAGATCTGCCATAAACATCCCAGTCAAGCCTTGGTGACACATTGTCAAGACCCTGGAACCAATAACGATGGACCACGACATTGGGCCATAATACCAAGATTACTAAATCTGCACAATAGATGAATACTAAAATATTTATAATTGTCAATCAAGATGTTATGAAATTATATGACCCATAATCGGCTTCAACTATTGATAACTACAGTATCCACCTTCTTATATTATAGAGATCCTCTCCAACGGTGAAGAAAGGACGATCTCTAACAAGATACAAATCCTAAATACTTGCTTTTAATACTGATTACATTACAATTCCATTCATGCTCTATAAATAGTAGGCTAAGTTACCTTAAACAAGTATCAGTATCTTATTGAATAAACCCTACTTGTGCACAACCTACTTGAGTGTTGGTGTCTTTTTGCAGGTACCAATCCTCCCAGTTCAACACGCTCTACTGCTGTTGCACAAGAAGGAAACCACCATGGCATGCCTATCTCAGGTACACCTCTGAATCCACTTTAAAACATTGACGTCGTCTAAGGGAAACCATAAATTTCTATTCCCACTCAACCATGGTGAACACGAGGCAGCACTCTAAGAAAGGAGAGGCTGTGCAAACCTCTATAGCCCGGAAACGAGGACCAATGACACAACCCCCTCCTCCTCCCCCTATCCCACTACCAGTTATTGAGGCTCCTACGGTGGGAAACTAGGTACCCAATGATGAGGTTCTATGTGATTGACAAGAAACCTCGCTTTCTAACGAAAGCCCATACCCATCGTGCAGGGTCTCCGTGCAGAGTAGACTTGGCAATTGTGTGCAGGAAGTTAATCCTGGTGGTCTGGGGACTAGAATCCTAGTTTATCAACGCCTGGGACTCCCGAACGACACTGCAGAAGATCGTGCGTCCCATTAAGAGGGCACAATCTCGCCTGACACATCCAGAAATCAACGTAGAAACTCACTGCAACGATAACTTGAGAAACAAAGTCGCAGACTATAAGATCTAGAATGGTCCATGAATAATGACCAGTCTAGATCACACCATACCGACAGAATGCAGAGTGTTGGTAATAACTAGAGAAGACAACACGCTGACGTTTGGGTGTCCAATGTTGTAAAAAATAACTCGGACCCCAACGATTAGGAGCAACCCTTCTCTGCTCGACTCATGGAATATAGAGTCCCAAGAAATTTCAAATTCCCAGCCAATGTGGAGCTTTATGATGGGACCACGGACCCTCAGGAACACATAGACGTCTATGTCCAATCTAGGTGTTTTTTTCTGGGGATCCTCATAGTTGCTATGTCATGCTTTCCCCCTATCCTTAAAGAAAGGAGCCCTTAGATAGTTCATGACTCTGGAATGGGGATTTGTCGTCGACTAGCTGAACCTCAGACATCGTTTCTTGCTAGAGTACACTACTAGCAAGGAACAACCCAGGTCGATTGAATCTTTATCTAAGATTCGCTAAGGGCGTGAAGTGCCTCTTCGCAAATACGTTAAAAGGTTCAACAAGGCCTACATTAACATGGAGAATTTTGATGATAGAATCGCTCTTCATTATGCTAGGAGTGGCCTCCAAGCTAGTTCCTAGTTCTTTGCATCTTTGGCAAAGAAAAAGCCAGAATACATACAAGAATTTTGGCAGTAGTCTCAAAAATACATAAACCTTGAGGAAACAACTAAAGACCAGAGGAGATTGGAGAAAGGTGAGCCCTCTCACCAGAAACCCACCATAATCCCTCACAGTCACGAAACTCCAAGGATAGCCTACCGTGGGGTAAATACTCTAACTACACACCTCTAAACACCCCCCAAAGACCATCTTGAGGGAAGTATTATATTCAAAGTTCCAAGACATTAAGAGGCCACCTCCTATAAAGAGCCATAAGCAGAAGGATCGTTCCAAACGTTGTTCGTGGTACAAAAGCTATGGACATAAAACTGAGGATTGTTATTAACTCCGCGATGTAATTGAGTTCTTGATCAGGATAGGACGACTGAAATAATATGTCATCCATGCTTAAGAAAAGGAACGCCATTATAGGCAAAAAGAAAGGAAGCTCAGCCCTCATTGGAGTCCATCTCCATGCTAAATAATGAGAACTCAGAGCCCTAGTAGAAGATCCTGGAGTCCACATCACCGTGATACAAACAACTAGTAGGATAGGAACAAGGACACTCCATTTGATGACAATGACAACTACAATGCCCAACCCAATAAAACTATTAGTACTATCGATGGTGGATTTGCCGACGGTGATTCGTCTAATGGTGCCTGCAAGAAATCCCTTAAGATGGCAGTGCTGAGTGTCTCCCACTCAAAGCTCAAATCATGAACTAGAGAATAGAAGATGCCCTCCATCACTTTCTCAGATGAAGACTATGACAAAATTAGCCCGGATCATAATGACCCATTGGTTATCTTGAGAGTAGTTTCCAATGCTCAGGTTCGACGTATATTTGTGGACAAAGGAAGTTTGGCATACATCATGTTCATGGACCTGTACCAAAAACTAGAACTTCCTCAGGGGGAGTTAACTCCTTGTGACGGGGATCTTACATGGTTCATGGGTAAGAAGATCACCCCGACAGGATATTATGAGACCCACTTAACCTTGGGGTCCCCCAAACTCTTCAAGACAGTCAAGGTAAAGTTTCTGGTCATAGATTGGCCTTCAGCCTATAACATCATCTTGGGTTGCCCTACTTTGAATGCACTTGGCACCGTGGTATCCACAACCTACCTAGTCATGAAGTTTCCCAGTAAAAACGACAAAGTTGTCATAATAAAATGTGACCAAGTTGCAGCCCAAAAATGCTATAACGAAAGCCTCAAAATTTGTATGGTTCTCAAGAAAGTAAACGTAGGCACATCTAGCCCGGTCCTAGATTAGGTCAACATCCTTATGACCGAGCTAGATGTTCAAGAAGAGATCTAGGGTACTAGACCCTAGCCAGAAGGTAAACTACAACCCATCCAACTTAGTACCAAGCCATACCAGATCACTAAGGTTGGAATGAACTTGGAAGACGAAGAGAGATGTCAACTGATTGAGCTCTTACTAAAAAACAAAGACCTCTTTGCCTGGACGTCCTCAGATATGCCTGGGTTTGATCCTGCCTTCATCTGTCATTGCCTGTATATCAGGGAAGATGCGAGGTCGATCTCCTAGAGGAAAAGGAAAGTTGGCCTAGAAAGGCAACAGGTTATTGACGAACATATGAAGGAGTTACTCAGTGCTAGCTTCATCAGGGAAGTACCGTATACCACATGGTTATCCAATGTGGTCCTAGTGAAGAAGTCTAATAGGAAGTGGAGAATATGCATTGATTACACAGACTTAAACAAAGCCTGCCCTAAAGATACGTACCTACTTCCCAATGTGGACAAGCTGGTGGACAACTCCTCAGGTTTTCGTCTACTATCATGGATGCATATTCTAGGTACAAATAGATTCCAATGTACCCCGGAGATGAAGATAAGACTACTTTGATCACTGATAAGGCAAGCTACTGTTATAGGATCATACCTTTTGGTTTGAAAAATGCAGGGGCTACTTACCAAAGGATGATGAACATGGCCTTTGATGACCAAGTGTGAAAGATGTTAGAAGTTTACATTGATGACATGGTAATGAAAACACCATAAGGTGGATCTTATACCGCGAACCTGACATAAAAATTTTTTGGGGAAGTATGTTTATTAATATGATTATTAGTAATTTACAAACAACAAAACCAATTAAGTATGGCAGAGTAAGAAGACAATTTTACTCTTGAAGTAAGTTTACTCAAATGCATCTAAGGATGATAGAGAAAGGAGTAGATTATGCCCTTGAGGTAAATTTACTTTTAAGACGCATCTAAATTGAGGAAGTAACTATTTTGTGTTGATTTGTGGAAGTAACAAAGTGTTATCGTTTGATTTCCTTTGAAAGATTCAAGTGACTACTCTAACATCCTTTGAAGCAATTGAAATTCAGGGATCATAGGATGATTGAATAAATTGTCTTCTTTTTTAAATTTCACATGCTTGGTTATGGATGTTGAATTGGTGGATTGAGAATGATAGATATATGCCTTGTGAGATTTTGAGCCTATTGATGAATGGTTTGAACATTTGTATCATTCTCTTCTTTCTTGTGTGATTTTTCACTCATGAAATTGTTACTCTTGAACTTGCTTTGATTCTTTTTTAGGCTATATTTTCACATGCATACATAAACATGATTAAGACATTTTTTCTTGAAATAACTACTTTAACCAAATAAACAACCTTGAATATTTTCCTTTGCTTAATCCCTTTGAGCTTATCGCGATCGAGATCGCGGCGGGAGCGGCGAGCAAAATAAAATTGTTAAGGAGTTGCCAGCAATTTTATTTAAATTAGGAAAAATTAGAAAATCCTTTTAGAAAATGGTATTTGAAACCAGATTGGATTCAGAAGTCAGTTATGCATAGAGAAGGGTGGAGACTTAACCCCACAGCACCCCTAACACATCTGTCCTAAAACGATTACCCTAAATTAATTATGCAAAACTTAATAATCTCATAATATATTTGTTTTACCCTTTTTACCAAAAAAAATAAAAAACAAATAATTTGTGAAAATTTAAACTTTGGCTCGACGAAATAAAAATTCTACTCCTACGTACCCTCAGGTGCAATGAAGAACTCAAAGTTACGTAATTCTATAGAAAATAAGTGTGAGTTGGTTGATTTTAGAAAAAGATTTAATTTTTTTTATTTTTATAAAAATTTGAATTAACAGGTCATCGCGACTCTGTTAATCAAATTAAGGTTTGAATAGGTGAAGGTCGCGTCATGCTAGAGATGTCACCCACTGATTATTGAATTTATTACTATTAAATGAGATTTTTTTTATCTAAAATTACCTAGAAAAAAGGAAAATAATAATAATAATAATAATAATAATAATAATAAAATAATAATAATAATAATAATAATAATAATAATAATAATAATAATAATGAATCTTGAATCTTGAATCTTTAATAAATAGTAATTTATTTTTAAAAAATAATTTGAATCATTAGGTTGTCACAACTCAGATGATCCAAAATAGTTACATGATTAACAAGCTGTCACAACTCGGTTAATCCTGTTTCGTTCTTATAAAAAACATTTAATTATTTTTATATTTTTTACTTTGTATAGCTTTTATTATTTCTTTTACTTTTTTATTTTTTTTAATTTCTTTTTCAAGTTGGCCCAACAAGTTTTAAGTCCATTTCACCAAAAAATAAAAGTAACAGAACAGATAACTCACGGACCAAGCAAAAGAGGGGGGTTATTATGCCTTCTTTCTTTTCTGATATTTCTTTACAGAACCCAAAAGGAAGCTTCAATGGAGCAAACCAACACAATTGGTGAGTGGGTAGAGATGCGACATGGACTGGTTCGGGTGTAGTGTAGAATTGCGGACTGCGGTGGTGCAGACTTGCGGACGGCGGTGGTGCAGGCTGGCTTCGATGGTGGCTCGGCGGCGACGGGATCTGTTTGGTATTCTAGCTTGGCAAGATCACGGTTTGGACGTGATAGGGGTGGAAGGATGGTGGTTGTGGCTATTATGATGGTTGGTGATTGATTGAAGGCTTGGAAGAGATGATTATGGTGGTGGGGGTTTGATGGTTATAGATGAAGCTTATGTGAAAGGGAGTTTGTAAAGGGGTGAAGGGAGATGGTAGTTGTGGAAGTGAAGGTGGTAATGGAGATTTGAGTGGAGAAAATTGGTTATGGAGGTGAGATGATAGGGTGTGTTTGTGAGGAAGATGATAATGGTGGCTTTGGTGAGGAAGATGGAAGCGTAGGTGCTCATATATGGGAGGCTACGGGAATGGGAAAAAACTGAAAGTAAAAGTTAAAGTATTAAGCTGAAATGTGAAGCTCAGTTTTAGGCCCCAAAAAAAGTTTAAGTTTCTGTGTATGGGTTATGGGTTTTATAAGAGGGGATTAGGGTGAAGAGTTTGAATCAAAGTGAAATTAGAATTGGTTTAGGATAAGTGTTGAGATTTGTTTATGATGAGTGTTGGAGTTGGTTTAGGATAAGTTTAGGATAGTTGATGAGATTTGTTTAGGATAAGTGTTGATATATGGGTTAGCGGGTTGGATCATCGGTCATAGGTTAATGGGTTGGATAATGAGTTATGGGTTAACGGGGGATCATAGGTTATGGGTTAATGGGCCAATGGTGAAAGATGAATATTTTTTTTCTTTTTTCTTTTTTTCTTTTCTTTTCTTTTTCTTCTTTTTTTTTTATTTTTTTTTGTAAAAATACCCCGGACAAAATTAGGTGTTCACAGTTGCCCCTCTTTACTTGTTTCTTACTAGATAAAAAGAATAACCACAACTTTTCGTTTTATCATGGTAAAGAACAAGTAAAGAAATGAACTCAAATTTTGTACGGGAGAAACAAACATAATGTGAGAACAAAGAGCGATGCGCTCAAAGGTAAAATGACAGAAATCTAAATGACAGGAGCCGATGTGCTCAAAAGTAAATGACATGAGCCGATGCGCTCAAAAATAAATGACAGAAATTTAAATGACCGAAATTGATGCACTCAAAAGTAAATGACAGGAGCCGATGCGCTCCAAAGTAAATGACATGAACCGATGTGCTCAAAAAGTAAATGACAGGAGCTGATGTGCTGAAAAGTAAATGACAGGAGTCGATGCGCTCAAAAAGTAAATGACAAGAGCTGATGCACTCAAAAATTATTGACAGGAGCCGATGCGCTCAAAAATTAAAATGCATGTAGCCGATGCGCTCAAAAAGGATTTGAAATGCAAAGAGTTAATAATTGGCAGAAATTTAAGAAGTATGGAGCTGATACTCTCAAAATACAAGGAGTTGGTTTGCTGAAAACAAAGTAAGGAGCCAATGTGCTCAAAAGAATTTAAAAACATGGAGCCGATACGCTCAATGATGCATGGAGCCGATGCGCTCAAAATGAATGGAGTTGGTGTGCTCAATGATGCATGGAGCCGATGCGCTCAGAATGATGCATGGAGCCAATGCGCTCAATGATGAATGGAGCCGATGCGCTCAAAATGATGCATGGAGCTGATGCGCTCAACATGCATGAAAAAATTTGTACTAGTAAGTCATGGACTTAAGATCTTTTTCTTCTTAATCTTTTTTTCTTTCTCTTTTTTTTTCTCTCCTTTATTTTTTTTTTTTTTCTTTTTCTCTTTTCTTTTCTCTCTTTAAAAAGCATTTGTACCAGTGACAATTCTAGAAAGCTTTGACCAATCAAACCCTTGTTTACGTGTTTTTGCCTGTTGGACCTGATAATCTCGATCCTACTTACCCATCCTTTCTCTCCTTCTCTTTTTTTTCATCTTATTTTCCTGTTTTCTGCTCTTTACTACTCCCTTTTTAGGAATTGAGATGATAATCTTTTGTGGTGAACCCTTGCTTGGAGCCACTAAATCTTCACGAGAAAATTTTTGCCCCAGTATTTGTTCCTTGATCATTGATTTCTTGCAACGGCCTGATGACTCCATTGCTGTCTTTGTTGCTACTTCCTCCAATATATATTCTCAGAAGTTTTGCCCCAGTATGGCTAATTGAATGCAAACTAAGTTGCTCATGTGTAACCAATCGAACACAAATAAAATTGCCCTAGTTTAAGCAATTCCAAATTATTTGCCCTAACTTTTGCTTAAACCGTCCTTTCGGGTTTTCATCCTAATGGGCTCTTTTCCTTTTTTGCTCAGGTACCTCTTATTTCTGGATTATCCCCTGGGATATCATTTTTCCCTTTAATTGAAACTTCTAAGCTTTTTCAATCTGAATTGCTCATCAAGGAATTGCCATCAAATGGTCAAATCATAATGTTGTACTTTTGTTCACCTTACTTGAAATATTACGTAACAAACATACATGGATTTAAAAGTACGGCATAAAAGGAATTTACTGGGTAAATAATTCTAGTTTGGTCTTGGAAGTTTGACTACACAAAAAAGACACAAATGATGATATGAGATCCAAAGAGGTGTTGACCCGATATAAATAGGTTTGACCTTCATAAGACCAATCTTTAGTTGTCTACTAGACATTATGGCCAAGGATTTTCTTTTGCTGAACATCTATATTAAGCCAAATTGAACCAAAGAGAAATTTGCCCCTGTCTAGGACTGAATTGAGTAGGACCAAGACTTATCCTAGTGACTAAAAGATTTGCCTAAGGCAAATTGAACCAAGGAAAGGAAAAATTCTCCCAGTTTAGAGCCGAGTCGAATGGTATAACACCCCAAATTTTGTTTATTTTATGATAAATATTCATTTTCTAATATTTTTTATTTTTGAGAATTTTTTTGATTTTTTCTGAGAACGCAGAATATTTTAATATTATTTCTCATTTTACGTGCAAACTGAGCGGGCCTGAGAAAATGAGATATTTTTCCCGAGAACCTTAATCTATGGAAATGTCGATGGGGGATCTTACTAAACCCGAGACTAGACATGGTTTACTAGGTTTCATATTTTTCGAGAAATTTTAACAAATAAAATAATAAATCACTGTGTAAAATTTTATCTACCGGACAATTAATACTGACTTCTGTCAACTGTAACAATTGTCCATTGGTTAATAACATGTATTAAAAACCCTATCATATTATCCTAATGTAATCTACTTTAAGTCTAATCAAACCCACTTTAATTCAAATTTATTATATTTTAATCAAAGCTTCTTTGAGAATCTTTGATTGCCAAATGACCAAACATGCCTTTGGCTTGTTGGAGAAGCCTCTCCACCCTTCTCTCCTCTCTCATTGCCGTGGCAACCTATAGCCCAAGGGGAGTGAATTTTTGCTCCCTCACTTACTACACTTAATCACATTTCACTCATCTTTCATCTATCCACTTCTCTCTCTAGTTTTCATCTTCATATTTTTTCTCTTCCTTCTCTCTTCTTTTCCTTCTTCCCTACGAGATTGCAGCCCCTATTAGAGACCATTTTCTTTGATTTTTCTCTTCACCAAGATCATTTCTACACTCACCTCAACCTCCTCTACATTTCCTATTTAGAAATTTTCTTCAAAATCTTTCTTCACCTCCATTGTCTTCCAAGGCAAAGCTTCAAGCTTTAAGGTAAAGTTTTCATTTTTCTTCTTTCTTCTCTTCATTTTCATGTTCCATGGTCTCTTTGATGACAATGGATCTCTTCTTTTTCAACCATTGATGTTGATTCCTTGTCTTGAAATTTCTAGGGTTTTTGGACCCCAAAACTGAAACTACCAAGGAGCAATAGGAGATCATTTTTGTGTTCTTCCTTTAGGTAAGAGGGAGATTACTTATTTCAACCATTATTGGTGGTGAGGGAACCTTTGTATGCTTACTTTGTTGATGATTTTGTGTGCTTATGTGTTCTTAATTTGAGATTGATGATTTTGAATGTATTGGATGTGTTGAAAATGCTTGATGATGTTAGGGTTGTTAAATAGAAAATTTAGAGTTCCCTACCCTAATGTGAGGCCACGGTTTTGACTAGAATTTAGGGATATAAATTGGTTTTTGTATACAACTAAAATGAAGCTTATGTGATTAAATGTTGAATCATAATATTAAAATTAATGAATGAAAAATTTTAAGGGTCTAATACTCCCAAAGTGAGGCCACGGTTTTGGCCTTGGATCCTAAGGGATTGGATTGATTTAGTGTGAAATAACATCTAAGTAATTAGGTATCAAGTAACAAATGCATAAAGTGGAAAGAAATTAGAACCTTGATGACCTAGTGAGGCCACGGTTTTTAGAGAAAAATTAGGGGTTAAATGATGCCTTGATGCATCTTTGGAGATTGATAATTTAGAGATATGCATAATCCATAATCAAGTGAAAGAATTAGATTAGAGTGCCACAGTTTTGAAGGGTTATTCAACTTAAAATTTTCATAATTGAGCAAAGCTTAAGACTTTGAAAATGAGGATCCATAATGTGGACTTGTGATAATTGATGAACCACGAATACATATTGATGTTGAAGATTGATTCTATGTTATTGTGAAATCCCGTGTACTTGAGGGAATTATGACATATTGATGTTGAGAAATTAATATGTATGCCATTGTGGTATGATTATGATAAATATATCATTGATGAACATACATGAAATATATTGCATCATCATGCATATGTGTTGTCTATTGGACATTGTTGAAAAGGCATTGTATGCCTAGGAGTTTGAATAACACCTGTGTGCGGGTGCGAGTAGACTAAGCGTAGGGTCATAGTGGTTGGCCCTGGGGCCGTAGGGGTGCGGGTGTCTCACAATAGATAGTGGTAGCTCCACTGGGGCCATGGGATAGACCGATGCAAACATACCAACGATTCGGACTGAGACGTTATCCTATATCGCGATCAACTGTTAAGGTGCCATGTATAAGTCGTATTGTGCAACTATTTTTATGAGATAAGCACACTATTTTTAAAGGCAAAGGA
Source organism: Ormosia emarginata (assembly GCA_029884605.1). Lineage (NCBI taxonomy): Eukaryota > Viridiplantae > Streptophyta > Magnoliopsida > Fabales > Fabaceae > Ormosia > Ormosia emarginata. Next base: position 40,879,752 of record JAQQTP010000088.1, read on the forward strand.
GATACTAGCATTACTCCTTGATCATTCACTCCGAAAATGTTTATGTCTAGCTCCATGGAGTAGGAACTTTGTACCATTTGCATTGTGAACTGTCAGTCTCATTATTCATTGAGCATGAATATTTATAATTGTGGAAAGTATCTTTTATTATTACTGTAATAATTATTTGATTGCTTGGATTGTTGAATGTTGGAAATGTTGATGCTGTCTGCCTGTTATTGATGATACTTACTGCTATTCATTGTTGTTCCGTTCTTATTGTTAATTTTAATTATTACTGTAATTGGATGTATGAACTATGTATATATATGGGCATCCAGCGTCGTTCATTTTCTCGCTGCCATTTTGGTACTGAAAGCTGGGTGTCTAACCTCTTTTTATATTTCGATACTTTCTATTTATTCATATATTTCTGAGAAGACACTCGTGAGGAAGAGAAGGAAACAATTGAGTTTCTGAGTTTTTGGCCACACTACGACTAGAGCTGCTGAGGATGTCGTCGCGCCCACGCTACTTTTTGGGGTACGTGAAGTTGACCTTTCATGGAGGACCCGATTGCTGGCACCTATATGTGCAGATGGACTGATGCGTCTATCGTGGGGAGCTGACGGTGTCTTTAGCCTGGGGTCGCTATGACCCTCCTGTTTTTTATTTTTCTGCTTTTGTCATTTTGGAATTTTACCTACCCGTTAGGGATATGTGGATTGATATGTTCTACACTCCACAAGAGGACTCTTTCCTCTCCACTGCTCCGGCTTTTGCCCGAAATTCGATCTCTCCAATGACAATCTCATCAGATGAAGAGGACCCTGAGGAGGACCCAGCTACGGTCCCTTCTCGTCAGTCTTAGGGGCTGATGCTGTAGGTAGCTACTGATAGCTAACCGTTTATCTTTTTGGGGAAGCCTGATGTTTTGCTAGTTTATAGATGTAAATTTATAACTATCTTGGGTGGGTAAAGCCTCTACTTTTTGTATATTTTGTCATGTAACTAAACAGGTTGACGCATATATATATATATATATATATATATATATATATATATATATATATATATATATATATATATATTGTGAATGTGTGGTCTTTAGTTTATGTTGATTTTATTGTATCTGAAGTTATTCTTATTTCTTTTATTACGAAAAAAATGTAGCACGTATTTCGATGTTCAATTATTTCGCTATCAAGATGGAAACTATTTACTCTAACGACATATACAAACCGGGTCTAAATAAATTAACGAAATTACATCTTTTTGCATTTTTATTTTGTTCACATTTTAATTCACTATGGTGTGGCGTTCCTTCTTCGCGAGTTAAGGAAAAAGGGCGTTACAGTGGGATAGACCGATGCAAACGCACCGATGATCCGGACTGAGACATTGTTCTATATCGCGATCCTGTGAGAATGTCGTTGTATAAAGCCTTATTGCGCAAATTATTGATTTTTTTGGAAAGCACTTGATTTTAGACTGACGAGATACTGACATGTCTTCTTGATCATTCTCTCTGATGTTTATGTCTTGGTCCATGGAGTAGGATTTTTGGTACCGAATGTTGGATTTTGGTACCATGTGTACGTGCATAGTGAGTCAACATATTATTTGACATTTATTCAGATGATGATGGAACTGTTGTTTTATTGATGTTATAACAGCTTGGATTTGTTAAGTTGTTTACTATTTGAATCTTGATGTTGATTATTATTCTTGTTATGCTATATGGGCGTCCTGTGCCATTCTGTTTCTTTATTGCCATAATTAGTACTAAATGTAGGATGTCTCACCTCTTTCTTATATTTCTGTTATTCTGTATATTTATGCGTTTCTTTGAAGACGTTGGTGAAGAAGGGGAAATGCTCGAATTCCCCGGCTTTTAGCCTGACTTTCATTAGTACCTATTTGGAACATGACGTCCCATCCACGTGGATTTTTGGGGTATGTTAGGCTGACATTTCATGGAGGTCCGGACTATTGGCACATCAACCTGAGTACGGATCACTGCATCTACCATAGAGACGTGATGGTGTCTCTGGCATGGGGTTGTCATGATCCGCCTGTCTTTACTATTAATGCTCATTTGTATTTAGAGTTTTACTTGCCCATACGTGATATGTGGGGTGAACGTTTCTACTCCACATAAGAGGATTCATTCTTATCCTCTACACGAGCCCTCGCTCGTAACTCAGTTACTCCGATGAGGATTTCCTCTAACGAGGAAGACCCCATGTAACATTCTGAAAATTAATAATTTCAGGATAAATGATCATTTTACAATATTTGGGATTTTTAGGAATTTTTCTAAATTTTCTTATAACGCAGAATATTTTAATATTATTTCTCGTTTTACATGCATATTGGGCAGTATTGGCAAAATAACTGTAACGCTCCCAAAGTTGGAAAATTTTATTACGAATAGTCATTTTCTAATATTTGTGATTTATGCAAATTCTTTCAGAATTTTTCAGAAACGACGAAAATTTTATTATATTTCTCGTTTTGCGAGCACACTGAGTCGAACCGGGAAAATAAAATATTTTTTCCGAGAACCTTGAACTATGAAAACATCGACGGGAGATCTTATTAAACCCGAGGCCGGACACAGTTTACAAGGTTTCACATTTTTCGAGAAATTTTAACAGATGAAATAATAAAACACTGCGAAGAATTAATCTATCAGATTTGTTAATGCTGACTTCTGCCAACTATAACTATTGTCCAATAAATAATAACATATAATAAAATTCTTATCACATTATTCAAATTTACCTTGTGTCAAACTCCTTTAGCTCTATTTTCAAAATAAAGATTAAATTAATTCTAAAAACTCTTTTGGGAAACTTCCAAGAAATTTCCTCCCATTTCACATTTCTCTCTCTCTTCCCTCTCCCCTCTTCTACACGGCAAAGGCTCCTTTGGAGCCAATCATCACGTTTTCTTCTTCTTTTCTTTCTTCTTCTTCTTCTTCTTCCTCCTCAACCGTACACCCTCACCATTCACCATCTTCATTTTCTTGCTTCACCACTTCCATATCTAGCTTTCTTCCATCATTCCAAGACCATTTTCCTTGTGGCCATCCTTGGTTCTTCTTCTTCTTCTTCTTCTTCTTCTTCTTCTTCTTCTTCTTCCATTTTTCACCATTGAAGCTAAAGCTTGGAGCTTTTGTGGTAAAGTCTTCAAGTTTCTTCTATCTTCTTCTTATTTTCGTTTTATTGGTCACCTATGTGGCCAAGGAGTCATTTTTCCATGATTGGAGTGAACACTTTGGGAATTTCTCACCCTAGGGTTTTCTTGAAGGGGGAAAATGAAAATCAAGAGCAAAAAGGAATAGCATTCTTGTGATTGTCTTCATTTAGGTAAGAGGGAGATGATCCTCTTCAACCAATCTTGGTAGTAAGGAAATGTCTTGTGCATTGTGTTGATGAAGGAATCCATGTTGGATTTCCCTCTTTGTTATACTATGTTATTTCCATGATTTTGTGGTTGTTTGATCTGTATGAATATATGGATTTGCATTATGTGCCTTGATGATTATGAACCTATATATTGCTATTTTGTGTTTAGATGTCATGTATCATATTTTGGATTGTTGGAAAATAAATGAGAAACTTTGATGAAGGATGGGCCAGGGCTCTGCAGAAACGAATTCTGCAGAACCCTTGTTAATGCACTAGCGCTTAGGCGTTGTGCATAGAGCGCCTAGGCGCTCTATGCCCAGAAAGTTTTCGCTGTGACGTGGCCTAGTTAGCGCTCAGGTGCTTCGTGGTCAGCGTCCAGGTGCTCCACCAGTGCTCAGGCGCTCCAGAGATGGCGCCTAGGTGCCCAGAACAGAATCAGCTAGGTAACTATGAGAGGGAGTTGTGTAATTGGAGAGGTGAATGCTAATGTTGGAAATTGAGATGGAGAGTTTTAAGGGTTATTTAACTCAATGTGAAGCCACGGTTTTAGATTGAAACTATAAGGAATTGGAATGAGCTTAGTGAACTAAAACTTAAGTAAAGGATATCAAGAAATCAATGCATAAAATGGGAGAAATTGATGTTAGTAGTGGACTTTGGGAAGTTACGATTTCGATCATGGATATTAGGAATTGGATTGATCTCATGTAGAATAAAAGCTAAGTGATTGGTATCAAGAGACTAGAGCATAACGCGATAAGGAATTTAGAACCTTGAGGGCTTGTGAGGCTACGGTTTTAAAGGTTACTTAACCTAAAAGTTTGCATAATTGATCTAGACTTAGATTCGTGGAATTGTTAAACCCTTAGTGGGAAATAGTGGTTTTGATAAGCCATAATGTATATTAATATTGAGATTTAACTCTATTTGTTGTGAGTCCCTATGAAGGGTTATATATTTGTTGGTTTAATTCTCGATGAGAAATGATTTATTGATATTGAAAACGAATATATGCCACTGTGGTATTGTATATGATGAATGCATCATTGATAAGCATATATGATTGGACATTGATTCATCATGCATATGAAAAACCTAAGAGTTGAATCACACCTATGTGTGGGTGCGAATAGACTAGCGTAGGTGCCACATGTTGTTGGCCCTAGGGGGCGTCGGGGTGCGGGTCCCTCACATGGACACTTTAGAGCTCCTCTGTACTGTGGGGTAAACCGATGCAAACACACCGACGATCCGGATCGGGACGCTGTCCTATGTCGCGATCAACAGTTGAGGTGCCATGTATAAGCCATGATGCGCAAAAATTTTATAAGATGAAGCACACTATTTTAAGGCTAACGAGATACTGACATTGTATCTTGATCATTCACTCTGAAAAGGTTAATGTTTAGCTCCATGGAGTAGGATTTGGTACCATAATGAATCGTGTGTCGTTCATCGTCAGTCTCACAAGTTGTTGAGCATGCACATCTGTTAAAGTAACTATTTTACTCATGTAAACGATTATCTGACCATTGTGCTGATTTTTGGAAATCTTATTGTGATTGGGTTGACATTGTTAAGTCTTACTATTGCCTGTTGCTGTTCTTCTTTCTTATTTTTGCTTACAACTGAATTAATTGTGTTATAAACCATGCTGCTGTTGTTGATAAATGTATGAACTGTATTACTCTGTGGGCGCTTTGCGCCGTGTTGTTTTCTTACTGCCAATAATGGTAATGAAAGATGGTGTCTCACCTCTTTCCTATATTTGTGCATTTCTATTTTACATTTATATTTGATAAAAGATCGTGAGGAAGAAAAAGATGGACCATACCTTGGTTGATTGACTTGAGCGTCTAGACAAGATTTCGTCGACTACATAAGAATGCAGCCTCGTGGTGGCATTGATGCCTGTCGTGTCTACTGGGATGCCATGTGTCATGTGCATATGGGGTTGCGGCCTTGTCTGGTGGTAATACCCATCCCTGGATTACTACTCCTCCCCTTTAGTGTTTTTATTCCTGGTGTATTTTGTTTGACTCTGTAATTATTATATTTTATGTTATCAGTGATTCGTATTAATTGGCCATAAAATATATATATATATATAAGGAACGTGATTTTATTTCAATGGTTGTATTAAGGGTTGAATATATCTATATTTCTTTCGAGGCTCGTATTTTCTACTTATGCAAATTGTCAAAAAAAAAGTATAGACTCTTAAGAATTTAAATGACCGTTATCATGACTGTGACACACTTGGATTTGATAACTATGGTGTAATGACGATTGTGCCGCGGTTGTTAGATCTAGGTGTGTTACATTAGGTGGTATCAGAGCAGTTCATCCTGTTGAGCCAGGGTATGGACTTGCTATGTTTAGGCATATTAGAATTTGGTCTGTTGTGCACTTCCTTGTCTCTTGATTGAGATGATAGGAAAGGAATGCATGACTTGTCGTAGGTTAAATGTTGATGTCTACTGTTATACAGTTGCATGATATTGGGGACTGGCCTACTCAATATGTAATGTTCTGTGCGTACAGGAAACTATGACTTCACCTAGGCGTATTGTGTTAGGAAAATAGGATTTCTTTTGTGAGGAGATCAAATGGTTTTGGAAAACCGATCTTCTGGAGAAAGAAATAGTTGGTGTAAACTAGATTCGAGAGGCAGTTTGGAAGTTGACGGCTTACGAGGGATTACGCTGTGGAAGCAGAATGAAGAAGTTCGAGCTGGAGATTGTTAGGATGTATGGAATTGAACTTGTCTTGCTTGAATTGTATGAATTATGTGACTCTCTGTATTTGGTTTTCATAGGGAGATAACGTTGTTTGAAGTAATTTTGTGTTTGTTGTATTTATGTCCGTCTTCAGAGAGATTCAATGGCTCGTAGTAGACATGCAAGGGCAATGGCTCGTGACAGACGTATACATGTGAGCGTCGGACAAGACAATAGGAGTATGGCTGCGACTGCAGAAGAAAGGCAAATGATAGCTGAGGTGACAACTCGCTAGGATCAGAAGACCACGCAACAACGAGAATTGGAAGTTGAGGTTCAGAATTTGTTGGAGGAAAGTCAGTTTTGGGGCAACCTTGGACTGCCTAAATTCCAAAAGAGGAATAATAGAAAAGTTAACCAGTTTAAGCGGAAACCATACGCACGGGTATCAGGGAAACAACAACAACAACTAACTCCTGGACAAAGTACTAGTGGTGATGTATCCAGTCAGACCCCGACATCTTCGCCAAGATGTATGAAATGCGGAAAGGAACACTTTACGAGGGAGTGTAAGATCAAAGGGATAATCTATTTTAAATGTGGAAAGCCTGGACACTTCTCCCGCAAATGCAAGCTAGCAAAGGCAAAGTCTTCAATCGATACTGCAAGGGCTGTGAAACCACAAGCAGAAGTCAGAACTTATACCTTGGATGGTGTCGAGACCTCTAAATTTGGAGATCTAAACAAAAGAAGTTACGCCTCAAATGACGACCCTGTAATCATACTGTATAATTCTGGGGGTAACCCCTCCTTTTACCGTTTGTAACCATATGGATCATTTGGATTCATCTGTATCTTTCTTATCTTCAACTTAAGTTACTTCCATTTTTGTTACTAAGACTTGTCGTTGACACCTAAGTTGTGTAATCTATCCTATTTCTACTAAAGATTGAGTCTTTTGTTGACCTATCTTGCTTACCTAAAATCATACCAGTTAGAGTTCATGATTTTAGAATTTGATCAGTCATTTTCTGGTTATTATCTGCTAGGTCGTTCCGATAAAAACCTTAGTGATTTTTGAAACTAAGAATTTTGAATTCGTAACGGCAAACAAAGTCTAAGCCTCATAAGGGAAAGGAGCCTGAGGGTACATGTTAATGTTTTCCGTAGAGGACCAAGAGTAAAGGGAATATAGATGCCACTCTTGTAGTCGAAAGGTGTCACATGTCAAGCTACGATGTTGTTAGTTAAGGAGAAGAATAAAATTTCTCGGTGAGACGATGACTGTCACAAAATAAACAAGGCTTTGATCAAGGATGAGTGCCCTTAGAGAAAGATGAGTGATTCAATGGGCTGGTGAGAAAAGAGTCGTTGTTCTTTTTAAGATAGAGGTATGTCCTAGTCATCGTTGAATTCGTGGAAATTGAGAATGTTCCTAAAATGATTTTTTTTTCGAGCATGCTTTCGACATTATGGGTATCCCGTGATGTCAATCGGGGTGACAAACACTCTTATTGTATTCATGGACAACATGAATTGTATTTTCTATCCTTACCTAGAACGGAATTGTCGCTATCATTAATGATGACATTCTGATCTATTCTCAAAGATAGTGGGACAACTTGCTCAGCTTACAAGAAGAGAATCGAAACTTTTACTGACTGACACAGGCAGAGAAAGTTTTCAAAGATTGAGGAAATATTCCGATTTTGATACTGCTCGATCCCAATGAAACATTCGAAGTGTTTTGTGATGCTTCACATCAAGGTTTAGGATGTGTGTTCATGCAAAGTTGGGAAGTTATAACTTATACCTCGAAGTAGTTGATGGTGCATTGAGAATTGCCCAACTCACGAACTGGTGTTAGCCGCAGTTATATTGGCTCTAAGAACATGGAGACACTTTCTGTGTGAAGCAATGTTCAATGCTTTTATCAATCATAGAAGCCTAAAGTACCCATTCAATAAAAAAGGGCTGGACATGAGGCAGAGAAGGTGATTAAAATTTTTGAGGGATGAATGACGTCTAGCTTCAGTGTCATCATGTTGGATTTGCCAGCAAACTCACTCCAAAGATCTACGGACTATATCAAATTTCTGTCGGATTAGTCCGGTAGCTTAGCAACTAGCTTTACTACCTTTTAATCCTAATATATTCATAATATCTTCCATAGGTTATAATTGCGATGGTATATCCCCGACCCAGCCATGTCATCGAACGGGACATAGTATAATTAAGAGAGGGTTTGATCTATGAAATACTTCTTGTGAAAATCGAGAATAAGAGACCAAAGCAACACGGGGGCAGGGAGATCACATTGGTAAAGACAATCTGAATTGACGTGATTAGAAGCGCGACATGGAGGTCAGAAGATAAGGTGAAGAAACAACGTCGATATTTATCCTAAGGAATGAAAATTTCGAGGACGAAATTTCTATTTGAAGGGGAGTGTTGTAACATTTCAAAAATTAATAATTTCAGGATAAATGATCATTTTACAATATTTGGGATTTTTAGGAATTTTTCTGGATTTTCTGAGAATGCGGAATATTTTAATATTATTTCTCGTTTTGCGTGCATATTGGGCAGTATTGGAAAAACGACTGTAACGCTCCCAAAGTTGAAAAATTTTTATTATGAATAGTCATTTTCTAATATTTGTGATTTATGTAAATTCTTTCAGAATTTTTCAGAAACGACAAATATTTTAATATATTTCTCATTTTGCGTGCACACTGAGCTGAACCGGGAAAATGAAATATTTTTCTCGAGAACCTTGAACTATGGAAACGTCAACGGGGGATCTTACTAAACCCGAGGCCAGACACAGTTTACAAGATTTCACGTCTTTCGAGAAATTTTAACAGATGAAATAATAAAACACTTCGAAGAATTAATCTGTCAGATTTGTTAATGCTGACTTCTGCCAACTATAACTATTGTCCAATAAATAATAACATGTAATAAAAATTTTATCACATTATTCAAAATTTACCTTGTGTTAAACTCCTTTAGCTCTATTTTCAAAATAAAGATTAAATTAATTCCAAAAACTCTTTTGGGAAACTTCCAGGAAATTTCCTCCCATTTCACATTTCTCTCTCTCTTCCCTCTCCCCTCTTCTACACGGCAGAGGCTCCTTTGGAGCCAATCATCACGTTTTCTTCTTCTTTTCTTTCTTCTTCTTCTTCTTCTTCCTCCTCAACCGTACACCCTCACCATTCACCATCTTCATTTTCTTGCTTCACCACTTCCATATCTAGCTTTCTTCCATCATTCCAAGACCATTTTCCTTGTGTCCATCCTTGGTTCTTCTTCTTCTTCCATTTTTCACCATTGAAGCTAAAGCTTGGAGCTTTTGAGGTAAAGTCTTCAAGTTTCTTCTATCTTCTTCTCATTTTCATTTTATTGGTCACCTAAGTGGCCAAGGAGTCATTTTTCCATGATTGGAGTGAACGCTTTGGGAATTTCTCACCCTAGGGTTTTCTTGAAGGGGGAAAACGAAAATCAAGAGCAAAAAGGAATAGCATCCTTGTGATTGTCTTCATTTAGGTAAGAGGGAGACGATCCTCTTCAACCAATCTTGGTAGTAAGGAAATGTCTTGTGTATTGTGTTGATGAAGGAATCCATGTTGGATTTCCCTCTTTGTTATACTATGTTATTTCCATGATTTTGTGGTTGTTTGATTTGTATGAATATATGGATTTGCATTATGTGCCTTGATGATTATGAGCCTATATATTGCTATTTTGTGTTTAGATGTCATGTATCATATTTTGGATTGTTGGAAAATAAATGAGAAACTTTGATGAAGGCCGAGCCAGGGCTCTGCAGAAACGAATTCTGCAGAACCCTTGTTAATGCACTAGCGCTCAGGCGCAGTGCATAGAGTGCCTAGGCGCACTATGCCCTGAAAGTTTTCCCTGTGACGCGGCCTGGTTAGCGCTCAAGCGCTTCGTGGTCAGCGACCAGGCGCTCCACCAGCGCTCAGGTACCCCAGAGATGGCGCCTAGGCGCCCAGAACAGAATCAGCTAGGTAACTGTGAGAGGGAGCTGTGTAATTGGAGAGGTGAATGCTAATGTTGGAAATTGAGATGGAGAGTTTTAAGGGTTATTTAACTCAATGTGAAGCCACGGTTTTAGATTGAAACTATAAGGAATTGGAATGAGCTTAGTGAACTAAAACTTAAGTAAAGGATATCAAGAAATCAATGCATAAAATGGGAGAAATTGATGTTAGTAGTGGACTTTGGGAAGCCGCGATTTCGATCATGGATATTAGGAATTGGATTGATCTCATGTAGAATAAAAGCTAAGTGATTGGTATCAAGAGACTAGAGCATAACGTGAGAAGGAATTTAGAACCTTGAGGGCTTGTGAGGCTACAGTTTTATAGGTTACTTAACCTAAAGGTTTGCATAATTGATCTAGACTTAGATTCATGGAATTGTTAAACCCTTAGTAGGAAATAGTGGTTTTGATAAGCCATAATGTGTATTAATATTGAGATTTAACTCTATGTGTTGTGAGTCCCTATGAAGGGTTATATATTTATTAGTTTAATTATCGATGAGAAATAATTTATTGATATTGAAAACGAATATATGTCATTGTGGTATTGTATATGATGAATGCATCATTGATGAGCATACATGATTAGACATTGAGTCATCATGCATATGAAAAACCTAAGAGTTGCATCACAGCTATGTGCGGATGCGAATAGACTAGCGTAGGTGCCACATGTTGTTTGCCCTAGGGGGCGTCGGGGTGCTGGTCCCTCACATGGACAGTTTAGAGCTCCTCTGTGCCGTGGGGTAAACCAATGCAAATACACCGACGATCCGGACCGGGACGCTGTCCTATGTCGCGATCAACGGTTGAGGTGCCATGTATAAGCCATGATGTGCAAATATTTTATGAGATGAAGCACACTATTTTAAGGCTAACGAGATACTAGCATTACTCCTTGATCATTCACTTTGAAAAGGTTAATGTTTAGCTCCATGGTGTAGGATTTGGCACCATAATGCATCGTGCATCGTTCATCGTCAATCTCACAAGTTGTTGAGCATGCACATTTGTTAAAGTAACTATTTTACTCATGTAAACGATTATCTGACCATTGTGCTGATTTCTGGAAATCTTATTGTGATTGGGTTGACTTTGTTAAGTCTTACTATTGCCTGTTGCTCTTCTGCTTTCTTATTTTTACTTACAACTGAATTAATTATGTTATAAACCATGTTGCTGCTTGTTGATAAATGTATGAACTGTATTACTCTGTGGGCGTTTTGCGCCGTGCTGTTTTCTTACTGCCAATAGTGATAATGAAAGACGGGTGTCCCACCTCTTTCCTATATTTGTGCATTTCTGTTCTACATTTATATTTGATAAAAGATCGTGAGGAAGAAAAAGAGGGACCATACCTTGGTTGATTGACTTGAGCGTCTGGACAAGATTTCGTCGACTACGTAAGAGTGCAGCCGCGTGGTGGCATTGATGCTTGTCGTGTCAACTGGGACGCCATGTGTCATGTGCATATGGGGTTGCGGCCTTGTCTGCTGGTAGTACCCACCCCCGGGTTAATACTCCTCCCCTTTAGTGTTTTTATTCCCGCTGTATTTTATTTGACTCTGTAATTATTATATTCTATGTTATCAGTGATTCGTGTTAATTGGCCATAAAATATATATATATATATATAAGGAACGTGATTTTATTTCAATGGTTTTATTAAGGGTTGAATATATCTATATTTCTTTCGAGGCTCGTATTTTCTACTTATGCAAATTGTCAAAAAAAAAAGTATAGACTCTTAAGAATTTAAATGACTGTTATCATGACTGTGACACACTTGGATTTAGTAACTGTGGTGTAATGACGATTGTGCCACGGTTATTAGATCTAGGTGCGTTACACCCCGAGGAGGTTCTAGCCATGGTTCCTTCTCGTTATTGTAAGGGGCTGATGCTGTTGATAGCCACTGATGGCTATCTGTAAATCTTTTTGGGAGCTTGGTGTTTTGTCTTTTTGGTGGGTTGTATATGTGTAATCATTTTGGGGCGGGTAAAAAGCTTCGCTTATTTTGTATATCTAATGATGTATTTAAACAAGTATGATATATATATATATATATATATATATATATATATATATATATATATATATATATATATATATATATATATAATGTATGAATGTACGGTCTACTTCTCATGTTAACTTCTACTATAATTATGTCTTATCATTCTCTTATAAAAAAAAAAGAATTCACCAAATTAATTATACGTTTATAAATGAACAGGCTTACCTATATTTATAATGAACCGAGTCTTAGTTTATATTTTGGTTTTCGCATTGTGGTCTTGGTGTGACGTTCCCTCCTCAAAAAGGAGCATTACACTGGTTTGGTATCAGAGCCCAGGTTTAAGTTTTCTTTTGGGTCTTTGTGGTTAGGTCTGTCTTATTTGTGCAGTGTGATTCTCTGTGTTTGGTATTCCGAAAGGATACATCTAATTCTTCCTTGTGTTTTTGTCTAGTTTACTCTAAAAAAAGCATAATGGCATGTGGTGGAGGTATTGTTGTAGCTATTGAAGCCATGCAACAAATGATGGATGTTATTGCACAACAAACTGAGAGAGCTGCTCAACAGCAGCAAAGGGCTGCACAATAGCTACGAGCATCCACTAATTTTCAAAATATGTCGGAGTTCCATCATAACAAACCTCCTCAGTTTAAAGGGGAATTTGATCCAGAGAAGGCTAGTCTTTGGAACAAGGAGCTGGAGAAAATTTTCAAAAGCATGAACTGTGTGGATGATAAGAAGGTAACCTATGCACCTTTCATGCTGATCGGTGGTGGAACGGAGTGCAGAGATTATTGGAAACTGAAGGTCAAGTAATCACTTGGGAGGTATTCAAGGATAAATTCTTGGAGAAGTATTTCCCAACAAGTGCAATATATGCCAAAGAGATGGATTTCCTCAGTTTGAGGCAAGGGAACATGATTGTCAGCGAGTATGCTGCGAGGTTCGAGAGCTTGTCCAAATTTTCAACGTATTTTCAACACCAGACGGACGAGGTGTGGAAGTGTCATAAATTTGAGGAAGGATTGAGGCATGATGTGAAAAGGGCAGTCATAACCTTGAGGATCAACTAGTTTTCAGAGCTGTTGGATATGTGTCGTCGAGTAGAAGATCTGGATCAGGTGTGGGACATGAGAAATCGTAACTTTGGACCTACTAGGTTCCAAAGAGGAGGTGGCAACAATGTAAACCGCTTTCACAAGAAACCTTATTCCCGACCACCAGGAAGTCAGCAACAGTTACCTAGTGAAGGTCCCAACGGAGGTTCTGGTGGAAATCAAACTGGCCAGAAAGTGATGTCTACGCCAAAGTGTATGAAGTGCGGGAAGGATCACCTAACGAGGGATTGCACCATCAAAGGAATCATCTATTTTTTATGTGGGAAGCTTGGGCATATCTCTCATGACTGCAACCAAGCCAAGGCAGAGCGTTCAGTCAACAATGCAAGAGCTACAAAACCACAGGCAGGAGGGTGAGTCTACACCATGAGTGGAGCAGAAGCCTCCGAATTTGAAGATCTGATACAAGGAGAGGGTACCATAGGAGGTAATCTTTTGACTTTACTATATGACTCTGGGGCAACCTACTCTTTCATTTCTTATGACTGTGTGTGATGACTTAGTTTACCTGTGTCTTCCTTACCTTTTGACTTAACTGTTTCTATCTTTACAACTAAACATGTTTTTACCACCAAAGTTTGTTTGAATTGTCCTTTAATTGTTGAAGGTCGAATATTTTCTGTTGATTTAATCTATTTACCTCTTTCCCAATTAGACGTAATTTTAGGAATGGATTGGTTGTCTTCTAACCATATCCTGTTAGACTGTTCTAGTAAGACTATAGTTTTCCCTATGGATAAAATTTCTAGATTTTTTACGGCCAACCAAATTCAAGCTTTTTTGAAAGAAGGAGCTCAAGGATACATGTTATTGTCTTCCCTAAAAGTCAAGAGCGAGGTGGATATGAATGCAATTCTAGTGGTTAACGAGTTTCCCGAAGTCTTTCCTGATCATAAACTTGGTCTACCGCCAAAGCAGGAGATAGAGTTCACCATTGATCTTGTGATGGGATCTGGTCCTGTATCTATAGCACCCTACAGGATGTCACCATCAGCGTTAGTTGAACTCAAGAAGCAGTTCAAAGAACTCTTGAAAAAGCAGTTTGTTAGACCCTATGTATCACCATGGGGAGCACCAGTGTTGCTAGTAAAAAGAAGGATTGGACTTCACGATTGTGTGTGGACTATCGCTAGCTGAATAAAGTCACAATCAAGAATAAGTATCCACTTTTGAGGATAGATGACTTGATGGATCAATTGAAAGGAGCAGCAGTATTCTCAAAGATCGATCTACAATCGGGCTACCATCAGATTCGTGTAAAGGTGGAGGATGTTCCCAAAACGGCTTTTCGTACCCATTATGGTCACTATGAATATCTTATGATGTCATTTGGTGTGACGAATGCTCCTGCCATATTCATGGATTACATGAATAGAATCTTTCATCCTTACCTGGACAGATTTGTTGTTGTCTTCATCGATGACATTTGATCTACTCTCAAAATCAGGAGGATCATGCAGAACACCTCAGTATAGTTCTCCAGATTTCGAAGGAGAAGTTGTACACCAAACTGTCAAAATGTGAATTTTGGCTGGAAGAGGTCAAGTTTTTAGGCCATGTAATCTCGAAGGAAGGGATTGCAGTAGGCCCATCAAAAGTGGAAGCGATTCTACAGTGGGAAAGGCCAAAGATAATGACAGAAATTCTGAGATTTGTGGGATTAGCTTGATATTATCAGAGATTAATTGAGGGATTCTCTAAGATAGCAGGGCCTCTCACTCAGCTCACGAGAAAGAATTAAGCCTTTGAGTAGACTAATGCTTGCGAAGAAAGTTTCCAAGAATTGAAGAAATGACTGACTACTTTACCAGTGTTAGTTCTACCCGATCTAAGTGAACCTTTCTAGGTGTATTTTGATGCTTCATACCAAGGACTAGGGTGTGTGCTTATGCAAAACAGAAAAGTGGTGGCTTATGCTTCGAGACAGTTACGAGTGCATGAGAAGAACTACCCAACACACAACTTAGAATTAGCAGCTGTAGTATTCGCTTTGAAGATATGGAGGCACTTTCTTTATGGGGCGATGCTCAATGTCTTTAGAGACCACAAGAGCTTAAAGTACCTGTATGGTAATAAAGAGTTAAATATGAGACAGCGAAGGTGGTTGGAATTCTAAAGGATTATGATTTTCAACTTCAGTATCACCCTAGAAAGGCAAACGTCGTGGCAGATGGTTTAAGTAGAAAGATGCTCAGTATCTCTGCTATGATGGTCAAGGAAAAGGATTTGATAGAGCAATTCAGGGATGTATGATCCTTTGTGGAATTGACACCAGGAAATATTTGTATAAACATGGTCAATATCTCAAATGACTTAATGGAAGACATTCGAGAGAAGTAGAAAGTTGACAAGTTTTTGCAAGAAGAAAGGGAGCTAATGAAGCAAGGCAATGTGACAACATTAGAGGAAGGAACTGATGGAATCCTAAGGTTTAGAGGTAGAGTTTGTGTACCCAAAGATCAAGAACTTAGGAAGTATATTCTCGAACATGCTTACACGAGCCAGTTGAGTATGCATCTAGGAATAACCAAGATGCACCAAGATCTGAAACGGTTATTTTGGTGTCACAGAATGAAGAGTGACATTGCCAGATGTGTGCGTCTTGTCTAGTTTGTCAGAAAGCAAATGTTGAACATCAAAGACCATCAGGAATGTTACAACCTCTCGTTATTCCCGAATGGAAATGGGATAGTATCGTGATGGACTTTGTTGTTGGATTGCCAAAGACCATAAAGGGTTATGATTCAATATGGGTAATCGTTGATCGACTCACGAAGTCACCATATTTCTTACCAATCAACATAAGGTACAACATAGAGAAGTTGACTCAGCTGTATATTGGTGAAATCATTAGGCTGCATGGTGTGCCTACCAATATTATTTATGACAGAGATCCAAGGTTCACATCAAAGTTTTGGCAAAGTTTGTAAGAAACGTTGGGGACTAAACATCGATTGAGTTCTGCTTATCATCCTCAAACCGATGGTCAAACGAAAGGGACGATTCAATCATTGGAAGATTTACTTAGAGCTTGCGCTTTAGAACACTGGAAGTTGGGATGAAGTTTTACCATTGGTAGAGTTTACCTACAACAGCAGTTTTCACTCGAGCATAGAGATGGTGCCCTATGAGGCTCTATATGGATGATGGTGCAGAACACTTTTTTGTTGGTACCAAGATAGCGAGTGCCTTACCATCAGACCTGATCTTTGATAATCACATATTTTATTCATTAAGAAACCCTTATGTTTAGTCATTTACATTCTCCATATTCTTAATTGATTGAGTTTGGTATGATTTTGTGAGTTTGAGCTCAAATTGGTCCTAATTGAATATTTTCAGCATTATTGAGATTTGACACTGTTTCTGTATTTTGGCCATAACTTGAGTTCTTAATATCTGATGAACATGAATTTTACCTTGTAGGAAAGCTAAGAGGAAGCTCTACAACTTTGATGAAGAGCTCAAAGTCCGATTCAGATGTCTAAGGGACCTAAGTTTACATGGAAGTCAGAATACGGGTTCTGTCAGTAGAATCCGAACAGTGTGCACTCATAAAATCATATCTCAAGATTTAATATTGGAGATGGGCTGAAATTTGGATAGTGGATATTAAAGATCCAAATAAACAACTTTCATGAAGAACACATTTTGAGAAAAAGAAGTCTAGTAGGTCATTTTGAGCTTGCAAATTGGAACAGAGGTGCTGAAGTTGGGTTTGAGCAACCTATGGTATTTGGGACATATCTTGGGCTTAAGGAAGCCAAATTGGATGAACCAGCTATCCATTTTATAGCCAAGACAAGGATATACAACTTTCATGAAGAACACTTTTCGTGGTTCTGAAGTATAGTGGGTCGTTTTTGGCTTCCAAGTCAGACACGAAATTTTCGTCCTCAACCACCCACTCATCCATCCACTAATCCACTCATCCACTCATCCACTCATCCACTAACTCATCCACTCATCCACTCATCCACTAACTCACCCATTCATCCACTCATACACTAATCCAACCACTTAACCACTCCACCCACTCATCCACTAATCCATCCACTCACCCATTCATGTCCATAATTTCCCACTCACCAAAAGTCCTTTGGCATTTTTCACTAATTCAACCACTCAACCATTCCACTCACTCATCCACTAAACCAATCCACTAAACCAACCCACTAATCCATCCACTCAAACACTCCACTCACTCATCCACTCATCCACCCACTTCTCTTTGTCATTTTGTTACCTTAGACTTCTATAAAAGGCACCATTTATCATGAACAACATGTAATTCTCCTTCATTTCTCTCTAAGTTTCTTCTTGCTTCTTCATAGTTTCTCATAGTTTTGTATATTTTGATGCTCCCCTTCATGGTAATGGAGGGCTAAGCTACTTTGGGTCAATTTAGAACTCTTGAAGAGATTGTGGTTTGGATTCTTGAGACCTTGGTTATGTATTGTATTTGATTTGTAATTGAATTCCTCTTTTCTTCTTCTTTCTTCTTCTTCTTGATCTTGAATGCATGAATGGTGATTCTATTTATGTTGATCTGATTGATCTTGGTTTAAGATTGAGATTTGTGATGAAACTTAGAACTGATTGATCTAAACTAATCACATAAATGAAGATTGAGATTTGTGATGAAACTTAGAACTGATTGATCTAAATTAATCACAGAATTGAAAAGGTTAGGTTACTGATTTGTGCCTAAGTTAATTGAATTTGATACTTGAAATTAACATATATCTTCATGAATGGTGCGATTGCGGATTTGTGTTTATCACTTGTTAATTGAATTCTAAACGATCGTCTAGTATGAATTCTGGATTTGATGCAGAGATCTCGGTTAGATCCAAATTAACAATTCAATTGCGCTTCAAGTGTTCTATGAAGGGTCTATGATTGAATCCACCCAATCTTGGATAGGTTTCTAAATTGACTGCTCTTTAATTGTTATTTCTTCCTTTAATTTTGTTAAGTGCGATCTTAAACTGTCAAACCCCCCTTTTTGCTAACTTTCACTTGATTTGATTAAATTGCATTTACGATCCTTGAGGAGACGATCCGGTGTTGTCACTGTGCTACAAGCTTAGGTAATAACTTCGGTTATAATTTTGACTGAGTTCGGCGCTCATCAAAATTTTGGCGCCGTTGCCGGGGATTAGTAAGTGTAATCTTTTCATTTTAAGTGTTTTTACTAACCTTTGCTTTTTATTAACTTTTCTAACAATGGATCATGCATAATGGAGTCAAAACTTGAGGAGTTGACTTCTTTGGTAAGACATATAGTAGTGAGACAACAATTACCTGTGCAAGAAGCTACACTTGTGTGTAACATTTGTTTTTGTTCATCTCACCCCACATATGCATGCCCTACACTTCAAGTATGGTAGTTCTGTTTTTCCAGATCAATTTGTTGCAAAGAAATGGTTATTTTCCGATGAACCACAGTTCAAAGAAGAAGAACGAGTTATGACCCCTTCTTCAACACATACAACCCTAGCTAGGAATACTATCCGGATCTGGGATATGGCAATACGACATCACTACAGCAACAATCATTTCAATATGAGCAGCCATTCCAGCAGATAACAAGTCCATCAACCACAAAACTTGAGCCTTCATGGGAGGACTTGATGAAAACCCAAATTGAGTTCTAGCAGAATTTCACTACCACTATTCAGGATTTAACAACCCAAATTGAGCAGATGACAACCACTATTAATGAATTGAGAAGTCAAGAGTCAGACCAACTCTCTTCCCAAACAATTCCCAACTCCCTGCATTCTAATTGTCATATTGATTTACCTGCAGATTTAGTTGAGGAAACTCATGATGAGTTGTGAGCTGAATTTCCTGATTTAATTGGTTTTGATGATTCTATCAATTGCAACTCATGTACTGATTGTGACGGTGATATAAAATGTATTATGTGTGCTGAGATTTCTGCATATTTGAAAGTGATGATTGTTTACGCAAACATCTAATGATATTGAAGGGTCTATCAACAATGCAATTGCAGAATCGAAACACATAGGGAGGTGGAGTTGAAGGCCATTGAGGAATTTTCAAAGAAGGAGGAAAGACTGAGATATGACAAGTAACTATGAAGTGGATTTTGTTTTTGGGTCATGGTCCAATATAATCAATGAAAGCAGAATTGCCAAATTACACGTGTTGCATGCCATTGGTGAAGTCAAGGAAATTAAGAAAGACCAATGGGACCCCAATGGGAGCCCTCATGCTGCAAGCTTAACTTGGTCATTACACTTCAACCAATGGGACCCTAGTAAAAGCTATCATGTTGTGTCAACCATAACTTGGTCATCACGTTTCAACCAATGGGATCCTGGTGGAGTCTTTTCACTAACCTCACTTAATAAGACCAATGGACACCATCTCAAGCCGAAAAATGTGGAAGTGAAAGTGATGGGCTTTTACCATCCACATTATAAAGATCACTAAGAAGTGTCCCAACGTCGAGCTAATGACGTTAAACAAGCGCTTATTGGGAGGCAACCCAACTAGATTTGTTTTCAAGATCTTTGGGGATAGTTTTCGCAATCTGAGAGGATAAAGTTAACTTCATTTTGAATGGTTGAGTAAGGAGTCAGTAGGTTATACCTTATTGACTCTTGAGACGCATTCTTGTGGCCTAGTACATCATGAACTTCTTAATTGTGGAATCTCTTCAGAGATGAACGAAGTGTTCTGATCTTGGGAATCGACTCTAAAAGACCCGCATTTCCTCTTTAATTTTATATTATTCCAGTCATGTTATTTTGGTTTTACATTTTACTCATTTGTTTTGTGAGTTTTCGAGGTCTCATTATGACTTTGATTCTTACACATCTTTTCTGCTTGCCATTATCTCGCCCCTCATCAGGTTGTGTTGCTTTTTTCTTTCCGTTTTATTTATCACTTTCACATTGAGGACAATGTCTATATTAAGTGTGGGGGAGAGATTTTAGCATGTTTCTTTTTAAAATAAAAAATAAAAAAGGGGTTCATTGCATGATTGAATAACTTTTCTCCCTTCTTGAACTGATATGCTCGGTGATGGATGATTGAATTGATGAATTGAGTTTGATGGATGCATACCTTGTGAGATTTTGAGCCTAATAGATGGATTCAACATTTATGCCATTCTCTTCTTTCTTGTGTGATTTTCACTCATGTTAATGACCACTCTAGAACTTACTTTGATTCTTTTTGAGGCTACATTTCATTTGCATGCATGAACATGATTGAGGCCCTCTTTCTTAATTAGCTAGTTTAACCAAATAGCTAACCTTGTTTTCAATATGATATCAAGCACTCTTTTGACTTCTTGAAAATTCTCTGATTCCTGCCAACCTTGTATATTTTCCTTTGCTTAACCCCTTTGAGCTTATTTGACCATTCCTTGTTTCTAGCTCATTATGTGCCTTAAATGAGAAATTGTGTTCTTACTTTACCTTAGGGAATAAAAGAACATTAGCTTGGTTAATGGATGAGTTTTTGAACAAGTGTGGGGGTGTGTGTACAAAATGGTTGTTGAAAAAGAAAAGAGTGCCCAAAAAGATGAGTTCCTAATACGTATATAGTTATGTTCATATATAAAAAAAAAAAAAAAAAAAAAAAAAAAAAAAAAAAAAAAAAAAAAAAAAAAAAAAAAAAAACCAAGTGTTTAAAAAAAAAGAGAAAAGGATTGGGAAATGAATATGTAAAGGGATATACACTAGAGTTGGGATGAACTTTTATTCTTGTTATTTGAACTCAGCTCTTATTTGCTTTTATTCTCTTTGGTATTTATCTTCTCATATCCATTTTATCCTCTCCTGTTACCTTGACCTCACTACAACCTTGAATAAAGTCCTCATGATTTGTGTGTGCATGTGTTTTGAGTAGTGGAGAAATAGAATATAAGCAAGCTTATGGTAGTGCAATTTTCATGGGTTGAATTGAGTGAAATACCTACCTTTTAAACACTTGAGAGATTGAGAGTGGATCTTGTGAAGATCTATCATTCTCGATTCATGTTGAAGATACCTTGTTTGTTGGTTTGAGATGTGGAGAATTGTTAACTCATGAATGTTTTGATCCCTTGAACCTTTGGTTGTTCTTCTTGATTGTAAAATTTTGGGTTCTTGAATGTCGTTGGAATTTAAATTTTTGTTAATCTCTTATATCCTTGTTTTGGTCTTGAGTCTTGCCTAGGAGTGCAAAAAGCTAAGTGTGGGGGAATTTGATAATCACATATTTTATTCATTAAGAAACCCTTATGTTTAGTCATTTACACTCTCCATATTCTTAATTGATTGAGTTTGGTATGATTTTGTGAGTTTGAGCTCAAATTGGTCCTAATTGAATATTTTCAGCATTATTGAGATTTGACACTGTTTCTGTATTTTGGCCATAACTTGAGTTTCTAATATCTGATGAACATGAATTTTAACTTGTAGGAAATCTAAGAGGAAGCTCTACAACTTTGATGAAGAGCTCGAAGTCCGATTCAGATGTCTAAGGGACCTAAGTTTACATGGAAGTCAGAATACGGGTTCTGTCAGTAGAATCCGAATAGTGTGCACTCATAAAATCATATCTCAAGATGTAATAATGGAGATGGGCTGAAATTTGGACAGTGGATAGTCAAGATCCAAATAAACAACTTTCATGAAGAACACATTTTGAGAAAAATAAGTCTAGTAGGTCATTTTGAGCTTGCAAATTGGAACAGAGGTGCTAAAGTTGGGTTTGAGCAACCTACGGTATTTGGGACATATATTGGGCTTAAGGAATCCAAATTGGACGAACCAGCTATCCATTTTATAGCCAAGACAAGGATCTACAACTTTCATGAAGAACACTTTTCGTGGTTCTGAAGTATAGTGGGTCGTTTTTGGCTTCCAAGTCAGATACGAAATTTTCATCCTCAACCACCCACTCATCCATCCACTAATCCACTCATCCATCCACTAATCCACTCATCCACTCATCCACTCATCCACTCATCCACTAACTCACCCATTCATCCACTCATACACTAATCCAACCACTTAACCACTCCACCCACTCATCCATTAATCCATCCACTAATCCATCCACTCACCCATTCATGTCCATAATTTCCCACTCACCAAAAGTCCTTTGGCATTTTTCACTAATTCAACCACTCAACCATTCCACTCACTCATCCACTAAACCAACCCACTAATCCATCCACTCAAACACTCCACTCACTCATCCACTCATCCACCCACTTCTCTTTGTCATTTTGTTACCTTAGACTTCTATAAAAGGCACCATTTATCATGAACAACATGTAATTCTCCTTCATTTCTCTCTAAGTTTCTTCTTGCTTCTTCATAGTTTCTCATAGTTTTGTATATTTTGATGCTCCCCTTCATGGTAATGGAGGGCTAAGCTACTTTGGGTCAATTTAGAACTCTTGAAGAGATTGTTGTTTGGATTCTTGAGACCTTGGTTATGTATTGTATTTGATTTGTAATTGAATTCATCTTTTCTTCTTCTTTCTTCTTCTTCTTGATCTTGAATGCATGAATGGTGATTCTATTTATGTTGATCTGATTGATCTTGGTTTAAGATTGAGATTTGTGATGAAACTTAGAACTGATTGATCTAAACTAATCACATAAATGAAGATTGAGATTTGTGATGAAACTTAGAACTGATTGATCTAAATTAATCACAGAATTGAAAAGGTTAGGTTACTGATTTGTGCCTAAGTTAATTGAATTCGATACTTGAAATTAACATATATCTTCATGAATGGTGCGATTGCGGATTTGTGTTTATCACTTGTTAATTGAATTCTAGACGATCGTCTAGTATGAATTCTGGATTTGATGCAGAGATCTCGGTTAGATCCAAATTAACAATTCAATTGTGCTTCAAGTGTTCTATGAAGGGTCTATGATTGAATCCACCCAATCTTGGATAGGTTTCTAAATTGACTGCTCTTTAATTGTTATTTCTTCCTTTGATTTTGTTAAGTGCGATCTTAAACTGTCAAACCCCCCTTTTTGCTAACTTTCACTTGATTTGATTAAATTGCATTTACGATCCTTGAGGAGACGATCCGGTGTTGTCACTGTGCTACAAGCTTAGGTAATAACTTCGGTTATAATTTTGACTGAGTTCGGCGCTCGTCAATCTTATACAACAAACAACGAAAAAAGTCAAAATGATTCAGGAAAAGATGAGGACGGCTCAAAGTCGACAGAAGAGCTATGCCGACAAAAGAAGAAAGCCTCTTGAGTTTGAGGAAGGCGGGCATGTATTTTTGAAAGTCACGCCTACGACTGGGGTTGATCGAGTTCTAAAATCTAGAAAACTCACTCCCAAATTCCTTGGACCTTATCAAATTCTTCTCTGGATAGGTTCAGTAGCTTACCAAATAGCCTTACCACCTTTTCTTTCTAACCTTCACAATATTTTCCATGTGTCACAATTACAAAAATATATTCCTGACCCGAGCCATGTCATAGCACCTGACACAATACAATTAAAAGAAAACTTAACCTAAGAGACACCTCTGGTAAGGATTGAGGATAGGAGGATAAAGCAACTCAGAGGGAAGGAGATCCTGTTGGTAAAAGTAATCTGGAATGACACAACCGGAAATGCAACGTGGGAGTTAGAAGACAAGATGAAGGAGCAACATCCACAACTATTTGAAGGTATGAAAATTTCAAGTACGAAATTTCTTTTTAGAAGGGGAGAGTTGTAACACCCTGAAAATTGCTAGTTTCATGATAAATAGTCATTTTATAATATTTGTGATTTTTGTGAATTTGTATGGATTTTTTTGGAAACGTTGAATATTTTAATATATTTCTCATTTTACGTGCGCGCTGAGCTGAGCCAGGAAAATAAAATATTTTTCCCGAGGCTGGTAAACCTTGAACTATGGAAACGTCAACGAGAGATCTTACTAAACCTGAAGTTAGACACAGTTTACGAGATTTATGATTTTCGAGATTTTTATCTAATAAATAAAAATCGTTGTACAATTTATTATCTGTTGGACAATAAATACTGATTTCTGTTAATTGTAATATTTATCCATTAGATAATAGCTTGTATTAAAATATTTGTCATATTTTTAAAAGTGTTAACTTTATGTCATATCATGTTGACTTTTGTAAAAATTTAACAAAGCTTCTCAAAGAAGCTTTGTACAAAGCTTCTCAAGGAAGTCGATTTTACCAAAGCTTCTAGAACACTTTTTTTCTCTCTCTCTCTTTCCCTTTGTTCCATGGCACTGGCCATTTTGGGAGCCAAAAATTGGCCTTTCATTTCATCACTTTTTCATTTCTAATTTCAAAACTATCAAAAGCTATCACTTTCTCTTTCCACTTTCTTTCCTTCTCATTTTTCTCTCAAGCTTTTTCTCTTCCTCTCTTCCTCTTCTTCCCATGGCAGCCACGCCTTCTTCCTCCTCCATTGTTGGTTGATTTCAAGCAACCACCTTGCTTGAATCCATTTCTCCCTTGAAGCTTTTCTTTTCTTGTTGAAATCACCTACAAAGAACTCAACATTCCTCTCCATTTTCTCACCACCTCCACAGTCAAGACTCCATTTTTGGCCATCCAAGCTTTTTCATTCAACCAACCTCATTTCCTACCATTTCTCATCACCTAGAACACTTTCTCTTTTGTGACTATCTCTTGAACCTACCATTTTCGTTTTCTACCATTCAAGCTCTAAAGTTTGAGACTTTAAGGTAAAGTTCACAGCTTTTTCTCTTTTCCTTCTTATTTTCATGATTCTTGATCTCTTAGGTGATCAAGGATTCCTTTTCTAAGCTTTGATTGTGATTTTTGTGAGTTTGGATGTCCTAGGGTTTTTGAGGTGGTGGAGGACGAATTCCCAAAGGAAAAGGAGCTTGCTTTCATTGTTATTTCTCTTGGTAAGAGGGAGATTATCCACTTCAACCTCTATTGGTAGTGGGAAGCTTGTTTGTGTGTTGGTTATGAGAAACCCATGTTAGGATTGCTCTCTTAATTATATGGTTTTCTAATGATCCTTGTACTAATTTCTTTTTATATAGTTTTATTGATTGTATTTGTGTATGTTGATGATCTTGGATTGATTTTGATGAATTAGAAATATGAAATGGAAGCAAAGGTTCCTTGCTCTCCTTAATGAGGCTCACAGTTATACCCCCTTCAATAGGGTGATCATGGTTAAAATTTTGTAACAAATTGGAAAGATAATTAACCAATTGAATAATAAGTAATGGAATAATGAAAACTTCAAACCCCTATTTCCCTTGAGGCTCACGGCCTCTTAAGGTGAAAATGCCAAAAATGTAGTGTTAAAGTGAAGACTTAGTTAATTAGAAAATTAGAGATTTATTAGAAGTTCATAAAATAGAAAGAATAAAGAACAAGACTTTATCCTATAACTTAGAACAATTTTGAACTTAAGGAAAGAACAAGAGAGTGTGTTAGACTTGGAGGACCTTAGAATAATTTTCTAAGTGATTATGATTTAAGTTAAAGTAAAGAACTTGACTAATTAAAAGAAATAAATATTGAATGAGAATTTCAAGAAAATTCCTCTAAAGAGAAATTTCATAAGAAATGTTAAGTTAAAGTGAAATTCCATAGTGAACCTTAAAAAGTGTATTGTCACTTTTGAGAACTTGATACTATGTTATTGTAGGTCCATGAGTGGGACTAAGAAATTATTGATGTTTAACTTGGCTAAATTATGGCATGATATGGAAAAGTATATTATTGCTAAATATACATGAATATGCATTGAGTCATCATGCATTGTTAAAGTAAGGTTGTATGCCTAGGAGTTGAAACACACCTTAGTGCAGGTGCGAATAGACTAGTGTAGGTCATATCGTTGATCTTGGGGGCGTCGGGGTGTGGGTATCTCACGAATGGACAATTGGTAGCTCTTCTAGGCCATGGGATAGACTGATGCAAACGCACCTACGATTTGGACCGGGACACTATCCTATATTGCGATCCTGTGACAATGCCATTGTATAAAGTCTTGTTGCGCAAATTATTGATTTTTCTAGAAAGCACTTAATTTTAGGCTGACGAGATACTGACATCCTTGATCATTCTCTCCGATGTTTATGTCTAGCTCCATGGAGTAGGATTTTTGATACCGAATGTTTGATTTTGGTACTATGCATACGTGCTTAGTGAGTTAATATATTATTTGGCATTTATTCACATGATGATGGAACTATTGTTTTATTGATGTTATAACTGCCTGGATTTGTTAAGTTGTTTACTATTTGAATCTTGATGTTGATTATAATTCTTGTTATGCTATGTGGGCGTCTTGTGTTGTTCTATTTCTTTACTGCCATAATTAGTACTAAATGTAGGATGTCTCACCTATTTCCTATATTTCTGCTATTCTGTATATTTATGCATTTCTTTGAAGAAGTTGGTGAAGAAGGGGAAGTGCACGAATTCCTCGGCTTTTGGTCTGACTTTGATTAGTACCTGTTTGGAATATGACGTCCCGTCCACGTGGCTTTCTGGGGTATGTTAGGCTGACATTTCATGGAGGTCTGGACTGCTGGCACATCTACCTGAGTATGGATCACTGCATCTACCATGGAGACATGACGGTGTCTCTAACATGGGGTCGTCATGATCTGCCTATCTTTATTGTTAATGCTTATTTGTATTTAGAGTTTTACTTGCCCATATGTGATATGTGGGGTGAACGTTTCTACTCCCCACAAGAGGATTCATTCTTATCCTCTGCACGAGCCCCCGCTCGTAACTCGGTTGCTCCAATGAGGATTTCCGCTGATGAGGAAGACCTCGAAGAGGATCCAGCCACGGTTCCTTCTCGTTAGTGTAAGGGGTTAATGTTGTTGATAGCCACTGATGGCTATCTGTAAATCTTTTTGGGGGCTTGGTGTTTTGTCTTTTTGGTGGGCTGTATATGTGTAATCATTTTGGGACGGGTAAAGCTTCTGTATATCTAATGATGTATTTAAACAAGTATGATATATATATATATATATATATATATATATATATATATATATATATATATATATATAATGTATGAATGTATGGTTTACTTCTCATGTTAACTTCTGCTATAATTATGCCTTATTATTTTCTTACAAAAAAAAAATTCTCCAAATTATTTATACGTTTATAAATGAATAGGCTTACCTATATTTATAATGAACCGGGTCTTAGTTTATATTTTGTTTTCCGCATTGTGTTCTTGGTGTGATGTTCCCTCCTCAAAAAGGGATGTTACAATTCCTAACTTTGTTAGATAAGTGTCGTCAAATTGAGGAGCTGAACTAGCATCGAGACACAAGAAACCGTAACTTTGGACCCGCATGGTTCCAAAGGGGAAGAAATAATGGTGGCAACTGTTATAAGCCAAAACCATATTCTAGACCACCGAAAAATCAACCTCAACAACAATCATATGGAGGAGGTTCTAGTAACAATAAATTTGGTCAGGCCAGGACATCTTCATCAAAATGCTTCATGTGTGGGAAGGACCACTTGACAAAGGACTGTATAATCAAGACGCATATATGTTTTAGATGCGGGAAGCTCGAACACATTTCAAAGGATTGCAATCAACCCAAGGTGGAAGCCTTTATAAGCAATGTACGTGCTGCAAGGCCACAAGCATGAGGAAGAGTGTATACTATGGGTGGAGAGGAAGCCTCCAAATCTGAGGATCTGATTATGGAGGAATGTGCTATAAAAGGTAATCCTTTAACTGTGCTTTATGATTCTGGAGCGACCCACTTGCCTTTTGACTTGACTGTTTCTACTCCTACTGATAAGCCTGTAGTTACTACAAAAGTTTGCTTAAATTGCCCTATTTGTGTTAGGGATCAAATCTTTTCTGTTGATTTGATTTGTTTGCCTCTTTCAAAGATAAATGTAATTTTAGGAATGGATTGGTTGTCTTCTAACCATATCCTATTAGATTGTTCCAATAAGACTTTAGTTTTTCCCGAGACTAAGGATTCTGGATTTCTAACGACTAATCAAGTCAAAGTTTTCTTAAGGGAAGGAGCTCAAGGGTATATGTTATTATCTTCCTTGAAGGTCAAGAGTGAAAAGGATGTGAAAGCTATTCCTGTAGTCAATGAGTTTCCTAAAGTTTTTCCTGATGATATACCTGGATTACCACCAGAAAGAGAAATAAAGTTTTCTATCGATCTTGTACTAAGAGTTGGACCTATATAAATGACACCATACCGGATGTTACCGTCAGAGTTAGAAGAGCTCAAGAAATAATTGGAAGAACTGTTGGAAAAGTAGTTCGTGAGGCCTAATGTGTCATCGTGGGGAGCCCCAGTATTGTTGGTTAAGAAGAAGGATGAAGCTTCTCGTTTATACGTAGACTATCGCCACTTGAAGAAGATCACGATCAAGAATAAGTATCCTCTTCCGAGGATAAATGATTTGATGGATCAACTGAAGGGAGCCGCTGTATTCTCCAAGATTGACTTACGTTCTAGTTATCACCAGATTCGTGTGAAAGTGGAAGATAATCCTAAGATAGCTTTTCAGACGTGATATGGACATCACAAGTATCTAGTGATGTCGTTCGGGATAACGAATGCTCCTGTAATATTCATGAATTTCATGAATAGGATCTTTCGTTCTTATCTTGACAAATTTGTCATTGTCTTTATTAATGACGTTCTGATATATTCTCGAAGCTCAGAGGAACATATGGAACATCTAGGAGTGGTTCTCTAGATTTTGAAGAAGAGTAAGTTATACGCTAAGTTGTCCAAATATGAGTTCTGGTTGAGCAAAGTTCAGTTTTTGGGTCACGTAATTTCAGAAGAATGAATTGAAGTGGATGCGTCAAAAGTTAAAACAGTTTTTCAATGGGATAGGCTAAAGACTGTATCAGAGATCTGTAGTTTTATCGGATTAGCCAGTTACTATCAAAGGTTTATTGAAGGTTGTTCCAAGATAGCAAGACCTCTCACTCAGCTTACGCGAAAGAATTAACTTTTTGCAAGGACTGATGCATGCGAGGAAAGTTTTCAAGAGTTGAAAAGACCATTGACTACTTCACCAATGCTGATTCTACCTAATCCCAATGAACCTTTTGAGGTGTATTGCGATGCTTCGTATCAGGGTTTAGGTTGTGTGCTTATGCAAAACTGAAAGGTTGTGGCATATGCTTCGAGGCAATTAAAGGTGCACGAGAGGTGTAATACCTTTAAACACATGTTAGACTAGTAAATGGTTACCAAAGGTAGCATTTGACTTGTTTAGCATGCCAGTCAAGTTTTGTGACAAACTGAGTTCATTTAGGCACTTAGTTGCAACACAAAAGTTGAAAAGTAGCTTAAAATGACTCAGATAATAGCAACTTTTGCTAAGTTGAGGGAAATAAACATAGAGAGTTTATTTCTAGGTCACAAATAAGCTAAGAAAGATGTGGTAAAAGTTTCAAGAGAATCGGAGTCAGTTTGGTATTTTTAGGCATACAGGTTGTGCTTTTAATGCCCGATTGACCCCTAGCAGATATGGAAAAATAGAATAATGGTGAAACAACAATTTAGTTGAATCCTATGATTTATTCTAAAGTTTTTGGAAGCTGGAAAACTTGAATTAGCATGATTCGAGTGTCCTTAATAGATATAAGTTTCAGTATAGAACTTAAGTTAATCTTTTCCCTTAATTTCCCCCACGTCCCACCCCCTTATTTCTCTCTTTTCCTTCGGCAGAGAACCGAAAAACAGAGAAAGAAAAGAAAGAAAAGGGAGAAAGGGGAGAATAAGAAGGAGAAAGGGGAAGAAGGGAAGAAGGAGAGGAAGAAGATCACGGATCAAGCTTCAAGATCTTCATCCAATCAAGAGGTAAGGGGATTTCTATTCATTGCTCCCTCTTTGATTATCTTTGAATATAGTTTGGGGTTTTTGAATAGGAATAGGGGTTTGAATAGCCAAATCCATATTCGTAGCTTGGTTCTTGATTCCAAGGACTAGGTTAGGATAGTTTAAGCCAAGATAATACTAGATGGTCATTTATGGCCTAAGACAAACCATTTTGGTTAATGAATGGAGAATTAGGAAATGGTTTGGAGTTATGTGATTTGAACCTAGATCTATGCCCTAAGAGAATTCATAGGTTGTAAAAGAGTTACAACAAGTTTAAGGGACTAGATTAGTGTTAGAAATCATTTAGAATCCATGATTGAGAGATTGGAAATTGGTTTTCTAACCAATTATGCAGAAAACGCATTCTGTAGAATTTTTTGCAGAATGGTCACGCCTAGGCATGATATTTCCAAGCCTAGGCGTCGGTTAATCAGTTTTCAGCTTGGTGAGATAGAGACCACCACGCCTAGGCATGGTAAAACCAAAGCCTAGGCGTGGACAGGGCAACATTCAGATAGCCTGTATTGTTTGTTGCGTAACTTGAGCTGTAGATATCGGAATGACCTGATTCTGGAGCCATTTGAAAGCTAAGACATAAGGCTTCATGTGGTAAAAATTTCAGAATTATTGAGAAAGCCAATCAATACCAATTTCTATTTGAATCTAAGGCAGATTCTACAAAAAAAAGGCATTCTGTAGCTAGTAAACTAGATTGCATAATTTCTTGCTCCGATGTTGTATCGACATGGAACTAGTGGCATTTTGAAGCTAAGAAGTAAGGCTTCTTGCTTGTAAAATTGTAGAATTTTCCCACTTGTGGATTGTTCCCAGTTACAATTTAAAGTCAGGTCAAAATCAGGTGAATCAGAGAATAACCTGTTTTGGCTCCTATAAAATGTCGCATAACTTTGGCTACATTTAGCCGAATGAGGCAAGGTTTGTGGCATTGGAAAGATATGAGAGAAAGCTAGTAGCAGCTTAGGCAACTTAGTGTTGCATTAGATATCACTTAAGATATGATGAGATGGTGCAATGAAGACAAGTGTACTAGTATGCATAATAGTATTCACACACACGAGTAGAGAATGAGAAATGTATGAACCTTAGGATATCCAAGAGTAGTGGATTATCTTAGGAAGATACCTAGAACCTTAAGCAACAAAGAGTTTCAAGTAAGAACCACTCTTGCATTAGGTTCACTTGAGTGGAGACAAGATTATGTATTAGTTCTAAGAAGGGAAGGTTTAGGTACTAAGTCTCTAGTTAAGTGAGACTTTGTGCATTGCTAAATACACAATAAGATGAATTGTGACTAAGAAGATGTTATAATCATAAGGTATAGTAGAAATGTGCAATAACTCATGTATTAGTAAAGATGAGTTTGAAGTGCAAGATAAAGGGAATTTACTTCCTTAGATACTAATGAAAGTATGGAAGTTAAGTTCTTAAGCATTCTAAGAGTTAGGAATAACTAAAGAAGTATCTGGAACCTTAGGCACACTAGTGTAACATGGGTTACCACCAAAAGTGTGATAGAAGGGAAAGCTAGATACAACCAGAATAAGCATGTTATACTTATCTAGATGCATGACTTACTCGCTTTAGTTAAAGTTGAGTTAATTATGCAAAGTTTTAGAGAAATGCTCATTTATTTCCTTAAGCAAGGGTAGATGAGGCATTAGTTAAGATAGACTCTTTCACTAGGATGAGTTGAGTCTATAAGAGAGTAAGATGATGTTTATGTAAGAGTTAAACATAACACTAAGCTTTTCACACACTAGTTAGTTAAGCTAGTATGTATGTGAAGAGAAAGAACCTTAGTGCAACCAAGATTAGTGGTTTGCCAGAGGTAAGTACCTAACACCTCAGCAACATATTGTTGCATTAGAAATCACTTAAGAGATAGGAGTGATGAGGTGGTGTTTAGGTAAAAGTATGAGAAATGATTTGGTAATGTTTACCTGAGAATGTAACGTTATATGATGCGAGGTCATTTAGCCAGAAGGAAAGGAATCAGAGAAGTTTCTAAGGGAACAAGTATTTCTAATCAAGTGCTAAGGTTACATGTAGTATGAGGTTACAAATTCTCCTCATTACAAAGGGTAAACATAACAAGCCAAAGTTCCTAGGAGAATATGCTTAGATCGTAAAGGAACTAAGTATATAAGTATGTATGTAAGTCTACGAATTAGTCAAGTAGTATCAATCTTGGTGAGTATCCTTTGATGTTCATTCATGGAGGCAAAAAGAGATAGATGGGTCTCCGAAGGACTTTTGAGAAGGACATAACCCTGATGTCTCAATAGTGCCAAGGCCAAAGAAGATAAGTGGGAAATCCAAAGACGCTCTTTGAGCAAGGATGAAGCCCGAACTTCTCAGCATGCCAGGATATGTGTAATGTGAGGATGAGCTTTCCCTCTAATTACCACTGGATGATATACTGACTAGTTCCTAGCAAACTTCCTTGTTTTCAAAATAAACTTCTACATGTATTTTAAAACAAAACCCTGCATTTGCATTTCATCCACATACTCTTAGGATTCTTTAGGCATATTTATATTACATATCATTCACATTGCATTCACAGACAGTTGTATGGGCATTGTCCATCACTGTTGGTATTTACAGCTGTATGGGCGTTGTATATATTAACAGTGTGTAGGCTATAGGTTGATATCACACTATAAGAAAGTGTGCAGATATGAGAAAAGAGGAGGAAGCTCCTAAGTTAGAAATTATAGCATTTGTTATATATTTGTTATATACAATGTTATAGTTAGATGGTATTGGAATTGCTTTTACTAAGAATGTTTATTCTCACCCCAGTTGCTATTCCATGTAAATCCATATGCAGGCATAGATGCAGGTACAGAGGTACATATCCTGCTAAGGGTGAGAAGATAAAGCATGAAGACTAGCATAGTTTTTTATTGCTTTAAGTAGACAAAACTTATGTAATCAGTTTATATTTGTTCTGTATGTTTTATGCTATATGTATTACAATAAGCCCTCTTGTGGCTAAGTTTGTATATATATATGTATGAAGTTTAAGTTTTTTCGTAATCTCTCAAGACTTTCTATAATTACTCAGTTGTGATTATGGATATATGTGAGTATGCAGTATAGAAGTGACGTTTCTAGTACTGGTTATCTTTATATATCTATGTCTAACTAAGATATATCTAGATATCTGTATTAGGATGTTATAAGAGGAATTACCCAACTCATGACTTAGAATTGGCAATTGTTGTGTTTGCATTGAAGGTCTGGAGACATTTTCTTTATGAGGCAACATTCAATGTCTACAGTGATCACAAGAGTCTGAAGTATCTATTTGACCAGAAAAAGTTGAACATGAGCCAGAGGCGATGGCTAGAATTTTTGAAGGACTATGATTTTCAACTACAGTATCATCCCAAAAAGGCGAATGTCGTAGCAGATGCCTTGAGTAGAAAGATGCTTAGTGTTTCTGCTATGATGATCAAGGAGAGTGAATTGATAGAACAATTCAGGGATATGCAGTTGTCTATGAAATTGACACCAGGAAAAATTTGCTTAAATATGATTACTATCTTGAATAGTTTGATGGATGAAATTCAAGAGAAACAGAAAAGTGATCAATATTTGCAAGACGAGAAGGAATTAATGAAGCAAGGCGCAGTATTAGAATTTGAGGAAGGAATAGATGGAATTTTAAAGTTCAAAGGAAAAATTTGTGTACC
The DNA here is from genome assembly GCA_029884605.1 of Ormosia emarginata. Taxonomy (NCBI): domain Eukaryota; kingdom Viridiplantae; phylum Streptophyta; class Magnoliopsida; order Fabales; family Fabaceae; genus Ormosia; species Ormosia emarginata. Next base: position 40,913,675 of record JAQQTP010000088.1, read on the forward strand.
TAGTGATCCGGAACTTAGGAGATTAATTCTTGATGAAGCCCATAGGAGCAAGTTGAGTATGCATCCCGAAGCAACCAAAATGTATCAAGATCTGAAGCAATTACATTGGTGGCAAGCGATGAAGAGAGACGTTGCTAAGTATGTATCATCCTGTTTAGTTTGTCAGAAGGCAAAGGTTGAACATCAAAGACCTTCTGGAATGTTGCAACCTTTGGCTATTCTCGAATAGAAATGGGATGACATCGCAATGGACTTTGTGGTTGGACTACCAAGGACTAGAAAGGATCATGATTCTATATAGGTGGTTGTTGATCGGCTTATGAAGTCAGCGCACTTCTTACTAATTAACATCAGGTACTCAATGGAAAGGTTGACCCAGGTGTACATCAGTGAAATCATTAGACTTCATGGTGTACCCTCTAGTATTATTTCAGATCGAGACCTAAGGTTTACATCAAGGTTTTGGCAGAGTTTACAAGAAGCGATGGGAATGAAACTTCGTCTAAGTTCTGCTTATCATCCACAAACAGATGGCCAGTCAGAAACAATAATTCAGTCGTTGGAAGATTTGTTGAGGGCATGTGTTTTGGAACAAACTAGAAGTTGGAATGAATTCTTACCTCTGATAGAATTCACTTGTAACAATAGTTTTCATTCAAGTATAGGGATGGCACCCTATGAGGCATTGTATAGACGACGATGCAGAACACTTTTGTGTTAGTATCAAGATGGGGAAAGTTTCACATCAGGACCTAAACTTATACAGCAAACAATGGAGAAAGTTAAGATGATTCAAGAGAAGATGCGAACCACTCAAAGTCGACAAAAGAGCTATGCCGACAAGAGAAGAAGACCGCTTGAGTTTAAGGAAGGTGAACATATATTTTTGAGAGTGACACCCACGACTGGAGTCAGATGAGTTATTAAGTCTAGTAAGCTCACTCCAAAATTTATTGGGCCATATCAGATTCTTCGTTGGATAGGTCCGGTAGCTTACCAAATAGCATTACCACCTTTTGTTTCAAATCTTCATAATGTTTTTCATGTGTCGCAATTGTGAAAGTACATTCCCGATCCAACTCATGTCATAGAACCGGGTGTAGTACAATTAAAAGAAAAATTAACCTATGAAACACTTCCTATCAAGATCAAGGATCAAAGGATAAAGCAACTTAGAGGCAAAGGGATTTCATTGGTTAAAGTAATCTGGAATGTCGTAAGCGAAGAAGCAACATGGGAGCTGGAGGACAAGATGAAGGAACAGTTTCCACTTTTGTTTTAAGGTATGCTAAATTTCGAGGATGAAATTTCTTTTTAGAGAGGGAGAGTTGTAACACCCCGAATTTCATTTTTTCTGAATATATATGAGTTTTATAATTTTTATAATTTTTGTGAATTTTTATGGATTTTTATTATTATTTTAATATTATTTTGGGCTGTACGTGGGCCCAGAGCAAGCCTGAAAAAGTAAAAAAAATTTAGAACTGAAAAATTTTGGACTATTGATTCAGGGTCGGGAGAGCTTATTAAACCCGAAACCGGAAATAGTTTTCAAAATTTCTTTTACAGTAATTTTGTTCGATTTCATTATCCATTGGATAATGTTATTATCCATTGGGTAAAGTTATTATCCATTGGACAATAAACACTAGTTTTATAAGCAGTAGCCATTATCTATTGGTTAAAGTATACCGAAAAATATCTTGATGGATGGTTATCCATAAGCCTAAATATATTGGAAGCTAATCATGATTAATTATGACAACTTTAGAAGAACCAATAGGATCTAGTCTAATTTTGTGGCTTTGACTCATCTTTGACAACCAATAGAAACCAAGAAGCTAGCCACCCAACCAATGAGAAGCAAGCTTACAGGAGAAGTTAACCACCTAACCAATAGGAGGGAAGCTTGCATGCTAAGTTTGGAGACTTAGAAAGACATTTTGGACCCTTCTAGTTTCATGAAGCCCACGGCCAAGGCTATTTTGGAGGGCTATCCTACATTTAGTTTCATTTCTATCTTCATATTCTCTTTCATGAAATAAAAGCTAAGTCAAAACTCCCCCACTTTTCTCTTCTAGAGGCTCACGGCCAAACCACTCAACACCACCCTCCACTCTTCAATAATTCAAGTCAACTTTACATCTTGCATCCTTATACTATTCTAAGACACTTTGTAGTTGAGAACTTAGCCTAAATCTTCCATATTCAACCTTGTTCTTCAAGCTCAAGATCAAGGGTTTAGGTGAAATTTTCTATTCTTCATCTTTCTTGCATTTTCAAGATTCTAAGACCATACTTAGGTTCATGGTCATCTTTGATAAACCTTGGATGTTAATATTGTATGTTTTTTTTTTTAAGTTCAACTTGGTGGAGAAAATCTACTTGAAGGAAGCATACAAAGAGCTTTGGAGGATCATCTAAAGTAAGAGGGAGATTTAATCTCATCAACCATCCATGGTGGTGAGGAACGAAATTGATTGTGTTTGAACAATCTATGTGTGGATTTGTTCACTTGTGTGTATAAGTTTAATGTTTTGTGATAAATTGCTCTATTTGATTTTATTGATTTAGTTATATGCATGAATTTATTAGAATAGAAATATGATGATGGATATATATGGTATGATTGTGAATCAAGTGAAAAGGAAGAATTTGATCCCAAGTGTAACATCCCGAACTTAATAACCATAGTATAATCGTCATTACACCACAATTACTAAATTTAGGCCTGCTACTAAACAACGATGCACTTTTTAAAATATAATTTCGTTATGTATATACAAAAGGTATGAGCCACGAATGAAGATATACATATAATACGCTGCTCCAACATCTTTCTTCAAAGGAAATTACATATTATATATATACATAACACAGTTCATCAATTACATATAAAACCCGAAACTAACATTACTAAAAACATAAATACAATTACCAAATAAAAACTCGATCTGGCCCAAGTGCAAACACTTGGAGAGAAATGTCCTATACTCGATCATCCTCGGGATTCTCGCCAACATCCCTAACATATAAAGGTTCCATATGGGACATGGTTCTACTAACAGAATTCTGCGTAGACAACACTACAGACTCCTCTCTGGGGGTGCGATGTAGATCACCCCACAGCTCTCGAATAGGCATGACAAACTCCAAGCATAAGGTAACATCTAGAGAAAAGAAAGGTTTTCCATCACGGATCCTACGAACGACCACAGAAATATCTCCTGTGTATCTAATGCACTCTGAATTCCAATCTATCCTCCAGGCATCTGAACCACCATGAAATAGAACACTCACATAACTAAGAAAGTCTCGATTCGACGCCATCACGAACATAATAGAATCAACACAGTAAAAATGGGTGTAATCCCTCTTTGCCTTCCCCTTGATCTTTATCAAGCATAAAGTAGTATAATACAAAATAACACAACAAAGAGGTGAGATCTCCTACTTCAATACCAACATGGCAGTAAAGAAATAGGGAGGATAGTAATACCATCCAAATACAATAAGCAGCAAATTCAGACATTAGTCGGCAAAATAATACTATCAGTTACTCATCAATTTGACAAATTAATTTAAGAGGCAATTTAAATAAACAATTATTTCATCAAGTATCAGATGATTGAACAAGTATAAAAATGTCACAATTGTATGCAGACTAACTATGCATATGCATAATGCGATAAATTTCCTACTCTATGGAGCTAAACACAGATTCAGAGAGAATGATCAAGGAGACATGTATGTATCTCATTATCCTTAAATCAAGTGCTTCAATATCAACAACTTGCGCAACATGGCTTATACAAGACATTCTTCACAAGATCGCGATATAGGACAGTGTCCCAGTCCGGATCGTTGGTGCATTTGCATTGCTCTGTCCCATGGTGCAGAGGAGCTACCAACTACCCATTGTGAGATACCCGCACATCGACGCCCCTAAGGTCAACAAGTGACCTACACTAGTCTATTCGCACCCGCACTAAGGTGTGATTCATCTCCTAGGCATAAAGCCTTAACAAATAGTCCACCATACTTTCAATGCATGACCAATGATTCAATGCATGAACAATGAACAATCACATGATACAAAATAGCCACCACTAGGCTCAACAGGATATTAAATCTATCACTGGATACCAAATAGCCACCACTAGGCTTAACGGGATATTAAATCGATCACATGATACAAAATAGCCACCACTAGGCTTAACAGGATATTAAATCTATCACATGATACAAAATATCCACCACTAGGCTCAACCTTCCAATGTCTTTGACAAAGTCCATACTACTTTAATTTACGAAACCCTTTTTCTATTACCTTTAGAAAACTCTCTTGATTTAAATCCTCTACTTTATAAATCACTAAGTCACTAAATTCATTAAGCTCTTAAACATTGTTTCAAAACCCAATTATAACCTCTTGGCCGAAAATCACTCTTGACTTAAGGTTGAAATATTATTTTTTTTTCCTTTTATGCATTTTATGAGTCCCTAATTATATTTCTAATTATCTAATTACTTAAGTTCAATCTTGATACAAAAAATATTGCCTTGGTTGCCCCACATGGCCGTGAACCCTAAGGGTCATCATTGGCCCAAAAAATTTTCATCATTATTTACCCTAAATCATTTCCTCTTTAGCCTAAGCTTCTAAGTTTCCAAATTACCATAAAACTTGTCTTAGATATCCCATTTCTTTCCTCTTGGGCGAGACCTCTCCCAAGGTTTCTAGTCCCATAATTGTCATCATTTCATCAATTGCTTATCACCTAATCTCTTAAGTCCCAAATTAATACCATGACTTTATCTTGGACCCTTAATTTAGGCCACTAGGCCATGAGCCACTCCTCACAAGGGATCAAAAATCTTTTGCTTTTCATACATGATTCCAAGCATTCCAAACATATCCATCAATCTATTTTGCATTTCTATTTTCATAAGTCATATGTACTATTCAAAGCAATAGAAATCAAATAAAACCAAATAATCACAAAGCATATAAATTATACAAATAAATAAGTGAATCCACACATAAACACAAGGTTCGTTCCCTTACCACCATGTGTGGTTGAAGAGGATAATCTCCCTCTTACCTCAAGAGAAAACAAGAAAAGAAAACTCATTGGTGCTTCTTGAATATTTCATCCAACACCACCACCAAACCCTAGAAGATTCAAACCCACATAATCAACATCTAGAGCTTGAAAAAGAGAAGACCAATGACCAAGGAAATGGTCTTGAATCACGAAAAAGAGAAGAGAAATGGAATATCAAAGTGGTGATCCCAAGAATGAAAAGTTTCCAAGTGATGAGTAGATTTCAAGAACTAGAAATGATTTGGAAAAATAAATGTGGATGGTGGGGAAAGGGGTTGTGGCCGTGAGAATGGAGAGAAAAGAGAGAAGAGAAAATGTGAGAGAAAAAAAGAGAGAAAGGTGGAAACTTTTGAGATGAAAAAAATGAAATGAGCTTAAGTGAAAGATGACAAAGTGTTTTTCCCCTACAAAACCGCGAGCCACTTGCAAATGAGAGAAGAAAGAAGCTTCTCAAACAAGCTTGATAGAAAACTTCTCCATTAAGTTTTGATGAAGCTTCTTAAGGAAGTTTGGTGTTACTCTTTAAAAATGTCAAGGATGATATCATCCATATGATGCCATAAAGTGAACCTTCTAGAAAGATGACTTGTACTTTACTAAAAGTTATTATCCAATAGACAAAAGTTACAGTTAACAAAATCAGTATTTATTGTCTGTTGGATAATAGGACGTACCTGGATTTTATCTGTCAGATAAAATCTTGAAAAATGAAAACTTCGTAAACTATGTCCAGCTTCGGGTTTAGTAAGATCCCTTGACCTCGTTTCATAGTCCAAAATTTTCTAGTTTCAGAAAAATATTATTTTTCTTGCCCCGCTTATTGTGCATGTAAATTGAGAAATATAATAAAATAATCAAAGTCACCCAAATAATTCACAAAAATTCATAAAATTCACAAATATTATAAAAAGCATATAAAATAGAGAACAAGCAATTTTCGGGGTGTTACACCAAGGACCTTAGAGGCTCACAACCTTCATTGTCATTTTGGGGTGAACCAAGTGAAAATATTTTATTAATTATGGATTTAGAGAATTTAAGTGATAAGAAATTGGATTAAGGATTTTACAAAGGAAATGATAAAGGAAAAGAATAAAGATTTTATGATTAACAACAAAATGGATTTCTTACTTAAGTGGATTTTAGTTAGAGTAATGGAAAAAGGTTTTATATAATAAAGGTTTTGGTAAAAAATGTTGGGAAATATTATTTAGAAGAGTTGATAGTAAAAGAAATGGAAATAAGTTGAAAGAAGGTTTACAATTTTAAGGTATTTTATTTAAGTGGATTTTTAGTAAAATAAATGGAAAAGATTTTATTAAATTAAAATAATTTAGATTTTTAGAAAAACGTCAAAAAATATTATTTAGAGGGGTTTTTATGAGAAAAATGGGAATTTGAAGTTTAAATTATATTTTAAACTTAGAAAGTCTCAAAATTGAATTTTAAACATCAAGAAATATTTTATATAGTGAAAACAGTAGAAAAACCTTACGTGTTTCAAAAACGTGGATTTTTGAGTTACGCAATTTAGAAAACGTTTAAATATTTTTATGTAATTGAGAAAATGTTGAAAAATATTTACGTGATTTGAAAGCGCGACAAAAATGTTCCGCAATTGTGAAAATATGGTAAAAGTGCTACGCGATTGAGAAATAGTAGAAATACTATCAGGCTGATGTACTGGACCCATAATTATAAAATTGTGACTTTGGCCTGTGATTGGCTAGTTTTATGCATTGAATTATTGATCATGCATTGTGAAAGTCCGGTAGACTATGTTAAGGCCGGTGGCCTAGGAGTTGAATTACATCTTAGTATGGGTATGATAGGCATAATGTAGGTCACTTGTTGACCTTAGGGGCGTTGGGGTGCGGGTTTTCCACAATGGACAGTTGGTAGCCCCACTGTGCCGTGGATCAGATCGATGCAACGCACCAACGATTCGGACCGAGATACTATTCTTAATCACAATCAGGTGTAGAATGTCTTATATAAAGCCAATGATGTACATTTTGAAAATACTGAAGCACTTGATTTAAGGCTGACGAGATACAGACATGTCTTCTAGATCATTCTCCCTAAAATTCTGTTTAGCTCCATGGAATAAGAAAATGGTTCGTTATGCATATGCTTAGTCTGTCTACATATCATTGTGATATTTTATATATGTTAAATTAACTGATACTTGATGTCATGACTGTATTCATTGTCTATTATATCTATATGATATTATTGCCTTTATTGTTTCTTTACTGTCATGTTGGTATTGATGTAGGTGATCTCACCTCTCTGTATGTTATTTCTGTATTATGTTTATATTTGGTAAAGACGGTGGGGAAGACAAAGATGAGCATCATCCTTTTTGTTTGCGTTGATTTCTGAGTTTTTGGATGGCATCGGAACGAGAACTTATTGGTTATGTTATAGTGCACTTTCACAAAGGTACAAATATGTGGTGCATTAGCTTGGATACAGAGCGCATGGTGTACTATAGAGAAGTTACTGTGTTTGTCAATAAGACCCGACATGGGGTTGCTGCTTTTACTTTTAGCGCCAATATATATATAGAGTTTAATATATCTGTTAGAGAAATCTGGGGTGATTTCCATTATACCCCATGGGAGGATTCCATGGTATCTTCTGCCCGGACTCCTGCTCGTAGGGACATACCCTGACTGGGGACTTTGTCTGAGTAAGAGGATGAGGATCCATTTGAGGACTTTACTCCATAGGTATGGTAGACTTGGGCTAGTCTATAGTTGTTGTAGTATCTGTATTTATTTCTTTTGAGAACTTCAGTCGTATGTAGTAAAGTTTGTCACTAACTTATATTATGTACACAATGTATATTATTCAGTGATACTATCTGGTATTTTGATATTATGGTAAGTTCACATTATCGGCAAAAAGAAATTTTACAACTCGTATATAAATAATAATAAATTATTTATGACTTGGGTTTAATTTAATAATAATTAGTCTAAAATGTAATACCCTACATGGCACTTGGGGCACCAAAATTGGGGGTTCTTGTAAATATTGCTTAATTTATTCGAAGGCCCTTTGGTAATCTTCATTCCACTTCACTGTCTAATTTTTACGTAACAATTTGAAGAGTGGCTCGCATGTTGCTGTGAGCTGGGATATGAATCAAGCAATGTAATTCAACCTCCCCAGAAATCCTTGAACTTCTTTTTTAGTGTGAGGGGCTGGCATGTCCAAGATTGCTTAAACCTTGTCGAGATCAACTTCTATCCCTTTCTAGCTCACCACAAACCCCAAAAGTTTGCCTGATCTGACACCAAAAGTGCATTTTGCAGGATTTAGTCTGAGTTTGAACTTCCTCAATCGCTCAAAAAGCTTTTGCAGATTAATTATATGATCTTCTTCTGTTTTTGACTTCGCAATCATATTATCCACATAAACTTCTATTTCTTTGTGCATCATATCATGGAGCAATGCCACCATTGCCCTCTGATACGTTGCCCCAACATTTTTTAAATTGAAAGGCATCACTTTGTAGCAGAAGGTTCCCCATAAAGTGATGAAAGTGGTATTTTCGATGTCTTCAGGAGCCATCTTGATTTGATTATATCTAGAGAAACTGTCCATAAAAGAGAAGAATGCATATTAGGCAGTACTATCCACCAAAACATCGATGTATTATCCACCAAAACATCGATGTGAGGTAATGGGAAGTTGTCTTTAGGGCTGGCCCTATTTAAGTCTCAATAGTCGACACACATTTGGACTTTTTCGTCTTTTTTTGAGACAAGAACAATGTTAGCAACCCATTGTGGGTATTTTCAACTGCAAGAAATCCAGCATCAAATTGCTTCTTTACTTCATCTCTGATTTTTAGTGACCTTTCGGCTTTTGTTCACCTCAATTTTTGCTTAACCGGAGGGTATCTAGGCTTTAGTGGCAATTTTTGCTTAACTATGAGAGTGTCTAGCCCAAGCATATCTTAGTATGACCATACAAAGATGTCACTATAATCAAACAAGAGCTTAATCAACATGTCGCGCTCATTTTCTTTCATCGAGGTACCAATTTTGACTTCTTTCTTATCATTTTTACTCCTCAAGTTAAATACTTCAATTGGTTTCTTATGCGGTTAGATTTCTTTAGCTTCTTGTTCTTGTAATCCCATTAGCTCAGGTGAAGTTTCCCAATCATCCTCATTATCCTCATCGGTATGATTAACGAGGTGTTCAAAATTATATGATAAGATCTTAACACTGTCACTTTCAAGAGAGTCATTTTCAGATCTACAATAAGTGATGTTAACACAACAAATATGAAATGAATAGAAGGTCATTGTAATGGTGGAATGAAAGCTATAGGATGAGAAATTAGAATACTCAAACTGCATTTTATTAATAACAATTATTGGAAAGGAAACATGTAAGCCCATTTTACAAAAGGTCATCCTAAAGACTTGGGCAGAGCTAACAGAATGGCACTACAAAATTACTTTGAAAGAGACTCCAAGGTTATGGGAAGCTTGATGATCTCCTAATTGTCGAGTCTTGTATCTAAAGAACATGCATACACCAGGTCTGCATGACTGACAAAGTTATCATCTTCAACAACAGTCACTTGGTCTGTGAACACCACTCCCGTGCTCTGGAAACTTTGTTATATGTCACAAATAGGGACCTCTCCACTTTAGGTTCTCAATTCTCCAATCGGGATAGCCTTTTATCTTTTTTTCTCTTCCACGATCCTCCTTTTGTTAGCCTTGGTGGGTTTATATCCTAACCCGAACCTATCTTTATTTTCCAAGGGTTGTAAAAGTCCTGTGGCACCTTGTTGTTTCATACCTAGCCCCTTTCCATGCTAATAACCTCCTTCCAGCATGACTTTAGCCATCATTACAGATGTAACAGAAGGTTGTGATTTTGGAATTGAAGCTCCGTCCCTTATATAAGTGGCATTAGCAATTTCAAATGCTTGAAAGGTGGTCTCGACAGCCTCTTCTGCAGCTTCAATATAAGGAGTGTCTAGCGGCTTGCTCACCAACAGGTCCTCTTCACCAATGACAATAATCATATTGTTATCAACTATGAATTTTACTTTTTGATGCAAGGTGGAAGGCGCAACTCTAGCAGAATGAATCCATGGTCATCCTAAGAGACAACTATAGGATGGTGCAATGTCTATCACTTGGAAAAGTATATTGAAAGTGTAGGGACCAATTTGAACTGGTATTTCGATCTCCCCTATGACCTCTCTCCTTGTGCCATCAAATGCCCTTACTATCATCGTACTTGGTTTCATATGTGATCCATCAAAAAGCAATTTGTTGAGTGTCGACTTTGGCATCATATTCAAGGAAGAGCCATTGTCTATCAGTACTCTAGCCATGATATGATATCGACATTTTACTAAGATGTAGAGTGCCTTATTATGTCCCCTTCCCTTAATGGGTACTTCATCAATAGTGAAAATGATGTAATTATCTGCCGTGATATTGCTTATAACACCATCCAACTTGTCAATCATGATGTCGTGAGAAACATTCATGATTAAGTATTTTCATCAGCACCTTCCTGTGTGGCTTAGAATTCATTAATAAGGATAAGAGTGATATTCTTGCAGGGGTGCGGTTCAGTTGATCCACCACCCTGTACTCACTTTGCTTTGTGAATTTTAAGAACTCACAAGTTTTTACCTTAATCACTTCTCTCTTATAACCCTTTTGTTTTCCCGTCTTTGATTCTTCTTTCCCTTTCAAGGTTTCTTTAGTAGAAGTTTCCCTTATTTTGCCTTCCCCTTGTCAAGTTCTTTCCACTTCCACCACTTGCCTTTTTTGCAGATCCTCATGTGTATAAATATGACCACTTCGACTCATTCCACTGATCCCAGATATATTAGAGACAGCATATGGGATTTTCATTTGATTATCCAAGAGATCATTCATAATGACTTGTACATCATATTTCCAAGGCACAACTTTGGTATCCTTGTAGGAAAAAGGGGTCGGCACTTGAATGGTGATGGGATTCTAACCGAGGGGGGTTTATGGAGACACCCCTTTAGTGTAATGAATCGTCAACGGCCTTGGTATACCTGGAACTTGCTCTATGATCAGTTGTGTTGCATAGGCATTGGCAGCCTCTTGAACTTTTGACCATGTATATATCACCATTATCATATTGATTATTTATTTGCACTAGGTGGTTGTCCATTAAACTTTGAAGGATCTACTTGAATTCATCACATTCTTCAATAGAATGCCCTACCTCCTCGTGGATATTACACACCATTTCATCTTCATGGACCCTTTTGATCTTAACTTGATTTTATATCAACCCAAATTTGCAAAGCTCTCTGAAAATAACTCTCATGGGAGTTTTTACATCAGCTACTAGACTTATGAGGCATTAGCCAGAAGACTTCTCTATGGCATTAACTCCAGAACCTCTATGATCAGGCAAGGGATTGCAGCCTACTTTAGGAGTTCTTTCTTTGAAGTTCAACCATTTGGCATTAATCAGGTCTTGCACTTTGAACTTCAAGGCTTTGCAATTTTTTGTTGAGTGGCCTACAGCCCCAGCATGGTAGTCACACTTAGCGTTTTGGTCAAATCCTTTTGGGTATGGGGGTTCCTCCAGCTTCATTGGGCAAGGGACCAACAAGGAGTTACAGATGAGTTGTGGTAGCAGCTCAGTGTAGGTAATGGGAATTGGGTCAAATTGAATAAGTTTCTTTTCTTGGTTGGTTGGAACCCTTCTTTGGTTTGTATTTAGGTTTTGGATCCAAGGTTAGGTTGGTTGAGATAGCATGGTAGGGAGTGTTTGGTTTGGGATGGGAGATGGCGCACGATAAGGGATCATTGGGTGATAAGGTTGAGGGTATGGAGCTTAGGAGGTATTAGCAATGTATGAGTTATAAGGTATATAAGGAGGCTGGAAGAATGGTTAAGGGTTGATAGGTGCTTAGCTAGGTTTCCCTTGGGTAAAACTTCTCTGATCGAAAGTAACAGCATGGACTTCTCCTTCTCTTTTCTTCCTTATTGGGGGCCTGTTGGCATTAATCATCCCTGTTGAACTTTCAATGATCTTCCCACTTCTCATTCCTCCCCCGATTCTTTCCCCGATGATGACCATATATGAGAAATTTGACGCCATACTCCCTATCATCTTGTCATAAAAGGGTGATTGGAGAGTGTCGATGAATGCGGCCACCATTTCTCTCTCTATTAGTGGAGGTTCTACTTGAGCAGCTATTTCTCTCCATTGCTAAGCGTATTCCTTGAAGGTTTTAGCTTCCTTCTTACCCATATTCTATAACTACAATCTATCTGGTGTCATATCGATGTTGTATTTATATTGCCTCAAGAAAGCATCGACCAAGTCCTTTACACATTGTATATGGGCACATTCAAGGTGTGTATACCAGTTAGATGCTGCCCCTGCTAAGCTATCTTGGAAGAAATAGATCAACTTGTCATCATGAGCATGCAAAGCCATCTTGCGGATGTGTAACACCCCAACTTTTGAGTTAAGTACAATATTGTCCTGATTGTACTGTTTGATGTTTTCTGTAAGTTATAAATAGAATTTGAATGTTTCGTGATTGTATTTGATCATTGTGTGTGATTTGCTTCGAGTCTAGGAAATAATAATTTTTTGGCCAGAAAAATCTTATCATAATTATTCGGAGTTGGGGGATCTTACTAAACCCAATTCTAAATGATACGTGTATTAATATTTTAATTTTTAGAATTTAATTGTGCAATAAAATAATTTTATTTTATTTAACAGTACCTACTGTCTTAAAAACAGTAGAAATCTGCTCTAAATTAATCATGGACCTGGAAAAGTCTGTGAGACCCACGTTTAGAGAACCAGTCAACGTTTCTGGGTAGATTAAATCCTACGCCAATAAGAACTAGTCAACAATAGTGGCTTGAAAAGTTTAGGCCAATAGGAAACAAGTCCACAAAAGTGGTTGGACTTGTTGAATTAAGACTAGAAAGCTTAACCAAGTTAGCTTAAACCTAACTAAGTTAGCATAGGAAGCTTGTTTAATAACTAAATGAAAGAAACCTAGTTAGCTATCTATTTAGGTTTTAGTTAGAGAAGGTTCTAATAAAATCAAGACAAAGCTTAGTTATCCTAAGTAACTAGATAGTTAGGCAAGTAACTAAGTAAACTAACTAAATGCACCCAAGTGTAACTAGATTGCATGAATGAAGCACCAACTTGGTTTGCTCTCCATTAGGCCATTCGGCCAAGCACATGCAAGAAGGTGCTAGACACTTGATGACTTGATTCTCTACACCAATTAGAAACAAGCTTGGAGGCAAAGCCTTTGATATCCACCCTTGATCACATCTATGGTTGTTAGGAGATCTTGGAAGGTCAACAAAGGAGGCCACCTCCTTTGGAGCTCCACGGCCAAGTAGAGATTAGGAGAGCTCTTCATTTCACTTCACTTCATCTAGTAAATCACTTAAGCTTACAATTCTCTCTCTTCAAGAACACCAAGAAAAATTCCAAAGCTTTTCTCCTAGAGCTATTTGGCCACCACCCTAAATCTACACTTCCACCCTTCTAAATTTTCATCTAACCCAACTTGTCGAATCCAAACTTCATTCTAAGAACATCTCTAGTTGAGAGTTCTTCTAAAAAAATTCATCTTGAGCTTGGAAAATCACTTTGGAGATTTTTCCTACAAGGTGAAGATTCTTGTTTCTTACTTCTAACTTGATTTTCTAGGTTCTAAGCCATGATTGATCCATGGTTTATATTTTCCTCCTATAGTTATGACTCTTTAAAATTTGTTTGAGCATGTTAGGTTTCTCTTGAAGGTCACACGAAAACCATAGGAGGAGAGTAGAAGGAGTTGTCTTCCTTTAAGGTAAGAGGGAGATTAAATCTCATCAACCTTGTGTGGTGATGAGAAAATGGATTGTATTTGTGGTGAAGAATCCATAAGGATTCATTCATTTGGTTGTTTAATGCTTTCTTATTTGTGGTTGATTTTATTTGTAAGCATGTTTATAGCTTTAAAATATATTGCATGTGTTTATAGATGTATGATTATTGATGTAGGATGTGAATAATATGTAAGGATTGCATGAGTGTTCCAAAGAACACAAAAGGGAGCTCACGGCTTCACAAAGAAAAAGAGAACCAAAATGTTCTCTACCATTTTCTAAAAGAATGACTAAATTGACTTATGAAAATTAATGAATTTGAAAATGATTTAGAAGATGGAAAATGATTTAAAGACCAATTGTGAAGGATATGTTGAATTCGGCCAACATGCCATATAATGTGTATTTGATTTCCAAAATTATTTTCTAAGGTAGATTAAGTAGTTTATTACAAAAGAATTCAATTTCAATGAATTTTCAAGGAACAAAAAAAAAACTTAGTTTTAGAAACTAAAATTAGAAGATTTAATTATAAATAAGAAATACAGTGAACACTTGAAAAATACTAACGTAGAGCTCACTTATTAAGTTTAGAAGCACGTTAGCAAGTTTCAAAGTGTAAATAATGGTTATACTTAAAACAAGGTAAATTAAAAAAAAACGTAGGAAAGGACATTTAAATGAATTTTCTAGACAAAATGTTGTCAAAATTCACTAAAAACGGATAAATAAAAGAGAAAGTTTCATAACATATTTATAACGTAAGGAAAATATTCTACGTAGTTGAAAAGTACTAGAAATAGCTTACGCATATTTTAAAATAACAATTTTTAGCTACGCGATTAAGAAAATGATTTAAAAATCTTACACGATTGAGAAAACAATTTAAAAATGTTACGTGATTTTAAAAACGTCAAAAAATATTTACGCGATTTAAAAACGTTTGAAAAAGAAGACGTGATTGTGAAAACGCGATAAAATCTTTACGCGATTAAAAGGAACAGTGAGTTTTACTGTCGGGCCAAAGTGGTGGACCCGGACATGTTGAGGTATAGTATTGTCAAGTGGAGACGTACTATATTTGGAGATATTGAGACTGGGGGTATTTTTGTAAATATGGTGATATATTGAAACTAAGGGTATTTTTGTAATTGTGGTTCTTATTCATGCATTGAGAGTTATGTCAATTTGGTTAAAATTAGATATTGACTGACGAGATGAATTACACCATGTTGTGAGTGTGATAGGTATAATATGGGTCATTGATTGAATCTTGGAGGCGTTAGTGTGCGGAGGATTCCACATGTGGACAGCTAGTAACTCCTCTGGGCCGTGGTAACAGGCAATACACTAATGATCTCGACAAACGCTATTCTTAATCAAGATCTTGTGGAGACTGTCTAGTACAATGCCTGTAGTGCACGACGTATTTGGACTGTGTACTACTACATGATGTTTTGGACTGTAGGCTATAGACACGACGTTGGACAGTGCAATAGTTTGGTTGGGCAGCCTGAGGTACTGATAGTTCTTCCGGGTCATTCTCTCTGATGTCTGTGTTTAGCTCCATGGAGTAGGAATGAGTCGTTATACATTTGCATTTGTGGTATGCATCATAATGTTATTATTTATAATATTATATGTGATGTGTTAAATTGCGATATTGTTTATGATACTGTGGTATGCATTATTGTGTCAAACTGTGATATTTGTTTGTATTGTCATTTTCTTTATTGCCATGCTGGTAATGAAGTAGATTGTCTCACCTCTTTGTATGTGTTTCTGTATTTTTTTTATATTATTATATTCTGTAAAGAGTTTGAGGAAGAGGAAGAGGAGCAGCCTCTAGAGATCTTGTACCCCAAGGAACAGCAACTGAGTGATCAGTTCGACGAGTGCGAGCCGTCAGATCACCCATATCATTTGGACTGATATTGTGGTTATGGCGTTGCCTGGATTCTTTGGTTTTATGAGACTTAAGTTTCACGGAGGCTCTGAAGCCTGGCGGCTGCGTGAGGATAGAGGATCGGTAGTCTATGTGGGGCGTCTGACTGTGACCCTACGTAGAGAGTTTGATGAAGAGCCTATTTTTGCTACTACTCTGTATTTACATCTTAAGATGCCTTTGACTCTTAGGCGCTGCTGGGGAGGACTTTTCATGCACCTAGTGAGATTAGTAGTGTGTCGACAGCACGGATTCCTGTCCGTAGAGCTGCGAGACATCCTGGATTTTTGTCATCTGATGATCCATCTGAGGAGGATCCTTCGGAGGGTTAGAAATCTTTGATGTGCACTTGGGCATGTATTTATTTTAGTACTGTACTAACGTTTTACTGCTTTGTTAAATATTTGTAGTTGTAAATTATTTGTACAACTTAAAACAAAATTATATGTATATTATGGTGTGTGATAATGGTTTGTTTTACCTTATATTTTCGTTTTATTTTTATTTAATGATATCTAATATAAAAAAAATTATAGCTTATATTAATTACGTACCAAACATTTTATAACTTGGGTAAGATTTTATTTTTAGTGCATCAGAAATGTGACATCCCCACAAGGGTGTTACAGGATGTACATGGTCAAATGGTTCTTTGGGCAAGTGATTCTCTTATATTTGTCAAAATCTAAGACTTTAAACTTCAGTGGAATCACCACATTAGGGACAAGGCAGAGTTCTAGGGCATCCAGAAGACTATAGCTACTTGTTCCTTTTATGCCTCGTAGTCTTATTTTGAGAAATTCTAGTTTCTCCTTAGATTGAAGGCCTTCAGTTGAAGGGTTCAGTGGAGAAGTACCAACAATCTTATTGGAGAAAAACTGTGACATGTAAAAAGGATTTGAATGCTACATTGATGAGTTCCCATTAGCTCCAAGGTAAGGAGGTTAGGTCAGAGTCGAGTTTTGTGGCCCTAAAGTAGGCATTACTAATGGTGTGCCACTCTTAGGAGGGTTAGTAATTTGTAATGGCACAAAACTCAAAGGAAGACCACATAGTGGTGTGAAAACAAGGAACTGAGGAATCTTGTTGGCACTTAGCTGAGATCCTTGCGTTTGAGTAGTGTTTGATAGGTTTGAAGTTGTTGTGACTGCTGGTGCACTACCTTCAGGGGTACTGGTGGCTAATGGTGGCACGTACCCAGGTGGGAGGCCATATGGTGGGAATGAAGATGCATGGGTTTCTTGATTATTGGTAACAGGGTTTTGTGCATTTGGGTAGATGGTGAGTGACATCATGACTCCTTGAGAAGTGACGCCAGGATATTGCTAAGGAATTAGCGTAAATCCAAGCGGGTAAGCAGGCGTGGTTGGAGGATCATCATTTACTCCTGAAGCAGTCCCCTCTGTGTCTTTTGTTCTTTCCAAAGCTTTTAGAAATTCTAATATCTTAGTCATTTGTTCCTTCAATTAGCTTATTTCATCCCTCAGTCCTTCTTATGACTACCCCAGTTCATCTATGACCTTTGATTGGGAGCGAGTCTCATAGGGGTGTCATAGAGACAGTTTTTCTATATTCATTATTTGTTATTATTATTAGGAGTATGATAAAAAAAATGTAAACAAAAGTAAAATTATGAATACAGAGACATGATCCAAAGCAGCAAGCGATATCGATAAACCTCGTTCATTCAAAGAGAAAAGCTTTGTGGCTATAGAAAGTTAGCCTTTACAACATATTAATCACTACTACTCCCCAAGTCAAACTTGTTCTATTTGTCTAAAGATGGAGGAGTTAGCTTTACAAAATATGACAAAAATAAAATAGAATATCTCTTAATTTCAACAAAAAAAAGACTAATTTTGGTGATTTTCTTTTTTAGTGAAATTTGGCGAGGAAGTTGAGGTCCTTCCTAACTCGGGTCAGAAGCTTCTGGGTTTCTCCTGGTATCAACTTAGCATCCACTTTGAGAATCTCCCTTGCCCTTTATCTCGAACGGTTAGAGATCTCCTTCACATTGTTAATCACCACTTCGGCTCTCCTCTCCATGTCTTGGCTTGCATGAAGGTAGAAATTTTTTTCATTAGTCAAAAGAATAACATCATCTTCTAGTTTATTCTTCTTATTCTCCAAGAAAGCAGACCATTCAACATGGTCTTCCAACTGTTGATTCAAGATTTCAACTTCAGCCTTGTTCCCTTCAAGTTGTCCATCTTTCCCCTGAATGATTGCCTCAAGTACTTGACAAGTCTCTCTTAGCTTCTCTATTTCAATCTCCTTGGAGACTACTTCCTGTTCTTGACTCTGGATTCTCCTTCTTGTAGTGTTAAGTTGAGTCTCTAAGGATCTTTTCTTAGCGGCCCATTGCTAACAAATAATTTCATATCGGCCTTTTGCTTCAGCGAGGTAGTCAATGGGTTAATTAAACTGGTGCATTGGTGGCATCGGGCCCTGTACTTTAGGAGCAAGAAACGCTTTCTTCCTATTAGCCTGCCAAATTGGGTACACTGCTGTCGTTTTAGACGAAGGGAGATTGGGCTTCACACATCTTGCATCCTTCTAATCTCTAATAACCTCCTTGATCTTATGCATGGTTCCTTTATCACCATATGAGAATTCATATTTTGACAATCAATGAGTCATAAGAATGAATTACAGGGATGCCATCTACCTTCGAACCATTGCTGGAGCATAGCTAACTACACCCCATGGGCTAATAAGCGGAACCTAAGGCTTACTCCCACATTTGCATATATGTAAGAGGAAGCCATTTGGCTCTCCAGACCACTTCCTTCATTTCCATGAAAAAAAATGATCCATTGTCTCATCGTCGAAGTTCGGGAAGGCCAATTATCACGACCATATTGTGAGAGTGGGTGCTTAGGTATGACAAACTATTTAAGATCAATTTTCAGGTGACCAAAAGCATTTCAAGGTTGGTAGATGACTAAGCATCCATACTGCTAGCAATGATAAACATCCCCAAAATCTTCTGTTTTTTGAACTCGATAGTAATTCAAGGATTGAATTGTCTCTGCTAAGATTGGTGGGGCTATGTGTACCCCTTGCTGTAACGCCCCTTTTTCTATAAGTAGCCGCGAAGAAGGGACGTCGCACTATAACTATAATAACATAAGTTGTACCATAAAGTGAAGTAAATTAAATTACAGAAAATAGTAATTGTTTTTAAAACTCGTAGTCCCGATTCATTTTATGGTTATTTAAGTTCCTTTACAAATGTCACCATTTTTTTTCTTTTTAAGATTATAGATCATTGCCAAGTGGCGTTAAGAGAGTTAAGTTAGAGTCCATTATGTATAGAAATCATAAATAAAAAAGTTGCAATAAATAAAGTTTAACAACGTAAAATGAATCATACATATATATATATATATATATATATATATATATATATATATATATATATATATATATATATATAAAAACGTATTTAATTACATTCCAACATATACCAAAAAGCAAAATGTGTACCCACCCAAAGATATACAAATATACCCCAGCATGTACAACAAAACATCAGGCTTCCCAAAAAGATAAACGGTTAGCCATCAATAGCTACCAATAGTATCAACTCCTACGACTAACGAGAAGGGACCGTAGCCGGGTCCTCCTCAGATCCTCTTCGTCCGAGGAAACATCCATCGGAGCGACAGAGCAACGGGCAGGAGCCCGAGCAGTGGACAAAACAGAGTCATCACGTGGGGTGTAGTACATATCAGCCCACATGTCCCTAACGGACATGTAAAACTCCAACCAGACAAAAGCATGAAAATCAAAAATGGAGGCATCGTAACGACCCCATGCTAGGGACACCGTCAGCTCCCCATGATATACACAACGGTCCGTCTGCATATTAATGTGCCAGCAATCAGGACCTCCGTGAAAGTTGATCCGCACGTAACCAAAGAAACCACCGGGGCGAGACATCATCCTCAGCAGCTTCAATCTCAGTCGTAATCTGGCCAGAAACTCGGAAACTCAGAAGCTTCCTTGTCTTCCTCACGAACGTCTTCTCAGAAGTACACAATCCGACAGAATACAAAATAGAGAAAGTACAGAAAGAGGTGAGACACTCAGCTTTCAGTACCAAAATGGCAGCAAGAAAACAGAACGGCGTTGGACGCCCACATATAACACAATTCATACAATTAATTATAGTAACAATAGCAATCAACAGTAAATGCAGAATAACAATTAATAACAGTAAATATTATTAACAGAGATAAAAGGCATCCATAATTCAAGAATTGAATGACTATCGCAATTATAATATTAAACATGTTTTACAGTTATAAATGCTCATGCTAAATAAATCATGTGACTAACAATTCACAATGCAAAAAAGGTACCAAAAATTCCTACTCCATGGAGCTAGACATTACATTTTCAGAGTGAATGATTAAGGAGTTATGCCAGTATCTCGTTAGCCTTAAAAACAGTGTGCTTTATCTCATAAAATAGTTGTGCAAATGGCTTATACATGGCACCTTAACAGTTGATCGCGATATAGGACAGCGTCTTAGTCAGGATCGTCGGTGTGTCGCATTGGTCTATCCCACGGCCCCAGTGGAGCTACCACTGTGTATTGTGAGACACCCACACCCCGACGCCCCCAGGGTCAACAACATATGACACCTACACTTAGTCTATTCGCACCTGCACATAGGTGTTATTCAAATTCCTAGGCATACACAGTCTTTCTAACAATGTCCAACGGATAATACATATGCATGACGACACAATATCCAATCATGTATGTTTATCAATGATGCATTCATCATAAAATATACCACCATGGCATATATATCCATTTTCAATATTAACATGTCATAATTTCATCAAGAACTTGGTCCCACATAGGAACTCACAGTTGCATCAAACAATTCTCAATATCAATACATATACATATCCATCGTTTCACACATACCACAATTTCCATGTTATGGATCCAAAAGTTCTATTTTCAAAATCATTTCTCCATTATTGGTATAGATACATAATCCTATCACATTTAAGTGAAATAAAGTCCTCGAATCTAGGGTTTAAGATTTATGTTTGAGTTACAAGGGACAAGGAACCATATTTTCATCATTTTCAACTTAAAATCTCATTTTAAGGTCCTGGTAATCGATTACATATCTCTGGTAATCGATTACCAGCTCGACAGAATCTCTGTAATCGATTACAGACTGAATATAATCGATTACATAGCTTCCCAAAAACACGATTCGTAACTCCAGGCACGTGGTAATCGATTACCAGCTGGACAGAACCTCCGTAATCGATTACAAACTGATTGTTATCGATTATGTGATTCCCAGAATCATGATTTTGTAATCCTAGAGGCTTGGTAATCGATTACACAGTTCTGGTAATCGATTACAAGCTAGACAGAATCTCGGTAATCGATTACAGACTGGATGTAATCGATTACGTGATTCCTAGAATCACGGTTTTGTAACTCCAAGAGCTTGGTAATCGATTACAGGCACTATGTAATCGATTACCACGCATAAACTTGCAGAAAAGTGATCTTTTAGCCATCTAAACTCAAACCAAATCAATCCATAACATTTTCAACATCATTTTAGCTCAAACATGCATCCAATATCACATAAAGGGAATCAATAACTCATACAAATCAAACCAAATACACCATTGTGAAAAGAAGAAAGAAAAACACATAATGAAGAGGGAAATCCACACATGGATCCCTCAATCAACAACAACATACAAGACATCTCCTTACTACTAAGATTGGTTGAAGAGGATTATCTCCCTCTTACCTAAATGAAGGCAACACAAGGATGCTAGTCCCTTCTTGTTCTTGATTTTCGTTTTTACCTTCAAGAAAACACTAAAGTGAGTGACTTCCACAATGTCCACTCAAACCATGGAAAGATGAGTTCTTGGTCACATAGGTGACCAAGGAAAATGAAAATGAGGAGAAAATGGAAGAAAGGTGAAGACTTTACCTCAAAAGCTCCAAGCTTTAGCTTCAATGGTAGACAATGTAAGAAGAAGAAGAACCAAAGGATGGCCACAAAAGAGAGTAGTCTTGGAATGATGGAAGAAGACAAGAAATATGATTGGTTTAGTAGACAATGGAGATAGTCTCCAATGTATGTGTGTGCACTGTGGAGAAGCAAGAAAAGGAGAAGAGTGAAGTAATAAAGTGAGAAGACCATTTTTGACTCCCCAAGGAGTGTTCTGCCTTGGAGAAGAGTGAGGAGGGAAGAGAGAGAAAATGAATTAGTTGGGAAACTTCTAGGAAGCTTCCCATGGCAAGCTTAAATTAATTTAATCTTTCTTTTGAAAATAAAGCTAATGGATTTCACACAAAATAGACTTTGGATAATAAGATAAGGTTTTTTTTAATGCATGCAATTATCCAATGGACAATTGTTATAGTTGACCAAAGTCAGTACCAATTTATCTGACAGATGAAATTTACACAACGATTATTATTTTATTTGTTAAAATTTCTCAAAAAATGTGAAATCTCAGAAACTGTGTCCAGCCTCAGGTTTAGTAAGATCCCCCGTCGACATTTCCACAGATCAAGGTTCTTGGAAAAATATTTCATTTTCTCGGCTCCTCTCAATTTGCATGCAAAACAAGGAATAATATCAAAATATTCGACGTTTCCGAAATAATTCTAAAAAAATTCCAGAAAATCACAAATATCATAAAATAGATATTTATAATAAAATAAGTAAATTTTTTGGGGTGTTACACTTGCTCGATCTACTCAAACAATTTGATCACATGTCCATCTATCTGATTCTTCACTCTTGGGAATATTTCTAACCCGTAATAGCTAAGGCTAGTGCTACCAAACCAAGACTATGATTAAGCTAAGCTTCAATAATCCTTAGCAGAAACTCAGAATCTAGACTTCATCCTCAATCCTTCATGTACTTATCCAATTCATATTCTTGAATTCCTATCAGTTTGGACAACATCATTTTTGGCGTCTTCTTAGGGTTGTGTGAATATGCTTTGTCTTTGGGCATATTATCTTTATTGAGAAGCCTAGCATACTTCTCAATTGTTGGTACCAAGTCGGACTCTTGAAAAGTAAAGCACTAATATGAAGGGTCCTAAAAGCAAAGCATAGCTTTCAGCATTTGGGTATCAAGAGTGATGAACATAAGAGCTGCAATATTTCTGTACTTGTCACTGAACTCTTCCTATGTTCTCATACTATACCACACATTATAAAGCCTTCTTATGTCATTTTGCTCAAAGTCATGGCTTCCCATTAAGGGAGGTAAAGGAGAATCCATGTGGTGCAAGATGTTTCCTTCCTTTGCTTGAACCCTTGCAAACTCTTCGCTGACAGCCCATATACTTTATGCAAGCTTAGACATTAGAGCCACTTTTTCCTTATCCATGTTTAAGGTTTACAAATATCTTTACAAGATTGGACCACGTATACAAATTCAAGATAAAAATAAAATAACAAAAAAGGAATTAGCATCTATAGAATGAAAATATAAAAGACAAGAATAAAAGACAAACATAATTTCCTCATGTGTTAAAGGAAAAGAATTGCCCAAGCTTAGGTACCTGTCTTAAAGAATGGGTTTCTATGGACCATGGTAGCTCTAAGATTATTTCAGCAAGTAATAGTTTTGGTTCTAGACCCTTATTGGACAAAGGTCCCCAAATTGCCCTTGTTATCGCCAACACTTTGGCTAGTAAGAGTCATCAATCCTTGTAACGCCCCTTTTTTCTGGTAGAAGAAGGAACGTCACACCATAGAGAAACGAATGAAATGAAAATGCGGAAAATATAAATACATTGATAAATTAAGAGCCGGTTCATTTTGTACATAAATAAACATCTTTAATCGTAATTGTATGTTAATCGGGTATTGAAAATGTATGTATATTATTACTTACTAAATTTTTTTTGGTTAAAAATGAATAACAAATATAATACAACAGAAATTAATATGAGAAGAAATCATACATTCATAATATATATATAATAGCATCAAGCCTGTTTTAGTTACATCAATATATGTACAAAAAGCAAAAAGCTTTACCCACCCCCAAGATGTTTACAAATTTACATCCCATCAAAATAGCAAAACGTCAGACTTCCCAAAAAGATATACGGATAGTCATCAGTAGCAACTGACAGTATCAGCCCCTAAGACTGACGAGAAGGAACCGTAGCAGGATGCTCCTCAGGGTCCTCCTCATCCGATGAAATCACCATTGGAGCGACCGAATTTCGAGTAGAAGCTCGAGCAGTGGAGAGAAATGAATCATCTCGTGGGGTGTAATAAAGGTCATCCCACAAATCTTTAACGGATAGGTAAAACTCCAAATGGACAAAAGCAGTAAAATCAAAGATAAGCGGGTCATAGCAACCCCAAACCAAAGACACAGTCAGCTCCCCGTGATAGATGTATCGGTCCGTGCTCAAATTTATGTGCCAACAGTCGAGTCCTCCATGAAAGGTCATCATAACATATCCCAAAAATCAGCACGAATATGAAGACATCTTCAATTAGCACTAAATGTAATTGGGCCAGAAGATAGGAAATTCTGGCACTTCCTCTTCTTCATGAACGTCTTCTCAGAAGTATATAATTTAAAACAGAAGTACAAATATATAGAAAAGAGGTGAGACACCCAGCATTCAATACCAATATGGTAGTAACAAAATAGAACGGCGTTGGGCGCCCACATAGCATTACAACACATATATTCATCAATAGTAATAATAAAACCAACAGTAAGAGAAGGATAACCGTAAGCAATAATAAAATAGGCAATGAAAGTTTAACAGTATTGATATCTCAAGCAGTCAACAGTTCAACCATCAGACAATTTTTGTAATATTAAAAGCAGATAGTTTAATAGTCATAAATACTCATGTTCAATGAAACATGAGACTGACAATGCACAATTCACATGGTACCAAAAATCCTACTCAATGGAGCTAGACATCAACATTTCGGAGAGAATGATCAAGGAGTCATGTCAGTATCTCGTTAGCCTTAAAATAAAGTGCTTTCACATAAAGATAGCATTTTGCGCAATATGGGTTATACATGGCACCTCAACAGTTGATCACGATATAGGACAACGTCTTGGTTTGGATCGTCGGCATGTTTGCTTCGGTGGAGCTACCATTGTCTATTGTGAGACACCCGCACCCCGACGCCCCCAAGGTCAACCACTATGACCCGCGCTTGGTCTACTCGCACCCGCACTAAGGTGTTATTGAATCTCCTAGGCACACATTGTAACACCCTAATTTTTAGAAAATATTCTGAATGTACTGTTTGCTGTTTTTCAAGCTTTTGTGTGAATGACCGTTGTGTCCCTATTTTACTGTTTCTCGATTTCTGCATGAAATACAAATGCGTTTATACAGGCTCAAATTTTATTTGGTCTTTTTACGTAATTTGTTCCGAGACGGTAAAATAAAAGTTTTTCCGAGCTACTGTTTTAATTTTTTTGGAAGATATACAGACAATTAATACTGTTTGTAATTTTATTTGAACTTTTTGGATGATTAGCTACGTTGTGGGAAAAATGGGAAAATGACCATTACGTCCCGAACGTGCTGTTTTTGCTGTTTTTAATTGTTTTCTACTTGATTTAACATCCAATATTACTGTCTGTGATTTTATATGGACTTTTTGTGTGATTTGCTCGGAGGCAGGAAAATAATATTTTTTCGGGCCGGAGAAATCTTATTTTATTATTTAGAATTGGGGGATCTTACTAAACCCGATTCTGAATGAGACGATAAATAATCTTTTAATTTTTAGGATTTGACTGTCAAATAAAATAATTTTATAATATTATAATATTATTTTATTAGTCAGTATAATAAAATTACAGTGGACCCGGAAATGTTTTGCGGGACCCACAAATTAGCAGAATGGTTAGATTAGTAGCTTAATTAATCATCATTAGCAGTAGAACTTTCCAGAACAAGCTGACTCAGCTAGCTGACTAAGCTGGTAATTAATGAATAGTGTGATTAGGCTTGTGAGTCATCAAAAATCAACCAATAGGAGACAAGCTTGTTAAGCAAGTTTTAATCCTAGCCTTTGATGCAATCCATGGCTTGGATGAAGCCAACCATTTGGCCACCTTGCATGCATGAAGTGCTACGGCCATGTGGGGTTAGGAGACCAAAATACCACTTCATCTTTCTTGTTTTCTCTCTTCTCTCTCATCCAAGAACCCTAGCCACCATTCTTGTTTCTTTCCTTCACCATTCGGCCAAGACAAGAACCATACTATCCAATCACCTAAAATTTCTTCTAACCAACTTTTCTAAACCTAAACACTATCCTAAGAACATCTCTAGTTGAGAGTTCTTGCAAATTCTTGCATTTGGAGCTTGGAAACCAATCTTGAAAATTTTACCTAGAAGGTGAAATCTCATGTTTTTCTTTTCTCTCTTCTTTTTCAAAGTTCTAAGCCATGATTTATCCATGGTTTAGATTCTTTTTCATGGTTAGTAACTTGTAGATTTTCGTTTGAGTTGCTAGGAACTTTGATGGAGAAAACCGAACCCTAGGAGGAGTGAAAGAATACCATTTGTCTTCATTTAAGGTAAGAGGAAGACTAATCTTATCATCCCTTGGTGGTGGTAAGAAGATGGAGTAATTTGTGGTGCTTGTAGAATCCATAAGGATTCGGTGGTGATGTGGTTATTATGTGTGTATTTGTTAATTTTTGGTGTTTGTTAGTAGTTATGTGGTGTTTGTTAGTAGCTTTCTTTGTTTGGTGATTGTAATAATTTTGCATGTCTATTAGCTTTACTTTGCATGTCTAAAAGCTTTGATAATATTGCATGTGTTAGAATTTCATGATAAAGTATAGAATTGCATGATAATGTATAGGATGTGAATAACATGTCAAGGAAATGCATGTGTGTTCCAAAGAACACATCCATGAGGCTCACGGCCACTAACAAATGGAGAACCAAAATGTTCTCTTAATTTTCTTAAAAGGTAATTTAATTAACCTAGGAGAATTAAGAAGGTTTCAAGTTGATTTGATCAAAGAAAATGAATTTAGAAATCAAATGGTAAGATTTGGTATTTTCGGCCAACATGCCTAAAATGAATGTGTTGATTTCAAAAACCATTTTCTAAAACAATGGTTAAAAGAATTTAGACAATACAATAAGTTTGACATATAGTTAGAAGATGAGAAATAATTTAGAAATCAATTTCAAAGGATTTAGGAAATTCGCCAACATGCCAAACTAGATATTCTTGATTTCTAAAAATTTAATCCAAACTTTTTCTAAGTCTAAGGATGCATTATGGGTTAAAAAGAATTTTTCTAAAATGAGTTTTAAAGAAAAGAATCAATTAGAAATAAGTTTGAGAACTTAGAATTAATGATTTTGTTATTAGAAATGAAATACAGTACTTTCAAAAATTTCTAACATATAGCTCATGCTTTGTATTTTGAAGCATGTTAGTAGTTTTCAAAAGGATTAAGTATATGGTTTTAAAATTTTGATAAACAGAATTTTTACGGTAAAATTAGGAAACCATTAATATAATTTTCTAAGCAAAATACTATCAATTTTTAGTAAAAACGGACAAATAAGATAGAAAAGATGTCCAAAAGATAGTATACGGTATGAAAAATATTATACGTAGCTTAAAAGTATTATTTATTATTTCTGTTTATTTAAATAGTAATTTTTAAGGAATTCGGTCAAGAAAATGATTTAAAAATCTTACGAGATTGTGAAAACGCGATAAAATTTCTACGCGATTGACCGTTACTGTATTTATTTTTCGCTGTCGGGAAAATGTGAACCCGTACAGGCTTTTGAGGATTTTTCGCTGTCGGGAAAATATGAACCCGTACAGGCTTTCTATTTTTCTGCCATTGAGGGCATATTATTATCTTGAGGGCATTTTCATAATTTCATATTTTTGGAATTATGTATTGTGTTTATGCCAAATTTTTGGTGTTTTGGTTGACGAGACGAATCACATCGTGTTGTCGATGCGATAAACGTAGTGTGGTTCATTGTTCTAATGAACTTGGAGACGTTAGTGTACGGGATCCCATATATGGACAGTTGGTAGCTCCGCTGGGCCGTGGTAAACCGATAGCACACTAATGGACTCGACACGCACTATATTTAATCGAGATTTGTAAAGTCTAGTAGTACATTTGCCTGTAGTGCCACAACGTGAGACCGTGAACTACACCACGCCTGGATGATGGATTCCTGTGTCGTGGGGCTATAGACGCAACGTGTGACAGCGCAATAGTTGGTTGGGCAGCCGTGGTACTAATAGATTTTTACGAGTCATTCTCTCTGATATCTTTGTGTGTTTTTAGCTCCATGGAGTAGGGTGTGTTTTATATTTATTTATTGGGATCTATTTATTTATTTTGTCTTATCTATTTATTTTGTCTTATCTGTTTATTATATTGATTTATTTGTTTACTGTGTTTGTGTTATCTATTGTTGTATTGTAGCATTTGTTTCTTATTTTATCTGTAATGGTGTATTGTTGGAATATTTACATCTTTTTGAATCTTTACGCTACTCTGTTACTTATTACTGTTATAGCTTTTCATATTGCATGGATTGTATATCTGTTGTTTGTCGTCTTCTTATTTGCCATGTTTGTGGTGATTTTAGGTTGTCTTACCTCTTTATTGTATGTGTTTTCTGTATATACCTGTTTATATGGTAAAGAGTTCGAAGAAGAGGAACAGCCTCTTGAGGTTCTGTACCCCGAGGAGGAGGAAGATCAGCTAGTCGACGACCAGTTTGACGATCAAGAACCATCTGATCATCCATACCCATTGGATTGATTAGTTTTGGTATAGCGGTACCCAGATTTTTGGGGTTCGTGACTCTGGAGTTTCATGGTGGATCGCTATCGTGGCACATGAGAGGAGATAGAGACTCGGTGACGTATGCGGGACGGATGATGGTGACCCTACGTCATAGGTTTGATGGAGAGCTGATCATGACTACGATAGTGTTTCTACATTTAGAGTTACCTTTATCCATTAGGCGTCATTGGGGTGGGATATCCACTGAGCCTAGTGAGATGACAATCGTATCGACGGCGCGATCTCATTATCGCCAAGAGTCGAGACATCCAGGATATTTGTCTCCTGATGATCATTTTCATGTTGAGAGTGATCCTTCAGAGGAATAAATATGTTTGATGTTTTTTTTGGGCACGTCTGCGTATGGATGTATATATTGACTCTTTTACTGTTTTTATTTACTATTTCTGTATATATATTTGTAACTATAGTTGTAAATTATTTGTATAAATTATAACTTATAACATATATATGTTATGAGCAAGTGTTGTTTGTTTATTTTATGTTTTCCGAAATATTTTATTTTTAATAATCTGTTTATCAGGAATTACTTTACGACCCATATTATTATATAACGAATGTTTTATAACTTAGGTAGATTTTATTTATTTATTTTATTTTTCTTTATATGTGTGGCATCCCCAAAGGGGTGTTACACACATCGCCTTTCCAACAAGGTCCAATGGACATGACATATGCATGACGACTCAATTTACATCATGTATGTGTATCAATTGCTTGTTCGTCATAACACAATGCATATCATGCATACTCATCAACAATATATTTTTCATGGAACATACCACAATGGCATATAGTCAATCCTCAACAACATCATTTCCACAATTTAATCAAGTACACATCAACAAGTACTTGGTCCCACATGGACTCACAATTCCATATAATTCATTCTCAATATCAACAATTTCATATACATGGTTCAACACATATCATAATTCCATATTATGAATCCAACATCCTTAGTTTCCTAAGTCTTGATCAATTATAAAAATTTTGGGCTAAAGAACCCTTGAAAAACCGTGGCCCTCTCAAGAACCCTTATTCAATCAAATTCTTCCATCACATTATAAATTAGATATGTATAAATTCTTTAATTCCCAAGGATGCACAAAGCACCACTTGGATTCCAAAAATCTCTTAGAGGCTGTGAGCCTCCCTAAGACATCAAGGTTCTAATTTTTCCATTGCTTCCATCCATTCCTTAATAACTAATTACATAGATTTCATTCTACACAAAAATTAATTCAAACCCTTAAGATTTTTTTTTTGAAGTGAGTAAATCTCCCTCTTACCTAAAGGAAGAACACAAAAATCACCTCCTTGCTTGCTCTTGGTGGTTCGGTTTTGGGGCTCCCAAAAACCCTAGAAATCAAACTTGTGAAATCAACAACCAAGATTGGAAAAAGATGAATCCTTGGTCACCAAAGTGGCTAAGGAACACGAAAATAAAGAGAAGAAGAAAGAAAAATGGAAGCTTTACCTTAAAGCTTCAAGCTTTGTTCTTGGAAGAAAATGGTGAAGATGATGGATTTGAGAGAAAATCTTCAAAGAGGAAATGTTGAGAATGAGAAGGAGTGTGTAGAAATGGTGATGGTGAAGTAAGAAAATAAAAAATGGTTACCAAAGTGGGCTGCAAAACCGTGGAGAGGATGAAGGAGAAGAAGAGAGAAGTTGGAGAAAATAGAAATGAAAGTTAAAGAGAAAATGATGAGAGAGAAAGTGATAGTGGAAAAATGAGTAAAATTTTGGGTGAGGAGTGTTAAGTGTGGGAAGCAAAAATTTGCTTCCCCCCAAGGATGCTACCCGCGGCAATGAGAGAGAGAAAGGGAGGTGAGTGGCTTCTCCTACAAGCTTAGGGCAATTTGGTCATTAGTGGACCAAGCTTCCATGAGAAGCTTGATTATAATACATTATTTTTTTGAATTAAAGTGGATTTGATTAGACATAAAGTGGATTACATTAGGATAATGTGATAGAATTTTTAACACATGCTATTATCCAATGGACAATAGTTATAGTTGACAGAAGTCAGTATCAGTTGTCCAATGGATAATAAAATGCACAACGATTATTATTTTATCTGATAAAATTCTCAAAAAATATGAAACTTCGTAAACTGTGTCCAGCCTCGGGTTAAGTAAGATCCTCCGTCGACGTTTCCACAGATTAAGGTTCTCGGGAAAAATATCTCATTTCCCTGGTTCTGCTCAGTTTACACACAAAATGAGGAATAATATTTAAATATTCTGCATTCTCAGAAAAATTCACAAAAATCATAAATATTATAAAATGACTATTTATAATGAAATAAATTAATTTTGGAATGTTACAATCCTCATCCATGATAGGTTACAAGCGGAAACAATTTGAGAGAGGGGTTTTCATGTGCCTTCCCGGAAACCAAAGGTCTCTCAAAGCAACACTATTTCGCCTTCTATTTAAGCCTACAAGGTACTGAGCTTGGGTATAGAGCTTATGTGTGCAAGTGTATACGAGGGAACATGCCAGCAAATTTATTCACAATGTATAAGTACCATACATGTAATGCAAACAAAATGACAGCAATATGAAACAGATAAACAAACGAAACAAAATGGACTAACTCTATCAAAGAGGAAATAACATGAGATTAAAACAAGGCTTAATCCTCTAATTTCCCCAGTGGAGTCACCAGCTATCATAACCATCCCGAAGGGGTTTCGCAAAATTAAAAAAAAAAAGGAGGAAAAGACCTCAAAGTGTTGGGAGTCACCACTAATCGTTTTATCCATTAAATGGAATGGTGCAATTGGACACTTAAAAGATGGTCTACGTTTCAAATTCGAGGTTCGGGAGTTGATTACAGATATGAAAGGTATTAACACCCTACACCATCCTTTCCAAGAAAGGTTACCTGTTTAATCTAGTGTTATTTGCAAAATTAATTAAATTGGTCCTTTATTATTAAAAAAAGAAAAGAATTATTTTTAATTTTATTTTGACATGTCCCATTTTGTCAAGTGTAATATCAAGAATGATAAATGACTAAGACAAGAAATGAATGGCTAAATAGCCATTATTTTAGAACAAATTCTAAGCTTACAACATAATATATAAAAGTAGGGAATCAAAATTTTCTTTTTTGAAGAGAAATAAGTTTCAAAATAAATGGCCAAATAAATTATTACTTTTAGTGAATAAGATTTTAGTTCAAGAAAACCTGTTTAAGTTAAGAGAATATTTTTTTAAAGTAAATGGCTAAATAAAATCTCATTCACAATCAAGAAAAATATTTTTGGGCATAATGAGATTTTTGTAAAAATTTCCAAAAAATGTTTTCATAAAAAATAAAAATTTAACTTACCACAATCATAATGGTGAAATTATATGAAATTGTTCATTTTTAATTGAGGATTTTATTTTACGAAAAAAGAATTTTATCTTGGTTTATAAAAAATGTCATATTTTAGTTTGTGAAAATATTTTAATTTTAATGTGGGGATTAGACCTCATTAGCGCTCCCGGTAAGATCCAATATAAAACCTTAAGAGTATTGGGAAGAGTGTACATGATCGGTACTCCAATCTTCTCACAATTTTTCCATCATTGGCCAATTTTAAATTATTTGGTTTATACATAAGTGCATTAAATTAAAACACAAGTATAAATGTATAATGATATTATTACAATGAGTAATATGAAATAAAATTATTTTATTGGAGATTATTATAACCTCGTCAGCACTCCTAGCAAAACCATAAAATTTCTCCTCTCCACAAGAAAGTCAAGATATCGCCTCTATCGCGACTAATCTTGATTATTCTATCGTTAGAAACTTATCTCATATTTTAGAGTTTATTTTATGCGAACATGAATGACAACAGCAGGAACATAATAAACATATTAAATCATCAATGAAAAATAAACTAAATCTAAGGGAAAGGCTAAGCATTAGATACCACTATTATTTTTATTTCATTTTATTTTAAATTTTTTATTATTTTTATTCCTTTTTGGTATTGTGTTTTTTTGAAATTTTATCATTTTTCTTTTTAATTTTTATTTATTTATTTATTTATTTATTTATTTTTACTAATAGATCCAACTTATCAACAAATCTATCAAAGCCCACTAATTTCTAATTCACACCGAAACAAAAGGTCACTAACCACAAAACAACATTGGACCTAAGCTCTAACTAGTGAAGATAAAACAAAAGTGGTGGCAAGAGTAAAGTGAAAATTATAGAACAAAACAACAAAAGGTGAAAACTTGCTGAGTGGGAGACGTAAGACTCAGATCCCAGGGAACCTAATAGAGCTTGAAACAGGGGCACGAGTTTGGCTGGACGGCTGACAGCGGCAGAGAACGATGAGCTCTAGTGCGACACGGAAGCTCGCGGTGGAGGGCAACAACATAGGGAGCTGGTTCGGCATGGATCTGTGTTTCTGAGTAGTGGAGGGACGAATCTGGTCCAAGCATGGTGGTAGGTGGGTGGTTCGTGGAAGAGGGACCGATTGGGGGCAGAATTATGCAGATATGGAATGGGTCTTGGTGTGAGGCATGACAGACAACAACACAACAGCAACGTTCCATCGTGGATTTGGGCAGTCATGGTCCAATTTCAACACAACGTGGTCCAGTGATTCACGAAGGATGGTGCGCGGTGGTTCGCAAGTTTTGGGTAGAGAAGTTTTTCAAGCAGGGTCATGACTGGAAGACTGGGGCAAAGATGATAGAAGATCCAACATGGTTGGGGTCATGGATTTCAGGTGGCGATGTGAGGTTGATAGTTGCAAGTGTGAAGGTTGACTGTAGGGATGAATTCTCATGAAAATTTTTGTTTGACTAGAGAGCTATTTTGGGTGTAGATTTGCTTGGTTTGGTTATGGGAGTGTTACTGTTTGTAGGGATTTATGGGGCTTCTTTACAAATTGGTTGTGGTTGGCATAGTGAAGAATATTTCAAATTTGTAGGGAGGTTGGGTTTGTATGGTTTATATGGTGGTTGAAAAAGAAAAAAAAATGGTTGGATCCAACAACAATATCAAGATATATATGTGCTCCACTTTGTGATCATGCCATTCATATAAACACTTGATAAAACTTGAAACTGAAATAACATAAAAGTGGAGGAAAACTTACCTACTTGAAGTATCAAAGAAAGGATTAAAGACCAAATATTTTTCTCATGAGCTCCCTTACTGCCCAGTCTTTGCTCTCCCTATTTCTCAGTATGGCTCTCTGCAATTTCTCTCAAACCTCAACCAAGAACCATAAGCCAAATATCCTCTCCCAGGTTCCTTCTTTCCCAAACGCGAAAAGCTCTCCCCTTAGCACAAATTATGTTTCGTCTTTTATAAACCCAATATCATAACTCATACAGTCAAGCATAGACTGCATAAGGATGTGTAGTCTTTTCTGATTTCATTATTTTTGGCTCTCAAACATATCATCCTTTTTTCCTTTGTTGCTGCTATCTTCCCTTTTGGGGTTTAGTCCATTGTTCTCTTTTTTCATGGTTGAATTTGCATGGGTTGCAAGTGTTGCAGGAGGTGCAGCAGCACCTTTTCCTCTTTAATGTTTTATTTTGAAAAACTTCATCATCGCATTTTTTATTTTGTTTTGCAAATGACCAAAATAGCATGTTGTTAGCCTTTTGTTTTTGGATTTGTTCATTTGGCTGATGTGTCCAAACTTCTTTCTTTTCTTTTTTTTTTTAATTTTAAGAAAAAGAAAAGTATATTTTATTTTTATGTTTTTTTTATACAAATAATAAAAAAAGTGACCCAGATGAGATGAGAGTAAATAAAAACTGAACAAAAATTATGTGTTCAAAACATTACAATTAAGAATCATTTTACAAAATTATTAGTCCTTAATTAAACAACAAAAATAAAATAAACAAAATAGACAAAATTGAGTATCAACCAGGCTCAATCGGTCCAAACAATAAAGTAATCATTTTCTCAATCATGCATCACCTAGGATTTCGCTTCAAAAGAATTTAAAAACAATTTCTAGGATACATGAAGTCTCTACATGTATATTCCATAAACTTTATCTAGATAAGCACTCTTATCATATTAAAAGTTACAGATGCATAAGAGTGGGATTTAAATCATGCATAAAAAGAGACTAGATTGTTTCAGCATGTTTCTATGAACACATATGGTTTTGCTAAAAGGGGTCAAATTGCAAATATTTTTATCACTGGACAACCAATACCACACATGCGATTGGCAACATGTTATGCATTCTAATAGATTCGGTTTTTTTCAATTCAAGCATGCAAAACATCATGTGCACAATGTAAAAAAATGAAAATTTTTCATCAACACCCATTAGTAATAGCCAAACTCAATATATAAACATAATAAAGCAATGACTATTACTACAACATACTTTACATATCAAAACATTTTATACATTAAACTTAATAATATCCAAAATATGTACTACATGTTACTCCCACAAACCAAAGGGAAACAATGTCCCTATCTTTTAAAAAAAATCACAATATAATCAGTATGAACAGAAAATGCCTTGTATGCATCGAATTTAGTCCCCTGCATCATCATCATCAGCCTCCTTTGACATTTTGGAGGCATATTAGCAAAAATGGGGTACCTAAACCTATCAAAAGAAATATTGTCTAAGTTAGAACTGGAATAGAGCAATCAAAATATGAAAAACATGTAAAATGGACAAAATATGCACATATTAAGGTGACACTTCACGACATGGCTCATCCACGCCGCGACATGAAAGAACAGTTAGACTCACGCCGCGGCGCAACATGGGTTATCCACGCCGCGGCAAGCAAGAACATACCAATTCACACTGTGGCATAATCAAACATAGGGTTGCCACGACATGAACAAAAGGTGCGCCGCGACATGGAGCTTTCAGTCTCCAAGTCCTGATGACCCAAAAATGCACCTACGCTGCGGCGTGAATAAGCTTGTGTCGTGGCATGAGGAGCCTATCTGCAAAATTCTGCAATAAACATAATTCAGCTGCTGCTGCTGCTGTCACTATCCAGGGGTCTCCACCACCTGTAAAATTAGTCTAGATGGTTAGATTATTGTATGTGTAACCAAAATAACACAAAACTACAAAATCAAAAGTACTACATATGTAAGATAAAAACAAAAGGATAAGAACTTGGGTTCCCACCCAAGAAGGGCCATAATTATAGCCTTGGTAGGACTTTGCAGACTTTCAAGATGGAGGGGCAAGGGTGAGTGAGGTTTTATGTCTCTCCACCACATCACCTAAGTAAAGCTTAAGCCTCTGGCTGTTAACCTTAAAGGTTGACTTTGAAATCGGGTCTTCTAGGGTTACGACATCATGAGGAAACACTTCCTCAACTAAAAATAGATCTGACCATTTGGATTTGAGATTGCCAAGAAACAATTTCAACCTTGAGTTGAATAAGAGAACCTTCTGACCTGGTGCAAAGCTTGGCTTCCTGAAAAACTTAGCAGAGGAGTCAAGTAGCTTAATACATATCATAGCATCATCCCTATCTACATGCTTATATATAGATGTCAAAGATAAAGCAAGGGAATCATCAATAAAACTAGAATAAAATGCATTATTGACTACTTGATCAATCATACCTAAGTAAGAGCATTCTTCATGATCATTTGGAAATTTCTTGACTTTGAAAATATTAAAGGTTAACTTTTCATCATTGACTTGCATAGTAAGTTTACCTTTTTGCACATTAATCATAGTTTTACCGGTACCTAGGAAAGGTCTCCCAAGAATCAAGGGTACATTATAGTCCTCCTCTATGTCTAGGATGATAAAATCAGTTTAGAATATAAACTTATCTACCTTGAGCAAGACATCTTCAATAATTCCCCTTGGATAAGTGTAGGCGCGATCAGCTAGTTGGAGGGTCATCGATGTTGGCTCGCATTCCCCTAACCCCAGCCTTTGGAAAATGGATAAGGGCATGAGATTTATACTTGCCCCCAAATCATATAGAGCCTGTCCTAGGAACTGATCTCCAATGGTGCAAGGAATTGTGAAGCTTCTCGGATCGTTCAATTTTAGAGGTAGCTTATTTTGCAGAATGACACTACATTCCTCTGATAATGCCATTGTTTCGTACTCACCCAATTTCTATTTTTTTTTACAGAATATCCTTCATAAATTTCACATAACTTGGCATTTGTTCTAGTGCTTCAGCAAAAGGAATGTTGATGTGAAGCTTTTTGAAGACTTCTAAGAATTTCTTGAATTGTTCTTCCATATTTCGTTTAGCAAAGCGATTGGGGAACGACAATGTAGGAGAGGTGCTCTTGTCATTTTTCTTGAATTCCTTCTTCTTTGTCTCTTCTTTCTTCTTCTCTTCAGCTTTGCTTTGAACTACCGCTTGCTCATTTGATTCTTCCAAAGCTTTGGTTTTTGGATTGCCTTCGATTTCTGTACTACTTCGGAGAGAGATAGCTTTGCAATGTTCCTTTGTGTCACCCTATGGATTATTAATGGTGTCACTAGGAAATGACCCAGTAGGATAGTTGTTTATTACACTTGCTAGTTGCCCAACCTGTGTCTCAAGTGCTCTTATTGAAGCTTTTTGGCTTTGAATAATTGAATCATTTTTAACCAAATAAGCATCTATCTTGGACATGTAGGAATCTATTTTGACCATCAATTGCATGAACATGTCTTCCAATGATAGTTCCTTCTCTTGCATAGGCTTCCTTGCTTGTGAGGAGAAACCAGGAGGATAATTTGGTCTCTCATTTGCATCAGATGAAGAGGATGCTCCTTAATTGTTGCTCTAAGAAAAATTGGAATGGTTTCTCTATTCTGGATTATACTAATTCGAATAGGAGTTGTTTTGCTGTTGGCGATAATTTCCCACATATTGAGCACTTTCCAAGGTGAAAGGGCATCTATCACTTGCGTGATTATCGCCACACTTGTCACACAAAACAAATGGGCTTTGATGATGGCTTGGTCCCAAACTATCTAGCTTGTTAGTAATTGTTGCCACTTAGCTAATAATGAAGTAACATCTACATCATGGACTCCTACCACTTTCCTTGGAGTGTTTCTTGTTGAAGGCTATTGGTAGCTATTGGCTGCCAATTCTTCTATCAATTAAAATACATTATCAAAAGATTAGATCAATAAAGAACTTCCAGCAGGTACATCAACTATGGGACGTGGTGTGGTAGCAAGCCCTTATGAAAAGAATAAACTTGGTGCCATAGAGGTATTTCATGATGTGTACACCTTCGAAGAAGGTCCTTGTACTACTTCCAAGCTTCATACAAGGACTCAGACTCATATTAGGTGAATGAAGTGATATCATTCACCATTTTAGCTTTCTTAGCTAGTAAGAAGTATTTGTTCAAAAACTTATTACACACATCAGTCTAAGTAACAATTGATCTTGCTGGTAGAGATTATAACTGTAACACCCCAATTTTTGGTTGATTACATTTTTGCCCTAATTGTACTATTTTCTATTTTCTGTGTGTTATAAAATTAATTTGACTATTTCGTAACTGTATTTGATTGATTTGTGTGATTTACTCCCAGTCAAGAAAATAATAATTTTTGGGTCGGGGAAAAATCTTATTTGATTATTTGAAGTTGGGGGATCTTACTAAACCCAATTCCGAATAATATGTATATCAATCTTTTAATTTTTAGGATTTTTCTGTGTAATAAAAATATTTATCATGCAGAAAAGTCTGTGGGACCCACGTTTGCCTTGTGGGACCATGTTTGGGTTTGTGGGACCCATTTTTAGAAAAAGTTTACTAACGTAAATAGCTTGTAAAAATTTTAGACCAAAAGGTTGAAAATCCATAAAAATGGTTAGATTTAGTAGATTAGTTAGTTTAAAATCTAACTTAATGGAATAATTAGTCTAAAACCTAATTAAGTTAATCTAAAGGGTTTAAGTGATAATTAAATGGATTAAACCTAATTAATTTTTCATTAAAATTTTAGTTAGCCAATGTACAAGTATAATTAAGAAGGAGATTAGTGTTTCTAAATAAATAGATGATTAACTAAATAATAAAGGAATCTAACTAACTTTTAATTAAACCTAACTAGGAGGACTTAAGCATAATTAAGTTATTAAAATCAATCAAATTTTGATTAGAATTCCTATAGCATTTTTGGCCTTATGCATGCATTGTGCTCTCAAAATGCAATCATGAAGCAATCATGAATTCTAAAGCAAGCCATCCACCATCCAAATCATCAAAGGCCATTATTAAGCCAAATTGGTCAACAAAGGAGACAAGCTCCATAATTGAGTGTCCTACGACCATGCATAATGTCTTAAGACAATCATTCACTCCTAAATCAATTATTCTATCATTCTAAACTTTCATTCATTTCTCTCCTACCCAAAGAACCCAAAGAAAACTCCTAAGTCCTCATTTCCTACCATACGGCCATCACCTCTTCAATACACTTCCATTCATCAAAAATTTCATCCAACTTCATTTCCTAAATCTAAACCATATTCTAAGAACATCTCTAGTTGTGAGTTTTTGCTAAATCATTCATTTGGAGCTTGGAAAATCACTTTGAAGTTTCTTTCCTATAAGGTGAAAATTCTTGTTTCTTGTTTCTAATTTCATTTTTGATGATCTAAGCCATGATTGATCCATGGTTTATCTTTTTCATCCATAGTTCATGACTTTATAATTTGTTTAAGCTTGTTAGGACTTTTGTTGAAGCTACACAAATTTTCTAAGGAGGAGTCCAAGGAGATCTTGTCTTCCTTATAGGTAAGAGGGAGATTTAATCTCATCAACCATGTGTGGTGGTGAGAAAATAGATGTATTTGTGGTGAAGAATCCATAAGGATTCATTCACTTGGTTGTTTGTTGTCTTCTCTATTTGTGATTGTTTATGTGTGCATGTTATTTGCTTTTCTATTTGTGATTTATTATGCATGCAGGCATGTCTATAGCTTTGATATCTAGTAGGTGTTTTAATATTGCTTTAATATATGGTATGTGTTCATAGATATATGTATGTGTTTATAGATATATGATAATTATTGTTAGATGTGAATAATTTGTTGAGATTTGAATTAGTTTTCCAAAGAACACATGATAATGAAGAGCTCACGGTTTTATCTTCAAAAAGAGAACTAGCATGTTCTCAACCATTTTCTGAAAGGATGATCCATATGATTTTATTAAGTTAATGGATTTTATAAGGATTTAGAGGATGGAAAATAAGTTAAATAAGATATCTAAAAGAAATGGTGATTTTCGGCCATCAAGTCTTTTTTTATGCTTAATTGATCCAAAATTTATTTTATAAGTGTAAACTAGTTTATTAACCTAAAAAGAATTAATTTACAATGGATTTTCAAGAACCAAATAAGTAAACAAATTTTTATTAGAAGTCTAGTATAGAAAAGAAATAAATTTTAGACACTTGAAAAATACTTACCCTTTGAGTTTTTAAAGTATGTTAGCAATTTTAAAAGTGTATTTGATGGTTATAATTAAATAAAGGATTTTTTTTTTTAAAAAAAGAAAACATAGAAAATATCACTTAGTGGATTTTCTAAACTAAATGCTGTCAAAATTGATTAAAAATGAGCAAGTATTGAAAAATGTTTCAAAATGGCATTTAGAAAGCAAGGAAATATTTTACGTAGTTAAAGAATAAAATTAACTGTAGAAGAATTTATTAAAATCAAATTTTTGAGAAAAACGTCAAAAATTATTACTTAGAGTAATTTTTGTAAAGAAAAATGGAAAATAATGTCTAAATAATATTTTTAGTTTTGGAAAGTTTAAGAATTTAATTTGAAGCGTCAAGAAATATTTTATGCAGTGAAAAACAGTAGAAATAGTTTACGCATATTTAAAATAGTAGATTTTAAACTATGCTATTGAGAAAAACATTGAAAAATATTTTCGCGATTGAAAAACGTTTGTCAAATGTGACGTAATTGTGAAAAGGCGATAAAATTTTTACGCGACTTATGGAAACAATAAGTTTTTACTGTCGGGCTAAAGTGGTGGACCCGGACATGTTGGGAAATAGTACTGTCAAGTGGAGACATACTATTTTTAGAATTATTGATACTAAGGGTATTTTTGTAATTATGGTGACAATGAGGATATTTATGTAATTATGATTCATGGTGATACTGAGGGTATTTTTATAATTATGGATCATTACATACATAGAGTGGTATGCCAATTTGGTTGAAATTGAAGATTGACTGACG
Source organism: Ormosia emarginata (assembly GCA_029884605.1). NCBI lineage: Eukaryota > Viridiplantae > Streptophyta > Magnoliopsida > Fabales > Fabaceae > Ormosia > Ormosia emarginata. The sequence goes on from JAQQTP010000088.1 coordinate 40,954,742, forward strand.
AGATGAATTACACCGTGTTGCGGGTGTGATAGGCGTAGTGTGTTCATGTGGAGAACTTGGAGGCATTAGTGTGTAGTAGATTCCACATGTGGACAGTTGGTAGCTCCTCTGGGCCATGGTAACTGAAAACACATACTAGCGATCTCGACAAATACTATTCTTAATCAGGATCTATTGGGGACTGTCTGGTACTATGCTTGGACGTACACGACGTATTTGACTGTGTACCATTCATATGACGTATTTGACTGTGTGCCATTCACACGACGTATTTGACTGTGTGCTATTTACACGACGTATTTGATTGTGTAATAGTTGGTTGAGACAGCCTTATGTGCGGACATGTCTACCGGATCATTCTCTCTGATGTTTGTGTTTAGCTCCATGGAGTAGGAACGAGTCTGAGTACATGTCATATTTAATCTGCATCATTGTGTGAATAGTTATAATTTGATTTATGATATTTTGCATGTGTGATAATATGAATTGTTATATTAATTGTTATATTTGTTTGTATTGTCGTTTTCTTTACTGCTATGCTAGTAATGATGTAGATTGTCTTACCTCTTTGTATATATTTTCTGTATTATTATTTATGTTCTGTAAAGTCGTTGAGGAAGTAGAAGAGGAGCAACTGCTGGATTGTCAATACAACGAGGAGCAACAACCGAGTGACCAGTTCGAGGAAGGCGAACCTCGAGATCATCCATATCATATGGATTGATTGCAGCGTGGTATGGTGTTACCAGAGTATTTCTGTCTTCCGATGATCTTCTCGAGGAGGATTCTTCGGAGGATCAAAACTTTTAGTATTATGCTTGGGCTAGTTTATGGTTTGCTTTAAACCAGACAGTTTGCTGTTTTAATTAAATAGTTTATAATATGTAAATTATTTGTAGCTATTAAAAACAAAATCATATGTATAATTATGGTGTGTATGTAATAGTTTATTTTATTTTATGTTCTGTTTATTTTATTTTATAATATAATGTTTTTTAAAAAAATAATATTTTTACAACCTATATTATTATATATTACGAAATAATTTATAACTTGGGTAAAGGTTTTATTATTATTGTTCGGAAATGTGACATCCCCAGTAGGGTGTTGCAATAACCAACTTTTGGCTATATCTCTAAGAGAAAATGGAAAGAGCCATAGGCGAATGGCATCTTCAGAGACTTGATTGTGCCTGAATGTGTCACAAATCTCTAGGAAATTTGATAAGTGAACATTGGGATCTTCACTTGGAAAATCGCTAAATTGCACCGAAGTTTGTATCATTTGAATAATGACCAGTTTGATCTCAAAATTGTTGGCGCAGATCGGAGGTTGTCTTATGCTTGATTGGAGATTCTCCATTTGAGGAGTTGTAAACTCTCGCAAAGGCCTAGTGTGGTTATGATCATCTACAATTGTGACTGTACCTAGAACAGAGAAAGAATAAAAACTTAAATTAAAATGAACTAAAAGAAACTTAAATTAGAACTAAGTAAGCTCGTTGTCAATATTATCAATACATAAATAAAGTCTGTAGAATTGTCTTTGACCTAATGTGTTAAGTTTTGATGATGACAAATGCATTACAAAAGGATATTGATAATGTTATATAGATGTGCTTAATGAGATATATTGCAATGACATATGTGTAGCATTCTTTATATAATATATCCAATAATGCTTTATATGAGTTATAATGAATTAATATTGGATGTGACTTTACTTAGACGAAAATGTGCAAAGTGTTCTTTGTTGCATCCTATATAGAGCATATCTATTAATAATTGATAAATGTTTTATTTGGATATGTCTATGAAAGTCTTATATGCATATTAGACTAACTAGCGTTATACATTTATGAATCATGCAAATGAAGATATTGAATTATGAATTTGGACTAACTATGTTTATTTCAAGTGAGCAATACTTTATAGGATAGTCCAAGTACCAAGAGTGAGCATTGTAACAAGAAATAAAAAGAGCACAATTATGCTCAACTCAAGAAGAAAGAGAATGATAAGATGTTCCAAGCATTTTCAAGATTTGAAGAGAAGAAATTTTTGGAAAGTTGGATTACATCAGGAAGCCTAAGGACTAGAATTGGTATATTTTCCTTTCAGACTCTCTATAAATAAGTGTATATTGAAGCATTTACATTTTTAGAAACTCTAGAACACTTGGTTTGATCATTGAATCATCAAAATCATATTTTGCACTCTTTATTACAAAATCCTTCTATTCCTTTGTTCTTCAAGTTGTATATCTACTCTTGTGAGAGTTTCTAATCTATTTCTTCATCTTAAAATCATTGTAAGAGGGCAAGGTATCCCTTAAGAGAGAAAAAGGTGAGGTATCCCTTGTAGTGAGACTCAAACACAAAGGGTAAGGTATCCCAAAGGTATTGTGAGTGCTCTTGAATGTAAAGGTTTTTCAAGTACTTGTGAAGCTTGAAGAGTTAAACGCTCTAGCACAAGGGTGAGGTATCCCAATGTGTGAGGAGTGCTCTTACTTGTACAAAAGTTTTGATAGCACCCATGGTGGTTGAACCATGATAAATTCTTGAGTTTGATTTTCTCTTCCCTAGACTCTTTATATTCTATATTAATGTAATTTATGCATGTTCCGCTGCATTTATCAATTGAATGCTTCAAAATGCTTAATTGTTTAATGGTGTTTTAAAAATTTATAATCACCCAATTCACCCCCCTCTTAGGTGATGGTTGTCATAGCTAACAAGTGATATCAGAACTTCATGCTCTATTGAAAGCTTAACCACTTAGAGTTAAAGATCCTTGTTTGTTGGCAACCATTGAAAGCTTTTCAAAATAGAAGGTTTTGAAATTGATAAACCATCATTCTTTAATAGTGTGTATTTTTTTTATTGGAAAGCTAGAATGGAATTTTATATGTAATCTATTGATCTTGATTTATGGGATATTGTGCTTGATGGATTTACTTGTAAATCAAAACAAACTTCGAATGCTTATGACAAGAAATGTTTTTCCTTGAACATTAGAGCAATGCAAATCTTGAGAAGTAGTTTGAATGATGATGCTTATGCTAAAATTAAGAGTTGCTCTAGTGCTAAAGATTTATGAGATGCTTTTGATGCTATTTATCTTGCTAACAATGATTTTTTGTAAAAAGTTGTATATAGAGAGCAAGAATAGCAAAAGCCTTTAGAGGAAGACAATATTGAAAAATGTCCTCAAGAAGATGTTCTTGAATCCTTGAAATACAACAATGAGGAAGATGCCGATTCCCTTAAAGAGTCAAGTATGCTAGAAATTGAGACTACTTCCTATATGGCTAAAAGGGACTTTGAGGTAAATAATGCTAAATGATAGCAATATATTATATCCAATCCGGGATAGAGAAATCACCCAAACTTTAGTTAGAGAAATAATAATCAAGCACAATTTATGCAACCACCGCCTCCTCAGGAACAACAAGACTCTCAAATTTCTCAAGGATATGCACTTTATGTTCTACCATATAGGAAAAACCTTGAAGGAACACTGCATGCATTCATGGAAAAGCAAGAGGCCATTAATAAACAAAACACTCAAGTCATGATTGACATAAAAGACACTCTTGCTAAATTTGCTTCTACACTCACTATTGATGAGAAAGGAAAATTTCCTTCTCAATCTCAACTGAATCCCAAGGGTCAGTACAGTCTAAATGAAGGTAGTTCAGAAAACCAACAAATAGATCAAGTCAAGTCAGTGAAAACTCTTAGGAGTGGAAAAGTTGTTGAAAAACAAATTCCTAAACTTTGTGAGAGAGATGATGAATCAATCCCCCAAGATAAGGAAAAGGTTGATAAGCCATCTAGCCAAAATATAACCAAACTCTCACCTCCACCCCCATTTCCTCAAGCATTAAACAATTCAAGAAAATTGAACCACCACACTGAAATTTTTGAAATTTTTAAATAAGTGAAGATCAATATTTCGTTGTTAGATGTTATCAAATAGGTTCCTTCTTATGCCAAATTTTTGAAGGACTTATGCACTGTTAAAAGGAAATTAAATATGAAAAAGAAGACCTTTTTGGCTGAACAGGTAAGCTTCATTATTCAGAGCAATAATGTTTTGAAATATAAAGACCCTGGTTGTCCAACAGTTTCATGCAATATTGGAGAACATAAAATTGAACAAGCTTTACTTAATCTTGGTGCTAGTGTTAATTTGTTTTCATATTCAGTTTATTAACAACTTAACCTGGGTGAGTTAAAACCAACTTCTATAACTCTTCTACTTGCAGATAGATTAATTAAAATTCAAAAAGGAATAGTAGAAAATGTGTTAGTACAAGTTGATAAATTCATATATGCTGTGAATTTTATTGTCTTGGAAACTGAACCAATGGTTAATAGTTATAAGTCAATTCCTGTTATTTTAGGTCGCCCATGTTTAGCAACATCTAATGCTTTGATAAATTATAGAAATGGAGTGATGAAGTTAACATTTAGAAATATAACAAAGGAACTTAATGTTTTCAACATGTGTAAGCAACCACATGAGGTCCATGACAAAAATGAGGAAACTGACGGGATTGAGGCTATTGTAGATGATCATCTTCAAATAAGGAGTTCTTCTGACCCATTAGAAATTTGTTTAATTAATTCATTTGATTTAGGCATGCAATTCGATGATGATATTTCTGAAATATGCTCTTTGTTTAATTGTACACAGGTAATAGAATACAATGGATGGAAGCCAAGATTCGAAGAGCTAAAACCTATGAATGATAATACCCATGAAGAAGTACCCACACTAGAACTAAAGTCATTACCTGTTGAGTTAAATTACATATTTTTGGGAGAAAAACAAAGCCTTCCAGTGGTAATTTCCTCGACCCTTATTGGAGAACAAGAAGGTATGTTGATAGAAGTACTTAAAAGGCATAAAAGTGCAATTAGATGGACATTAAAGGACATAAAAGGCATTAATCCATTAATTTGTATACATAGAATACATTTAGAGGATAATGTTAAACCATCTCAATAACTTCAAAGAAGATTAAATCCACACATGAAAAAGGTAGTTAGAGTTGAAGTTCTTAAATTACTTGACGTTGGAATTATCTACTCTATCTTTGATAGCCAGTGGGTAAGCCCTACACAAGTTATGCCTAATAAATCTAGAATAACAGTGGTTGAAAATGAAAAAGGTGAATTAATACCTACATGAGTCTCATGCAGTTGGCGTATGTGTATTGATTTTAGAAAATTAAATGCAGCCACTAGGAAAGATCATTTCCTATTGCCATTTCTTGATCAAATTCTAGAAAGAGTAGCATGACACTCCTACAACTGTTTTCTTGATAGTTATTCGGGGTATAATCAAATACCAATTGTATTAGAGGATAAAGAAAATATCACTTTTACGTACCCCTTTGGCACTTTTGCATATAGGAGAATGTCTTTTGGCCTTTGTAATGCTCTGGCAACTTTCCAAAGATGCATGCTAAGTATTTTTAGTGACATGATTGAGCATTATTTAGAGGTTTTCATGGATGACCTGGCATTTTTTGGAAATTCTTTTGAAAATTGTCTTAATAATTTGGAAAAAGTTCTTAAAAGATGCGAAGAAAAAATGTGTTAAACTGGGAAAAATGTCATTACATGGTTACCTTGGGAATTGTGTTAGGTCATGTGATATCTTCTAAAGGAATTGAAGTTGATAAGGCTAAAGTTGAATTAATTGCTCATTTGTCTTCTCCAAAAACAGTAAAAGAAGTTCGTTCCTTTTTAAGACATGTAAGATTCTACAGAAGATTCATTAAGGACTTTAGTGCCATATCTAGACCATTATGTAATCTTTTGATGAAAGATGCACTATTTGATTGGACTCAAGAATGTCAGAAATCTTTTGAAAAATTAATCGATCTTCTGACATCTACTCCTATCATGCAATCTCCTAACTGGTCTTTGGCTTTTGAGTTAATGTGTGATGCTAGTGATTTTGTTGTTGGCACTGTTTTAGGCCAAAGAAAGGAAGGTAAGCCTCATGTAATTTATTACGCAAGTCAAACTTTGAATAGTGCATAATTGAATTACACCACTACTGAGAAAGAACTACTTGCTGTAATTTTTGCATTGGATAAATTTTGAGCTTATTTAATTAGTTCTTCTACTATTGTTTTCACCGATCATGCTACTGTTAGATATTTAATATCTAAGCAGGATGTCAAACCTAGGTTAATATGGTGGATCTTATTGCTTCAAGAATTCAACATCACAATAAAAGATAAAAAATGAGTTAAAAATGTTGTTGCAGATCATTTGTCCAGACTTACAACGGGCTCACCATTTGATAACACACCTATCAATGATTCTTTTCCTAATGAATTTTTATTTTCTGTCAATTTCATGCCTTGGTTTGCTAACATAGTCAATTTTCTTGTAACAGGAAAGATGCCGCCTTAGTGGACACACCAAGACAATGAGGTCTAAGAAAATGCCAAATGAATGGAGCAGAAGCACTTTAATCCCTATTTATAAGAATAAGGGAGATATACAAAACTATGCAAATTATAGAGGGATTAAGCTCATGAGTCATACCATGAAGTTATGGGAAAGAGTCATTGATAGGAGACTAAGACAAGAAACTCATATTTCAGAGAATCAATTTAGTTTAATGTCTGGGAGGTCAACCATGGAAGCAATCTATCTTCTATGAAGATTGACGGAGCGGTATCGGAGGAAGCAAAAAGACCTACACATGGTTTTCATTGATCTGGAAAAAGCCTACGATAGGATACCGAGAGAGGTCTTGTGGAAGGCTTTGGAGAAGAAAGGAGTTCGTATCGTCTATATTCGAGCAATCCAAGATATGTATCATGAGGCTAAAACTAGTGTGAGAACACAGGGTGGGATCACAGAAGAGTTCCCTATAACTATAGGACTGCACCAAGGGTCAGCTTTGAGTCCATATCTTTTTACCTTGGTCTTGGATGTGCTTACTGCGCATATCCAAGAGCCAGTGCCACAATGCATGCTTTTTACAGACGATATAGTCTTAGTTGGAGAGTCGAGAGAGGAATTAAATGGGAAGCTAGAGTTATGGAGACGAGCTTTGGAAGAACATAGCTTTCGTCTAAGCAGGAGCAAGATGGAGTATATAGAATGTAAGTTTAGTAAGAAACATGTTAATGTTAGCTTAGTGGTAAAAATTGGAGATCATACTATACCACAAGTCACACAGTTTAGGTATCTTGGATCCATCATACAAAATGACAGAGAGATAGAAAGAGATGTAAACCATAGGATTCAAGCTAGGTGAATGAAATAGAGGAGTGCTTCAGGAGTTATTTGTGATAGGAAAGTGCCTTTCAAGCTTAAGGGTAAATTTTATCGCACAGCTATAAGGCCTGCAATGTTGTATGGTACTGAATGTTGGGCGGTCAAAAGCCAACATGAGCATAAGATCAGTGTCGCGGAGATGAGAATGTTGTGTTGGATGTGTGGCCACATGAGACAAGATAGGATTAGGAATGAATGCATTAGAGAGAAAGTATGGGTAGCAACTATTGTGGAAAAGATGAGAGAATCTCGCCTTAGGTGGTTTGGACATGTAAGGAGAAGACCCTTAGAAGCCCCTATAAGAAGAGTAGATCAGGTGGAGAATAGCTCAATAGTTAAAGGTAGAGGAAGACCAAGAAAGACTATATGTGAAACAGTTAAAAATGATCGAGATTTGAATGACATTTCTGAAGACTTGGTTCATGATAGGACACAATGGTGTCGTTTGACCCATGTAGCCGACCCCACCTAGTGGGAAAAGGCTTGGTTGTTGTTGTTGTATTGTCCTGATCAAATCATTCAGAGATGTGTGCCTGACAGTGAGGTAGGTAGTGTCATTAAATTTTGTCACTCAAAAGCATATGGAGGTCACTTTTCTTCAAAGAAAACAACTATGGAAATCTTGCAGTATAGATTTTATTGGCCCACTTTATTTAAAGACAACTATACTTTTTGCAAAAATTGTAAAAATTATCAGAAATTAGGTTCTATTTCTAAAAGAAACATGATGCCTCTAAACCCTGTCCTTGTCATTGAAATTTTTTATTGTTAGGGAATTGATTTTATGGGTCCATTTCCATCTTCATTTAGATTTTTGTACATTTTGGTTGCAATTGATTATGTCTCAAAATGGATTGAGGCGTTTCCATGTTGACACAATGTTCATAAAATTGTTCTTAAATTTTTAAAAGAAAATGTCTTGAGTTGATTTGGAATCCCTCGAGCTATCATCAGTGATAGGGGAACATATTTTTGCAATAAACCATTTGAATCCTTAATGAAGAAATATGGCATTACCAACAAAGTTGCCATCCCGTATCACCCTCAGACAAGTGGACAAGTAGAATTAGCAAATAGGGAGATTAAACAAATTTTGGAAAAAACAGTAACCTAAATCGTAAATATTGGTCTTTAAGACTAAACGATGCACTTTGGGCTTACCATACTACTTTCAAAACATCTTTATGCATGTCACCTATAACACCTCGAAAATTCGTATTTTATTTATTTCGGACGATTCTTAATTATTTTGAAAAATCCAACTCGACTTCTGTGGATTTCATAATTTTTGTGATTTTTAGGAATTTTTAGGAATTTTTACCTTTTTTATTATTTTAATATTATTTTGGGGCTATATACGAACCTTCATATTTTATTTCTTTTTGAAAATCCTTAATGATTTTTACTAATCTGACTTGATTTTCGTAAGTTTTATAATTTTTATGATTTTATGGATGATTATGAAATTTTTATATTTCTCTGATTGTTTTTGGGCTGTCTGTGGGCCCAGGTGGCCTTATGTAGGCCCGGGTGGGTCTCGAAAAGTGAAAATTTTTCTGCGGATAAAAAAATTTGTACTGTTAAGACGCAGATGGGGGATCTTACTAAACCTAAATCCGGAAACAATTTTTAAAATTTTCTTTTACTGTGTTTTGTACTGTATTTAATTATCGAGCGATAAAAATACAGTAAAAATATTATTCGTAGGGTTATAGCAGATATAAAAATAAATATTATACTGCTTAAGTCAACATTGGTGGTTTGGATATCCACCATTGATTTAATCAATGGTGGAGACTTAATTTTGATTTAATCAACGGTTGAGAAACAAACTTAATGAAGAAGCATTGGATGATCACCATTGATTTAATTAATAGTGTGGGAATAAACTTAGTTAGGAAGCTTTGGATGTTCACCATTGATCTAATCAATGGTTGTAAAGACAAGCTTAATAAGGAAGACTTTGAATATCAACCATTGATTTAATCAATGGTGGAGATTTGATCTTAAAAAGTGACAAGGACCATTTATGACCATTGGATGTAAAGTTTGAAGGAGTGATCTCGACCCTTCATTTTAGAGACACATCTAATGGCTAGAATTTCAAGGAGAAAGATCCAATGGCCTCGATTAATTCTTCTAACTTAAAGTCTACTTTAATCCTAACCATTGAATTAATCAATGGCTTAGAATGCTCTAAATGGTGGCTTAAAAAGATGCTCACTTATTGATCACTTATTGAATGCATAATGAGAGGGGGGGACGGTTTTTGGTGGCTTAAGTGTGTAGGAAAATTTGAAGACCATATTATTGCTATCATAATTCATCTTTGTCTCCTCCAAAAAGTCAAGACTTCATCAAAAAATTTTCTCTCCATTTCTCTTCTCCTCTAAGCTATGGCCAAGACACCAAGAAACACCTTCCATCACTCTTTAATTTCAAACAACCTTATTTCTTGAATCCTTACCTTATTCTAAGCAACTATCATGTTGGAGACTTTCTCTAAATCTTTCATCTTCAAGGACTTTCTTCAAGAGCAAAGTTATAGGATTTTTATGGTGAAGTGTAAGGAAATTTCATTTCTTATCTCTTTTTCATGTTCTAAACCATGTTTGATCCATGGTTCCTCTTATTCAAGCTTAATATACTAATTTCTTTGTGTTTGTTTTATGTTTAAGAAACTTTTGTTGGTGGAGATCTTAATCAAAGTGCAAAGCAATGAGCTTTTTGTCGTTCTTCAAGAGGTAAGAGGGAAATCCATCTCACCAACCAAGTATGGTGGTGAGAGATGGTTTTGTATTTGATGGATGGTGAATTCATGTGAGGATTCATATCCATGGTCATGTAATTGTTTGTGGGTGTTTATATGTTTTTGATTATTTGTTTATGCTTGATGTGCTTTGCATGATTTATTTATACTTGCATGCTTAGTATGATGTTTACTTGCTTTTATGGTATGCTTGAAATATAATATGTTGATTATATGTGATGTATGCCATAAAATTATTGGAAAGGAAAACAATTTTTGGTTCCAAAGACCATGAGGATTTCGGCCTCTACACCTCAAAATAGGTGTTTACAAATTAATATTTTCATGAATGGTAAAATTGGATGTTTAGAAAAGTAAGGAAAATAAACAAAGGGTTTGTTTTTCAAAGAATAAGTGTTCACGGTTTTTGAATGATGTTTTTGAATCAAAAGATTCTAAGTATTTTACTAATCATGAGTTTTAAATGAAAAGAGCAATGACTTGATGATTTTAAGGATTTGCAAAGAAAGTGAAAATGAAAATGAACAAATGAATTGATTTTAAAGACCATGAGTCTGACGGTTTTTGCAAGAAATTTTAATGGTTTTGTTTGTGTAAAAACAATTGATTTAGAAGGAAAATTATTTGATGGCCATTGGAACCATGTACCATGGTTTTGGAAGGTTTGTAAATGCTTTGGTTTTATGAAACAAAGTAATTTTCAAAGTGGAAATATAATTTGATTTAGTATAAGAATTTTGGAAAGGAAATCAGAGTGTTTTATCACTTGAAAAATGGAATTTTCGTATATGAATGGAAAAAAGAGGTTGAAAGTGTTTGAACCTCAAATTATTTTAAGAGAATTGATTTTTAGAATTGATTTGGAATTATAAAGAATACGTTGGCGACTTGGGATTTTCTAACGTGTAACTCATCCTTTGGGTTTTGGAGTGCGTTAAGAGATTTTAGGATTTGAAACATTGATTTACATCAATGGAAAAGTGATTTTGTGGAATATATTGTGAAAATGATTTTCTTGAGTAAGAAAATGTGAAAACTAATGTGATAAATTATATTATTTTGAGGAAAGGATTTATTAAAGGAGAAAAGTGAAAAATGATGTTGGAAATGATATTGATTTGTTTGAAAGTCCAAAATAATGTTTGGAATATTGAGAAATATTTTATGTGGTTGTAAAATGGTGAAAAATGTTTTACGTAACCTAAAAACGTGATTTTTAAGCTACGCAATTTGAAAGATGTTTAAATATTTCCACGCGATTTGAAAAACATTGAAATATTTCTACGCAATTTGGAAAGCGTTCAAATATTTTTACGCGTTTGAGATATTGTTGAAAAATCACTATGTGATTTTAAAACGAATGGAATTTTTTTACGTTATTGAGAAATGATGGAAAAATCGCTATGTGATTTGAAAACACAACAGAAATGTTACAAAATTGTGAAAACATAATAGAAATATTGCGCGATTGTGAAAATACGGCAAAAGTATTTTTGTGACTATGAAAACGCGATAACATGATTTTGCTATTGAATATACAGTATGATTACTGTTAAACCAGTGTATGGACACTGTATAAGAAAATTATGAAATTAGCCTGTGATTGACATTGGTGCATTGAATATGCATTGGAAATGAGAAATTTTGCCTGTGATTGACATTGGTGCATTGAATATGCATTGTGGCATATGATGAAATTGAACAAAATTGCATTGAGATATTCGTGCATTGAACAAAAATTGTGACCCTTATGGTTGAAGAGGGAATGAGAATTGATAGTGAGGTCTATGATGGTTCATGGGGGCGTCGAGGCGCGGCGGTCGACCAGTGGACATGTCTGTGGGCTAAGGCTAGACCATGTGCCACTTGGCGATGCAGTCCGTTGCAATGCATTGACGATACCCGACAATAACACGATTCTTTTCGACGACTAGGAGATTATCTTTGGGCTAAGGCTGACAATTAACCAAAGCATTCTTCTCAAAATTGTGAAAACCTCCATGGAGTAGGACATTGAGTCTACATGCATAACATATGCATCATTATTGAGTATTGGTTATGATAATTGAACTGTTGAATACTTGAATAATGTTGAGGGCATTATCGTAAATATTGAATATCAATTTCTAATTGAGGAATATTGGATGATGATGATGATAAATAATGTTGATGGCATTATTGTAATTATTGTTATTTTATACATTATGATGATGGCATAATTGTAATTATGGTATGATATATTTGTGTGGTATGTTGTTTGTATTATCTCTATGCTACCATGTTGGTATTAGCATAGGTGATCTCACCTCTTTGTTATATTGTTTTGTTGTGCTTGTATTGTTAAAAATTATATAATAGATGGAACGAGTTCCTTAGACGTGACGGGAAGTAGATATTCTGAGTTCGGTGACAACATCGAGGAGTGACCATCCCGGACTGGTTAGTGTACAATTTTGATGAGGAACAGATATATGGCACATCAAGATAAATACAAGATGAAATAAGTATGTTGAGTTTTCTCGTTAGTGTTTTACCGTGCTATTAAGTAGGACCCGTCACGGGGTTTGCTACTGTTAAAAATTAAGTCTATAAGCGTTATATTTCTTGAATAATTGTTAAATATTAAGTGGTGTCTGTTATATGAGTTTTAATCAGTTTAAAATCAATTTTTTAGTATTACTTATAAATATTAGTAAGTTTATGTTTACCGCAAAAAGAAATTTTGAAACCCACCTTTTATAACTCAAACCTTTTTCGAAATCATTTTCAAATTATAAGTTGGTAGTCAGAAATGTGATGCCCTGCGGGGGGTGTTACATTAGTTGGTATCAGAGCACAGTTTGAGTCTTTTGGGGTTTGTGATTAGGTCTATTTTGCTTGTGTTGTGTTCTTTGTGTGTTTGATTTCTGAAAGGAAACAATGTTTATTTGAAATGGTTACATCTGATATCCATTGTATTTTAATTCGAGTGTCTTTGAAGAAAGATGATGGCTCGTGATAGAAGTACGCGTGTGGAAGTGAGACGTGATGATGGTGTTATGACTGCAACTATGGAAGTAATATGAAAAACGGCTAATGTAATTATACAGCAAACTCAGAAGATTGTTTAGCAGTAAGAATTGATAGCCGAAGCTAAAATTTTGTTAGAGTTGAATCAGTCTCAGGATGAGAGACCCTATAACATTGGACCATATTGGTTACGAAGAAGGAGAAATCGTAAGGCCAAGCGATTCCAGCAGAAAACGTACTTGCAATCTCCGGGAAGTCAACAACAGCAGCAATCTTGTGGAGGAAGTACTAGTAGTAGCAGGTTTAGTCTGACCATGACATCTGCACCGAAATGTCAGAAGTGTAGGAAAGATCATCTGACAAGGGATTGTACGTTCAAGGAAATAATTTGTTTCAAGTGTGGGATGTCCGGACATCTTGCTAGAGAGTGTATTCCATCAAAGACGAAGTCATCTGTTCGTAATGAACGTGCTTCGACATCTCAAGTAGAATGGAGCGTCGTTTCTCCAAGTAGAGCAAAAGTACCTCAGATTGAAGACTTAAACAAAGAAGATTGTGTCACAAAAAGTGATCCTTTGACTGTACTGTATAATTCTGGAGGTAACCCATTTCTCTATGGCATATGATCATGTACATCAATTAGAGTTATCCGTGTCTTCGTTATCTTCTGACTTGTTTACTTCTGTTTCTATTACTAGCCTATCGTGCTACTCATGTTATTCAAATTATCCTATTGTTGTTATGGATCAAATTTTTATGTTAGTTTGATCTGTTTATCTCTTTCAAAAATAGATGTGATCTTTGAAACGGATTGGTTATTTTCCAACCATATCCTATGAGATTGTCTCAATAAAGTGTTAGTATTCCAGAAAAACCCATTCCTAAAAATCGGGCAACATCAAATTCTTTGTTGGATATGTCCAGTAACATATCAGATAGTTTTGCTACCTTTTTCTTTCTAACCTCCATAATGTTCTTTCATATATTGAAATTTGCAAGAAAGGATATTCCTATTTATATCCATGTCATAGTATCAGAGTGACGCAGCGGAAGCGTGGTGGATCCTTCAAAGGTTGAAACAATTCTTCAGTGTTAAAAGTCAAGAACGGTAATGAAAATCTGTAGAAAATTTATTGAGAAATTTTCCAAGATTGTAGGACTTATCACCTAGCTTATCAGAAAGAATTAAATGTTGGTATGGACTGATGCATACAAGGAGAATTTTCAGGAGTTGAAAATGTGTTTGACTACTTCTCTAGTATTAGTTCTGTCTAATCCCAGTGAATCATTAGAGGTGTGTTATGATGCGTTACATCGGAGTTTAAGATGTGTGCTTATGCAGAATAGAAGAGTTGTAGTGCATGTTTCAAGGAAATTGAAGTAACATTCAACATCTTCAGTAATTATAGGAGTCTGAGATATTAGTTTGATCAGGAGAAGTTGAATGAGAGGCAAAGAGATTTCATTGGTTAAAATCGTTTGGAAAGATGTAAGTGGAGAAGCAACATGGGAGTTGGAGGATAAGATAAAAGAGCAATATCCATATTTTTTCTGAGGGTGTGAAATCAAGTTTATCAAGTTTCGAGGACGAAACTTCTTTTTAGAGGGGGAGTATTGTAACACCCCGAAAATTTGTATTTTATTTATTTCGGGCGATTCTTAATTATTTTGAATAATCTGACTCGACTTCTGTAGATTTTATAATTTTTGTGATTTTAGGAATTTTTGGAATTTTTACATTTTTTATTATTTTAATATTATTTTGAAATTTATATATACGAACCTTCGTATTTTATTTCTTTTTGAAAATCCTTAATGATTTTTACTAATCCAACTTGATTTTCGTAAGTTTTATATTTTTTATGATTTTATGGATGATTATGAAATTTTTATATTTCTCTGATTGTTTTTGGGCTGTCTGTGGGCCCAGGTGGCCTTATGTGGGCCCGAGCGGGTCCCGAAAAGTGAAAATTTTTCTTCAGATAGAAAAATTTGTACCGTTGAGATGGAGATGGGGGATCTTACTAAACCTGAATTCGGAAACAATTTTTTAAATTTTTTTTTACTGTGTTTTGTACTGTATTTAATTATCAAACGATAAAAATATAGTAAAAATATTATTTGTAGGGTTATAGCAGATATAAAAATAAATATTATACTGCTTAAGTCAACATTGGTGGTTTGGATATCCACCATTGATTTAATCAATGGTGGAGACTTGATCTTGATTTAATCAACGGTTGAGAAACAAACTTAATGAAGAAGCATTGGATGATCACCATTGATTTAATCAATGGTGTGGGAATAAACTTAGTTAAGAAGCTTTGAATGTTCACCATTGATCTAATCAATGGTTGTAAAGACAAGCTTAATAAGGAAGACTTTGAATATCAACCATTGATTTAATCAATGGTGGAGATTTGGTCTTAAAAAATGACAAGGACCATTTATGACCATTGGATGTAAAGTTTGAAGGAGTGATCTTGACCCTTCATTTTGGAGACACATCTAATGGCTAGAATTTCAAGGAGAAAGATCCAATGGCCTAGATTAAGTCTTCTAACTTAAAGTCTATCTTAATCCTAACCATTGAATTAATCAATGGCTTAGAATGCTCTAAATGGTGGCTTGAAAAGATGCTCACTTATTGATCACTTATTGAATGCATAATGAGAGGGGGGGACGGTTTTTGGTGGCTTAAGTGTGTAGGAAAATTTGAAAACCATATTATTGCTATCATAATTCATCTTTGTCTCCTCCAAAAAGTCAAGACTTCATCAAAAAATTTTCTCTCCATTTCTCTTCTCCTCTAAGCTACGGCCAAGACACCAAGAAACACCTTCCATCACTCTTTAATTTCAAACAACCTTATTTCTTGAATCCTTACCTTATTCTAAGCAACTATCATGTTGGAGACTTTCTCTAAATCTTTCATCTTCAAGGACTTTCTTCAAGAGCAAAGTTATAGGATTTTTATGAAGTGTAAGGAAATTTCATTTCTTATCTCTTTTTCATGTTCTAAACCATGTTTGATCCATGGTTCCTCTTATTCAAGCTTAATATACTAATTTCTTTGTGTTTGTTTTATGTTTAAGAAACTTTTGTTGGTGGAGATCATGATCAAAGTGCAAAGCAAGGAGCTTTTTGTGGTTCTTCAAGAGGTAAGAGGGAGATTCATCTCACTAACCAAGTATGGTGGTGAGAGATGGTTTTGTATTTGATGGATGGTGAATCCATGTGAGGATTCATATCCATGGTCATGTAATTATTTGTGGGTGTTTATGTGTTTTTGATTATTTGTTTATGCTTAATGTGCTTTGCATGATTTATTTATGCTTGCATGCTTAGTATGATGTTTACTTGCTTTTATGGTATGCTTAAAATATAATATGTTGATTATATGTGATGTATGCCATAAAAATTATTGGAAAGGAAAACAATTTTTGGTTCCAAAGACCATGAGGATTTTGGCCTCTACACCTCAAAATAGGTGTTTACAAATTAATATCTTCATGAATGGTAAAATTGAATGTTTAGAAAATCAAGGAAAATAAACAAAGGGTTTGTTTTCAAAGAATAAGTGTTCACGGTTTTTGAAGGATATTTTTGAATCAAAAGATTCTAAGTATTTTACTAATCATGAGTTTCAAATGAAAAGAGCAATGAGTTGATGATTTTATGGATTTGCAAAGAAAGTGAAAATGAAAATGAACAAATGAATTGATTTTAAAGACCATGAGTCTGACGATTTTTGCAATAAATTTTAATGGTTTTGTTTGTGTAAAAACAAGAATGGTACTTAATTGATTTAGAAGGAAAAATATTTGATGGCCATTGGAACCATGTACCATGGTTTTGGAAGGTTTGTAAATGCTTTGGCTTTACGAAACAAAGTGATTTTCAAAGTGAAAATATAATTTGATTTAGTACAAGAATTTTGGAAAGGGAATCAGAATGTTTTATCACTTGAAAAAGGGAATTTTCATATATGAATGAAAAAAGAGGTTGAAAGTGTTTGAACCTCAAATTATTTTAAGAGGATTGGTTTTTAGAATTGATTTGGAATTATAAAGAATACGGTGGTGACTTGGGATTTTCTACGTGTAACTCATCCTTTGGGTTTTGGAGTGTGTTAAAAAATTTTAGAATTTGAAACATTGATTTACATCAATGGAAAAGTGATTTTGAGAAATATATTGTGAAAAGGATTTTCTTGAGTAAGAAAATGTGGAAACTAATGTGATAAATCATATTATTTTGAGGAAAGGATTTATTAAAGGAGAAATGTGAAAAATGATGGTGGAAATGATATTGATTTGTTTGAAAGTCCAAAATAATGTTTGGAATATTGAGAAATATTTTACATGGTTGTAAAATGGTGAAAAATGTTTTACGTAACTTAAAAACGTGATTTTTATGCTATGCGATTTGAAAGATGTTTAAATATTTCCACGCGATTTGAAAAATGTTGAAATATTTCTACGCAATTTGGAAAGTGCTTAAATATTTTTACACATTTGAGATATTGTTGAAAAATCACTACGTGATTTTAAAACGAATGAAATATTTTTACGTGTATGAGAAATGATGGAAAAATCACTATGTGATTTGAAAACGTAACAGAAATGTTGCAAAATAGTGAAAATGTAACAGAAATGTTGCGCGATTGTGAAAACATGACAAAAGTATTTTTGTGACTATGAAAACGCGATAACATGATTTTGCTATTGAATATACAGTATGATTACTGTTGAACCAGTGTATGGACACTGTATAAGAAAATTATGAAATTAGCCTGTAATGGGCATTGGTGCATTGAACATGCATTGGAAATGAGAAATTTTGCCTATGATTGACATTGGTGCATTGGAAAAATATGCATTGTGGCTTATGATGAAATTGAACAAAATTGCATTGAGAAATTCGTGCATTGAACAAAAATTGTGACCCTTGTGGTTGAAGAAGGAATGAGAATTGATAGTGAGGTCTATGATGGATCTTCGGGGCGTCGAGGCGCGACGGTCGACCAGTGGACATTTGTTTGTGGGCTAAGGCTGGACCATGTGCCACTTGGTGATGCAGTCCGTTGCAACGCATTGACGATACCCGACAATAACACGATTCTTTTCGACAACTGGGAGATTGTCTTTGAGATAAGGCTGACAATTAACTAAAGCATTCTTCTCGAAATTGTGAAAACCTCCATGGAGTAGGACATTGAGTCTACATGCATAACATATGCATCATTATTGAGTATTGGTTATGATAATTGAACTGTTGAATACTTGAATAATGTTGAGGGCATTATCTTAAATATTAAATATCAATTTCTAGTTGAGGAATATTAGATGATGATGATGATAAATAATGTTGATGGCATTATTGTAATTATTGTTATTTTATACATTATGATGATGGCATAATTGTAATTATGGTATGATATATCTGTGTGGTGTGCTGTTTGTGTTATCTCTATGCTACCATGTTGGTATTGGCGTAGGTGATCTCACCTCTTTGTTATATTATTTTGTTGTGCTTATATTGTTAAAAATTATATAATAGATGGAACGAGTTCCTTAGACGTGACGGGAAGTAGATATTCTGAGTTCGGTGACAACATCGAGGAGTGACCATCCCAGACTGGTTAGTATACAGTTTTGATGAGGAACAAATATATGGCGCATTAAGATGAAAACAAGATGAAATAAGTATGTTGAGTTTTCTCGTTAGTATTTTACCGTGCTATTAAGTAAGACCCGTCACGGGATTTGCTACTGCTAAAAATTAAGTCTATAAGTGTTATATTTCTTGAATAATTGTTAAATATTAAGTGGTGTCTGTTATATGAGTTTTAATTAGTTTAAAATCTATTTTTTAGTGTTACTTATAAATATTAGTAAGTTTATGTTTACTGCAAAAAGAAATTTTGAAACCCACCTTTTATAACTCAAACCTTTTATAAAATCATTTTCAGATTATAAGTTGGTAGTCAGAAATGTAATGCCCTGCGGGGGGTGTTACATCACCCTATCGGTTAGTTTATGGAAAACCTTGTCACTTGCCTGTAGAACTGGAGCATAAAGCATTTTGGGTCATTAAAGCTTTCAACCTAAACCTTGATGATGCTTGCAGGTTACACAAATTACAATTAAATGAACTTGAGGAATTGAGAAATGATGAATATAAAAACTCAAAAATTTATAAAGATAGGACAAAAACTTTTCACGACAAATCAATTTTGAGAAAATCTTTTGAAATTGGTCAAAAAGTTCTACTTTATAATTCTCGTCTTCACCTATTCCTTGGAAAATTGAGATATAGGTGGATTGGCCCTTTTATTGTCAAACATGTGTATCCGTATAGGGCCATAGACATTGAGAACCCTAGGAATGGTAATGTGTATAAGGTCAATGGACAAAGACTTAAACCATTTCTAGAAAATCAAGTTGCTAAGGTAGAATTCATTTCCATTTCTAATCCTTGTTATGAGAAGAATTTACTCTAATTTTGTGGCTTTCTTTTTACAGTTCTTTGTGACACCAGTTAAGTGGCAGATAATAGTACTCTGTGACTCTCAAGTCAATTTATTTTTCAGTTTCCCATAATAATTGAATCCTTCTCCTTTAAAATAGATGTCATTCTCTCGAATTTAAGAAAACATTTTCCTTCTCTTCCCTAAAATGCTCTAACAAAAATCTACAAAGCTAGGTGAGAAATGTAACACCCTCCCTAGGGTATCACATGTCTGACTCCCGACTCATAATCAAAAAGAAGTTCGCACAAAGTTTGAGTTATAAAAGATGAGTTTTAAAATTTCTTTTTCTTGGAAACATAAACTTACTGATATTTGTAAGTAATACTGAAAAAAATAGATTTAACTTATTTAAAATCATATAACAAACATCACTTAATATTTAACAATTATTCAAGAAATATAAAACTTACAGACTCTTTCTTTTTTTTTTTAACAGTAGTAACCCTATGACAGGTTCTACTTAATAGCACGGTATAACACTAACGTTAAATCTTAACATACTCGTTTTTTCTCTTGTATCCAACTTGATGCATCAGAACTCTACTCCTTGTCTATCCGGCACATCTTCGAACTGGAGACAACCACTTTTCAATGTTTTCATCAATCTTTGAGTATCTACCACCCGTTATGTCTAAGACAACTCATTCCTTCTACTGTATAATTGTAACAATACAGATACAGCAAAACAACATAACAAAGAGGTGAGATCACCTACACCAATACCAACATGGCAGCACAGAGATAACACAAGCAGCATATCATATAGATAGATCATACCACAATTATGATCATGTCATCAACATTAATCAACTATCATCATCCAATCATTTATCAGTTCAATTATCATAAACAACAATTACGATAATGCCCTCAGCATTATCATCATCATCATCCAAGTATTCAAAACAATTGTCATAGCCAATATTCCTCAATTAATATATCACACAGATATAAATGTACTCATATAATGCATGTGCATTTAGACTCAATGTTCCTACTCCATGGAGCTAAAACTCAGGTCGGAGAAAATGATCGAAAAGACCTGCCGGTACCACGTGCCTCAGACCACGTGCTTTAATTCTCATTTCAATTTTTGCACATCTAGCACATACACGACAGTCTTTATCAGATCTTGATTAAGAATAGTGTCTCGGTCAGGATCATCGGTGTGTTGCATCGGTCTAATCTACGGGAAAAAGCGCGACCAACCACACGTGTAAGCAACCTGCACCCCGATGCCCCAAGGTCAATAAGTGACTTACACTACGCATATCGCACCCACTCAAAAGGTGTGTTTCTCCTAGGCAATCAGCCATATCCAGTCCTCATCGGACCATTCCAATGCATGTATAATGCACCAAATACTAATCACATGTATATCTCATAATTTTTCAGATATAGTTTATACAATGCACGAATATATCAGTGCAAGTCCAACACAAGGGCCATTTTGTTCAAATTCATTTGTTCAATTAAATCATATACCTCAATGCATATATTTTTTTTTTCCAATGCATCTAAAATGCACCATGTGCCAATAACAGGCAAAACTCATTGTTTTCATAAACAGTGTATGGACACTGGTTCAACAGTAATCATACTGTATTTTTCAATAACAAAATCATCTTATCATGTTTTCATAGTTATAACACACTGTTGTCGTGTTTTCACAAAATTGCGCAACATTCCCGTTACGTTTTCACAATTCCACAACACTTCTGTTGCGTTTTCAAAATACCGTAACACTTTTGTTACATTTTTAAAATTCCAAAATGTTTTTATTACGTTTTCACAATACCGTAACATTACTGTTACGTTTACAAAATTTCGTAACACTTCTGTTACGTTTTCAAAATACTGCAACTCTTCCGTTGCACTTTTAAACCTCGTACAAATTTTTCAACATTTTCTCAATCGCGTAAAAACATACGTTTCTCAAATTGCATAGTATTTTTCCACTGTTTCAAAATCACGTAACTTAAAAATCATTCTTTTACGTCCCGTAAATCATTTTCTATCATTCTCAAAATATTTAAAACACTTTCCAAATCTCATAACAATTTTCCCCCATTTCCACAATCGCATAAAAATATTCTATCGCTATTCAATCACGTAGTGATTTATCAATAGTAGTTCAAATTACGTAAAATATTTAAACGTAATTCAAATCGCGTATAAATATTTCAACATATTTAAAATCGCATAGAAATATTTTTCCATATCACGTAACTTAAAAATCATGTTTTTAAGATACGTAAATAATTTTTCACCACAATTTCATTACGTGAAAGTATTTCTTGACCTTTAAAAATTCCTTTTCAACTTTTCCAAAATAATATAACTTTATACTTCATTTAATATATTTTCTTACTCAAGAAAATCTTTTTCCACAGTTCTTTACTCAAGAAATTCTTTTCGGAATATAATTCACAAAATCACTTTTCCATTGATGTAAATCAATGTTTCAAAATCTTAAATTTTCCTAACGTACTCCAAAACTTGAAAATAAGTTATACGTTAGTAAATTCTTAAATCACCATTATATTCTCCATTTTTCTCAAATCAATTTTAAAATCAATTCTCTTCAAAATAAATTAAAGTTAAAACATTTTCAACCTCTCTTTGTCTTTCGTTTACAAAATTTTCTCAAGTGATAAAACACTCTGATTCCTTTTCCAAAATCCTTGTATTAAACCAAACTGTATTTCTACTTTGAAAATTACTTTATTTTATAAAACCAAGGCATTACAAACCTTCTAAAACGTGGACATGACTATTGAAACCATCAAATATTTTTCCTTCTAAATTGATATGGTTTTACACAAAGAAAACCATTAAAATTTTGTTTTCAAAACCGTGTGATTCATGGTCATAAAAACTAAACCCATTTGTTCAAATTCATTTTCACTTTCTTTGCAAATCCTTAAAATCAACGTTTGCCGGTTTCATTCAAAACTCATGTTTAGAAAAACACTTAGGATCTTTTTACACAAAATAAATCAATAAAAATCCTTCAAAACCATATTCTTGTTCTCTTGAAAAACATATCCTTTGTTTATTTTCCATACTCTTCAAATCAATCCAATTTTTAATCTTTCATGAAAATCTTAAGTTATAAACACCTATGTTGAGGTGTCTTGACCGAAAATCCCATAGCCTTTAGAACCAAGAAAATTCATTTTTCTCCACTTCATAATTTTTATTAAACAAATCAATTTCCTTGTTCTTGAAAAATTTCAACATGAATCTCTAATTATGGGCATCAAAACCGTAGCCCTCTCCTTGGCCATTGAAGCCAAAAATTGGTTTCCTTTCCATCATCAAATCATGACATACACATACACATACATATATATATATATATATATATATATATATATATATATATATATATATCAAAAACATGCCATATTATCATCATGCATAGTATAAGCATACCATTAAAATCATAAATTCATGCAAAGCATATTAAGCATAGGCAATTAATCAAAGCACATAAACACCCACAAATTAATTACATGACCATGGATATGAATCCTCACATGGATTCACTATCCATCAAATATAAAACCATCTCTCACCACCAGGCTTGGTTGGTGAGATGGATCTCCCTCTTACCTCTTGAAGATCCTCAAAAGCTTATTGATTTGCTTCTCTTTCCAAGTCCTTCACCACCAAGGGTTTCTTAAACACAAAACAACACATATATTTATTAGTATCTTAAGCTTGAATAAGAAAACCATGGATGTGCATCATGGTTAGAACCTTAAAAAGCAAAAGAAAAGTGAAGAGTAACAAACTTCACCATTAAAGCTTCAATCTTTAGCTTGAAGAACAAGGTTAAAGAGAGATGATTTAGAGAAAATCTCCAACATGAAAATTGCTTAGAATATCATATAGATTCAAGATCTATGGTTAGATGAAATTAAAAAGGATTGGATGGTGATTTTGGATGGTATGGCCGAAATTCCTGTTAAAGAACAAAGATGGAATTTTTGATTTTTGTAAGAGAAAAGCTTCTTAGGCTTGGTTAAGACAAGAGATGAAGTGAAAACACTTAGTTTTTCCTTCCACAAATTTTGTGAAGCTCCTTGGGAAAATTCCTAAAAATCATAAACAAATGTTACAATCAATAACAAGTGTAGAAATAGGTAAACCATGGTTTAATCATGGCTTAGAAAATCAAAACTAGAAGATTAGAAGAAGAAATATGAAATTTACCTTTTTTGGTATAATCTTGAAGCTTGGATTTGAAGATCAAGATGAATGATTTAGAGAAAACTCATAACTAGAGATGTTCTTAGAATAAGGTAAGGATTCAAGAAACTAGGTTGGATAAAATTTTTGAGTGATGGAAGGTGTTCTTGATGGTCATGGCCGAAACATGGAGGAAAAGAGAAAGGATAGAAAATTTTGTAAGTTTAGCTTCTTGAAATTGACAAAGAAAGACCAAGAATGAGTAATAATGACGGTCTTCCACTTTGCCATCCTCTTAAGGCACCAAAAACCGTGCCCCCCTCCAAACACTCTCCTAAGGATGCAAACAAATCAATAATAATGCATGTTGACCAAGACAAAATGATAGAAAATGATAGGAAATTCAAGGTGTTACAATACTCCCCCCCTAAAAAGAAATTTCGTCCTCGAAATTTGATAAACCTAATTTCACACCCTCAGAATAAATATGAATATTACTCTTTCATCTTTCCTTCCAGTTCCCATGTAGCTTCCTTTCTTACATCTTTCTATACTATTCTAACCAACAAAATCTTTTTGCCTGACGTTCAACTTCTCCTGATCAAATAGATATCTCAAACTCCTAGTTACTGAAGATATTGAATGTTACTCCAGAAAGAAAGTATCTCCATATCTCTGATACCAATACAGCGGCTACCAACCTTCATTCATGCCTAGAATAGTTTTTCCCAAATGACTTCAATTTCCTAAAATCATACCCTACAACTTTTCTATTCTGCATAAGCACATATCTTAAGCTCTGATGTAATATGTCACTGTTCACCTCTAATGGTTCACTAGGATTAGATAAAACTAATACTAGAGAAGTACTTCAAACATATTTCAATTCCTAAAAATTTTTCTTATGTGCATCAGTCTATAAGAACGCTTAATCCTTTCTGATAAGCTGGGTGAGAAGTCCTATGATCCAAAAATTTTCCAGGATTTCCATTACTGTCTTTTTGACTTTCCCACTGGAAAACTGTTTTCAAACTTTGAAGGATCCACCACGCTTACGCTGCGCCACTCCGATACTATGACATAGATATAAATAGGAATATCTTTTCTTGCAAAATATTCTTTCTTGCAAATGCAATATATGAAAGAACATTATAGAGGTTTAGGAAGAAAAGGTAGCGAAATGATCTGATATGTTACCAAACATATTCAACAAGAATTTGATTTTGCCAGATTTTCAGGAATGAATTTTTTGTTCTGAATTATTAACACCTTATTGAGACAATCTCATAGGATATGGTTGAAAAATAACCAATCCGTTTTTCAAAGATCACGTCTATTTATGGAAGAAATACACAAATTAAACCAACACAAAGATTTAATCCATAACAACAATTTGAATAACATGTGTAGTTCGATAGGCTAAGAATAGAAACAGAAGTAAACAAATCAGAGGTTAACGGATAGCTCTAACATATAATTGATCTACTCAATCATATGCCATAAGGAATAGGTTATTCACAGAAACATTTAGTATGGTTTATAGGATTAGCTCCAATGACACAATCTCCATTGTTTAAGTCTTCCGCTCAGAACACTCCCGTTCCATTCGACGTATCGACTCTCTCTACTATCCGAGATTTTACTAACAAAAAACTCTATTTTCAATGGAATACAATTTCTGGAAATGTGTCCAAACTTTCTGCAAATTATTTTCTTTAAAGTACAATCCTTCGTTAATTGCCCCTCTCCACATCATGTACTGCTTCTGGTTTCTCAATGTTCGTAAATACATTTTCCGTCGAGATGAATTACTTTCTCAATATCCTAAAAAAAAAATACCAGGTTCCAAAATTACGAAATCTTATATTCCAAAACTGATTCTCTTCCATCAGATCCTGAACTTCAACTTCCAGTTTTCGCTGATCAGCGATCCTCTGTTCGTGCAGTCGTCTTTCCACATTGCTCCCGTAGCTGCAACTGCATTACTAGTAACTTGTTCCACTTCCACACAAGTACAACTATCTTGAGCCATTTCTCTCTTTTTTTTTTCAGAGACGAGCGAATCGAAATATAATGGATCTGATATCCATTATAAACAACATTGTTTCCTTTCGAAAAACAATAACACAGAGAACACAACACAGGCAAAATAGACCTAACCACAAACCCCAAAAGACTCAAACTGTGCTCTGATACCAACTAATGTAACACCCTCCCTAGGGTATCATATGTCTGACTCCCGACTAATAATCAAAAAGAAGTTCGCACAAAGTTTGAGTTATAAAAGATGAGTTTTAAAATTTCTTTTTCTCGGAAACATAAATTTACTGATATTTGTAAGTAATACTGAAAAAAATAGATTTAACTGATTTAAAATCATATAACAAACATCACTTAATATTTAACAATTATTCAAGAAATATAAAACTTACAGACTCTTTCTTTTTTTTTTAACAGTAGTAACCCTATGACAGGTTCTACTTAATAGCACGGTATAACACTAACGTTAAATCTTAACATACTCGTTTCTTCTCTTGTATCCAACTTGATGCAGCAGAACTCTACTCCTTGTCTATCCGGCACATCTTCGACCTGGAGACAGCCACTTTTCAATGTTTTCATCAATCTTTGAGTATCTACCACCTGTTATGTCTAAGACAACTCATTCCTTCTATTGTATAATTGTAACAATACAGACACAGTAAAACAATATAACAAAAAGGTGAGATCACCTACACCAATACTTACATAACAGCACAGAGATAACAGAAGCAGCATATCATACAGATAGATCATACCACAATTATGATCATGTCATCAACATTAATCAACTATCATCATCCAATCATTTATCAGTTCAATTATCATAAACAACAATTATGATAATGCCCTCAACATTATCATCATCATCATCCAAGTTTCAAAATAATTGTCATAGCCAATATTCCTCAATTAATATATCACAGAGATATAAATGTACTCATATAATGCATGTGTATTTAGACTCAATGTTCCTACTCCATGGAGCTAAAACTCTGGTCGAAAAAAATGATCGAAAAGACCTGCCGGTACCACGTGCCTCAGACCACGTGCTTTAATTCTCATTTCAATTTTTGCACATCTAGCACATACATGACAGTCTTTATCAGATCTTGATTAAGAATAGTTTCTCGGTCAGGATCATCGGTGTGTTGCATCGGTCTAACCTATGGGAAGAAGCACGACCAACCACCCGTGTAAGTAACCCGCACCCTGATGCCCCCAAGGTCAACAAGTGACTTACACTACGCATATCGCACCCACTCAAGAGGTGTGTTTCTCCTAGGCAATCAGCCATATCCAGTCCTCATCGGACCATTCCAATGCATGTATAATGCACCAAATACCAATCACAGGTATATCTCATAATTTCTCAGATATAGTTTATACAATGCACGAATATATCAGTGCAAGTCCAACCACAAGGGTCATTCTGTTCAAATTCGTTTGTTCAATTAAATCATATACCTCAACGCATATATATTTTTTCTAATGCATCTAAAATGCACCACGTACCAATAACAGGCAAAACTCGTTGTTTTCACAAACAGTGTATGGACACTGGTTCAACAGTAATCATACTATATTTTTCAATAACAAAATCATCTTATCAAGTTTTCATAGTTATAACACACTGTTGTTGTGTTTTCACAAAATTGCGCAACATTCCCGTTACGTTTTCACAATTCCACAACACTTCTGTTGCGTTTTCAAAATACCGTAACACTTTTGTTACGTTTTTAAAATTCCAAAATGTTTTTATTACGTTTTCACAATACCGTAACATTACTGTTATGTTTACAAAATTTCGTAACACTTCTGTTACATTTTCAAAATACTGCAACTCTTCTATTGCACTTTTAAACCACGTACAAATTTTTCAACATTTTCTCAATCGCGTAAAAATATACGTTTCTCAAATCGCATAGTATTTTTCCACTGTTTCAAAATCGCGTAACTTAAAAATCATTCTTTTACGTCCCGTAAATCATTTTCTATCATTCTCAAAATATTTAAAACACTTTCCAAATCTCATAACAATTTTCCCCCATTTCCACAATCGCATAAAAATATTCTATCGCTATTCAATCACGTAGTGATTTATCAACAGTAGTTCAAATTACGTAAAATATTTAAACGTAATTCAAATTGCGTATAAATATTTCAACATATTTAAAATCGCATAGAAATATTTTTTCATATCACGTAACTTAAAAATCACGTTTTTAAGATACGTAAATAATTTTTCACCACAATTTCATTACAGAAAGTATTTCTTGACCTTTAAAAATTCCTTTTCAACTTTTCCCAAAATAATATAACTTTATACTTCATTTAATATATTTTCTTACTCAAGAAAATCTTTTTCCACAGTTCTTTACTCAAGAAATTCTTTTCGGAATATAATTCACAAAATCACTTTTCCACTTATGTAAATCAATGTTTCAAAATCTTAAATTTTCCTAACGTACTCCAAAACTTGAAAATAAGTTATACGTTAGTAAATTCTCAAATCACCATTATATTCTCCATTTTTCTCAAATCAATTTTAAAATCAATTTTCTTCAAAATAAATTAAAGTTAAAACATTTTCAACCTCTCTTTGTCTTTCATTTACAAAATTTTCTCAAGTGATAAAACACTCTGATTCCCTTTCCAAAATCCTTGTATTAAACCAAACTGTATTTCTACTTTGAAAATTACTTTATTTTATAAAACCAAAGCATTACAAACCTTCTAAAACGTGGACATTAAAATTTTGTTTTCAAAACCGTGTGATTCATGGTCATAAAAACCAAACACATTTGTTCAAATTCATTTTCACTTTCTTTGCAAATCCTTAAAATCAATGTTTGCTCATTTCATTCAAAACTCATGTTTAGAAAAACACTTAGGATCTTTTTACACAAAATAAATTAATCAAAATCCTTCAAAACCATATTCTTGTTCTCTTGAAAAACATATCCTTTGTTTATTTTCCATACTCTTCAAATCAATCCAATTTTTAATCTTTCATGAAAATCTTAAGTTATAAACACCTATGTTGAGGCGTCTTGACCGAAAATCCCATAGCCTTTAGAACCAAGAAAATTCATTTTTCTCCACTTCATAATTTTCATTAAACAAATCAATTTCCTTGTTCTTGAAAAATTTCAACATGAATCTCTAATTATGGGCATCAAAACCGTAGCCCTCTCCTTGGCCATTAAAGCCAAAAATTGGTTTCCTTTCCATCATCAAATCATGACATACACATACATACACATCATATATATATATATATATATATATCAAAAGCATGCCATATTATCATCATGCATAGTATAAGCATACCATTAAAATCATAAATTCATGCAAAGCATATTAAGCATAGGAAATTAATCAAAGCTCATAAACACCCACAAATTAATTACATGACCATGGATATGAATCCTCACATGGATTCACTATCCATCAAATATAAAACCATCTCTCACCACCATGCTTGGTTGGTGAGATGGATCTCCCTCTTACCTCTTGAAGATCCTCAAAAGCTTATTGATTTGCTTCTCTTTCCAAGTCCTTCACCACCAAGGGTTTCTTAAACACAAAACAACACATATATTTATTAGTATCTTAAGCTTAAATAAGAAAACCATGGATGTGCATCATGGTTAGAACCTTGAAAATCAAAAGAAAAGTGAAGAGTAACAAACTTCACCATTAAAGCTTCAATCTTTAGCTTGAAGAACAAGGTTGAAGAGAGATGATTTAGAGAAAATCTCCAACATGAAAATTGCTTAGAATATCATATAGATTCAAGATCTATGGTTAGATGAAATTAAAAAGGATTGGATGGTGATTTTGGATGGTATGGCCGAAATTCCTCTTGAAGAACAAAGATAGAATTTTTTATTTTTGTAAGAGGAAAGCTTCTTAGGCTTGGTTAAGACAAGAGATGAAGTGAAAATACTTAGTTTTTCCTTCCACAAATTTTGTGAAGCTCCTTGGGAAAATTCCTAAAAATCATAAACAAATGTTACAATCAATAACAAGTGTAGAAATAGGTAAACCATGGTTTAATCATGGCTTAGAAAATCAAAACTAGAATATTAGAAGAAGAAATATGAAATTTACTATTTTTGGTATAATCTTGAAGCTTGGATTTGAAGATCAAGATGAATGATTTAGAGAAAACTCATAACTAGAGATGTTCTTAGAATAAGGTAATGATTCAAGAAACTAGGTTGGATAAAATTTTTGAGTGATGGAAGGTGTTCTTGATGGTCATGGCCGAAACATAGAAGAAAAGAGAAAGGAGAGAAAATTTTCTAAGTTTAGCTTCTTGAAATTGACAAAGAAAGACCAAGAATGAGTAATAATGATGGTCTTCCACTTTGCCATCCTCTTAAGGCACCAAAAACCGTGCCCCCCTCCAAACACTCTCCTAAGGATGCAAACAAATCAATAATAATGCATGTTGACCAAGACAAAGTGATAGAAAATGATAGGAAATTCAGGGTGTTACAAGAAAGATTGAGAATGTTAATGCACAATGGCATCCCGAAAGATATGCGTTGGATAATTAAAGCAAAGGTCTGTTTAGCAAGTGAATCTGTGATGGGATAATTAAAAGTTTCAAACTCAAGTGCAGGTTGTTTCAAGTAGTAAATTCTCGAGAGTCTGAGGTCGATCCACAGGGAATTGATGAAGACAAATTAGTTGAGGCAAGGGGCGGATTTTTGACAACAATAAAGATGATATAAGTTGTTCAAAGATGAAAAGGATTCACTTGGGTTAGGAGATCCACTCTTGGTAATAAATTAGAAACAAGATTATTTCTTTTTATAACTCAATTGAAATCATACATAATGAAGGTTCCATTCGGAAAATATAATATTCAAAGTTCAATTAAGATTATATATATAATCATATTATGGTTCCATTAATTATCTACCAATACTTGTAAATGATCTCAAGCATCCACTGTGCCAACGTCTTGTCTACAATGAATCAAGATATTCATTATACAAGAAGAGTTTCTAAATTGATCAGAAACAACATACAACACATATAAAGATCACATAAAAATATATCATTTAAGAACAAGAAGGAAATTAATCTAACATTAACTTATTACCAAGAGCTTCACCCTTTCACCCAAGCAAAATGAAAATTAGTTACTCATGAATTAAGAAGAAAGAAAGAAAGAACAAGAAGATGATGAACATAACTTCAATTAAGAACAATAGAAAACTACACAAAGGAAACAATTAACATACAAGCATGAAAGTAAACTCTAAGTTAACACCACGAAATGATCAGCCTTTGCCTCCTTTTATAGAGTTAGAAGAGTACAAAATTCCAACAGAGATGATGGATGATGAGAACAAAATGCCAAAATAGTTGTTTGATGATGATGAATGGGTGGATTCTTGTCTCTGAAATGTTTCACTTCTGAGCTCATGACATGCATCATTTTTTGGCCAAGTGATCTTCATGAAAGTTCTAGAGAATTGTCTTAGCTTTCAAATCCACTAGTTTCAGCTCAATTGGACACCCACAACTCGAGATATGGCCCAATTACTGCTCATAGGTTAGGCCCAACTTCAATTCTTCTGTTCTAACTTCTAAGCCCAATATCTCCTTTAAAACTTCTGATCCAACTTTTGTGTTCTCATAAAAGTTGTAGATATGAGTCTTAACCTTCCACTGTCAAAATTTCAGAATTGTTGAACTCCTATAGCCCGAGATATAGCCTAATGAGTGCATAGAGGTCAAGTTATCAGGTTCAAAACTCTAGATTTTGCTTCAACTCCAATTTGAGTTATCCAAACGTGTGTTCTCGGTCTTGAGGCCTTCATGAAAGTTGTAGAAAATTGTCTTAACTTTAAAACAAAACCAAAATCACATCCATCGGATATTTGTAACTCAAATTATAGCTAGTTTACTAAAAAAGACAAGTGAGAAGATTATACAATGAATGAAATATATTGTTATCAATGTGGCTCTTGCTATCAAGTGAATAGTTATTTGAGAATTATCTTAACTTTCCAACAAGACCAGAATCACATTAATCAGATAATTGTAACTCAAATTGTGGTCACTTTACTTAAGAATGAAATCACCCAAATTAATGATAATTCAAGTAATAATTTCTTCAATGATCCAATTAAGCTTAATTTCATAAAATGTGATAAAATCAACTTAATTAAGCCAAATTGAACCTTAAGAAGCCTAGTGAGAGGATTATAAAATGAATAAAATACATTGTGATCAAATTCCCCCACACTAAACTTTTGCACTCCTGGGCAAAACATATAAGAAAAAACTAGGGAACAAAGAAAAACGACACAGACTCAAATGCTAAAAACTCTAAAAGATTTAATGAAACAAGAAGAGCAACCAGACATTCAAGGGATCAAAGCATTAATGAAGTAATATTTCTTCACTTCTCAAACCATCAAGCAAGGAAACTTCAGTTAAAAAGAACAAATCAAGAATGAAAGATCCTCACAAGATTCACTCATAATCTTTCAAGCATTAAAAAAGTAAGTATTTCACTCAATTCAACCCATGAAAAATTGTACTACCACAAGCTTGCTTATCTTCTACTTTTCCACTGCTCAGAACACATGCACACAAAAATCATGAGGATTTTATTCAAGGTTGTAATGGGGTCAAGGTAAAGAAGAAGGGATAATATGGATATGAGAAGATAAATACTAAAGAGAATAAAAGAGCATAAGAGTTGAGTTCAATTAACAAGCATGAGAGTTCATCCCAACTCCACCTAATACAAATTCTCTTTACATATTTTTTCCCTTCCCTTTTTGCCTTGTTGTCCCTTCTTTACACATTTGTTTTTTTTTTTATAAATATACACACACACTTTTTTTTAATTAGCCACTCTTTCCTTTTTCACCAACCATTTTGCACACACACCCCCTGTAACACCTCGAATTTTGTTTTTTTTTGCTATGAATTTTATAATTTTTGTGATTTTTGATAATTTTTGTGGATTTTTGTGAGATTGTGAATATTTTAGTATTATTTTAGGCCGTCTGTGGGCTGGGGTAGGTCCGGAAACACTAAAAATTTTATGGGCCTAAAAATTTTGTACTGTTATTGCGGGGTCGGGGGATCTTCTAAACCTGAAACCGGATACAGTTACTAAATTTTCTTATACTGTGATTTTATTATTCAGTGTACAATAATTACAGGTTTGTGAGCAGTAATTTTTATTCTGTGAGTAATAAATTCTTGTAGCTTTAGCCATGTGAGGGCCATGTGCCACTAGTTATAAGAAGTCAAAATTAGTGGCTAGTCATGATAATTAATCAATGGTAATAAGTCAACAAAAATGTTTTGCTTGATTAGTTTTTAAGTTAGATGAATTAGTAAGCTAACTTAAGCTTATATGGTCACAAATTGAAACAAATTTTGGTTAGTAATAGGCAATGAACTCCACAGCCATGAAGGAGTTCTAGGAAACTTCAAGAATTACTGATTCATCAAAGGATGACCAAAGCATGACCATGTGATGACTTGAACCATGTGCTTGATTTGCACCTTGATTGACCATGCATTAACTCCCCCACATGCAAGCACTCTACGGCTATCACACTTTTGTGAGGGCTATCTATCACATTTCTATCATACTTCATCACATAAGCCATTCTCTTCATTTCTACACTTAACCAAAACTCTATTTCTCTCCTCCAAAGTACCATTCGGCCATCACCATTACACCAACCATCCAAGCCTTTAAAATTTTATCTAACCTTATTTTCTAAGCCTAAACATCATTCTAAGACTCTTCTATGTTGAAGACTTAAGCAAAATTCTTCATCTTCTACCTTTACTACAAGTTAGGGTTCTTTAGATTTCAAGGTAAAAATCTTTCTTCTTTGTTTCTAAGTTGATTCTTGAGTTTTTGAACCATGATTGTTCCATTGTTTCTTTTCTTCAAGTTTAGTTTGTAACTTTATGTTGGTTTAAGCTTGTTAGGGTTTTCTTTGGAGCTTCACGAAATTCTTGAAGCAAGGCAACTAAGTGGATTTTGTCTTCCTTGAGGTAAGATAGAGATTAACCTTATCAACCATATGTTGGTTGTAACACCCCAAACTTTCTATTTATTAAACAGTAATTTTGACAGTTAACAGAATTCTACTATTTAGTGATTTCTGTGTACTGTAAAATTATTTTGAATATTCCGTCTGTATATTTGATCGTTTTGAGTAATTTGCTCCGTGTCAGGAAAATAATAATTTTCGGGCCGGTAAAATTTTACGTAATTTAATTATTACTGAAAAGTCTTAATTATTTTACGTAATCTGATGTGATATTTGTGAGTTTTCTAATTTTTGTGATTTTATGTGTGATTATAAAATTTTTTACTGTTTGTGGGCCCTAGGGGGTGTATGTGGGCCCAGGTGGGTCTCGCAAAGTAAAAATTTTTCTACGCATAGAAAAATTTGTACTGTTTAGATGGAGACATGGGATCTTACTAAACTTGAATCCAGAAGCAGTTTTAGAAAATTTCCTTTACTGTATTTTGTACTGTATTTAATTATCAAACAATAAAAATACAGTAAATATATTCTTTCATAGGGTTATAACAGATAAAAAATAAAATTCTATACTGTTAAGTCAACATTAGTGGTTTGGATATCCACTATCAATTTAATCACCGTTGAAAATTTAATCTTGATTTAATTAATGGTGGAGATTTGATCTTAAAAGTGAATAGGATTAATTATAACCGTTGGATGGAAATTAAATCAAGGGTATAGATTTAGTCTTACAAATGACTATGACCATTATGAACCCTTGGATGTAGAATTAATCAATGGTGGAGATGGATCATTAATGACCATTGGATTTGGATTTAGATCAATGGTGGAGAATTGGTCATCAAAAATGACTACAACCATTTTGGACCCTTGGATGTAAAGTTTGAAGGTGTAATCTTGACCCTTCATTTTGGAGACACATTCAATGGTTAGGATTGCAAGCCAAAAATGATCCAATGGCTCAAATGAAGTCTTCTATCTATAACCTAAACCTAGTAGCTATTTTTAATCCAAACCATTCTTTTAATCAATGGTTAGGATGGCTTATAGTGATGGTTATGAAATTTGTCACATTTGGAGTGCATGATGAGGAGGGGGACGGTTTGGAGAAGCAAGGAAGAGGGGAGACAACTTAGTGTAGGCTTTTTAGGCCAAAGAAAAAAATGAAGACAATAGCCAAGTGTCAAGACCATTTCCTATTGATCATTAATGATTATGTTCTTCAAACTTCACTTTACACTTCTCTCCAATGCATGCTACGGCAATATCACTTTGAAGACCAAGAAAATTCATTTCTACACTTCATATTATCACTTTTTCACCTTTTCCACTTAAGCTTCAAGAAACAAACCAAAGAAAACTCCATTCTCTCTCCCAAAAGAAGACCATTCGGCCAAGCACTCTAATCCTCTCCTCCATCACTCTTTAATTTCATACAACCTAGTTTCTTGAATCCTTACGTTATTCTAAACAACTTTCATGTTGAAGACTTTATCAAAATCTTCCATCTTGAAGGACTTTTACTAAGATCAAGTTCTAGAGTTTTTGTTGGTGAAGTGTAAGGAAACTTCATTTATTCTTTTCTTTTTCATGTTCTAAACCATGTTTGATCCATGGTTCTTCTTATTCAAGCTTGATATACTAATTTTCTTGTATTTGTTTCATGTTTAAGAACTTGTGTTGGTGGAGATCTTGTTCAAAACACAAAGTAACAAGCTTTTTGGTGGTTCTTCAAGAGGTAAGAGGGAGATTCATCTCACCAACCAAGCATGGTGGTGAGAGATGGTTTTATATTTGATGGATGGTGAATCCATGTGAGGATTCCTATCCATGGTCATGTAATAATTTATGTGTGTTATGTGCTTTGATTATTTTTGCCTATGCTTGATATGCTTTGCATGATTTACTTGTGTATGCATGCTTAGTATGATTTTTATTTGTTTATATGGTATGCTTATAATATGCATGATGATATATGTTGAATATATTATGATGGATGTATGTTGAAATAAGCAAAATTTTGGCTCCAAAGGCCATGGAGGAGGTCACGGTTTTGAACTTCCAAGACTAAAGTTATTATTGAAATTTTTAAGAACTATGGAGTTAATTTTTAGTCCTTGAACTAAAGTAAATTTCGGTTAAGACATCAACCAATTTGGTGTTCACAAAATTATATTTTCATGAATGATAAAAATTGAATGATTTGAGAAGTAAAGAAAATAAACAAAAGGGTTTGTTTTGTAAAAAGAATGCACACGGTTTTAGGAGTTGTGTTTTCATGAGTTTATTTTTTTGTAGAAACAAGAATGGAATTTATTTAAGTTAGCAGAAAAATATTTCATGGTTCCAATGGCCATCTATAAGGTTTTGATAATTTTAGAAAAAATGTTTTGATGTTATAAAATATAAGAATTTTCAAATAAGGATATTGGAAAGGGAACTAAAGTGTTATCAAGTGGAATTTTCATAAATAAAAGAAAAGGGAGATTGAAAGTGTTGAACTTCAAATTATTTTAAAGAGAATTAATTTTTAGAAGTAATTTAGAAATATAAAAACGTTTGTAACTTAAATTTACTAACGTAGAATTTATTTATTGGGTTTTAGAAAACGTTAGGAAATTTAAAATTAGAAACAATAATTAAATCAGCTAAATGTGATTTTGTAAAATTAAATTAATAAAAAGTGATTTTGAGAAAATATATTACGGAAAAAGAATTTTTGACTAAGAATAGGAAGAAAATAAAGTAAGAAATTATATTATTGCAAGAAAAGTCCAAAATAATATTTTTAAAGTTAAGAAATATTTTACGAAGGGTAAAAATGGTGAAAAACGTTTTACGTAACTCAAAAATGTAAATTTTAAGTTACGCGATTTGAAAAATGTTAAAATATTTCTACGCGATTTTTAAAGCGTATAAATATTTTACACGATTGAAATGTTGTAGAAAATATCGCTAGGCAATTTAAAAATGAAAAAAATATTTTTACGCAATTTTTAAACATAACAGAAATATTACAAATCTTGTTTACGTAATGAAATATTACGTGACTGTAAAAAACGTGACAAATATTTTGCAAATTAGAAAAACATGGTAATGTGATTTTGCTATTAATATACATTAAACTTTATAGTTAAAAATCAGTATATGAATACTGTACAAGAAATTGAAAAGTTTGCCCGTAATTGGCGTTAATATACGAACGTAAAATAGTATTTGAACCTGGTATGAGAAATTATGTGATTGACCTTTGGTTGGTAATTGGTGCATTACATATGCATTGAAAATGGTTCGATAGACTGTATATGGCTAATTGCCTAGGAGAAACGTACACCTCTTGAGTGGGTGCGATACGCGTAGTGTAGGTCACTCGTTGACCTTGGGGGCATTGGGGTGCGGGTTGCTCACAATGGGCAGTTGGTAGCTCTTCTGTACCGTGAGTTAGACCGATGCAACACACCGATGATCCGGACCGAGACACTATTCTTAATCGAGATCTGATAAAGACTATCGTGTATGTGCTAGATGTGTAAGATATAATTATAGCACTTGGTCTGAGGCACGTGGTACCAGCAGATCTTTTTGATCAATTTCTCCGACCTGAGTTTAGCTCCATGGAGTAGGAAATCGAGTCTATGTGTTCATGCATTAACATAAATGCTCACATCTGTGAAATATAATAGTTGTGAAATATTGATTATGACAATTATACTTTTTAAAAATATCTGCTTAGTGTAGATGGCATTTTCCTGTAATTATTAAATGTTAATTTTGATTGATAATATGTTAATGCCATATTTGAGATATGATGTGTTTATATGGTATGCTGTTATGTTATCTCTATGCTACCATGTTGGTATTGACGTAGGTGATCTCACCTCTTTGTATGTATATTTGTATATTGTATTTATAATTGGCTGAAGACGTTGAGAAAGAAATAGTACAAGAAGGAGAAGAAGAACTACTTCTCACGTCTGGGAACGCAGAATTTTGAGAAGATGGAGATGCCTAGCTTTCTAGGATACGTGACGTTACAGTTTCGTGGAGGTTCAGAGGCGTGGCATGTCCATTTGGATCGACAACGTATATTTTATATAGGGGACCTGAACATTACTTACAGTAGGCTTTATCAAGGGAACCCCTACTTTAGTGTCAATATTTATGTACAGTTGGAGTTTCCACTATCCATTAGGCAGTACTGGGGAGCTTACTACCGTACTCCTAGTGCGATAAGTATCGTGTCATCTGCGCGGACACTTGTCCGTAGAGCTTCACGTAATAACGGATTCCTATTTGCTGAGGAATCTGAGGAGGACCCATCTGAGGGTTCTGCTGTTTAGTCAAACTTGGGCAATATGTTAAGTCTTAAATTATGTTTAATTACTTTGAGAACATGGTCTGTAATATAAATAATTCTGACAGTACGTGTGTAATGTATAATGATGTAAATTATGTGTGATGATGTATTATATTTTTTATTTTTCGCTAAGTTTATTTTATTGTCATCAAAGAAGAAAAAAACATTTTACAATTCGTATTTTTATCATAACATCACTTTTTATGATCTTGAGGGTTTTTGGGTAATTAAGTAACATAAATGTGGCACCCTACGGTGGGTGTTACATTGGTGGTGAGGAGATGGCTTTGTTTGTGGTGAAAAATCCATAAGGATTTATTCACTTGTATGGTTTAAAGCTTGCTTTGTTTGTGGTGATAGTTGTTTGGTTTGTTTTATAGCCTTGATTTTATGATTGCTTATTGATTATATACTTGTTTATATGCTTAAGGAAGCATGATGATTATATGCTTGTTTAAATGCTTATGAAAGTATGATGATTATATGCTTGTTTATATGCTTATGGAAGCATGAAGATTATTGTGTAAAGAATATTGTGATTAATGTGATGAGGAAAATTGTATGAAGGTTCCACAGAGCCTAGGGGAGGCTCACGATTTTGAACATCACCAAGGGAACAAGATGTTTCAAATTATTTCTTAAGTTATGGATTAATGAATTTAGGGATAAGAAATTGGAGTAAAGGTTTTGTAAAGGATTTTGGTGATAAAAAAATGATTAAGTATATATATGAAACCTAAACCTAATTTTCGACCAACACACCAAAGTGTGGTATTTTAAATCCTAGATTATTTTACTAAGGATGGATTTTGGCAACTAGTTAACAAGAGTTTAATTTAATGAATTTTAGTAGAAAAAGGAAACTAGATTTAATGGTTGGAATTAAGTTAGTATGTTAAAGCTATAATATTTAATTAAATGAAAGAAATCAAATTTTTTGAAGAGAATCATAGAAAATAATACGTAAAGGATTTTTAGAAAGATAATATTTTCAGGAAGGCCAAAATGCATATATTATTTAGAGGATTTTATAAATAAATTTAAAAAGTTGAGAAAATATTTTACGTAAGTGAAAAATGCTAGAAATTACTATTTTTAAGCTACGTAATTGATTTTTACACTACGTGATTGAGAAAATGATTTTAAGTTCATACGTGATTAAGAAAACCTTTAAAAACCTCTACGCAATTTAAAAAGTTTGAAAATATTTACGCGATTTAGAAAATATTTAAAAATATTTATGCGATTTAGAAAACGTTTGAAAATATTTACACAATTTAGAAAATGTTTAAAAATATTTACGCGATTTAGAAAATGTTTGAAAATATTTACGCGATTTAGAAAACATTTGAAAATATTTATGCGATTGCGAAAACATTGAAAAATATTCACGTAATTTGAAAACGTAAGAAAAATATTACGTGAGTTCAAAAACGTGATAAAATGTTTACGCGTTTGGATATTACAGCAGTTGGCTGTCGGGCTGTAGTGGTGGGCTCGTTATGTTGGAAAATGATATCGCCAAGAATGTGGTGTGCATAACTAAAATATGGTGAAATATGGTTCGTATGTGTTGGATCATACATTATGCATGGAAAAGCATATCAATTAAGGCAATTGGCCTAGGAGATGGAAATTACACCTTTGTGCGGGTTAGAATTGCGTAGTTACGATCTTCAGTGATCGTAGGGACGTCGGGGTGTGGAATGTCATATGTGACCAGTTGGTAGCACCACTGCATCGTGGTATCCTTTGCAAACACACCGACGGTCTCGACGGAGTTACTACTCTTTTCGTGATTGGTTGAGAGTGTCTGTATCAGCCATGTAGCGCACCATGATTTGATATATTGGCACATGATTTAAGGCTAACGATATGCAGACATGTACTCCTTATCATTCTCTTCGAAATTGTGATTAGCTCCATGGAGTAAGAAATGAGTCATTGTACACATGTATAATGAGTCAGCATATGAGTGTGATATTATGCTTATTTAATATATTATCTGTGATATGATAATATGATATGACTGTATGTGATAATATTGTATCTGTATTTGTTACTATCATTTTCTATACTGCCTCATTGGTATTGATGTGGGGGTTCTCACCTCTTTATTATGTTATGCCTGTTTTTATTGTATATATTTGATGAAGACCAAGGAGGCGATAAGGCGGATAAATCTTTTTACTATCAATAACGGTTTTCTGTATATGCTAGGTATGGCGGCAAGGCGTCAAGTTTTAGGTTTTGTTACAATTCAATTCCATGGTGGAATTGATGCTTGGAGGGTTAACTTAAATAGGGAAAGGTTTGTTTATATCGGGGATCTAACTCTGAATTTAAGTGGTACTAGAGATGGAGTTCCTGTAATGACACAATATGTGTCTGTGCGTTTAGAGTTCTATATGCTTATTCATGAGATTTAGAGTAGGAATACTTATACTCCACATGAGGATTCTATGATGTCGATTGCCAGGACACCAACCCGGCATGTACTGTATCTGCCAGGGTTCTTTGATGACAACACTGAGGAGGAGGATCCTAATGAGAGTTAGAACTTTTAGTTTGTTGAAGTTTTAGTTAATAGTTTTGGTTTGGTGTGTAATGTATATATTAACTTTTGGGGGTGTATTTATGTAAATTATTTGCGAACAAGGATTGTAATATGTAAAATATGGTGTGTTAGTTTTAATTATGTTTCACGTTTAAAGTTTTTATTTATTTTCAGTTATTCCACAAACGAATTTTAAAATCAGTATTGTTACAAGATTAATTCTTTTACAACTTGGGTAAGTTATATTAGGTATAGTCTTAAATGTGATATCCTACGGTGGGTGTTGCACCCCCACACTTGTTCAAAAACTCATCCATTAACAAAACTAATTCTCTCTTATTCCCTAAAGTCAGGTAAGAACATAGTTTTTCATTTAAGGCACATAATGAGCTAGAAACAAAGAATGGTCAAATAAGCTCAAAGGGGTTAAGTAAAGGAAAATAAGTCATTTCCAATGCCTTACGTTAGCAGGAATAAGAGAATTTCCAAGAAGTCATAAGAGTGTCTGATATCATATTGAGACAATATGCTGCTGAGCAAGGCTGCCTATTTGTGCACCAATCATTCTTAGCTATTTAGTTAAAGTAGCTATTTCAAGAAAAATGTTTCAATCATGTTTATGTATGCATGTGAAAATGTAGCCTCAAAAAGAATCAAATCAAGTTCTAGAGTAACAATTCCATGAGTGAAAATCACACAAGAAAGAAGAGAACAGTACAAATGTTCAATCTATTCATCAATAGGCTCAAAATCTCACAAGGCATATTTCTATCATTCTCAATCCATCAATTCAACATTCATATCCAAGTATGTGATTTTTAAGAAAGAAGAAAATTTATTCTATGACCCAAGATATGTTTTTGCACTTCTAAAATAATTATTTCCTCAACTAAGATGTGTCTCAAGAGTAAAATTACCTCCACGGCAAAATTTACTCCTTACTCTGCCTTTCTTAATTGGTTTTGTTATAGATTTCTGATAGTCATCTCATTAAACATACTTCCCTATTTAAATGCGTCTCAGGAGTAAAATTATTCCTTACTCTGCCATTATTCATTAGTTTAGTAAGTTCATGACAATCATATCATACTTCCATACTTTTTTTTAAACTATCCTTCCCCCCAACTAGATCACAATATTGTCTACAATGTTAAAATGTAGATAAGTGAAGGATAGAAGATAGTACCTGTTGGAGAAATCTGACACAAATTTAAACAAAAACAAAGTACAATAAATAAAGCCAAAAGTAAAAGAAAATTAAATATGAAGTTTCAGATCTGGCTTTCTTTGCATACTGCTTCCCTCACTGCTTCCTGTAGACCAATCTATCTGAGCTATTGCTGTATCAGGTTCATAAACAAAAGCTTCTAATTTATCAATCAGCTCATCAATAGTGGAGGCAGAGATAAGAAGTTGTCTTACCGAATGTGTGATAAATTTCTATTCCATAGCTTTGTCAAGAAAAAATAACAAAAAATCAAAGAAATTATTAACATTCAACAAACTAATGGGTTTATGGTGGATGTTCAGTTGGGCCCAAGAGACAATTTGAAAAATTTCTTCCAAAGTACCAAAACCACCTAGTAAGGCAATGAATGCATCATAGTTGTCAAGCATTGTTTTCATTCGTCTATGTATAGATGATACCTTACGTTCCTCCTCAATTGTATTTCCAGTGATGTTCTTTTGAGTTAAAGGTCCAAGAATGAAACCGAAAACCTGACTGCCTCCTATAAAAATAGTAAATGATACAGCTCCCATTAACCCACGATAACCTCCCCTATATACAACATGAATATTTCTCGCAGCAAGTGTTCAACCAAGAATGCTTGCTGCATTTACAAACTCTAAACCCTTCCCATAACTTGACCCACAAAAAATACAGACATTTTTAAGGTTACGAACATAAGGTCCTATTTCTATACTCTTCCTCCCTTTGAATGGTTATGAGTTAGAGGAAAGTGGAGAAAATTAACTGTTTAAATAGGAAAAAGAATGGAAAAAGTAATGATAACACCTATAAGGGTAGGTTGGTTGTTGTTAGAAAAGTTTGAAATTAAGAAACACAAAATCTTTTTTTTTTAACTTCAAGAAAACCATCAGGGTAAAGAAGTCTAGAAACTGCTGAAGGACCATGCTCAAAGGATTGTCTATCCAAAAACCAAAATACAACAAAATTATACAAAGATAAAAGAAATATAATAACAAATAAGGGTATACTTGTATATATAATTTTCATGGCGTATCTTTATATTGTGCATCATAAGTGCAGTAGTGGCATGTCTTTGAGTTGCGTGTCACCAGTGCAACATAAGAACTCCACAAGGATTGCCGAAATGACAACAAGAACCTTTGAATCCTTTCCATCCTACTTATGGAATAATAACCCTCTATCTTCTTTCAAACCTAATTAAAGGCCTGTATTCTAAGAAGATAGTACCTGACCACAGCCAGTCAGAACTCGCCATAGAGACCTACTAATTAAAGTAAGTATACAACTTTGTTAACAATTTTCGTTCACTGTAAAGATGGGATGCTTCTTTCTGTCCATCAGTGCTACAGAGCCTTGGATCCAAGAACCGGGAATGTAGCACGTGGCTTTCTACAGAGCATGGCGCACGAACCTTATTTACATAATGACGTATGAAGGTCTCCTCCTGAGTCTATGACAGGAAGGGTGTAACACCCCTTTTTCCTAGTCCAATACTCGCGAAGAAAGAACGTCACACTATTATATTTATATAATCGTGAAAACCTAAGGTAAAATTATACTGCGAAAAATAGTACTTGTTTTGAATTTCAAAAACCCGGTGTATTAATGCTGGTTTAATTTATCTTAAAACTTTCGCCATATTCTTATTATATTATCATTATTTTTTTTTGTAAGTCATTGTAAGTAGTACAATAGTAAACTAGAAAAATCCCTGTTGTAGCGAAACTTCAAACACTGAACAGTTATAATACAGTCAACAGAAATTAAACCATACATCCGAACTACATTTTCATAATCATATGTACAAGCCTGTATTAATTACAATTCCAAAATGCACACAAAAAAAAAAACAAAATGTGTACCTACCCCAAGAGATACAAATATATATACCCATCAATCCAATAATACGTCAGGCTCCCACAAAAATAAACGGACAGCCATCAGTAGCCATCGATTTAAAAACAGTCTCTAAGTCTGACGAGAATGAGAAGGAATCGTAGATGGGTCCTCCTCAGGGTCCTCATTGTCCGACGAGACATCCATCAGAATGACGGAACAATGGGCAGGAGCTCGAGCAGTGG
This sequence comes from Ormosia emarginata, assembly GCA_029884605.1. Taxonomy (NCBI): domain Eukaryota; kingdom Viridiplantae; phylum Streptophyta; class Magnoliopsida; order Fabales; family Fabaceae; genus Ormosia; species Ormosia emarginata. The sequence continues at coordinate 40,998,867 of JAQQTP010000088.1, forward strand.
ACAAGAAAGAGTCGTCACGTGGGGTATAATACATATCCGCCCATATGTCTCTCACAGGCAGGTAGAATTCTAGCCATACAAAGGCATGGAAATAAAAAATAGAAGCATCATAACGTCCCCACGCTAAGGACACCGTCAGTTCGCCATGGTATACACAACGATCAGTCTGCACGTTGATATGCTAGCAATCCAGACCACCATGAAAGTTGATCCGCACGTAACCAAAGAATCCACAGGGGCGAAATGACATCCTCAGCAGCCTCGATCTCAGTCAAGATACGACCAGAAACCCTAAAACTCAGTGGTTTCCTTGTCCTCCTCACGAATGTCTTCAGACAATCATAGGGTCATATATAATGGTAGAATATACAGTAAAGAGGTGAGATACTCGTCATTCATTACCAATAATAGCAGCAAGAAACTAAATGGCACTGAATGCCCAAATAGAACACAGTTTATACATTTAAGCACCACAGTATTAAAAATTTACAGTGAAAGCAGAATAACAACATTTAAATAACAGAGATACCATCAACGGTCAACAGTTTAGGTAAACAACAATTTTTACAGAAATAATAGTAAGCATGCTTCACAGTTAATAATGCTCATGCTCAATGAGTTATGCGACTGACAGCTCACAATGCAAAAGTGTCTCAAAAACCTACTCCATGGAGCTATACATAAACATTTTCGGAGTAAATGATCAAGGAGTAATACCAGTATATCATTAGCCTCAGGAAAATATAGTGTGCTTTATTTCATAAAAATGTTTGCGCAATGGCTTATACATGGTACCTCGATAGTTGATCGCGATATAGGACAGCGCCTCAGACAGGATCGTCGGTGTGTCGCATTGGTCTATCCCACGGTCCCAGTGGAGCTACCACTGTCTATTGTGAGACACCCACACCCCGACATCCCCAGGGTCAACAACATATGACACCTACGCTTAGTCTATTCGCACCTGCACATAGGTGTTATTCGAACACCTAGGCATACATAGCCTTTCTAACAACGTCCAATGGACAATACACATGCATGATGACATAATGTCGAATCATGTATGCTCATCACAATATTTCACAATTATATATTTATATACATACGTACACAAATTCATTCATTAATATCGTCACATCAAGGTGTGTTGGTAGTCCATATTCGTCAAATGTTCATCCCACATAAGGGTCCACAATAGCATAGAGTCAATTTTTATGTCATTATTGCTTTCTAATTTTCATTCATCATTATGGTCCACATTATGGGTTCCACTTTATCAAGTTACATGTTATTGATTTAATGTGACAACTTTGGGTCACTTTAATTCCTTATATCCAGGGCATTCAAGAGTCTTTGAATTTCCATTAGTTCATTGAGTTAATCCATTCCTATATTAATTAAGTCAAAATCATGGCCCTCATTGAGTTCTCAAGTCCAATGTCTATTTTCATTTTTTTTATTTTTTATACATTAGTGTTTCATTATTAATTTACTTTGTGTTTATTTCAAGTTCTCCCAAACTCACACACTCATGTTCTTTCTCTTGATTCAAATTCTCCAAGTTACAAAATTAGGTCTTTGATTAAGTATCATTACACATTATGAATCCCTAATTGTCTTCTAATGTCCAATTTATCAATTCCTTCATCCAAGTCACAATTTTTCACCATGTTACTCCTTTATGGCCGTGAGCCTCATGAAGATTAGGGTTCTAATAATTTTCTTTTTTTTCCCACTTCTTCATTAATCCTTAATCACTTAATTAACACCAATCCATTAAGCTTTAAAATTTTGAGCACCAACACCCCACCAAGGAGGGTGTGGCCGTGAGCCTCCATGCCTCAAGCAAGGGGCTTTTGTCCTAATCTCATTAATTTCAATCCATCACAATTTTTACAATGGCAATAAGAATCAAATCTATCTAACAAATCAATTAAAAGAATGAAAATTTAAAGAATCAATTATAAGAAAAATGAAATAGCAAGAGTAACCCCTATTAGGGTTTCTCACAAATCTTCAAACAACAAGTCTCCAACCACCATTTTTGGTTGAATAGAGTGGTCTCCCTCTTACCAAAGAGGAGAGCACGAAAATAGCCTCCAAAGTGCTCCTTGTGATTTCGGTTTTGGCTCCTCAAAACCCTAGAAAACAACCTCAAAGAATCAACACCATAACTTGAAAAGAAAAGCATCCTTGACCATGAAAATGGTCTTGGAACACGAAAAGGAGAAGAGAAGAGAAGAAAGTTGTGATTTCTACCTTAAAGTCTCAAACTTTGATCTTGAAGAAGGATGGTGAAGATGAAAGATTTTGATGTAGGGTATGAAAGGAAAAAGACTTAGAATGATGAAGAGAAGCTAGAAATGAAATTAATGAAGCAAGAAAACGAAAATGGTGATGGTGGAAGTGGTAACCCGAAATGGAGAGAAAAGGAAATGGAAGATTTTGGTGAAGTCTTGTGAATGAAAGTGGTAGAGATGATGATGGAGAGTAAGGATATGTGGTTGATGAAGAGAAAAGATGAAGAGATCAAATGGTGAAGGGGCTGGAATTTTCGGATGACTATGGAGTTTCTAGAGAGAAGGGATAGCAAAGAAGAAGATGAAGTGGTAGAGAGAGAAGTAGCTAGGTTAAAGTGAGTGAGATATTTTTGTGAGATAGGTTAAAGTGATGGAGGAAAATTTCCCCCCCTTTTCCCTAGTGAGAGCCGCGGCAATGGAGAGAGAGAAGAGGGAAATTGACAAGCTTCTCAAGCAAGCTAAGGGTAGTCATGTCATTTTTTAGGTCAAAGCTTCTAGAAACTTGATTAAATAGCAATATATTTGAATTAAAGTGGATTTGTTATGACATAAAGTAAATTACATTGGGATAAGGTGATAGGATTTTTATTACAAGCTATTATCCATTGGATAATAGTTACAATCGACAGAAGTCAGTATTAATTAATCTGACAGATAAATTTTACGCAGTGTTTCATTATTTTATCTGTTAGAATTTTCTCGTAAAATGTGAAACCTCGTGAACTGTGTCCAGCCTCGGGTTTAGTAAGATCCTCCGTCGACATTTCCATAGTTCAAGGTTCTCGGAGAAAATATCTTGTTTCTCTGGCTCTGCTTAATGCATACGTAAAACGAGGAATATGTTAAAATATTCTGCATTTCCGAAAAATTCCCAGAAAATTTTTAAAAATTACAAATATTATAAAACGACTATTCGTCCTATAATTTTCCAGTTTTTGGAACGTTACAGTTATTTTTTCGACTCTGTCCAATGTGCACGCAAAACGAAAAATATATTAAAATATTTCACGTTCTCAGAAAAATCCAGAAAAATTCTAGAAAATCATAAATATTATAAAATGAATATCAATAGCAGAATAAATAAATTTTGGGGTGTTACAAAGGGTCATTTACCCAGGGCTCCTAATCTAATTAAAGACCAAGTACAACCGTAGTTTTGCCCTCTTCTTTTTTTTTCTTTTTTTTTTTCAAGTTGTTAGAAACCTGATGAAAGGTGAATGTATACTCACTTGAGATTGGGATGGAGGTAGTCTGCTCTTTCAGCTTTGTGCCAAAGCATTGTTGACTAGTATTAGACTTATTCAAGACTAGCGCAACGTAGGGCTCCCAAAAGGGACAAGTGGCCATAATGCGACAAGCTGCCTCACATGTGGGATACAATCTACCTACTTTGTTTTTCGATTAAGAAGGCTGGATCTGGATGCTTGCATTTCCCCATTCACGTTTTGTGTTACCAAAGCCAAACCCAAGATGAATACATACTTTTTTTTTCTTTTTTTTTTTGGAAAAAGAAGAAGAAGAAGAAGAAGAAGAAGAAGAAGAAGAAGAAGAAGAAGAAGAAGAAGAAGAAGAAGAAGAAGAAGAAGAAGAAGAAGAAGAAAATATGTACATGTTGTTATGGATGTGGCTCACATCTGCCTCTAGTTTCTCGTCTAGAAATGGCTTAAACGCCTTCTATGAGTTAAAGATAAGCTTCCCATCCAATTTTCTTATAAATTGGTAAACAGGGTCTTTTAGAGTCAAACTCTCAAGACTGTATTGCTTTTGTTCCTCCTTGAAGAGATTCTACAAGTTAAGAAGTTCACGATGTACAAAACCACAAGAACGCGAATCAAGAGTCAATAAGATATCATCTATGTTAACCATGGCAAGCATTACCCAAGAGGGGGGTGAATTGGGTGATTACAAATTTCAAAATAACTTTGAGAAATTATTCATTTTGATACTTTCAATCAACACTTGCAGCGGAATAAGCTTGACAAAGGTATAACTATTATAGATTGAATACTTTACTCAAAAATAAACAAGCCAAGATATAAAGTATTCAAGCAAAGCTAAATATCAAATTCAACTCAAGCATATATAATTAAGGCACAAATGTAAAAGGATAGAGTTGAGAAGATCAAACACAAGATTGATCCTGGTTCAGCCACCAATCCACTTGCGGCCTACGTCCAGTCCTCAAGCAATCACTCGAGATTTTCCATTATATCTTCAAGCTTCAACGGGTGCTTAAAAACCATTACACAATAGAGCACTCACCACACCTTGGGATACCTCACCCTTTGTGCTTGAGCCTCAAAACAGGGATACCTCACTCTTTTCACTAGAGGGATACCTCACCCCCTTTACAACCTTTGAAGGATATCTCACATTCTTTACAATAAGGGATACCTCACCCTTTTTCAGTAGAGGGATACCTCACCCCCTTTATAAAATAAGCAAAGTGTTTGAATGATAGAAACTCTCTCAAAGAGTAGATAATACAAATTGAAGCTCTATAGGCATTAAGGATTCACACTTTGAAGCTCAAAACAGAGTTTTGGAGAAAGAGATGATGAAATACGAAATTAAGGCTCAAGAATAATTTTCAGATTGTTCTCCTAGTTTCTCTAACCCTTCATTAATGCCCAACAACTTATATTTATAGATGAAAGTAATTAAGAGCCGTTGGGGGTAGTTACAAAACATTAAATGCTCTGTAATAAAGCCGTTGTTCATGTTTTCTGATTTTCCAGCTAACCGGTTAGGAAGTATTCCTAATCGGTTAGGTCTTCATTTCAATTCCTAAGATTGCTTCTATTTTAACCACTAACCGGTTAGGCAACAATCCTAATCGGTTAGGCCTCACCAGCGGTCTTCATACGAGACATTCTAACCGGTTGGCATAATGCCCTAACCGGTTAGGTTGTATAATTTTTAGCTACTGGAAATATATATAACCGGTTAATTAAATGTTCTAATCGATTAGGCTTTAAAACAACAGTTTCACATTTTCACTTAAAACTCTGCTAACCGATTACTTATTTCATCTAATCGGTTAGGTCTTTAAAAGAAAAACAGAGAAAAACTTATGTTTTATGCAACCAAGGTTTTCCAAATTAATTTCATTCTTTTTAAAACCATTATGCTTAAATCAAAATGCATTTTCATATGTGTAAAACATGATTTTGTAATCCAATGATGTAAACCTATAATTTGAGCTTAGTGTGAATCCCAAAATACCTTTACACAAGATCTAAGTCCTATAAGCTATTCTTGAAGATCCTTGGGACTTGATCTTTTGTCATCATCAATTCTTGATGTAATCCAAGCTTCCAAAAATTCCTTCTCTTTAAATCTTGCAAAAGCTTGGAACATCTTATCATTCTCATTCTTCTTGAGTTGAGCATTATTGTAATCTTTTGCTTTCTTGTTGCAATACTCACTCTTGGTACTTGGACTATTCTACAAAGTATTGCTCACTTAAAACACAGTTAATCCAAACTCATAATTCAATATCTTCATATGCATGATTCATAATTGTATAACTCTGGTTAGTATAACATGCATATAAGACTTTCATAGACACATCCAAATAAGACATTTATCAATTACTAATAGATATGCTCTATATAGAATGCAACAAAGAACACCTTGCACATTTTCATTTAAATAGAGTCAAATCAAATATTAATTCATTATAACTCATGTAAAGCATTATTGGATATGTTATATGAAGAATGCTACACATATCTCATTGCATGATTATTATATGAGATATAACAAGATAGAGTATGTAACATCCCAAAAAATTTATAATTTCAGGATAAATAATCATTTTACAATACTTGGAAATTTTAGGAATTTTTCTGGAATTTTATGAGAACACGGAATATTTTAATATTATTTCTCATTTTGTGTGTGCATTGAGTCGAGCCGGGAAAATGAAATATTTTTCCCGATAACCTTGAACTATGGAAACGTCGACGGGGGATCTTACTAAACCTGAGACTGGACACAGTTTACAAGGTTTCATATTTTTCAAAGAATTTTAACAGATAAAAATTATAATCGTTGTATCAATTTTATCTATCAGATAAATTAATACTGACTTCGGTCAACTATAACTATTGTCTAATAAATAATAATATGTAATAAAAATCTTATCACACTGTTCAAAATTTACCTTGTATCATGTCCCTTTAGCTTTATTTTCAAAATAAAAGTTAAATTAATTCAAAAAAACCTATTTGGGGAAACTTCTAGGAAGCTTCCTCCCATTTTATTTTTCTCTCTCTTCCCTCTCCTTTCTATTCACGGCAGAGACCACGTTGGAAGCCAAATTATCACTTTCATCTTCCTAATATTTCCTCTCTTCTCATTCTCCTCCTTCTCTTCTCTTTCGTCTTCTTCTTCTCTTCTTTTTCTTCTTTTTCCTTCTCCTCCACCGTCCACCCTTTCCACTCACCATTTTCATTCCTTGCTTCACCACTTCCATACCTAGCTTCTTCCATCATTCCAAGAGCATTTCCTGGTGGCCATCCTTGGTTCTTCTTCTTCTTCTTCCTCCATTTTTCACCATTGAAGCTAAAGCTTGGAGCTTTTGAGGTAAAGTCTTCAACTTTCTTCTATCTTCTTCCCATTTTCATTTTATTGGTCACCTATGTGGCCAAGGAGTCATTTTCTATGTTTGGAGTGAACACATTGGGGATTTCTCACCCTAGGGTTTTTCTTGAAGGGGAAAATGAAAATCAAGAGCAAAAAGGGGAAAGCATTCTTGTGATTGCCTTCATTTAGGTAAGAGGGAGATGATCCTCTTCAACCAATCTTGGTAGTAAGGAAATGTCTTATATATTGTGTTGATGAGGGAATCCATGTTGGATTTCTCTCTTTGTGGTATGTTGTGTTACTTCCATGATGTTGTTGTTTGATTTGTATGGATGTATGGATGTACATTGTGTGACTTGATGATCATGAACTCATATGTTGCTATTTTGTAATTATATGTCATGTATCTCATTTTTGGAATGGTTGAAAATTGATGAGGGATTTTGGATAATGAATGGGTCAGGGCTCTACAGAAAAGAATTCTGCAGAACCCCTGTTAATGCACTAGTGCCTAGGCGTTGTGCATAGAGCGCCTAGGCGCTCTGTGCCCAGGAAGTTTTCCCTGTGACGCGGCCCAGTGAGCGCTCAAGCACTTCGTGGTCAGCATCTAGGCGCTACACCAGCGCCCAGGCGCTACACCAGTGCCCAGGCGCTACACCAGTGCCCAGGCGCTACACCAGCGCCCAGGCGCTACAGATATAGCGCCCAGGCGCTACAGATATAGCGCCCAGGCGCTACAGATATAGCGCCCAGGCGCCCAGAGCAGAACCAGTAAATAACTGTGAGATGAAGCTATGTGATTGGAGATGTGAATGTTGATGTGGGAATTTGAGATGGAGAGTTTTAAGGGTTGTTTAACTTAATTTGAAGCCACGGTTTTAGATTGAAACTACGAGGAAGTTGAATGAACTTAGTGAATTAAAATTTAAGTGAAGGATATCAAGAAATCAATGCATAACATAGGAGAAATTGAGGTTAGCAGCGGACTTTGGGAAGCCACGATTTTGATCATGAATTTTAGGAAGTTGGATTGACTTAGTGTAAAATGAGAGTTAAGTGATTTTGAACATAGAGGAAGAACGAGAGGGTTGTGAGACTTGTAAAACCTGCGAGTAAATTCTAAGTGAGAATAAATGATTAGGGTAAGGAACTTGATCAACCTAAAGGAATGAGGCTTGAATAAGGACTTTAAGAGAAGTTTCTCTAGAAAATGAATTTATAAGGGATGATAACTTGAGTAGAACTTTATAATAATCTCATAAAACTTATTAATGGTTGAATTGGCCTAATTGTTGCACATTATGGAAAACTGTGAGTTCCTATGTGGGACCAAGTTCTTGATGAAAATATGATATGATAATATTGAGAATGAATATATATATATGCCATTGTTGTACTGTATAAGATGAATGCATCATTGATGAGCATACATGATTGGACATTGAGTCGTCATGCATATATAATTTGATAAAGACCATATACTGTTGTGGTATTGTGTATGATGAAGGCATCATTGACAAACGTACATGACTGGACATTGTGTCATCATGTGTATGTATTGTACATGATGATTGAATTATTGATAAACATACATGACTGGATATTGCGTCGTCATGCGTATGTATACCTAAGAGAAGAATAACACCTATGTGCGGGTGCGAATAGACTAAGTGTAGGTGCCATATGTTATTGGCCCTGGGGGCGTCGGGGTGTGGGTGCCTCACATGGACAGTTATGAGCTCCTCTGTGCTGTGGGGTAGACCGATGCAAACACACCGACGATCCGGACCGAGACGTTGTCCTATGTCGCGATCAACTGTTGAGGTGCCATGTATAAGCCATTGATGCGCAAATGTTTTTATGAGATGAAGCACACTATTTTTAAGGCTAACAAGATACTGGCATTACTCCTTGATCATTCACTCTGAAAAGGTTAATGTTTAGCTCCATGGAGTAGGATTGGGTACCATAATGCATTGTGCATCGTTCATTGTCAGTTTCATAAATCATTGAACATGAGCACTTAAAACTGGGAAAAATACCAATTGCTATTACCATAATAATCATGTGATTGCTTGAACCGTTGACGGCGTTAGTGATAACTATTATTGCTATTTATTATTGATCTATTTTTACTATTGATTTTAATTATTATTGTGATATTATTTGGGCGTCCTGCGCCGTCTTATTTTCTTGCTGCCATATTGGTATTGAAGGATGGGTATCTCACCTCTTTCTTGTAATTTCTGGGTGTTTCTATTTTATATATATATATATATATATATATATATATATATATATATATATATATATATATATATATATATATTTGATAAAAGATCGTGAAGAAGATGATGAGGAACCACACCTTGCCGATGGGGTTGGGAACCTAGACAACATTTCTTGGATTTTCGTTGGAGTGCAACTGCGTGGAGGCTTTGATGCATGTTGTGTCAACTAGGACGCTGAGTGTCATATGCATGGGGTTGCGGCCTCGTTTGCTGGTAGTACCCATCCCTGGGTTACTGCTTCTCCCCTTTAGAGTTTTTATTCCCACTGTATTTTACTTGACTCTGTATTTATTATATCCTATGTTATCAGTGATTCGTGTAAGTTAACTATGAAATATATATATGGAATGTGATTTCATTTCAATGGTTCTATTAAGGGTTGAATACAATTATATTTTATTCATGGCTCGTATTTTCTACTTATGCATAAATGTGAAAAATAAACTCGTAAATATTGAAACTACGGTTTATCATGACTGTGACACACCTGGATTTAGTAACTGTGGTGTAATGACGATTGCGCTGCAGTTAGTATATTTAGGTGCGTTACACTTGGGTGGTATCAGAGCAGTTCCTCCTGTTGAGCCGGGGTATGGACTTGCTATGTTTAGGCATATTAGAATTTGGTCTGTTGTGCACTTCCTTGTCTCTTGATTGAGATGATGGGAAAGGAATGCATGGCTTGCCATAGGTTGAATGTTGATGGCTACTGTTATACAGTTGCATGATATTGAGGACTGGCCTACTCAATATGTAATGTTCTGTGTGTACAGGAAACTATGACTTCACCTAGGCGTACTATGTTAGGAAAATAGGAATTCTTTTGTGAGGAGATCAAAGGGCTTTGGAAAATCGATCTTCTGGAGAAAGAAATAGTTGGTGTAAACTAGATTCGAGAAGCAGTTTGGAAGTTGACGGCTTGCGAGGGATTACGTGGCAGAAGCAGAATGGAGAAGTTCGAGCTAGAAAATGTTAGGGATTGAACTGTCTTGCTTGAATTGTGTGAAATGTGTGACTCTCTGTATTTGATTTTCATAGGGAGATAACGTTATTTGAAATAATTATGTTTGTTTTGTTGTGTTATGTTTGTTTGTCCTCGAAGAGAGTCAATGGCTCATGGCAGACGTACGCATGTGAGCGCAGGACACAACAATAGGGGTGTGGCTGCGACTGCAGAAGAAAGGCAAATGATAGCTGAGATGACAATTCACAAGGATCAGAGGGCCACGCAACAACGAGAATTGGAAGTTGAGGTTCAGAATCTGTTGGAGGAAAGTCAGCTTTGGGGCAACCTTGGACTACCTAGATTCCAAAAGAGGAATAATAAAAAAGTTAACCAGTTTAAGCGGAAACTATACGCACGGGTATCAGGGAAACAACAACAACAACCAACTCTTGGACAAAGTGCTAGTGGTAGTAGATCCAATCAGATCCCAACATCTCTACCGAAATGTATGAAATGCAGAAAGAACCACTTAACAAAGGAATGTAAGACTACGAGGATGTTCTGTCGCAAATGCAGAAGGGAGCACCTAACGAGAGATTGCGCAATTGCAGGAGTCATCTGTTTTAAATGTGGAAGGTCTGGACACGTTTTCGGCAACTGCGATCAAGCAAAGGTAAATTCTTTAATCAATGCTGCAAGCGCTGAGAAACCAAAAGCAGAAGCCAGAACTTATACCTTGGGTGGTGTCGAAACCTCGACATTTGGAGATTTAAACAAGGGAAGTTACGCCTCAAATGACGATATGTAATCGTCTTTGTATAATGCAGGGGTAACCCTTCCTTTTACAATTTGTAACTGTATGGATCATTTGGATTCATCTGTATCCTTCTTATCTTAAACTTAAGTTATTTCCATTTCTGTTACTAAGACTTATCGTGGACACCTAAGTTGTGTAATCTATCCTATTTCTACTAAAGATCGAGTCTTTTGTTGACCTATCTCACTTACCTCAAATCATATCTGTTCGAGTTCATGATTTTAGAAATTGATCAGTCATTTTCGGGTTATTATCTTCCAAAGCGTTCCGACCAACACCTTAGTGATTTTTGAAACTAAGACTTTTGAATTCCTAACGGCCAACAAGTCTAAAGCTTCATAAGGGAAAGGAGCTGAGGACACATAGAGATGTATTCCATAGGGGACCAAGAGTAAGTGGAATGTAAATGCCACTCTTGTAGTCGGAGATTGAACTGTCTTGCTTGAATTGTGTGAACTGTGTGACTCTCTGTATTTGGTTTTCATAGGGAGATAACGTTATTTGAAATAATTATGTTTGTTTTGTTGTGTTATGTTTGTTTGTCCTCGAAGAGAGTCAATGGCTCGTGGCAGACGTACGCATGTGAGCGCAAGACACAACAATAGGGGTGTGGCTGCGACTGCAGAAGAAAGGCAAATGATAGCTGAGACGACAATTCACAAGGATCAGAGGGCCACGCAACAACGAGAATTGGAAGTTGAGGTTCAGAATCTGTTGGAGGAAAGTCGGCTTTGGGGCAACCTTGGACTGCCTAGATTGCAAAAGAGGAATAATAGAAAAGTTAACCAGTTTAAGCGGAAACTATACGCACGGGTATCAGGGAAACAACAACAACAACCAACTCCTGGACAAAGTGCTAGTGGTAGTAGATCCAATCAGATCCCAACATCTCTACCGAAATGTATGAAATGCAGAAAGAACCACTTAACAAAGGAATGTAAGACTACGAGGATGTTCTGTCGCAAATGCAGAAGGGAGCACCTAACGAGAGATTGCGCAATTGCAGTTGTCATCTGTTTTAAATGTGGAAGGTCTGGACACGTTTCCGACAACTGCGATCAAGCAAAGGCAAATTCTTCAATCAATGCTGCAAGCGCTGAGAAACCACAAGCAGAAGCCAGAACTTATACCTTGGGTGGTGTCGAAACCTCGACATTTGGAAATTTAAACAAGGGAACTTACGCCTCAAATGACGATCATGTAATCGTGCTGTATAATTCTGGGGGTAACCCTTCCTTTTACAATTTGTAACTGTATGGATCATTTGGATTCATCTGTATCCTTTTTATCTTCAACTTAAGTTATTTCCATTTCTGTTACTAAGACTTATCGTGGACACCTAAGTTGTGTAATCTATCCTATTTCTACTAAAGATCGAGTCTTTTGTTGACCTATCTCACTTACCTCAAATCATATCTGTTCGAGTTCATGATTTTAGAAATTGATCAGTCATTTTCGGGTTATTATCTTCCAAAGCATTCCGACCAACACCTTAGTGATTTTTGAAACTAAGACTTTTGAATTCCTAACGGCCAACAAGTCTAAAGCTTCATAAGGGAAAGGAGCTGAGGACACATGGAGATGTATTCCATAGAGGACCAAGAGTAAGTGGAATGTAAATGCCACTCTTGTAGTCAGAGATTGAACTGTCTTGCTTGAATTGTGTGAACTGTGTGACTCTCTGTATTTGGTTTTCATAGGGAGATAACGTTATTTGAGATAATTATGTTTGTTTTGTTGTGTTATGTTTGTTTGTCCTCGAAGAGAGTCAATGGCTCGTGGCAGACGTACGCATGTGAGCGCAGGACACAACAATAGGGGTGTGGCTGCGATTGCAGAAGAAAGGCAAATGATAGCTGAGATGACAATTCGCCAGGATCAGAGGGCCACGCAACAACGAGAATTGGAAGTTGAGGTTCAGAATCTGTTGGAGGAAAGTCGGCTTTGGGGCAACCTTGGACTGCCTAGATTGCAAAAGAGGAATAATAGAAAAGTTAACCAGTTTAAGCGGAAACTATACGCACGGGTATCAGGGAAACAACAACAACAACCAACTCTTGGACAAAGTGCTAGTGGTAGTAGATCCAATCAGATCCCAACATCACTACCGAAATGTATGAAATGCTGAAAGAACCACTTAACAAAGGAATGTAAGACTACGAGGATGTTCTGTCGCAAATGCAGAAGGGAGCACCTAACGAGAGATTGCGCAATTGCAGGAGTCATCTGTTTTAAATGTGGAAGGTCTGGACACGTTTCCGACAACTGCGATCAAGCAAAGGCAAATTCTTCAATCAATGCTGCAAGCGCTGAGAAACCACAAGCAGAAGCCAGAACTTATACCTTGGGTGGTGTCGAAACCTCGACATTTGGAGATTTAAACAAGGGAACTTACGCCTCAAATGACGATCCTGTAATCGTGCTGTATAATTCTGGGGGTAACCCTTCCTTTTACAATTTGTAACTGTATGGATCATTTGGATTCATCTGTATCCTTCTTATCTTCAACTTAAGTTATTTCCATTTCTGTTACTAAGACTTATCGTGGACACCTAAGTTGTGTAATCTATCCTATTTCTACTAAAGATCGAGTTTTTTGTTGACCTATCTCACTTACCTCAAATCATATCTGTTCGAGTTCATGATTTTAGAAATTGATCAGTCATTTTTGGGTTATTATCTTCTAAAGCGTTCTGTTTAACACCTTCGTGATTTTTGAATCTAAGACTTTTGAATTCCTAACGGCCAACAAGTCTAAAGCTTCATAAGGGAAAGGAGTTGAGGACACATGGAGATGTATTCCATAGGGGACCAAGAGTAAGTGGAATGTAAATGCCACTCTTGTAGTCGGAGAATTTCGCATGTTGAGCTACGATGCTGTCAGTTAAGGAGAAGGAATGGAACTTCTCGGTGATACAAGGACCATCGCCAGTTAAACAAGATTATGATCAGGGGTGAGTATTCTCAGAGGAAGGTAAATGATTTGATGGATCAGCGAGAAGGAAATCGTTGTTCTCTCCAAGAATCGACATACGTCCTGGTCATCGATGGATTCGTGGGAATTGGGAATGTTCACAAAATGAATTTTCAAGCGTGTTTTTCGACATTATGGGTATTCCGTGATGTCAATCGGAGTGACAAACACTCCTATTATATTCATGAACAACATGAATTGTATTTTCTATCCTTACCTAGAACAGAATTGTCGTTGTCATTAATGATGACATTCTGATCTAATCTCGAAGGTATGGGGGGATACGTCGGACATCTCAGTATAGTTTTCTTGATTTGAAAGGAGAGAAAGTAATTGCCAAGGTAACAGAGTACGAATTCCCATTTGAGGAGATATTCAGATGCTCACTAGTTTTGATTTTACCTAACCTCGAGAAATCGTTTGAAATACCTAGTGATACTTCACATCAAGGTTTGGGATGTGCGCTCATGCAAGGCTGGGAAGTTGTGGCTTGCACATCAAGGTAGTTGAGGGTGCGTGAGGAGAGTTACCTGATCCATGACTTGTAATTGACCACTGTTGTATCCGCTCTGAGAATATAGAGACACTTTCTATATGGAGCAAAATTCAATGCCTTTAGTTGTCACAAGAACCTGAAGTTTTTATTCGATGAAAAGGAACCAAACACGAGGCAGAAAAGGTGACTAAAGATTTTAAGGGAACATGATCTCTAATTTTAGAGTCATCTTGGAAAAGAAAACGCCATGGCAGACGCTTTGAATTGGAAACTGCCTAATACCTTCATTATGATGGTCGAGAAGAAGGAATTAGTAGAGTAATTCGAGGACAGGTGGCTGTCGTTGGAGATGACGTCGGATGAGCTATGTCTAGATATAAGTCGCTATTTTGAATGATCTGCTGGGAAGGATTCGAAGTAGAATAGTGACCAATTTCCACAAGACAAGAAAAAGCTATTAAGGCAAGGCATGGTGTCAGAATGTGAGGAAGAAACTTGACAGAATCTAAATGTTCATGAGTGAAGGTTGCATGCCAGATGAATCAGACTTAAGGGGTTTATTCCCAATGAAACTCACGAGAGTAAAACCGAGTTTACACACCGGAGCAAATCAAGGTATATCAAAAATCTAGAACAGAAGTAATGGTAGCAAGGGATGAAGAAAGGCGTTGCTAAATGTGTGTCACCTTATCTAAGTTGCCAGCAAACTCACTCTTGAATTCTATGGACTATCCTAAATTCTTTTTCGGATTGGTTCAGTATCCATAACTAATCTTTGCCATCCCTTCTTTTTAAATCTTCATGAAGCCTTCCGTGTGTCATGATCACGAAAGTATATCCTTGGACCCAGCCATGTCATCGAACGGGACACAATATAATTAAGAGAAGGTGTGATCTATGAAAAACTTCTTGCGAAAATCGAGAACAAGAGACCAAAGCAACACGGGGGCAGGGAGATCCCGTTAGTAAAGGTGATTAGAATTGACGCGACTAGAAGCACGAGGTGAAAGTAGGAGAACAAGGTGACAGAATTGCGTCCATATTTACCCTAAGGAATGAAAATTTCGAGGACGAAATTTCTAATTGAAGGGGAGAGTTGTAACATCCCGAAAAATTTATAATTTCAGGATAAATAATCATTTTATAATACTTGGAAATTTTAGGGATTTTTTTGGATTTTTCTGAGAATGTAGAATATTTTAATATTATTCTTCGTTTTGCGTGTGCACTGAGTCGAGCCGGGAAAATGAAATATTTTTCCCGATAACCTTGAACTATGGAAACGTCGACAGGGGATTTTACTAAACCCGAGACTGGACACAGTTTACAAGGTTTCACATTTTTCAAAGAATTTTAACAGATAAAAATTATAATCATTGTATCAATTTTATCTGTCAGATAAATTAATACTGACTTCGGTCAACTATAACTATTGTCTAATAAATAATAGCATATAATAAAAATCTTATCACACTGTTCAAAATTTACCTTGTATCATGTCCCTTTAGCTTTATTTTCAAAATAAAAGTTAAATTAATTCAAAAAAACCTATTTGGGGAAACTTCTAGGAAGCTTCCTCCCATTTTATTTTTCTCTCTCTTCCCTCTCCTTTCTATTCACGGCAGAGACCACGTTGGAAGCCAAATTATCACTTTCATCTTCCTAATATTTCCTCTCTTCTCATTCTCCTCCTTCTCTTCTCTTTCGTCTTCTTCTTCTTCTCTTCTTTTTCTTCTTTTTCCTTCTCCTCCACCGTCCACCCTCTCCACTCACCATTTTCATTCCTTGCTTCACCACTTCCATTCCTAGCTTCTTCCATCATTCCAAGAGCATTTCCTGGTGGCCATCCTTGGTTCTTCTTCTTCTTCTTCCTCCATTTTTCACCATTGAAGCTAAAGCTTGGAGCTTTTGAGGTAAAGTCTTCAACTTTCTTCTATCTTCTTCCCATTTTCATTTTATTGGTCACCTATGTGGCCAATGAGTCATTTTCTATGATTGGAGTGAACACATTGGGGATTTCTCACCCTAGGGTTTTTCTTGAAGGGGAAAACGAAAATCAAGAGCAAAAAGGGGAAAGCATTCTTGTGATTGCCTTCATTTAGGTAAGATGGAGATGATCCTCTTCAACCAATCTTGGTAGTAAGGAAATGTCTTATGTATTGTGTTGATGAGGGAATCCATGTTGGATTTCTCTTTTTGTGGTATGTTGTGTTACTTCCATGATGTTGTTGTTTGATTTGTATGGATGTATGGATGTACATTGTGTGACTTGATGATCATGAACTCATATGTTGCTATTTTGTAATTATATGTCATGTATCTCATTTTTGGAATGGTTGAAAATTGATGAGGGATTTTGGATAATGAATGGGCTGGGGCTGCAGAAAGAAATTGCGGGAACCCCTGTTAATGCACTAGCGCCCAGGCGCTGTGCATAGAGCGCCTAGGCGCTCTATGCCCAGGAAGTTTTCCCTGTGACGCGGCCCAGTGAGCGCTCAGGCGCTTCGTGGTCAGCGCCCAGGCGCTACACCAGCGCCCAGGCGCTACACCAGCGCCCAGGCGCTACAGATATGGTGCCTAGGCGCCCAGAGCAGAACCAGTAAATAGCTGTGAGATGAAGTTATGTGATTGGAGATGTGAATGTTGACGTGGGAATTTGAGATGGAGAGTTTTAAGGGTTGTTTAACTTAATTTGAAGCCACGGTTTTAGATTGAAACTACGAGGAAGTTGAATGAACTTAGTGAATTAAAATTTAAGTGGAGGATATCAAGAAATCAATGCATAACATGGGAGAAATTGAGGTTAGCAGTGGACTTTGGGAAGCCACGATTTTGATCATGAATTTTAGGAAGTTGGATTGACTTAGTGTAAAATGAGAGTTAAGTGATTTTGAACATAGAGGAAGAACGAGAGGGTTGTGAAACTTGTAAACCCTGCGAGTAAATTCTAAGTGAGAATAAATGATTAGGGTAAGGAACTTGATCAACCTAAAGGAATGAGGCTTGAATAAGGACTTTAAGAGAAGTTTCTCTAGAAAATGAATTTATAAGGGATGATAACTTGAGTAGAACTTTATAATAATCTCATAAAACTTATTAATGGTTGAATTGGCCTAATTGTGGCACATTATGGAAAACTGTGAGTTCCTATGTGGGACCAAGTTCTTGATGAAAATATGATATGATAATATTGAGAATGAATATATATATATGCCATTGTGGTACTGTATAAGATGAATGCATCATTGATGAGCATACATGATTGGACATTGAGTCGTCATGCATATATAATTTGATAAAGACCATATACTGTTGTGGTATTGTGTATGATGAAGGCATCATTGACAAACGTACATGACTGGACATTGTGTCGTCATGCATATGTATTGTACATGATGATTGAATTATTGATAAACATACATGACTGGACATTGCGTCGTCATGCGTATGTATACCTAAGAGTAGAATAACACCTATGTGCGGGTGCGAATAGACTAAGCGTAGGTGCCATATATTGTTGGCCTGGGCGCGTCAGGGTGCGGGTGCCTCACATGGACAGTTATGAGCTCCTCTGTGCTGTGGGGTAGACCGATGCAAACACACCGATGATCCGGACCGAGACGCTGTCCTATGTCGCGATCAACTGTTGAGGTGCCATGTATAAGCCACTGATACGCAAATGTTTTTATGAGATGAAGCATACTATTTTTAAGGCTAATGAGATACTGGCATTACTCCTTGATCATTCACTCTGAAAAGGTTAATGTTTAGCTCCATGGAGTAGGATTGGGTACCATAATGCATTGTGCATCGTTCATTGTCAGTGTCATAAATCATTGAGTATGAGCACTTAAAATTGGGAAAAATACCAATTGCTATTACCATAATAATCATGTGATTGCTTGAACCGTTGACGACGTTAGTGATAACTATTATTGCTATTTATTATTGATCTATTTTTACTATTGATTTTAATTATTATTGTGATATTATTTGGGCGTCCTGTGCCATTTTATTTTCTTGCTGCCATATTGGTATTGAAGGATGGGTATCTCACCTCTTTCTTGTAATTTCTGGTGTTTCTATTATATATATATATATATATATATATATATATATATATATATATATATATTTGATAAAAGATCGTGAAGAAGATGATGAGGAACCACACCTTGCCGATGGGGTTGGGAACCTAGACAACATTTCTTGGATTTTCGTTGGAGTGCAACTGCGTGGAGGCTTTGATGCATGTTGTGTCAACTAGGACGCTGAGTGTCATATGCATGGGGTTGCGGCCTCGTTTGCTAGTAGTACCCATCCCTGGGTTACTGCTTCTCCCCTTTAGAGTTTTTTATTCCCGCTGTATTTTACTTGACTCTGTATTTATTATATCCTATGTTATCAGTGATTCGTGTAAGTTAACTATGAAATATATATATGGAATGTGATTTCATTTCAATGGTTCTATTAAGGGTTGAATACAATTATATTTCATTCATGGCTCGTATTTTCTACTTATGTATAAATGTGAAAAATAAACTCGTAAATATTGAAACTACGGTTTATCATGACTGTGACACACCTGGATTTAGTAACTGTGGTGTAATGACGATTGCGCTGCAGTTGGTATATTTAGGTGCGTTACAGAGTACATGATCATGCATGGTCCAATATAATCTATTAAGAACATTTATGTAGCATAAGCATTATTCTTTTTGTTTTGTATTTGTCATCATTAAAACTTAACATATTAAACCATTGGGGCAAACTTAGTTCCATAATCTCCCCTTTTTTGATGATGACAAATCACCAAAGAAAAATATGTTGAGAAATATAGAAGAATAGATATTCGTGTAAGCATATCAAATAATAAATATAAGAACATATTTTTCTTTCTAATTCTCACTCCCCCTATTTGACATCAACAAAAAGGCGTAGGAAGAAAAGATAATATTGTCTCTCCCATTTAGATAAAACTTATGCTGCCAAAAAGAGTAGGATCATCAAAACCAAAACATAACTATCTCTCCTTATTTGATTCTACATATGATTCAAGAAGAGATATGAAACAAGCATACTTTCAAGATATAAAAAATTATTCATGCAATGCTTGTCACATTTTGGTACATCAACATTTAGTATATGATAGCAATAGGCTTAAGCAATTATGTGTAGCATATAATATCTTGCATACCACATGATAAATAAGTACCACTTGATATCACTTGTTAGGAGTTACAAAATATTCGTGTAAGATCATGGAATTGAGGTTTTCAAATGAAAGATCATACAACTTGTCACATATCAAACATGTCTCAATGAAAGAATAAAAAGATATGAAGTTTAAGAATGTTTACCTTCTTTCATTGATGGAGGAAATGAGAATTAAAAATGATCTTTGTTGACATATTGATAGCATTAAAAAATAAAACACTTCATGTCAAACAAGGATGTAAGCCAAGAGATATAAGCAACAATTTATGAACTAGGCTCCCCCTCAAAATATGTATATTACCATAAGTAAAACAAGACAAAGATACATATTCTTAATCCATTAATCAAAAACCATTTTTAAGACTTCTCCCCCTTTCAAAAAGAATTTTACAAGAACACATTATATTTTCAAAAGAATTTTAGAAGGGTAGAGAGATTTTATATTAAACCACATATTCCTTGAGAATGATCAAACCCAAGTTAAAAGAACATATGAAAGTACATCTATTCTCTTTCTTATTAAACAAGAGCCTTGAGAAAATAAAACACTTTAAAGAACAAGGCTTATCTTTTGAAGAATTAAGATGGGCTCTATGGAGCATTTCAAAAGATTTATTTAGAAACTTTCTTAAGCATTCTCTTAAGATTTAATAAGACTTTTCAAAGCAAATGAAGAGAATACTACATTTATAGCATAAATCGAATGATTTCTAAGTTTTCAAGACAATTAGGAGGTGAAAATACTTTCAAGTTCTTAAGACAAGTTCAAAAGATTCTCAAGGATATGGAACTTGAAAAGCTTCTTTCAAATATGATAAGAGATTTTGCTTTTTTTAAAAAAAAAACTTGTTAGTCAAGCCATAAACTCTTTTCAAAACAAGAGCATGATTCTCTTAGGTGTTATACTACTAAGAAACCATAGATCAAGAGAATCATAGATATCAAACATTCACCATGATGAAATATGCTATAGGGATCAAAATATGTATAGAACTAATATCACCCACCTTATATGCAATGATAAAATTAGCAAGTTAATATCCAATTAGGCTCCTTGTCAATGCTAGGCATACTTCTTATGTAAGGAAAACATCTAATCATTCCAGATAAATTTATCAAAAAGTATCATACAATCTATAGCATATAAAATACCATAATAGCTTGGGGATAGAGATACTTATTGAGAGAGTAATGCTTCTTTAGAATGTTATTCATTTATTGGTTCTTTGAGTTTGAGCTTTCTTCCATTGCGTATTCTATTCCGTTGCACTTGAAGAAAGTCTCCTCATGTCCCTCTTCATTCAACTCTTCTCTTTATCCATGCTTGACATTTCAATATTTGATGGCTATATTTGAAGCACATAGAGACACTTGCAAAGCTAACTCTAAAAGTTCTCTAAAACATAGATTAACATCAAATATCATTTAAGTCTATTTACAAGCATAATTTAGGTTGATATATATAATGTAGAGCATGTACCACATTATCAACCATGCAAAGTTTAGCTCTAACAAGAATGCATAAAGCACATATGCACTTAAAAATATGATTTAAGCATTTTAAGGCATGATTCAAGTTTATCAAGAAACACATGTTCATAAGCATTTTAGGACAAACAATGATCATGTTAGGCATGTTATATCAAGTAAGTAGTTCTAGTGTGCACACATGCCAAGTTTCTTACATAGAGGTTCAAAGACAAGTTCAAGGCACAAGATGAATCACTTACTTCTTGTTTTCAAGATATGAACATATCAAGTAATTTCAAACAAGAAGACATATAACCTTTTACTTTCCAATCTCCAAGTAAGTATATAAGACAATTAAGCATCAAAGAGAAAGGATTAGAACTACTTATGAGTGTGTGAATTTCCCCATTTGAACAAAGAGAATTGATCACAAGCTCAAGCACAAAGATATTACTATAACATGTCATTCCAAGCAAAATGTGTGCATATCTAGCATATTAGCATATGTAAAGACACTTTTAAGACATACTGCTAGAAGAGCACAACTTAAGGCATGTTAAGGCATAAAAACAACACTCTACTTATCCAAATATAACATGATATTTAACTTAAAACATAAATAAGGATAAGAGATTGAAATTTTAAAAGGTGCTTCAATAACCGGTTAGGATGTAGGTATAATCGATTTTGAGCATGGGTCAAGAAAGGTCAAGCCTCTGTTTGAAGAGAATAATCGGTTAGGAGTTATTTATAATAGAGGAATTTCTTCTGGTTTATGTGAATAACCGATTACTAGTTTTCTCTAATCGGTTAGGCTTTTTATTGAAACCAATACATATGCTTCTGTTTTAGTGTATAATCGATTAGAGCAAGTCTCTAATCAGTTAAGCCTTTCTTGAAACAAATACTAATGCTTCTATTTTCATGTATAACCGATTACCAAATTAGCCTAATCGGTTAGGCTCTTTTTAAAACATAACGAAGGAATGCCTCTGTTTGATAAACTAATTAGTTATCTTGTTTCCTTAATCGATTAGCCATTTTAGAAAATAAAGAGGCAATGCCTCTGTTATAAGGAAATAATCGATTAGGGGGATGTGATAATTGATTATTGATTTAGAAAAAGCACAACCTTTGTTTGATTTGAATAACCAATAATTGATACATGATTCAACAAGACATTATGCAGCAAAGAAATTTAACCAAATTAAATGCATTCATGACAATCAAACCAACTAGGAGCATAAGGAAATGATCACTAAATCCCAATTCTTAAAGGCATTTTAAATCAATCAAGGATCATATTAGAAAGGGATAAAAACAAGATAAAACACATTCATTTTAAGACATGATTGCTCAAGGCTTTTAAGAACAAATATATCATTATCAAACATGTCATTTCAAATAGGAAGCATACTTATCTAGCATGTAGAGATATTTTCAAGATATAAGACTAGAAAAGTATAACACAAGTCTTCACTTATCCAAAGATTGCAAGACCAAGCTTCATGGAGAGAAGGAAGAGAGCTTGGAACTATTTCCAGTCTTTGTACTTGGAGCAGCCACTTTTAAGATGCCAAAGTCAGTTCTTGGCCTTTAAGTACACCTTGGCCTTGGTAGTCAAGGAAACTCTTTTCCTTACCCATTGCTTCTCTTTTGGAGTCTTGAACTTTACAAGTTCTACATTTTGTACATGAGAAGCTTTGGTTGAAGCCATCTTCCTTCTTTGACCAAAACTTCTACCATTGGGCTTTAGAAGCATTCTCCTTAATGATTCTTCTTTCCTTTGACCAATTAGTCCATCCTTTTGAGAAATTTTCTGCATAATTGAAACACTAGGAGAACTTTTTGGTACCCACTTCATCTTGGGTCCTTGAATGTTAGTACTAGAGCCTCTAAGATCTTTAGGAATCCACATTATGTTATTTCTCATATAAGGATTTCTTCTATAATTACACAAATGAGAAATATGTCCTAAATGACTACAAAAATTATAAACAATTGAATTCAATGATGACTTGGTCCTTTGAAAATCATCTTTGGAAAACTCAAGCCTTTTGTTATTTTTACTTTCTAAACTATTTTTGTCATAAGCCTTGCTTGAATTTTCATGTGGAATAACATTAATTTTATTCTCATTAAAAAGCATAGAATGTAAGCAATTAGAATCATTAGATTTGAAAAATTAGAAAGATAAGTCCTTAACTTGATTTTCTAAATCAATGCACTTTTCACAAGAAGTTGAGGTTTCACATTTCAAAGACATTTCCTCATCAAGAAAAGCATATTCATTTTTCAAAGTTTCGATTTCATTTTCAATGGAGGAAATGTTTTCCAAACAAAATAAGTTTTTATTTTCTAAATTCAACAAATCATCATACAATTCATCATATGCACATTGTAGCTCATCATAGGAAGGACTATAATCTAATTTAGCATTATTTACCTCAAAGTCCTTTTTAATCATATAGGAAGCAATCTTAATTTCCAGCATACTTGGCTCTTTAATAGAATCACCATCTTCCTCATTATTATCCATCATGGATTCAAGAGCATCTTCTTGAGGATATTTTTCATGACAAGCTTTCTTTAATGACTTTTGCTCTTCTTGTATTCTATAAATGACTTTATGCACAAAATCATTGTTAGCAAGATAAATAACATCAAGAGCATCCCATATATCTTTAGCACTAGAGCAACTCTTAATTTTAGCATAAGAATCATCATTCAAACTACTTCTCATGATTTGCATTGCTCTAATGTTCAAGGAAAAACATTTCTTGTCATAATCATTCCAAGTTTGTTTTGATTTGCAAGTAAATCCATCAAGTACAATATCCCATAAATCAAGATCAATAGATTGCATATAAATTTCCATTCTAGCTTTCTAATAAACAAAATTCACACCATCAAAGAATGGTGGTTTATCAATTTCAAAATCATTCATTTTGAAAAGCTTTTAATGGTTGCCAACAAATAAGGATCTTTAACTCCAAGCGATTAAGCTTTTACCAGAGCACGAAGCTTTGATGCCACTTGTTAACCATGGCAAGCATTACCCAAGAGGGGGTGAATTGAGTGATTACAAATTTCAAAATAACTGAGAAATTATTTATTTTGATACTTTCAATCAACACTTGTAGCGGAATAAGCTTGATAAAGGTATAACTATTATAGATTGAATACTTTACTCAAAAATAAACAAGCCAAGATATAAAGTATTCAAGCAAAGCTAAATATCAAATTCAACTCAAGCATATATAATTAAGGCACAAATGTAAAAAGATAAAGTTGAGAAGATTAAACACAAGATTTATTATGGTTCAGCCACCAATCCACTTGTGGCCTACGTCCAGTCCTCAAGCAATCACTCAAAATTTTTCACTATATCTTCAAGCTTCAACGAGTGCTTGAAAACCTTTACACAATAGAGCACTCACCACACCTTGGGATACGTCACCCTTTGTGCTTGAGCCTCAAAACAGGGATACCTCACCCTTTTCACTAGAGGGATACCTCACCCCTTTTACAATCTTTGAAGGATACCTCACCTTCTTTACAATAAGGGATACCTCACCCTTTTTTCAGTAGAGGGATACCTCACCCCCTTTATAAAATAAGCAAAGTGTTTGAATGATAGAAACTCTCTCAAAGAGTAGATAATACAAATTGAAGCTCTATGGGTATTAAGGATTCACACTTTGAAGCTCAAAACAAAGTTTTGGAGAAAGAAATGATGAAATACGAAATTAATGCGCAAGAATGATTTTCAGATTGTTCTCCTAGTTTCTCTAACCCTTCATTAATGCCCAAAAACTTATATTTATAGATGAAAGTAATTAAGAGCCATTGGGGGTAGTTACAAAACATTAAATGCTCTGTAATAGAGCCATTGTTCATGTTTTCTGATTTCCCAGCTAACCGGTTAGGAAGTATTCCTAATCGGTTAGGTCTTCATTTCAATTCCTAAGATTGCTTTTGTTTTAACCACTAGCCGGTTAGGCAACAATCCTAATCGGTTAGGCCTCACCAGAGGCCTTCATACGAGACATTCTAACCGGTTGGCATAATGCCCTAAGCGGTTAGGTTATATAATTTTTAGCTACTGGAAATATATATAACCGGTTAATTAAATGTTCTAATCGGTTAGGCTCTAAAACAACAGTTTCGCGTTTTCACTAAAAACTCTGCTAACTGATTACTTATTTCATCTAATCGGTTAGGTCCTTAAAAGAAAAACAGAGAAAAACTTATGTTTTATGCAACCAAGGTTTTCCAAAATAATTTCATTCTTTTTAAAACCATTATGCTTAAATCAAAATGCATTTTCATACGTGTAAAACATGATTTTGTAATCCAATGATGTAAACCTATAATTTGAGCTTAGTGTGAATCCCAAAATACCTTTACACAAGATCTAAGTCCTATAAGCTATTCTTGAAAATCCTTGGGACTTGATCTTTGTCATCATCAATTCTTGATGTAATCCAAACTTCCAAAAATTTCTTTTCTTTAAATCTTGCAAAAGCTTGGAACATCTTATTATTCTCATTCTTCTTGAGTTGAGCATTATTGTAATTTTTTGCTTTCTTGTTGCAATGCTCACTCTTGGTACTTGGACTATTCTACAAAGTATTGCTCACTTAAAACATAGTTTGTCCAAACTCATAATTCAATATCTTCATATGCATGATTCATAAATGTATAACTCTAGTTAGTATAACATGCATATAAGACTTTCATAAACACATCCAAATAAGACATTTATCAATTACTAATAGATATGCTCTATATAGCATGCAACAAAGAACACCTTGCACATTTTCATTTAAATAGAGTCAAATCAAATATTAATTCATTATAACTCATGTAAAGCATTATTGGATATGTTATATGAAGAATGCTACACATATCTCATTGCATGATTATTATATGAGATATAACAAGATAGGGTACATGATCATGCATGGTCCAATATAATCTGTTAAGAAAATTTATGTAGCATAAGCATTATTCTTTTTGTCTTGTATTTGTCATCATCAAAACTTAACATATTAAACCATTGGGGCAAACTTAGTTCCACAATCTAATGACTCCTTACTCAATCCATTCTTAATGAAGAAAATTTTATCTTCTCTGTTTACAGAAACCATCCCCAAAGAATGACATTGCTTGTTGCAATTCCATCGTGTACATTTGTGACAGACTTGTAATCTTTTTGCTATTCTCCTTTTAGAATATGAACTTCTACCAAGACCTGGCATGTATGAGTCAAATGAAATTGAAGACTCACCTGCTAGTCAGACCTTTGCTTCAATTATCTAGCGTACATCTTCCGACATACCCTTGTGCATTAACAATCTCAATCTTTCACATCTAGCTTTGTAAATTTTTGTTAGAGCTTTTTGAGTAAAAGAAGGAAAATGTTTTTTCAGGTTTGAGAGAATAATATTCATTTTAAAGGAGAAGGAATTAGTTATTTTAGGAAACTAAAAAAAACAAACTGACTTGAGAGTCACGGAGTATCGTCATCTGCCATTTAATCAGGAACACAAAGAACTACAAAACAAAATAAAGCCACAAAATTAGAGTAAATTTTTCTCATAACAAGGATTAGAAAGGGAAATGAATTCTACCTCAGCAACTTGATTTTCCAAAAATGGTTTAAGTCTTTGTCCATTGACCTTAAACACATTACCATTCCTAGGATTCTCAATGTCTATGGCCCCATAAGGATATACATGTTTGACAATAAAAGGGCCAGTCCACCTAGATCTTAATTTTTCAGGGAATAGGTGAAGAAGAGAATTATAAAGCAGAACTTTTTGACCAATTTCAAAAGATTTTCTCAAAATAGATTTGTCATGAAAAGCTTTTGTTCTTTCTTTATAAATTTTTGAGTTTTCATATGCATCATTTCTCAATTCCTCAAGTTCATTTATTTGCAATTTGCATAACCTGCAAGCATCATCAAGATTTAAATTGAAAGCATTAATGGCCCAAAATGCTTTATGCTCCAGTTCTACAGGTAAGTGACAAGGTTTTTCATAACCTAACCGATAGGGTTACATGCCTAAAGATGTTTTGAAAGTGGTACAGTAAGCCCAAAGTGCATCGTTTAGTCTTAAAGATCAATCTTTACGATTTGGGTTAACCATTTTTTCCAAAATTTGTTTAATTTTCCTATTTGCTAATTCTACTTGTCCACGTATCTGAGGGTGATAAGGGGTGGAAACTTTATGGGTAATACCATATTTCTTCATTAAAGATTCAAATGGTTTATTGCAAAAATGTGTTCCCCCATCACTGATGATAGCTCGAGGGATTCCAAATCGACTTAAGACATTTTCTTTTAAAAATTTGAGAACAGTTTTATGATCATTTTGTTTACATGGAATCGCCTCAATTCATTTTGAGACATAATCAACTGCAACCAAAATATACACAAATCTAAATAAGGATGCAAATGGACCTATGAAATCAATTCCCCAACAATAAAAAATTTCAATGACAAGGATAAGGTTCAGAGGCATCATATTTCTTTTAGAAATGGAACTTAATTTCTGACAATTTTCGCAACTTTTGTAAAAGGTATAGATGTCCTTAAATAAAGTGGGCTAATAAAATCCACCCTGCAAGATTTTCGCAGCTGTTTTCTTTGAAGAAAAATGACTTCCACATGCTTCTGAGTGACAAATTTAATGACACCATCTACCTCACTATCGGGTACACATCTCTGAAAGATTTGATTAGGACAATGTTTGAACAAATATGAGTCATCCCAATAAAAAATTTTCACCTCAGTCAAAAACTTTTTTCTATCTTGGTGTGACCATTGATGCGGCATCTTTCTTGTTACAAGAAAATTGACAATGTTAGCAAACCAAGGCATGGAATTGACAGAAAATAAAAACTCATCAAGAAAAGAATCATTGATAGGTGTGCTATCAAAAGGTGAGCCAGTTGTAAGTCTGGACAAATTATCTGCAACAACATTTTCGGCTCCTTTCTTATCTTTTATTGTGATGTTGAATTCTTAAAGCAACAAGATCCACCGTATCAACCTAGGTTTGACATCATGCTTAGACATTAAATATCTAACAACAACATGATCAGTGAAAACAATAGTAGAAGAACTAATTAAATGAGCTTGAAATTTGTCCAATGCAAAAATTACAGTAAGTAGTTCTTTTTCAGTAATGGTGTAATTCATTTGTGCACTATTTAAAGTTCTACTTGCGTAACAAATCACATGAGGCTTATCTTCCTTTCTTTGGCCTAAAATAGTGCCAACAACAAAATCACTTGCATCACATATTAATTCAAAAGGTAAAGACCAGTCAGGGGATTACATGATAGGAGCCGATGTTAGAAGACCAATTAATTTTTCAAAAGATGTTTGGCATTCTTGAGCCTAATCAAATGGTGCATCTTTTATCAGAAGATTGCATAATGGTCTAGATATGGCACTAAAGTCTTTAATGAATCTTCGATAGAATCCTGCATGTCCTAAAAAGGAACAAACTTCTCTGACTGTTTTTGGGGAAGGCAAATGAGCAATTATTCAACTTTGGCCTTATCAACTTCAATTCCTTCAGAAGATCTCATATGACCTAACACGATTCATGAAGTAACCATGTAATGACATTTTTCCCAATTTAAAACAAACTTTTTTCTTCATATCTTTTAAGAACTTTTCCAAATTATCAAAATAATTTTCAAAAGAATTTCCAAAAATTGTCAGATCATCCATGAAAACCTCTAAATAATGCTCAATCATGTCACTAAAAATACTTAGCATGGATCTTTGAAAACTTGGCAAAGTATTACAAAGACCGAAAGGCATTCTTCTATATGCAAAAGTACCAAAAGGGTACGTAAAAGTGGTCTTTTCTTGATTCTCTAATGCAATTGGTATTTGATTATACCCCGAATAACCATCAAGAAAACAATAGTAGGGATGTCCTGCCACTCTTTCTACAATTTGATCAAGAAATGGTAAAGGAAAATGATCTTTCCTAGTGGTTGTATTCAATTTTCTAAAATCAATACACATATGTCTACTGGATGAAACTCGCATAGGTATTAACTCACCTTTTTCATTTTCAACCACTGTTATTCCAAATTTCTTAGGCACAACTTGTGTAGGGCTTACCCACTGGCTATCGAAATTAGGGTAAATAATTCTAACATCAAGTAATATAAGAACTTCAGCCCTAACTACCTCTTTCATGTGTGGATTTAATCTTCTTTGAGGTTGTTGTGATGTTTTAGCATTATCCTCTAAATGTATTCTATGTGTACAAATTAATGTATTAATGCCTTTTATATCTGTTAATGTCCATCCAATTGCATTTTTATGCCTTTTAAGTACTTCTATCAACATACCTTCTTGTTCTTCAGTACGGATTAATGAAATTACTATAAGAAAGCTTTGTTCTTATGCCAAAAATGTGTACTTCAACCCAACAGGCAATGACTTTAGTTCTAATGTGGGTACTTCTTCATGAATTGCCTGTGTACAATCAAGCAAAGATCATATTTCAGAAATATCGTCATCTACTTGTTTACCTGAATCAAATGAATTAATTAAACAAACTTTTAATGGGTCAGAAGAACTCCTTTTTAGAAGATGATCATCTACAATGGTCTCAATCCCGTTAGCTTCCTCATTTTCATCATTGACTTCATGTGGTTGCTTGCATATGTTGAAAACATTAAGCTCAAGTATCATGTTTCAAAATGTTAGTTTCATCACTCTATTTATGCAATTTATCAAAGCATTAGATGTTGCTAAAAATGGACGACCTAAAATAATAGGAAATGACTTATAACTATTAATCATAAGTTCAGTTTCCAAGACAATAAAATCAACAGGATAAATAAATTTATCAACTTGTGTAACACCCCCCGTAGGGCATCACATTTCCAACTGCCAACTTATAATCTAAAAATCAGTTCATAAAAGGTTTGAGTTATAAAAAGTGGGTTTTAAAAATTTCTTCTTGCTGAAACGTAAACTTACTGATATTTATAAGTAATATTGAAAAATATATTTAAACTGTTTAATATACAATATTGACACCAATTAATATTTAACAATTATTCAAGGAATATAAAACTTACAGACTCAATTTTAAACAGTAGCAAACCCCATCATGGGTCCTACTTAATAGCACAGTAAAACACTAACGAGAAAACTTAACATACTTATTCCTTCTTGTATCCATCTTGATGTACCATGTATTTGTTCCTCATCAATACTGTATACCTTTGAATCCTAAAGGACCACTCCTCCATGTTGTCACCAATCTCAGAATATCTACTACCCGTCATGTCTAAGACAACTCGTTTCTTCTACTATAAAATTTTTAATAATGCAGACACAACAAAACAATATAACAAAAAGGTGAGATCACCTACGCCAATACCAACATGGTAGCATAGAGATAATACATACAGCATACCATACAGATATATCATACCATAATTACAATTATGTCGTCATCATAGTGTATAAAGTAACAGTAATTACAGTCATGTCATCACATGATTATCATCATCATCATCTAATTATTCCTCAACAAAATAATTGTCATAGCCAATATTCCTCAATTAATATACCATACAGATATAAATACTCAGTTTCATGCATGCGCACATAGACTCAATTTCCTACTCCATGGAGCTAATACTCAGTTCGGAGAAGTTGATCCGAAAGATCTGTCGGTACCAAAATGCCTCAGACCACGTGCTATAATTCTCATTTGTATTTGCACATCTAGCATATACACGATAGTCTTTACGAGATGTTGATTAAGAATAGTGTCTCGGTTAGGATCATCAGTGCGTTGCATCGGTCTAACTTACGGGAAGAAGAGCTACCAACCACCCATGTAAGCAACCCGCACCCCGATGCCCCCAAGGTCAACAAGTGACTTATACTATGCATATCGCACCCACTCAAGAGGTGTACGTCTCTCCTAGGCAAATAGCCTTATACAGTCCCTCGAACCTTTCCAATACATGTTCAATGCACCAATGCCAATCATAGGCAAAATTCATATACAGTGCTCATACACCAGTTCATGCATATAAAATGCACTAATGCCAATCACAGGCAAAATTTATCATTTTCTCATACAGTGTTCATTCACTGGTTCAACAGTAATTTTACTGTATATTTAATTGTGAAAATCATATTATTGCGTTATCATAGTCGCGCACCACTTTTGTCGCATTTTCACAATTTTGTAACATTTCTGTTACGTTTTCAAATCACATATAAATTTTTCAACGTTTTCATCAATTACGTAGAAATATTCCACCATTGTTAAATCACGTAGTGATTTTTCAACAATATCTCAAACGTGTAAAAATATTTAAACGCTTTCCAAATTGCGTAGAAATATTTCAACGTTTTTCAAATCGCGTGGAAATATTTAAACGTTTTTCCAATTACATAGCTTAAAAATCACGTTTTGAAGTTACATAAATCATTTTTCACCATTTTTCCATTACGAAAAATATTTATCAACCTTCAAAAATTCCATTTCAACCTTTCTCAAAATAATATGACTACTCACATTATTTTTCCACATTTTCTTACTCAAGAAAATCCTTTTCACAATATATTTCACAAATTCACAATTCCATTGAATTAAATCAATGTTTCTAACTTTAAAAATTACTAACGCTCTCCAAAATCCAAAGGATGAGTTATACGTTAGTAAATTTTAAATCACCATTATATTCTCCATTTTTCTCAAATCAATTCCAAAATCAATTCTCTTCAAAATAAATTGAGGTTCAAACACTTTCAACCTCTTTTTTTTTCTTTCATAACCGAAATTTCTATTTTTCAAGTGATAAAACACTCTGATTCCCTTTCCAAAATCCTTGTACTAAATCAAATTACATTTCCACTTGGAAAACCACTTTGTTTCATAAAACCAAAGTATTTACAAACCTTCAAAATCGTGATACATGGTTATTTAAACCATCAAATAGTTTTCCTTCTAAGTCAATATGGTTTTACACAGACAAGACCATTAAAAATTCCTTAACAAAACCGTAAGACTCATGGTCTTTAAAATCAAATCATTTGTTCATTTTCATTTTTCACTTTTTTTGCAAATCCTTAAAATCATCAACTCATTGCTCTTTTCATTCAAAACTCATGATTTGTAAAATACTTAAAATATTCTTATTTAAAAATGTCCTTGAGTTCCATTAAATTCCACTCTTGCTTTTACACAAAATAAATCAATAAAAATTCTTCTCAAAAGACCGTGAACACCACTTCTTGAAAAACAAATCCTTTGTTTATTTTTCTTGCTTTTCTAATCATCCAATTTTATCATTCATGAAAATATTAATTTATGAACACCTATTTTGAGGTGTCTTGGCCGAAATTCCTCTTGGTCTTTGGAACCAAAAATCAATTTCCTTTCCATTATCAAATCATGGCATACATATACATATTCAAATATATATCACAAGCATGCCATAATCAAAGCAATAAATCACGCAAATCATACCAAGCATAGGCAAATAATCAAAGCACATAAACACCCACAAATTATTAAATGACCATGGATATGAATCCTCACATGGATTCACCATCCATCAAATACACAAACCATCTCTCACCACCATACTTAGTTGGTGAGATAGATCTCCCTCTTACCTCTTGAAGAACCTCAAAAGCTCCTAGATTTGCTTCTTTTTCCAAGTCCTTCACTACCAAAGATTTCTTAAACACACAACAAAACATATATTTATTAGTAAATCAAGCTTGAACAAGATAAACCATGGATCAAACATGGCTTAGAACATGAATAAGAGAGAAGAAATGAAGTTTCCTTACACTTCACCTCAAATACCCTATAACTTTGCTCTTGGAAAAACTCCTTGAAGATGGAAGATTTAGAGAAAGTCTCCGACATGAAAGTTGCTTCGAATAAGGTAAGGATTCAAGAAATATGGTTGGTTGAAATTAAAGAGTGATGGAAGGTTGTCTTGGGTGCCTTGGCCGAAACATGCATGAAGAAGAGATGGAGAGAAAATTTTGAAGAGCTTTGCTTTAGGAAAATTCAAGAATGATGAAGAATGATCAATAATGACCAAAAGTGATCAATTATGGTCTTCAAATGTTGCTTTAGCTTCTAAATGTAGCACCAAAACCGTCCCCCCCCCTTCCATGCATTCTTCAAAATGAAATATGCCTAAGGTTGATATGTTACCGGATATATCCAACAAAGAATTTGATATAACCCGATTTTAAGAACGAATTTTCTAGAATACTAACACTTTATTGAGACAGTCTCATAGGATATGGTTGAAAAATAACCAATCCGTTTCAAAGATCTCGTCTATTTATAAAAGAGATAAACAGATCAAACTAACACAAAAATTTGATCCATAATAATAATTTGAATAACTTGAGTAGCACGATAGGCTAGTAATAGAAACAGAAGTAAACAAGTCAGAAGATCACAAAAACACAGATAACTCTAATCAATCCACATAGTCAATCTAGCCATAAAAGAATGAATTGAATCAAGAATATAATTTCGCAATTGTGACACATGAAAAAAAATTATTATGAATGTGTAGAAAGAAAAGATGATGAAGTCATCTAATATACTACTGAACCTATCTAACAGAGAAATTGATATGGTCCGATGAATTTGGAAAATGAACTTTTTAAGTTGAATAATTCAACCGACAGATCTAACAGAGTATGGATGGTTTGAAAATAACCAATCCATTTTTTAAGATTGTATCCATTTTGAAATGGATAAACAAATCAAATCAACAGAAAAAATTTAGTTTTTGATAGACATAGGATAATTTAAGCAACCTGAATATCAACAATAGGTTTTGGTAACAGAAGTAGAAATAACTAAGTCAAAGATAACGAAGAAACATATAACATCTAATTGGTCCACACAATCACATGCCATAAAGAAATGGTTTACCTCCAGAATTATACAGTATAGTCAAAGAATCACCTTTTGCAGTACAGTCTCCCTTGTTTAGATCTTCAGCTCAGAATACCCCTTACTACCTATTACTAACAGAAGATTTCATTTTTCGATGGAACACGATCTCTGGAAATGTGTCCAGGCTTTCCACACTTGAAACAATTATTTCCTTGAATGTACAATCCTTCGTTAAGTGCCCTTCTTCCACATTTCTTACATAACAGTAAAGACGTCACGGTCCAACTGGGTTTACTGCTTCAAGCACTTTCTCCACACATTTGCTACTGCTGCTACTTTCCTGGTGATCGTAACTACGTTTTTCGCTAAAATCAATTACTTTCCTATTTTCCTCCTTTGGAATACCTAGATTCCAAAGTTACGAAATCTTGTATTTCAAGACTAATTCTCTCCTATTAGATCCTGAACCTCAACTTCCAGCTTCTGTTGTTCAGCGATTCTCTATTCCTGTGGTACTATCACATCAATTATCCTCCGCATTGTTCCCGTAGTTACAACCATATTCTGGTGTCACATTCCGCTTCCACACACGTACATCTACAACAAGCCATTTCCTTTCTTCAAAGATGAACAAATCAAAATACAGTGGAAACCAGATGTAACCATTTCAAACAACATTATTTCCTTTCGGAAAACAAAACACAAAAAACACAACACAAGCAAAATAGACCTAACCACAAACCCCAAAAGACTCAAACCGTGCTCTGATAACAACTAATGTAACACCCCCTATAGGGCATCACATTTCCAACTGCCAACTTATAATCTGAAAATCAGTTCATAAAAGGTTTGAGTTATAAAAAGTGGGTTTTAAAATTTCTTCTTGCTGAAACGTAAACTTACTGATATTTATAAGTAATATTGAAAAATATATTTAAACTATTTAATATACAATATTGACACCAATTAATATTTAACAATTATTCAAGGAATATAAAACTTACAGACTTAATTTTAAACAATAGCAAACCCCATCACGGGTCCTACTTAATAGCACAGTAAAACACTAACGAGAAAACTTAACATACTTATTTCCTCTTGTATCCATCTTGATGTACCATGTATTTGTTCCTCATCAATACTGTATACCTTCGAATCCTGAATGACCACTCCTCCATGTTGTCACCAATCTCAGAATATCTACCACCCATCATGTCTAAGACAACTCGTTCCTTCTACTATAAAATTTTTAATAACACAGACACAACAAAACAATATAACAAAGAGGTGAGATCACCTACGCCAATACCAACATGGTAGCATAGAGATAATACATACAACATACCATACAGATATATCATACCATAATTACAATTATGCCGTCATCATAGAGTATAAAGTAACAGTAATTACAGTCATGCCATCACATGATTATCATCATCATCATCTAATTATTCCTCAACAAAACAATTGTCATAGCCAATATTCCTCAATTAATATATCATACAGATATAAATGCTCAGTTTCATGCATGCGCACATAGACTCAATTTCCTACTCCATGGAGCTAATACTCAGTTCGGAGAAGTTGATCCGAAAGATCTGTCGGTACCAAAATGCCTCAGACCACGTGCTATAATTCTCATTTATATTTACACATCTAGCATATACACGATAGTCTTTACGAGATGTCGATTAAGAATAGTGTCTCGGTCAGGATCATCAGTGTGTTGCATCGGTCTAACTTACGGGAAGAAGAGCTACCAACCACCCATGTAAGTAACCCGTACCCCGATGCCCCCAAGGTCAACAAGTGACTTACACTACGCATATCGCACCCACTCAAGAGGTGTATGTCTCTCCTAGGCAAATAGCCTTATACAGTCCCTCGGACCTTTCCAATGCATGTTCAATGCACCAATGCCAATCATAGGCAAAATTCATATATAGTATTCATACACCAGTTTATGCATATAAAATGCACCATTGCCAATCACAGGAAAAATTTATCATTTTCTCATACAGTGTTCATCCACTGGTTCAACAGCAACTTTACTATATATTTAATCACAAAAATCATATTATCACGTTTTCATAGTCACGCACCACTTTTGTCGCATTTTCACAATTTTGTAACATTTTTGTTACGTTTTCAAATCACATATAAATTTTTCAACGTTTTCATCAATTACGTAGAAATATTCCACCATTTTTAAATCACATAGTGATTTTTCAACAATATCTCAAACGTGTAAAAATATTTAAATGCTTTCCAAATTGCATAGAAATATTTCAATGTTTTTCAAATCGCGTGGAAATATTTAAACATTTTTCCAATCGCGTAGCTTAAAAATCACGTTTTGAAGTTACGTAAATCATTTTTCACCATTTTTCCATTACGAAAAATATTTCTCAACCTTCAAAAATTCCATTTCAACCTTTCTCAAAATAATATGACTACTCACATTATTTTTCCACATTTTCTTACTCAAGAAAATCCTTTTCACAATATATTTCACAAATTCACAATTCCATTGAATTAAATCAATGTTTCTAACTTTAAAAATTACTAACGCTCTCCAAAACCCAAAGGATGAGTTACACGTTAGTAAATTTTAAATCACCATTATATTCTCCATTTTTCTCAAATCAATTCCAAAAATCAATTTTCTTCAAAATAAATTGAGGTTCAAACACTTTCAACCTCTTTTTATTTTCTTTCATAGCCAAAATTTCTATTTTTCAAGTGATAAAACACTCTGATTCCCTTTTCAAAATCCTTGTACTAAATCAAATTACATTTCCACTCAGAAAACCACTTTGTTTCATAAAACCAAAGCATTTGCAAACCTTCAAAACCGTGATACATGATTATTTAAACCATCAAATATTTTTCCTTCTAAGTCAATATGGTTTTACACAAACAAGACCATTAAAAATTCCTTAACAAAACTGTGATACTCATGGTCTTTAAAATCAAATTATTTGTTCATTTTCATTTTTCACTTTCTTTGCAAATCCTTAAAATCATCAACTCATTGCTCTTTTCATTTAAAACTTATGATTTGTAAAATACTTAAAATATTCTTATTCAAAAATGTCCTTAAGTTCCATTAAATTCCATTCTTGCTTTTACACAAAATAAATCAATAAAAATTCTTCTCAAAAAACCGTGAACACCACTTCTTGAAAAACAAACCCTTTGTTTATTTTCCTTGCTTTTCTAATCATCCAATTTTATCATTCATGAAAATATTAATTTATGAACACCTATTTTAAGGTGTCTTGGCCGAAATTCCTCTTGGTCTTTGGAACCAATAATCAATTTCCTTTTCATCATCAAATCATGGCATACATATACATATTCAAATATATATCACAAGCATGCCATAATCAAAGCAATAAATCATGCAAATCATACCAAGCATAGACAAATAATCAAAGCACATAAACACCCACAAATTATTATATGACCATGGATATGAATCCTCATATGGATTCACCATCCATCAAATACACAAACCATCTCTCACCACCATACTTGGTTGGTGAGATGGATCTCCCTCTTACCTCTTGAAGAACCTCAAAAGCTCCTAGATTTGCTTCTTTTTCCAAGTCCTTCACCACCAAAGATTTCTTAAACACACAACAAAACATATATTTATTAGTAAATCAAGCTTGAACAAGATAAACCATGGATCAAACATGGCTTAGAACATGAATAAGAGAGAAGAAATGAAGTTTTCTTACACTTCACCTCAAATTCCCTATAACTTTGCTCTTGGAAAAACTCCTTGAAGATGGAAGATCTAGAGAAAGTCTCCGACATGAAAGTTGCTTAGAATAAGGTAAGGATTTAAGAAATATGGTTAGTTGAAATTAAAGAGTGATGGAAGGTTGTCTTGGGTTCATTGGCCGAAACATGCATGGAGAAGAGATGGAGAGAAAATTTTGAAGAGCTTTGCTTTAGGAAAATTCAAGAATGATGAAGAATGATCAATAATGACCAAAGGTGATCAATTATGGTCTTCAAATGTTGCTTGAGCTTCTAAATGCAACACCAAAATCGTCCCCCCTTCCATGCATTCTTCAAAATGCAACAAATCTCCTAGCCACCATTTTAGGCAATCTTAAGATCAATGGTTAGGATTTAATGTAGCTTCTAGGTTTAGGCTTAGATAGAAGACTTAATTTAGGCCATTGGCCCTTTCCTCCTTGAAATCCTAGCCATTAGATGTATCTCCAAAATGAAGGGTCAAGATTACTCCTTCAAACTTTACATCCAAGGGCTATAAATGGCCCTAGCCACTTTGTAAGACTAAATCTCAACCATTGATTAAATCAAGATCAAGTCTCCACTGTTGATTAAATCAATGGTTGATGACCAAGCCAATAATGTTGACTTAAGCAGTATAGTATTTATTTTTCTATCTGCTATAACCCTTCGAATAATATTTTTACGGTATTTTTATCGCCCAATAATTAAATACAGTACAAAACACAGTAAAAGAAAATTTTAAAAACTGTTTCCGGATTCAGGTTTAGTAAGATCCCCCGTCTCCGTCTAAACAGTATAAATTTTTCTATGCGTAGAAAATTTTTGCTTTGTGGGACTCACCTGGGCCCACGTAAGGCCACTGAGTAAATTATAATTTTCCTGACACAGAGTAAATCACTCAAAACCATCAAATATACTGACAGAATAATCAAAATAATTTTACAATACACAGAAATCACTAAACAATAGAATTCTGTTAACTGTCAAAATTACTGTCAAATAGTTAGGAAATTTGGGGTGTTACAACTTGTACTAACACATCTTTCACTATTCCTTATGGAATTTTAATTTATATATCAGCAAGTAGAAGAGTAATGAGTAACAGAAGTTGGTTTTAACTCGTGAAGTTTGAGTTGTTGATAAACTGAATATGGAAGTAAATTAACACTAGCACCAAGATCAAGTAAAGCTTGATCAATTTTATGTTCTCCAATAATGTATGGAACTGTAAGACAACCAAGGTCTTTATGTTTCAAAACATTATTGCTTTGAATTTACCTATTCGGTCAAAAAGGTATTCTTTTTCACATTTAATTTCCTTTTAACAATGCATAAGTCCTTCAAAAATTTGGCATAAGAAGGAACTTGTTTGATATTATCTAACAACGGAATATTGACCTTCACTTGTTTAAAAATTTCAAAAGTTTCAGTTTGATGGTCCAATTTCCTTGGTTTGCTTAATGCTTGAGGAAATAGGGGTGGAGGAGATGAGAGTTTGGTCTCATTTTGGCCAGATGGCTTATCAACCTCTTCCTTATCTTGGGGAATTGATTCACCATCTTTCTTACAAGGTTCAGAAATTTCTTTTTCAACAACTTTTCCACTCCCAAGAGTTATCACAGAATTGACTTGATTTATTTGTTGGTTTTCTGAACTACTCTCATTTAGACTATATTGACCTTTGGGATTCGGTTGAGGTTGAAAAGAAAATTTTCCTTTCTCGTGAATGGTGAGTGCAAAAGTAAGTTTGGAAAGAGTGTCTTTTATGTCAATCATGGTTTAAGTATTTTGTTTATTGATGACCTCTTGCTTTTCTATGAATGCATTCAATGTTCCTTCAAGATTTTTTCTATATGGTGGGACATAAGGTGCATATCCTTGAGAATTTCGAGAATCATGTTGTTCCTAAGGAGGCAGTGGTTGCATAAATTGTGCTTGATTATTATTCTTCCAACTGAAGTTCGGGTGATTTCTCCATCTCGAATTGTAAGAATTTGAAAAAGAAGAGGTGAATGGTTTTTTAAAATTGTTCATTGCATTTACTTGCTTATGCACAACTTCTTTAAAAATAGGAATATTAAGACATTCATTTGTCGAGTGTCTTAATTCATTACAAATGCCACAAATTTCTTCATTTTGCACAAATTTGACTTCTTTTACTTTCCCAATTCCATGGATTCAACCTTTCTAGCCAAACTAGCGTTGAGAATTTTCTTTTTTACATTCCTTCTTTTTTACTAAGATGATATTTTCCTTTACCAGCACTTGCAAGGTTATATCTAATTGAATTTTTAGAAGGATTAGTACCATGTCAAGATTGAGAATTTTCAGTTAAATAGTTGAAATAATCTAAAGCTTCTTTGGGTTCTTTATCAAGAAACTCGCCATTACACATCGTTTCCACAAATTGTTTAGTTTCAGGTGTTAAACCTCCATAAAAGAAGCTTATAGTCCGCCATTTTTCAAAACCATGATGTGGGTAAGAATTTAACAAATCTTTAAAACGTTCCCAACTTTGAAAATACGCTTCATTTGAATTTTGGGAAAAATTTTGGATTTGTCTTTTCAAAGCATTGGTTTTATGTGTTGGAAAAAATTTCTTTAAAAACTCACCTTGCATTTCTTATCATGTGCTAATTGATCTTAGTTTCAAAGCTTTAAGCTAAGTTTTTGCTTTATCTTTCAAAGAAAAAAGGAAACAATTTAAGCTTAACAATCTCTTCAGTGCAATTTTGATCATTGAAAGCAATACAAACTTC
Source organism: Ormosia emarginata (assembly GCA_029884605.1). NCBI lineage: Eukaryota > Viridiplantae > Streptophyta > Magnoliopsida > Fabales > Fabaceae > Ormosia > Ormosia emarginata. Next base: position 41,039,451 of record JAQQTP010000088.1, read on the forward strand.
CTCAAATTCTTTTAGATGCAAATATGAGCTTTCATATTCTATACCATGAAAATTATGAAGTAAAGAAATCATACTCGGCTTAAATCTAAAATTATTAGTAGTGAGTAGAAAGATAAAACATGATGGACTAGAATTTCGAGGTGGTTGCAAATATGCACGCATAGTTTGCAATGGTTGATTTTCCTATTCATCATGTACACTTTTATTTTCAGCTCGTTCTGTTTGATTTTCATGTTTAACATGTGCACCTTTAATTTCAGTCATTGTGTCAATTGTGTGTGATTGTGATTCAAATAAATCAATATATAAAGTACCAGGATTAATTTGAACCAAATGACCAGAATTTGAATCACGATACCAGTTAAGCATAAATAAGTGATGTAAAATAAAAATAATGTACAAGTAAGCGATATAAATTGGCCGTTAAATATTAAGCAAAAATAAATGACTTAAAATAAAAAATAATAATGTACAAGTTAGTAAGTCAGAAAGCAAAAATAAATGACATAAATTAAAAAGTTAGATAGCGTAAATAAATGACTTAATTAAAAAGTTAGATAGCGTAAATAAATGACATAAATATAAAGTTAGTAAGTTAGTAAGCATAAAGTGTAAATAAAAAATAAAAGCAGAAAGCGTAAATAAATAAATAAATAATTAAAAAACAAAAATAAATAAATAAAATTAAAAAACGTAAATAAATAATGTAAATAAAAAAATTAAAAAGCAAAAACAAATGACATAAATATAAAAGTTAGGAAGTTAAAAAGCAAAAATAAATGACATAAATATAAAAGTTAGTTAATAAGTTAGTAAGTTAGTTGGTAAATTAGTAAATTAAAAAAAATTAAAAGTGTAGAGGAAGAATATACCTAATAATGAAGTTTACTTACAGAAAGAGAACCTCAATAAATTAGAACTTCAAATCAAGTCCCCGGCAACGGCGCCAAAAACTTGATGGGATAATTAAAAGTTTCAAACCCAAGTGCAGGTTGTTTCAAGTAGTAAATTCTCAGGAGTCCGAGGTCGATCTATAGGGAATTGATGAAGATAAATTATTTGAGGTAAGGAGTAGATTTGTCACAACAATAAAGATGATATTAGTTGTTCAAAGATGAAAAAGATTCGCTTAGGTTAGGAAATCCACTCTTGGTAATAAATTAGAAACAAGATTATTTCTTTTTATAACTCAATTGAAATCATACATAATGAAGGTTCCAATCGGAAAATATAACATTCAAAGTTCAATTAAGATTATATAGGTAATCATATTATGGTTCCATTAATTATCTACCAATACTTGTAAATGATCTCAAGCATCCACTGTGCCAATGTCTTGTCTACAATGAATCAAGATATTCATTATACAAGAAGAGTTTCTTAATTGATCAGAAACAACATACAACACATATAAAGATCACATAAAAATATATCATTTAAGGGAAGAAAATTAATCTAACATTAACCTATTACCAAGAGCTTCACCCTTTCTCCCAAGCAAAATGAAAATTAGTTACTCATGAATTAAGAAGAAAGAAAGAAAGAAGAAGACGAAGATGAACATAACTTCAATTAAGAACAATAGAAAACTTCACAAAGAAAATAATTAACATATAAGCATGAAAGTAAACTCTAAGCTAACACCACGAAATGATCAGCCCTTGCCTCCTTTTATAGAGTTAGAAGAGTACAAAATGCCAAAAGAGATGATGGATGATGAGAACAAAATGCCAAAATAGTTGTTTGATGATGATGAATGGGTGGATTCTTGTCTCCGAAATGTTTTACTTTTGAGCTTATGGCATGTGTTATTTTTTGGCCAAGTGATTTTCATGAAAGTTCTAGAGAATTGTCTTAGCTTTCAAATGTCGTCGGTTTAAGCTCAATTAGACACCCACAACCCGAGATATGGCCCAATTACTGCTCATGGGTCAGGCCCAACTTCAGCTCAATTCCAAGCCCAATATCTCCTTCAAAACTTCCGATCCAACTTTTGTGTTCTTCATGAAAGTTGTAGATATGGTCTTAACCTTCCACTGTCAAAATTTTAGAATTGTTGAACTCCTATAGCCCGAGATATAGCCTAATGAGTGCATAGAGGTTAAGTTGTCAGGTTCAAAACTCTAGATTTTGCTTCAACTCCAATTTGAGTTATCCAAACGTGTGTTCCCGGTCTTGAGGCCTTCATGAAAGTTGTAGAAATTTGTCTTAGCTTTAAAACAAGACCAAAATTACATTCGTTAGATATTTGTAACTCAAATTAAAGCCAGTTTACTGAAAAAGCTAAGTGAAAAGATTATACAATGAATGAAATATAAATCTATCAATGTGGCTCTTACTATCAAGTGAATAGTTATTAGAGAATTATCTTAACTTTCCAACAAGACTAGAATCACATTAATCAGATAATTATAACTCAAATTGTGGCCATTTTACTTTAGAATGCAATCACTCAAATGAATGATAATTCAAGCAATAACTTCTTCAATGATCCAATTAAGCTTAATTTCATAAAATGTGACAAAATTAACTTAATTAAGCCAAATTGAACCTTAAGAAGCCTAGTGAGAGGATTATAAAATGAATAAAATACATTGTTATCAATCCTCAAATTCATTTGTCTCTTACATGTCAGGACTCAGTAAAAGTTCATATTCTAAAATGAGAAGAGCGATAAGAATGCAAGTTTGTCACAAATGTGTGCGATGGAATTGTAACAAGCGATGTCGTTCTTTAGGGATGGATTCTGCAAACCGAGAAGATAAATTATACTTTATTAAGAATGGAGTGAGTAAGGAGTCATTAGATGATATCTTATTGACTCTTGAGATGCATTCTTGTAGAGTTGTGCATCATAAACTTCTTAATTTGTGGAATCTCTTTAGGGACGAACATAAACGTTATAGTCTTGGGAATTTGTCTCTAAAAGACCTTATTTGCCAATTTATAAGAAAATTGGATGGGAAGCTTGTCCTCGACTCATAGAAGGCATTTAAGTCGTTACTAGAGGAAGATGTGAGCCACAATCATAACAACATGTATATATTGTCTTGTTCTTCTTCTTCAAAAAAAAAGGTGATCGAAAAAGTATCATGCTTTTAATTAATTGTGGAGCCCCTGCCAATGGCAGACCCATCATTGACTCAGGTAGACCTTTGCACGCTAGTCCTTAAATAAGGTTCGTGTACCATGCTCTGTAGAGAGCAGCACTCCATAACCCAATGTCCACCATCTAGGCACTGTGGAGTTAATGGACATGCAGAAGCGTCCCACTCTGGTTATTAGTGAGAAATAACCTACAGCTGCCAAAGCGTGTAAGGCATCTGAGCTTGATCCTCTCTTTTATTAGAAGGGGCTCTCAGCACCTTGGGATAAGGGCATTCTGGATCTTGGACATTGCAATTTTCAGATTTTAGCATCTTTGTTGATGATACGAACCCAAGTGTGAGCTTTCCAAGTTCCAGACCCAGGATGGAAACTATCGATGGTTTCTTTCTTTTCCTTTCTTTTTTCTTTTTCTTTTCTTCGAATAAACGGGTATGAGTGTTTATTGCACTGATGACATGCAATTCAAAGATATGTCACTACTGCACTGGTGATAAGCAGTATAAAGATATGTCACAATTTGTTATTATAATGTTTATTTCTTTTATTTTTGTATGATTTTGTTGTATTTTAGTTTTGGATAGATGATCCTTTAAACGGGGTCCTTCAAGGGTTTTTAGACTTTTTTACCCTGATGGTTTTCTTGAAGTCTAAAAAATATTAATATTTCTTAATTTCAAACTTTTTTTACAACAGTCAAGCTACCCATATAGGTGTTATCATTACTTTTTCCATTCTTTTTCTTATTTAAACACTCAATTTTCTTCACTTTTCTTAACTCATAATCATCCAAAGGGAGGGTGAGTATAGAAATGGAGAGAGCTTCTATTCGTAAACTTACAAATATTTGTGTATTTTGTAGGTCTAGTTATGGTAAGGGTTTAGAGTTTGTAAACGCAACAAGCACTCTTGGTCGAACACTTGCTGCGAGGAACATTCGTGTAGTATATGGGGGAGGTAGCATTGGGTTAATAGGGGATGTATCACTCTCTGCACATATAAGAGGCGGTCAAGTTTTAGGTATCATTCCTAGACCTTTAACTCAAAAGAACATCATTGGAAAGACAATTGGATAGGAACTTCAAGTATCATCTATGCATGGACAAATGAGGACAATGGTTGAAAACTTTGATGCATACATTGCCTTATCGGGTGGTTTTGGTACTTTAGAAGAAGTTTTTCAATTTGTCTCTTAGACCCAACTAAACATCCTATAACACCCCAAAATTTGGTTATTTTACAATAATGACTAAATTATACTGTTTTGTGATTTCTCTGTGCTGTAAATTTATTTTGACTGTTTTGTGACTATTTTTGATCGTTGTGTGTGATTTACTCCAAGTCAGGAAAATAATAATTTTCGACCCGGAAAAAATCTTTACTGATTTATTCGGAGCTAGGGGATCTTACTAAACCCAAATCCGAGAGATAAGTGTCATGATCTTTTAAATTTTAGAATTTATCTATAAAATAAAAATATTTGGTAATTTATTATTTAGCAGACAAATATATACTGACTTGTGAGTAGTATGTTCTGTCCATTGGGTAATAGTTTCTGTAACTATTGTTCACTGGATAATAGTCAGTAGAGAAAAAAATTTAATGATTTATTTTATGAACCAATTAGAATAATTAAAACTTGATGAGAACCAATAAGAAATAGTTAACAAAAATGGCTAAGCTATTTAGCTTTGTTACTAGATGTAATTAGATTACTTAAACTAAGTTAGTATAAGCCTAGGAAGTAACTAAATGGAACAAACTTAGTTTGCTACTCATTAGGGTTCCTAGTTACAAGAGTTTTCTAGAGTCTTCTAGAAGGTTTGTGAGTCATTCATGAGTAACTAGATAGTTAGTAATGAAAGTAGGAAATCTAACTAAGTTAGCTTAATCTAGTTAGGATGCAACTGAACTAAAATTTGGTTACCTTTCTCCTTGGAGCTCCATGACTAGGAAGCTTCACAAAGTATCTAGAATTAGGTGATTCACTTGCTTTAAGCCAATGGAAATTTAGGTGACCTTTGCATGATCATTTGGTGACTTAAGTCATGTGCTAAGTCATAAGTGTTAGCAAAGTATCTTACTCATTTGGAAAGCGTTTCACGACAATGCATAGAGAAATAGGCTATCTATTTCATTTCATCTCACTTTGGATTTATTAGCTTCTCTTTCTCTCAAAATACAACAAAGAATTCTCTTTCTCTCCCAATTGAAGCTCTCGGCTAGCACACCAAAAACCACCATCCAAATTTCCTAAATGTCATCCAAGTTGATTTCCTAAACCCAAACACCATTCTAAACATCTTTCAAGTTGTGAACAAAGTCTAGTTCTTCCATCTACTTTCTTGAAAATCAAGCTAAAGTTTTCTATTTTACAAGGTAAAATTATTGTTCTTATTTCTAAGATTGATTTCTAAATTTCTAAGCCATGATTGATCCATGGTTTCTCTTTGTAAAACTTAGTTTATGACTTTGTGTTGGTTTAAGTTTGTTAAGGTTTCCTTTGGAGGACTACACGAAATTCTTGGAGGGAGCAACTTGTAGGATTTTGTCTTCCTTGAGGTAAGAGGGAGATTAACCTCATCAACCATATGTTGGTGGTGAGGAAGTGGCTTGTTTGTGGTGGAAAATCCATAAGGATTTATTCACTTGTATGGTTTATAACTTACTTTGTTTGTGGTAATTTTTGGTTGGTATGTTTTATAGCTTTGATTATATGCTTGATTATGTGATTTTGAAGTATGTTAATTTATTGTGTTAAGTAGGATGTGATTCATATGATAAAAAGTTGTATGAAGGTTCCAAAGAACCTATGGAGGCTCACGGTTTTACAACACCAAGAGGGCAAGATGTTTCAAAATTATTTTTTTAAATCATGGATTAAAGGATTTAATGATAAGAAATTGGATTAAAGGGTTTGGTGAAGGATTATGTGATGGAAAGTGATTAAATATGATTTATGGAGTATAAATAAATTTTTGGCCAACATGCCAAAGCTTAGTGTTTTAAATCCAAGATTATTTTCTTAAAGTGTATATTTAGGTGGTTAATTAACAAGAATTCAATTTGGTGAATTTTCAGTGGAAAAAGGAAAGTAGATTTAATGTTTAGAATTATATTAGCATATTTAAGTTATGATGAGGATTAAAGTTAAAACTTGAAATTGGCTACCGTATAGCTTATCCTTTGGGTTTTGAAGCACGTTAGAAAATTTTGAGCTGTAATATTTAAGTAAATCAAAGAATTAAATTTCTGTAAAGAATAGTGAAAAATATTACGTTAAGAATTCTTAGTAGGATAATATTGTAAATAATGACAAAATTGTTTATATTATGTAGAGAAATTTTATAAATAAGGTTATAAAGCTATGAAATGTTTTATGTAAGTGAAAAATGCTAGAAAAATCTTATGCGATTTAAAAACAGTGATTTTTAAGTCACGCGATTGAGAAAATGATTTAAAATCACTACGCGATTGAGAAAACGTTTGAAATTAATTCTGTGATTGTAAAAATGTTGAAAAATATTTACGCAATTTGAAAATGTAAGAAAATGTTACGCGATTTCAATAACACAATAAAATGTTTACGCGATTGGAAATAACAGCAGTTTGCTATCGGGCTATAGTGGTGGGCCTAGTTATGTTGGAAAGTGATACCGCCAAGAAATGATGTGTATATGTGAAATACTATAAGAATACAGTTTGTATGTGTTTTGAATCATATATCATACATAGAAAATCGTGTCAGCTTATTTGATTAAGGTAAGTGTGCCTAGGAGATGGAAATTACACCTTCGTGTGGGTGAGAATTGCATAGTTACGATCTTCAATGATCTTGGAGACGTTGGGGTGTGGAAAGTCATATGTGGTTAGTTGGTAGCACCTCTGCGCTGTGGTATCCTATGCAAACACACCAACGGTCTTGACGGAGTTGCTACTCTTTTCATGATTTGTGGAGAGTGTCTTGTATTAGCCATGTTGTGCACCATGATATGAAATATTGGCACATGATTTGAGGCTAACGATATACAGATATGTACTCCCTATCTTTCTCTCCAAAATTGTGGTTAGCTCCATGGAGTAGGATTTGGTCTTGGTACATATGCATAATGGGTCAACATATTGTCATGATTATTATGTTATTTGATATATTTTTAGTGATATGATATTATGACTGTATGTGAAAATATCATACCTATATTATTTACTATCATTTTTCTATACTGCCTCATTGGTATTGATGTAGGGGATCTCACCTCTTTGTTGTATTATATTTATTTTATTATGTATGTTTGATGAAGACCAAGGAGATGAGATGGCTGGTGATTCTTTTTATTATCAGTGATCTTTGTTATATTTGTCTTAATGACGACGAGACGTCAAGTTATGGGTTTCATCACCGTACAGTTCCATGGGGGGACTGACGCGTGGAGGTTTGACTATGGAAATGAGCGGTTTGTGTATACTGGGGATTTAACTCTTAACCTCAGTGGTACTAGAGGTGGAACTCCTGTGTTGACGCAGTATGTTTCAGTGTGTCTTAAGTTTACGATGCCTATACGTGAACTCTGGGGTGGCGATTTTTATACCCCGCAGGAGGATTCAATGGTATCATCAGCTAGGACACCCGTTAGGCATATGTTATATCCGCTGGGTTTCTTTAATGATGACATCGAGGAAGAGGAGGAGGATCCTGCTGAGGGCCCAAATCCTTAGTTTGGTCTGGGAGGTTAGGCTTAAGTATTTTATATTTTCATCATGTGTAATGTATAAATTCACTTTTGGGCTTGAGTATATAATTATGTAAATTATTTGCAAACAATTTTTCACTATGTATATAAGTTTGGCAAGTTTACTTTCGGTTATGTTTTATGTTTAAAGGTTTTTATTTAATTATAGTTATTCTGCAAAAGTAATTTTAAAATCGGTATTTTACAAGATTAATTCTTTTACAACTTGGGTAAGTTATATTAGGATTAGTCTTAAATGTGATACCCTACTGTGGGTGTTTCACATCCACCATAAACCCATAGACTTATTTAATGTTAATAATTTCTTTGATAATTTGTTATTTTTTCTTAACCATGGTATGGAATATAACTTTATCACACCTTTGTCAAGACGACTCCTTATCTCTGCTTCCACGATTGATAAGTTAATTGATAAATTACAAGTTTTTGTTTATGAACCTGATCCAGTAATAGCTCAGATAGATTGGTTAGAAGGAAGCAATGAGGGAAGCAACAAGAAACACGAGTTTGATTTGACACTTCATCTATAACTTTCATTTACCTTTGGTTTAATTTATCATACTTTGTTTCTATTTAAATTTGTGTCAAGTTTCTTTTTTCAATAATTGCCACAATAGATAATATCTTCTGTCCTTTACCCATTTATATTTTAATATTGCAGACAATGTTGTGATCTGGTTGGAGGGAAGGATAGTTGACATTAAAAAATATATTGGGAAGAATAATATGATTGTTAGCAACTTACTAAACTAATTAAGGATGACAAAATAAAGAGTAATTTTACTCTTGAGATGCATCTAAATTGGCAAGTATGTTTATTGATATGATTGTCAAAAACCTACTCATAGCAAAACCAATTAAGGATGGTAGAGTAAGGAGTAAATTTTACTCTTGAAGTGATTTTACTCTTGAGACGCATCTTAATTGGAAAAGTAACTATTTTGTGTTAAAATAGCAAATAAATTTATGGATCATAGCATAAATTGTCTTCTTTCTTAAAAATCACATGCTTTGATATGAATGTGAATTGGTGGATTAAGAATGGTAGAAATATGCCTTGTGAGATTTTGAGCTCATTGATGAATGGATTGAACATTTGTATCATTCTCTTCTTTCTTGTGTGATTTTCACTCATGGAATTGTTATTGTAGAACTTGCTTTGATTCTTTTTGAGGCTATATTTTCATATGCATACATAAACATGCTTGAGGCATTTTTCTTGAAATATCTACTTTAACCAAATAATCAACCTTACATATTTTCCTGTGCTGAATCCTTTTGAGCTTATTTGACCATTCTTTGTTTCTAGCTCACTATGTGCCTTAAATGAAAAACCATGTTCTTACCCAACCTTAGAGAATAAGAGAACATTAGCTTTGTCATTGGATGAGTTCTTGAACAAGTGTGCGGGGGTGTACAAAATGGTTAGTGAAAAAGGAAAGAGTGGTTAATTGAAAAAAAAATGTGTATATTTATATTTAAAAATAAATAAATGTGTAAAGAAGGGTCAACAAGGCAAAAAGGGAAGGAAAAAGAATATGTAAAGGGAATTTGTATTAGATGGAGTTAGGATGAACTTTCATGCTTGTTAATTGAACTCAGCACTCACGCTCTTTTATTCTCTTTGGTATTTAACTTGTCATATCCATATTATCCCCCTCCTTTACCTTGATCCCAATACAACCTTGAATAAAGTCCTCTTGATTTATGTGTGCATGTGTTCTGAGTAGTGGAGAAGTAGAAGACAAGCAAGCTTATAGTAGTATAATTTTTCATGTGTTGAATTGAGTTAAATACCTACCTTTTTAATGCTTGAGAGATTGAGAGTGAATACTGTGAGGATCTATCATTCTTGATTTATTCTTTTCAACTGAAGTTTCCTTGCTTATTGGTTTGAGTTGTGAAGAAATGTTACCTTATTAATGTTTCGATCCCTTGAATCTTTCGTTGCTCTTCATGTTTATAAACTTTTGCATTCTTGAATATCATTGGAAATTGAGTCTTTTAGAGTTTTTAGCTTTTGAGTCTATGTCATTTTTCTTTGTTCCCTAGTTTTGATCTTATGTGTTTTTCCTGGGAGTGTAAAAGTTAAGTGTGGGGGAATTTGATAGCAATATATTTTATTTATTTTATAATCCTTTCACTGGGCTTCTTAAGGTTCAATTAGGCTTAATTAAGTTGATTTTGTCACATTTTATGATATTGAGCTTAATTGGATCATTGAAGGAATTATTACTTGAATTGGCCTTAATTTGTCTATTTGGCAGCGTTCAGTAAACTAGCTATAATTTTAGTTTCAAATATCTGGTTGATGTGATTTTGGTCTTGTAGGAAAGCTACTACAATTCTCTACAACTTTCATGAGACCTTAAGAGCTAAATCACATGTTTGGATAATTTAAATTGGAATTGAAGCAAGATCCAAAGTGCTAATCCTGATAGTTGACATATGTGCACTAATCAGCCTATATCTTGAGTTGTAGGAGTGATATTAGGCTGAAACTAGTGGCATTGGAAAATTAAGATCCAAATATACAACTTTCTTGAAGAACACAAAAGCTAATTTGGATGGCTTGGAAGTTAGATTAGGCTTGAAAGTCAAAACAGTGGAGTTGTAGCTGAGCCTGAGCATTCTGCAAAGATCTATATCTTGAGTTGTATGAGTGATATTGGGCTGAAACCATCAGCATTAGAAAGTGAAGACAAAAATCTACAACTTTCATGAAGACCACTTCCCAAATTCAGATGGCAGCCATGAGTTCAGCACCAAATCATTTGGGAGACAAGCATCTCAATAATTTTCCACTCATTCACAATTATCAAACAACTCCATCGTCATTTTGTACTCAAGCTCTATAAAAAGGAGCATTGGCTGCTCATTTTTGGCATCTTAGCTTAGATATTAAGATCATGCTATTGTGTTATTTGTTTATCTTGTTGTAGCTTTCTTTTGTTCTAAATAGAAGTTATGTTCATCTTTTTCTTCTTCTCCTTTTCTTTCTTCTTGTTTATGAGTAACTAATTTTCATTTTGTTTGGGTGAAAGGGTGAAGCTTTTGGTAATAAATTAAGGTTAAATTAATTTCTTTCTTGTGCTTGAATGATTTATTATCAAGTGATCATTATATGTGTTATATTTTGTTTTTAGTCAATTTAGAAACCCTCCTTGTAAAGTGGAGATCTTGATTCATTTTAGACAAGAGGTTGACACAATGAATGCTTGAGCTCATTTACAAGTGTTGGCGTTAGTGGATAATTAAAGGAACCGTAATATAATTATATATATAATCTTAAATGAACTTTGAATATTGTAATTTCCGATTAGAACCTCTGTTATATGTGGATTTCAATTGAGTTATAAAAAGAAATAATATTATCTTTAATTTATTACCAAGAGTGGATCTCCTAGCCCAAACAAATCTTTTTTCATTTGTGAACAACTTTTATCACCTTTATTGTTGTAACATATCTTTTCCTTACCTCAAAGAATATTTTCTTCATCAATTCCCTATGGATCGACCCCGGACTCGCGAGAACTTATTACTTGAAACAACCTACACTTGGGTTTGCAACTTTTAATTCTCATCACTAAACTATATTATAGTCCTTTCTATTATGAGTTACAATGTGCATATGATGAATTGTATGATGGTTTGTTGAATTTAGAAAAAGAAAAATTTATCTTGTTTGAAAACATTTCCTCCATTGAAAAATGAATATGCTTTTCCTGATGAGGAAATGCCTTTGAAATGTGAAACCTCAACTTCTTGTGAAAAGTGCATTGATTTACAAAATCAAGTTGAGGACTTACCTTCTGAATTTTTCAAAACTAATGATTTTAATTGTCTACATTCCATGTTTAATAAGAATGAAATTAATGTTATTACACATGAAAATCAAGCAAGGCTTATGGAAAAAATAGTTTAGAGTATAATAATAACAAAAGGTTCAAGTTTTCCAAAGATGATTGTTTACTCTTTTGCTTACCACAAGTGCACGAGTCGCACTTGTAATATAGCTAAGAGTCGGATATCATTTTCACGAGGAATACGTTAATCTTACGAATCAAATATTAACCAATAGTTTATCTAATACTATCCAAGCACATTCAAATTATAAAAGGTTTGTGTAAATCAAATATAAAGACTAAAATGCAGTAAATCAGGACTAAGGATGTTAATTAGAGAATAAGGAATCCTTCTTCACCTCCTACTTCAATTGATAACAAGCAATCCTTAAACGAAATGATTAGGTTAGCTTAAGAATCTAATTTAGTTAAAAGCCTATGTCTAGGTCAATTAACTATGTTTCAGTTACCTAATTCACTATGTTTCCATAAGAACTAGAGTAAAATCCACTCATTAAGATATATTCTCAATCAATTACTATGCACGACCAAAAGGAATATGTCTATCCCATTAGCGAATCAACTTATCCAAACTAATTGAATGAAATCAAACATGCATCAACCATACTTATGATCTCAAATCCAAATTCCTATGTCTAGGTTCATTAGATTTTAACAAATCACTTAAAGGCTGATCAAACATTCAATAGTATTAAGAACTATATAATTGAACCACACCAAATCATATATATACTCAAAGGATTACATAATCATTCAATATCCATAAGAGGATCCAAAGAAAATCCTAAACATAGCTTAGCTAGCCATGAAGCATGAAAATATAACAAAATATATCATGTTCATGGGAAGGGAAATGAGGAAGTAAAAGAAGTAGAAGAGAAAGCTCAATGATGTTGATCCTTGGGCTTGAATCTTCCTCCAAGATGAAGATGGTCTCCAACCTTGGCTGTGTAAAATCCCAAAATTTATTTATTTTATTATAAATAGTCGTTTTATAATATTTGTGATTTTTGAGAATTTTTCTGAATTTTTCTAAGAACACAAAATATTTTAATATCATTTCTCGTTTTACGTGCAAACTGAGCAGAGCCGGGAAAATAAGATATTTTTTCTCGAGAACCTTGATCTGTGGAAACGTCGACGGGGGATCTTACTAAACTCGAGGCCAAACATGGTTTACGAGATTTTACGTTTTTTAAGAAATTTTATCAGATATAATTATAATCGCTGTGTAAATTTTATCCGCCGAACAATTAATACTAACTTCCGTCAACTGTAACAATTGTCCATTGGATAATAGCATGTATTATAAATCCTATCACATTATCCTAATGTAATCCACTTTATGTCTAATCAAATCCACTTTAAGTCAAATATATTGTATTTTAATCAAAGCTTCTTCGAGAAGCTTTGACCACCAAATGACTAATGTGTCCTTGAATTGTTGGAGAAGTCATTCTCTCCCCTCTCTCCTCTCTCTTTGCTGTGGAAATGTGCCCAAGGGGGAAGCAAAATTTGCTTCCCACACTTAACATATTTCACTCAAAAAATATCACATTTCATCTATCACTTTCTCTCTCTAACTTTCATCTTCATTTTTTCTCCAACTTCTCTCTTCTTCTTCCCCTTCACCACATGGTTTTGCAGCTCCATTGTGACCATTTTCTTTTCATCTTTCAACTTCACCAACACCATTTTTACATTCCTCTCAACATCCTCTACTCTTCTTATTTGAAAAGCTTCTTCAAAATCCATCATCTTCACCATTTTCTTTCAAGACCAAGCTTGAAGCTTTAAGGTAAAGCTTCCATTTTTCTTCTTTCTCTTCTTCATTTTCGTGTTCCATGGTCTCATTGGAGATCAAAGATTCATCTTTTTCAAAGCTTCGTGTTCCATTTTTTATGTTTGATGGGTTCTAGGAGGAGCCAAAACCGAACCATCAAGAAGCCAACTAGGAGGCCATTTTCGTGTTCTTCCTTTAGGTAAGAGGGAGATTTACTCACTTCAACCATTATTGGTGGTGAGGAGACCTTGTGTGATTGTTGATGGAGAAATTGTAACACCCTAACTTTTAGATAAATTATCATTTTGTCCTAATTGTGCTATTTTATGTTTTTCTGTATGTTATAAAATTAATTTGACTATTTCATGTTCCTATTTGAGTGTTTTGTGTGATTTACTCCGAGTCAAGAAAATAATAATTTTCGGGTCGGGGAAATCTTATTTTAATTATTCGGAGCTGGGGGATCTTACTAAACCCAATTATGAATGATACGTGTATCGATCTTTTAATTTTTAGAATTTATCTGTACAATAAAATAATTTTATATTTTTATAATATTATTTTATTAGACAGTACAAATAAAACGATCATGGACCCGAAAAAGACTGTGGCACCCACAATTGGTTTGCAGAACCCACGTGTAGAAAAGTAGTCAACGTTGATGGCTTGATTTATTTTTAAGCCAATAGGAATTGGTCAACAAAGAGGGCTTGACTTGATTTGCACCATTGGATGAGAAGGTTTAGTTTTGAATATCAACCGTTGATCTAATCAATGGTTGTAAAGATAAGCTTAATAAGGAAGGCTTTGGATATCCACCATTGATTTAATGTACGGTGGAGATTGGTCTCACAAAATGGCTAGAATCATTTGTGACCATTGGATTGGAGGAATGTAGAGAAGATCTTGACCCTTTATTTTTGAAGATGCATCTAGTGGCTAAGATTTCATGGAGATGAGATCTAATGGCTTAGATTTGATTATATCATTACCTAATATCAACCATTGATTTAATCAATGACTCTTAGAGCTTGGATTACAAGAATGATAATTAATTGGTAATATAACTAATTTTCCTAATTAAGTTAGATTAAGTGTGCATAGAAGCTTAATGGGATTAGTAGCTTAATTAATAAGATGATCACCATTAGGGTAGAACATTCAAGAACATGTGACAAGGCATGTGACAAGGCTTGAATGAGCCAATTAGAGACAAGCTTGGAGGCCAAGCTTTGATATCAACCCTTGATGAAAGCTAAGGTTAGGATGGAGTCTTGGAAGTCAAACAAAGAGGCCACCTCCTCTTTGATGAGCTCCACGACCATAAGCTAGGGTTAGGAGACCATTTTGCTTCATTCTTCATCTTTGATAACACAAAACCTCTCTTCTCTCTCTTCAAAAATTAAAACCCACCATTGTTGCTCTTTGAAGACCATTTGGCCACACCATTATACACCATCATCCAACCATCAAAAATTTTATCTAACTCACTTTTCCAAACCTAAACACCATTCTAAGAACATCTTTAGTTGAGAGTTCTTCCAAAATCTTTCATCTTAAGCTTGGAAAATTACCTTGGAGGTTTTTCCTAAAAGGTGAAGATCTTTATTTTTCATTTCTAATTTCATTTCTAAGGTTCTAATCCATGATTGATCCATGGTTTATGTTTTTCTCCTATAGTTATAACTTGTAAAAATTTATTTGAGCATGTTAGGTTTTCTTGGAGGAGATCACGAAATCAACTAGGAGAAGGATTAGAAGGTTTAATCTTCCTTAAAGGTAAGAGGGAGATTTAATCTCATCAACCAAGTGTGGTGATGAGAAAATGGATTGTATGTGTGTGAAGAATCCATAAGGATTCACTTGTTTGATTGTTTAAATGCTTTCCTATTTGTGTTTGATATTGTTTGTATGCATGTCTACAAGCTTTAAAATATATTGCATGTGTTGATATATGCATGATTATTAATTAGGATGTGAATAAAATGTAAGGTTTGCATGAGTGTTCCAAAGAACACAAGAAGAGGCTCACGGCCTCAACAAGAAAAGAGAACCAAAATGTTCTCAACCATTTTCTAAAGGAATGATTTAATGGAATTAGGTGAATGAAGGAAATCCAAAATGATTTAGAAGGTAGAAATTGATCCAAAGATCAAATGCCAATGTTTTATGAAATTTGGCCAACATGCCTTGTAAATGAGTAATCAATCCAAGATTTATTTTCTAAGTGTAGATTAGATATTTAACCTAAAAAGAATACATTTGTAATGGATTTTCAAGATTTAAAGAAGAAAAACAAATTTTATTAGAAATGTGATATAGAAGAAAAATGAATAAAACCCTTGAAAAATATTTACTTTTAAATTTTAAAGTATAATTACTAAAGTGGATTTTGTAGTTATAAAATAAACAACAAAAGAATTTTTTTAGGAAAAACGTAGAAAACACATTTTTAATAGATTTTATAGACAAAATGCTATCAAAATTTATTAAAAACAGACAAATAAAAGAGAACATTTTATAATATGATTATAACATAAGGAAATTATTCTACGTAGTTTTAAAGTATAAGAAATAACTTACGTAATTTTAAAATAGAGATTTTAAAGTTTTTCGATCAAGAAAACGATTTAAAAATACTACGCGATTTTAAAAATAACAAAATATATTTACGCGATTTAAAAACGTTTGTAAAAATGACAAAATTGTGAAAATGCGATAAAATTTCTACGCGATTAATTGGAACAGTAAGTTTTGCTGTCGGGCCAAAGTGGTGGACCCGGACATGTGGAGATATGGTACTATCAAGTGGTGACGTACTATATATTGGAAATTTTGAGTTTAAGGGCGTTTTTGTAAATATAAGAATATTTTGAGACTAAGGGTAATTTGGTAATTATTGTTTTTATTCATGCATTAAGTTGTGCTAATTTAGTTGATATTGGTGATTGATTGACGAGGCGAATTACACCGTATTGTCGGTGTGATAAGCATAGTGTGGTTCATCTTGTGTGGACTTGGAGGCATTAGTGTGCAGAGTATTCCACATGTGGACAGTTGGTCGCTCCTCT
Source organism: Ormosia emarginata (assembly GCA_029884605.1). NCBI lineage: Eukaryota > Viridiplantae > Streptophyta > Magnoliopsida > Fabales > Fabaceae > Ormosia > Ormosia emarginata. The sequence goes on from JAQQTP010000088.1 coordinate 41,056,027, forward strand.
AGGCCGTGGTAATTGGCAACACACTAGTAATCTCGACACGCACTGTACTTAATCAAGATCTTGTAAAGACTATTTAGTACAATGCCTGTAGTGCACGACGTTGGACTGTGTGCTACTACACGACGTTTGGATTGTAGGCTATAGACACGACGTTAGACAGTGGAATAGTTTGGTTGGGCAGCCTAAAGTACTGATAGATCTTTATGGGTCATTCTCTCTGATATCTGTGTCTAGCTCCATAGAGTAGGAACGAGTCGTATTACATTTGCAAATGTGTCATGCATCATAACTTTATTAATTGTGATATTGTATGATACTGTTGTATTAAAATTTTTCAGGTATGGAAACTTAGTTTTAATTTCAAGTATTAAATTATATTATTATTTATGATGTTATGTTATGCTTTATTGTATTAAACTGTGATATCTGTTGTACTGTCATTTTCTTATTTGCCATGCTGGTATTGATGTATGATTATCTCACCTCTTTATATGTATTGTATTTCTGTATTATTAATTATATTATAAAAGAGTTTGAGGAAGAGGAACAGCCTCTAGATTGTGTGTATCCTGAGGAGGAGGAGGAGCAGCAGATAGGGGATCAGTTCGACGAGTACGAACCTTCTGATCACCCATATCCTTTAGACTGACTTGTGAGTATGGCGTTGCCGGGATTTCTTGGTTTCGTGAGGCTAGAGTTTCACGGAGGTTCAGAGGCCTGGTGTTTGCAAGAGGATCAAGGATCGGTGATCTACTTAGGACGTTTGACTTTGTCCCTACGAGCAGAGTTTGATGTTGAGCCTGCTTTTACTACGACTTTGTATCTACAGTTGGAGATGCCGTTGGATCTGAGGTGTCACTGGGGAGGAATGTTCCGTATCCCTAGTGAGATCAGTATAGTGTCGACAGCACAGACTCCTGTTCGTAGAGCTGCGAGACATCCAGATTTTCTATCGTCCGATGATCCATCGGAAGGCTAGAAATCTATGATGTGCACTTGGGCACTTTATGATGTTGTACTGTATAACAACTTTTTACTGCTTTGTGTAAATATTTTGTAGTTGTAAATTATTTGCATAACTTAAAACAAAATCATATGTATATTATGTGTGTGATGATAATTTGTTTTATTTCATGTTCTATGTTATTTTATTTAAGGTTGTTATGTATAAAAAGAAAAATTTTATAACTCATTAATTATTTATCAAATGTTTTATAACTTGGGTAATATTTTATATTTTATTTATTTTATTTATTTTATTTATTTTATTTTATCGCATCATAAATGTGACATCCCCACAAGGGTGTTACAGAAATCCATACTTGAATGCTTACTTTGTTTGATGATTTCTCGTGTCTATGTGCTCTTAATTATGATTAATGATTAATTTGTGATTTTGAATGCATTAGGAATGTTAGAATGCTTAATAATGTTGAATTTAATAGATGAAAAATTTGAGGGTTCACAACCCCATTGAGTGGCCACAGTTTGGCCATGGATTTTAAGGACTGGATTTGATTTTGTGTAAGATAAGACTTATGTAATTAAGGAATGAAAGATGGATGCATGAAATGGAACAAAAATTTGAAACCTTGATGACTAGGGAGGCCATGGCCTTTAAGAAAAAATTTGGAATTCAAGTGATGCTGTGATGCAACTTTGGGAATTGAGGACTTAGAGGAGTATACAATCTATAATGAGATGGAGGAAATTGATTGAGTAATAATTCTTAAGAGAGCCATTGTTTTTAAGGGTTCCTTAACCTAAAATTATCATAATTGATCAAGACATAAGACATTAGAAATGTTGGATCTATAATATAGAATTGTGGGAAATGTTGAACTACATGCACATATATGTTGATGTTGATATTGAGAATTGTCTATATGTCATTATGCTATGTTCCATGAGAAATGCCTTGTTGAGGAATATGCTTGTGATGCATTGTTCATGAGGAACATATCATTGATACACATACATGATTGAAAATTGAGCCGTCATGTATATGTGATGTCCGTTGGACTTTATTGAGAAAGGCGATGTATGCCTAGGAGATTGAATAACACCTAAGTGCGGGTGTGAGTAGACTAAGCGTAGGGTCATAGTGGTTGACCTTGGGGGCGTCGGGGTGCAGGTGTCTCACAATAGACAGTGGTAGCTCCACTGGGGTTGTGGGATAGACTGATGCAAACACACCGACGATCTGGACCTAGACGTTGTCCTATATCGCGATCAACTGTTGAGGTGCCATGTATAAGCCATATTGCACAAATATTTTATGAGATGAAACACTTTATTTTTAAGGCTAACGATATACTGGCATGACTCCTTGATCATTCTCTCCGAAATATTGATGTCTAGGTCCATGGAGTAGGATTTTTGGTACCATGATGCATTGTGCATTGTTCATTGTCAGTCTCACATTTCATTGAGCATAAGTGCTTATGACTGTTGAATTATCTACTTTAACTGTCGATATAATTATCTAATACAATAAATTATTCACTGCTTGAGATCCTGTTGACATTTCTCTTTTATTGCTTATTTAATTATTATTGTTATTTTATTCATTACTGTTGAAGAATATATGTGCTGTAATGCTATGTGGGCGTCCAGCGCATTCTGTTTTCTTGCTACCATTTTGGTAATGAAAGCTAGGTGTCTCGCCTCTTTTCTATATATTTATATTCTTGTTTTAAATTATGTGCCTCTGAGAAGATGTTCATGAGGAAGAAAAGGAAGCGGTTGAGTTTCCTAGCTTCTGGCCCGACTATGATTAGTGCTGATTAGAGATGTCTTCGCGTCCGCGCTGATTTTTGGGGTATGCTAGGATGACCTTTCATGGAGGACCCTGCTACAGTCCCTTCTCGTCAGTCTTAGGGGATGATACTGTTTGTGGCTACTGATGGCTAACCGTTTATCTTTTTAGGGAGCCTGACGTTTTGATGTATTTGATGGGTGTATATTTGTATCATCTCAGGTGGGTACATCTTTTGCTTTTTGTGAAAATTATGATATAATTAAACAGACTGATGCATATTAATATATATATATATATATATATATATATATATATATATATATATATATATATATATATATATATATTGTGTATGGATGTATGGTTTATTTTATGTCAATTTTTACTACGACCGTTCTAACTATTATCTCGTTACAAAAAGAACCTTTAAATTAATTCTTTTGACACTACTTGCTAATAATACAATCTAATAATAGAAAAAAAATGTAATGTCATTAAAAAGGAATCTATACATTTATAAAATGAACCGGGTCTATGAGGTTTAAAATAACTATTATTTTTCCGCAAGTGTTTTATATTATGGTGTGACGTTCCTTCTTCTACTTGGAAAAAGGGGCGTTACAGGCTGCTTTTTCTTCCATTTAGTCTAAAATATGAAAACCTAGCAGCTGCTCTCTAAAAATAACCTCTCTTCTTAAAGAAATTTAATGCAACAGTATTTAAAGGGCCTAAAAAATAGAGTCACGTCGCGACATTCATCAACCTATGTCGCGACACGTGTATAAATTAAGTCACCACGCCGCAGCATTAACATGCCTACGCCGTGACCTGCAAATTACGTAGCTCTCTGTCTGAAGTAGGGGATGCACTATGCTGCAACATTGATATACCTGTGCCGCGGTATGACAAGCTGATCCTTGCACTTGGCTTTCTCTTGCAATGTTAGTCCAAATCTTCCAAGTTTTTGCTTGATTGGAGCCTTTCCTGCCATAGAGAAATCACTAGTTCAATAACAATTACAAATGTACTCGATTTCTCAATGAATTGGAAATATTTCTTCAAAATCATAATAAAAGACATCAAGATTGAATTTTGTGAATACAGGCTAAAGTCTTTCATTCATGCATAAAAACAGGGACTAAGCAATCAATATAATATAGATATATGGCACAAATAACTACAATTTGTGGAGTTATCACACCCCTAAACCTAAATCTTTGCTACTCCTCGAGCAAAACAAAGTACATGCATAATGATTAACCTTGTTAACCTGCATTTAACAACTTTCAATATTCCAATTTCAGTTAAACCAAACTAGTGTATGATGATTGCATAAAACCTCAAAGAATGCATCTACCTCACACTCAGCTTCACACAAACACAATCCTTATCATGCTAGCATTCATAGTTTCCTTTTATACAAGATATATTTCCCGTAGTCATGCAAACAAAACTTCTTCTATTCAATTCATACTCACCCAGATGAGTTTATGAGCATACACAAGAATGTAAATCAAAGAATCCACAAGATTGTAATTCAACTCTCTCTCCACTAATGTAAATCACATATAATTGAGGATCAAAAGCGTCTTTAACAGCTTATAATGTAAGGCCAATGGTATGAGTTAAAGAACAAAAAGGAAAGAAATTAACACAAACATTGAGATACATAAACATAAGATTTCAAGACTTGAGCCACCATATAACACAACTAGGGTATGCTAAGTGAATAACTAGACTCTCCAGAACCACTCTTTCATTTGTTTTGCCTTTTGAATTTTGGTTTTGGATTTTCTTTTCTTGTGTCATTCTTCTTCTTTTTCTCCTTTTCTTTTCCTTAACCAATTTCTTTCACAACACATGGTTCCTTCAAATCATTTCCATACTAACACAAGAACTCATACTCTTCAATCACAGGACTCAAGTCAAGAAATAACATATTATGCACTCAACAAACAATGCTAGTAGGAGAAAGAATGCAATGTTTTCACATGCATTTGAATGGTTACATGGGCAGGAATATGTAGGTGATGAAAAAAAATAAGGCCAAACATATATCAAGCTTCAAAGGGGACCTATGGATATAATCATATCAGGTTAAGCTTAAAAGGTTCAATCGGTCCAAACAATGCCCTAATCATTTCCTTAATCATGCACAATTTAGAATTTTGCCTCAAGAGAGTTTAAAAATAATTTCAAAGATAATTGAAATTTTCACATGTATAGTCCATAAACTATCTCTGGACAAGAATTCTTATCATTTTCAAAGTTAAACAAGCATGCAAGAGGGGAACACATCATGCATAAAAAGAGACTAGATTGCTTCAACATACTTCAAGATTGCATATGGATTCACAAAAATATGAAGGTCAATTTGTATCTGCAACATCCACCGTAGGGTATCACATTTAAGACTAATCCTAATATAACTTACCCAAGTTGTAAAAGAATTAATCTTGTAAAAACACTAATTTTAAAATTTTGTTTGCGAAATAACAGAAAATAAACAAAACTTTAAACATGAAACGTAATTAAAAACTAATACACCATATTTTACATATTACAACCTTGTTCGCAAATAATTTACATAAATACACCCTCAAAAGTTAATATATACATTACATGCCAGAAACAGAGGACGTGTACAACTACCATATAAAAACTTGATCCGACCTAAGTCCAAACACCGAAGATTAATATCCCCCACTTGGTCTTCCTCTTGAACTGGAACGGGCAAATTTCCCGGTATAGGCATGTCGCGATGGACAAGAGTCTGAGCAGTAGACATCATGGTATCCTCATGTGGTGTATAAGTATTATTATTCTTACTCCAAAGCTCACGAATAGGCATATAAACTCTAGACGTACAGACACGTGTTGTGCCATGACAGGAATACCATCTCTAGTACCACTTAAGTTCAGAGTCAGATCCCCGGTATACATAAACCTTTCCCTATCTAAATTAACTCTCCACGCATCAATTCCATCGTTGAATTGTACTGCGACAAACCCTAAAACTTGGCGTCATGCCCCCATACTAAGCAAGCACAAAAAACTGTTACTGGTAGTAAAAAGACTTATCAGCCTCCTCGCCTCCTCGGTCTTCATCAAATACATACAATACACAGATATAACATAATAAAGAGGTGAGATCCCCTTTCATCAATACCAATGAGGCAGTATAGAAAATGACAGCAAATATTACAATTACAAAATATCTCATACATTCATATCATATCATATCATAGATAACATATTAAACAAGCATAAGCATCACACCAATATGCTGACCCACAATGCATGTGCACAATGACCCATTTCCTGCTCCATAGAGCTAATCACAATTTCGAAGAGAATGAATGGGAGGACATGTCTGTATATCGTTAGCCTCAAATCATATATATATATATATATATATATATATATATATATATATCAAATCATAGTGTGCAAATACAGACACTCTCAACCAATCACGAAAAGAGTAGTAACTCCGTCAAGACCGTCGGTGTGTTTGCAAAGGATACCACGACGTAGTGGTGCTACCAACTGGCCACATATGACATTCCAGACCCCGACATCCCCAAGATCACTGAAGATCGTAACTACGCAATTCTCACCCCCACGAAGGTGTAATTTTCATCTCCTAGGCCAATTGCCTTCCTTGACATGTTTTTCCATACATGATGTATGATTCAAAAATACATACAATTATTATTTTATAGTATTTCATACATATGCATCATTTCTTGACGATATCACTTTCCAACATAACGGGGCCCACCATGATAGCTCGACAGCCTACTGCTGTAATTTCCAATTACGTAAACATTTTATCGCATTTTTGAGACAGCGTAACATTTTTCTTACATTTTCAAATTCTGTAAATATTTTTCAATATTTTCGCAATCACGTAAATAATTTCAAACGTTTTCTAAATCACATAAATATTTTCAAACATTTTTTAAATTACGTAAATATTTTCAAATGTTTTTAAAATGCATAAATATTTTCAAACGTTTTTAAATCACATAGAGGTTTTTAAACGTTTTCTTAATCGCGTAACAACTTAAAATCATTTTCTCAATCGTGTAGCATAAAAATCAATTGTGTAGCTTAAAAATAATAATTTCTAGCAATTTTTCACTTATGTAAAATATTTTCTCAACTTTCTAAATTTATTTTATAAAATCCTCTAAATAATATATGCATTTTAGCCTTCTTGAAAATATTATCTTTCTAAAAATCCTTTACGTATTATTTTCTATGATTCTTTTCAAAAATTTGATTTCTTTGGTTTAATTAAATATTATGACTTTAACATACTAACTTAAATCCAACCATTAAATCTAGTTCCCTTTTTCTACTAAAAATTTATTAAATTAAACTCTTGTTCACTAATTATCAAAATTCATATTTAGTAAAATAATCTAGGGTTTAAAATTCCACACTTTGGTGTGTTGGCCGAAAATTAAGTTTAGTTTTCATATTCAAATTTAATCATTTATCATCACCAAAATCCTTTACCAAATCATTTTTCACCATCAAAATCTTTTACAAAACCTTTAATCCAACTTATCACCCTTAAATTCATCAATCCATAACTTAAGAAATAATTTGAAACATCTTGTTTCCTTGGTGATAGTCAAAACTGTGAGCCTCCCTCGAGGTTCTTTGGAACTTCATACAATTTTCTCATCATAATAATCATATCCTACTTCACACAAAAACCATCATACTTATGGAAACATATAATCAAGCATATAACCAAGTAAACCAACATATAATCAAATAAACATGCATAAATCAAGCTTTAAAAATAAACCAAGCATAAACCACCACAAACAAAGCAACTTAAACCATACAAGTGAATAAATCCTTATGGATTTTCCACCATAAACAAGGTCATCTCCTCACCACAAACATATGGTTGATGAGGGTAATCTCCCTCTTACCTCTAGGAAGACAAAAATCCTTCTTGCTTGATCTTCTACGGATTTCGTGAATCACCACAAGAAAATCCTAAAAAACTTAAACCAAACCAAAGTCATAAACAAAGCTTGAAAAAAAAAGAAACCATGGAACAATCATGGTTTAGAAACTCAAAACCAACTTAGAAACAAAGAAAAAGAACTTTTACCTTGAAATCTCAAGAACCCTAACTTGTAGAAAAGGTAAAAGATGAAGGATTTTGCTTTAAGTCTTCAACATAGAAGTGTCTTAGAATGATGTTTAGGTTTAGAAAGTAAGCTTGGATTAAATTTTAGAAGCTTGGAAGGTTGTCTTGGGTGTGATGGCCGAATGGTGTTTTGGAGGAAAGAAATGGAGTTTTTTGCTAAGTTAGGAAATGAAGAAATGAAGAGAATGGCTTAGGAGACAAAGGTGATAGAATTGTGATAGATAGTTTATCCTAGAGCTCATTGTCATGGAGTTACTAGCATGTGGGTGAATTAATGCATGGTCAATCAAAGTGCAAATCAAGCACACGACATCAAGTCATCACATGGTCATGCTTTTGTCACACTTGATGAATCACTAGCTCTTGAATGTCCTAGAAGACTCCTTCATGGCCATGTGACTCCATGCAATTTACTAACCAATAATTGTTTCAATTTGTGACCATTTAATCTTAAGTTAACTTACTAATTCACCTAACTTAAAAACTAATTAAGCAAGCCATTTTTGTTGACTTACTCCTATTGGTTAATAATCACATTAAGCCACTAATTTTGACTTCTTAATACTAGTAGCACATGGCCATCACATGGCTAAAGCTACAAGAAATTATTACTCACAGAATAAAATTAATGCTCACAAACCAGTAATTTTTGTACAGTGAATAATAAAATCACAGTATAAGAAAATTTAGTAACTATATTCAGTTTCGGGTTTAGTAAGATCCCCTGGCCCCGCATTAACAGTACAAAATTTTCTGGCCATTAAAAGTTTTTAGTGTTTCTGGGCCCACTCTGGGCCCACAGACGGCCCAAAATATTACTAAAATATTTTTAATCTCAGAAAAATCCACAAAAATTCTCAAAAATCACAAAAATGATAAAATTAATAGTTACAGCATCCATATCTATCATTGGAAAATCATTTTACACTAGTTACATTTGGCAATATGATATCTTCTAAAATTTTTCAACATTATCCATCATGCTTTTAACTATTATGATCCATGTTGTGAAAGGGAACAATAATTGTATCTTGAATGGGATTTTCATGAAATTTTCCTCAAGATATATGTTCCTATGGATATTATCATGTACATAATCACAAACATACATATTCGTACTAAAACACAATAATATCATACCAAAAATAAGCAATACTAAAATATAATCACAATACTACTATCTCTACATATGCATTAAAATAAATAGTTTAAGACACCCCCCAAACTTGAGGGAAACAATGTTCTCACTGTACAAAAAGAAATGTACAATATGATAGAAAATGGAGTAGAATGAAAGAAAATGCCTTGAATGCCATGAGGGCTAGATTGATGCCTCCTCAGTGTTTGTGGCCTCATCATCTGCATCTGCATCCTCAGGTATGGGCTAGGCATCATCCCTTCCATCTCCATGTGCAGGATGAGGGTCAACAACAGGGGTAGGCGGGAAGGCTGGGACTAGATACTCCTCCATCGAGAGTTGTAAATGCTCCACCAACCACCATTATGCTTGCATGGTATAAGATAGCATGGTTGTCATCTATGCCACCTGGGCCTCCATGTGTGCCTGCCATGCTGCCTTATCTGTTGGTGTAGCCTTGGGCTCTACAGGAGCCTGCCTCGGTACTCTACGCGCAGGGGCTGATGCTGGTGTTGGAGCTGCTCGCACCCTCTCAATGAAATAATCATTAAGAGGTTGTTTAACCTCTAATCACTCCTCATGGTCCTGCAACTAGATCGACTATCAGTGGCAAAGTGTCAGGATGAGGGATAGAAAGAAAAGACTCCTACACTTGTGCGCTGCTTTCCTGATCTGAGCATGGATAATATGGGCGAATCAATGGCTTGGTGCTCGAGGATAGAATAGATCAGGATTGCCCGGTCTCGAGTCACCTTTGATAAGTTAGCTGTCGATAAGATATGCGTATAGATGAAGTGGTACCATACCTTAGCCTCTGGAAATAAGCAAGCTCGGGGGAAGAATCTAGGTCTGGCAGTTTGCATGCTCAAAGTCCAGTGCACAAGTTGTGATGCTAGTGTACAGATCTTGGCGATAACAGTGTTGAGGTCAATGCCCTCTGGCTCCCAGCTGAGGAAGTGAGTGTACTCGCAGACAAGTAGGAAGGTGGCAAGTTCATTACTGCTCTGATTACTACAGCGGAATAGGAGACCTGAGATCCCTGCACTATGACAGTAGTGGTGTTTAGGCCATTCACCTCAATGTTAGCATAAAACTCATAAACCAAAGGAACTACTTCCACCTCTGGATGTTGTGCAAAAGTTGTCTAGTGGATGTGGCGGATGATCAACTCGATGTCTTGCGGGATGGCCTCCTGAAAGAAAAATCCATGCTCTGCCATCATTGGTTTGGAAACTAGTATGGAATATCTCTTCGTTGTAACACCCCGAAAATTGCTAGTTTCATGATAAATAGTCATTTTATAATATTTATGATTTTTGTGAATTTTTATGGATTTTTCAGGAAATATTGAATATTTTAATATATTTCTCGTTTTGCGTGTGCACTGAACGGAGCTGGGAAAATGAAATATTTTCTCTGAGGCTGGTAAACCTTGAACTGTGAAAATGTCGACGGGAGATCTTACTAAACCCGAGGCTCGGCACAGTTTACGAGATTTATATTTTTTGACATTTTTATCTGATGAATAAAAATCGTTGTACAATTTATTATCCGTTGGATAATAAATACTGATTTCTGTTACCTGTAACATTTATTCATTGGATAATAGCTTGTTTTAAAATGCTTGTCACATTTTCAAAAGTGTCAACTTTATGTCACATCATGTTGATTTTTTCAAAAATTTAACAAAGCTTCTCAAAGAAGCTTTGTACAAAGCTTCTCAAGGAAGCTTTCCTTAAGCTTCTAGAACACCTTTTTTTTCTCTCTCTCTCTCTCACTTCTCCATGGCAATGGCCAAAAAGTAGAGCCAAAATTATGCTTTTCACTTACCATTTTTCACTTCTAATTTCAAAATCATCAAAAAGCTATCACCTTTTTTATTTTTCATCTTTTTCTCTCCTCACTTTTCCTTCAAGCCTTTCTCTTCTTCCCACTGCAACCACACCTTCTTCCTCCTCCATTGTTGCTTGATTTCAAGCAAAGTCTTTGCTTGAACTAACCATCCCTTTGAAGCCTTTTCATTCTTGTTGGAAGACCATCTTCAAGAACTCAACTTTCCTCTCCATTTTCTCACCACCCCCACGGTCAAGACTCCATTTTTGGCCATCCAAGCTTTTTCATTCAACCAACCTCATTTCCTACATATTCTTATCATCTAAAACATTTTTCCTTTTTTTAACCATCTCTTGAATCCACTATTTTCATCTTCTTCCATCAAGCTTTAAAGCTTGAAACTTTGAGGTAAAAGTTCATAGCTTTCTCATTTTTCCATCTCATTTTCGTGATCCATGATCACTTTGGTGATCATGGATACCTTTTTCAGGCGTTGATTGTGATTTTTGTGAGTTTGAATATTTTAGGGCTTCGAGGTGGTGGAGGATGAATTCCCAAAGGAAAAGGAGCTTGCTTTCCTTGTTATTTCTCTTAGTAAGAGGGAGACTATCCACTTCAACCTCTATTGGTAGTGGGAAGCTAGTTTGTGTGTTAGTTGTGAGAAATCCATGTTGGGGTGGCTCTCTTGATTATATGGTTTTCTAATGATATTGGTACTAATTTCCTTTTATGTGGTTTTATTGGTTGTATTTGTGTATGTTGATGATCTTGAATTGATTTTGATGAATTGGAAATATGAAATGGAAGTAAGGGTTCCTTGCTCTCCTTAATGAGGCTCACGGCCATACCCCCTTCAATAGGGTGTCCATGGTTTAAATTTTTGAAACAAGTTGAAAAGATAACTAATCAAGTGAATAATAATCAATGGAGAAATAAAAATCTAGAACCCCTATTTCCCTTGAGGCTCACGGCCACTTAAGGTGAAAATGCCAAAAAATTGTAGTGTTAAAGTGGAGACTTGGTTAATTAGAAAATTAGAGATTTATTGGAAGTTCATAAAATGGGAAGAATAAAGAATAAGACTTTATCCTATAACTTAGAACAATTTTGGACTTAAGGAAAGAACAAGAGAGTGTGTGAGACTTGGAGAACCTTAGAATAATTTTCTAAGTAAGTATAATTTAATTTAATTAAAGAACTTAATTAATTAAGAGAAATAAAGATTGAATGAGAATTTCAAGATAATTCTTCTAGAGATAGATTTCATAAGAAATGTTAAGTTAAAGTGAAATTCTATAATGAACCTTAAAAAGCGTATTGTCACTTTTGAGAACTTGATAATATATAATTGTAGGTCCATGATTGGGACCAAGAAATTATTGATGTTTAACTTGGCCAAATTGTGACATGTTATGGAAAAGTATATTATTACTAAATATATATGAATATGCATTGAGTCATCATGCATTGTTGAAGTAAGGTTGTATGCCTAGGAGTTGAATCACACCTTAGTGCAGGTGCGAATAGACTAGTGTAGGTCATATCATTAACATTGGGGGCGTCGGGGTGTGGGTGTCTCACGAATGGACAGTTGGTAGCTCCTTTGGGCCGTGGGATAGACCGATGCAAACGCACCGATGCAAACACACCGAGAAACTACCCTATATCACGATCCTGTGAGAATGCTGTTGTATAAAGCCTTGTTGCGCAAATGATTGATTTTTTTTTCTGGAAAGCACTTGATTTTAGGCTAACGAGATATTGGCATGTCTCCTTGATCATTCTCTCCAATGTTTGTATCTAGCTCCATGGAGTAAAATTTTTGGTATCGAATATTGGATTTTGGTACCATATGCACGTGCATAGTGAGTCAACATATTATTTGGCATTTATTTATATGATGATTGAGACTGTTGTCCTATTGATGTTATAACTGCCTGGATTTGTTAAGTTGTTTACTATGTGGATCTTGATGCTGATTATTATTCCTGCTATGCTATATGGGCATCTTGCGCCGTTCTGTTTCTTTACTGCCATAATTGGTACTGAATGTAGAATGTCTCACCTCTTTTTTGTATTCCTGTTATTCTGTATAATTATGTGTTTCTCTGAAGACATTGGTGAAGAAGGGAAAGTGCACGAATTCCATGACTTTTGGCCTGACTTTGATTAGTACCTGTTTGGAATATGACGTCCCATCCATATGGCTTTTTGGGGTATGTTAGGCTGACATTTCATGGAGGTCCGGACTGCTGGCACATCAACTTGAGCACGAATCGTTGTATCTACCATGGAGACGTGACTTTGTCTCTGGCATGGGATCGTCATGATCCACCTGTTTTTATTGTTAATACATATTTGTATTTAGAGTTTTACTTGTCTATATGTGATATGTGGGGTGAGCGTCACTACTCCTCACAAGAGCATTCATTCTTATCCTCTACACAAGCCCTCACTCGTAACTCAGTTGCTCTCGATGAGGATTTCATCTGACGAGGAAGACTTGGAGGAGGATCCAGCCACGGTTCCTTCTCGTTAGTTTTAGGGGCTGATTTTGTTGGTAGCCATTGATGGCTACCTGTAGATCTTTTTGGAGGCCTGATGTTTGTCTTTTTGATGGATTGTATATGTGTAATCATTTTGAGGCATGTAAAGCTTCTGGTTTTTGTATATCTGATGATGCATTTAAACAATTATGATATAAGTAAATATATACGTATGATGTATGAATGTATGATTTACTTCTCATGTTAACTTCTGCTATAATTGTGTCTTATCATTTTCTTACAACAAAAAAAAAAGAATTTGCCAAATTAATTATACGTTTATAAATGAATAGGCTTACCTATATTTAAACGATTCGGGTTTTAGTTTAGATTTTGTTTTTCGCATTATGGTCTTGGTGTGATGTTCCCTCCTCAAAAAGGGGTATTACTCTAGTTTGGTATCAGAGCCCCGGTTTAAGTTTTCTTTTGGGTCTTTATAGTTAGGTCTGTCTTATTTGTGTTGTATGATTCTCTGTGTTTGGTATTTCGAAAGGATACTATTGGTGTATGCCCTAGTGGCCAATACATTTTGTTTGTATTTACATACATTGTATTATGCTATTTTTAATATATAAGGCATTTCATTTATTGTGTTCTTTTCTAATAAACATAATAAAGTCCTTAGAAAAGTAAGTTTGATACCATAGGACATCAAGTGGATGACTTGATCGTGAGATCCTATTAGATAAAATACTATTCTTAAATGTCCCTAATCAAATATTATTGTTAATTGGGACAACAATAATGCATTGAGACTAGTATGTGCATAGACTGATGACCACATCTCACGGGTCATGGATATGAGATATCAAGTCTTCACATGAATACATATTAGAGTAATGATGTATTGGACAAACCTGCCATGAGAATGCTATGTGGATCGTTACGTGAGTGTCATAAGCGATTTTCATAGTGATAATGGTGTATGTGGTCCTTTGACCTGAAATCACTACGATTCCTACATGAGGAGTTGTGTGTTTTAATGCCATCAAACGTCATCTGTAACAAGATGATTATAACGTTGGTTATTAGACATGCCGCAATACATGTGGAGGGATGTGAGTGACCTAGATGGGATTTGTCCCTCCTACATAACAGGAGCGATATCTTCGGGCCCCCTGATTGAGTGAGACTACGAAATGCATGGCCATGCTCAAATGAGTCAATATGAGATATTGATCTTATTTGTTATTACTATGTCTACTCGGGAATCAGGAAACTGAAGATTGAACTAAACAAGGGTGACACGTTCTATGCCTTGTGTTCAATCTGGATATCTGGACAAAGGGACTAAACTACACGGAAACATTGGTCACAGATAGGTTATGTCAAATCACTGACATTCTCATTACTTGGGTAGCAAAGTGATGTGTTGCTAGATACCGCTCACTGTTTATAATATTAAAATGAGATTTTAATATTACTACTAACGTCATGAGAACCTGCAGGGTCACACACTTAGAACAGACTAAATTGGAGTAATCAGAATCCAAGTTGGACTCGGATTCAACTGTGGGCCTAACTCATGACAGATGGGTTTAGGGTTGCACCACTTACCTTGCTACTGCTCACACTCACTTAAGGCAGCCACTGTTATAAATAGTACTGCTAAGGGGGCTGCTACTAGGTTACATCACAACTCTAGCCACACCTACAGAAAGTGAGTGAGAGATAGTGAGGTCTTCTTCTCCTCTCTTCGCAGCTAGCACTATGAAAACAGAGGCGTGACTCCTTTTGCAAGTCTGTTCGTGTGGATACCGCAGAAACTTCGTCACTATTACGGTGTTGGTGATTCACCTCGCTTGTGTCTATCACACTTCAAGAGGTAAAAATTTAAAAACTCGGATTATGGATTTTTCGCATGGATCCTGTGAGGGAATTCTGTTATTCCGCTGCGAGACTTTTGATCCGCAAATTCCCAACTGATACATCTAACACTTGTGTTTTTGTTCAGTTTACTCTAAAAAAGCATAATGGCACACGATGGAGGTATTGCTGCAGCTGTTGAAGCCATGCAACGAATGGCGGACATTATTGCACAACAAACTGAGAAAGCAACTCAACAGCAGGAAAGGGCTGCATAACAGCTAGAAGCATCCGTTGATGCTCAAAATCTATCAAAGTTCTGTCATAATAACCTTCCTCAGTTTAAGGGGAAATTTGATCTAGAGAAGGCTAGTCTTTGGATCAAGGAGCTGGAGAAAATTTTTAGAGGCATGAACTATGTGGATGACAAGAAGGTAACTTATGCTGCTTTCATGCTGATCGGAGACGTGGAAGATTGGTGGAACGAAGCGCAAAGACTATTAGAAGCAGAAGGTCGAGTAATCACCTGGGAGGTATTCAAGGATAGATTCTTGGAGAAGTATTTCCCAGCAAGTGCAAGACATGCCAAAGAGATGGAGTTCCTCAGTTTAAGACAAGGAAACATGACTGTCAACGAGTATGCTGTGAGATTCAAGAGCTTGTCCAAATTTTCAACGTATTTCTAACACCAGCCAGATGATGTGTGGAAGTGTTAAAAATTTGAAGAAGGATTGAGGCATGATGTGAAAAGGGCAGTCATAACCTTGAGGATCAACCAGTTTTCAGAGTTACTGGATATGTGTCGCCGAGTAGAAGATCTGGATCAGGTACGGGACACGAGGCATTGTAACTTTGGACCTACTAGGTTCCAAAGAGGAGGTGGCAACAATGCAAACTATTTTCAGAAGAAACCTTATTCTCGACTACCAGGAAATCAACAACAGTCACCTGGTGGAGGTCCCAGCAGAGGTTGTGGTGGAAATCGAACTGGTCAAAATGTGGCGTCTACGCCGAAGTATATGAAGTACAGGAAGGATCATTTAACAAGGGATTGCACCATCAAAGGAATCATCTATTTTCGATTCAAGAAGCTTGGACATATCTCTTGTGACTACAACCAAGCCAAGGCAGAGCCTTCAATCAACACTACAAGAGCTACAAAACCACAAGCAGGAGGCCGAGTCTACACCATGAGTGGAGCAGAAGCCTCTGAATCTGAAGATTTAATACAAGGAGAGGATACCATAGGAGGTAATCTTTTGATTGTACTGTATGACTCAGGGGCAGCCCACTCTTTCATTTCTTATGATTGTGTGTGATGACTTGGTTTACCTGTGTCTTCTTTACCTTTTGACTTGACTGTTTCTACCCCTACAACTAAACCTATTATTACCACCAAAGTTTGTTTAAATTGTCCTTTAATTGTTGAATGTCAAATCTTTTCTGTTGATTAGATATGTTTACCTCTTTCCTAATTAGACGTAATTTTAGGAATGGATTAGTTGTCTTTTAACCATATCCTGCTAGACTATTCTAGTAAGACCATAGTTTTCCTTATGGATGAAGTTTCTAGATTTTTGACGGCCAACCAAGTTCAAGCTTTCTTGAAAGAAGGAGCTTAGGGATACATATTGTTGTCTTCCTTAAAAGTCAAGGGTGAGGCAGATGTGAATGCAATTCCAGTGGTTAACGAGTTTTCCAAAGTCTTTCCTGATGATGTACCTGGTCTACCATCAGAGCGAGAGATAAAGTTCACCATTGATCTTGTGCCGGGATCTAGTCTTATATCTATAGTGCCCTACAAGATGTCACCATTAGAGTTAGTTGAGCTCAAGAAGCAGTTAGAAGAACTCTTGGAAAAGCAGTTTGTTAGACCCAGTGTATCCCCATGGGGAGCACCAGTGTTGCTAGTCAAAAAGAAAGATGGGACTTCGTGATTGTGTGTGGACTATCGCCAGCAGAATAAGGTCACAATCAAGAATAAATATCCACTTCTGAGGATAGATGACTTGATGGATCAACTGAAAGGAGCAACAGTATTCTCAAAGATCAATCTGTGATCGGGCTACCATCAAATTCGAGTAAAGGTGGAGGATGTTCCCAAAACGGCTTTTCGTACCTGTTATGGTCACTACGAATATCTTGTGATGTCGTTTGGTGTGACGAATGCCCCTGCCATATTCATGGATTACATGAATAGAATCTTTCATCCTTACCTGGAAAGATTTGTTGTTGTCTTCATCGGTGACATTTTGATCTACTCTAAAAATCAAGAGGATCATGCTGAACACCTCAGTATAGTTCTCCAGATTCTAAAGGAGAAGAAGTTGTACACCAAACTGTCGAAGTGTGAATTCTGGATGGAAGAGGTCAAGTTTTTAGGCCATGTAATCTCGAAGAAAAGGATTGCAGTAGATCTGTCAAAAGTGGAAATGATTCTGTAGTAGGAAAGGCCAAAGACAGTGATAGAAATTTGGAGCTTTGTGGGATTAGCTGGATATTACCGAAGATTCATTGAGGGATTCTCTAAGATAGTAGTGCTTTTTACTCAGCTCACGAGAAAGAATCAAGCCTTTGAATGGACTAATGCTTGCGAATAAAGTTTCCAAGAATTGAAGAAACGACTAACTACTTCACTAGTGTTAGTTCTACCTGATCCAAGTGAACCCTTCGAGGTGTATTGCGATGCTTCATACCAAGGATTAGGATGTGTGCTTATGCAAAATAGAAAAGTGGTGGCTTATGCTTCGAGACAGTTGTAAGTGTATGAGAAGAACTACCCAACACATGACTTGGAATTAGTAGCTGTGGCATTCGCTTTGAAGATATGGAGGCACTTTCTTTATGGGGCGATGTTCAACGTCTTTAGTGACCACAAGAGCTTGAAGTACTTGTATGACCAAAATGAGTTGAATATGAGATAGCAAAGGTGGTTGGAATTTTTGAAAGATTGTGATTTTAACTTCAGTATCACCCTGGAAAGGCAAACGTCGTGGCAGACGCTTTAAGTAGGAAGATGCTCAGTATCTCTGCTATGATGGTTAAGGAAAAGGATTTGATAGAGCTATTTAAGGATGTATGGTCCTTTGTGGAATTAGCACCGGGAAAGATTTGTATGAATATAGTCACTATTTCAAATGACTTACTGGAAGACATTCGAGAAAAACAGAAGGTTGACAAGTTTTTGCAAGAAGAAAGGGAGCTAATGAAGTAAGGCCGTGTGACAACATTAGAGGAAGGAACTAATGGAATCCTAAGGTTCAAAGTAGAGTTTATGTACCCAAAGATCAAGAGCTCAGGAAGTTTATTCTCGAACACGCTCACACTGTAACACCCTTGTGGGGATGTCACATATATAAAGAAAAATAAATAAAATCTACCCAAGTTGTAAAACATTTATTACGTATTAATATGGGTTGTAAAATAATTCCTGTTAAACAGAATATTATTAAATAAAATAATGCGAAAACATAAAGTAAACAGAACAACATCACTCATAATATACATATGGTCCAAGTTATAAGTTATACAAATAATTTACAACTACAACTGCAAATATTTAAACAGAAACAGTAAAGAAAAACAGTAAAGAGTCAATATATACATACGCAGATGCACCCAAAAATACATCATAAATATTTAATCCTCTGATGGATCACTCTCAGGAAACTCATCAGAAGATAAATATCCAGGATGCCTCGACACTCGGCGAACATGAGACCGCGCAGTCGATACGAGTGTCATCTCACTAGGCTCAGTGGACACACCACCCCAGTAACGCCTAAGAGATAAAGGCAACTCTAAATGCAGAAACACAGTAGTCGTCATGACTGGCTCTCCATCAAACTCATGTCGTATGGACACAGTCAACCGTCCCACGTAAGTCACAGAGTCTCTGTCTCCCCTCAGATGCCAAGCTAACGATCCACCATGAAACTCGAGTGTCACAAATCCCAAAAATCCTGGCACCGCCATATCCAAACTAATCAGTCCAATGGGTATGGATGATCAGATGGTTCTTGGTCGTCGTACTGATCTTCGGGTTGCTGCTCTTCTTCCTCCTCAGTATACACAATCTCAAGAGGTTGTTCCTCTTCCTCAAACTCTTTACCACGTAAAATAAATATACAGGAAACACGTACAATAAAGAGGTAAGACAAACTAAAATCATCACAAACATGGCAAATAAGAAAACGACAAACAACAGATATACAGTTCATGCAATATGAAAAGCTATAACAGTAATTTAATAACAGTATAGTGTAAAGATCTAATTATCATAACAACACATGATATCACAGATAAAACAATAACACATACAATATAATATCACAGATAAAATAAATTCAGAAACAGAAAATTTCTCAGAACAATAACCAAATAAATAAATAAATAGATAAAATAAATAATGTTCAAGATATAATTAAATGCAACATGACACGATCCTACTCCATGGAGCTAAACACAAACAGATATCAGAGAGAGAATGACTCGCAAAATCTATTAGTACCACGGCTGCCCAACCAAACTATTGCGCTGTCACATTTTGCGTCTATAGCCCCACGTCATATGGAATCCATCATCCAAAGCATGGTGTAGTTCACGGTCTCACATTGTGGGCACTACAGGCAATGTACTATTAGACTTTACGAAATCTCGATTAAAAATAGTGCGTGTCGAGTTCATTAGTGTGCTATCGGTTACCACGACCCAGCGGAGCGACCGACTGTCCATATATGGAATCTCGTACACTAACGTCTCCAAGTTCATAAAGACAATGAACCACACTACGTTTATCGCATCGACAACACGATGTGATTCACCTCGTCAACCAATCCACCAAAAACTGGCATAATCTCAAATTACCAAGATATCCTCAAAGATAAAAAGATACAGTAAGTCCCACCGGACAAATACTGTTCCAAAGCCTGTACGGGTTCACCTCATAGCCCGACAGCAGAAAAATTCAAAATTTACCATTTTGGTCAATCGCGTAGAAATTTTATCGCGTTTTCACAATCTCGTCGTTTTTACAAACGTTTTTAAATCGCGTAAATTTATTTTTCTGTTTTTAAAATCGCGTAGAGTTTTTAATACGTTTTCTCAATCGCGTAAGGTTTTTAAATCATTTTATGGTCCAAATCCCTTAAAAATTACTGTTTAAATAGACAGAAATAATAATTAATACGTTTAAACTACGTAAAATATTTTATATACCGTATACTGTCTTTTGGACATCTTTTTTTTCTTAATTGCCCATTTTTACTAAAAATTGACAGTATTTTGTTTAGAAAATTATAATAATGATTTCCTAATTTTTCCATAAAAATTCTGTTTACTTAATTTTTATCCGTATAATTTAAACCTTTTGAAAACCACTAACATGCTTCAAAATACAGTATGAGCTATATGTTAGAAATTTTTGAAAGTTACTGTATTTCTTTTCTAACAATAAAATCAATAGTTTTAATTGGTTAAACTTAATTCAATTCAATTTATTTCTTCAAAACTCATTTTAGAAAAATTCATTTTAACATATATTGCATCCTTATACTTGGAAATGGTTTGGAATTGATTTTAGAAATCATGAATTCTTGGTTTGGCATGTTGGCCGAAATATATGTTTGGGTCATTTGATTTCTAAATTCATTTTCCTTGATCTAAACAATTCTATCTCTTGTTAATTTTCCTAGGTTACTTAAATTACACTTTAGGAAAATAATGAGAACATTTTGGTTCTCCTTTTTGGGTCAATGGCCGTGAGCCTTAGAATTGTGTTCTTTGGAACACTCATGCATACCTTAGCATGTTATTCACATCCTATACATTATCATGCATTTTTAACACATGCAAATTATCAAAGCTTGTAGACATGCAATTTAAAGCTTGTAGACATGCAACTACATACAAATTATTACAATTATCAAATAGGAAAGCTATTAACAACCATACAAACAAGCTATTAAACAACCACAAATAAGGAATCCTTATGGATTCTACAATCAACAATCAATTTTCCATTTTCTTACCACCACCCATGGATGATAAGATTTGTCTTCCTCTTACCTTAAATGAAGACAAAATATTCTTTTACTCCTCTTCTAGGTTTCGGTTTTCTCCTTCAAGTCACCTAATAAACTTAAACAAAAATCTACAAGTTACTAACCATAGAAAGAGAGCTTAAACCATGGAGAAATCATGGCTTAGAACTTTGAAAAAGAGTTTAGAAATAGAAAACTAGAAATTTCACCTTCTAGGTAAAATTTTCCAAGTTAGTTTCCAAGCTTCAAATGGAAGATTTTGCAAGAACTCTCAACTAGAGATGTTCTTAGGATTATGTTTAGGTTTAGAAAACTTGGTTGGATAGAATTTTGGGTGGTTGGATGGTGTAGAACTAGGCTTGGCCGAACGGAGCTTCAAGAGAGCTTCAATGGTGTTTAGGGTTTTTGGAAGAGAGAGAAGAGAGAAAGTTGCATGAAGACAAAGTGATTATGGCCTTCCTAAGGTGGCTTGGCCGTAGACTTCACTCCATGCAAGGTGTCATGGATTTGGCTTCATCCAAGCCTTAGAATGGATCAAAGGTCAAGATTAAAACTTGGTTAGCAAGCTTAGCCCTCATTGGTTCATCCTTGCCTTGTCATCCACCTTAGTCACTAACTTAGTCATTAGCTTAGTCACTAATTAGCTTAGTCACACACTTAGTCATCATGTTCTAGAGAATTCCTTCACTAATAATGCTTAATTAAGCTACTAAGTTAACTGTATTAGCTAAACGTGGGTCCCGCAAAACATTTCCGGGTCCACTGTCATCTAATTATACTGACTAATAAAATAATATACAAAATTATTTTATTAGACAGTTAAATCCTAAAAATTAAAAGATTAATTATCGTCTCATTCAGAATTGGGTTTAGTAAGATCCCCCAGTCTGAATAATTAAAACAAGATTTTCTCGGCCCGAAAAAATATTATTTTCCTGTCCCGGAGCAAATCGCACAAAAAGTCCAAATAAAATCATAGATAGTAATATTAAGCACTATAACATATAGAAAAATTAAAAACAATACAATCGGGACATAACAATCATTTTTCCATTTTTTCCCACGACGAAGCAAATCATCCAAAACGTTCAAATAAAATTACAGACAGTATTAATTGTCTGTATATCACCCAGAAAAATTAAAACAGTAGCTCGAGAAAAATTTTATTTTACCGTCTCGAAGCAAAATACGTAAAACGATCAAATAAAATTTTAGCCTGTAAAACATATTTGTATTTCATACAGAAAAACAAGAAACAGTAAAATAGGGACATAACAGTCATTTACACAAAAGCTTAAAAAACAGCAAACAGAACATTCGGGACATTTTCCTAAAAATTGGGGTGTTACACACACAAGTAAGTTAAGTATGCATCCAGAAATAACCAAGATGTACCAAGACCTGAAATGGTTATTTTGGTAGCACAGAATGAAAAGTGATATTGCCAGATGTGTGTCGTATTGTCTGGTTTGTCAGAAAGAGAAGGTTGAACACCTAAGACCATCAGGAATGTTACAATCCCTAGCTATTCCCGAATGGAAGTGGGATAGTATCGCGATGGACTTTGTGGTTGGATTACCAAAGACCATAAAAGAGTTATGATTCAATATGGGTAATCGTTGATCGACTCACGAAGTCAGTACATTTCTTACCAATCAACATAAGGTACAACATAGAGAAGTTGACTCAGTTGTATATTGGTGAAATAGTTAGGCTACATGGTGTGCCTACCAGTATTATTTCTGATAGAGATCCAAGGTTCACATCAAAGTTTTGGCAAAGTTTGCAAGAAGCATTGGGGACTAAACTTTGATTGAGTTCTGCTTATCATCCTCAAATCGATGATCAATTGAAAAGGACGATTCAATCATTGGAAGATTTGCTTAGAGCTTGCGCTTTGGAACAAACTGGAAGTTGGGATGAAGTTTTACCATTGGTAGAGTTCACATGTGGTGTCTCTGGGCCGACGAAGGCGGGGAGTGGATGCTGGTGTAAGAGAAGCACGTACAAGGAGCAGCTCCTGACAGGCTTCTAGGCGAAGGGTCCCATGAATGAACTGAATACGCACCGGAATGAGAGGGATTCAGAGACTATGCAGGTATGGGACTGCATAGTTGAGAATGGCTTAAAGGAATTGATTTGGCGTTGCCATATCAATAAGTTGTAACTTCTTTTCGGGAGCCTAGAACATAAGAACTTCATGGTAAAGCATGCTTGACCTGGAGCAATTGTGGGATGGGTGACCTCCTAGGAAGTTTCCTAGGATACGTGTGAGTGAGGACAAAGCACGTTGAAAAGACCTGTGTTGATTTGTGGAGATACTCATCAATCCTGCAGGCAGTCCCAGGATGTTACAGATGGTATCAGAGTCGGGACCTCTCCCAGTACGGTGTGGTTTGGGGATGAACCAAATGGAAGTTGGTGGGCATATGGTGTCCTGGGGCCCACGAGGGCGTGGGGTGGACGCCGGTGTAAGAGAAGCACATCCAAGGAGCGGCTCCGGCAGGCTTCTAGGCAAAGGGTCCCATGAATGAACTGAATACGCACCGGAATGAAAGGGATTCAAAGACTGTGCAGGTATGGGACTGCATAGTTGAGAATGGCTTAAAGGAATTGATTTGGCGTAGCCATATGAACAAGTTGCAACTTCTTTTCGGGAGCCTAGAACATAAGAACTCCATGGTTACGTGTGCTTGACCTGAAGCAATTGTGGGATGGGTGACCTCTTGGGAAGTTTCCTAGGATACGTGTGAGTGAGGACAAAGCACGCTGAAAAGACCCGTGTTGGTTTGTGGAGACACTCATCAATCCTACAGGTAGTCCCGGGATGTTACATCACATACAAAAATAGTTTTTACTTGAGCATAGGGATGGTGCCCTATGAGGCTCTATATGGACGACGGTGCAGAACACCTTTGTGTTAGTACCAAGATGGCGAGCACCTTACCATCGGACCTGATCTTATACCACAAGCAATGGAAAAGGTCAAGATGATTCAGAAAAAGATGAGGACAACTCAGAGTCGACAGAAGAGCTATGTCGATAAAAGAAGAAAGCTTCTTGAGTTTGAGGAAGGCGAGCATGTGTTTTTAAAAGTCACGCCTACGACTAGGGTCGGTCGAGTTCTGAAATCTAGAAAACTCACTCCTAAATTCCTTAGACCTTACCAAATTCTTCACTAGATAGGTCCAGTAGCTTACCAAATAGCCTTACCACTTTTTCTTTCTAACCTTCACAATGTTTTCCTTGTGTCACAACTATGAAAATATATTCCTGACCCGACCCATGTCATAGCACCGGACACAGTACAATTGAAAGAGAACTTAACCTATGAGACACCTCTTGTAAGAATTGAGGATAGGAGGGTAAAACAACTCAGAGGGAAGGAGATCCCATTAGTAAAAGCAATCTGGAATGACATAACCAGAGATGCAACGTGGGAGTTAAAAGACAAGATGAAAGAGCAACATCCACAACTATTCTAAGGTACGAAAATTTTGAGGACAAAATTTTCTTTTTAGAAGGGGAGAGTTGTAACACCCCGAAAATTACTAGTTTCATGATAAATAGTCATTTTATAATATTTGTGATTTTTATGAATTTTTGTGGATTTTTTCAGAAACGTTAAATAATTTAATATATTCCTTGTTTTGCGTGCGCACTGAGCGGAGCCGGGAAAATGAAATATTTCCCTCAAGGCTGGTAAACCTTGAATGGTGAAAACATCTATGGGGGATTTTACGAAACCTGAGGTCGGGCATAATTTACGAGGTTTGTATTTTTTGAGATTTTTATCTGATAAATAAAAATCGTTGTACAATTTATTATCCGTGGATAATAAATATTGATTTCTGTTACTTATAACATTTGTCCATTGGATAATAGCTTGTATTAAAATGCTTGTCACATTTTCAAAAGTGTCAACCTTATGTCACATCATGTTGACTTTTTCAAAAATTTAACAAAGCTTCTCAAAGAAGCTTTGTACAAAGCTTCTCAAGGAAGCTTTCCTTAAGCTTCTAGAACACTTTTTCTCTCTCTCTCTCTCTCACTTCTCCACGGCAATGGCCAAAAAGTAGAGTCAAAATTATGCTTTTCACTTACCATTTTTCACTTCTAATTTCAAAATCATCAAAAAGCTATCACCTTTTATATTTTTCATCTTTTTCTCTCCTCTCACTTTTCCTTCAAGCCTTTCTCTTCTTCCCACGGCAACCACACCTTCTTCCTCCTCCATTGTTGCTTGATTTCAAGCAAAGTCTTTGCTTGAACTAACCATCCCTTTGAAGCCTTTTCATTCTTGTTGAAAGACCATCTTCAAGAACTCAACTTTCCTCTCCATTTTCTCACCACCCCCACGGTCAAGACTCCATTTTTGGCCATCCAAGCTTTTTCATTCAACCAACCTCATTTCCTACATCTTCTCATCATCTAAAACATTTTTCCTTTTGTAACCATCTCTTGAATCCACCATTTTCATCTTCTTCCATCAAGCTTTAAAGCTTGAAACTTTGAGGTAAAAGTTCATAGCTTTCTCATTTTTCCATCTCATTTTCGTGATCCATGGTCACTTTGGTGATGATGGATACCTTTTTCAAGCTTTGATTGTGATTTTTGTGAGTTTGAATATTTTAGGGCTTCGAGGTGGTGGAGGACGAATTCCCAAAGGAAAAGGTGTAACGCCCCTTTTTCTTAATACCGCGAAGAAGGAATGTCACACCATAATACAAAATAAACGAAATAAAATGCGAAAAATAATAGTTTGTATGATTAATTAAGATCCGGTTCATTATTAACGCAAGATTAAATAGTTTATATTCTTGGATGATAAAATAATCGAATATTGAAATGTCTGTATGCATTTTTTTTATATAACAATAAGGAGATAATAATAATTATAAATACAATAGAATCGAAACAGAATTTAAAATCATACATTCGCAATATTTATATATATATATATTATATGCATTAGCTTGTTTAATTACATCACAAAATATACAAAAAGTAAAGGCTTTACCCACCCAAGGTAGTTACAAATTTATACCCATAAACTAGCAAAACATCAGGCTTCCCCAAAAAGATAAACGGTTACCCATCAGTAATCACCTATAGTATCAGCCCCTAAGACTGACGAGAAGGGACCATAGCCGGGTCCTCCTTAGGGTCCTCTTCATCCGACGAAATCACCATCGAAGCGACCGAATTTCGAGCAAAAGCCCGACCAGTGGAGAGGAAAGAGTCCTCTTGTGGAGTGTAGAACATATCAGTCCATAGATCCCTAACGGGTAGGTAAAACTCCAAAATGACAAAAGCAGAAAAATCAAAGACAGAAGCATCATAACGACCCCAAGCTAAAGACACCGTCAGCTCCCTGCAGTAGATGCATCGGTCCGTCTGGACATGCAGGTGCCAGTAATTGGGTCATCCATGAAAGGTCAACTTCACGCACCCCAAAAAGCGGCGTGGGCATGACGACATCCACAACAGCTCTAGTCGTAATGTCGCCAGAAACCCAAAAACTCAGTTGTTTCCTTCTCTTCCTCACGAGTGTCTTCTCAGAAGTACACAGTCTGACAGAAATATAGAAAATATAGAAAGAGGTGAGACACCCAGCTTTCAGTACCAAAATGGCAGTGAGAAAATAAAACGGCACTGGACGCCCACATATAACAAAGTTCATACATCTAATTACGAAAATAGTTAAAATTAATAGTAAGAGCATAACAACAATAAATAACAGTAAGTATCATCAATAACAGGCAGACAGCATCAACAACTCCAACATTCAACAGACCTAGCAATCAAATAATTATTGCAGTAATAATAACAGATACTTTCCACAATTATAAATGCTCATGCTCAATGAATTATGAGACTAATAGTTCACAATACAAATGGTACCAAAATTCCTACTCCATGGAGCTAGACATAAACATTTTCGGAGTAAATGATCAAGGAGTAATTCCAGTATCTCGTTAGCCTTTAAAAATAGTGTGCTCATCTCATAAAAATAATTACGCAATACGGCTTATACATGGCACCTCAACAGTTGATCGCGATATAGGATAGCGTCTCAGTCCGGATCGTCGGTGTGTTTGCATCGGTCTATCCCATAGCCCCAGTAGAGCTACCACTGTCCATTGTGAGACACCCGCACCCCGACGCCCCCAAGGCCAACCACTATGACCCTACGTTTAGTCTACTTGCACCCGCACATAAGTGTAATTCAAACTCCTAGGCATACACTGCCTTTTCAACAATGTCCAATGGACAACACATATGCATGATGACACAATGTACATCATACATGTTTATCAATGATGCATTCATCATAAGCATACCACAATGGCATATATATTCATTTCTCAACATCAATATGTCATAATTTCCTCAAGTACACAGTCAACAAGTACTTAGCTTGTAACACCCCTTTGGAGGATGTCACACATAAAAGAAAATAAAAGAAATAGAAATAAAATCTACCCAAGTTGTGAAACATTTGTTAAATATTATTACGGGTTGTAAAATAATTCCCGATAGAGTAAATATGTAATAAAAAGATAATGCGAAAAATACGAAATAAAAAAAATCACATCACTAATAATATACATATGGTTAAGTTATAAACTGTACAAATAATTTATAACTAAGACTACAACTATTTAAACAAAAACAAGAAAGAAAGCAATAAAAGAGTTAATATATACAATCATCTGCCGACGCGCCCAAAAAAAATATCATGGTTATCTAATCCTCGGATGGATCACTCTCGGCACGAAAATGATCATCGGGAGATAGATATCCGGATGTCTCGACACACGGCGATAACGGGATCGCGCGGTCGATACGATGCTTATCTCACTAGGCTCTCGGGTTTTCAAGCACCCCAATAACGCCTAATGGATAAGGGTAACTCTAAGTGCGTAAATAACGTCGTAGTCATAATGGGCTCTCCATCAAACCGGTGACGTAAAATCACGGTCATACGTCTCGCATATGTAACAGAAGCACGATCTCCTCGTAAATGCCAAGCCAGATCACCTCCATGAAATACCAGCTCTATGAATCCCAAAAATGCTGGCGTCGCCATCCCACACAATCAATCCAGAGGATATGGATGATCGGATGGTTCTTGATCGTAAAACTGATCGTCTGCTTGCTGACCTTCCTCTTCCTCAGGGTACACGATCTCAAGAGGCTGTTCCTCTTCTTCCTCTTCAAACTCTTTACCGTATAAAATAAACAAACAAGAGACACATACAATAAAGAGGTAAGACAACATAAAATCATCACAACATGGCCAATAAGAAACGACAATTAACAATTAACAACTATACGGTTCATACAATACGAAAAAAAACTATAACAGTAATAATAAATGAAATAGAGTACATATTAGATATCCTAGTGTTTTGTAACATCACAGATATAACACAAATAAAGAAAACCACATAAATAAATCAATCTCACAGATAAAATAGATTAAGAAATGGACAACTAACATAAGAATTATCAGATAAATATAAATAGAGAAAATGTAAAAACATCCAAGATATTACCAGATAAAGATAAATAGAGAAAATGGAATATTATCCAAGATATAATCAAATACACCAAAACACAATCCTACTCCATGGAGCTAAACCCAAACAGATATCAGAGAGAATGACTTGCAAAATCTATTAGTACCACGGCGCCAACCAACTATTACGCGGTCACACGTTGCGTCAATAGCCTACGCAGACTGGGAATCCACCATCCGGGCGTAGTATAGTTCACGGTCTCCCGTTGTGGCACTATAGGCAATGTACTACTAGACTTTACAAACCTCGATTAAATATAGTGAATGTCGAGTACATTAGTGTGCTATCGGTTTACTACGGCCCAATGGAGCTACCAACTGTCCACATATGGAATCCCGTACACTAAAGTCTCCAAGTTCATTAGAACAATGAACCACACTACATTTATCGCATCGACAACACGATGTGATTCGTCTCGTCAACCAAAACACCAAAAATTGGTATAAAGACAAAACATAATTCCAAATATATGAAATTACGAAAATGCCCTCAAGATAAAAATATGCCCTCAATGGCAAAAAGCCTGTACGGGTTCACTTTTTCCCGACAGCGAAATAACCTCAAAAGCCTGTACGGGTTCACATTTTCCCGACAGCGAAAAATAAATATAGTAACGGTCAATCGCGTAGAAATTTTATCGCATTTTTGAAATCTCGTCGTTTTTACAAACGTTTAAAAATCGGGTAAAGATATTTTTCTGTTTTTAAAATCGCGTAGCATTTTTAATACGTTTTCTCAATCGCGTAGGATTTTTAAATCATTTTCTTGTTCAAATGCCTTTAAAATTACTGTTTAAACAAACAGAAATAGTACTTAGTACATTTAAACTACGTAGAATAATTTTTCATACCGCATACTGTCTTTTAGATATTTTTGCTATCTTATTGGTTCATTTTTACTAAAAATTGACAGTATTTTGTTTAGAATATCATAATAATGGTTTCCTAATTTATCCATAAAATTTCCATTTACCTAATTTTTTTAACCATTTCATTTAATTCTTTTTGAAATCTCTAACATGCTTCAAAACCAAAAGTGAGCTATATGTTAGAAAATTTCTTAACATTACTGTATTTCCTTTCTAATGATAAAATTATGAACTTTTAATCCTTTAGACTTACTTCTAATCAATTGGTCCCTTCAAAAATCATTATAGAAAATTTCTTCTTAACTTGTATTGTTTCTTTTTAATTGAAAAAGGTTTAGAATCAAGTTTTAGAAATCATGATTACCTATAGTGGCATGTTGGCCAAATTTCATAAAACTTTTGCATTTGATTTCCAAAATGTCTTTCACCTTTTAAATCATATCAAATGTATTATATTGTCTAAGTTCATTAAATCATTTTAGAAAATAGTTAACAATAGTCAATTTAATCCTTTAGGCATGTTGGCCCAAAATATTAAGTTTTTACCATTTGATTTCTAAATGCATTTTCTTTGATCAAATCAATTAGAAACTTTCTTGATTCTCCTAGGTTAATTAAGTTACACTTTAGGAAAAATCAAGAGAACATTTTGGTCCTCCAAGCTTGTCATTGCCGTGAGCTATTGGATGTGTTCTTTGGAACACTCATGCAAATTTACACATGTTATTCACATCCTATACTTTATCATACAATTCTAACACATGCATTATATTTCTAACACATACAAAAATATTTTCTAACACATACAACCTAAATTAAAGCTTGTAGACATGCTTTCAAAAGCTAATAGACATGCAAAATTATTACAATCATCAAACAAGAAAGCTAATAACAATTACCACATAAACTACTAGCAATCACAAAAATTAACAAATACACACATAATTAACACATGACCACCGAATCCTTATGGATTCTACAAACATCACAAATGGCTCCATCTTCTTACCACCATCAAGAGATGATAAGAATTGTCTTCCTCTTACCTTAAATGAAGACAAAAGGCTTGCTTTCACACCTCCTAGGTCACGGTTTTCACCACCAAAAATACCTAGAAATCTCAAACAAAATCTACATGTTACTAACCATGAAAAAGAAGCTAAACCATGGAAAAATCATGGCTTAGAACTTTGAAAAAGAAGAGAGAAAAGAAAAGCATGAAATTTCACCTTCTAGGTAAAACTTTCAAGGTTGGTTTCCAAGCCCTAGATGGAAGAATTTGAAGAAACTCCCAACTACAAAGGTTCTTAGAATAGTGTTTAGGTTAAGGAAACTTGGTTAGAAAAATTTTTGGATGGTTGGATGGTGTAGTTTGTGTTTTGGCCGAATGGAAGGAGAAAAAGAACAACAATGGTGGCTAGGGTTCTTGATGAGAGAGAAGAGAGAAAAGCAAGGAAGACAAAGTGATTTTTGGTCCCTCCTCCTTCACTTGGCCGTAGCTCTCTAAGGGCATGCAAGGTGGCTCCTTGCTTGGCTTCATCCAAGCCATTGGATGAATCAAAGGCCAAGATCAAGCCTTGGTGAGCAAGCTTGATTCCCATTGGTTGGTTCCCGGTGACTCACATGCTGAGTCACGCAGCGTATTAAATTCTCACTGAGTTGAGTCACTAGTCGAGTCACTGTTTCTGAAAGTTCTACGACTTACGGTGATTAATTAAGCTACCGATCTAACCGTTTCGCTAATTGTGGGTCCCGCAAAATATTTTCGGGTCCATCTTGTCACTAAATTATACTTGACTAATAAAATAATATCATAATAATATAAAATTATTTTATTTGTGATTAAATCCTAAAAATTAAAAGATTATTTTTAGTCTCATTCAGAATCGGGTTAAGTAAGATCCCCCAATTCTAAATAATAAAATAAGATTTTCCCCAAGGAAAATATTATTTTCCGCCCGAGCAAATCACACAAAAAGTCCATATAAAATTACAGACGGTATTTTCGGGCATTAAATCAAGAAGAAAACAATTAAAAACAGACAAAAACAAATAAAACGATGACGTTCGGGACGTAACGGTCATTTTCCCATTTTTTCCCACAACGTAGGTAATCGTCCAAAACGTTCAAATAAAATATTCAGCAGTATTATTTAGTTGTATATCTTTCAGAAAAATTAATACAGTAGCTCAGAAAAATTTTTATTTTTCCGTCTCGAAACAAATTACGTAAAACGATCAAATAAAATTTGAACCTGTATTATCGTAATTGTTTTCATACAAAAATCGAGAACAGAAAAATAGGGACACAGCGGTCATTCATACAAAAGCATGAAAAACAGAAAACAGTACATTCAGAATATTTTCTAAAAATTGGGGCGTTACATAGCTCACATAGGGGTCCACAATAACATAGAATCAATTCCCCACATCAATATATATTTAGGGTTCATCAATTATCACAAGTCCACATTATGGATCCTCATTTTCAAAGTCTTAAGCTTTGGTCAATTATGAAAATTTTAAGTTGAATAACCCTTCAAAACCGTGGCACTCTCAAGAGTTATTATTCAATTTAATTCTTCCACTTGATTATGGATTATGCATGTCTCTAAATTCTCAATCTCCAAAGATGTATTCAAGGCATCATTTAACCCCTAATTTTTCTCTAAAAATCGTGGCCTCACTAGGTCATCAAGGTTCCAATTTCTTTCTATTTTTATGCATTTGTTACTTGATACCTAATTACTTAGATTCTATTTCACACCAAATTAATCCATTCCCTTAGGATCCTTGGCCAAAACCGTGGTCTCACTTTGGGTTATTAAACCCTTAAAATTTTTTATTCATTAATTTTAATATTATCATTCAACATTTAATCACATAAGCTTCATTTTATTTGTATACAAAAACCAATTTATATCCCTAAATTCTAGTCAAAACCGTGGCCTCACATTAGGGTAGGAAACTCCAATTTTTTCATTTAATAACCCTAACATGATCAAACATTTTCAACACATCCAACACATTCAAAATCATCAATCAAGCATTAATCCAATTTCAAGAATACATAAACATGCAAAATCACTAAACAAAGTGAGCATACAAAGGTTCCCTCACCACCAATAATGGTTGAAGTGAGTAATCTCCCTCTTACGTAAAGGAAGAACACAAAAATGGCCACCTATATGCTTCTTGGTGGTTTTGGTTTTGAGCTTCCAAAATCCTAGGAATTTCAAGACAAGGAATCAACATTAATGGTTGAAAAAGAAGAGATCCATGGTCATCAAAGAGACCATGGAACATGAAAATGAAGAGAAAGAAGAAGAAAAATGAAAACTTTACCTTAAAGCTTGAAGCTTTGTCTTGGAAGACAATGGAGGTGAAGATGGATTTTGGAGAAAATCTCTAAATAGAAAGTGTGGAGGAGGTTGAGGTGAGTATAGAAATGATCTTGGTGAAGAGAAAAATCAAAGAAAAATGGTCTCTAATGGGGCTGCAATTTTCGTAAGGAAGAAGGAGAAGAAGAGAGAAGGTGGAGAGAAAATGAAGAAGAAGAAGTTAGAGAGAGAAAGTGTTATGGTAAAATGAGCTAATTTGAGTGTTATGCATTAAGTGAGGAGGCAAAAATTTGCCTCCTTTGGCCAAGCATTGTCGTGGCAATGGAGAGAGAGAAGGGGGAGATTTTTAGCTTCCCCAACCAGCTAAGGGCATTCTTGTCCTTTGGTAGTCAAAGCTTCTCAAAGAAGTTTTGATTAAAATATAATAAATTTGAATTAAAGTGAGTTTGATTAGACATAAAGTAGATTACATTATGATAATGTGATAGGGTTTTTAATACATGTTATTATCCAATGGACAATTGTTACAGTTGACAGAAGTCAGTATTAATTATCTGGCGGATAAAATTTGACACAACGATTTATTATTTTATCTGTTAAAATTTCTCAAAAAACATGAAATCTTGTAAACCGTGTCTAGTCTCGGGTTTAGTAAGATCCCTCGTCGACGTTTCCACAGATCAAGGTTCTCGGGAAAAATATCTCATTTTCCCGGGTCTGCTCAATTTGCACGCAAAATAAGGAATAATATTCAAATATTCTGCATTTTCAGAAAAATCCAGAAAAATTCCCAAAAATCACAAATATTAGAAAATGAATATTTATCATAAAATAAATAAATTTTGGAGTGTTACAAAAGGAGCTTGCTTTCCTTGTTATTTCTCTTGGCAAGAGGGAGACTATCCACTTCAACCTCTATTGGTAGTTGGAAGCTTGTTTGTGTGTTGGTTGTGAGAAATCCATGTTAAGGTGGCTCTCTTGATTATATGGTTTTCTAATGATATTTGTACTAATTTTCATTTATGTGGTTTTATTGGTTGTATTTGTTTATATTAATGATCTTGGATTCATTTTGATGAATTGGAAATATGAAATGGAAGCAAGGGTTCCTTGCTCTCCTTAATGAGGCTCATGGCCATACCCTCTTCAATAGGGTGTTCATGGTTAAAATTTTTGTAACTAGTTAGAAAGATAACTAATCAAGTGAATAATAATCAATGGAGAAATAAAAATCTAGAACCCCTATTTCCCTTGAGGTCACAGCTTCTTAAGGTGAAAATGCCAAAAAATTGTAGTGTTAAAGAGGAGACTTAGTTAATTAGAAAATTAGAGATTTATTGGAAGTTCATAAAATGGGAAGAATAAAGAATAAGACTTTATCCTATAACTTAGAACAATTTTAGACTTAAGGAAAGAACAAGAGAGTATGTGAGACTTGGAGAACCTTAGAATAATTTTCTAAGTATGATTTAATTTAATTAAAGAACTTGACTAATTCAGAAAAATAAAGATTGAATGAGAATTTCAATAGAATTCCTCTAGAGAAAGATTTCATAAGAAATGTTAAGTTAAAGTGAAATTCCATAATGAACCTTAAAAAGCGTATTGTCACTTTTGAGAACTTGATAATATATAATTGTGGGTCCATGAGTGGGACCAAGAAATTATTGATGTTTAACTTGGCCAAATTGTGGCATGTTATAGAAAAGTATATTATTGTAAATATACATGAATATTCATTGAGTCATCATGCATTGTTGAAGTAAGGTTGTATGCCTAGGAGTTGAATCACATCTGAGTACGGGTGCGAATAGACTAGTGCAGGTCATATAATTGACCTTGGTGGCGTCGGGGTGCGGGTGTCTCATGAATGGACAGTTGATAGCTCTTCTGAGCCGTGGGATAGACCGATGCAAACGCACTAACAATCTGGACCGAGACACTGTCCTATATTGCGATCCTGTGAGAATGCCATTGTATAAAGCCTTGTTATGCAAATTATTGATTTTTTTTTCTGGAAAGCACTTGATTTTTGGCTGACGAGATACTGGTATGTCTCCTTGATCATTCTCTCCGATGTTTATGTCTAACTCCATGAAGTAGGATTTTTGGTATTGAATGTTGGATTTTGGTACCATGTACACATGCATAGTGAGTCAACATATTATTTGGCATTTATTTATATGGTGATTTAGAATATTGTCCTATTGATGTTATAACTGCCTGGATTTGTTAAGTTGTTTACTATGTGGATCTTAATGTTGATTATTATTCCTGTTATGCTATGTGGGTGTCTTGCGCCATTCTGTTTCTTTATTGCCATAATTGGTACTGAATATAGGATGTCTCACCTCTTTTCTGTATTCCTGTTATTCTGTATAGTTATGTGTTTCTTTGAAGACGTTGGTGAAGAAGGGGAATTGCACGAATTCCTCTGCTTTTGACCTGACTTTGATTAGTACCTGTTTGGAACTTGACGTCCTGTCCACGTGACTTTTTGGGGTATGTTAGGCTAACATTTCATGGAGGTTCGGACTACTGGCACATCAACTTGAGCACATATCATTGTATCTACCACAGAGACGTGACTGTGTCTCTAGAATGGGGTCGTCATGATTCTCCTGCTTTTACTGTTAATGCACATTCGTATTTAAAGTTTTACTTGCCCATATATGATATGTGGGGTGAGTGTCACTACTCCCCATAAGAGGATTCATTCTTATCAAGCTACAATTCCTTCTCGTTAGTTTTAGGGGCTGATGCTGTTGGTAGCCATTGATGGCTACTTGTAAATCTTTTTGGTGGCCTGATATTTTGTCTTTTTGGTGGGCTGTATATGTGTAATCATTTTGGGGCATATAAAGCTTCTGCTTTTTGTATATCTGATGATGTATTTAAATAATTATGATATAACTATATATATACGTATGATGTATAAATGTATGGTTTACTTCTCATGTTAACTTCGGCTTTAATTATATCTTATCATTTTCTTACAAAAAAAAAGAATTTGCCAAATTAATTATACATTTATAAATGAATAGGCTTACCTATATTTAAATGAATCGGGTCTTAGTTTAGATTTTGTTTTCCACACTGTGGTCTTGGTGTGACGTTCCCTCCTCAAAAAGGGGCATTACATCGGTAGCCTCAGCAGATGTAAATCTCCTCTCGTCGAACGTAAGAGGGGGAGATGGCTCCCTATTATGCTGGCTAGAGGAACCTCTTTGTCTTTTAGGATGAAAAAGTATGGCAACAAGTCAAAATTGAGTAATTGGAAAAATTATGAATTTTGTGAAAATGTGGTCCACACGCAGCAACATTGACCCCTGTGCCGCGACATTCAACAAAGTTCATGTAACGCCACGACATTGATTGGCCATGCCGCGACATTCAATCAGATTTAACATCATGTCGTGGCATTCAACATCCACATCACGACATTTACACAAATTCAACCTCATGCCACAGAACTCAACAGTAATGCCGCAGCGCATGCATATATAGAACCCAGAAAATACCCAAAATAAGCCAAAAGCATGCAATCCAAGCAGAAATCTTACCCTATACTAACTAAAAACATAAAAACACATAACCTATAACAAATATTCTTAACAAAAACAACAAAATGATCATAACGTTGTGTGTTTTAATGGTGTATGTGGTCCTTTGACCTGAAATCACTACGATTCCTACATGAGGAGTTGTGTGTTTTAATGCCATCAAACGTCATCTGTAACAAGATGATCATAACGTTGGTTATTAGACATGCCGCAATACATGTGGAGGAATGTGAGTGACCTAGATGGGATTTGTCCCACCTACATAACAGGAGCGATATCTTCGGGCCCCCTGATTGAGTGAGACTACGAAATGCATGGCCATGCTCAAATAAGTCAATATGAGATATTGATCTTATTTGCTATTACTATGTCTACTCGGGAATCAAGAAACTGAAGATTGAACTAAACAAGGGTGACACATTCCATGCCTTGTGTTCAATCTGGATATCTGGACAAAGGGACTAAACTACACGGAAACATTGGTCACAGATAGGTTATGTCAAATCACTGACATTCTCATTACTTGGGTAAAGTGATGTGTTGCTAGATACCGCTCACTTGTTTGTAATAATAAAATGAGATTTTAATATTACTACCAACGTCATGAGAACCTCGCAGGTCGCACACTTAGAACAGACTAAATTGGAGTAATCGAATCCAAGTTGGACTCGGATTCAAGCTGTGGGCCTAACTCATGACGGATGGGTTTAGGGTTGCACCACTTACCTTGCTACTCTTGCTCACACTCACTCACTTAAGGCAGCCTTTGTTATAAATAATACTGCTAAGGGGGCTGCTACTAGGTTACATCACAACCCTAGCCGCACCTACAGAAAATGAGTGAGAGATAGTGAGGTCTTCTTCTCCTCTCTTCGCAGCTAGCACTACGAAAACAGAGGCGTGACTCCTTTTGCAAGTTTGTTCGTGTGGATACCGCAGAAACATCGTCACTATTACAGTGTTGGTGATTCACTTCGCTTGTGTCTATCACGCTTCAAGAGGTAAAAATTTAAAAACTCGGATTATGGATTGTTCGCATGGATCCTGTGAGGGAATTCTGTTATTCCGCTGCAAGACTTTTGATCCGCAAATTCCCAACAATTATGGCATATTATGGAACAGTATGTAATGATGACCATACATGTTCATGCATAGAGTCTTATGCATTGTGAATGTCCTTTGGACTGTTGTTAAGGCCAAGTTGCCAAGGAGATTGAACACACCTTAGTGCGGATGCGAGTAGACTAGTATAGGTCATGTTATGACCTTGGAGGCGTCAGGGTGCGGGTTCCTCGCAATAGGCGTTTGGTAGCTCTCCTGCCAGTAGGGTAAACCGATGCAAACGCACCGACGATCCGGACCGAGACACTGTCCTACATCGTGATCTAGTGTAGACTGTTTGTATAATGCTGGATGTGCACGTGGAAAACTGTTGAGTTATAGCACTTTGGCCTCGACAGCCGAGTTGCAGACGTGTCTCCTGATCTTTATCTCCGACTGTTTGTGTCTAGCTCCATGGAGTAGGAATTTAGGTACTGTGTGCATATACATCATGAGACGTCGTACCATCTGATAATTACTGCTTTATGTGGATTCGAACTATTTATTTATTATTATGATGAATGACTGCCTGGAACTGTTTACCTGTTTACTGATGTATTTACTGTCTATCATTATTATCATTGTTCTTGGAATGCTACTTGGGCGCGATGTGCCGTGTTGTTTCTTGTTGCTATAATTGGTAATGATGGTAGGATGTCTTATCTCTTTTCTGTATTTCTGTTATGTTCTACCCATATATATTGTGTTCCACCGAAGACGGCGGCAAGGAGGTTGGAGCTCCCAATTTCCCCGGCTTCTGGCCTGATCAAGATTAGCATTTACTATGGGGCATGGAGGCACGTATGCGGGATTTATGGGTGATGTGCGTCTGACCTTCCTTGGAGGGCCAGAATGCTGGCACATTAACCTGAGTTCCGACCGCTATGTCTACCTTAGAGATGTATCAATCTCTTTGGCCTGGAGACGTCATGAGACGCTGATCTTTACCTGCTGCATTAGCCTGCGTTTGGAGTTTCATCTACCCATCCGGGAGATATGGGGTGACCGCTACTACACCCCGCAGGAGGACTCTTTTGATTCCACTGCTCGGGCTCCTGCCCGTGGCTCTGTGGTCCCTATGGAGGTTTTCTCGGAGGAGGAGGACCCCGCGGAGGATCCTGACACGATTCCTCCTCATCTGCGGGACTGACATTACTGGTAGCTGCTGATGGCTGCCAGTGTTTTATTTTGGGGGCCTGGTGTTTTATTTTTGGTGGGCTATATATTCTGATATCTTGGGGATGTATATGTATGATCCTTTGGGCAGGTATAGTTTTGCTTTTTGGAAGTTCCAAGCTTGTATCTAAAACATATTTGATATCTATATATATATGTGCGCATGTTGTTCAGATGTAAGTTTTATCTTCTGTCTTACTTTTTATTGTTACTTACATTTCGTCACAACGTTGTATTAATTAACAATATATATATATATGCCGCCATTTTACCCATGTAATAATGAATCGAACAAATTAATCTGGACTAAAATGAACGGGGTCTTAATTTAGAAAAAGTTTATTTTCCGTATTTTTATTTGACAATGTGACGTTCCCTCCCAAAAAGTGGCGTTAAAATTTTTACTAATCTGATTTGATTTCCATAAGTTTTATAATATTTATGATTTTGTGGATTATTATGAGATTTTATATTTTCTTGATTATTTTAATAGTATTCTCGGGCTGCATGTGGGCCCGGGACAGGTTCGAAAAAATAAAATTTTTTCTATGGACAAAAAATTTTGTACTATTGAGACGGAGACGAGGGATCTTACTAAACCTGAAACCGGAAATAATTTTTGAAATTTTCTTTTACTGTGTTTTGTGTAACGTCTCGGGACTGCTTGCAAGATTGACGAGTATCTCCACAAACTAGCACGAGTCTTTTCAGCGTGCTTTGTCTTCAGTGACACGCATCCTAGGAAACTACCCAGGAGGTCACCCATCCCACAATTGCTCCAGGTCAAGCACGCTTAACCATGGAGTTCTTATGTTCTAGGCTCTTGAAAAGAAGTTGCAACTTGTTGATATGGCTACGCTTAATCAATTCCTTTAAGCCATCTTCAACTATGCAGTCCCATACCTGCACAGTATCTAAATCCCTCTCATTAATTCTGGTGTGTATTCAATTCATTCATGGGACCCTTCGCCTAGAAGCCTGCCAGGAGCCGCTCTTTGTACGTGCTTCTCTTACACTGCCATCCACTCCCCGCCCTCGTCGACCCCGGGACACCACATGCCCACCAGCTTCTGCTTGGTTTGGCCCCGAACCACACCGTACTGGGAGAGGTCCAGTCTCTGATACCATTTGTAACATCCCGGGATTGCCTGTAGGATTGACGAGTGTCTCCACAAACCAACACGAGTCTTTTCAGCGTGCTTTGTCTTCACTGACACGCATCCTAGGAAACTTCCCAGGAGGTCACCCATCCCACAATTGCTCCAGGTCAAGCACGCTTAACCATAGAGTTCTTATGTTCTAGGCTTCCAAAAAGAAATTATAACTTGTTGATATGACTACGCTTAATCAATTCATTTAAGTCATCCTCAACTATGCAGTCCCATACCTGCACAGTATCTGAATCCCTCTCATTTCAGTGTGTATTCAGTTCATTCATGGGACCCTTCGCCTAGAAGCCTGCCAGGAGCCGCTCCTTGTACATGCTTCTCTTACACCGGCGTCCACTCCCCGCCCTCATCGGCCCCGGGACACCACATTTTGTATTGTATTTAATTATCGAGCAATAAAAATACCGTAAAATTGTGTCTATAGGGAAAACCAATTAGAATCTAGTCTTCATTTGATGAACCAATTAGAAGGCTATAGAAATAAGATCAACCATTAGAAATTAGTCAACAAAGAGGGCTTGACTTTGATTTGCACCCTTGGATGATAAGACGTAGTGGAGAAGTTTTGAACATCAACCATTGATCTAATCAACGGTTGAGAAACAAACTTAATGAAGAAGCCTTGGATGATCACCATTGATTTAATCAATGGTGTAAGAGTAAACATAGTTAGGAAGCTTTGGATGTTCACCATTGATCTAATCAATGGTTGTAAAGACAAGCTTAATAAGGAAGGCTTTGGATATCCACCATTGATTTAATCTACGGTGGAGATTAGTCTCACAAAATGGCTAGGACCATTTGTGACCATTGGATGGAAAGTGTGTAGAGAAGATCTTGACCCTCCATTTTTGAAGATGCATCTTATGGCTAGGATTTCATGGAGAAGAGATCCAATGGCTTAGATTTGATCATATCACTTGGAAGCTTCTACCAAAGATCAACCATTAATTTAATTAATGGCTCTTGAAGCCTAAAATGATGGCTAATGTATTTGGACAACTCCTAAGTGTACAAGGGGGGAAGCCATGGTTTTGAAGAGTAAATTAGCTATAGGAGAGTTTCATTTTCATTTCTATCAACATATCTCATCATTTCCAAAGAGCAAAAGCTTCACAAAGATTTTATCTCATTTCCTCTCAACAAGCTCATAGCCAAGGTGGAGAAAATCACCCTCCCATCTTCAATAATTTCTATCAACCTTACTTATCAAATCTTCTCATCATTCTAAGACTATTCCTAGTTGAAAACAAAGGCTAGATCATCCATTTTCAAGGAGTTCTTTCAAAGCCAAACACAAAAACTCTTACCTTTCCTCTCTAGAGAAGCTCACGGACAACCACCATAGAAATACCTTCCAAGCTTCAATAATTCTAAACAACCTTAGATCTTGAATCTCCATGCAATTCTAAGCAACTTTCATGTTGGAGACTTTCTCTAAATCATTCATCTTCAAGGACTTTCTTCAAGATCAAGTTCTAGGGTTTTAAGGTGGAGTTTGTGGAAACTTCACTACTTGTCTCATTTTCATGTTCTAAACCATGTTTTGATCCATAGTTTTCTTATTCAAGCTTTAGATGCTAATAAACTTGTGTTTGTTTTATGTTTAAGAAGCTCTTGAAGGTGAAGGACTTGTACAAGAAGCAAAACAAGGAGCTTTGGAGGTTTCTCCAAGAGGTAAGAGGGAGATTACCCTCATCAACCATGTGTTGGTGGTGAGGAATAAATGTGTGTGTGGTGAAAAATCCATAAGGATTATTTCACTTATTTGTTTAAGAGCTTTCCATATTTATGGTTGTTTGGTGATTGAGATGTTTATTGCTTTGACAACATGTTTTAGTATGTGTTCATGATGCATGATAAATTGTGTACGTTTTAAGATATGATTTACATGACAAAGGAAAGTATGTTGGTTCCAAAGAACCATGGAGGCACACGGCCTCAAAGTTATTTTTATGAGCAAAAGATTCCAAGTATTTTACTAATCATGCTTTTTAGATAAAAAGGGTAATAAGTTAATGATTTTAAGGATTTGCAAAGAAAGTAGACAAGGAAATGAACAAAGATTTTTATGATGAAGGTATTTATGATTTTCGGCTAATATGCCAAGGATTGGTAAATTAAGATTTTCATGAATGGTAACAATGGATGAGTAGAAGGAAAATGAAAAGAAAAGATATAATGGTTTCAATGGCCATGTGCCCATGGTTTTTGAAAGCTTGTAATGCCTTGGTTTTATGAAACAATATGATTTTAAAGTAGAAATTTAATTGATTAAGTACAAGGATTAAAGAAATGGAAACAAAGTGTTTTGTCACTTGAAAAATGAAAATTTCATATATGAAAGGAAAAGAGAGGTTGAAAGTGTTTAAACCTCCACTTATTTTAAAGAGGACTGATTTTAGAATTGATTTGAGAATTATGGAGAATATAATGGTGACTTGAAATTTACTAACGTATAGCTCA
The DNA here is from genome assembly GCA_029884605.1 of Ormosia emarginata. Taxonomy (NCBI): domain Eukaryota; kingdom Viridiplantae; phylum Streptophyta; class Magnoliopsida; order Fabales; family Fabaceae; genus Ormosia; species Ormosia emarginata. The sequence continues at coordinate 41,098,601 of JAQQTP010000088.1, forward strand.
CTCTTTGGGTTTTGGAGCGCGTTAGGAAATTTTAAGCTAGAAGCATTGATTTAAATCAATGAAAAGGTGATTTTGTGGAATATATTGTGGAAAGGAATTCTTAAATGAGAAAACGTGGAAAATGAAGTTGGAAATGGTATTGAGTTTTGGAAAGTCCAAAATGATGTTTGGAATATTGAGAAAGATTTTACGTAGTGGAAAAATGATGGAAAATGCTTTTCGTAACTTAAAAACGTAATATTTAAGCTACGCGATTTTGAAAACGTTGGAAAATCGCTACGTGATTTGGAAAACGTGTAAATATTTTACGCGATTGAGAAAATGTCAGAAAATGGTTATAAGATTTGAAAACATAACAAAAGTATTACGCGATTGTGAAAACGCGTTAAAAATGATACGCGATTTGAAAATACAATAAAGATACTATAAAGAACTGATGTACAATGAGGCATATGATGAAATTGAGATGTGCAATGAGGTATATGATGAAATTGAGCAGAATTGCATTGAGATATTCGTGCATTGAATAGAATTGTATTGAGGTATTCGTGCATTGAATGGAATATAGCTGATAGCTATTATGGCCTTTATGGTCAAAGAGAGAATGAGAATTGAAAAGTGAGATCTATGATGGATCTTGGGGGCGTCGAGGCGTGGCGGTCGACCAGTGGACAGTTGGCAAGTACCATGTGCCACTTGGCGGCGCAGTCCGTTGCAACGCATTGACGATACCCGACAAGAAAACTATTCCTTTCGAAGACTAGAGATTGTCTTTGGACTAAGGCTGACAATTAACCAGAACATTCATCTCGAAATTGTGAAAACCTCCATGAAGTGGGAAAATTGGTCTAGTATGCATACACATGGTCAGTACATATATTGTTGTGGCATGATAAATGTTCATATGATATGACATCATCATTTTATATATTGAGGATATCTGTTATGATGAAATTAGTGCTGGTGATTTAACTGAGACATATGTTTACTGGAAATGTGATGAATTGAGAACATGAATAATTGTGATATTTGTGAGTATGGAATGACTTTGTCATTCGTATCATTCTTTGCTACCACTTTGGTATTAATGAAAGGGGATCTCACCTCTTTGTTATATTGTTTTGTTGTGCTTGTATTGTTAAAAATTATATAGAAGATGGAACGAGTTTCTTAGAATTGACTGAAGGCAAATATTCTGAGTTCGATGACAACATCGAGGATTGACCATTCCGGATTGGTTAATGTGCAGTTTTGAGGAGGAACAGATGTATGACACATCAAGATGGATACAAGACGAAATAAGTATATTGAGTTTTTCTCGTTAGTGATTTACCATGCTATTAAGTAGGACCTGTCATGGGGTTTGCTACTGTTTAAAATTGAGTCTGTAAGTGTTATGTTTCTTAAATAATTGTTAAATATTATGTGGTGCCAGTAATGTATATTAATCAGTTTAAATCTATTTTTCAGTATTAGCTATAAATTTCAGTAAGTTTATGTTTCCGCGTAAAGAAATATTGAAACCCAAGTTTTGGAACTCAAACCTTTTACGAAATCATTTACAGATTATAAGCTTGTAGTCGGAAATGTAATGCCCTATGGAGGGTGTTACATTTTAGTTTTCAAACTTGTTATTTTTTTCCATGTATTGTAACACTATGGCTTGGACAAAAGGGCTCCTAATGCCAAGATTATATATATGCTTGGTAGTGCAAGGAACAAAAGGGCATCCTGCCTCCCAGAAACAATATAAGGAACAAAAGAGCTTCTTGGAACAAAAGGGCTTCTTGGAAATAGTCAAATAACATGTGCCTTTCTAAAATAAAATTATTTTTGTAAAATCATATCACAAGTGTAACACCCTGAAAATTAGCCATTATCACAGTAACAATGAAATTGTACTGTTTTGTGATTTCTGAGTGTTATAAAATTATTTTGACTGTTCCATGATTGTACTTAATTGTTTTGAGAGATTTGCTACATGTCAGTAAAATAATAATTTTTTGGTCGGAAAAAATCTTTACGCATTTATTCGGAGCCGGGGGATCTTACTAAACCCAATTCTGAGAGATGTGTGTCATAATCTTTTAATTTTTAGAATTTATCTGTGTAATAAAAATATTTTATATTTTATTATTATTTTATTATCTAGTGGACGATACCTACTGACTTATGAGCAGTAGCCTCTGTCCAGTGGACAATATGAACCGATAAAGTCTCAAGACTTACTAATAATGGACCAATAGGAATCAAGTCAACGTTTTTGACTTGAAAATCTCTAAACCAATAGAAACTAGTCAACATTAGTGGCTAGGACTTTCTAAACCAATGAGATGTAGTCAAATTTAGTGGTTAGACTAGTTACTTGGTAACTAGATGACTTAACTACGTTAGTTTATATTCTATGCAGTAACCAAATAGGATGGAAACTTAGTTTGTATTCCTTAGGGTTTCTAGTTACAAGAAGCTACTACAATATTCAAGAATGGTTGGATAACATCAAGATAACTAATTAGTTAGTAATGTGATTAGAAAACAAACTAAGGTAGCCTAAATTTAACTTGGTTATTCTAAAAAGCATAGGAAGTAACTAAATGAACCAAACCTAGCTAGTTCTCTAGGAACCACACGGTTTTGGAGGAGTCTAGGATTGTCTAGAATATTCGATTCTAGCATAGAAAACTATCTAGTTAGCAATGTAACTAATTATCCTAACTAAGTTAGCTTAAGTGTACATAGAAACTAAATGGGATTAGTAACTTAGTTAGCATTCTATGACTACCATTAGGCTAGAATCTTCAAGAACAAGTGACCAAGGCTTGGTTTAGGCAATTAGAAACAAGCTTAGGGGAGAAGCCTTGCACATGAGTCTTTGATGCAAGCTAAGGCTAGGATTGAGTCTTAGGAGTCAAAGAAAGTGGCCACCTCCTTTGGAGCCCTCCTACATGGCCATGCACTCCATTTAGAGACCAAAGAGGTTAGTTTAATTCATCTAAGACATAAACTCTTTCTACTCTTCATGTTCTTCTTCAAGCAACCAAGAGAACTCCATTTTCTTCTCCACGAGGCCATTCGGCCACCCTTCTAAACCAAGACATCTAAGCTTCTAAAATTTTACCTAAACACATTTCCTAAATCTAAACCATATTCTAAGAACATCTCTAGTTGTGAGTTTCCACAAAATCATCCATCTTGAACTTGAAATCCAAGCTTAAAGTTGCTACCAAAAAGGGTAAACTTCTTGTTTCTTGACCCAATCTTTTAGTTTTGATTTTCTAAGCCATGATTGATCCATGGTTTATCTATTTCTAAGCTTGTTATTGATTTTAAATTTGTTTAAGATTTTTAGGATTTTTCTAAGGAGTTTCACGAAAAGCTTAGGAAGGAAAACTTGAAGGATTTGTCTCCTTTTTAAGGTAAGAGGGAGATTCATCTCACCAACCAAGTTGGTGGTGAGAGATGTATTTGTTTATGAAGAATGGTGAATCCATGTGAGGGTTCATTATTCATGGTTATGTAATTGTTTTTGAGTGTTTATGTGTTTTGATTTATGTGGTTATGCTTTGTATGCTTTACATGATTTATTGCTTTGCTTATGATATGTATGATGTGAATATATTGTATATGCCATGATGGAAGTAAACAAGGAAAATGATTTTGGTTTCAATGACCAAGAGGCTCACGACCTCAACACCTCAAAATAGGTGTTTCCAATTTAAGATTTTTCATGAATGATAAAATTGAATGATTAGAAGGAAAAGGAAAAGAAAAGATATGATGGTTCCAAAGACCATGTAGTTATGGTTTTGATGGTTTGAAAATGGATTTACTTCATGTAAAATTTTGATTTAGAAAATGGAAGGAAATTGATTTAAAGAAAATAAGAAAAGGATTTTAGAAATGGAAACAAAGTGTTTTGTCATTTGAGAAATAGAAATTTCGTTTATGAAGGAAAAAGAGAGGTTGAAAGTGTTTGAACCTCAACTTATTTTAAAGAGAATTGATTTTAGAATTGATTTAGAATTATGGAGAATACGTTGGTGACTTGAAATTTTCTAACGTATAGCTCACTCTTTGGGTTTTTGAGCGCGTTAGGAAATTTTAAGTAAGAAAATATGGAAAAGTAAAGCAAGAAAGGGTATAAAATTTTAGAAAGGTCAAAATGAAATTTAGAAGGTGTGATCTTTAAGCTATGCAATTTCAAAAATGTCAAAAAATCGCTACGCAATTGAAAAACGATGGAATATTTTTACACAATTTGAAAACACGACAGAAATGTTGCGTGATTGTGAAAATGCGACAAAAATGTTGCGTAATTGAGAAAACGTGATAATATGATTACGCGATTAAATATACAGTAGGATTACTGTTGGAACAATGTATGGACCCTGTATGAGAAATGATGAGTTTTGCCTATGATTGGCATTGGTGCATTGAACATGCATTGGAAAGGTCCGATGGACTGGATAAGGCTAATTGCCTAAGAGAGAATACACCTCTTGAGTGGGTGCGATATGCGTAGTTTAAGTCACTCGTTGACCTTAGGGGCATCGGGGTGCAGGTTGCCTACAATGGGCAGTTGGTAGCTCTTCTGTACCGTGGGTTAGACGATGCAACACACCGATGATCCAAAACGAGACACTATTCTTAATCAAGATCTGGTAAAGATTGTCATGTATATGCTAGATGTGCAAACACTAATGAGAATGGTGGCACGTGGTCTGAGGTATGTTGGTACAGACAGATCTTTCGGATCAATCTCTCCGACCTGAGTTTAACTTTATGGAGTAGGAAAATGAGTCAGTGAGCATATGCATAACTTGAGCAAGTTTGAATATTGAATGACATTTTATCTGTTAAGTGTTGATAAATGATGGAATGAAATGAAGATGCTTACTGTTTATTATATCTGTATCATTGTATGATATATCTGTATGATGTATTGTATGTGTTATCTCTGGGCTACCATATTGGTAATGGTGTAGGTGATCTCACCTCTTCATATATTATTTTGTATTATATTTATATTTTGGTAAAGACACTGAGCGAGGTATCGAGCAAGAGGGTGAAGAGGAACAAATTCCAACTGAGGAAGTTGAGTTTTGATCAGGATGGCAACCCGGTCGAGTTTCTTCGAATATGTGAGACTACAGTTGTAACACTCCGAAAATTCATATTTTATTTATTTCAGTCTATCCTTAATTATTTTTAGTAATCCGACTTCACTTCCCTGAATTTTATAATTTTTGTGAATTTTAGGAATTTTTTTGGGAGTTTTTATGTTTTTGATTATTTTAATATTATTTTTGAGTTGTATATAAGCCTTCGTATTTTATTTCTTTCTGTTAATCCTTAATTATTTTTATTAATCTAATTTGATTTTCGTGAGTTTCATAATTGTTATAATTTTTGTGAATTTTTGTGATATTTTAGATATTTTGAATATTTTAACATATTTTAGATATTTTAAGATATTTTGAATATTTTGTTATATTTTAGATATTTTGAAATATTTTAATATTTTAATATATTTTAGATATTTTGAGATAATTTGAATATTTTATTATATTTTTGATATTTTGGAATATTTTGAATATTTAATATATTTCTGATATTTTGGACTGTGTGTGGACTCGGGACGGGCCAAGAAAAATAAAAATTTACTATGACCAGAAAATTTTGTACTGTTGATTCGGAGTCAGAGAATCTTACTAAATCCGAAACCGGAAACAGTTTTTGAAGTTTTGTTTATCTACGATTTTATCTGACAAATAAAATCGTGTTGGGAATTGCGGATCAAAAGTCACGCAGTGGAATAATAATAAAATTCCCTCACAGGATCCATGCGAAAAGGCCATAATCCGAGTTTTTAAAGGTTTACCTCTTAAAGCATGATAAACACAAGCGAGGTGAATCACCAACACTGTAATAGCGATGATGTCTCTGCGGTATCTACACGAATAAACTTTCAAAAGGGAGTCATGCCTCTGTTTCGCAGTGCTAGCTGTGAAGAGAAGAAAACCTTTCACTGTCTCTCACTCACTTTCTATAGGTGCGGCTAGGGTTGTGGTATTGCGTACATAGCAGCCCCTTTAGCTACTAGTTATAATAGTGGTTGCCTTAAGTGTATGTGAGCAGTAGCAAGGTAAGATGTGCAACCCTAAACTCATCTGTTATGAGTTAGGCCCACAATTGAATCCGAGTCCAACTTAGATTCTTATTGCTCCAATTTAGTCTGCTCTAAGTGTGCGACCCTGTAGGTTCTCATAACGTTGGTAGTAATATTAAAATCTCATTTTAATATTACAAACAGTGAGCGGTATCTAGCAACACATCGCTATGAGAATGTCAGTGATTTGACATAACCTATTCGTGACCAATGTTTCCGTGTAGTTTAGTCCCTTTGTCCAAATATCTAGATTGAACACAAGACATAGAACGTGTCACCCTTGTTTAGTTCAATCTCTAGTTTCCTGATTCTCGAGTAGACATAGTAATAACAAATGAGATCAATATCTCATATTGACTCATTTGAGTGTGGCCATGCATTTTGTAGTCTCACTCAATCTGGGGGCCCGAAAATATCACTTCTGTTATGTAGGAGGGACAAATCCCATCTAGGTCACTCACATCGCTCCACATGAATTGTGGTATGTCTAATAACTAACTTTATAATCATCTTGTTACAGATGACGTTTGATGGCATTAAAATACACAACTCCTCATGTAGGAATCATAATGATTTCAGGTCAAAGGACCACATACACCATTATCACTATGAGAATCACTTATGACACTCACGTAACAATCCACGTAGCATTCTCATGGCGGGTCTGTCCAATACATCATTACTCTAATATGCATCCATGTGAAGACTTGATATCTCATATCCATGACCCGTGAGATGTGGTCATCAGTCTACGCACATACTAGTCTCAATGCATTATTATTGTCCTAATTAACAATAATACTTGACTAGGGACATTTAAGAATATTATTTTATTCAATAAGATCTCACAATCAAGTCATCCACTTAATGTCCTATGGTATCAAACTTACTATTCTAAGGACTTTATTATGTTTATTAAAAAAGAACACAATAAATGAAATGCCTTATATATTAAAAATAGCATAATACAATGTATGTAAATACAGACAGAATGTATTGGCCTCTAGGGCATGCACCAACAATCTCCCACTTGCACTAGAGCCAATCAAGCATATATCTAATGCCTAAAGTCCTAGTGTCACCCTCATGCTTCTGCTGTGTAAGAGGCTTTGTCAGTGGATTAGCAATGTTATTATCTGTTGGTACTCTGCATATCTTCACATCTCCTCTATCGATGATTTCTCGAATGAGATGGAAGCGTCTAAGTATATGTTTGGATCGTTGGTGAGATCTGGGCTCCTTAGCTTGTGCAATGGCTCCATTATTACCACAATAGAGGTCCACTGGGTCCACAATGCTAGGAGCTACACCAAGCTCAATAATGAACTTCCTAATCCAAACAGCCTCCTTTGCTGCATTGGAAGCAGTAATATACTCAGCCTCTGTGGTAGAATCAGTAATTGTCTCCTGCTTTGAACTCTTCCAGCTCACAACCCCACCATTCAGGCAATAAACAAAACCCGATTGCGATCTGGAGTTGTCCTTATCGGTTTGGAAGCTAGCATCAGTGTAACCCTTTACAACTAGTTCCTCCTCGGCTCCATATACTAAGAACAAATCCTTAGTCCTTCTTAAGTACTTAAGGATGTTCTTGACAGCACTCCAGTGACTCTCATCGGGATCAGACTGGTACCTGCTCGCCATGCTCAAAGCATACGAGATGTCAGGTCGAGTACATAACATGGCATACATGATAGATCCAATTGCAGATGCATATGGAATCTTACTCACGTGATCCCTCTCATCCTGGGTGGAAGGGGATTGAGCCTTAGATAGGCTTATACCATGCGACATAGGCAAGAGTCCTTTCTTGGATTCATGCATGTTAAATCATCTTAACACTTTGTCTATGTATGTACTCTGACTTAGGCCAAGCAATCTTTGTGATCTATCTCTATAGATCTTGATACCTAATACATAGGTGGCTTCGCCCAAGTCCTTCATAGAAAAGCATTTCCCTAACCAAGTCTTTACAGACTATAGGATAGGGATGTCATTTCCAATTAGTAGTATGTCATCTACATACAATACTAGAAAAACAACTGTGCTCCTACTAACCTTCTTGTAGACACAAGATTCTTCTTCATTCTTGATGAAACCAAATTGTTTGATTGTATCATCAAACGAAGATTCCAGCTTCTGGAAGCTTGCTTCAATCCATAAATAGATCGTTGCAACTTGCATACCTTTCTAGCATCCTGTGGAGTGGCAAAACCCTCAGGTTGTGTCATGTACACATTCTCGAGAAGATTTTCATTAAGGAAAACAGTTTTGACATCCATTTGCCAGATTTCATAATCATGGTATGCTGCAATATCAAGCAAGATCCAAACGGATTTAAGCATCGCAACTGGGGAAAAAGTCTCATCATAGTCTACACCATGAATTTGCTTGAAACCTTTAGCCACCAATCACGCCTTAAAGGTATGCACGTTACCATCCATAATAGTTTTCTTCTTGAAAGCCCACTTGCACCCAATGGGTTTTACCCCTTCAGGTGGGTCAACCAAGGTCCATACCTGGTTGGCATACATGGATTCCATTTCAGATCTCATGGCCTCAAGCCATTTTTCATATTCTGGGCCAATAATGGCTTCCTGGTAAGTCACAGGCTCATCTTGATCCATGAGCAATACGTCACCTTGCTGAGTCATGAGAAATCCATATCTCTCTGGTTGATGATGTATCCTGTTAGACCTACACGGGTCTTATGCTACTAGAGCAGATTGTGGTTCCACAATGACTTGTGGAGGTTGCTCTATTTCCACCATCGGTTCGCTGCTACTCTGTGAACTTTGAATTTCTTCAAGTTCTACTTTCCTCCCACTGATTCCTTTGGAGATAAATTCCTTTTCTAGGAATACAGCAGTCTATGCGACAAACACTTTGCCCTCGGTAGGATTATAGAAATAGTTTCCCTTGGTTTCCTTGGGATACCCTACAAAGTAGCATTTATCTTATTTAGGGTCAAGCTTATCAAAAACTTGACATTTCACATAAGCTTCGCAACCCCAAATTTTCATAAAAGACATACTAGGTCGTCTCCCAGTCCACATCTCATATGGTGTCTATTGAACCGTCTTAGATGGAACACGGTTAAGTGTGAAAGCTGCTGTTAACAAAGCATGTCCCCAGAAGGAGCTTGGAAGGTCTGCATGACTCATCATGGATCGGACCATGTCCAACAAGGTTCAGTTCCTCCTTTCAGAAACACCATTCCATTGTGGTGTTCCAGAAGGAGTGAGTTGAGATATTATCCCACACTCTTTCAGATGATCATCAAACTGTTGCCTTAAGTATTCACCTCCTCGATCTGATCAAAGGATTTTAATACTCTTGCCAAGTTGGTTTTGTACTTCATTCTTGAACTCTTTGAACTTTTCAAAGGATTATGATTTATGCTTCATAAGATATACAAATTCATATCTACTGAAATCATCAGTAATTGTAATGAAGTATTGAAAACCGCCTCTAGCCAGTGTGTTTAGTGGCCCACATACATCACTATGTATGAGGCCCAAAAGATCACTAGCCCTTTCACCTTGTCTAGTGAATAGGTCGTTAGTCATCTTCCCCAATAAACAAGATTCACATGTCTCATATAATTTGAAATCAAACGAGTCCAGGAATCTATCTTTATGGAGTTTGGAGATGCGCTTCTCATTTACGTGGCCCAAACGATAATGCCAGAGATAAGTTGGATTCATATCATTTGACTTGAACCTCTTTGTATTTACGTTATAGATGGGCATTTCGAGATCAAGGACATAAAGTCCATTACTCAGATGTGCTCTGTAACACCCCAAATTTCCTAACTATTTGACAGTAATTTTGATAGTTAACAGAATTCTATTGTTTAGTAATTTCTGTGTACTGTAAAATTATGTTGAGTATTCTGTTAATACATTTGGTCGTTTTGTGTGATTTACTCTGTCAGGAAAATAATAATTTTTGGGCTAAGAAAAATTTTACGTAATTTAATTATTACTGCTAAGTCTTAATTATTTTACGTAATCTGATTTGATTTTCTTAAGTTTCATAATTTTTATGATTTTGTGGATGATTATGAACTTTTTATATTTCTATGATAATTTTAATATTATCCATGGGTTGTCTATGAGCCCATGAGGGCTGTACGTGGACCTAGGTGGGTCTGAAAAAATGAAAATTTTTCTGCAGCCAGAAAATTTTGTACTATTGAGACGAAAACGGGAGATCTTACTAAACCTGAATCTGGAAACAGTTTTTAAAATTTTCTTTTACTGTGTTTTGTACTATATTTAATTATCGGGTAATAAAAATACAGTAAAAAAATTATTTGTAGGGTAATAGCAGATAAAAATAAATATCATACTGCTTAGTCAACATTAGTGGTTATGACAGCTTTATGACGGACCAATAGGAAGCAAGCTTAATGTTGAAGCCTTTGGATATCAACCATCGATTTAATCAACAGTGGAGATTTGGTCTTATAAAATGGCTAGGACCATTTATGACCATTGGATGGAAAGTATGAAGAGGTGATCTTGACCCTTCATTTTGGAGATACATTTAATGGCTAGGATTTCAAGGAGAAAGATCCAATGGCCTAGATTAAGTCTTCTAATCTAAAAGCTATACCTAGAATCTACCTTAATCCTAACCATTGATCTAATTAATGGCTAAGAATGCTTAAAATGGTGGCTAGTGAAATTGGTCACTCTTTGAGAGTGCAAGAAGGGGGGGGACAGTTTTGTGATGGCTTAGGTCATAGTCAAGTTTGAAGACACCATTATTGCTATTCTTGATCATTCTTGATCATTCCAAAGACAAAGCTCTTCAAACTTTTCTCTCCATTTTCTCTTCAAGCTAGTTTCGGCCAAAGCACATACAACCACCTTCCATCACTCAAAAATTTTAAACAACCTTACTTCTTGAATCTATACCTCAATCTAAGACATTTTGTAGTTTAGGCCAAGTTCTAAATCCATCATCTTCAAGGGCTTTCTTCAAGAGCAAAGTTCTAGGGTTTTTAAGGTGAAGTGTAAGGAAACTTCACTACTTGTCTTATTTTCATGTTCTAAGCCATGTTTGATCCATGGTTCTCCTTGTTCAATCTTGATATGCTAAAAAACTTGTGTTTTGTTTTGTTTTTGGGAAGCCCTTGGTGGTGAAGAACTTGGAAAAAGAAGCAACACAAGGAGCTTTTGGGGTTTTTCAAGAGGTAAGAGGGAGATCCATCTCACCAACCAAGTATGGTGGTGAGAGATGAATTTGTATTTGATGGATGGTGAATCCATGTGAGGATTCATATCCATGGTTGTGTAATTATTTGTGGGTGTTTATTTGGTTTATGTGCTTTGCATGATTTATTTGTGCTTGCATGATTAGTATGATTTTTATTGCTTTTATGGTATGCTTGAAATATAATATGTTGATTATATGTTATGTATGCCAAAAAAATTATTGGAAAAGAAAAGGAATTTTGGTTCTAATGACCATGAGGATTTCGGCCTCAACACCTCAAAATAGGTGTTTCCAAACTAAAATTTTCATGAATGGTAAAATTGAATGATTAGAAAGGAAAGGAAAAAGAAAAGATGGATTGGTTTCAAAGACCAAGTGTTCACGATTTTTGGAGGAATTTTTAATGGTTTTGTTTGTGTAAAAACATGAATGGAACTTAGTTGATTTAGAAGGAAACTATGAGCATCCTCAGTTGCCCTTTGGTTTTGTTGTACAACGACATCAACCATTCGTTGCATTGCTGCTACAGATGCAGCCATGTTCTGGTTGTCATTGCCAATATCTCCAAATCCTGTTCTAGTATTGACGAGTCCTCTTCCTCGTCCAGCCATTTCGTTTTCTCTAAATCAAACTAAACAGCACAAAGAAGAGTTAAAGTCAATCTTCAAACAATCCAGCAAGTTTCGTGGAGAATTTGACCCAGAGAAAGTTGATCTGTGGATCAAAGAATTAGAGAAAATATTGAAGGTATGGGTTGTACCAATGAACGAAAGCTGACTTTTATAATTTTTGTGTTGGTTGGAGATGGAGAAGACTGGTGGGCAGGAGCCCGAAGACTGTTACAAGCTGAGGGAAGAGTTGTGACATGGCAGCTCTTTAAACAGAAGTATCTGGGAAAGTATTTTTCAGCAAGTGTTCGTCATCCTAAGGAGATGGAATTCCTTAGTCTGAGACAAGGGGTGATGTCTATAAGTGAGTATGCTGCAAAATTCGAAAGCTTGTCTAAGTTTTCGAGGTATTTTCAGATGCATCCGGACGAGGATTGGAAGTGTAGAAAATTTGAGGAAGGATTGAAACTTGACATGAAGCGAGCTGTAGCAACTTTGGGAACTGAACAGTTTCCAGAATTGTTGGACAAGTGTCGTAAGGTTGAGGAGATTGATCAACAATATGCGCCGAGAAATAAGAACTTTGGACCTACAAGATTCCAAAGAGGAAAGAGTAGTGGTGGAAATCGTTTTCAGCAAAAATCGTATGTCAAACCGGTAGGAAGTCAGAACTGGCAACAATCTGTTGGAGGAAGTTCTGGTGGCAGTAAGGCAAGTCAAGTTGGAACTTCTATGTTTAAATATTTCAAGTGTGGGAAGGACCATCTAACCAAGGATTGTCAGCATAAAGGAGTTATTTGTTATAGATGTGGGAAACGTGGACATTTCTCTAGGGAATGTGATCAGTTGAAGGAGGAACCATTGGTAGGGAATGTTCATACGGCAAGGCCACAGGCGGGTGGTCGTGTGTATACTATGAGCGGGGAAGAAGTCGCGAAATCTGAGGACTTAATTATGGAGGCGTGTGCCATCGAAGGTAATCCTTTAATCGTGCTCTATGATTCGGGAGCAACACATTCTTTCATTGTATATGATTGTGTGGAGCGTTTGGGATTGACTATGACTACATTGCCTTATGATTTGAGTGTTGCTACTCCTACTGATAAGTCTGTGATTACTACAAAAGTATGTTTGAATTGCCCTGTTTGTGTTAGGAATAGAATCTTTCATGTTGATTTGATATGTTTGCCACTATCCAAGATTAATGTAATCTTAGGAATGAATTGGTTGTCTTCTAACCATATCCTAATTGATTGTTCGAATAAGACGTTAGTATTTCTTGAGGCTAAGGATCCTAGATTCCTAACGGCTACTCGAGTGGAAGCTTGTTTGAAGGAAGGAGATCAGGGGTACTTGTTGATATCTTCTTTCAAGCGTCAGTGTGAAGATGTCTTGAAGGATATTTTCATTGTGAATGAATTTTCTGAAGTATTTCCTGAAGATTTACCTGAACTACCGCCAGAAAAAGAAATTGAGTTTTCTATTGATTTAGTACCAAGAGCTGGACCGATATCTATGGCACCCTATTGGATGCCGCCAGTAGAAATGGCAAAGCTTAAGAAACAGCTAGAGGATTTATTGGCGAAACAATTCGTGAGACCTAGTGTGTCACCTTGGGGAGCTCCAGTATTGTTAATAAAGAAGAAGGATGGAACTTCTCGTCTATGTGTAGACTACCAACAGTTGAACAAGATTACGGTTAAGAATAAATATCTACTTCCAAGAATCGATGATTTGATGGATCAATTGCGAGGAGCCGCAATATTTTCCAAGATTGATTTACGCTTTGGTTATCACCAGATTCATGTGAAAGCAAAGAATATTCCCAAAACTACATTTCAGACTCGTTATGGGCATTATGAGTATCAAGTGATGTCGTTTGGTGTGACTAATGCACCTGCCATATTCATGGACTTTATGAACATAATTTTTCGTTCGTACTTGGATAAGTTTGTTGTTGTCTTTATAGATGACATTTTGATTTATTCTCGAAGTCAGGAGGAACATGTTGAACATCTCAGAGTAGTTCTCTAGATTTTAAAGGAGAATAAGCTATATGCCAAGTTGTCTAAATATGAATTTTGGTTAAGCGAAGTTCAATTTTTGGGACATGTGATATCGAAGGAAGGAATTGAAGTTGATGCTTCAAAGGTGGAGAAAGTTTCAGAATGGGAAAGGCCGAAGATTGTATCGGAGATCCGTAGTTTTATCGGATTAGCTGGTTACTAGCGATTGTTTATTGAAGGGTTTTTTAAGATAGCAGGACCTCTTACCTAACTTACATGAAAGAATAAACCATTCATATGGATTGATGCATGCGAAGATAGTTTTCAGGAGTTGAAAAGACGACTGACTACTTCACCATTTTTAATTGTACCTGATCTGAACGAATCTTTCGAACTATATTGTGGTGCTTTGTACCAAGGATTGGCTTGTGTACTTATGCAGAACCATAAGGTGGTGGCTTATGCTTCAAGGCAGTTAAAAGTGCATGAGAGGAATTATCTGACTCATGATTTGGAATTGGCAGCTGTAGTGTTTGCGTTAAAAGTGTGGAGACATTTTCTCTATGGGGCAACGTTCACTGTTTTTAGTGATCATAAAAGTTTGAAGTATCTGTTTGACCAAAAAGAGTTGAACATGAGACAAAGGCATTGGCTAGAGTTTCTGAAGGACTATGACTTTCAGTTACAGTATCATCCCGGAAAAGTGAATGTTGTAGCAGATGCTTTAAGTAGGAAAATGTTTATGATGATTAAGGAGAAGCAACTGTAGAAGAATTTCGGGATATGCGTTTGTCTATGAAATTGATACCAGGGAAGATATGTTTAAACATGATCACCATTTCAAATGATTTGATGGATAGAATACGTAAAGGACAAAACATTTACCAGTATTTGCAAGAAGCAAAAGAAGCAAGGAGCCAAGGAGCGGTGTTGGAATTTAGCGAAGGTGCTAATGGAATTCTGAAGTTTAAAGGAAGAGTTTGTGTGCCAAACGATCCAGAACTTAGGAGATTAATTTTGGATGAAGCTTACTGGAATAAGTTGAGTATGCATCTAGGAGCCATAAAGATGTATCAAGATTTGAAGCAGTTATATTGGTGGCAGGGAATGAAGAAAGATGTCATTTGAATATGTATCATCTGTTTAGTTTGTCAAAAGGCTAAGGTGGAACACCAAAGACCATCGGGAATGTTGTAACCTTTGCCTATTCCTGAATGGAAATGGGATGACATAGCAATGGATTTTATGACCGGACTACCAAGGACTCGGAAAGGTCACGATTCTATCTAGGTAATTGTTGATCGGCTTACAAAGTTGGCGCACCTTTTGCCAATTAATATTAAGTACTCAATGGAAAGGTTGCTCAAGTGTACATCAATGAAATTGTTAGACTTCATGGTGTACCATCTTGTATTATTTTGGATCGAGATCTGAGATTTACGTCGAGATTTTGGAATAGTTTACAAGAAGCTATAGGAACAAAGCTACGTTTGAGTTCTGCTTACCATCCACAAACAGATGGTCAATCAGAAAGAACAATTCAGTCATTAGAGGACTTGTTGAGAGCTTGTGTTCTAGAACAAACTGGTTGTTGGGATGAATTTTTGTCATTGATAGAGTTCACATACAATAACAGTTTTCATTCGAGTATAGGGATGGCACCTTATGAGGCATTGTATGGGAGACGATGCAGAACACCGTTATGTTGGTATCATGATGGTGAAAGTGCAATTATAGGACCAGAATTTGTACAACAGACAACTGAGAAAGTGAAGATGATTCAAGACAAGATGAGAATGACTCAAACTCGGCAAAAGAGTTATACTGATAAAAGGAGAAGACCGCTTGAGTTTGAGGAAGGTGACCATGTGTTTCTACGTGTGACACCTATGACTGGAGTTGGATGAGTGATTAAGTCAAAGAAGCTCACTCTAAAATTTATCGGGTCGTATCAGATACTCCATCGGGTAGGTCCGGTAGCTTACCAGATTGCATTACCACCTTTACTATCAAATCTTCACAATGTATTTCATGTACCACAACTACGGAAATATATTCCTGACCCTACCCATGTTATCGAACCAGACACTGTACAACTGAAGGAAAATTTAACTTATGAAACGTTTCCAATCAAGATTGAGGATCGAAGGACGAAGCAACTTCGAGGTAAGGAAATTTCATTGGTTAAAATCAATTGGAACGATGTAAGTGGTGAAGCTACATGCGAGTTGGAAGATAAGATAAAAGAGCAATATCCATATTTATTCTAAGGATGTGAAATCAAGTGTATCAAGTTTTGAGGACGAAACTTCTTTTTAGAGGGGGAGAGTTGTAACACCCTAAATTTCTTAACTATTTGACAGTAATTTTGACAGTTGATAGAATTCTACTGTTTAGTGATTTCTGTATACTATAAAATTATTTTGACCATTCCGTCAATACATTTGATTGTTTTGTATGATTTACTCCCTGTCAGGAAAATAAAAAATTTCGGGTTGGGGAAAATTTTACGTAATTTAATTATTACTCTTAAGTCTTAATTATTTTACATAATCTTATTTGATTTTCGTAAGTTTTATAATTTTTATGATTTTGTGGACGATTATGAAATTTTTATATTTCTCTGATTATTTTAATATTATCCATGGGTTGTCTGTGGGCCCAGGGAGCTGTACGTGGGGCCATATGGGCCCAGAAAAGTAAAAAATTTTCTGCAGCCAGAAAATTTTGCACTGTTGAGACGGAGACGGGGGATCTTACTACACCTAAATCCGAAAACAATTTTTAAAATTTTCTTTTATTGTGTTTTGTACTATATTTAATTATTGGGTAATAAAAATACAGTAAAAATATTATTTGTAGGATAATAGCAGATAAAAATAAATATCATATTGCTTAGTCAACAATAGTGATTATGACAGCTTTATGACGGACCAATGGGAAGCAAGCTTAATGTTGAAGCCTTTGGATATCAACCATCGATTTAATCAACGGTGGAGATTTAGTCTTATAAAATGGCTAGGACCATTTATGACCATTGGATGGAAAGTATGAAGAGGTGATCTTGACCCTTCATTTTGGAGATACATTTAATGGCTAGGATTTCAAGAGGGAAGATTCAATGGCCTAGATTAAGTCTTCTAATCTAAAGGCTATACCTAGAATCTACCTTGATCCTAACCATTGATCTAATCAATGGCTAAGAATGCTTAAAATGGTGGCTAGTGAAATTGGTCACTCTTTGAGAGTGCAAGAAGGGGGGGACGGTTTTGTGATGGCTTAGGTCATAGTCAAGTTTGAAGACACCATTATTGCTATTCTTGATCATTCTTGATCATTCCAAAGACAAAGCTCTTCAAACTTTTCTCTCCATTTTCTCTTCAAGCTAGTTTCAGCCAAAGCACATACAACCACCTTCCATCGCTCAAAAATTTTAAACAACCTTACTTCTTGAATCTATACCTCAATCTAAGACACTTTGTAGTTTAGGCCAAGTTCTAAATCCATCATCTTCAAGGACTTTCTTCAAGAGCAAAGTTCTAGGGTTTTTAAGGTGAAGTGTAAGGAAACTTCACTACTTGTCTTATTTTCATGTTCTAAGCCATGTTTGATCCATGGTTCTCCTTGTTCAATCTTGATATGCTAATAAACTTGTGTTTTGTTTTGTTTTTGGGAAGCCCTTGGTGGTGAAGGACTTAGAAAAAGAAGCAAAACAAGGAGTTTTTGAGGTTCTTTAAGAGGTAAGAGGGAGATCTATCTCACCAACCAAGTATGGTGGTGAGAGATGAATTTGTATTTGATGGATGGTGAATCCATATGAGGATTCATATCCATGGTTGTGTAATTATTTGTGGGTGTTTATTTGGTTTATATGTTTTGCATGATTTATTTGTGCTTGCATGATTAGTATGATTTTTATTGCTTTTATGGTATGCTTGAAATATAATATGTTGATTATATGTTATGTATGCCAAAAAAATTATTGGAAAAGAAAAGGAATTTTGGTTCTAATGACCATGAGGATTTCGGCCTCAACACCTCAAAATAGGTGTTTCCAAACTAAAATTTTCATGAATGGTAAAATTGAATGATTAGAAAGGAAAGGAAAAAGAAAAGATGGATTGGTTTCAAAGACCAAGTGTTCACGATTTTTGGAGGAATTTTTAATGGTTTTGTTTGTGTAAAAACATGAATGGAACTTAGTTGATTTAGAAGGAAACTATGAGCATCCTCAGTTGCCCTTTGGTTTTGTTGTACAACGACATCAACCATTCGTTGCATTATGATTGCTAGGATGCGGCCATGTTCGGTTGTCATTGCCAATATCTCCAAATCCTGTTCTAGTATTGACGAGTCCTCTTCCTCGTCCAGCCATTTCGTTTCTCTAAATCAAACTAAACAGCACAAAGAAGAGTTAAAGTCAATCTTCAAACAATCCAGCAAGTTTCGTGGAGAATTTGACCCAGAGAAAGTTGATCTGTGGATCAAAGAATTAGAGAAAATATTGAAGGTATGGGTTGTACCAATGAACGAAAGCTGACTTTTATAATTTTTGTGTTGGTTGGAGATGGAGAAGACTGGTGGGCAGGAGCCCGAAGACTGTTACAAGCTGAGGGAAGAGTTGTGACATGGCAGCTCTTTAAACAGAAGTATCTGGGAAAGTATTTTTCAGCAAGTGTTCGTCATCCTAAGGAGATGGAATTCCTTAGTCTGAGACAAGGGGTGATGTCTATAAGTGAGTATGCTGCAAAATTCAAAAGCTTGTCTAAGTTTTCGAGGTATTTTTAGATGCATCCGGACGAGGATTGGAAGTGTAGAAAATTTGAGGAAGGATTGAAACTTGACATGAAGCGAGCTGTAGCAACTTGGGAACTGAACAGTTTCCAGAATTGTTGGACAAGTGTCGTAAGGTTGAGGAGATTGATCAACAATATGCGCCGAGAAATAAGAACTTTGGACCTACAAGATTCCAAAGAGGAAAGAGTAGTGGTGGAAATCGTTTTCAGCAAAAATCGTATGTCAAACCGGTAGGAAGTCAGAACTGGCAACAATCTGTTGGAGGAAGTTCTGGTGGCAGTAAGGCAAGTCAAGTTGGAACTTCTATGTTTAAATATTTCAAGTGTGGGAAGGACCATCTAACCAAGGATTGTCAGCATAAAGGAGTTATTTGTTATAGATGTGGGAAACGTGGACATTTCTCTAGGGAATGTGATCAGTTGAAGGAGGAACCATTGGTAGGGAATGTTCATACGGCAAGGCCACAGGCGGGTGGTCGTGTGTATACTATGAGCGGGGAAGAAGTCGCGAAATCTGAGGACTTAATTATGGAGGCGTGTGCCATCGAAGGTAATCCTTTAACCGTGCTCTATGATTCGGGAGCAACACATTCTTTCATTGTATATGATTGTGTGGAGCGTTTGGGATTGACTATGACTACATTGCCTTATGATTTGAGTGTTGCTACTCCTACTGATAAGTCTGTGATTACTACAAAAGTATGTTTGAATTGCCCTGTTTGTGTTAGGAATAGAATCTTTCATGTTGATTTGATATGTTTGCCACTATCCAAGATTAATGTAATCTTAAGAATGAATTGGTTGTCTTCTAACCATATCCTAATTGATTGTTCGAATAAGACGTTAGTATTTCTTGAGGCTAAGGATCCTAGATTCCTAACGGCTACTCGAGTGGAAGCTTGTTTGAAGGAAGGAGATCAGGGGTACTTGTTGATATCTTCTTTCAAGGGTCAGTGTGAAGATGTCTTGAAGGATATTTTCGTTGTGAATGAATTTTCTGAAGTATTTCCTGAAGATTTACCTGAACTACCGCTAGAAAAAGAAATTGAGTTTTCTATTGATTTAGTACCAAGAGCTGGACCGATATCTATGGCACCCTATTGGATGCCGCCAGTAGAAATGGCAAAGCTTAAGAAACAGCTAGAGGATTTATTGGCGAAACAATTCGTGAGACCTAGTGTGTCACCTTGGGGAGCTCCAGTATTGTTAGTAAAGAAGAAGGATGGAACTTCTCGTCTATGTGTAGACTACCAACAGTTGAACAAGATTACGGTTAAGAATAAATATCTACTTCCAAGAATCGATGATTTGATGGATCAATTGCGAGGAGCCGCAATATTTTCCAAGATTGATTTACGCTTTGGTTATCACCAGATTCGTGTGAAAGCAAAGAATATTCCCAAAACTACATTTCAGACTCGTTATGGGCATTATGAGTATCAAGTGATGTCGTTTGGTGTGACTAATGCACCTGTCATATTCATGGACTTTATGAACATAATTTTTCATTCGTACTTGGATAAGTTTGTTGTTGTCTTTATAGATGACATTTTGATTTATTCTCGAAGTCAGGAGGAACATGCTGAACATCTCACAGTAGTTCTCTAGATTTTAAAGGAGAATAAGCTATATGCCAAGTTGTCCAAATATGAATTTTGGTTAAGCGAAGTTCAATTTTTGGGACATGTGATATCGAAGGAAGGAATTGAAGTTGATGCTTCAAAGGTGGAGAAAGTTTCAGAATGGGGAAGGCCGAAGATTGTATCGGAGATCC
Organism: Ormosia emarginata; assembly: GCA_029884605.1. Classification (NCBI taxonomy): domain Eukaryota; kingdom Viridiplantae; phylum Streptophyta; class Magnoliopsida; order Fabales; family Fabaceae; genus Ormosia; species Ormosia emarginata. The sequence goes on from JAQQTP010000088.1 coordinate 41,119,180, forward strand.
GTAGTTTTATCGGATTAGCTGGTTACTAGCGATTGTTTATTGAAGGGTTTTTTAAGATAGCAGGACCTCTTACCTAACTTACATGAAAGAATAAACCATTCATATGGATTGATGCATGCGAAGATAGTTTTCAGGAGTTGAAAAGACGACTGACTACTTCACCATTTTTAATTGTACCTGATCCGAACGAATCTTTCGAACTATATTGTGGTGCTTTGTACCAAGGATTGGCTTGTGTACTTATGCAGAACCATAAGGTGGTGGCTTATGCTTCAAGGCAGTTGAAAGTGCATGAGAGGAATTATCTGACTCATGATTTGGAATTGGCAGCTGTAGTGTTTGCGTTAAAAGTGTGGAGACATTTTCTCTATGGGGCAACGTTCACTGTTTTTAGTGATCATAAAAGTTTGAAGTATCTGTTTGACCAAAAAGAGTTGAACATGAGACAAAGGCATTGGCTAGAGTTTCTGAAGGACTATGACTTTCAGTTACAGTATCATCCAGGAAAAGTGAATGTTGTAGCAGATGCTTTAAGTAGGAAAATGTTTATGATGATTAAGGAGAAGCAACTGTAGAAGAATTTCGGGATATGCGTTTGTCTATGAAATTGATACCAGGGAAGATATGTTTAAACATGATCACCATTTCAAATGATTTGATGGATAGAATACGTAAAGGACAAAACATTTACCAGTATTTGCAAGAAGCAAAAGAAGCAAGGAGCCAAGGAGCGGTGTTGGAATTTAGCGAAGGTGCTAATGGAATTCTGAAGTTTAAAGGAAGAGTTTGTGTGCCAAACGATCCAGAACTTAGGAGATTAATTTTGGATGAAGCTTACTGGAATAAGTTGAGTATGCATCTAGGAGCCATAAAGATGTATCAAGATTTGAAGCAGTTATATTGGTGGCAGGGAATGAAGAAAGATGTCGCTGAATATGTATCATCCTGTTTAGTTTGTCAAAAGGCTAAGGTGGAACACCAAAGACCATCGGGAATGTTGTAACCTTTGCCTATTCCTGAATGGAAATGGGATGACATAGCAATGGATTTTGTGACCGGACTACCAAGGACTCGGAAAGGTCACGATTCTATCTAGGTAATTGTTGATCGGCTTACAAAGTTGGCGCACCTTTTGCCAATTAATATTAAGTACTCAATGGAAAGGTTGGCTCAAGTGTACATCAATGAAATTGTTAGACTTCATGGTGTACCATCTTGTATTATTTTGGATCGAGATCTGAGATTTACGTCGAGATTTTGGAATAGTTTACAAGAAGCTATAGGAACAAAGCTACGTTTGAGTTCTGCTTACCATCCACAAACAGATGGTCAATCAGAAAGAACAATTCAGTCATTAGAGGACTTGTTGAGAGCTTGTGTTCTAGAACAAACTGGTTGTTGGGATGAATTTTTGTCATTGATAGAGTTCACATACAACAACAGTTTTCATTCGAGTATAGGGATGGCACCTTATGAGGCATTGTATGGGAGACGATGCAGAACACCATTATGTTGGTATCATGATGGTGAAAGTGCTATTATAGGACCAGAATTTGTACAACAGACAACTGAGAAAGTGAAGATGATTCAAGACAAGATGAGAATGACTCAAACTCGGCAAAAGAGTTATGCTGATAAAAGGAGAAGACCGTTTGAGTTTGAGGAAGGTGACCATGTGTTTCTACGTGTGACACCTATGACTGGAGTTGGACGAGTGATTAAGTCAAAGAAGCTCACTCTAAAATTTATCGTGCCGTATTAGATACTCCGTCGGGTAGGTCCGGTAGCTTACCAGATTGCATTACCACCTTTACTATCAAATCTTCACAATGTATTTCATGTACCACAACTACGGAAATATATTCCTGACCCTACCCATGTTATCGAACCAGACACTGTACAACTGAAGGAAAATTTAACTTATGAAACGTTTCCAATCAAGATTGAGGATCGAAGGACGAAGCAACTTCGAGGTAAGGAAATTTCATTGGTTAACATCGTTTGGAATGACGTAAGTGGTGAAGCTACATGGGAGTTGGAAGATAAGATAAAAGAGCAATATCCATATTTATTATGAGGATGTGAAATCAAGTGTATTAAGTTTCGAGGATGAAACTTCTTTTTAGAAGGGGAGAGTTGTAACACCCCAAATTTCCTAACTATTTGACAGTAATTTTGGCAGTTAACAGAATTCTACTGTTTAGTGATTTCTATGTGCTGTAAAATTATTTTGACTATTTCATCAATACATTTGATTTACTCCCTATCAATAAAATAATAATTTTTGGGTTGGGAAAAATTTTACATAATTTAATTATTACTCTTAAGTCTTAATTATTTTACGTAATCTTATTTGATTTTTGTAAGTTTTATAATTCTTATGATTTTATGGATGATTATGAAATTTTTATATTTTTCTGATTATTTTAATATTATCCATAGGCTGTCTGTGTGCCTAGGAGGGTTGTACGTGGGCCCATGTGGGTCCAGAAAAGTGGAAATTTTTCTGCAGCCAAAAAATTTTGTACTGTTGAGACAGAGACGGGGACTCTTACTAAACCTGAATCCAGAAACAGTTTTTAAAATTTTCTTTTACTGTGTTTTGTACTATATTTAATTATCGGATAATAAAAATACAGTAAAAATATTGTTTGTAGGATAATAGCAGATAAAAATAAATATCATACTGCTTAGTCAACATTAGTGGTTATGACAGCTTTATGACGGAGCAATGGGAAGCAAGCTTAATGTTGAAGCCTTTGGATATCAACCATCGATTTAATCAACGGTGGAGATTTGATCTTATAAAATGGCTAGGACCATTTATGACCATTGGATGGAAAGTATGAAGAGGTGATCTTGACCCTTCATTTTGGAGATACATTTAATGGCTATGATTTCAAGGAGAAAGATCCAATGGCCTAGATTAAGTCTTCTAATCTAAAGGCTATACCTAGAATCTACCTTAATCCTAACCATTGATCTAATCAATGGCTAAGAATGTTTAAAATGGTGGCTAGTGAAATTGGTCACTCTTTGAGAGTGCAAGAAGGGAGGACGGTTTTGTGATGACTTAAGGCCATAGTCAAGTTTGAAGACACCATTATTGCTATTCTTAATCATTCTTGATCATTCCAAAGACAAAGCTCTTCAAACTTTTCTCTCCATTTTCTCTTCAAGCTAGTTTCGGCCAAAGCACATACAACCACCTTCCATCACTCTAAAATTTTAAACAACCTTACTTCTTGAATCTATACCTCAATCTAAGATACTTTGTAGTTTAGGCCAAGTTCTAAATCCATCATCTTCAAGGACTTTCTTCAAGAGCAAAGTTCTAGGGTTTTTAAGGTGAAGTGTAAGGAAACTTCACTACTTGTCTTATTTTCATGTTCTAAGCCATGTTTGATCTATGGTTCTTCTTGTTCAATCTTGATATGCTAATAAACTTGTGTTTTGTTTTGTTTTTGAGAAGCCCTTGGTGGTGAAGGACTTGGAAAAATAAGCAAAACAAGGAGCTTTTGAGGTTCTTCAAGAGTTAAGAGGGAGATCCATCTCACCAACCAAGTATGGTGGTGAGAGATGAATTTGTATTTGATGGATGGTGAATTCATGTGAGGATTCATATCCATGGTTGTGTAATTATTTGTGGGTGATTATTTGGTTTATGTGCTTTGCATGTTTTATTTGTGCTTGCATGATTAGTATGATTTTTATTGCTTTTATGGTATGCTTGAAATATAATATGTTGATTATATGTTATGTATGCCATAAAAATTGTTGGAAAGGAAAAGGAATTTTGGTTCCAATGACCATGAGGATTTCGGCCTCAACACCTCAAAATAGGTGTTTCCAAACTAAAATTTTCATGAATGGTAAAATTAAATGATTAGAAAGGAAAGGAAAAAGAAAAGATGGATTGGTTTCAAAGACCAAGAGTTCTCGGTTTTTGGAGGAATTTTTAATGGTTTTGTTTGTGTAAAAACATGAATGGAACTTAGTTGATTTCGAAGGAAAAATATTTGATGATTTCAATGGCCATGTACCACGGTTTTGAAGGCTTGTAATGCCATGATTTTATGAAACAAAGTGATTTCAAAGTGGAAATAGAATTGATCTAGTACAAGGATTAAAGAAATGGAAACAAAGTATTTTGTCACTTGAAAAATAGAATTTTCGTATATGAATGGAAAAGAGAGGTTGAAAGTGTATAAACCTCAATTTATTTTAAAGAAGATTGATTTTTAGAATTGATTTGAAAATTATGGAGAATACGTGGTGACTTAAAATTTACTAACGTATAACTCATCCTTTGGGTTTTGGAGCGCGTTAGGAAATTTTAAGTGAAGAACATTGATTTAATTCAATGGAATGGTGAATTTGTGGAATATATTACAAAAAGGATTTTCTTGAGTAAGAAAATGTGGAAAATAATGTGAGAAGTCATATTATTTTGAGAAATGTTGAAATGGAATTTTGGAAGGTTGAGAAATGTTTTACGTAGTGGAAAAATAGTGAAAAGTGCTTTTCGTAACTTAAAAACGTGATTTTTAAGCTACGCGATTTAAAAAATGTTAAAATATTTCTACGCAATTTGAAAAGCATTTAAATATTTTTATGCGATTGAAATATTGTTGAAAAATCACTATGTGATTGAAAAATGATGAAATATTTTTACGTGATTGAGAAAACGATGGAAAATCTCTATGCGATTTGAAAACGCAATAGGAATGTTGTGAAATTGTGAAAACGTAATAGAAATGTTGCGCGATTGTGAAAAATGCGACAAAAGTGTTGCAAGACTATGAAAACGTGATAATGTGATTTCGCGATTAAATATATAGTAGGATTACTGTTGGATCAGTGTATGGACACTGTATGAAAATTATGAGATTATGAATTTGAACTGAAAATGGGCCAGTGTGTGGACCCTGAATATGAATTATGAATTTGAACTGAGAATGGTGCATTGTACATGTATTGGAAAAGTTCGATGGACTGGATAAGGCTATTTGCCTAGGAGAGACGTACACCTCTTGAGTGGGTGCGATATACGTAGTGTAAGTCATTTGTTGACTTTGGGGGCATTGGGGTGCGGGTTGCCTACAGTGGGCAGTTGGTTGCTCTTTTGTACCGTGGGTTAGACCGATGCAACGCACTGATGATCCTAACCGAGACATTATTCTTAATCAAGATCTATTAAAGACTGCCGTGTATATGCTAGATGTACAAACACTAATGAGAATAGTGGCACGCGGTCTGAGGCATGTTGGTACAGACAGATCTTTTGGAACAATTTCTCCGACTTGAGTATTAGCTCCATGGAGTAGGAAATTGAGTCTATGTGCACATGCATAATTATTGAGTATTGGTTATGATAATTGTAACATCCCAAAAATTAATGATTTTAGGATAAATAGTCGTTTTATAATATTTGTGATTTTTTGAAATTTTTTTGTATTTTTCTGTGAACACAAAATATTTTAATATTATTTTTTGTTTTGCGTGTGCATTGAGCGGAGCCGAAAAAATGAGATATTCAAAACGATTTTCACAGAATCATACATATCGCATATATATATATATATACCAGAAAATGCAGAAACAGAAAGCATTCAAAATGTTTTTCATAAAGCATTATTTTGATTTCAGAAATAACATATAAAGATCATATCTTTTATGAAAAGAAAGCAACGAATCATGTTATCTCATATAACAAGAAAAGCATAAAAACTGAATCATGGTTTCGCAAGTGGCTTTGATACCACTATTGGGAATTGCGGATTAAAAGTCACGTAGCGGAATAATAATAAAATTCCCTCACAAGATCCATGCGAAAAGGCCATAATCTGAGTTTTTAAAGGTTTACCTCTTAAAGTGTGATAAACACAAGCGAGGTGAATCACCAACACCGTATTAGCGACGATGTCTCTACGGTATCCACACGAACAGACTTTCAAAAGGGAGTCACGCCTTTGTTTCGTAGTGCTAGCTGTGAAGAGAAGAAAACCTTTCACTGTCTTTCACTCACTTTCTGTAGGTGCGGCTAGGGTTGTGGCATTGCGTACATAGCAACCCTCTTAGCAGTACTAGTTATAATAGTGGCTGCCTTAAGTGTGTATGAGCAGTAGCAAGGTAAGCTGTGCAACCCTAAACTCATTTGTTATGAGTTAGGCCCACAATTGAATCCGAGTCCAACTTGGATTCTTATTGCTCCAATTTAGTCTGTTCTAAGTGTGCAACCCTGCAGGTTCTCATAACGTTGGTAGTAATATTAAAATCTCATTTTAATATTACAAACAATGAGCGGTATCTAGCAACACATCGCTACTACCCAAGTAATGAGAATGTCAGTGATTTGACATAACCTATCCATGACCAATGTTTCCGTGTAGTTTAGTCCCTTTGTCCAGATATCTAGCTTGAACACAAGGCATAGAACGTGTCACCCTTGTTTAGTTCAATCTCTAGTTTCCTGAATCTCGAGTAGACATAGTAATAACAAATGTTATCAATATCTCATATTGACTCATTTGATCATGGCCATGCATTTCGTAGTTTTACTCAATCAGGGGGCCCGAAGATATCACTCCTATTATGTAGGAGGGACAAATTGTAACACCCCTTGATATAGCGACCGCAACACAATCGTCATTACATCACGGTCACTAAATCCAGGTGTGTCACAGCCATGATAACATACGTTTCAAAATTTAGAAGTTTATTTTTTTTTTTCGTGTTTATACGTAAGTAGAACATACGAGCCTCGAATGAAATGTATTTGTATTAACCCATATCCAAATGCAACATCATCTTATACACAACCACCAAAATAAAATCCTATGCCTTCTATATATATTTTACAGTTAATTAACATAAATCATTGATATCATAGGATATAATAATTACAGAGTCAAATAAAATACAGTGGGAACTAAAAACACTAAAGGGGAAAAGTAGTAACCCAGGGATGGGTACCACCAGCAGACAAATCCGCAACCCCATGCACATATACGACGCTCGAAGTCCCAGTTGACGAGACAGGCATCAATGCCTCCACGCAGTTGTGCTCTCACGTAATTGAAGAAATCTTATCCAAACATCCAATCCAAATCAACCAAGATTCCTCTTCATCTCCCTCACGATCTTTTATCAAACGTACATATATATATACATAACAGAGGCACAAGAATACAAGAAAGAGGTAAGACATCCTACCATCATTACCAATTATAGCAGGCTAGAAACGAACGGCGCCACGCGCCCAATTAGCAACTCGAGAATATCATATTCAATTTAATAGCGAGAAATTCCAACGGTAAGCAAATAAACGGTTCCAGTGCAGATAATCATCACAAGAATTATTAAATCGGTCATAGTTATGGAAAAATAAATATGAACAATGACGGGGTATATCATGACTCATATGCATGCTTTCCCAAATTCCTACTCCATGGAGCTAGACTCAATCAGTCGGAGAGAAAGATCAGGAGACATGTCTGTAACTCCTACGCCGAGGCCGTGCTATCAATAACTTTCCACGTGCACAATCATGGCATTGTACAGACATTCTACACTAGATCACGATATAGGACAGTGTCAAGTCCGGATCGTCGGTGTGTTTGCATCGGTTTGCCCCACGGCACAGAGGAGCTCTAAACTGTCCATGTGGAGGGCCCAACACCCCGACGTCTCCGAGGTCATAACACGACCCACACTTGTCTATTCGCACCCGCACTAAGGTGTGTTCAATCTCCTAGGCAACTAGGCCTTACAACAGTCCACAAGACATTCACAATGCATAAGATACTATGCATACACATGTATGATTCACAATTTCATACAATTCCATAATATGCCACATTAGGCCAACATAAGCATCAATATATATAAATGGTCACTCACATGGACCCATAACAACATAATATCAATATCAAGTCAATTAGTACGTTATTAGGTTCATTATGAATCCTAACTTAGAATTTATTCCTCATTTCAAGATTCCTATTCAAAATCAATTTAACATACTAAGGCAATTCAATCTCCAATAACTTACATTTTATTTAAGCTCTCAAGCCTCACACTCTCATGCTCTTTAAAATTTATGAAGTCTTAATTACAATAAATTCTCCTAATTTCTTGATTATCCATTTCACTACTTAGGCTTCCAATTACCTAATTGATTATGCTTCCAATTCATCAAAATCACATTTTCACCTAGAAATGCCCTAGAGGTCGTGGCCTCCCTATAAATCCAAATTCAAATTCTTTTCAAGCCATAATCTTGTACATCATTTCCTTAATCATTTAAATTATTCACTTGATCAAGTAACTCACCAAAAACTCTAAATTCCTAGCTTCAAACCGTAGCCACCATAGAAGTTTCAACTCCCAATTGTTCTTCCATTAAATCCCATCTTGTTACTTAATTAATCCTAGTCTTATACTTATTGCACATTAACCATAAATTACCCCATTTTTCCACCCAAAACCGTGGCATCACTTGAGTTTCAATTTCAAATTCTTCTTCCATTACATTCCATATTTATACATTGATTACTTCAAATCAAATGCTTGTTACAATTTATCACCATTTCCCTTAATTGCTAGCCTCAAAACTGTGGCCACCAAGAGGGCTTCCCCAACGTTTTTCTTCCATTTTCAATCACAAGATCCCATCTAACATAGCATTATATACAATGATTCAATCCAATAGCATAAATAAATAAAAATCAACACATAGCATAATTAATCATTAAATTCAAGAACAACCCTCATTAGGGTTCTTCCACCAATCAAGCAATCAAGGTTCCTAGATGCTAAAAATGGTTGAAGAGGAGTGTCTTCCTCTTACTTGAGTGTAGAAATCAAGAGAGCTCCAAGAATGCTCTTGTATTTTCGGATTTGGCCACCAAAATCCCTAAAAATGGTAACTTGTTAGAATAAATACCAAAGCTTGAAAAAATCAACCATGGATGACCATCAAAGAAACCAAAATCACGAAATCAAGAGAAGAAGGAGAGTGGTCATGAAACTTACCCAAAATGCTCAAAGTTGGAGCTTGGAGAAAATGGTGAAAATGGAAGATTTTCAAGAAGCTCCAAGAGGAAAGGTGTTTAGAATGGTGGGGAGAGTAAGAAAATGTAATTTGTTTAATTTTTGTGAAGATGGAGGGGCTGGATGGTGGCTGGCCGTGGAGCACAAGGGAGGAGAAAAAGAAATGTGGAAGGAGGAGGAAGAAGGAGAAAACGAAAAATGAAGAAAGAAAAAGGTGTTTTGGGTGATAATGTAGTAAATGAAATATTTGGATAAATGAAATCAAATTCATTCCCCTTTGGTGGCAGCTGCAACGTAAAAGAGAGAGAGAGATGGGTGGGAAATTTGGCTTCCAAAGGAAGCCAAAACACATGGGTCAAAGGTAAGGTCAAAGCTTCTTAAGGAAGCTTTGATTATTTTACTATTAAATTTGAATTAAAGTGGATAGATTAGACATAAAGTAGATTGCATTAGGATAATGTGATAGGATTTTTATTACACACTATTATCCAATAGATAATAGTTACAATTGACAGAAGTCAATATTTAATTCTGACAGATGAATTTTTCATTTGTATTGATTTATTTTATGTCTGTTAGAATTTCTCGAAAATTGTGAAACGTAAAGCTGTGTCAAGTCTCGGGTTTAGTAAGATCCCCCGTCGACATGTCCATAGTCCTAGGTTCTCAGAGAAAACATCGCGTTTCTCTGGTTCTGCTCAGCGCACACGCAAAACGAGGAATGTATTAAAATATTCGACGGTTCCGGAAAATTCCCAGAAAATTTCCAAAAATTGCAAATATTATAAAACGACTATTCGTCATATAAATTTCCAATTTTTGAAGCACTACAGTCGTTTCCACGACTCTGCTCGAGTTTCACGCAAAACGAGGAATATCTTAAAATATTCGTTGTTTCCGAAAAATTCTAGAAAAATTCACATAAATCACAAATATTAGAAAATGACTATTGGCGGCGAAATAATTAGTTTCCGGAGCGTTACACTGACCTCAGCAATTCTTAGCTCAGTGCGCACGTAAAACAAGAAATATATTAAAATATTCTGCGTTTTCAGAAAAAATCCAGAAAAATTCTAAAAAATCCCAAATATTGTAAAATGATCATTTATTCTGAAATTATTAATTTTCGGGATGTTACACAAATCCTATCTAGGTCACTCATATCCCTCCACATGAATTGCGGTATGTCTAATAACCAACTTTATAATCATCTTGTTACAGATGACGTTTGATGACATTAAAACACACAATTCCTCATGTAGGAATCGTAGTGATTTCAGGTCAAAGGACCACATACACCATTATCACTATGAGAATCGCTTATGACACTCACGTAACGATCCACATAGCATTCTCATGGCAAGTTTGTCCAATACATCATTACTCTAATATGTATCCATGTGAAGACTTGATATCTCATATCCATGACCCGTGAGATGTGGTCATCAGTCTATGCACATACTAGTCTCAATGCATTATTGTTGTCCCAATTAACAATAATATTTGATTAGGGACATTTAAGAATAGTATTTTATCTAATAGGATCTCACGATCAAGTCATCCACTTGATGTCCTATGGTATCAAACTTACTTTTCTAAGGACTTTATTATGTTTATTAGAAAAGAACACAATAAATGAAATGCCTTATATATTAAAAATAGCATAATACAATGTATGTAAATACAGACAGAATGTATTGGCCTCTAGGGCATACACCAACAAATCGGGGTATGTTTTATTATCTATTGGATAATATTTTTCTTGGAAATATCTAGTGGATGATTCTAGACGCAAGCCTAGTCACCCACTCTAGAAGGTTCTAGACGATGACTCATCATTTGGTGACTCACCTAGGTGACTAGCCTAGTGACTCACATGTTCTAAACTATTCTAGAAGACTCTAGAAAATGCCTCGTCACACGCCTAGTCATCAAGTACTTGAGTACTTGCTTTATATATGGACCAATGAGGAACTGGTCAAAGTTGGCGGTTGTGACTCATCGAAGAGGACTAATAGAAGCTTGACACGTGGCGTGACACCTCAGCACCTGATGACTCATCATGTTCTAGAAACGATGACTCGCCATATTCTGGAAGCTTGTAGAAATACTGACTCACCCTGTGACTCGTCGCAGTGAGTCACACGTTCCAGAAGGTTCCTTGACGACTCACCATCCTAACTCAATGCTACGACTCACCATGCTGACTCAGTTGTTCTAGAAATCTCCACGGTGACTCATTATGTTAACTCATCGTAGTGAGTCGCATGTTCTAGAAACTTCTCTTTGATGACTCGCTCTGTGACTCATCAAGGGTAATCAGTAGAAAAATGATCAATAATAGTTGCTATCCAGCTAGAACAAGAGAAAAATCTAGGTATATTTTATTATCCATTGGACAATAGACACTGACTTTATAAGCAGCAATTATTGTTCATTGCTTAAAGTATACCGGAAAATATTTTGATCAAAATATCTTAAGCTTTCATCTTTTTCATGAAGTCTATAAATAGGAGGGCTTTGATTCATTTACATCTTTTGCATGAAGTTCTCACCCTTTCCTCTCCTTGTGCTTGATAATCACATATTTTATTCATTAAGAAACCCTTTTGTTTAGTCATTTACACTCTCCATATTCTTAATTGATTGAGTTTGGTATGATTTTGTGAGTTTGAGCTCAAATTGGTCCTAATTGAATATTTTCAGCATTATTGAGATTTGACACTGTTTCTGTATTTTGGCCATAACTTGAGTTCCTAATATCTGATGAACATGAATTTTACCTTGTAGGAAAGCTAAGAGGAAGCTCTACAACTTTGATGAAGAGCTCGAAGTCTGATTCAGATGTCTAAGGGACCTAAGTTTACATGGAAGTCAGAATACGGGTTCTGCCAGTAGAATCCGAATAGTGTGCACTCAAAAAAATCATATCTCAAGATGTAATAATGGAGATGGGCTGAAATTTGGACAGTGGATAGTCAAGATCCAAATAAACAACTTTCATGAAGAACACATTTTGAGAAAAAGAAGTCTAGCAGGTCATTTTGAGTTTACAAGTCGGAACAGAGGTGCTGAAGTTGGGTTTGAGCAACCTACGGTATTTGGGACATATCTTGGGCTTAAGGAAGCCAAATTGGACGAACCAGCTATCCATTTTATAGCCAAGACAAGGATCTACAACTTTGATGAAGAACACTTTTCATGGTTCTGAAGTATAGTGGGTCGTTTTTGGCTTCCAAGTCAGACACGAAATTTTCACCCATCCACTAATCCACTCATCCATCCACTAATCCACTCATCCACTCATCCACTCATCCACTAACTCACCCATTCATCCACTAATACACTAATCCAACCATTTAACCACTCCACCCACTCATCCACTAACTCATCTACTCATCCATCCACTCACCCATTCAAGTCCATAATTTTCCACTCACCAAAAGTCCTTTGGCATTTTTCACTAATTCAACCACTCAACCACTCCACCCACTCATCCACTAAACCAATCCACTAAACCAACCCACTAATCCATCCACTCAACCACTCCACTCATCCACCCACTCATCCACCCACTTCCCTTTGTCATTTTGTTACCTTAGACTTCTATAAAAGGCACCATTTATCATGAACAACATGAATTCTCTCCTTCATTTCTCTCTTAGTTTCTTGTTTCTTCATAGTTTCTTCATAGTTTCTCATAGCTTTTGTATATTTTGATGCTTCTCTTCATGGTGATGGAGGGCTAAGCTACTTTCGGTCAATTTAGATCTCTTGAAGAGATTGTGGTTTGGATTCTTGAGACCTTGGTTATGTATTGTATTTGATTTGTAATTGAATTCCTCTTTTCTTCTTCTTTCTTCTTCTTTCTTCTTCTTGATCTTGAATGCATGAATGGTGATTCTATTTATGTTGATCTAATTTGATCTTAGTTTAAGATTGAGATTTGTGATGAAACTTAGAACTAATTGATCTAAACTAATCACATAAATGAAGATTGAGATTTGTGATGAAACTTAGAAGCTGATTGATCTAAATTAATCACGAGAATTGAAGAGGTTAGGTTCTTGATTTGTGCCTAAGTTAATTGAATTCGGTACTTGAAATTAACATAGATTTTCATGAATGGTGCGATTGCGGATTTGTGTTTATCACTTGTTAATTGAATTCTAGACGATCGTCTAGTATGAATTCTGGATTTGATGCAGAGATCTCGGTTAGATCCAAATTAACAATTCAATTGCACTTCAAGTGTTCTATGAAGGGTCTATGATTGAATCCACCCAATCTTGGATAGGTTTCTAAATTGATTTGCTCTTTAATTGTTATTTCTTCCTTTAATTTTGTTAAGTGCGATCTTAAACCATCAAACCCCCCTTTGCTAACTTTCACTTGATTTGATTAAATTGCATCTACGATCCTTGAGGAGACGATCCGGTGTTGTCACTGTGCTACAAGCTTAGGTAATAACCGGTTATAATTTTGGTGAGTTCGGCGCTCGTCGAGAATTTTGGCGATTCTTGGGAGCTCGTAGGTGTAATCTTTTCATTTTGAGTAACCTTACTAATTTTTTTTTTTTTCTTACCTATTCTAACAGTTATTTTTCATTTACTAACATTGTTCATACCATACTAACATTTTTATCTTAGCTTTTGAATTTTTTGAATTAGGAAAGGCGGAAAGCAGGTGATTACGGGTAACTATTGCAATTTTCGAACTGAAACATGCCCAGAATGAGCTGTAACTTGGTCGGTTGAAGGAAAACAGCTTGATAAACAAGACTCACAGTAAACTGTGAGGTCACCCCTGGTTTTTCGAAATTCTATCATTTAGACCACTTTTTCAATTTTTTAATATTTTTTATTGCATTTTCTAGTTTCATTTTTATGTAGATTTTGTTCTGTGTTGATTCCATAATTTTTAAAAATGTTTAGACATATTAACTAGATTTATTTTTGCATATTTTGAGTGTTGTTTAGTGTATTTTGCTTAGTTGCGGTTTTGTGTTTTTGTGCTTTAGTTGATGCATGACTAGGTCCAATCGATATCTTGCTTGATCTTGATCCACGAGATTGATAGGACCTTGCATAGATTAATTAGAGCTCGTGTGATAAATTCGAGTTAATTTGAACCTAATTTTAGGAGTGAACACGATAACTTAAGTAATCCACGAAATCATGGGCGATAACATGCATAATAGAACCCTTAAGGAACTTCTTTGCTCTGATGTATCTTACCAATCTTTGTGCATTCAATATCGATCTTGATGCAGATTTTGAGTTGAAATCTGGTTTGATACACTTGTTACCAAAGTTTCATGGTCTTGCGGGTGAAGATCCTCATAAGCACTGAAAGAGTTCCATGTTGTGTGTTCAACCATGAAGCCACAAGGCATCTCGAGGAACACATCAAGTTAAGGGCATTTCCCTTCTCACTTGTCGATGCGACCAAAGATTGGTTGTTTTATCTTTCACCAGGTTCGGTCGAAGTTGGAATGACATGAAGAGGTTGTTCTGGAGAGATTCTTCCCTGCCTCGAGGCTGCTTTGCAATTAGGAAGGATATATGTGGCATCGAGACGGATGTACGGTGAGACTTTGCATGAATCTTGGGAGAGATTCAAGAAGTTGTGTTCAAGTGCCCTCATCACCAAATTAGTGACCAGCTCTTGATTCAATACTTTTATGAGGGTTTTTGCCAAATGATAGAAGCATGATCGATCTTTGCCTCTGGAGGAGCCTTAGTAGACAAAACTCCTACCGTGCAAGAGATCGATAGCAAACATGGCGGCCAATACCCAATGATTTGGCTCGCGGATCATCACCGCAACCGAGAGGAGTTAATGAAATTCAAGCATCTCATATGGACCAACAAAGAATGGAACACGAGACTAGATGAATTGACTTCTTTGGTAAGACGGATAGCGGTGGGTCAACAACCACCCATGCGGATAGTGCATCGGTGTGTGGAATTTGCTCTAATTCATCTCATCCCTCTTGATTCATGCCCTACACTTCGGGAAGATGGTCAGCTTTTCCGGATCAATGTGTTCTTTGCGGTGGTGTTTTTCTGGTAGACCCCAATATCGGCAACAACAAGCAACAATCTAGATATGATCCATTTTCTAGTACTTATAATCTGGTTGGCGAGACCATCCCAATTTGAGATATGGGAATCTAGTGGCAACAACGGCCCCACCGGCGGCAACAACAATTTAGATACCAAGCTACGAGGTCCAAGCAACAAATACCAACAAATACCCCTGCATTCGGACAACAACACATTTGGCGATCATGTCAATCCACTCCGGTGAGCCATCATTGGAAGACGATGAAACAAATGGCCACAAATAACATTCGGTTCAGTGAACGTCGGTGCCAACATTCAGAATTTACAAACTCAAATCGGGCGGTGGCAACCAGCGTGAGCGAGCTAAAGAGTCAAGGTTCTAGCCAATTGCCTTCACAAGCAGTCAACAATCCAAGAGGCAACGTAAGTGCAATTACCTTGAGAAGTGGCAAAGAAGTTGATGTTCCAACCTTACGGCAATCGAGAAATTGACCGGGAAATGGATAATTCGGTCAATCTGTGCCTCAGAAGAAAATTGCGAGAGAATTCAGATGTTACCATTCCATTGCCTTTTCCAAATAGGATCACACAATCCAAGAGAACAATGCAAGCGAGAAATGGAAAAAGAAGTCATGGAGACATTCGGGAAAGTGGAAATCAATATTCCCCTCCTAGATGCAATCAAGCAAATTCCAAAATATGCTAAATTTCTCAAGGAGTTGTGCACTCATAAGAGAAGGTTGAAAGGGGATGAGAAGATCGGCATGGGAAGAAATGTTTACGCAATGATTACGCAAGCATGCCACGAAATGCAAAGATCTGGAACCTTCACAATTTCTTGCACAATTGGCAACTCTAGATTTGAGCATGCAATGCTAGATTTGGGTGCTTCGATCAATGTCATGCCCATGTCGGTGTATAAGTGTTTAAACATCGGTACTTTGCAACCCACGGTATCGTGATTCGGTTGGCAAATAGAGAGCCCTTGCTCATCCTGCGGGTGTCTTTGGAAGATGTGTTAGTTCGGGTGAATGAGTTGATTTTTCCAGTGATTTCTACATTACGGACATGGAAGATGAGTCTCCAACAAACCATGCTCCATTGATTCTAGGCGAGACCATTCCTCAAGACCGCCAAGACCAAGATAGACGTGCATCTTTGGCACCCTTTCTATGGAGTTTGGCGACAATTTGGTACAATTTAACATTTTTGATGCCATGAGACACCCCCAGAGGAGCATTACTGTTTTCCATGTTGATATGATTGAGATCTTTGGTTGATGATGTCTATCTTGATTTATATCTTTGAATTCCACGATATTGTTGACTATCTTGGTTCTGTTTCTTGTGATACATGTGCCACTTGTGATGATGAACCATGTCTTTGCATGTCTTGAGATTTATTACTGTTATGAGTAATGATACAGTGCTTGATGATGCAACAATTGAGAATGAGAGTCGGTACCATCTTTGAAATTAATGTTCTTGAGTTAGGTATTTCGAGATCACTTGTTACCTTCCATCGTACAACCTCCATCCTTGGAGTTGAAGACTTTACGAGACCATCTTAAATATGCATATTTGGGAGATGGTGAGACACTTAGGTGATCATTGCTAAAAACCTACAACTTTGATCAAGAAGAAGAAAAATTACTAGATTTTGAGGCGAGAATAGGCAAGCCATCGGATGGACTCTTGCGGATATTCTGGTATTAGCCCCTCCACATGCATGCATAAGATTTTATTGGAAGAAGGGATTAAACCGGTTAGACGGCCCCAAAGGAGACTAAATCCCCGATTCTAGATGTGGTAAAGAAGGAAGTTACAAAGCTGCTTCAAGTGGCATTATTTATCCCATATCGACGGTCAATGGGTGAGCCCGTGCAAGTGGTTCCCAAGAAATGCGGGGTCACGGTGGTTGCGAATCGAACAATGAGCTTGTGCCCACACGAGTTCAAAACGGTTAGCGAGTTTGCATTGATTATAGGCGGCTCAACCGGGCTACCGAGAAAGGATCATTTCCCATTGCCTTTCATTGATCGGATGTTGGAGCGGTTAGGCGGCAAGTCACATTATTGTTTCCTGGATGGATATTCGGGCTATTTTCAGATTCATATAGCCCCGAGAAGACCAAGAGAAGACTACTTTCACTTGTCCATTTGGCACATTTGCATATAGGAGGATGCCCTTTGGTGCGTGCAATGCTCCGAGGCACCTTTCGAGGTGTATGGTAAGTATCTTTTCGATTTTTAGAAAATTGCATGGACGTATTCATGGATGATTTTCTTGTCTATGGATCTTCCTTTGATGCATGTTTAGATAGTCGGCTCGGGTCTTGCATAGATGCATTAAGACTAACCTCGTTCTAAATTTTGAGAAATGTCATTTCATGGTAGAACAAGGTATAGTCTTAGGGCATGTGATATCTCGTGAGGGTATTGAGGTAGATCCTGCAAAAATAGATGTTATTTCATGCCTATCTTACCCCACATGCGTGCGGGAGATTCGTTCTTTCCTTGGTCATGCGAGGTTTCTATCGGCGGTTCATAAAGGATTTCGAGCAAAATTGCACTTCCGCTATCCAACTTGCGCAAAAGATGTGGAGTTTCACTTTGACAAGAAGTGCCGGGATGCCTTCAATCAATTGAAGCGAGGCATTGACCGAGTACACCTATCATCCAACCGCCGGATTGGACACTTCCATTGAGTGATGTGTGATGCCTCTAATTATGCATTGGGAGGCTGTTCTTGCACAAAGGGTCGGTAAAGTATCTCATGTCATTTCCTATGCTTCGAGAACTTTAGATCCTGCACAAATCAACTACACCACAAGCGAAAAGGAACTTTTAGCAATTGTTTTTGCTTTAGATAAATTTCGATCATATTTGCTTGGTTCCGAGTGGTTGTGTTTTCGGATCATGCGGCATTGAAGTTTCTCCCGAAAAAGCCCAATGCCAAGCCCTAGGTTGATTAGGTGGATGTTGCTCCTCCAGGAGTTTGATATTGAGATCCGTGACAAGAGTGGAGCGGAGAATTTGGTGGTGATCACTTGAGTCGAATTGAAAGGGAGGCGAGATGTTTTTCCCATCCATGATGTTTTCCACGATGAGCGACTTTTCAAGCTGCAAGGCAACATCCCTTGGTTTCTTGATTTGATTAATTTCTTGGTTGCTAAAGCAAATACTGCACATTTCACTAAGGCTAAGATTGATAAATTGAAAAGTGAGTCAAAGTATTATGTGTGGGATGATCCTTACTTATGGAGATTTTGCGGTGACCAAGTAATTAGGAGATGTGTGCTGATGATGAATTCCATTCCATTCTTAGCTTTTGTCATAAACTTGCATGTGGCGGCCACTTCGGTCCTCAACGGATTTGCTAGAAAAGTTTTAGACTCTGGATTATATTGGCCCACTCTATTTCATGATGCATATATGTTTTGCAAATCTTGTGATCAATGCCGAGAGAACAGGGAATACTTCTCGTAGGAATGAAATGCCCCGAAACCCTTATTATTCTGTGAGATTTTTGATGTTTGGGGTATTGACTTTATGGGTCCTTTTCTGTATCATTTGGTTTTGTTTACATTACGCTTCTTTGTGGATTATGTATCTAAATGGGTGGAGGCTAAGGCCACTCGGTGATGATTCTAAAGTTGTTGTGGATTTTATTAGATCATGATTTTACGTAGGTTTGGAGTCCCGAGATCCATCATTAGTGATCAAGGTTCACATTTTTGCAATCGAAGCATGGAGGCTTTGATGAAGAAGTATGGAGTCCAACACAAGGTTTCTACACCCTACCACCCCCAAACCAATGGGCAAGCGAAGTCTCCAACAGAGAAATTAAGCAGATACTCCGGAAAGACAGTTCAACCTAACGAGAAAGGCTGGAGCAAGAGGCTTGAGGATGCTTTATGGGCTTACCGGACTGCTTATAAGACACCAATCGGGATGTCTCCATATCAAATTGTTTTTGGAAAAGCATGCCACTGCCTAGGTGGAAATTGAGCATCGAGCATTGCGGGCGGTGAAAAGGTGCAACTTGGACCTAAATCAAGCGGTATGGAGAGGAAGCTGCGGTGCAAAGCAATTGGAGGAGATCCGCTTGGAGGCTTATGAAAGTTCCAAACTTTATAAGGAGAAGACCAAAGCCTTCCATGATAAGTTGATTCTGAGGAAAACATTTGAGATTGGTCAAAAAGTTCTTCTCTATAACTCCCGCCTCCGACTCATGCATGGCAAATTAAGGTCTAGATGGGATGGACCATTTATTGTTACTAATGTTTTTCCTTACAGTCTTTGTTCAGATTAAAAGTGAGGTCACTGCCAAAGCTTTCATCGTAAATGGACACCGCCTCAAACAGTATCATGAACTTCCAGAGAATGCAGAAGTGGAGGTGATGAACCTTCTCCATCCGCATTATGAATAAAAAAAAAAAAAAAAAAAAAAAAAAAAAAAAAAAAAAAAAAAAAAAAAAAAAAAAAAAAAAAAAAAAAAAAAAAAAAAAAAAAAAAAAAAAAAAAAAAAAATTTGTGTGCCAGACAATGAAGTAGGTAGAGTCGCTCGAAGCATGTGGAGGTCATTTTTTTTTTTCTTCGGCGACAACAAGCTTGTGAAAATCTTGCGGTATGGATTTTATTGGCCTACTTTATTAAAGGTGTGTTACACCTTTTGCAAAAGCTGCGGAAATTGGTCAAAAAGTTACGCTTTGAGATTATCATCGCACCTACTCCTTGGAAAATTGAGATCTAGGTGGCGCGGTTCTTTTGTTGTCGGACACGCGTATCCTCTCGGCATCGAGATGCGAGGATCCTAGGAATGGTAATGCGCTTAAGGTTAATGGACAAAGACTCAATCATTCTGGAAAACCAAGTTCTTGAGTTCTTTGTGTTCTTAGGTTAAGTGGCGGATACGGTACTCGTGACTCTTGAGTCGGTTTATTCTTCGATTTCCCAAAATAAGCGAACCCTTCTTCTCCTTCAAAATGGATGTCATTCTTTCAAACACGAGAAAACATTTTCCTTCTCTTCCTCAAAATGCTCGAGAAAAATCTACAAAGTTCGATGTGAGAGATTGAGAATGTTAATGCACAAGGGTATGCCGAGAAGATGTACTATTTGGATAATTGAAGCAAAGGTCCGATTAGCGGTGAGTCCTCAATTTCATTTGACTCATATATGCCCGGTCTTGGAAGAAGTTCATATTCTAAAAGGAGAAGAGCAAAAAGGTTACAAGTCCTGTCACAAATGTGGACGATGGAAGCGTAACAAGCGATGTCGTACTAAGGGGATGGTTTCCGCAAATAGAGAAGATAAAATTTTCTTCATTAAGAATGGTGAGTAAGGAGTCATTAGATGATATCTTATTGACTCTTGAGACGCATTCTTGTGGATTGGTGCATCGAGAAATTCTTAAATTGTGGAATCTCTTCAAGGATGAACAACAACGCTACGATCTTGGGAATCGACTCTAAAAGACACACCTGTTTGCCAATTTATAAGAAAATTGGATGGGAAGCTTATCCTCGACTCATAGAAGACGTTTAAGCGGATTCTTGGACGTTAAACCGAGGGAGATGTGAGCCATATCCACAAACAATCTGTACATATCATCTTCTTCTTCTTCTTCTTCATGGCATTTTACAAAAAAAAAAAAAAAAAAAAAAAAAAAAAAACAAATGAAAAAAAAAAAATGAGAAAAAAAAATTCAAAAAAAAAAAAAAAAAAAAAATAAAAAAAAAAAAAAAAAATGTATACTTCTTAGGGTTGGCTTTGGTAACACAAACCGTGAATGGGGAAATGCATGCATCTGATCCAGCCTTCTTAATTGAAAAACAAAGAAGGTAGATTGTATCCACATGTGAGAAGCGGCCGGTCGTATTATGGCCACTTGTCCCTTTTGGGAGCCCTATGTTCTTATTTGGTCTTGAATGGGTCGAATCTTGGTCAACAATGCTTTGGCACAAAGCCGAAAAAGCAGACTACCTCCATCCCAATCTTAAGTAAGTATACACTCATCTTTCATCAAGTTTTTCTAACAATTTCAAAAAAAAAAAAAAAAAAAAAAAAAAAAAAAAAAAAAGGACGTGATGTCTCTTTGCACTCATGACGTGGTATAAAGATACGCCATGGAGGCTATACATACTGGTATGTCATCATTTTCTATTTCTTTTATCTTTGTATCATTTTGTTGTATTTTGATTTTTGTACAGACGATCCTTTGAGCAGGGTCCTTCAGGGGTTTCTAGACTTCTTTACCTTGATGGTTTTCTTGAAGTCAATAAAAAAAAAAAAAAAAAAAGTAAAAAAAAAAAATAAAAAAGGAGAAAAGATTCTGTGACTCTTAATTTCAACCTTTTCTGACAACAGTCAACCTACCCTTATAGGTGCAATTATTTCCCTTTCCATTCTTTTTCTTATTTAAACACTCCATTTTCTCCATCTTCCTTCACACTCAGAATCACTCAAAGGGAGGAAGAGTATAGAATGGGGCCTTCTATTCGTAACCTCAAAAATGTCTGTGTTTTTTGTGGGTCAAGTTATGGGAAGGGATTAGAGTTTGTAAACGCACTAGCACTCTTGGTCGATCACTTCTGCGAGGAATATTCATCTTGTATATGGGGGAGGTTGTCGTGGGTTAATGGGGGAAATTTGTATCACTTTCGCTTTGCTTCTATAGGAGGCGATCGGGTTTTAGGTGTTATTCCTAAACCTTTGGCTGAAAATAACATCACTTTGGAAAGACAATTGGAGAAGAAATTCGGGTAACATCTATGCATGGACGAATGAAAATAATGGTTGACAATTCGATGCATTTATTGTCTTACCAGGTGGTTTTGGTACTTTAGAAGAAATTTTTCAAATTGTCTCTTGGGCAACTGAACATCCACCATAAACCCATTGGTTTGTTGAATGTTAATAATTTCTTTGATCTTTTGTTATTTTTTCTTGACAAATTTGTGGGAGAAATTTATCACTCCTTGCAAGACAACTTCTTATCTCTGCCTCCACTATTGATGAGTGATTGATAAATTAGAAGCTTTTGAGTATGTACGATCAGGTATTAGCTCGAGATAGATTGGTCAACAGAAGCGGCGAAGGAAGTAACAAGAAACAAAAGCCGATCTGAAACTTTCTCTTTAATGAGTTTGATAAAAAAAAAAAAAAAAAAATTGTATTGTTGTTTTATTTAGTATGATATGATTGTCATGGACTTATTAAACCAATTAGTGATGGCGAGTAAGGAGTAATTTTACTCTTGAGACGCATCTTAATTGGTGGCGAGTAAGGAGTTTTTAGGTAGTAATTAATTAGTATTGCATTATGGAAGTACTAACGTTTTTTTAAGAGTTTCTTTTCAAGGTCGATGCTAAGCTTGACAGGTGTGTTTCTTTTACGCTTAGCGATGATTCACTTCTTATCGGTTGTGTTGCTCTTTTCTATCTCTTTCTTTCACATTGAGGACAATGTTCTATTAAGTGTGGGGGAGAGATTTTAGCATGTTTCTGTTTCTTTTCATTTGTAAAAAAAAAAAAAAAAAAAAAAAAAATTCAAAAAAAAAAAAAAAAAAAAAAAAAAAAAAAGAGGTTCATTGCATGATTGAATAATTTTTCTCCCTTCTTGAACTGATATGCTTGGTGATGGATGATTGAATTTATGAATTGAGTTTGATGGATGCATACCTTGTGAGATTTTGAGCCTAATGGATGGATTCAACATTTATGCCATTCTCTTCTTTCTTGTGTGATTTTCACTCATGTTAATGACCACTCTAGAACTTGCTTTGATTCTTTTTGAGGCTACATTTCACTTGCACGCATGAACATGATTGAGGCCCTCTTTCTTAATTAGCTAGTTTAACCAAATAGCTAACCTTGTTTCCAATATGATATCAAGCACTCTTTTGACTTCTTGAAAATTCTCGATTCCGCCAACCTTGTATATTTTCCTTTGCTTAACCCCTTTGAGCTTATTTGACCATTCCTTGTTTCTAGCTCATCATGTGCCTTAAATGAGAAATCGTGTTCTTACTTTACCTTAGGGAATAAAAGAACATTAGCTTGGTTAATGGATGAGTTTTTGAACAAGTGTGGGGGTGTATGTACAAAATGGTTGTTGAAAAAGAAAAGAGTGCCAAAAAAAAAAAAAAAAAAATGTATGTATATAGTTATGTTCATATATATATATATATAAAAAAAAAAAAAAAAAAAAAAAAACCAAGTGTTTAAAAAAAAAAAAAAAAAAAAAAAAAAAAAAAAAAAAAAAGAAAAGGATTGGGAAATGAATATGTAAAGGAATATACACTAGAGTTGGGATGAACTTTTATGCTTGTTATTTGAACTCAGCTCTCATTTGCTTTTATTCTCTTTGGTATTTATCTTCTCATATCCATTTTATCCTCTCCTGTTACCTTGACCTCACTACAACCTTGAATAAAGTCCTCATGATTTGTGTGTGCATGTGTTTTGAGTAGTGGAGAAGTAGAAGATAAGCAAGCTTATGGTAGTGCAATTTTCATGGGTTGAATTGAGTGAAATACCTACCTTTTAAACACTTGAGAGATTGAGAGGGAATCTTGTGAAGATCTTTCATTCTCGATTCATGTTGAAGATACCTTGCTTGTTAGTTTGAGATGTGGAGAATTGTTAACTCATGAATGTTTTGATCCCTTGAACCTTTGGTTGTTCTTCTTGATTGTAAAATTTTGGTCTTGAGTTTTGCCCGGGAGTGCAAAAAGCTAAGTGTGGGGAATTTGATAATCACATATTTTATTCATTAAGAAACCCTTTTGTTTAGTCATTTACACTCTCCATATTCTTAATTGATTGAGTTTGGTATGATTTTGTGAGTTTGAGCTCAAATTGGTCCTAATTGAATATTTTCAGCATTATTGAGATTTGACACTGTTTCTGTATTTTGGCCATAACTTGAGTTCCTAATATCTGATGAACATGAATTTTACCTTGTAGGAAAGCTAAGAGGAAGCTCTACAACTTTGATGAAGAGCTCGAAGTCTGATTCAGATGTCTAAGGGACCTAAGTTTACATGGAAGTCAGAATACGGGTTCTGCCAGTAGAATCCGAATAGTGTGCACTCAAAAAATCATATCTCAAGATGTAATAATGGAGATGGGCTGAAATTTGGACAGTGGATAGTCAAGATCCAAATAAACAACTTTCATGAAGAACACATTTTGAGAAAAAGAAGTCTAGCAGGTCATTTTGAGTTTACAAGTCGGAACAGAGGTGCTGAAGTTGGGTTTGAGCAACCTACGGTATTTGGGACATATCTTGGGCTTAAGGAAGCCAAATTGGACGAACCAGCTATCCATTTTATAGCCAAGACAAGGATCTACAACTTTGATGAAGAACACTTTTCATGGTTCTGAAGTATAGTGGGTCGTTTTTGGCTTCCAAGTCAGACACGAAATTTTCACCCATCCACTAATCCACTCATCCATCCACTAATCCACTCATCCACTCATCCACTCATCCACTAACTCACCCATTCATCCACTAATACACTAATCCAACCATTTAACCACTCCACCCACTCATCCACTAACTCATCTACTCATCCATCCACTCACCCATTCAAGTCCATAATTTTCCACTCACCAAAAGTCCTTTGGCATTTTTCACTAATTCAACCACTCAACCACTCCACCCACTCATCCACTAAACCAATCCACTAAACCAACCCACTAATCCATCCACTCAACCACTCCACTCATCCACCCACTCATCCACCCACTTCCCTTTGTCATTTTGTTACCTTAGACTTCTATAAAAGGCACCATTTATCATGAACAACATGAATTCTCTCCTTCATTTCTCTCTTAGTTTCTTGTTTCTTCATAGTTTCTTCATAGTTTCTCATAGCTTTTGTATATTTTGATGCTTCTCTTCATGGTGATGGAGGGCTAAGCTACTTTCGGTCAATTTAGATCTCTTGAAGAGATTGTGGTTTGGATTCTTGAGACCTTGGTTATGTATTGTATTTGATTTGTAATTGAATTCCTCTTTTCTTCTTCTTTCTTCTTCTTTCTTCTTCTTGATCTTGAATGCATGAATGGTGATTCTATTTATGTTGATCTAATTTGATCTTAGTTTAAGATTGAGATTTGTGATGAAACTTAGAACTAATTGATCTAAACTAATCACATAAATGAAGATTGAGATTTGTGATGAAACTTAGAAGCTGATTGATCTAAATTAATCACGAGAATTGAAGAGGTTAGGTTCTTGATTTGTGCCTAAGTTAATTGAATTCGGTACTTGAAATTAACATAGATTTTCATGAATGGTGCGATTGCGGATTTGTGTTTATCACTTGTTAATTGAATTCTAGACGATCGTCTAGTATGAATTCTGGATTTGATGCAGAGATCTCGGTTAGATCCAAATTAACAATTCAATTGCACTTCAAGTGTTCTATGAAGGGTCTATGATTGAATCCACCCAATCTTGGATAGGTTTCTAAATTGACTGCTCTTTAATTGTTATTTCTTCCTTTAATTTTGTTAAGTGCGATCTTAAACTTTGTCAAACCCCCTTTTGCTAACTTTCACTTGATTTGATCAAATTGCATTTACGATCCTTGAGGAGACGATCCGGTGTTGTCACTGTGCTACAAGCTTAGGTAATAACTTCGGTTATAATTTTGACTGAGTTCGGCGCTCGTCAGTGCTCCACGGCCATAACACTCAAGTAGGAGACAATATTCATCTCTTCAATTCACTTACTTTCTTACACTTCTATTTCTCCAAAGAACCAAGAACAAGCAACAAAAACTCTCTCACTTTCTCTCCCTCCATGGATTCGGCCAAGCACCAAAGATCCACTCTATAAACTTATATAATTCCTACAAATATCATTTCTTGAATCCTCTCATTAACCTAAGACACTTTCATGTTAGGAACTTCTTAAGATTCATTCATCTTCATCTTCCCATCAAGCAAAGAACACAAAAACTCTTACCTTTCTCTCTCACAAAGCTCACGGCCAAACCACCTTGTACCACCCTCCACTCTTCTATAATTTCAAACAACCTTACATCTAGTATTCTTACATCATTCTAAGATACTTTGTAGAAGAAACATAAGCCTAAATCATTCATCTTCATCCTTGTTCTTCAAAGAAAGCTCACGGCCACACCCTTCCAAAATACTTTCCAAGCTTCAATAATTCTAAACAACTTTAGATCTTGAACCTTCATGCAATTCTAAGGAACTTTCATGTTGAGACTATCTTCCAAATCATTCACTTTCAATCTTGATCTTCAAGTTCAAGATCAAGAGCCTTTAGGTGAAAATTTGTGTTCTTCATATTTCTTTTCTTTGGTAAGTTTCTAAGACCATATTTTGGATTATGGTCACTTTTGATAATCTTGAATAATAATATTGTATGTGTTTATTTGTTTTAAGTGCTACTTGGTGGAGTAGATCTATTTCAAGAAGAACAACAAGGAGCTTTGGAGGTTTCACCAAGAGGTAAGAGAGAGATTACCCTCATCAGCCATGTGTTGGTGGTGAGGAGTGGATTTGTGTGTGGTGAATAATCCAAAAGGATTCATTCACTTGGTTGTTTAATGTCTTTTCTATTTTGTGATTGATTATGTGTGTATACATGTCTATAGCTTTAAAATATATTGTATGTGCTCATATATGTATGATAATGATGATAGGATGTGAATAACATGTAAGGATTTGCATGAGTGTTCCAAAGAACACAATGAAGCTCATGACTTCACCAAGAAAAAGAGAACCAAAATGTTCTCAACCATTTTCTAAAAAGAATGAATTAATTGATTTAATTGAATTAATGAATTTTACAATGACTTAGAGGATGAAAAATAATTTAAAGATGATTTGTAAAGAATATGTTGAATTTAGCCAAAATACCATTCGATGTATATTTGATTTTTCCAAAATTATTTTCTAATGTGGACTAAGTAGTTAACTTAAAGAGAATTCAATTTCAATGAATGTTTGGAGAACAAAATAAATGAACTTAGTTTTAGAAACTTAAACTAGAGAAATTAATTATAAATAAGAAATAAATTGAACAATTGAAAAATGTTAACGTAGAGCTCACCTTTGGGTTTTGAAGCACGTTAGTAAGTTTCAAAGTGTAAATAATGGTTATAATTAAAATAAGGTAATTTTTAAAGAAAAACGTGAAAAATATCATTTAATGAATTTTCTAGATAAAATGCTGTCAAAATTAATTAGAAGTGGACAAATAATGGAGAAAGTTTCAAAGTATAATTAGAACGTAAAGAAAATATTATACGTAGTTGAAAAATACTAGAAATAGCTTACGCGTATTTAAAATGATGATTTTTAAGATACGCGATTGAGAAAACAATTTAAAAATCTTACACGATTGAGAAAATAATTTAAAAACATTGCTCGACATTTAAAAATGTCAAAATATATTTACGCGATTTGAAAACGTTTAAAAAGGGCGACGTGATTGTGAAAACATGATAAAATCCTTACGCGACTAAAAGGAACAGTGAGTTTTACTGTCGGGCCAAAGTGGTGGACCCGGACATGTTGAGAAATAGTACTGTCAAGTGGAGACATACTATATTTGGTTAATACTGATATTGAGGGTATTGTTGTAATTATAGCTTATAGTGATAAGAAGGGTATTTGTGTAATTTTGGTTTATGTTCATACATTGAGAGATATGTCAATTTAGTTGAAATTGGTAATTGGCTGACAAGATGAATTACACCGTGTTGTGGGTATGATAGGCGTAGTGTGGTTCATTGACTGAATTTGGAGGCATTAGTGTGCGGAGGATTCCACATGTGGACAATTGGTAGGTCCTCTGGGCCGTGGTAACAGGCAACACACTAATGATCTCGACAAACACTATTCTTAATCAAGATCTTGTAGAGACTGTCTAGTACAATGTCTGTGGTGCATGACGTATTCGACTGTATACTACTTACCACGATGTTTTGACTGTGGGCTATTGACACGACGTTTGACTGTGTAATAGTTGGTTGGGCAGCCTGTGGTACGAATAGGTTTTTCGAATCATTCTCTCTGATGTCTGTGTTTAGCTCCATGGAGTAGGAATATGATGCATTGTGCATATGCATAGTCGGTATACATATTTTGTGGCATTGTCAAGGTACATATCATAAGTGACATAATCATTTTACATATAATGATGATATCTATTAGGGTAAAACTATTGCTATTTATTTTATTGCAATATATGTTTACTGGAATTATATGTAAATTGATAACATGATCATACTTGTGATATCTGTGTGTATGGAATGACTTTGTCATTCATTTCATTCTTTGCTACCATACTGGTATTGAAGAAAGAGGATCTCACCTCTTTGTTGTACTGTTTTGTTGTGTTTGTATTGTTAAAATTCGTATATTAGGCGAAGCGAGTTTCTTAGACTTAGCTGGAGGCAATGTTCTGAGGTCGGTGATGACATCGAGGAGTGATTTTCCCAGTCTCAACAATGTGCAGTTTGGTGGAGAAAAAAATAAGTATGTTAAGTTTTCTCGTTAGTGTTGTTACCGTGCTATTAAGTAGGAACCGTCATTGGGTTTGGTATTGTTTCTTTGAGTCTGTAAGTTTTATGTTTTAAATTTTGTTGAATATTATGTGGTATAAATAATATGTATATTAATCAGTTTAGTCTATTTTCTGTATTACTTATATTTCGGTAAGTTTATGCTTCCATGAAAAGAAATTTTAAAAATCCAAATTTTAGAACTTAAAGCTTTTGATAAATGACTTTTAGAATTTAAAATTTTTAGTTAGAAATGTAATGCCCTACGGAGGGTGTTACATACTATAGTTCCATGGTGGAACTAGTGCTTGGAGAATTAGTCCAACTAAGGAGGGACTAATATATTAGGGACATTTGACGGTCAACATCAGCAGGCTATTTCATGGAGATCCATTCTTTTCTATCACTATTTATGTACATGTCAAATTTTCACTGTCGATTAGGCAGTATTAGGGTGGTAGGTATCACATCCCAATAGAGATCAGTATAGTGTCGTCTGCATGGACACCAGTCCGTAGGACTTCACGTCAAGTTAAATTCCTGCCTATTGAGGAATCTGAGGGGGACCCGTTTGAGGGTTCTGCTATCTAGTATGCTTGGGCAAGTATGTTAGTTTAAATAATGTTTAAAATACTTTTGAGAACTATGTCTGTAAATATTTAAATTATGTTAATACTAAGACTTGTGTATATATGATGTAAATTATTTGTGATGTTTAGGATTTTATATTCAGCTAAGTTTATTTTTATTAATATTCCAAAAATTTTATAACTCATATTTATATTACAAATCATATTTTATAGTAAAGGGGTAATTTAGTAATTAAGTAACATAAATGTGATACCCTACAGTGGGTGTTACAACAAGCATTCTAGGGTACATCTTAGGCATATCCATGCATCATCATACATTGCATAATTTTGACAATTGTATGGACAATTGTCTTGTTTTGTATCAAAAGGATATGCAAGTTTAATGGCCACTTATCTAATGATGGTTAGATGTTCTAATCTAAGTTGAGATATTATGTAATGACCGAAATTGTTTTATTTAATTAATTTAGTTATCTACTTCAGGAAGGGAAAGGACTAAGTTTTGACTTGTGTCACCTTTCCAATCGTTTTTCTTATATATGAATTGGTTTTTTCCTGAAGTAGCTGGATTTATGATGATTCCATGTTTTAAATTACTACTGAGAATTGTCATTCTCACCCCAAGTTTTCTGTTTCCAAGATAAATCTAGCAAATGAGCTTAGCAGGAGCAAAGAAGGATTGTAACACCCTCCTTAGGATGTCACATTTACGATAAATTAAAATAAATCCTTACCCAAGTTATAAATCATTTATTAACATATAATAATATAAGTTGTAAAAATTTTATTTTGCACATTATATCAATAAATAAAATAAACAGAACATGAAATACAACAAACTATTAAATGCACACCATAATTATACATATGATTTTTGTCTTTAAAGATACAAGTATTTATATACAACAAACTATTTAATAAAGCAGTAAACTGTTTGAGTTATATAAAACATAAACTAGCCCAAGTGCACATCTAGAAGTTCTGATCCTCCGAAGGATCCTTCTTAGGGAGATCAACGGAAGACAGAAACCACAGATGTCGTGAAGCTCTACAGACAGGAGTCCATGTTATCGACACACTATTAAGCTTACTTGGGGCATGGAAACGTCCACCCCAATAGCGCCTAATAGATAAGGGCAACTCAAGATGCAGATATACAGTAGTAGAGAACATTGGAACACCCTCATATTCTCTACTAAGGGACATGGTCACTCATCCCACATAAGCCACAGACTCTCTATCCACTTGCAGACACCAGGCTTTAGAGCCTCTATGAAACTCCAGTTTCACGAACCCCAGAAAATTCGGCACAGCCATAACAACCAAAATCAATCCAAGTGGTATGGATGATCTAAAGGCTTGCCCTCCTCGCACTGATCACTCGGATGTTGTTCCTCCTCGTACTGACAATCTAGAGGCTGCACCTCTTCTTCTTCCTCAAAGTTTTTACGGAACATAAATAATAATACAGAAAATGTATACAAAGATGTGGAACAATCTACATCACTACTAGCATGGCAGTACAAAAAATGACAGTACATACAAATATAATAATTAATACAACAATTCATATGATCACATCATACATAATATCTCAGATCAAATATACATAATCACATTATGATGCAGACCACCTATGCAAATGTACACAGACTCGTTCCTACTCCATGGAGCTAACTACAAACATCAGAGAGAATGATCCGAAAGGCCTGTCCGTAGCTCCTGCTGCCCAGCCAAATATTACACAGTCAAACGTCGTGTAAATAGTACACAATCAAAACATTGTGTACAACAGGCATTGTACCGGATAGTCTCCACTAGATCCTGATTAAGAATAGTGCTTGCCGAGATCGCTAGTGCGTTGTGTAACACCCCAATTTTTAGAAAAATGTCCCGAATGTTCTGTTTGCTGTTTTTCAAGCTTTTGTGTAAATGACTATTGCGTCCCTATTTTACTGTTTCTTGTTTTTCTGTATGAAATACAAATATGTTTTACAGGCTAAAATTTTATTTGATCGTTTTACGTAATTTGCTTCGAGACGGTAAAATAAAAGTTTTCTCAAGCTATTGTTTTAATTTTTTCGGGAGATATACATACAATTAATACTTGTCGTAATTTTATTTGAACGTTTTAGATGATTTGCTTCGTTGTGGGGAAAAATGAAAAAATGACCATTACGTCCCGATTGTACTGTTTTTAATTTTTCTATATGTTACAGTGCTTAATATTATTGTCTGTGATTTTATTTGGACTTTTTGTGCGATTTGCTTCGGGACAGGAAAATAATATTTTTTGGGTAGGAAAATCTTGTTTTAATTATTCAGACTGGGGGATCTTACTAAACCCAATTCTGAATGAGACGATAATTAATCTTTTAATTTTTAGGATTTAACTGTCAAATAAAATAATTTTGTATTATTATAATATTATTTTATTAGTCAAGATAATTAGATGACAAATGGACCCTAAATGTTTTGCAGGACCCACGTTTAGCTAAAACAGTTAACTTAGTAGCTTAATTAAGCATCATTAGTGAAGGAATTCTCTAGAACAAGTGACTAAGCTTGATGACTAGGTTAATTAGTGACTAATCATGGTGACTAGGGTAGATGACTATGCTAAAATCAACCAATGGGAGACAAGCTTGCTAACCAAGTTTTAATCTTGACCTTTGATTCATTCTAAGGCTTGGATGAAGCCAAACAAGGCTACACCTTGCATGGCATTGAAGGCTACGGCCAAGCCACTTTGGAAGACCAAAAATCACTTTGTCTTCAAGCATTTTCTCTCTTCTCTCTCTTCCAAAAACCCTAAACACCATTGAAGCTCTCTTGAAGCTCCATTCGGTCAAACACAAAACCATACCATCCAACCACCCAAAATTTTATCCAACCAAGTTTTCTAAACCTAAACACAATTCTAAGAACATCTCTAGTTGAGAGTTCTTGCAAAATCTTTCATTTGAAGCTTGGAAACCTACTTGGAAAATTTTACCTAGAAGGTGAAATTTCTAGTTTTCTATTTCTAAACTCTTTTTCAAAGTTCTAAGCCATGATTTCTCCATGGTTTAAGCTCTCTTTCTATGGTTAGTAACTTGTAGATTTTTGTTTAAGTTTGTTAGGTGACTTGAAGGAGAAAACCGAAACATAAGGAAAGGTGTGAAAGAGTTTTAGTCTTCATTTAAGGTAAGAGGAAGACTAATCTTATCATCTATGGATGGTGGTAAGAAGATGGAGTGTGATTTTTGTGATTGTAGAATCCATAAGGATTCATTTGTGTGATTGTTAGTAGCTTATTTATGTGTTTGTGTATTTGTTAGTAGCTTTCCTATTTGATGTTTGTAATAATTTGCATGTCTACAAGCTTTGATTGCATGTCTACAAGCTTTGATTTAGGTTATATGTGTTAGAAATATATTACATGTGTTAGAAATATATGATAATTTATAGGATGTGAATAATATGTCAAGGATTGCATGAGTGTTCCAAAGAACACAAACCTTGAGGCTTACGGCCATGACCAAAATGGAGAACCAAAATGTTCTCTTAATTTTCCTAAAATGAGATTTAATTAACCTAGGAACATTAACAAGGTATCACATTGTTTAGATTAAGGAAAAATGAATTTAGAAATCAAAAGATATAATTTTATGTTTAGGCCAACATGCCAAACCACTTATATATGATTTCTAAGATCAATTCCAAACCCTTTTCAATCAAAATAATGCAATATATGTTAAAAAGGAATTTTTTAAAAAAAGGAGTTTTAAAGAAATTAATTGATTAGAATTAAGTGTCTTGAATTAAAACTATTGATTTTATTGTTAGAAATGAAATACAGTAACTTTTGAGAATTTCTAACATATGGCTCATGCTGTATTTTGAAGCATGTTAGTAGTTTTCAAAAGGATTAATTATATGGTTTAAAAATTAAATAAACAGAATTTTTACGAAAAAATTAGGAAATCATTTATATAAATTTTCTAAACAAAATACTGTCAATTTTTAGTAAAAACGGGCAATTAAGATAGAAAATATGTCCAAAAGACAGTATACGGTATGAAAAATATTTTACGTAGTTTAAACGTATTATTTATTATTTTTGTTTATTTAAACAGTAATTTTTAAGGAATTTGGACCAAAAAATGATTTAAAAACCTTACGCGATTGAGAAAACGTATTAAAAACTCTACGCGATTTTGAAAACAAAAAAATAAATTTACGCAATTTAAAAGCGTTTGTAAAAACAACGAGATTGTGAAAACGCGATAAAATTTCTACGCGATTGACCGAAACGGTATTTTCCATATTCTTTCTGGATTTTCTGTAGGGGTGTCAAAACGGGCCGGGCCGGCCCATTCGGGCCAGCCCATTCGGGCTCGAGCCATTTTCGGGCCGGCCCATTCGGGCCACATAAATTTCGGACTGGTATTTTGCCAACCCAGCCCAGCCCATTTAGCTTTATGTAGTGTAAAAGAGGGGCCGTCTCGCCCATTCGGCCGCCCATTCGGGCCATGTAAGGTTCGGGCTAGCATTTTCTTGGCCCGGCCCAAACCATCCATTTTGTCGGGCTAATCGGGCCGGCCCATCGGGCCTGACCCATTTTGACACCCCTAATTTTTTGTATTTTTTTGCTGTCAGGCTATGAGGTGAACCCGTACAGGCTTTGGCACAGTATTTGTCCGGTGGGACTTACT
The DNA here is from genome assembly GCA_029884605.1 of Ormosia emarginata. Classification (NCBI taxonomy): domain Eukaryota; kingdom Viridiplantae; phylum Streptophyta; class Magnoliopsida; order Fabales; family Fabaceae; genus Ormosia; species Ormosia emarginata. The sequence goes on from JAQQTP010000088.1 coordinate 41,153,145, forward strand.
GTATCCTTTTATCTTTGAGGATATCCTGGTAATTTGAGGATATCCTGGTAATTTGAGGATATGCCAGTTTTTGGTGGATTGGTTGACGAGGTGAATCACATCGTGTTGTCGATGCGATAAACGTAGTGTGGTTCATTGTCTTTATGAACTTGGAGACGTTAGTGTACGGGATTCCATATATGGACAGTCGGTCGCTCCGCTGAGCCGTGGTAACCGATAGCACACTAATGGACTCGACACGCACTATTTTTAATCGAGATTTCGTAAAGTCTAATAGTACATTGCCTGTAGTGCCACAATGTGAGACCGTGAACTACACCATGCTTTGGATGATGGATTCCATATGACGTGGGGCTATAGACGCAAAGTGTGACAAGTAATAGTTTGGTTGGGCAATCGTGGTACTAAATAGATTTTGCGAGTCATTCTCTCTCTCGATATCTATATGTGTTTTAGCTCCATGGAGTAGGATCGTGTCATGTTGCATTTAATTATATCTTGAACATTATTTATTTTATCTGTTTATTTATTTATTTATTTGGTTATTGATTATGAGAAATTGTCTGTTTTTGAATTTATTTTATCGTGATATTATATTGTATGTGTTATTATTTTATACGTGATATTATATTGTATGTGTTATTATTTTATCCGTGATATCATGTGTTGTTATGATAATTAGATCTTTACACTATCCGTTATTAAACTACTTTGTTATAGCTTTTCATATTACATGAACTGTATATCTGTTGTTTGTCGTTTTCTTATTTGCCATGTTTGTGATGATTTTAGATTGTCTTACCTCTTTATTGTATGTGTTTTCTGTATATTTATTTTACGTGGTAAAGAGTTTGAGGAAGAGGACCAGCCTCTTGAGATTTTGTATCCTGAGAGGAAGAGGAGCAGCAAGCTGAAGATCAGTACGACGACCAAGAACCATCTGATCATCCATATCCATTGGACTGATTTGTTTGGGTATGGCGGTGCCAGGATTTTTGGGCTTTGTGACACTCAAGTTTCACGGTGGATCGTTAGCTTGGCATCTGCGGGGAGACAGAGACTCAGTGACTTATGTGAGACGGTTGACTGTGTCCATACGACTTATGTTTGATGAAGAGCCAGTGATGACGACTACTGTGTTTCTGCACTTAGAGTTACCTTTATCTCTTAGGCGTTATTGGGGTGGTGTATCCACTGAGCCTAGTGAGATAAGTATCGTGTCGACTGGGCGGTCCTATTACCGCCGAGAGTCGAGACATCCTGGATATTTATCTTCTGATGAGTTTCCTGAGAGTGATCCATCAGAGGATTAAATGTTTATGATGTGTATTTTTGGGCGCATCTGCGTATGTATATATTGACTTTTTACTGTTTCTGTTTACTGCTGATGTTTAAATATTTGAAGTTGTAGTTGTAAATTATTTATATAACTTATAACTTGGACCATATGTATATTATGAGTGATGTTGTTCTGTTGGTTTTATGTTTCCGTATTATTTTATTTAATAATATTCTGTTTAACAGGAATTATTTTACAACCCGTATTAGTACATAACAAATGTTTTACAACTTGGGTAGATTTTATTTATCTTTCTTTTATTTTCTTTATATATGTGACATCCCCACAAGGGTGTTACATTAGTTGGTATCAGAACCCAAGTTAGAGTCTTTTGGGGTTGTGGTTGGGTCTATTTTTGTTTGTGCTGTGTGATTCTTTGTGATTTACTTCCGAAAGGATGTATCTAACTTTGTTTTGTTATGTTTGAAATGGTTACTTTGGTTTCCATTGTGTTATGATTCGTCCGTCCTTGAAAAAAAGACGATGACTCGTGGTAAACGTGCACGTGAGGAGGTAGAAGTGATAGCGGCGGTTTAACTGCAACTACAAAAGCAATGCAAAGAACAGCTAAAGATACAGTACAACATGATCAGAGTAGCGCAGCGGAAGCGTGGTGTTCAAACAAGGAAAAACTCGTAACGCCAGGTGATTCCGATAGAAACCGTATTCATGATTATTGGGGAGGCAACAAACAACAAACTTGTGGAGGAAGTGCGAGTCGTAGTCAGTTTAGTCAAACTGTGATGTCTGTACCAAAGTGTTGGAGATATGGGAAGATCATCTAACGAGGGACGGTATCATCAAAAGAATCATATGTTTCAGGTATAGGATGCCGAATATTTTGCTGAAAAGTATATTCCACCAAAAGACGACGTCATCTGTCAGAAATGAACGTGTTTCGATATCTCAAGTAGAATGGAGTATCGGTTCTTCAAGTGGAGCAAAAGCATCTCAAATTAAAAACCTAATTAAAGAAGGTTGTGTCGCAAAAGGTGATCCTTTAACTATACTGTATAATTCCGAAAGTAACCTATTTCTTTATGGCATACAATTGTGTAGGTCAATTAGAGTTGTTTATGTCTTCTTTATCTTTGACTTGGTTGTTTCTACTTCTATTGTTAAAACATGTGGTTGAGGACTTGAGTTGCTTAAACCATCCTAAGTCTATTAAATAATTGAATCTTTTCTGTTGATTCAATTTGTATGCTTCATTCTCAAAACGGACGCAATTTAAAAATATCGATTGGGTATTTTTTTTCCAACCATTCATGCTCTGTTAGACTTATCAGTTAAATTATTCAAGTTAAAAAGTGCACTTCTAAATTCATCGGACCATATTAAATTTTTCTATTGGATAGGTTCGGTGGTATGAATGATTCTATCATCTCTTATTTCTGTGCCTTCATGATATCTTTCCTATGCCGCAATTGCAAAATATACGGAGATGTACATCTGGTCTAACTCATTCTTTTATGGCTAATTGACTGTTTGGGTTGATTAGAGCTATCAATATCTTCGTTACCTTTTGACTTATCTATTTCTATTTTTATTACCAACCTTATTATTATTATCCAGTTCCTTAAACAATTTTTTCTGTTAATCTAAACTGTCTACCTCTTTCGCGAGATAGATGTAATCCTATACATGGATTGGTTATCTTTAATCATATCCTATAGATTGTTCCAGTAAAACTTTGGTGTCACGGAAAACTTATTCTTAAAATTAGGCAATGTCAAATTCTTTGTTGGACATGTCTGGTAACAATTCCAATAGTTTCTCTACCTTTTCTTTCTAAATTTTTATAATGTCCTTTTATGTATTGCAATTGCAAGAAAGGATATTCTTAGTCAAAATTATGTCATAAGTATCAGATACAGTATTGTTGGAAAAGAAAACTTGAATTGTGAAGCACCTCCTGTTAAAAACAAAAGCAGAAGAGTGAAGCGGTACAAAGGAAGGGAAATTTCAAGTGGTGCTGTTCAGAGTGGCGAATATTTCTGTAATGTTCACAGGTTATGTGGATAAAGTCTTGTTTGGTTTGTCAGAAAGTGAAAGTGGAATATCAAAGACCAGCTGGGATGTTGCAACCGTTATTTGTTCCAGAGTGGAAATGGGATAGTATCTCGATGGATTTCGTTACTGGTTTGCTGAAGACAAGGAAAGGTCATGATTCAATATGGGTTATAGTCGATAGGCTTACTAAATCGGCTCATTTCTTACCAATTAATATTAAGTATTCGTTGGAAAGATTAACCCAGTTGTACATCAATGAGATTGTCAGATTACATGATGTACCTACATGTATAGTTTCTGATCGAGATCCGAAGTTTACGTCAAGGTTTTGGCGGAGTCTACAAGAAGCTATGGGAACTAAGTTGCGACTGAGTTCGGCGTATCATCCGCATCGATGGTCGACGAGAGAGAACTATACAATCTTTGGAGGATCTGTTGCGTGCTTGTGTTTTGGAGCAACGAGGAAGTTGGGATGAATTTTTATCTTTGATAGAATTCACCTACAACAATAGTTTTCACTCAAGTATAGGGATGGCACCCTATGAGGCATTGTACGGAAGACGATGTCGAACCCCGTTATGTTGGTATCAGGATGGGGAAAGCATGACTGTTGGACCATATCTTGTACAACAGACTACGGAGAAGGTAAAGATGATACAAGAGAAGATGAGAACGACGCAAAGCAGACAGAAGAGTTATGCGGATAAACGAAGACGACATCTTGAGTTTGAGGAGGGTGAGCATGTGTTTCTAAGAGTTACTCCTACGACCGGTGTCGGAAGAGTTGTTAAGTCTAAGAAGCTTACTCCTAAGTTTATTGGACCGTATCAGATTATCTGACGTATAGGTCCTGTGGCGTATCAGATTGCTTTGCCGCCTTTTCTATCCAATCTGCATGATGTATTTCATTTATCTCAGTTACAGAAGTATATACCGGATCCAACGCATGTTATACAACCGGATGAAGTACAGTTGAAGGAGAATTTGACTTACGAGACTTTACCTGTTAGAATTGAGGACAGAAAGGTAAAGCAGCTTCGAGGGAAGATGATCAAGCTGGTGAAGGTCATATGGAATGATGTGACGGGTGATGCTACCTGGGAGCTGGAAGATAAAATGAGGGATCAATATCCTCATTTGTTTTGATGTGCAGCGAATTTCGAGGACCAAATTTTTATTTGTTGGGGAGAGTTGTAACACCCCAATTTTTAGAAAAATGTCCCGAATGTTCTGTTTGCTGTTTTTCAAGCTTTTGTGTAAATGACTGTTGTGTCCCTATTTTCTTGTTTCTTGTTTTTCTCGTATGAAATACAAATATGTTTTACTGTGCTAAAATTTTATTTGATCGTTTTACGTAATTTGCTTCGAGACGGTAAAATAAAAGTTTTCTCAAGCTACTGTTTTAATTTTTCTGGGAGATATACGAGACAATTAATACATGTCTGTAATTTTATTTGAACGTTTTAGATGATTTGCTTCGTTGTGGGGAAAAATGGAAAAATGACCATTACGTCCCAATTGTCTGTTTTTAATTTTTCTATATGTTACGGTGCTTAATATTTCTTGTCTGTGATTTTATTTGGACTTTTTGTGCGATTTGCTCGGGACGGAAAATAATATTTTCTCGGGTAGGAAATCTTGTTTTAATTATTCAGATTTGGGGATCTTACTAAACCCAATTTGAATGAGACGATAATTAATCTTTTAATTTTTAGGATTTAATGTCAAATAAAATAATTTTGTATTATTATAATATTATTTTATTAGTCAAGTATAATTAGATGACAAACGGACCGAAAATATTTTGCGGGACCCACGTTTAGCTAAAACAGTTAACTTAGTAGCTTAATTAAGCATCATTAGTGAAGGAATTCTCTAGAACAAGTGACTAAGCTTGATGACTAGGTTAATTAGTGACTAATCATGGTGACTAGGCTAGATGACTATGCTAAAATCAACCAATGGGAGACAAGCTTGCTAACCAAGTTTTAATCTTGACCTTTGATTCATTCTAAGGCTTGGATGAAGCCAGGCAAGGCTACACCTTGCATGGCATTGAAGGCTACGGCCAAGCCACTTTGGAAGACCAAAAATCACTTTGTCTTCAAGCATTTTCTCTCTTCTCTCTCTTCCAAAAACCCTAAACACCATTGAAGCTCTCTTGAAGCTCCATTCGGTCAAACACAAAACCATACCATCCAACCACCCAAAATTTTATCCAACCAAGTTTTCTAAACCTAAACACAATTCTAAGAACATCTCTAGTTGAGAGTTCTTGCAAAATCTTTCATTTGAAGCTTGGAAACCTACTTGGAAAATTTTACCTAGAAGGTGAAATTTCTAGTTTTCTATTTCTAAACTCTTTTTCAAAGTTCTAAGCCATGATTTCTCCATGGTTTAAGCTCTCTTTCTATGGTTAGTAACTTGTAGATTTTTGTTTACGTTTGTTAGGTGACTTGAAGGAGAAAACTGAAACATAAGGAAAGGTGTGAAAGAGTTTTAGTCTTCATTTAAGGTAAGAGGAAGACTAATCTTATCATCTATGGATGGTGGTAAGAAGATGGAGTGTGATTTTTGTGATTGTAGAATCCATAAGGATTCATTTGTGTGATTGTTAGTAGCTTGTTTATGTGTTTGTGTATTTGTTAGTAGCTTTCCTATTTGATGTTTGTAATAATTTGCATGTCTACAAGCTTTGATTGCATGTCTACAAGCTTTGATTTAGGTTATATGTGTTAGAAATATATTGCATGTGTTAGAAATATATGATAATTTATAGGATGTGAATAATATGTCAAGGATTGTATGAGTGTTCCAAAGAACACAAACCTTGAGGCTTACGGCCATGACCAAAATGGAGAACCAAAATGTTCTCTTAATTTTCCTAAAATGAGATTTAATTAACCTAGGAACATTAACAAGGTATCACATTGTTTAGATTAAGGAAAAATGAATTTAGAAATCAAAAGATATAATTTTATGTTTAGGCCAACATGTCAAACCACTTATATATGATTTCTAAGATCAATTCCAAACCCTTTTCAATCAAAATAATGCAATATATGTTAAAAAGGAATTTTTTAAAAAAAGGAGTTTTAAAGAAATTAATTGATTAGAATTAAGTGTCTTGAATTAAAACTATTGATTTTATTGTTAGAAATGAAATACAGTAACTTTTGAGAATTTCTAACATATGGCTCATGCTGTATTTTGAAGCATGTTAGTAGTTTTCAAAAGGATTAATTATATGGTTTAAAAATTAAATAAACAGAATTTTTACGAAAAAATTAGGAAATCATTTATATAAATTTTCTAAACAAAATACTGTCAATTTTTAGTAAAAACGGGCAATTAAGATAGAAAATATGTCCAAAAGACAGTATACGGTATGAAAAATATTTTACGTAGTTTAAACGTATTATTTATTATTTTTGTTTATTTAAATAGTAATTTTTAAGGAATTTGGACCAGAAAATGATTTAAAAACCTTACGCGATTGAGAAAACGTATTAAAAACTCTACGCGATTTTGAAAACAAAAAAATAAATTTACGTGATTTAAAAACGTTTGTAAAAACAACGAGATTGTGAAAACGCGATAAAATTTCTACGCGATTGATCGAAACGGTATTTTCCATATTCTTTCTGGATTTTCTGTAGGGGTGTCAAAACGAGCCGGCCCGGCCCATTCGGGCCAGCCCATTCGGGCTCGAGCCATTTTTGGGCCGGCCCATTCGGGCCACATAAATTTCGGACTGGTATTTTGCCAACCCAGCCCAGCCCATTTAGCTTTATGTAGTGTAAAAAGAGCGGGCTGGCTCGGCCCATTCGGGCTCAGCCCATTCGGGCCATGTAAGGTTCGGGCTAGCATTTTGCTGGCCCAGCCCATCCATTTTGTCGGGCTAATCGGGCCGGCCCATCGGGCCGGCCCATCGGGCCTGGCCCATTTTGACACCCCTAATTTTCTATATTTTTTTGCTGTCGGGCTATGAGGTGAACCCGTACAAGCTTTGGCACAGTATTTGTCCGGTGGGACTTACTGTATCCTTTTATCTTTGAGGATATCCTGGTAATTTGAGGATATCCCAGTTTTTGGTGGATTGGTTGACGAGGTGAATCACATCGTGTTGTCGATGCGATAAACGTAGTGTGGTTCATTATCTTTATGAACTTGGAGACGTTAGTGTACGGGATTCCATATATGGACAGTCGGTCGCTCCACTGGGCCGTGGTAACCGATAGCACACTAATGGACTCGACACGCACTATTTTTAATCGAGATTTCGTAAAGTCTAATAGTACATTGCCTGTAGTGCCACAATGTGAGACCGTGAACTACACCATGCTTTGGATGATGGATTCCATATGACGTGGGGCTATAGACGCAAAGTGTGACGTATGCAATAGTTTGGTTGGGCAGTCGTGGTACTAAATAGATTTTGCGAGTCATTCTCTCTCTGATATCTATATGTGTTTTAGCTCCATGGAGTAGGATCGTGTCATGTTGCATTTAATTATATCTTGAACATTATTTATTTTATCGTTTATTTATTTATTTATTTGGTTATTGATTTCGAGAAATTGTCTGTTTTCGAATTTATTTTATACGTGATATTATATTGTATGTGTTATTGTTTTATCGTGATATTATATTGTATGTGTTATTGTTTTATCTATGATATCATGTGTTGTTATGATAATTAGATCTTTACACTATCTTGTTATTAAACTATTTTTGTTATAGCTTTTCATATTGCATGAAGTGTATATCTGTTGTTTGTCGTTTTCTTATTTGCCATGTTTGTGATGATTTTAGATTGTCTTACCTCTTTATTGTATGTGTTTTTTGTATATTTATTTTACATGGTAAAGAGTTTGAGGAAGAGGACCAGCCTCTTGAGATTTTGTATCCTGAGGAGGAAGAAAAGCAAGAAGTGAAGATCAGTACGACGACCAAGAACCATCTGATCATCCATATCCATTGGACTGATTTGTTTGGGTATGGCGGTGCCAGGATTTTTGGGCTTTGTGACACTCGAGTTTCACGGTGGATCGTTAGCTTGGCATCTGCGGGGAGACAGAGACTCAGTGACTTATGTGGGACGGTTGACTGTGTCCATACGACTTACGTTTGATGAAGAGCCAGTGATGACGGACTACTGTGTTTCTGCACTTAGAGTTACCTTTATCTCTTAGGCGTCATTAGGGTGGTGTATCCACTGAGCCTAGTGAGATAAGTATCGTGTCGACTGGGCGGTCCCGTTACCGCCGAGAGTCGAGACATCCTGGATATATATCTTCTGATGAGTTTCCTGAGAGTGATCCATCAGAGGATTAAATGTTTATGATGTATATTTTTGGGCGCGTCTGCGTATGTATATATTGACTCTTTCTTGTTTTACGTTTCTTCGCGATGTTTAAATATTTGAAGTTGTAGTTGTAAATTATTTATATAACTTATAACTTGGACCATATGTATATTATGAGTGATGTTGTTCTGTTGGTTTTATGTTTCCGCGTTATTTTATTTAATAATATTCTGTTTAACAGGAATTATTTTACAACCCGTATTAGTACATAACAAATGTTTTACAACTTGGGTAGATTTTATTTATCTTTCTTTTATTTTCTTTATATATGTGACATCCCCACAAGGGTGTTACATTAGTTGGTATCAGAACCCAAGTTAGAGTCTTTTGGGGTTGTGGTTGGGTCTATTTTTGTTTGTGCTGTGTGATTCTTTGTGATTTACTTCCGAAAGGATGTATCTAACTTTGTTTTGTTATGTTTGAAATGGTTACTTTGGTTTCCATTGTGTTATGATTCGTCCGTCCTTGAAAAAAAGACGATGACTCGTGGTAAACGTGCACGTGAGGAGGTAGAAGTGATAGCGGCGGTTTAACTGCAACTACAAAAGCAATGCAAAGAACAGCTAAAGATACAGTACAACATGATCAGAGTAGCGCAGCGGAAGCGTGGTGTTCAAACAAGGAAAAACTCGTAACGCCAGGTGATTCCGATAGAAACCGTATTCATGATTATTGGGGAGGCAACAAACAACAAACTTGTGGAGGAAGTGCGAGTCGTAGTCAGTTTAGTCAAACTGTGATGTCTGTACCAAAGTGTTGGAGATATGGGAAGATCATCTAACGAGGGACGGTATCATCAAAAGAATCATATGTTTCAGGTATAGGATGCCGAATATTTTGCTGAAAAGTATATTCCACCAAAAGACGACGTCATCTGTCAGAAATGAACGTGTTTCGATATCTCAAGTAGAATGGAGTATCGGTTCTTCAAGTGGAGCAAAAGCATCTCAAATTAAAAACCTAATTAAAGAAGGTTGTGTCGCAAAAGGTGATCCTTTAACTATACTGTATAATTCCGAAAGTAACCTATTTCTTTATGGCATACAATTGTGTAGGTCAATTAGAGTTGTTTATGTCTTCTTTATCTTTGACTTGGTTGTTTCTACTTCTATTGTTAAAACATGTGGTTGAGGACTTGAGTTGCTTAAACCATCCTAAGTCTATTAAATAATTGAATCTTTTCTGTTGATTCAATTTGTATGCTTCATTCTCAAAACGGACGCAATTTAAAAATATCGATTGGGTATTTTTTTTCCAACCATTCATGCTCTGTTAGACTTATCGTTAAATTATTCAAGTTAAAAAGTGCACTTCTAAATTCATCGGACCATATTAAATTTTTCTATTGGATAGGTTCGGTGGTATGAATGATTCTATCATCTCTTATTTCTGTGCCTTCATGATATCTTTCCTATGCCGCAATTGCAAAATATACGGAGATGTACATCTGGTCTAACTCCTTCTGTTATAGCTAATTGACTGTTTGGGTTGATTAGAGCTATCAATATCTTCGTTACCTTTTGACTTATCTATTTCTGTTTTTATTACCAACCCTATTATTATTATCTAGTTCCTTAAACAATCTTTTCTGTTAATCTAAACTGTCTACCTCTTTCGCGAGATAGATGTAATCCTATACATGGATTGGTTATCTTTAATCATATCCTATAGATTGTTCAAGTAAAACTTTGGTGTCACGGAAAACTTATTCTTAAAATTAGGCAATGTCAAATTCTTTGTTGGACATGTCTGGTAACAATTCCAATAGTTTCTCTACCTTTTCTTTCTAAAATTTTTATAATGTCCTTTTATGTATTGCAATTGCAAGAAAGGATATTCTTAGTCAAAATTATGTCATAAGTATCAGATACAGTATTGTTGGAAAAGAAAACTTGAATTGTGAAGCACTTTCTGTTAAAAACAAAAGCAGAAGAGTGAAGCGGTACAAAGGAAGGGAAATTTCAAGTGGTGCTGTTCAGAGTGGCGAATATTTCTGTAATGTTCACAGGTTATGTGGATAAAGTCTTGTTTGGTTTGTCAGAAAGTGAAAGTGGAATATCAAAGACCAGCTGGGATGTTGCAACCGTTATTTGTTCCAGAGTGGAAATGGGATAGTATCTCGATGGATTTCGATTCTTGGGTTTGCTGAAGACAAGGAAAGGTCATGATTCAATATGGGTTATAGTCGATAGGCTTACTAAATCGGCTCATTTCTTACCAATTAATATTAAGTATTCGTTGGAAAGATTAACCCAGTTGTACATCAATGAGATTGTCAGATTACATGATGTACCTACATGTATAGTTTCTGATCGAGATCCGAAGTTTACGTCAAGGTTTTGGCGGAGTCTACAAGAAGCTATGGGAACTAAGTTGCGACTGAGTTCGGCGTATCATCCGCAGACTGATGGTCAGACAGAGAGAACTATACAATCTTTGGAGGATCTGTTGCGTGCTTGTGTTTTGGAGCAACGAGGAAGTTGGGATGAATTTTTATCTTTGATAGAATTCACCTACAACAATAGTTTTCACTCAAGTATAGGGATGGCACCCTATGAGGCATTGTACGGAAGACGATGTCGAACCCCGTTATGTTGGTATCAGGATGGGGAAAGCATGACTGTTGGACCATATCTTGTACAACAGACTACGGAGAAGGTAAAGATGATACAAGAGAAGATGAGAACGACGCAAAGCAGACAGAAGAGTTATGCGGATAAACGAAGACGACATCTTGAGTTTGAGGAGGGTGAGCATGTGTTTCTAAGAGTTACTCCTACGACCGGTGTCGGAAGAGTTGTTAAGTCTAAGAAGCTTACTCCTAAGTTTATTGGACCGTATCAGATTATCTGACGTATAGGTCCTGTGGCGTATCAGATTGCTTTGCCGCCTTTTCTATCCAATCTACATGATGTATTTCATTTATCTCAGTTACAGAAGTATATACCGGATCCAACGCATGTTATACAACCGGATGAAGTACAGTTGAAGGAGAATTTGACTTACGAGACTTTACCTGTTAGAATTGAGGACAGAAAGGTAAAGCAGCTTCGAGGGAAGATGATCAAGCTGGTGAAGGTCATATGGAATGATGTGACGGGTGATGCTACCTGGGAGCTGGAAGATAAAATGAGGATCAATATCCTCATTTGTTTTTGATGTGCAAAATAATTTCGAGGACCAAATTTTTATTTGTTGGGGAGAGTTGTAACACCCCAATTTTTAGAAAAATGTCCCGAATGTTCTGTTTCTTGTTTTTCAAGCTTTTGTGTAAATGACTGTTGTGTCCCTATTTTACTGTTTCTTGTTTTTCTGTATGAAATACAAATATGTTTTACAGGCTAAAATTTTATTTGATCGTTTTACGTAATTTGCTTCGAGACGGTAAAATAAAAGTTTTCTCAAGCTACTGTTTTAATTTTTCTGGGAGATATACAGACAATTAATACTGTCTGTAATTTTATTTGAACGTTTTAGATGATTTGCTTCGTTGTGGGGAAAAATGGAAAAATGACCATTACGTCCCAATTGTGCTGTTTTTAATTTTTCTATATGTTACAGTGCTTAATATTACTGTCTGTGATTTTATTTGGACTTTTTGTGCGATTTGCTCCGAGACGGGAAAATAATATTTTCTCGGTAGGAAATCTTGTTTTAATTATTCAGATTTGGGGGGATCTTACTAAACCCAATTGAATGAGACGATAATTAATCTTTTAATTTTTAGGATTTAATGTCAAATAAAATAATTTTGTATTATTATAATATTATTTTATTAGTCAAGTATAATTAGATGACAAATGGACGAAAATATTTTGCGGGACCCACGTTTAGCTAAAACAGTTAACTTAGTAGCTTAATTAAGCATCATTAGTGAAGGAATTCTCTAGAACAAGTGACTAAGCTTGATGACTAGGTTAATTAGTGACTAATCATGGTGACTAGGCTAGATGACTATGCTAAAATCAACCAATGGGAGACAAGCTTGCTAACCAAGTTTTAATCTTGACCTTTGATTCATTCTAAGGCTTGGATGAAGCCAGGCAAGGCTACACCTTGCATGGCATTGAAGGCTACGGCCAAGCCACTTTGGAAGACCAAAAATCACTTTGTCTTCAAGCATTTTCTCTCTTCTCTCTCTTCCAAAAACCCTAACACACCATTGAAGCTCTCTTGAAGCTCCATTCGGTCAAACACAAAACCATACCATCCAACCACCCAAAATTTTATCCAACCAAGTTTTCTAAACCTAAACACAATTCTAAGAACATCTCTAGTTGAGAGTTCTTGCAAAATCTTTCATTTGAAGCTTGGAAACCTACTTGGAAAATTTTACCTAGAAGGTGAAATTTCTAGTTTTCTATTTCTAAACTCTTTTTCAAAGTTCTAAGCCATGATTTCTCCATGGTTTAAGCTCTCTTTCTATGGTTAGTAACTTGTAGATTTTTGTTTACGTTTGTTAGGTGACTTGAAGGAGAAAACTGAAACATAAGGAAAGGTGTGAAAGAGTTTTAGTCTTCATTTAAGGTAAGAGGAAGACTAATCTTATCATCTATGGATGGTGGTAAGAAGATGGAGTGTGATTGTTGTGATTGTAGAATCCATAAGGATTCATTTGTGTGATTGTTAGTAGCTTGTTTATGTGTTTGTGTATTTGTTAGTAGCTTTCCTATTTGATGTTTGTAATAATTTGCATGTCTACAAGCTTTGATTGCATGTCTACAAGCTTTGATTTAGGTTATATGTGTTAGAAATATATTGCATGTGTTAGAAATATATGATAATTTATAGGATGTGAATAATATGTCAAGGATTGCATGAGTGTTCCAAAGAACACAAACCTTGAGGCTTACGGCCATGACCAAAATGGAGAACCAAAATGTTCTCTTAATTTTCCTAAAATGAGATTTAATTAACCTAGGAACATTAACAAGGTATCACATTGTTTAGATTAAGGAAAAATGAATTTAGAAATCAAAAGATATAATTTTATGTTTAGGCCAACATGTCAAACCACTTATATATGATTTCTAAGATCAATTCCAAACCCTTTTCAATCAAAATAATGCAATATATGTTAAAAAGGAATTTTTTAAAAAAAGGAGTTTTAAAGAAATTAATTGATTAGAATTAAGTGTCTTGAATTAAAACTATTGATTTTATTGTTAGAAATGAAATACAGTAACTTTTGAGAATTTCTAACATATGGCTCATCTTTGTATTTTGAAGCATGTTAGTAGTTTTCAAAAGGATTAATTATATGGTTTAAAAATTAAATAAACAGAATTTTTACGAAAAAATTAGGAAATCATTTATATAAATTTTCTAAACAAAATACTGTCAATTTTTAGTAAAAACGGGCAATTAAGATAGAAAATATGTCCAAAAGATAGTATACGGTATGAAAAATATTTTACGTAGTTTAAACGTATTATTTATTATTTTTGTTTATTTAAATAGTAATTTTTAAGGAATTTGGACCAGAAAATGATTTAAAAACCTTACGCGATTGAGAAAACGTATTAAAAACTCTACGCGATTTTGAAAACAAAAAAATAAATTTACGTGATTTAAAAACGTTTGTAAAAACAACGAGATTGTGAAAACGCGATAAAATTTCTACGCGATTGATCGAAACGGTATTTTCCATATTCTTTCTGGATTTTCTGTAGGGGTGTCAAAACGGGCCGGCCGGCCCATTCGGGCCAGCCCATTCGGGCTCGGGCCATTTTCGGGCCGGCCCATTCGGGCCACATAAATTTCGGGCTGGTATTTTGCCAGCCCAGCCCAGCCCATTTAGCTTTATGTAGTGTAAAAAGAGCGGGCTGGCCCGGCCCATTCGGGCTCGGCCCATTCGGGCCATGTAAGGTTCGGGCTAGCATTTTGCTGGCCCAGCCCATCCATTTTGTCGGGCTAATCGGGCCGGCCCATCGGGCCTGGCCCATTTTGACACCCCTAATTTTCTATATTTTTTTGCTGTCGGGCTATGAGGTGAACCCGTACAAGCTTTGGCACAGTATTTGTCCGGTGGGACTTACTGTATCCTTTTATCTTTGAGGATATCCTGGTAATTTGAGGATATCCCAGTTTTTGGTGGATTGGTTGACGAGGTGAATCACATCGTGTTGTCGATGCGATAAACGTAGTGTGGTTCATTATCTTTATGAACTTGGAGACGTTAGTGTACGGGATTCCATATATGGACAGTCGGTCGCTCCACTGGGCCGTGGTAACCGATAGCACACTAATGGACTCGACACGCACTATTTTTAATCGAGATTTCGTAAAGTCTAATAGTACATTGCCTGTAGTGCCACAATGTGAGACCGTGAACTACACCATGCTTTGGATGATGGATTCCATATGACGTGGGGCTATAGACGCAAAGTGTGACAGCGCAATAGTTTGGTTGGGCAGTCGTGGTACTAAATAGATTTTGCGAGTCATTCTCTCTCTGATATCTATATGTGTTTTAGCTCCATGGAGTAGGATCGTGTCATGTTGCATTTAATTATATCTTGAACATTATTTATTTTATCTGTTTATTTATTTATTTATTTGGTTATTGATTATGAGAAATTGTCTGTTTCTGAATTTATTTTATCTGTGATATTATATTGTATGTGTTATTGTTTTATCTGTGATATTATATTGTATGTGTTATTGTTTTATCTGTGATATCATGTGTTGTTATGATAATTAGATCTTTACACTATACTGTTATTAAACTACTGTTATAGCTTTTCATATTGCATGAACTGTATATCTGTTGTTTGTCGTTTTCTTATTTGCCATGTTTGTGATGATTTTAGATTGTCTTACCTCTTTATTGTATGTGTTTTTTGTATATTTATTTTACATGGTAAAGAGTTTGAGGAAGAGGACCAGCCTCTTGAGATTTTGTATCCTGAGGAGGAAGAGAAGCAGCAAGCTGAAGATCAGTACGACGACCAAGAACCATCTGATCATCCATATCCATTGGACTGATTTGTTTGGGTATGGCGGTGCCAGGATTTTTGGGCTTTGTGACACTCGAGTTTCACGGTGGATCGTTAGCTTGGCATCTGCGGGGAGACAGAGACTCAGTGACTTATGTGGGACGGTTGATTTGTGTCCATACGACTTACGTTTGATGAAGAGCCAGTGATGACGGACACTCTTGTGTTTATGCACTTAGAGTTACCTTTATCTCTTAGGCGTCATTAGGGTGGTGTATCCACTGAGCCTAGTGAGATAAGTATCGTGTCGACTGGGCGGTCCCGTTACCGCCGAGAGTCGAGACATCCTGGATATATATCTTCTGATGAGTTTCCTGAGAGTGATCCATCAGAGGATTAAATGTTTATGATGTATATTTTTGGGCGCGTCTGCGTATGTATATATTGACTCTTTACTGTTTCTGTTTACTGCTGATGTTTAAATATTTGAAGTTGTAGTTGTAAATTATTTATATAACTTATAACTTGGACCATATGTATATTATGAGTGATGTTGTTCTGTTGGTTTTATGTTTCCGCGTTATTTTATTTAATAATATTCTGTTTAACAGGAATTATTTTACAACCCGTATTAGTACATAACAAATGTTTTACAACTTGGATAGATTTTATTTATCTTTCTTTTATTTTCTTTATATATGTGACATCCCCACAAGGGCGTTACACGTTGACCATTACCACGGCTCAGAAGAGCTACCAACTGTCCACATGTGGAATCCTCCGCACACTAACGCCTCTAAGTTCACTTAATGAACCACACTACGCCTATCGCACCCACATTACGGTGTAATTCATCTTGTCAGCAATTTTCCAATTTTAACCAAATTGACACATTTCTCAATGCATGTGCATGAGCCAAAATACACAAATAACCACATTATTAGTATTTTCCATAATAGTACGCCACCACTTGACAGTACCATTTTTCAACATATCCGAGTCCACCACTTTAACCCAACAGTAAACTACTATTCCTTCCAGTCGCGTAAATATTTTATTGCATTTTCACAATCGCGTCACCTTTTTCCAACATTTCCAAATCGAGTAAATATTTTTCAACGTTTTTAAAATCGCGTAGTGTTTTTAAATCATTTTCTCAATCGCGTAGCATTTTTAAATTATTTTCTCAATCGCGTAGCATTTTTAAATTGTTTTCTCAATTGCGTAGTTTAAAAATCATTATTTTAAATACGCGTAAGATATTTCTAATATCTTTCAACTACATAAAATATTTCTTTATAATCTAAATTATATTTTGAAACTTTCTCCATTGTATATTTATTTCTAGTTTTATTTACAACATTTCCTTTTGAAAATCCTTTAAGTAATATTTTCTACTGTTTCCATTAAAAATTACATTTCTTGGACTTAACCAATACTTACATCTCAAAACTTGCTAACGCGCTTCAAAACCCAAAGGGTGAGCTATACGTTAGTACTTTTCAAGTGTTCATTTTATTTCTTATCCATACTTAATTTCTCTAATTAAGTTTCTAAATAATTTCATTTATTTTGTTCTCTAAAATCCATTGAAATTGAGTTCTCTTTAATTTAATTACATAGTCCACACTGAGAAAATGATTTTAGATCAAAGGTATCTCAAATGATATGTTGGCTGAAATTCACTATGTCTTCTATAAATCATCTTTAAATTATTTTCTACTGTCTAAGTCCTTGTAAAAATCATTAACCCTATTAAATTAATTAATCCAGGCTTTAGAAAATAGTTGAGAACATTTTGGTTCTCTTTTGTAGTGGTGAAGTCGTGAGCTTCATGTGTTCTTTAGAACACTCATGTAAATCTTCAACATGTTATTCACATCCTACAATAACTATCATGCATCCATAAACACATATCAAAATATATTAAAGCTATAGACATGCTTACAAACAAAATCAAACACAAATAGGAAAAACTTTAAACAACCAAGTGAATGAATCCTTATGGATTCTTCACCACAATACATCCATTTTCTCACCACCAATACATGGTTGATGAGATTAAATCTCCCTCTTACCTCTAAGGAAGACAAACTCCTCTTAGACTTCCTCCTAGTGATTTCGTATGGCTCCAAAGAAACCCTAACAAACTTAAACAATTTTAAAAAGTCATAAACTATGGTTGAAAAAGAAAAATCACGGATCAATCATGGCTTAGAACTTCAAGAATCAAGTTAGAAACAAGAAACAAGGACTTTTACCTTGTAGGAAAGAAACTTCAAGATTGGTTTCCAAGCTTCAAATGAATGATTTTGAAGAAACTCTCAAGATGAAAGATGTTTAGGATGATCTTTAGGTTTGAGAAGTGGTGTTGGATGAAATTTTAGAAGAATGGAGGTATGGTTTGGAGATGGTGGTCGTGAACTTCACTAAAAGAAGTGATAATCACATATTTTATACATTAATAAACCCTTATTTTTAGTCATTTACACTCTCCATATACTTAATTGATTAAGCCTGGTTATGTTTTGTAAGTTTGGACTCAAATTGAACATAATTGATTTTTCCAGCATTATTTAGGTCTTACAATGTTTCTGTATTTCTGCCATATCTTGAGTTTTAGATGTGTAAAAATTATGTATCTTGCCTTGTAGGAAAGAAAAGAGAGAGCTCTACAACTTTTATGAAGAGCTCCAGGTAAAATATGGACATCTAGACAAGCTAAATGGGCTTGGAAGTCAAAACACGGGTTTTGTGACTAGAACCTGAACAGTGTGCAGTAATCAGAGCATAACTCGGGGTGTAGGAACTTTCTTGGGCTGAAATTTGCATACTTGAAAGTTAAGACCCATATCTACAACTTTCATGAAGAACATAAGAGCTCATTCGGACAGCTTAGAGGTGATTGGGTTTGGAAGTCAAAACAAAGGTGTTGAAATTGGGCCTGAATAGTCTGCAGTAATTGAGTCATATCTTGGGTTGTAGAATGAATTTTCGGATGATTTTAGTGGCATTGCAAAGCTGAGACAAAATGCTACAACTTTCATGAAGACCGCGTTGCTTCATTCTGATAGCATCCATGAGATTAGCACTGAATGATTTCAGAGACAAAGAATCTCAATAATTTTCCACTCACCAACTCACTATTTGGCATTTTCCACTCATCCACCTACTCTTAATCAGCCTTCTTGTCATTTTGTATCTCTAATCCTGTATAAAAGGCTCCATTGGCTGATCATTTAGGGGATTTTGGTTTTAGGCTTGGTTATGAGAAATTATGTTCATGCTTGTTTATTGTTTTCCTTTGTTATAATTTTCTCTTGTTCTAAATTGAAGCTATGTTCATCTTTCTCTTCTTCTCTTTTTCTTTCTTCTTGTCTATGAGTAACTAAATCTTCATTTTGCTTGGGTGAAAGAGTGAAGCTCTTGGTAATGAAATAAGGTTAGATTATTCTATTTCTTGTGCTTAAATGATATATTATAAAGTGGACATTATATGAGTTGTATTTTGTTTCCAATCAATTTAGAAACCTTCATTTTATAGTGGAGATCTTGATTTATTGTAGACAAGAGGATTGGCATAGTGAATGCTTGAACTCACTTACAATTGTTGGTAGATAATTGAATGAATCATAATATGATTGCATATATAATTGAACTTTGAATGTTATATTTTCCGATTGAAACTTCCTTTATGTGTAGATTTCAATTGAGTTATAAAGAAAAATAATCTTGCCTCTAATTTATTACCAAGAGTAGATCTCCTAACCCAAGTAAATCCTTTTTAATTTTTGAACAACTTTTATTACTTTAGATGTTGTGACAAATCCTTTCTTACCTCAATTAATTTTTCTTCATCAATTCTTTGTGGATCGACCTCGGACTCCCAAGAATTTATTACTTGAGACAACCTGCACTTGAGTTTACATCCTTTAATCCTGCATCAAGAAGCAATGGTGTTTTCTTTGGTTCTTAGAAGAAAGAGAAAGGATAGAATAAATTTGTGTGATAGAAAGGATGATGATGAAGTGAAAATGGTCTCCTCCCTTATGCATTGCAGTGGAGCTCCTAAGGAGATGATCACTTTGGTTAACCACTCAAGACTCCTAATGGCCTTAGATGAGATCAAGGGTTGATCTTCAAAGCTTTGTCTCCAAGTTTGCTTCCTATTGGCTTAGAGAATCAATTCACCAAGCTTCTTGATGCTTCTTGAAAGTGCTTGGCCAAATTGTTCCAAGGGAGAGCAAACCAAGTCTTGCTTCATTTGGTTTCCTAGTTAGGTTTAGGTAAATCTAGTTAGGTTTCTTAGTTACTTAGTTAACCATTTAGTTACCTAGGATGACTAACCACCTTCTTGATTATGCTAGAACATTCTCTAACTAAAGCTTTAATGAATAGCTAACTAGGTTTGTTCCATTTAATTACTACTTAAGCACTTTGGATTAACTTAGGTTTAAGCTAACTTAGTTAGGTTTTCTAGTTACTTACTAACTAGTCCAACCATTATTGTTGACTACCTTCCTATTGGTTTAAAAAATTCAAACCATTTTCGTTGACTGACTCTCATTGGCTTAGAAATAATTTAAGCCAAAAACGTTGACTAATTTCTATTGGTTCACTTAACTATAAGTCACAAAGACTTTATTGGTTCCTATTGTCCACTAGACAGAAGCTACTGCTCTTAAGTTAGTAGG
The DNA here is from genome assembly GCA_029884605.1 of Ormosia emarginata. Taxonomy (NCBI): domain Eukaryota; kingdom Viridiplantae; phylum Streptophyta; class Magnoliopsida; order Fabales; family Fabaceae; genus Ormosia; species Ormosia emarginata. The sequence continues at coordinate 41,173,497 of JAQQTP010000088.1, forward strand.
TACTGTCCACCAGATAATAAAATAATATTAAAATATAAAATATTTTTATTTTACAGATAAATTTTAAAAATTAAAAAATTGATACATGTATCACTTAGCATTGGGTTTAGTAAGATCCCCTAGCTCCGAATAATCAGATAAAGATTTTCCCCGGCCCGAAAATTATTATTTTCCTGACTCGAAGTAAATCACACACAACAATCAAATACAGTCATGAAATAGTCAAAATAATTTTACAGCATACAGAAATCATAAAATAGTGCATTTTAGACAATATCGTAATTTAGCAAAATTTGGGGTGTTACAAGGACGATGAAGACCTAGTTAGCTATTTTGTACATATGTTATTGATGTATTTAGTTTACTAGTGTTGTATTTATACTTTTATGTCTTGTTATAGTTATTTTGTATATCTCAAACACATTTTGTAATTTCATAGTAAAGATCAAGTTTCCAATTATGTAAAATTATCTTGATCTCTTTACAAAATTATCTATTAAAGGCTCCACATATTTATACGTTGATAATTAGAAAACAGGTTATTCACGCTTAGATTTAAAAGTGACAATCCTGACGCTGTAACACCCTTGTGGGGATGCCACATTTATGATGCAATAAAATAAAACCAAATAAAATATTATCCAAGTTATAAAATATTTGATACGTACTTAATATGAGTTGTAAAATTGTTTCCTTTTACACCTAATAACGTTAAATAAAATAACACAGAACATAAAATAAAACAAACTTATTATCTCACACATAATACACATAAGATTTTGTCTTAAGTTATACAAATAATTTACAACTACAGAATATTTAAACAAAGCAGTAAAAAGTTAGTATAATACAAAACATAGACATTGCCCAAGTGCACATCAAGATTTTCTAACCCTCCGAAGGATCACTCTCAGATGAAACCTCGGGTGATAGAAATCCAGGATGTCTCACAGCTCTACGAACTGGTGTCCATGCTATTGACACTATACTGATCTCACTAGGGGTGCGGAAAAGTCCTCCCCAGTGACGCCTTAGATCCAAAGGCATCTCCAGATATAGGTACAAAGTAGTAGTAAAGACTGGCTCAACAGCAAACTCTCCACGTAGGGACACAGTTAGAAGTCCCAAGTAAATCATCGATCCTCGATCCTCTTGTAGTCGCCAGGCCTCCGAGCCTCCATAAAATTCCAGTCTCACAAAACCTAGGAATCCAGGCAATGCCATGATCACAGAATCAGTCCAAAGGATATGGATGATCGGATGGCTCGCACTCGTCAAACTGATCACCCGTCTGCTGTTGTTCCTCCTCAGGGTACACAATCTCTAGAGGATGTTCCTCTACCTCTTCCTCAAACTCTTTACAGAAATAAAATAATAATACTGAAACACATACAAATAAAGAGGTGAGACAATCATACATCAATACCAGCATGGCAAATAAGAAAACGACAATACAATAGATATCACAGTTTAAATACAATAAAGTATACCATAACATTATAGATAATAACACAACATAATACAAGAATTGCATATCACATTATCATAAATAACAATACAATTCAACACATCATATAATATAACAAATAATAATGTTATGATGCATGACACAAATGCAAATGCAATATGACTTGTTCCTACTCCATGAGCTAGACACAGACATCTGAGAGAATGACCTGAAGAGAACTATCAGTACCTCAAGCTACCTAACCAAACTATTACACTGTCAAACGTCGTGTCTATAGCCCACTGTCCAACGTAGTGTAGTAGTACACAGTCCAAACACGTTGTGCACTATAGGCATTGTACTAAACAGTCTTCCCAAGATCTCGATTAAGTATAGTGCGTGTCGAGATCATTAGTGTGTTGCCAGTTACCACGACCCAGAGGAGCGACCAACTGTTCACATGTGGAATACTCTGCACACTAATGCCTCTAAGTCCACACAAGATAAACCACACTACGCTTATCACACCGATAACACAGTATAATTTGTCTCGTCAATCAATCGCCAATATCAACCCAATTGGCAAAACTCTTGATGCATGAATAAGAATTATAATTACCAAATTATCCTTAGTTTCAAAATATTATCATATTTACAAAAACGCCGTCAATCTCAAAATTCCAATATATAGTACGTCACCACTTGATAGTACCATATCTCACCATGTCCGGGTCCACCACTTTGGCCCAACAGCAAAACTCACTATTCCAATTAATCGCGTAGAAATTTTATCGCATTTTCACAATCGCATCATTTTTACAAATATTTTTAAATCGTGTAAATATATTTTGCTATTTTTAAAATCGCATAGTATTTTTAAATCGTTTTCTCAATCGCATAAGATTTTTAAATCATTTTCTTAACCGTAAAGCTTTAAAATCTCCATTTTAAAACTGCGTAAGCTATTTCTTATATTTTTAAACTACGTAGAATATTTTCCTTACGTTATAAATATATTATAAAACTTTCTCTTTTATTTGTCTATTTCTAATAAATTTTGACATCATTTTGTCTATAAAATCTATTAAAATTGTGCTTTCTACGTTTTTCCTCTAAAAATTCCTTTATTTAGTTTATAATGACAAAATACACTTTGAAAATTGTCATTATACTTTAAAACTCAAAGATAAGTATATTTCAAGAGTTTTGTTTATTTTTCTTCTATACTATATTTCTAATTAAAAATTAGTTTACTTCTTTAAGTCTTGAAAATCTATTACAAATGTATTCTTTTTAAGTTAAACATCTAATCTACACTTAGAAAATAAATTTTGGATTGATTGCACATTAAGAAGGCATGTTGGCTGAATTTTACAAAACTTTGGCATTTGATCTTTGGATCATTTCTCATCTTCTAAATCATTTTGGAATTCATTAATTTACCTAATTCCATTAAACTCTTCCTTTAGAAACTGGTTGAGAACATTTTAGTTCTCTTTTTCTTGTTGAGGTCGTGAGCCCCTTTGGTGTTCTTTGGAACACTCATGCAATCCGTACATATTATTCACATCCTAATTAATAATCATGCATATATCAACACATACAATATATTTTAAAGCTATAGACATGCATACAAACAATATCAAACACAAGTAGGAAAGTATTTAAACCACCAAACAAATGAATCCTTATGGATTCTTCACACACATACAATCCATTTCCTCATCACCACACTTGGTTGATAAGATTAAATCTCCCTCTTACCTTAAAGGAAGATAAAACCTTCTACTCTCCTTCCTATGGATTTCGTGACCCTCTAAGAAACGTAAAAGATCTTAAACAAAAATTTAAAGAGTTATAACTATAGGAGAAAAACATAAACCATGGATCAATCATGGCTTAGAACCTTAGAAATGAAGTTAGAAATGAAAAACAAGAATCTTCACCTTGTAGGAAAAATATCCAAAGTAATTTTTCAAGCTTAAGATGAAGGATTTTGGAAGAACTCTCAACTAAAGATGTCCTTAAGATGGTGTTTAGGTTTGAGAAAGTAGGTTAGATAAATTTTTGAAGGTCGGATGTATGATTTGTGGGTGTTGGCTGAATGGTCTTCAAAGAAGAAAACAAGAGAAATGTTCTTGATGTTCTTGGAGAAAAGAAAGATTAGAGATGAAAAATGACTAAGTTGATGTTCTCCTCACTATGCATGGCCGTGCACTTCATCAAGGGAGATGGCTTCCTTTGTTGACTCCTCTTATCACCTAATAGCCTTAGATTTGATCAATGGTAGACATGCAAAGCTTTGCCTCCAAGCTTGTCTCTCATTGGTGCATGAAAACCTAGTCATGCAAGTGACTAAGCCTTTCTTAAAGCTTCTTGAAACCTCTTGGCCGAATGGCCCTAAGGAAAACAAACCAAGTTTATGATCCATTTGGTCTTCGAGTTACATTTAGGTGCATTTGATTAATTTATTTAGTTACTTGCCTAACTATATAGTTACTTAGGTTAACTAAGTTAGTCTTGATATTTTGAGACCATTATCTAACTAGAACTTAACTAGATAGCTAACTAGGTTACTTCACTTAGTTATTATACAAGCTTTCTATGCTAACTTAGTTAGGTTTTAAGCTAACTTGGTTAAGCTTTCTAGTTTGATTTCAACAAGTCTAACCATTTTTGTGGACTTGATTCCTATTGGACTAGAAATTTCAAGCCTACATTGTTGACTTGTTCCTATTGGCTTAGAATTTAGTCTAGTCAAAAATGTTGACTAGTTCACTAAACGTGGGTCCTACAGACTTTTTCGAGACCATGTTTATTTTAGAGCAAATTTTTACTGTTTTTGAAATAGTAGGTACTGCCAAATAAAATAATATTATAATAATATAAAATTATTTTATTGCACAGTTAAATCCTAAAAATTAAAAGATTAACAATTATATCACTCAGAATTGGGTTTAGTAAGATCCCCCAGCTCTGAATAATTAAAATAAGATTTCTCCGGCCCAAAAATTATTATTTTCTTGACTCAGAGTAAATCACACAAAACACTCAAATATGAACATGAAACAGTCAAATAAATTTTATAACAAATAGAAAAATATAAAACAGTACAATCAGGAGAAAATAGTCATTTATCCAAAAATTGGGGTGTTACAAACGCTACTTGTCTGAGTATATTAATGATATACATAGTGGTAGTTTTAGGGTGTTACACTTGACTTGGGTTTGATCACTCTCAAGGAATATGTGGTTTAATACAAAATCTCTCTACCCTTCTAAAATGTTTTGAAAATGTAATGTGTTCTTATAAAATTCTTTTTGAAAGGGGGAGAAGTTTTAAAATGATTTTTGATTGATGGATTAAGAATAAGTATATTTTGCCTTACTTTACTTTATGGTAATGTGCTTACATAGTCTTGGCATACATATTTCACTTTATCCATCTTGTGCTTCAATGAGGGGGAGCCTAACTTTTAAGTTATTTATATCTCTTGACTTACATCCTTGTTTGACATAAAATATTTTATTATTATCATATGCTAAATGTTGATGTATCAAAATATGACAAACATTGCATGAATAATCTTTTATATCTTGAAAGCATGCTTGTTTCATCAATAGGGAGAGAAAAAATATTATCTTTCCTTCTGAAGCCTTTTGTTGATGTTAAATAGGGGGAGTAAGAATTGGAAAAAAAATATGTTCTTATGCTTATTGTTTGATATGTTTACACGAATATCTATTCTTTGATATTTGTAACACCCCTTGAGTTAATAACCACGACACAGTCGTCATTATGCCACAGTCACTAAATCTAGGCGTGCTACAACTCAATCCACACATTTGAAAATTTGGTCATTATGCATATATAGAAAATACGAACCTCGATATGAAATATATTTATATTTACTCGAATTCAAAACATAACATCAGCTTAAATAAAGATACATTTCCACAATTCATGCATAAAAGTAACATATAACAATGTTAAACATAAGTTTACATAGAGTAACTACCATATAAAAGTTTGACCTTTCCCAAAGTCAAACACCTGGAGAGAAGGGTCCTGCATTTGATCCTCCTCTGAATCTCCAACAGATGGACTTCCCCTTTGAGACACGTCATGATGCATAGGAACCTGAATAGGTGACACAACCGAAACCTCTTTAGGAAAGAGCTGGCGATCATCCCACAACTCCCCAATGGGTATAGGGAACCCCATATGCATAAAAGTATGAAAGATGCTCGTAGTAGCTCCAGAATAATTACCACTCTGAATTAGGGTCACATCCTCTATGTACATAACACGCTCCACATCACGGTCGGAATGCCAGCCTTCCATGCCTCTATGGAACTGTATCCACATGCAACTGAAGAAAGCTTGTCCAGATGCCATTGCAAAGAAACAAAAGTCGATCCCAAACTAAACTAAGCGAATTCAACTTGCTCTCTTCACAGTCTTTATCCAAACATAGCATAAGATAGAGTAATACAACAAAAAGATGAGACATCCTACTTTCATTACCAATGATGGTAGTAAAGAAACATAATGGCGCAGGATGCCCACATAGCACAACAACAATATTAAACAACAATAATCACATACGATAAAAGAAATAACAACAGAGTCTTAGATAATAAACAATAAAACAGTTCAAATAATCATAACATTATTAAAACAATAGTCTAATCATCATATAAATGATTTTCAAATAATATGCTGACTCACTATGCATGTGCACATGGTATCAAAAATCCTACTCCATGGAGCTAAACCAAATTTTAGAGATGAGCGTTCCAGAAGATATGCCCCCCTCAATGACAGACTACACCGGACTGCGAAAAGGATAGTGCTTGTCGAGGTCGTAATGCGTTGCAATGGTTTATCATGGCCAAGGGTATATAATGTGATAACATCATCATGAAATGAATCACCGTGCCTTACGCCCCCCAAGATCCATCATAGATCTCACTATCCAATTCTCGCTTAACTCATAGGCTCAAACAACCTTTTAACAGGCATCGACTGAGCAATTGTCTAATGTATGTTGACTCAATGCATAATCATGTATATTCAACAATAATGATATATTTTCCATAACACGCCACAATTTGGCCAAGTTAAACATCAACATATTCATGTATATTTCACAATGATATACTTTTTCATAATCATACCATAATTGGCCAATGCAATTATCAATAACATAACATTATTAAATCTTCAATAATAACACATAGTCATTTCAATCCAATATAAGTCACATTTCCATTTCTTTGAATCCATGATCCTAATCACCTAAGCCTTAGTGGATACACAAATATGGGTCCAAGAGACCCCTTGAGGCCGTGACCTCACTATAATAAAAGTTTAACCCTTTTTCTTTCACCACATTGTTGGTCACTTATCACTTAATTATTTAAGTCCCAAGGTTGCACAAAAATCAAAACTTGGACCAATAAACCCCCTGGAGGCCGTGAGCCTCCCAAGGTGAGAAATCCCAATTTTTTTTTCCATTGCATTCATTAATTCTTTAACACCTAATTAAATAAGTTCCAATATCTCCAAAAAAATCAAACTTAAACCCCCAAAAATTGCCCTAAGGTCGTGACCCTAAAAAATGGTGGGAAAACTATACATTTTTCCATACATCAATCCAAGCAATCCATGATCATCAATACCTCTAAAACAATTAAGAATTTCATGCAAGTCAAAATAAGCACAAGATCATGAAAAACAACACACAAAGTGAGCAATCCCACATGGATTCCTCAACCAGCAACACACAAGACATCTCCTCACTACCAAGATTGGTTGAAGAGGACTATCTCCCTCTTACTTATTGAAGACAACACAAGAAAGCAAGCTCCTTTGTTCTTGATTTTCATTTTCCACCTTCAAGAAAACCCTAGGGTGAGCAACTTTCAAAATGTTCACTCAAACCATGGAAAGATGAGTCCTTGGTCACATAGGTGACCAAGAAAAATGAAAGTGAGAAGAAAGGAGAAGAAAGTTAAGAACTTTACCTCAAAAGCTTCAAGCTTTGGCTTCAATGGTAGAAAATGGAAGAAGAAAAACTAGTGAATGGCCACCAAAGAGAAGAACCTTATAATAATGGATGAAATTTTTGTGATGGTGGAGGGAGAGGAAGAGGAGAAAAGAGAATGGCTTGAAGAAGAACGAGAGAAGAGAGAAAATGGAGAGAGAAAGTGTATTGAAAACTTTTGAAAGTAAAAGTGAAGGTGATAAAAGGGAGAAGCAAATTTTTGCTCCCCAAAATGTGCATCAACCGTGAAACAAGAGAGAGAGAGGAGGGAGGAGAGAGAAATGTCATGTTTGGGAAATTTATAAGTTTCCTTAAGAAGCTTTGGATTAAATTTAATCATTCTTTTGAAATAAAGTTGATGGATGTGACATAAAGTGGATTTCCTTTAGATAAGGTGATTGGATTCCTACTACAAGCTATTACTCATTGGCAATTGTTACAGTTAATATAATCAGTATTTATTGTCCACTGGATAATAAGTCATACAACGATTTTTATTTATCTGATAAAAATCTCAAAAAATGTGAAACCTCGTAAACTGTGTCCAGTGTTGGGTTGAGTAAGATCCCCCAATACCACTTTCACATTTCAAGGTTCTCGGAAAAAATATCTCATTTCTCCGGCTCCACTCAGTGCACACGCAAAACGAGAAATAATATTAAAATATTTCAAATTCCCAGAAAAATTAAGAAAAAATCACAAATAATAGGAAATAAATATTTGTGGTAAAATAAGTAATTTTTAGGATGTTACAATATTGCTCAACATATTTTTCTTTGGTGTTTGTCATCATCAAAAAGGAGGAGATTGTAGTATTGTCTTTGACCTAATGGTTTAATGTGTTAAGTTTTGATGATGACAAATACATTACAAAAGGATATTGATAATGTTACATAGATATGCTTAACGAGATATATTGCAATGAGATATGTGTAGCATTCTTTATATAATATATCCAATAATGCTTTATATGAGTTATAATGAATTAATATTGGATTTGACTTTACTTAAATGAAAATGTGTAAAGTGTTCATTGTTGCATCCTATATAGAGCATATATATTAATAATTGATAAATGTTTTATTTGGATATGTCTATGAAAGTCTTATATGCATGTTAGACTAACTAGAGTTATACATTTATGAATCATACATATGAAGATATTGAATTATGAATTTGGACTAACTATGTTTGTTTTAAGTGAGCAATACTTTATAGGATAGTTCAAGTACCAAGAGTGAGCATTGCAACAAGAAAGAAAAAGATCACAATTATGCTCAACTCAAGAAGAATGAAAATGATAAGATGTTCCAAGCATTTTTGAAGATTTGAAGAAAAGAAATTTTTGGAAGCTTGGATTACATCAAGAAGCCTAAGGACTAGAATTGGTATATTTTCCTTTCAAACTTTCTCCTGTGTAAAGATAGAGGTTTTACAAGAAAAGAGCTCAAATATATTTTTAAATTTTTACACATGGTTCTTACATGGTAAAATACCCAAGAAACATGTTTTGAAAAGCTAGTCATGGTAGTAGTTCAAAACTATGAAAAATAGTCAAGTTTGAGTTTTGAAAAGTTTACCTTTGGTTGCTATTTTGTTCATAACTTTCAGAATACTTTGAGTTTCATCTTGAAACCTATTTCATTTGAAAATAGACTCAAAGATCTTTCCAATGAGTGGTCATTTCCTTTAAACAGATAAGAAATGAAGAAGTTATGACCTTTTAAAGTCAGTTTTCAAAACCAGATGCGATGTAATCGATTACACAAGTCTTGTAATCTATTACAACTCTAGCAGAGCATGTAATCGGTTACAACATCCATGTAATTGATTACCACATGCCCAAAAGTGTTCCAAACAGCTATAAATGGCTAGTTTTCATTAAAAAAAAGTCATTTCTAAGCACTACCAATGACTATTTTATCACTTAGGCTCTATAAATAAGTGTATATTGAAGCATTTACATTTTTAGAAACTTTAGAACACTTGGTTTGGTCCTTGAATCATCAAAATCATATTTTGAGCTCTTTATTACAAAATTCTTCTATTCCTTTGTTCTTCAAGTTGTATATCTACTCTTGTGAGAGTTTCTCTTCATCGTAAAATCATTGTAAGAGGGTAAGGTATCTCTTAAGAGAGAAAAGGGAGAGGTATCTCTTATAGTGAGGCTCAAACACAAAGGGTGAGGTATCCCAAAGGTGTTGTGAATGCTCTTGAATGTAAAGGTTTTTCAAGTACTTGTGAAGCTTGAAGAGTTGGAGGCTCTAGCACAAGAATGAGGTATCCCAAGGTGTGAAGAGTGTTCTTGCTTGTACAAAGGTTTTGCTAGCACCCGTGAAGTCTAGGAGATAGTGAAGAAAATCTCAAGTTAAGCTTGGGGAGTGGATGTAGGTTATAACTAGTTAGTGGCTGAACCAAGATAAATTCTTGATTTTGGTTCTCTCTTCCCCAGCCTCTTTATATTCTATATTAATGTAATTTATGCATGTTCCGCTGCATTTATTAATTGAGTGCTTCAAAATACTTAATTTATTAACGGTGTTTTAAAAATTTGTAATCACCCAATTCACCTTCCTCTTAGGTGATGGTTGCCATAGCTAACAAAGTCGTGTCCCCGACAACGATACCAAAAACTTGTTTGTCTCTTTTTGTACTGCAAGTGCATAGGTCGTACAAGTAATAAAATGATAAGTAAGATATCATTCTCACGAGGACAATGACTAAATCTAATGCTAAATATCAACCAATAGCTCAATTAATTCTATTCAAGAACATTCAATAAGGGAAATGTGTGTATATGATAACTATGAAGTCAAATACTTAATTGCAATAAATTTGGGAAAAAGAGATAATGATTAGAGAATAGGGAATTCTTCTTCACCCCTTACTTCAATTGGTAATATGCAATCCTCTTAAGCAACATAAATGAAAGGGTTTTGCTAGCTTGAGAAACTAACTTAGTTAAAAGCCTATGTCTAGGTCAATTAACCATGTTTCATTTACCTAGTTCACTATGTTTTCATGAGAGCTACTGTAAACTCCACTCATTAAGGATTATTCTCAAACACTTGTTATGCATGACCAAGGGGTATATTTCTATCCACATTAGCTAATTAACTCACTTTACCATTAGAATGAAATTAAACATGCATCAACCATATCCATGATCTCAAATCTAAATTCCTATATCTAGTTTAATAGATTCAATTAAATCACATTAAAAGTTGGCCAAACAATCAAGAGCATTAAGAAAAAAATAGTTAAACAAACCTAAATCATCATTGTTAACTCAATAAGTTACAAAATCACCTATTTTCATGATCCAAAGGAATTTCCTAAATATAGCTTAGCTATCCATGAAACATGAAAATCTAACACAAATATTCATGTTCATGACAAAGAAAAAGAGAAAGTAAAAGGAATGGGAAGGAAGCTCAATGATTATGGATCCTTGAAGCTTGAATCTCCTCCTTAAAGAAGATGGCCTCCAAGTTGGCTACCTGTTGCTTCCTCTCAATCTCAAAATAAAACCCTAGCAGCTGTGTTTTGTCTAACCAAAAAGCTCTCCTTTTTGAATGCTCTTAAAGTAGTGTTTATAGGCTCAGAAATTAGCTTAACGTCACAGCATGACACACCTTACGTCGTGGTGCGCATATTAGGTCACTACGCCACAACATGAACTCTTCTGTGCCTCAGTGTGCTAGCCTTGGGTTTAAGTATGTAGTAGGGTTGATGCCACCACGTTGCGATGTGGGTTACTGAATTACTCCTTGGGTTTTCTCTTCCAATGTTAGTCCAAATTTTCCATCAATTTTCTTGTTTGGAGCCCTTCCTGCAATTGATAAATCACCAAGTTAATAATAATTGCAAATCTACTTAATCACTTAAAGAATATGCAACATTTTCTCAAGATTGAATTCGACGAATATGAGCCTAAACTCTTCCATTTATGCATAAGAACAAGGATTAAGTTATCCATAGAGCACATATATAGGGTACAAATAACTTCATTTTATGGAGTTATCAGGTATCCCTATAGAAAAGTTGAGGGTGAGGTATCCCTCAAGGTTTGCAAGGTTGAAGTATCCCTTTGGTTGTGAGGCTCAAACATTAAGGGTAAGGTATCTCAAGAGTATGAATAGTTCTCTTCTTTGTAAAAAGTTTATCAAACACCTAGTTGAAGCTTGAATATAGTGAAGAAAGTCTCAAGTTAAGCTTGGGGACTAGATGTAGGTCACAAGTGGTTAATGGCTGAACTAGGATAAATTCTTGAGTTTGATTCTCTCTTCCCTACACTATTCAATTTTAATATTTGGTATAGTATATTTATTTATTGCATATCTTGTCATCTTGATGTTTTGATTTTAAGAACTTGATATCTAGCTTATTTATTTGATTTATCTTATAACTCAAGTTGCATTTGAGTAATTTATAATATTTGTATCTTTATTAGACTTATTCCACTGCATATGTTGATTGAGTATATCAAAATGTATAATTTCTCAAAGTTGCTTTAAAAATTTGTGATCACCCAATTCACTCCCCCTCTTAGGTGATGGTTGTCATGACTAACATCATCAAATCTTGGTGACACTTGAAAATAGATTCAAGATAGCTTTCAAAACATATCAAGGCCACTATGAGTGGCTAGTGATGCCATTTGGCCTCACAAATGCCCTAGCAACCTTCCAAAGCTTAATGAACAAAGTTTTTTTGCAACACTTTAGAAAATCAGTCTTGGTATTCTTTGATGACATCCTGATGTACAGCCCAGATTGGCAATCTCACTTAAAGTATTTGGAGACTCTATTGAGCATATTACTATAGCACAAATTATTTTCCAAACTATCAAAATGTTCATTTGGCCTATAGCATGTGGAATATTTGGGTCATTTGGTGTTTGGCAAAGGTGTGGCTATGGACAAGAATAAGGTTGCAGCTGTTTGGGAATGGCTAGAACCTACAACAATTAAACAGTTAAGAGGATTTCTGGGATTGGCTGGCTACTATAGAAAATTCATCAAAGGTTATGCTTTTATTGTTGGTCCTTTCACCAATTTACTCAAGAAGGAAAATTTCAATTAGGATAACATAGCCAAGGCAGCCTTTATAACACTGAAGAATGTTGTGACATAAGCACCAGTATTGGCCCTACCTAACTTCACTAAGCCCTTTTATATTGGAAACTGATGCATTAGGGACTAGTATAAGGGTTGTTCTCAGTCAGAACAATCATCCAATAACTTATTTCTCCAAGAAATTATCACCCAAAATACAAAAATAGTTGGCATACTACAGATAGTTATTCAAGAATAACATATTGGGGCATTAGTTTCTCATTAGGATTGATCGGAAAAACTTGAAAAACTTAACTGAATAGTTAATCCAAACACTATAATAGCAAAATTGGTTGCACAAAATTTTAGGCTATGACTTTAAAATAGAATATAAGCCAGGAAAAAAGAATTTAACAGCAAATAGGTTATCTAGATCTTTTATGATGGCATGATTAGAACCAAAATCTATTTTCTTAGCTAAATTGAAGGTTACTATACTCATTGACCCTAAGGTTTCTCAAGACTTGAATTTGTGTGTGGCAGATAGACACCCTAATGCTCATTATACAATAAAAGATCAACAACTGTACTAGAAAGGAAGACTAGTCATTCTTTTTAAACACCCACAGATTCAAGAAATTCTATAAGAATACTATGCCTCTCTAATTTGAGGACATACAAGAGTTTTGAGAACCACTGCTTCTCCAATTTTACTTGCCAGAAGAAAGAGGACATCAAGCTATTTATGCAATAGTGTACTGTGTGCCAACAAGCCAAGTCATTAAATTGCTCACCTATTGGACTATTACAGTCATTGTCAATTCCAAATCAAATTTAGGAGGATTTGCGAATGGACTTTGTAACACCTCTTTTTGGAGAGGGAACGTCACATTATTAAACATAAAAAAAATGCAGAAAATAAAATTTTGAACAATTAAGACCCGATTCATTTAGTTTAAAGTTAACTTGTTCGATACTTTAATACGTAGGTAAAATAGCAGTATGTTTTTTTGTTAATTAATAAACTAAGTGGAGAAACTTATACAGCAGTAAAGAATGAGAAGGAAACTAAAAATTCACACCTGAATGACATACATATGTACATATATATTTAAACATCAACTGTACTTTAGATACAAGCTTGGAAATTTTCAAAAAGCAAAACTATACCTGCCTAAGGATTTTACATATGCATCCCCCAGAATATCAGAATATACAGCCCATCAAAAATGATACATCAGGCCCCCAAAATAAAACACTGGTAGCCATCAACAGCTACTAGTAAAATTAGTCCCTCAGATGAGGAGGGACCGTATCCGGGTCCTCAGCAGGATCCTCCTCTTCAGAGGAAACCTCCATGGGAACCACGGAGCCACGAGTAGGAGCCCGGGCAGTAGAATCAAAAGAGTCCTCCCAAGGGGTGCAGTAACGATCACCCCACATCTCTCGGATGGGTAAGTAGAACTCCAGTCGCAGGCTAACATGGCAGGTGAGGATCGGCGCCTCATGACGTCTCCAAGCTAGGGAAATCGACACGTCCCCCAGGTAGACGCAGCGATCCGAATTCAAGTTGATATGCCAGCACTCTGGCCCTCCGAGGAAGGTCAGATGCACATCACCTAGAAATCCACGCATGCGTGCCGCCATCGCCATAGTAGATGCTAATCCCGTTCGGGCCAAAAGCCAGGATAATCGGGATCTTCCGCCTCCTTGTCGTCGTCTTCAATCAATGCAGTGTACACACAGGCAGCAAATAATAGAAATACAGAAAAGAGGTAAGACATCCTACCATCATTACCAATTATAGCAGCCAGAAACCAAACGGCGCAACGCGCCCAAGTAGCAATTCAGAAACAACATATCCAAGTAATAGGCAGTAAATTCAATAGTAAGTAGATAAACAGTTCCAGGCAGTCATTTATTGCAACATTAAATAAACACTTCAAATTCACAAAGCAGTAATTATCAAATGATTTCATATTCCATAATGCATGTGCACACAATACTCAGATTCCTACTCCATGAAGCTAAACACAAATAGTCGGAGAGAAAGATCAAGAGACATGTCTGTAACTCGGCTGCCGCAGCCAAAGTGCTATACATCAATAATTTTCATGTGCACATCAGGCATTGTACAGACAGTCCACACTAGATCACGATATAGGACAGTGTCTCGGTCCGGATCGTCGGTGCATTTGCATCAGTTTGCCCCACGAGTAGAAGAGCTACCAACTACCTATTGTGAAGGACCCGCACCCCGGCACCCCCAAGGTCAAACATGACCTACACTAGTCTACTCGCACCCGCACAAAGGTTTGTTCAATCTCCTAAACAACTTGGCCTTACAACAGTCCACAGGACATTCACAATGCATAAGACTCTATGCATGAACATGTATGATTCACAATTTCATACAATTTCATAATATGCCACAATTGGTCAAGATAGCATCAATATACAAATGGTCACTCACATAGACCCATAACATTATAATATAGAGATCAAATCAAACGGTACATTCTTAGGTCCATTATGAATCCTAACTTAGAATCGTTTCCCCTTCCAAGGTTCATGTCCAATCCAAGTCTTACAATTAATTTAATCTTCCAAGGTAATTTAATTTCTTACAATTTATAAATTATTCAAGCTCTTAGGCCTCACACTCTCTTGTTCTTTACACACTTGTAATTGCCTTAAGTCTTATGGCACTCTCACTCTTAGTCCTCTAAAATTTATGTAATCTTTGATTATATTAAATTCTTCCAAATTTTCTAATTTACTAATCTATTGCCTATGTTTTAATCACTTAATTCTCCAATTTCCAAGATTACAAAATTTTACATATTTAAGTCCTAATTTACCCTAGAGGCCGTGGCCTCCTCAAAGGGTTCAATTCCAAATTTTTCCTTCCATCAACCTTTGTTCTACATACTTGATTTCAATGTGACATGCCCTTATTACAAATTGATCACCAAGAAGACCACCCTTTTTGGCCCAAAACCGTGGCCACCAAGGAGGTCCCAAATCCAAGTTTTTCCTTTTATAAATTTCATTTTGTCACTTGATTAATTTAAGTCATGTACTCATCATAATTTGTCCACATTTTACCCAATTTCAAGCTCAAAAACCGTGGCCACCCATGAGGGGTCCTCAATTATTTTTTCTTCCCTTTTCAATCACATAATCCAATCCAATGTACTATTATACACAACAAATCAATCCAATAGCATAAACAAAATAAAATCAACACACAAACATACTAATTACAAAATCAAAGAATAACCCTCATTAGGGTTTTTCCACCAATAACACAACCAAGGTTCCTAGATGCTAATAGAGGTTGAGGAGGAGTGTCTTCCTCTTACCCAAGTGAAGAAATCAATAGAAACCCCAAGAAATCCCCTTGTATTTTCGGATTGCACCTCCAAAAACCCTAGAAATTTTGACTTGATTAGAATAGCATAAGGACTTGAAAAATAGAATGTAAATGGTCATTAGAAGACTATTGAAACCGAAAATAAGGAGAAGAGGAGAAGATTCTTGAAACTTACCCAAAAACTCCAAACTTAAAGCTTGAAGAAAGTGATGAAGATGGTGGAATCTCAAGATGTCCCAAGCAAGAAAGATGTTTAGAAGGATGAGAGGATTAAGGAAATATGGTTGGAAGAAAATTTTGTGAAGGTTGAGATGAGGGAGAGGGGCTGGCCGTAGCACATGTAGAGAGAAGGAGGAGAAATGTTTGAAGAAGAAAGGAGATGAAATGTAGAGAGAGAAAGGCTTTGGTGGAATTTGGAAATTAAGTGGTATAATGAATTAAGGAAGCAAAATAATTTTCCCCCCTTTTTTCCTTGGGCTGCTGCCATGCATAGAGAGAGAAAGGAGAGAGAGTTTTTGGCTTCCCTTGGAAGCTAAGGGTCATTTGGTCATTGTTTGGTCAAAGCTTCTCAATGAACCTTTGATTATTTTACATTAAATTTGAATTAAAGTGGATTGATTAGACATAAAGTAGATTGCATTAGGATAATGTGATAGGATTTTTATTACATGCTATTATCCAATGGATAATAGTTACAGTTGACAGAAGTCAGTATTTAATTAATCTGACAGATAAATTTTTCGCAGTATTATTTTATTTTATCTGTTAAAATTTCTCAAAAATCGTGAAACTTCGTAAATTGTGTCCAGCCTCGGGTTTAGTAAGAACCCCCATCTTTGATGTTCCACTTTAGCTTTTTGACAAACTAGACAAGTTGATACGTATCTAGTGACATCGCTCTTCATCCCATGCCACCAGAACAACTTCTTCAAGTCTTGGTGCATCTTCGTTATGCCCGGGTGCATATTCAACTTGTTGGTGTGAGCATGATCCACAATATATCTTTTAAGCTCTTGGTCACGGGGAATGCAAACTCTACCCTGGAATCTCAGAATTTCATCCGTTCCTTCCTCAAATTCCGTTTCTTTACTTTGCCTCATCAGTTCTCTTACTTCTTGCAAGAATTCATTGACCTTCTGCTTTTCCCGTATGTCATCCATTAGTTCGTTTGAGATGGTGACCATGTTTATACAAATCCTTCCGGGTTCCAACTTAACAAATGACCAAACATCTCTAAACTATTCTATGAGGTCTCTTTCCTTGATCATCAGGGCGAAAACACTGATGGTCTTTCTACTCAAGGCGTCTGCCACGACGTTCGCCTTGCCAGGGTGATACAACAGTTAGAAATCATAGTCCTTCAGGAATTCTAGCCATCTTCGCTGCCTCATGTTCAGCTCCTTCTGATCATACAAATATTTCAAACTCTTATGATCACTGAAGATGTTGAATGTTGCCCCATAGAGAAAATGTCTCCATATCTTCAGAGCAAAAACCACAGCTGCTAGCTCCAAATCATGCGTCGGGTAGTTCTTCTCATGCACTCGCAACTGTCGCAAAGCATAAGCTACCAGTCTTCTGTGTTGCATAAGAACAGATCCCAATCCTTGGTATGAAGCGTCACAGTACACTTCGAATGGTTCATTCGGATCAGGTAGTACCAATACTGGTGAGGTAGTTAGTCGTCTCTTCAACTCTTGGAAACTCTGTTCGCAGCTATCAGTCCATTCAAAGGCTTGGTTCTTCTTTGTTAATTGCGTGAGCAGTCCAGCTATTTTGGAAAATCCTTCTATGAACCTTCTGTAATATCCGGCTAAACCCACGAAGCTACGAACCTCCGTTACTGACTTCAGTTGTTCCCACTGTAGCACTGCCTCTACTTTTGACGGATCCACTGCAATCCCTTCCTTCGAGATCACATGGCCTAAAAACTTAACCTCATCTAGCCAAAACTCACACTTCGACAGTTTAGCGTACAGTTCCTTCTCCTTCAGAATCTGGAGAACTATGCTAAGGTGTTCAGCATGATCCTCCCGGTTCGGGGAATATATCAGGATATTATCAATGAAGACAACAACAAACTTGTCCAAGTACGGGTGAAAGATTCTATTCATGATGTCCATGAAGATAGCAGGTGCATTTGTCACACCAAACGGCATCACAAGGTATTCGTAATGACCGTATCGGGTACGAAAAGCAGTCTTAGGTATATCATCCGTTTTCACTCTTATCTGATGGTACCCAAATCTCAGATCGATCTTCGAAAATACCGTTGCTCCCTTCAGTTGGTCCATCAAATCGTCGATTCTTGGGAGTGGATACTTGTTCTTAATCGTCAGCTTGTTCAACTGCCTATAGTCCACACATAATCTCAAGGTACCGTCCTTCTTTCGAACTAGTAACACTGGTGCTCCCCACGGTGATACACTCGACCTAACAAACTATTTCTCCAAAAGCTCCTCTAGCTGTTTCTTAAGTTCTGCCAACTCCGTTGGCAACATCCGGTAAGGTGCTATAGACACGGGACCAGCTCCCGGTACAAGATCAATAGCAAACTCTATCTCACGCATCGGTGGTAAACCAGGTACATCTTCCGAAAAGACTTCAGAGAATTCCTTCACTACTGGAATAGTATTCAAATCAGCCTCGCTCTCGATTTTCAAAGAAGATAGCAGCATGTATCCCTGAGCTCCTTCTTTCAAGAAAGCTCGTACTTGGTTGGCCGTCAAGTATCTAGAATCTTCATCCACAGGAAAAACTATGATTTTTCTAGAACAATCTAACAGAACATGGTTGGAAGACAACCAGTCCATCCCTAGGATTATGTCTAATTGTGACAAAGGTAGACAGATTAAATCGACTGAAAAGGCTCGACCTTCAACAATTAGGGGACACTTCAAACAGACTTTAGTAGTAACTACCGATTTATCAGTAGGGGTTGAGACAGTCAAATCAAAAGGTAAGGTAGACATTGGTAAGTCGAGTCGTAGCACACAGTCATATGATATGAAAGAATAGGTTGCCCCAGAGTCATACAGTACTTTTAAAAGATTACCTTCTATGGTGCCTTCTCCTTAAATCAAGTCTTCGGATTCGGAGGCTTCAGCTCCGCTCATAGTGTAAATTCAACCTCCAGCTTACGGTTTCTTGGCTCGAGTCACATTGACTGATGGTTCAACCTTTGTCTGATTGCAGTCTCTGGACACGTGGCCCGGTTTGCCACATCTAAAGCAGATGATTCCCTTGATCGTGTAGTCTCTTGTGAGATGATCTTTCCCATACTTTAGACATTTGGAAGGATATGTCACATTCTGATCAGTCCGGTTCCCAGAAGAACCTCCACCAGAACTTCCACCGGCTTGATGCTGACTCCCCGTTGGTCGGGAATAAGGCTTCTTTTGGAAGCGGTTTGAACCACTGCCTCCACCTCTTTGGAACCTCGCAGGCCCAAAGTTCTTTCTTCTCGAGTCTCTAGCCTGTTCCAAGGCCTCAACTTCACAGCATGTGTCCAACAGTTCTGAAAACACCTTCATTTTCAAGGTGATCACGGCCTTCTTCACTTCATACCTCAGTCCTTCAGTGAACTACTAACATTTCTAGGCTTCATCGGTCTGATGTTGGTAGTGCGTTGAGAACTTCTCTAGGTTCTCAAATTTGGCCGCATATTTGCTAACAGTCATGTTCCCCTGTCTCAGGTTGAGGAATTCCATCTCTTTCGCATGTCTCGCATTTGCAAGAAAATATTTGTCCAAGAACTTGTTCTTGAACACATCCCACGTGATGTCAGTTCCTTCGGCTTCCAGTGCTTTCTGAGCTCCATTCCACCAGTCTTTGGCGTTGCCGACAAGCATGAAGGTAGCATAATTCACCTTCTTATCTTCGGCACAGTTCATGCCACGGAAAACCTTCTCGAGCTCCTTGATCCACAAACTAGCCTTGTCTGGATCACATTCTCCCTTGAACTGTGGAGGGTTGTGGCGACGAAACTCTGCTAAGTTCTGCGCATCGGCAGTTGCCTCGAGCTGTTGAGTAGCTCTTTCTTGTTGCTAAGCAGCACGTTCATTTTGTTGCGCGATGACTTCCGCCATCCTTTGCATTGCTTCTATAGTGGCTGCTATTCCTTCACCCCACGCCATCTCGCTCTTTCTTAAATTAGATTAGCTGAAAACATAGGGAAAGTCAGATGTATCCATTCAGAATACTAATTATAGAGATTCACATAGCACAAACAAGACAGACTCACACACAAGACCCAAAGTAACACAAACTGGGGCTCTGATACCAACTTAGTGTAACGCCCCTTTTTAGAGAGGGAACGTCACATTATTAAACATAAAAGAAAATGCAGAAAAAAAAATTTTGAACAATTAAGACCCAGTTCATTTAGTTTAAAGTTAACTTGTTCGATACTTTAATACGTGGGTAAAATAGCAGTATATTTTTTTTTTGTTAATTAATAAACTAAGTGGCGAAACTTATACAGTAGTAAAGAATGAGAAGGAAACTAAAAATTCACACCTGAATGACATACAAATGTACATATATATTTAAACATCAACTGTACTTTAGATACAAGCTTGGAAATTTCCAAAAAACAAAACTATACCTGCCTAAGGATTTTACATATGCATCGCCCAGAATATCAGAATATACAGCCCACCAAAAATGATACATCAGGCCCCCAAAATAAAACACTGGCAGCTATCAGCAGCTACCAGTAAAATCAGTCCCTCAGATGAGGAGGGACCGTATCCGGGTCCTCAGCAGGATCCTCCTCTTTAGAGGAAACCTCCATGGGAACCACGGAACCACGGGCAGGAGCCTGGGAAGTAGAATCAAAAGAGTCCTCCCAAGGGGTGTAGTAACGATCATCCCATATCTCTCGAATGGGTAAGTAGAACTCCAGTCGCAGGCTGACATGGCAGGTGAGGATCGGCGCCTCATGACGTCTCTAGGCTAGGGAAATCGACACGTCCCCCAGGTAGATGTGGCGATCGGAATTCAAGTTGATATGCCAGCACTCTGGCCCTCCGAGGAAGGTCAGACGCATATCACCTAGAAATCCGCGCATGCGTGCCACCATCGCCACAGTAGATGTTAATCCCGTTCGGGCCAGAAGCCAGGATAATCGGGATCTTCCGCCTCCTTGTCGTCGTCTTCAATCAATACAGTGTACACATAGGCAGCAAATAATAGAAATACAGAAAAGAGGTAAGACATCCTACCATCATTATCAATTATAGCAGCCAGAAACAAAATGGCGCAACGCGCCCAAGTAGCAGTTCAGAAACAACATATCCAAGTAATAGGCAGTAAATTCAATAGTAAGTAGATAAACAGTTCCAGGCAGTCATTTATTGCAACATTAAATAAACACTTCAAATTCACAAAGCAGTAATTATCAGATGATTTTATATTCCATAATGCATGTACACACAGTACTCAGATTCCTACTCCATGGAGCTAGACACAAACAGTCAGAGAGAAAGATCAGGAGACATGTCTGTAACTCGACTGCCACGACCAAAGTGCTATACATCAATAATTTCCATGTGCACATCAGGCATTGTACAGACAGTCCACGCTAGATCACGATATAGGACAGTGTTTCGGTCCGGATCGTCGGTGCGTTTACATCGGTTTGCCCCACGGGTAGAAGAGCTACCAACTACCCATGTGAAGGACCCGCACCCTGATGCCCCCAAGGTCAAACATGACCTACACTAGTCTACTCGCACCCTCACTAAGGTGTGTTCAATCTCCTAGGCAACTTGGCCTTACAACAGTCCACAGGACATTCACAATGCATAAGACTCTATGCATGAACATGTATGATTCATAATTTCATACAATTCCATAATATGCCACAATTGGTCAAGATAGCATCAATATACAAATGGTCACTCACATGGACCCATAACATTATAATATAGAGATCAAATCAAACAGTACATTCTTAGGTCTATTATGAATCCTAACTTAGAATTGTTTCCCCTTCCAAGGTTCATGTCCAATCCAAGTCTTACAATTAATTTAATCTTCCAAGGTAATTTGATTTCTTACAATTTGTAAATTATTCAAGCTCTTATGCCTCACACTTTCTTGTTCTTTACACACTTGTAATTGCCTTAAGTCTTATGACACTCTCACTCTTAGTCCTCTAAAATTTATGTAATCTTTGATTATATTAAATTCTTCCAAATTTGATAATTTACTAATCTATTGCCTATGTTTTAATCACTTAATTCTCCAATTTCCAAGATTACAAAATTTTACATATTTAAGTCCTAATTTACCCTAGAGGTCGTGGCCTCCTCAAAGGGTTCAATTCCAAATTTTTCTTTCCATCAACCTTTGTTCTACATACTTGATTTCAATGTGACACGCCCTTATTACAAATTGATCACCAAGAAGACCACCATTTTTGGCCCAAAACCGTGGCCACCAAGGAGGTCCCAAATCCAAGTTTTTCCTTTCATAAATTCTATTTTGTCACTTGATTAATTTAAGTCATGTACTCATCATAATTTGTCCACATTTTACCCAATTTCAAGCTCAAAAACCGTGGCCACCCATGAGGGGTCCTCAATTATTTTTTCTTCCCTTTTCAATCACATAATCCAATCCAATGTACTATTATACACAACAAATCAATCCAATAGCATAAACAAAATAAAATCAACACACAAACATACTAATTACAAAATCAAAGAATAACCCTCATTAGGGTTTTTCCACCAATAACATAACCAAGGTTCCTAGATGCTAATAGAGGTTGAGGAGGAGTGTCTTCCTCTTACCCGAGTGAAGAAATCAATAGAAACCCCAAGAAATCCCCTTGTATTTTCGGATTGCACCTCCAAAAACCCTAGAAATTTTGACTTGATTAGAATAGCATAAGGACTTGAAAAATAGAATGTAAATGGTCATTAGAAGACTCTTGAAACCGAAAATAAGGAGAAGATGAGAAGAGTCTTGAAACTTACCCAAAAACTCCAAACTTGAAGCTTGAAGAAAGTGATGAAGATGGTGGAATCTCAAGATGTCCCAAGCAAGAAAGATGTTTAGAAGGATGAGAGGATTAAGGAAATGTGGTTGGAAGAAAATTTTGTGAAGGTTGAGGTGAGGGAGAGGGGCTGGCCGTAGCACATGTAGAGAGAAGGAGGAGAAATGTTTGAAGAAGAAAGGAGATGAAATGTAGAGAGAGAAAGGCTTTGGTGGAATTTGGAAATTAAGTGGTATAATGAATTAAGGAAGCAAAATAATCCCCCCCCCCCCTTTTTCCTTGGGCTGCTGCCGTGCATAGAGAGAGAAGGGAGAGAGAGTTTTTGGCTTCCCTTGGAAGCTAAGGGTTATTTGGTCATTGTTTGGTCAAAGCTTCTCAAAGAAGCTTTGATTATTTTACATTAAATTTGAATTAAAGTGGATTGATTAGACATAAAGCAGATTGCATTAGGATAATGTGATAGGATTTTTATTACATGCTATTATCCAATGGATAGTAGTTACATTTGACAGAAATCAGTATTTAATTAATCTGACAGATAAATTTTTCGCAGTATTATTTTATTTTATCTGTTAAAATTTCTCGAAAATCGTGAAATCTCGTAAATTGTGTCCAGCCTCGAGTTTAGTAAGATCCCCCGTCGACATGTCCATAGTTCCAGGTTCATGGAGAAAATACGCGTTTCTCCAGTTCTGCTTAGTGCGCACGCAAAACGAAGAATATACTAAAATATTCGACGTTTCCGAAAAAATCCCAGAAAATTCTCAAAAATTACAAATATTATAAAATGACTATCTGTCATATAATTTTCCAATTCTTGAAGCGTTACAGTCGTTTTCCTGACTCTGCTCAAGTTTTACGCAAAACGAGAAATATATTAAAATATTCGTCGTTTCCGAAAAATTCCTAAAAATCATGAATATTATAAAATGATTATTTATTATTAAACAGATATTTTTCGAAATGTTACAGACTTCATTACTGGACTTCCAAAGTCTTTTGGTTACACTGTCATCATGGTAGTAGTGAATAGATTATCAAAGTATGGTCACTTTTCTACATTGAAAATTGATTATTCAAGCAAGCAGGTTACTAGAATCTTTATGGACAGTATTGTGAAGCTACATGGGATGCCTAAGACTATAGTATCTAATAGAGACAGGGTGTCTACAAGTAAATTTTGGCAACACTTGTTTAAGTTGCCAGGTGCAACATTAGATATGAGCTCTTCCTATCACCCACAAATAGATGGGAAATTAGAGGCTTTAAATAGTTGCTTCGAAATGTATCTTAGATGTTTTACATTTCAAAATCCTAAAACTTGGTTCAAAGCACTTTTGTGGGCAGAATATTGGTATAATACAACATTTCACAACAGTTTAGGAACTACACCTTTCAAGGTGGTGTATGGAAGAGAACATCCAGCTTTAACCATGTATTCTTTAGATGTAAATGATCCCCCTGCATTACAGGAAGCTCTACAACATAAAGACATTTTACTGGGCCAACTTAAGCATAATTTATTAAAGGATCAATAGCATATGAAAGACTAAGCTGACAGAAAGAGACAAGACATTCAATTTCAAATTGGAGATTTGGTATTGGTTAAACTTCAACCTCACAGGTAACAAGCTGTGGCATTGAGAAGAAATCAAAAACTGGGGATGAAATATTTTGGCCCTTTTCAAATTATAGACAAGATTGGTCCAATAACATACAAGCTACTCTTACCAGCTACAGCTAAGATACATCTAGTATTTCACTCTTCACTGTTAAAGCCATTTAAGGGAGATGCTTCTCAATAATACATTCCATTGCCTTTGTTATCCACGGATCAGGGTCCTATATTGCAACCAGTTCAAATACTACAAAGTAGGACAATCCTAACAGGAAGTTAGCAAGTTCCTCAAGTACTGGTATACTGGGAAGGATTGGCTATTGATGAGGCTACTTAGGAGGACAAGAGTACGATGCAATAGAATTTCACCAATATCAACTTTGAGGACAAGGTTGCTTTGAATGGGGGGTATTGTTACGAGCCCAATGGAGAAAAGGACCAACGTGGATAGCAATTTAGCTAACTCAAATGAAGAAATCCATCTCAACAAACAAGTAGATTTGAAGTTAGTTATAGAGAATAAACACTTCCTAATAGAGAAACAGACCAACATGGACAGCAATTTAGCTAACTCAGATGAAGAAATCCAGCTCAACAAACAAGTAGACTTGAAGTTAGTTATGGAGAATGAACACTTGGCAAGAGATGCATGTGATCAGGGAGTGCACAAGAGTTCAAGGGCTCGAATGATTAATTCACAGCTGAAGGATGTCATTTAGGGCAAGGGCAGTTATAAGGGAATATGAATGTGCGAAGAAAGGGTGTGAAGTTTGTTGAGCATTCTACTGCTTCTCTCCCTATATGAATTCCTCTCCCTCTGTTCTTCTTTTTGCTACTTCTTTTCTTCTTCCTCTGTACTTCCTATCTTCCTTGATAGCTTTCTTATTGAAAGGTATGGTTATCTAAAACATATTTTAATTGAAATATTTATTTAAGATATTATAAAATTATAAATAACTAATAATAAATTTATTTAATTTAACATTTTAAAATTATGATTTAATTTGAATGTATCGATAATGTAAAAATTTGTTATATTACTAATTAATTATATATTGTCAAGTCATAAAAAATGTTTAATTCTCATAATAACTACCCTAAAGGTCATATATAATTGGTTGATGGAGTAAAAAACTTTACAAATCAAAATTAAACTCATAAAATTATATTTTATAATTTAAGTATCAACTAGATTTTAACATGTGTGATACATAAGTCTAATATATTATGATTAATTTTTAATTTATTATTAGAATAATTTTTAGGCTAGTAAAAAATTATCCTATATTACTTTAGAAAAAAATAGAATGAGGAAAGTTGTCTCAGTTTAAGATTTTAGCATGCCACAAGCTTTAATAGCAAAAGAGTGGATTAGAGACGTAAAACGAAAAGAGTAATTCTAGTTACATATACTTCTACACACATCAAAAGGAAGTCTAGTGCAGGCAGCTGCAAGGGCGTATTATCAAAATTCACAATGACTGTCAATATGAAAAAAATCTTAAATATTATGTGAGCTCTAAGTAATTTTATAATCAATTAGGCGTAGTTTAATAATATTTTATTTTTAATTTAACGATGTTACGCAATGCTATGTGTTACATTTTTTATGAAATACTATAATATACTCTCAGGAGAGACACATGAATTTCTCCTCTACATGGGGATTTACTCACCTCATTTTATAAAAATTGATTCTGAGGTTTATTCTTAGTTTGGAAAATAGGATGGCAACAATGGCACAACATTGGACAATCTTTGAAGACTACATCCAACTTATCGGTAACCTAGAACGAATCATATAAATTTTAATTGGAGGGAATCCTGTTCTGCAGGAAACCACCTTAGCAATCAGTCATTGGATAACCAAAGCCTCATTTCCTTTCTCACTTCCTATGCCATCTTTTCTGTTAAACTCTAATTTTCATTTTCACTTAAAAAAAATTAGCGAACATTCATCTTCAGTATTTTATTTTTATCTTTTATTTTCATTATCTTTTAAACTTTTATACATATTTTTAAGATTATTTTTAGGCTGCGTTTAGAGGACATGATAAGGAAGACTTGATAGTATTAGACCTTATTAGGTGTTTGATAGTTTAACCTTATAGTATAGTCAAATTAGGTCAAACTTTTTATCCTATTATAACCTGATTATTCTATTCTCTCCCCTACCCTTTGATTAGACCTAATAGGATATCTCTTCCCATCTTACCCCCTCAACTTCATCCCTCTCAGTCTAAGCCTCTCATTCTCTACTAAGAACATTGTAACACCTTAATTCTAAATATCGTAGTATACCCTATGTATACTATGTAAATAGAATTAAGTATGCCACTTTCTAACTTAAGCATAATTATTACCTGTTCAATATCTATTTAACGAGTAAATAGATAGAGTCTTTACAGACGTAAGAGAGTAAGACATTTTACACCTCAAAAAATTTGCTCTTTACTAGAAATCTATCTGATATGTCTGAGATTACAACTTATACAAACTACATATATCAACTTAATTACAGAATTATTAATATAATTGCAGAAACAAAATAATTACATTAATAACCTAACTAAGTCTTCGTCGCCTTGTCTTGCACTTGCTTTGTTCCTTTGCTGGATTTATCATGGAAAACATAAAACAAAAACTGGGGTGAGAATTAATAATTCTCAGTAATAAAATTTAAATCATAACATCATGGTATATCTAGTTGCTTTGGGGTAAAAAATAAATTGTACTTAATCATTAGAAAGGTGACATAAGCCAAATCTCAGTCATTTTCGTTCCCAAAGCAGACAGTTCATTCAATTATAAAATAACTTATTTATTACATAACAATCAATTTGAGTAACATATACTTTAATCATTCATCATCATACTAGGAACAACACTTAACTCACTTTAAATATTGTTCTCAACCTTTTTTAACTAGCTTTTATCCTTAATCTTCACATTTAATAAAAACAAGATAATTACGCATACAATTGCCAATTTTATACAATGCATGATGATGTATGATTACGCCTAATGAAATCCTAAAGTATGCTAATGCAATGATTTTAAAAAGATTTTGTTTTAGAAAATGCATGTTACTTGAGTATTTCCATGAAGCCCTTTTGTTCCAAGAAGCCATTTTGTTCCTTATATTGTTTTCTAGGTAGGGAAGACGTCATTTTGTTCCTTGCACTATCAAACATTTATAACATAATACTTGGAGCCCTTTTGTCCAAGTCACTTGGAGCCCTTTTGTCCAAGCTATAAGTTTATAATACATGGAAACACCAAATAACAAGTTTGAAAATAAATTATGCATAATATTAAAAAAACTTTCCTTGTTTAACTTTTAGTTAATCATATTTTTCATTACATAAAAGGGAACCAATACCATAATCATTAAACTTTCTCTTTTTACATTATCATACATGCTTGTAGAGAGTGACTCATTCAACCTCATCTACTTTTATCATTCCTTTTATGTTGCTTCCTAATATCATACTCATCAACATCATTTAACATCATATCATTGATCAAACCATAATGTGTCTCATTACATCATTTAAATACAACACATAATACATTACATAGCAAAATCTATCATATAAGGATCTAACACCCTTTTATCATATCATCCTAACTCAACCTTAGCAAAAAAGATAGCAACACATGGCTCACAAACCATTCAATCTCAAACTATCCCAAAACACCTCATTTTTTGCCTAAAAAGGCTGATTTTCAAGGCTGCACCAAATGTGCATCCTAACTTCAAATATTCTAAAATTTTATAGGCAAATAGCCTTACATGTTAGATTTTAAATGCCACTAGAATCAGGTCATTACGATATCTATAGTTCAAGATATGTGATTAACACCACAACAAATATTTTGGCCTATTTTTAAAAGAAGGTCGTGGTTCCCACTTTTTTTGTGCTGCGGTTTCTTGGGCAAAAGTTGGTTTCTGCATAATTTTGCAGAAACCAACCGAGAATCCTCCATTTCCAACCCTTCCAATGTGTTTTCAATCATAAACATAATTCCTAAACACCTCTAAACATCAATTACACCTCGCATACGATTTCTAAACATCAAACATGATTTTTATAAATCAAAGCCCTAACTCAAACTCATAACAAATCAAGCATAAATATGCTAAAAACCAATACCATACTTTAACCAAAACAAAGATAAACCAACTTCAACCCTTTAAATTTAATCTAAGCATAGAAATCCCTAATTATCAACCAAGCTCAGTTGTCTTTTTCTTACAGAAACTCAAACAAAAGAAAGAAATGAAAGAAAGAAGATGCAAAAGGATTTCCCCTTACCTCAAACTTGAAGATAACCTTCCATTCTTGTCTTGGTTCTTCCTCTTTCTCTTTTTCTTTCTCTTCCCTCTTTCTCTTTTCTTCCTATGTTTCCTTTTCTTTCGTTTCTCTGTTCTGCTCACAACTGAAAATTGAAGAGAGAAAGTAAGCAAAACTCACTTTTAAAACATAACTTAAGGACACTTTAGTCTTTTACTAAAACTTCGTATTTGTTAAGAACACTTTAATCTCACTAAATCAAGTTTCCTGCTTTCTAACAACCTTAGAATAAATTATAAGATCCATATAAATTCTTGTTTCATCATTTCCATAATTTTTCATATCTGCTGCGCCTCAATCCGGTACTTAAATACTGACTCGGTATCCTTAAAAATACCAAACTGACTCCGTTTGCCCTCAAAATTTAACCACATCCTCTTCCACACATTTGTGACCTAGAAATGAACTTTCCATATTTATTTCCTTTAATTACATATTTATGCTATTTTTCTGAATTAAAATAGTCATTTTGCACATTCTATGTTGCGGCAAAGTGCCTAAATTAACTCAAAACGTCACAAAATTTAATGGACATGTTAAACAAGTATTAAGGTATCTCTGTAACCTTATACAAGCCTAACATGTGTAAATAGAGGATGTTACAAATGTAATACCCTTAGTAACATGTTTAGGCTTGTATATGATTACAAAGGTAGCATATAACTTACTTAACATGCTAGTTAAGTTTTGTGACAAACTAAGTTCGTTTAGGCAGTTAGTTGCAACATAGAAGTTGAAAAGTAGCTTAAAATGACTCAAATATTGGCTTTGAAGGCTAAGTTGAGGGAAACATGTATGGATAACTTGTTTCTAGGTCACAAATGAGCTAAGTAAGATGCTGTTAAAGTTTCAAGATAATCAGAGTTAGTTTGGTATTTTTAGGCATACTAGTTATGTTTTTAATGCTTGATTGACTACCGGTAGATATGAAAAATGATGATAATGGAGAAACAACATTTTTAATGGATCTTAGTATTTATTTTAAAGTTGTTAAAAGTTGAAAATCTTGAATTAGCTAATTTTTAGCAGATCAAGATCTATTAGTTATAGCTTAAAGGCCTTAAGGGTCTTTTGTTTCCCTTTTATAAGCCTTGTTCACGACTTCCTTGTTTCACTAGCAAAAATAGAAAACATGAGAAGAGAAAAGGAAAGAAGAGGAAGCAAAGACCAAGGAAGAGGAAGAGAAGAAAGAGAAGGAAATCAAGGGAAGTTCCAAGAGCCAAGCTCAAGCTTGTAGATGGATCATCTCAACTGCCAAAGGTAGGGGTTTTATGTTCATATTCATCTTCTTCCATTCTTTTCACCATTGATGCACCCTTGGTGCTTAATAGGGCAATTTGAGTTTTAGAGGTGTTTGATGTGTTTGGCTTGCATGAATGTGTTTCTTTAGTTATTTTTGACTTGTTCATGGCATAAATTGAAGTTAGAAGCTTAGAACATCTCATTTAGACCATTGGTGCATATTTTTGGGGGTTTAGGTTTTAAGGTGGATGATGGGTTCATAAATCCATGATTTTAAATCCTTGTGAGTGATTTAAGAGTTGTATAAGTGTTACAACATGTTTATGGACTTTGTATGATGTTGGAAAACATTTGGAATTGATGATTGGATGAAGAAATAGGGGTATGTTCCTAATAGAATAGTACCCCGCATCTGCAGAATTATGCAGAATTCTTTATCGTAGGGTCACACCTAGGCATGATTAAACCACGCCTAGGCGTGGGGGTTTCAGTTTCCAGAACTGGTGAGACAGAGAGCATCATGCCTAGGCATGGCTGAGCTGTGCCTAGGCACGGTTGTCTGGCAGAAACAGGAAACTTTGTTAAATGCAATGGAGTCTTCTAATGGTGTGATTTCTTCTTTTGTGCTTCTTAGTGAGTGATAAGACTCTAATAGGAGTATTTAATGAAGTGAGAATGTGATAAATCATGAATGATTTGTAAGACTAATTATGTAAGGTAATTAGGCATGGATATGTATATATACATAATTTGTGTATTGTGATAGAGAAAATGAGTTTCCTTAGGAGTTGAAATCACTCATGTGTACTCTTTTAAGAGTGTTGAAGTACTTTTAGAAGTATATTAGAATGGATTTAATAGTATTCACTCTAGTAAGTATGAGAAATGTAACACTCTCTTTTTAGCATGTTAAACTTGTATATGGTCATAGAGGTATCATAATACTTGTTTAACGTGTCTACTAAATTTTGTGACGATTTGAGTTAATTTAGACACTTTGCCGCAACACAGAACGTGTAAAATGACTATTTTAACTCAGAAAAAATAACATAAATGTTAAATTAAAGGAAATAAATATGAAAAAAAAAATTTAGGTCACAAAAGTGTAAGAGAGGATGTAGTTAAATTTTGAAGACAAATGGAGTTAGTTTGGTATTTTTAAGGACACTGAGAAAGTGTTTATAAATTAAATAAAATAGTTAGATAGCTTAGAAAATTATGAAACTGCTTGGAGACAATAAGTAAAATATGGAGAATATTTTGATATGAAAAATAAGTTATGACAGGTACATTTACTTATCTTATAGGTTTGATTTAATTTAAAAAAAATAATACAACTTACTTAATAAATAATAATATATAAAAAATTATTAAAAAATAGATATAAAGATTAAGTTGAATCCTAAAATTTTTTATAAGGCTTATAATAACTTAAAACCTTAATTTTAAAAGATTAAAAATGTAATTAACAAATACAAAAATTCCAGTACAAAATTTTAAACCATCTTTTTATATGTCTTAGGTCACTCACCTTTCTACAATCTTCTTTTTTATTCTTCACATTCTCTCCCCTTTTCTCCAGCGGAAAACAAAGCACAGCGGAGGAAGAAAATCCTCAATTTCCTCTACCTTTTATCTCTTATTTTCATTCTTCCTTTTTCATCCATATTAAATCTTGTTCTTTCTTGTTTCTTTTTGCTCTTGTCACACGGTTTCTACCTTAATAACATAGGAAAAAATAGCACCTAGGGCAGCAGCTGTAACGTGATGGGGAAGGATAAAAAGAGAAAGGAAGTGATGGGAAAATCAAAGAATTAAGGCAAAGAGTTGAGGTAGGGGATGCTTGCTCTCAAATTGTCTTTCTTTTTCATAGTTTTTGAAGTCAAATTCTGGTTGTAGAGATTATCATAGACACGGCTGGGTGATGATTTAAGAGACATCATTTTGTTGTTTTAAGTACACTAATTTCTTACTTTTAATTAGTTTTGCTTCTTTGATAAATTATTGAGTGAGAAACTTGGATAATTGATGGTGTTTTTATTCATGAGTCTCACAGTTGAAATCATGTTTTATTACTTCCAAATTGTGTTTCAATTTTTAACAAGTATTGTGTTGATTTTGTGATTGACTTAGTGAAGCTCATAGCCACATTATATTTGGAGGTTGAACACAATTTAATGCTATGTTTTTGGGGTAGAATTGGTGATGATTATTTGATTGAATTTATGGTTAGAATTGTGATACTAAATGAAGGCAGAATGCTGGCCTATTTATGGTCAAATTTTGGATACATTTGTGCTTGAAATTGTAGCTTAAAAGATGATACAAAATTAAAACAGAATTCTGCCCAAAATTTAGGCAAACTTTTATTCCTTTAAAGTGTGAATTGGTGGCTTGAAATGGGTGAAAATGCTACAGCAGAGTGCTACTTTCTTGTGACTACACTTATGTTGTTTTTATGCTTGATATCTTGACTTAAAATGTGATTAAAACCATGGTAGAATCTACTTTTTTTTTTTACTATAGTTTAAGTGATTTGTATTATGCATTGATACCAAACCTTGATTAAAAATATAAGTCTTGGATTGCTTATAATTTTTATGTTTACATATTGAATTGATTATTACATGAAGCTATGATATAGTTAGATTCAAAGTGGTTGACATTGATCAATTGTGGTATTAAGAGTTTAAGAATAGGTTCTAGTATTAGTAATCTCGAAGAACTAAGATGTTTTAAATTTGGTCATAGAGGTCGAATGATGACCAAAGGAGTGATTGAAAGTCTTTAGTATTATTCACTTATTAATTATAATGAAATGATATTGTATGCTATTTTAGATGTAGATGAATATAAGTTATTTATGATAAGTGTAATTATGCATGAGTTTGATGTAAGTAAGTTACTATGAAGTATATCAATGAATGAAGTTGAAGAGCATATTGAGATATGCTTAGTGTAATGTTGGGAAGCAAAACATGATAAGGAAAAGAGAAGAGTAACTTGAGATTGAGTGAGTCACTCCCTTTCTACAATGTATTGTATGAATGAAAAGCTTAATAGATAAAATGTTGCTTCCCTTTTTGTTCAAGAAAATGTGAAAGTATAGTAAGTAATGATTTTATTCAGCCTTCCATGTTTTGATTTTCAAACTGTTACTTGTTCCGTGTATGGATGACCCCACACATTGAGCCAAATGTGCTCCTAGTGCTAGAGTTCTAGGTATTCAAAAGGACAATACCTATGATATTCAAAAGGGCAATACCAGGTAATGTACGGTGGACAAGGAATAAAAGGGTTTCTTACCCAAGGATATACAAGGAATAAAAGGACTTATTGAAACAAAAGAGTTTCTTAGAAGGAAATAATTCCTAGAATAAAAAGGTTTCCTGGAATAAAAGGATTCCTAGGAACGCATAAGTAACATGAGTTTTATAAAATAAAATCTTTTAAAAAGCATTGCATGAGCATACTTTAGGTCAATCATTAGGCATAATCATACATCATAAAGCATTGCATAAAACGGCAATTGTATGGGCAATTGCCTTATTTTCAATAAATGTACGGAGTAAGGTTAAAAGTTAGTCAAAAGGACTAGGGATAGTATTTAGTATTATTCCTAGTAAATAATTGTTTAAAGTATACGTTATTCGAAGTGACTGTTATGTGATTACCCAACTAACTATTTTCATAATTAAATGAATTGTTTGCCTCGGGAAGAGAAAGAACTGAGCTTTGACTTTTGCCCCTACATATATTATATCAAAGCTGGTTTTCCCTGAAGCAAATGGATCTACCATGATGTCAAGATTTCAAACTTATTAGTGAGAATTTCATATTCTCACCTCAGTTCTTTCTATGTTTTCCATGATAAATCCAGAAAAGGATTAAAGCAGGAGCAAAATAGAGGGCTGAAAACCAAGCATAAATTTATGTAATTATATATATTTTTTAGTTTGTATTAAGCTTTGTATTTAAAGTAATGGTTATGTAATTAATCTGATAAAAATTAGGTTGTAAGAATTTGTAGTCTCAGAGGTATCATATAGTTTGATGGTAAAGAGTAAGTTGCCAAATGCGTAAAATGTCTTGCTCTCTTACATTTTGTCAAGGCTCTATATATTTATACGTGATAATTGTTTTACAAGTCATGATTATATTTTAAGTTTTACGTTTTATGTTTAGAAATGACATACTTAATTCTACTCACTTGGTGTACTTAGGTATACTACAGTGTCTAGGATTAGGATGTTACAAGAAAGGTATGAACCTTAGGAGATCCAAGAGTAGTGGATTACCTTGGAAAGGTACCGAAAACCTTAAGCAACAAAGAGTTGCAAGTAAGAACCACTCTTGCATTATATTCACTTGAATGGAGATAAGGTTGTGTATTTAGTTCTGAAGAGGGAATGTTATGTACTAAGTCTCTAGTTAAGCAGGACCTTGTGCATTGTAGAATACACAAAAGGATGAATGTTGACTTTTAAGCTTGTTACATTCATTAAGTATGCAAAGTTCTAGAGAAATGTTCATTTATTTCCTTAAGCAAGGTTGAATGCAGCATGAGCTAAGATAGACTCTTTCATTAGATTAAGTTGAGTCTACAGGAGTTATGAGAACCTTTGAGCATTCTAGAGTAATGGTTTGCCTTAGGTAGGTATCTAGCACTTTAGGCCACTTTATGTGGTGTTTATATCACTTAAGATGTAATGAGTGATGATGGGGTTTATTAGATACAATGAACTAGGATGGTTTTTCAAATTATCAAGATAATTTTTAAATAAATTTCCAAGAACTGTCAGGTCATCCATGAAAATTTTTAAATAATGCTCAATCATGTCACTAAAAATACTTAGCATGCATCTTTGGAATGTTGCCGGAGTATTACAAAGGCCAAAAGGCATTCTTCTATATGCAAAAGTACCAAAAGGGCATGTAAAAGTGATTTTTTCTTGATCCTCCAATACAATTGGTATTTGATTATAACCTGAATAATCATCAAGAAAACAATAGTATGGATGTCCTACTACCCTTTCTAGAATTTGATCAAGAAATGGCAGGGGGAAGAATCAAATATAATTGAGTCTGAGGCTTTTGAATGCACACATGTCATGGAGGACACTTTTCAGCCCCAAAATCCAATGGAAACCATGATCAATGATGCATTTGGGTTCGCCAGGCACAATCTTAATGAACATGGTTGTCTTCTGAGGTTGTTAATAGAGAAGAGACATTAAATGAAAGGCATAATGAGGTGCATAGTGAAGATAATGTAGAGTTTTACAAGTTGCTCAAAGACGATAATCAAGAATTATATGAAGGTGTACAAAGTATTCGAAATTGTCTTTTCTGGTAAAATTGTATCATATTAAATGTTTGTGCAGAATGAGTGATAAAGCTATGACTATGATTCTAGAATTGTTAAAAGATGCATTTGAAGATGCCAAGATTCTTGTTTCATTCTATGAGGCCAAGAAAATCATCAACAAACTTGGTCTTAATTATACCAAGATACCTGCTTGCCCAAATGATTGTATATTATATTGGGGGGATGATGAACACTTAGAAGAATGTAGAAGATGCAAGCAATCTAAATGGAAGGATAATAAGAAGAAGCAACATGCAAAGGTTTTGCGTTACTTTCCAATAAAGCCAAGGTTACAAAGATTGTTTATGTGTTCTAAGACTGCTAAGTCTATGACTTGGCATGTGTCGGAGGGTAACCAAGATGGATTGATGAGGCATCCTAGAGATTCAAAGGCTTGGAAAAGATTCGACTTTATTCATTCTAAATTTGCCGCTGATCCTCGAAATGTACGGCTTGGCTTAGCTAGTGATGGTTTCAACCCTTTTGGAACCATGAGTACAAACCATAGCATTTGGCCAATAGTTCTTATCCCATACAATCGCCTTCCTTGGGAGTGCATGAAACAAACTTCATTCATACTCTTAATGATCATTCCTGGAAAACAAATGCCAGGGAATAACATAGATGTGTACTTACAACCTCTTATCAAAGATTTGAGGGATTTGTGGTATGATGGAGTGCAAACATTAGATTCTTCAAAGAATGAAATGTTTAGAATGCGAGTAGCTCTGATGTGGACAATTAGTGACTTCCCTGAGCTTGGTATCTTATCTGGGTGGAACACACACACTGGCCTTGCTTGCCCCATATGTAACTTTGACACAGATTCTTGTAGACTAAAGTATAGTAGAAAATGGTGTTTTATAGGTCATCGTTGTTTTCCAGAAAAGGGACATAAATTTAGATTGAATCGACCTCATTTTAATAGGACAATTGAGAAAAGGGATCCACAAATGACATTATTCGGATTAGACATCTTGAAACAACTTGAGGGCATTAATGTTACCTTTGGAAAACTTCTAGAGTCAAATGACAAAGGTAAAAGAACTCGAGGGAAAACCATTATTGAAGATGGATCGGGACAATGGAGGAAGAAAAGCATATTTTTTTATCTTCCTTATTGGGAGACTAACTCGTTGCGTCACAATCTAGATGTTATGCACATTGAAAAAAATGTTTGTGATAATGTGGTATACACTTTGCTCAATGAGACTAGTAAATCAAAAGACAATCTTAAAGCTCAGAAGGATCTTAGAGAAATAGGTATAAGGAAGGATCTTTGGCCGGATGAGAATGGAAGATATTGCCCATCTTTGTTTACAATGTCAAATATAAAGAAAGATGTATTTTTGCAGACTTTAAAGAATGTCATAGTGCCAAATGGGTACTCAAGTAACATTTCGAGGTGTATTGACTTAAAACAACGAAAGCTCTTTTGAATGAAAAGTCATGATTGTCACATTCTTATGGAGCAGTTATTACTACT
This sequence comes from Ormosia emarginata, assembly GCA_029884605.1. Classification (NCBI taxonomy): domain Eukaryota; kingdom Viridiplantae; phylum Streptophyta; class Magnoliopsida; order Fabales; family Fabaceae; genus Ormosia; species Ormosia emarginata. Next base: position 41,210,505 of record JAQQTP010000088.1, read on the forward strand.
TGCCATATGTAATGTTTTGCCAAACAAAGTGGTTGTGGTGTTAATAGAGTTGTGTTCATTCTTCCGACAATTATGTGCCAAAAGCTTAAGTCTATTAGATCATGATAGGATTCAGTCCCGAATCGTTCTCACCCTTTGTCACTTAGAAATGTTATTCCCTTCATCATTCTTTACAGTCATGGCTCATTTAACTTGTCATCTAGTTAGTGAGGCCAAATTTGGAGGCCTGGTACATTATTGATGGATGTATCCAATTGAAAGGTAAATATCTAATTTATTTGTTGTAGGTTATTCTTTAAGGTAAATATCTCATATCCCTTAATTAATTCTCAATCTTATAACCTTTTAGGTATTTGGGATACTTAAAGTCCTTTGTATGAAACAAGGCACAACCTGAAGGTTCCATTGCTAAAGGATACCTAGCTGAAGAGGTTCTTACCTTTTGCTCTCTATATATAGAAGGGATTGAGACACGAATTAATAGGCCTGCATGAGTTAATGATTATCCTGGGGATAGAGACTCTTCACATTTGCCTAGCATTTTTCCACCAATAGGTAGAGTAGTAGGAGCTTCCTCAACCTTTGAGTTGTCAACTATGGAGAAAAGATAAGCACATCGATATGTGTTACTAAATTGTGAACAAGTCATGCCATACATTGAGTGAGTACTTAAGCAAACTCTACATAGCACTTATGACCAAGATGAAAGCACTTATTTAAGATGTAGTATTAATATTAATTATTTATGTAGTGAATTTAAGGATCAAGTTCAGAGGCGATCTAAGGGGCGAAGGCCTACAGCTACAGAGTTAGAGAAAATAGTTAATAAAGACTTCATTGATTGGTTTCCTCATAAGGTGGGTTCAAAAATTAACGAAATTGTGTTTGTATATATATATATATATATATATATATATATATTTTGTTAATATAGGTTTGTAAATTTGAAACTACAACTAAGACTTTTAATGCTATTGTTTAGCTTATGAATCCAGACATTGCGAATGGTGTGTTAGATGATCTAAAGATTCTAGCAAAAGGTCCAACACGACATGCTGGAAGGTTTTCTGCATTTAATATTAATGGATTCAAATTTCGAACAACAGCTCGGGAACATGGGTTGAAAACCCAAAACAGTGGAGTTTTTCTAACTTCTTCCACATCTTGTGTTGCTAGTGGTGTTGATGGGAACTTAAGGCAAGTTGATTTGTCATATTATGGCAAATTAGAAGACATCATTGAGCTTAACTACTATGGTCGATTTAGGGTGATACTATTCAAATCTAAATGGGCTAACACTACTAGGGATAGGGGGTTTATAAAGGACGCATAGGGTTTTACTTCTGTTAATTTTTCACGATTGATTCACACGGGTGACCGTGAATAGCATGATCCATACATTGAAGCTTCATAAGCTCAAATGGTGTATTATGTGCATGATGAGGTGAATAAAGGTTAGAGTGATGTTGTGCATTTGAAGTCAAGAGATTTGTACGATATAGGAGAAGAATGAGATAATGAAGCTTATGAGAATGAGCCATGCCTAGAGCAAGACTTATATCAATTCTTTGGAGATGTTAATGATCTACCATTGTTAAGGGAGGATGCAAATGACGAATTATTAAGTGAGTGGAATGATAATGATGAGGTTGGGGAAGATGAACATATGTCAGAATAGTCAATAAAGTGAATATATTTATGGTATGACTTTGTGGTGTGCTAAGTCTATCATCTATTTATGTATGTGTTAGTTTTTAATAAAATACTCCTATGTTTAACTTTATCATACACCAATATAAATTGATTATATTTGATTGTTTCATTTATATATGCAGATATGTCAAAACCAAAGCGAATTAAGAATCTTTTCAAACAAGTAGCTGGGGGCTCCTCAACTACTGATCCAGTTCACACCACAACAGCCGCCACAGGGTTATACCTCAGCACCATTTGCTCCGACTACTTTGTAGCCATTGAGTGATTCTCTACTGCAGTCGCCACAGGGTTGTACCTCAGCACCATTTGCACCTACTACTTTGCAGTCATTGACTAACACTCTGCTGCAGCCGCCACAAGCCTGTCCTTTAGCACTAGTTACTCCTACTGCCTCATAGTCATGTAACCAAGCCCCATCACAATCTACGAAGTCTGATGCCCCATCTTCATCACGTAAACGTAAATTCAGATGTAAATCTAGTCATTATTGGTTTGTGGATGTTATAGGTATATATAGATGTAAAATGATGGAGTATTTTGTTTATTTTTATCTTTTTGTGATTAACGTATTTAACTTGATCTTTATTTGTTATAGATGAAGAACAAGAAGTAACTAAGAAAATAAAGTTGAAGGTCCATGATGTCCATAACTTGTCTAATGGAGTGCGTGTAGTGGTGGATTTTGATGAGTTTTCTTGTCCTATTGGAGAGGCAGCTGGCCTACTTGCAGGAGTTTGTGGACAATTGGCAACCAATTCTCTTTTTTTTCCTATTAACATCGAAAAGTGGTCAAATATGTCTGACACTTTCCGTGATCGCCAGTGGGATCATTTCTTTATGGTAGAACCATTTAAATTTTTTACTTGTTCTATTTTTCAAGTTTGTACGTATAAAAGTATAATAATCTAACATTCTTTTTGTTTGAAGTGTCGATTTGATTTCAAGGTCAATGATAATAATATTACAAGGAGATATATTGAACAATCCATTGGCAAAAAGTGGAGGGAGTATCGTTAAAAGTTGTGGAATGCATTTTATGACTCAACAATGAGTAGAAATGATATTGTCAATAATGTCCCGGAGGGCATTAACATAGAGCAATGGGCTTCTTATGTTGACTATTGCGTAAGGCCTGAGACGATGGTACTCACTTCATATTTATTGAATTGTTGATTATAAATAGTTTTCTATTACACCAAAGAATTTATCTATTTTCATTTGTAGGCACTTTGTAAGAGAAATCAAGAGAATCGGAAGAAACAAATTATTCCCTACACTTGTGGTGCTAAAACTCTGGCTAGGAGAAGGGATGATTTAGTAGTTTAAGTTCTTATCCTCGATGGATTCATTATTTACATAAAATACATCTTTAATTGATTATTACTTATGTTATATGTTGAAAATTTCAGAGGAAAGAGACGGGAAAGACTATTGGTCTGGGCCCAATGTGGAATATAACTCACAAGAAGAAAGACGGGAGCTTTGTAAATGATGAGGCTGAGAAGATAGGGGTAAATATCAATATTATTGTTCACTGAGAAGATAGGGGTAAATATCAAGATTGTCTTTGCAAGTTTTCATTCTCTTTTTTGGTCTTTAATGTAGAAAGAAATTGATGAACATTTAAGTCAAAGGGAGAATAATTATTCTGAAATTTCTCCAAATGATGTTGTTGGTGTGGTATTTGGAAAAGAGTACTCTGGCAATGTTCGAGGATTAGGCATGGGAGTGGTTCCTATCATTGCATTCAAGCATACTATCACACGGCTTTGAGTTATGAACTTAGGTTCATCTAGTGCTAACACATCCTCTCTTGACTTATGATAAAAGGTGGTGACTATGGAATCATAATTACAAGCATTGTGTGCCTACATTGCTACGAAGGAAGGAGGAAGTCTCCCTGAGGAGTTAGTTAGCGTATTTCATAATCCTACACTACAGGTATCTCATCTAACATTCAAATGTGTATTGTGTTAGTCATGTTGACTTAGTCTTGATTCCTACTTGTCATTCCTTTATGTTGGTTGCTTTGTACTTGTGATTTCTTCATCTCCCTCTTTCTTCATCTCCCTGTTTCTGGTTTGAGTCCTGTGCTGGTTGCTTATTACTTGTGATTTCATATTCCATTAGGTTAGTCTTAATTGTTATGATTGAATGCATGCTTAATTTAATTTTCAGTTTGCTTTCTGTTTTTTATCTGGAATCACTGAAAATTAGATGAATTATGATGTGTGTTATGGTTAAGTGTCCTGTAAATAAAGTTGTTGTCTTTAAAAAAAAAATCAATCAGAACAGTGTTGTTATTGCTTCAAAGTTCGTAGAGCATATCTCAAACTTCACTAATATCTTTTTTTATTTAAATTAAAAGAAAACAGAAATCACTGATAAAATCGCATAAACCACACATAAGGTGGAAATATGCAAGGGAATAATGGACTTTCAGATTGAGCATGTCTATTTTCGCAGATCATATAGAAATAGTTCACTGTCCAATGGCTTTTTATTCTGAATTGACCCTAATAACACATTGGATGTTTGGTTTGAGACCTGTTCAGACACCAGGCACTAGCAGAAGAGAAATAGATCAACTCAGATTTCTTTTTTAATTGTCATGATTTGGTTTTAAATATCCATTAAATTAGTATCATCAAATTTGTCTTTTCTGGAATTGTCTCATAGTTGATTATGTGCTTGAACCCACGTTATCTAATCATACATAATAATAAATAGCTATGACATACATGTGCATAATCAGATGAAGTCAATGAAGATAAGTTGGCATAGACTAAAAGATTGTTCGATGACTGTTATGTTTTAAAGCTGCTGCTTGAATGCTATGGTCATCTTTGGGCTTGCATATTCTTCTCTTTTTTTTTCCTTCCCTATTTTATGATGCCAATTTCAATTTGGATTGCTTTCTGAAAATCTTTTCCTCAAATTGAAAGTTGTCCTTGCTAAGTTTATTGACTTTATAGCAGGAATATGAGGACAATAACTTGATCCATTTAGCCTTTGGATAATAAGAATTCGTATATCTGGAATTGCTTAGAGTTTGCTTGGGTTGAATTCATATATCTGATTTTTTTTTTTTTTTTGTGATTACTGTATTTTTTTTCTCTTTTAAAATTTAGATTAAAAGTAATTGTTTTATCTCAAAGTCAAGATATACTTCCAAACTCCATGAATACTTATAAGAAAATTTATATATAATTTATCAATAAGATCAACTTAATTTACACCATCCGTTCTTATCTGTTATATCAAACTGTTGGCAGCTCTCAAAACAAATTGATAGATGAGTAATTTGCTTTTGTTTGCTACATGTACATAGCACTTTCTCTTGAAATTGTGGGAATTGATTCTCTTAGATATCTAAATCTTTCCATTTTTAGTAATAGCACTTTCTCTTGAAACTATGGGAATTGATTCTCATGATATCTAAATCTCAAGCATAATTTTGTCATTCTTGTAGGTACCAGAGGGCTCTATCACCTAATAACCCAAGAAGATCATGCAATAGAAATAACACTCATCAATCAGTGGATATTTTGAGTCCTCATTAATCAATTTACTAATTGTTGCCAAATGAATTACTAGTTATGATGTTATTTCTCAAAACTTTTAAGACTTATCTGTAATTTAGAGTTGTTTGATTTGTGTACTCATGTTACTATTTAGGATGTTAGTTATCAAAACTTTGATGACTTATAATTTGCAGTTATTGAGCTAATGTACTCATGTTAAATTTGATATTTAGTTAATTAAATTAATGAATATTTCTTTTTATATTTAATTAAGTAAAATTATTATATTTATATTTACAGGTTTTGACAAACAAGAGTTGTCATAATAAATATGAAAAATAGATTGTTCATAGAATCACTAAATCATCGATTTATATATAATTAAACGATAATTTTTAGGCTAATTATGACAGTTATAAATTGTCATAATTATCTGTAAATTATAACAGTCCTAAACTGTCATAATTTTTTATAAAATACAGCAGTTAAAACCATCATTTTATACATAATTAAATGGTAATTTTCAGCTAATTATGATAGTCATAAACCACCGTAATTATCTATAAATTACGGCAGTTATAAATTGCCATAATTATCTATAAATTACGGCAGTCATAAACTACCGTAATTTATTGTAAATTACAGCAGTTAAAACCATCGTTTTATACACCATTAAACTGTAATGTTTTAGGCTAATTACGGCAGTCATAAACCGCCATTTTATGCACCACAAAACGTCATTTTATACATGGTAAATTGTGACGGTTAATGGGAAACTGCCGTATTATATCGAACGGCAAAGTTAATTATGTTGATTTTGGAAACTGCCGCTGATGTGAAAAATGGTAGTCAAAACTGCCGTAATTTGTAAAAAAAAAAATTGCCATAATTTACCTTTTTTTTGTAGTGTGTAACGTCCCGGGACTGCTTGCAGCATTGATGAGTATCTTCACAAACCAACACGAGTCTTTTCAGCGTGCTTTGTCTTCACTGGCACGCATCCTAGGAAACTTCCCAGTAGGTCACCCATCGCACAATTGCTCTAGGTCAAGCATGCTTAACCTTGAAATTTTTATGTTCTAGGCTCCCGAAAAGAAATTGCAACTTGTTGATATGGTCACGCCTAATCAATTCCTTTAAGCTATCCTTAACTATGCAGTCTCATACCTACACAGTCTCTGAATCCCTCTCATTCTAGTGCGTATTCAGTTCATTCATGTGACCCTTCGCCTAGAAGCCTGCTAGGAGCCGCTTATTGATGCTTTCTCTTTAGCATCGGCGACCACTCCCTGCCCTCGTCGGCCCCGGGACATCACATAGTGTATCTAAAATACTATTCTAGTAAGTTAGGTTACTCCTAAACTGCTAACCCAAAACCTGGTCCAGAATAGATGCCCCCAGCTTGGCACTTAGATGTGACAGTTAAGTGTCAAGTTATCCGAGTTTAATAGGAGCACACAACACACAGTGGACAAAGGGATCCAAGTCATAGTGTTAATGCCAAAATCTCACGATGTTTTTTTGAAAGGGTCGAGGTCCATGATGTTTCATAGTATGCCCTCGGGGTTAATGAGTAAGGTCAGGATCCGGAATGGATCACTATGTTTAAGTCATCATACCATTATTTGGGATGCGCAGTAGGTTGCCTCTATGTGAGTCCAATGCTTGATCTCGATTGCTATTAATGAACATTTATTTTACCTACCGAGATCAGTCCAATGCTCAATCTCAGTGGTTTGGTTCGTTTATGAATGGTTGACACTTAGTTAAACTTTAGGTGTAATGTGACACAGAAGCCTCTTGGAGTGATGTTCACTATCTCGGGCAACGATCTGAAGCGCGTAACCATGTTAAACCTTTGCTAGGCTTATCGGTTAGGCTTAGTGTTGTAACCGCATTGAACCTTTAGATTTATGGGCTAATTTGAAATTGTGGAGTATAGTTGACATGTAACCCTCTTAGTGTGGAGTCTACTATCCTAGGTTACGGTTGGCTACGCTTAACCTATATAAACCTAGTCGGTTTATTGGTTAAGGTCAAGTCATAAGGGTATGAGTGAAAACCCTTGAATGTACTCCTAAACCTCAGACAATAGTCAAGTGGGTTCTCCTGCCTAGCCATCATGTATATATATCAAAATAGCTGATCCTTTTCAGATCTTGTATTCCTCAAACCTCGCTAAGGTGTGGTAACCTTGTGGGTTGTGTCAGGTCGAAGTACTCGTGGACTCAAAGTCACAGTTGAGATACTAGCTTAGATGAGAATAAGTCGAAGTACTTGTGGACTCAAAGTCATGGTTGAGGTACTAGCTTAGATGAAAATGAGTTGAGTACTAGTGGACTCAAAGTCACGACAAAGGTACAATGATGCAGTTTGCTACCCCAATTTGAAAAGGTTATATGTTGGCCATAGGGTGTCTCTTTCAAGTACCCTGCATAGTTGCTAAGAAAAAAATGGATTCCCAGGATTGGCTTCAATCATTGTCCAAGTTTGTGCTATCATTCCCATGACTCAAATATTTAATGCGATATAATATTAAGACCTTTACTTTAGTGTTGCCATTAATGTGACAACTTGATGGTCATAGGTGTAAAGACAAACAAGTTGGCAAGACTAAATGTAAAGGAAAAAAGCAAGAACCCAAGTTGGTATCTTTTAGATAGGTCATTGGATAGCATTACTAAGCAAAGGGTTTAGTGGAGGAAGCAAGGCTGCATACACAACCTCAACAGTGCCAAAGATGAAGGCATATGCTCCGGGTGGGTTGTATATATATGTTGCACCTGAAACCTAGGATATAAATGTTGTTCAAGGCTTCATTCACCAAGATTGATTGCTCCTTTTGCAAATAAAAAATTTTCTTTCCCTCTTGGTAGCTGCTTCCGAAGGTAATTCAAGCAATGATATCACCAATGAGAGCATTGAATTCTGAAGCAACATCTAGTTCACACGATTCTTAGGGTTTCAGTAGTTTTTGCCACCGCTCAATCATGCTGCAACAGTTAGTTGAAAATACTGGCACCATTACCTTTAACTTCTTAAGAAGGAAAACAGATGTTATTACCCTTCTGCGTTTAGTCCATATTTCGCCTTCCAGTGCTGATAAGGTTTGTGTCCATAATTATCAGTCTTGGTGTTCTTCCAAACCAACAAAGCGAAACTTTTCCTGAGTAATACGTAGAACCTAATCAACAATTTGATCAAAGAATGCAACGTGCTTTTTCAGAACATTTTGATCAAGTGCTGTTGGTTTCTTAACAGTGGTTTCCTCTTGATTGTTGCTTTCTTTGGTGGAAGGAGATAAGGTAGCCATGGATTTTGATACACACAATAGTGCCAAAGATAAAGGGATATGCTCCTGCGGGTGATTATGGGTATGTTCACCACCAATACCAACAACAACATGACAGATCATCCAAGTCAACAAGAGGAGACTTCGTGCCAGTGTACATGGCCATTGGGATCATAGCTTTTTCCACAGGGCTATAACACCTTAATACAATTATCTGGATATATTCATCATATATATAAAGATAAATGGTATTAGTTATGCTACTACTAACTTATTTAACAAACTAGCTCCATATCATTTATATAAATAAATATGGAGAGTCACGTTAAACGAGAGTTATACATATTTACATTAAAAGCCTCATGGGCAAAATATAATATATGCAACAAAAATACAACTCAAAGTATCGAACATAACAAGAGTTGTAATCAAAACATAAACTAAACTATGTATTCTTGAAACATTTTCTTCTTTCTCTTTTTCTTCTTCTTTACTCCCTCGGAAGGGTCTTGTCCTGCTTAACCATGAAACATAAGATAGGGTGAGAACATAAAAATTTTCAGTAATAACATATATCTCATGGAACTGATACAAATATACATAAAGGTACATTTATAAACTATAACTCATAACTTGCTATCGATATTAAACAAATGTATATGCAAATGTAAAATATCAATTTCACTTGTGTACTATGGTTCAACTTTAATAACTAAAGGAACCAACTCTTACTATGGTTCAACCTTGATAAACAAAGGAACCAACTATTGTTATGGTTCAACCTTGATAAACAAGGAACCAACTACTGCTATGGTTCAACCTTGATAAACAAAAGAATCAACTCTTGCTATACACTCCATTTTATCCCAACTTAATCAAATAATAGAGTATTTCTCTAAAACTAGCATATATAACACCCCGAAAATTGCTTAATTATTGTTATATATGCTTTTTATAATTTTTGTAAATTATTTAGGTAATTTTGATTATTTTATTATATTTCTTGATTTAAGTTCGTGTTATGCAAGGCCAAAAAGATAACATTTTTTCAAAATCGAAAAATTTTGGACTATGAAACAGGATCGAGGGATCTTACTAAATATGAAGCCGGACACAATTTACAAAGTTTTCATTATCTGAGATTTTATCTGACAAATAAAATCAAGGTACATCTTATTATCCACTGGATAATAAATACTAGTTTTGTTAACTGTAACTTTTGTCCATTGGATAATAATTGTTAGTAAAGTATTAGTAATCTTTTCTAGAGTTTTCACTTTATGTGACATCACCTATGTGACATCACACAAGTGACATCACCTTTGACTTTCTAAAAAGTGAAATTTGGCTTCCTAAGGAAGCTTTGCATTAAACTTAGTGGAGAAGCTTGTAATAAGCTTGTTGGAGAAGCTTTGTAATAAGCTTGTTGGAGAAGCATCATTTTCTCTCTCCCTTTGGTGATGCTCACGGTTTTGGAGAGAAAAAAAGATGACAAAGTGTCATCTTTTCACTTAAGCTTCCTTCAATTTTTCATTTCAAAAAGCTATCTCATTTTTCTCTCACTTTTTCTTATCTCATTTTCTCTCTACAACTCATGGCCACCACCCTCCATTTCCCTCTTCTCTTTTGTTTCCTTCAATCAATTTCACTTCTTGAATCTACATCACCATTGGATGGCTTTCTATGTTGTGATCATCTTCTAAATCTCTCATCTTCATTATTTTCTTTCAAGCCTTAACTTGAAGTTCTTAAGGTAAGATCCATGATCTTCATCTTTTCTCTTTTCTTTTTCGTGTCCAAGGCCATCATCTTGACCATGGTCTTCTCTTTTCAAGCTTTAGATGTTAATCTTGAAAGTTTGAATCTTCTAGAGTTTTGTTAGAGGTGTTGGACGAATTTCAAGAGGCACAAGGAGCTTTCTTTTCTTGTCATCTCTTTAGGTAAGAGGGAGATTAACTTCATCAACCATCCATGGAGGTGAGGAACGAAATTGATTGTGTTTGAACAATCCATGTATGGATTTGTTCACTTGTGTGTATAAGTTTGATGTTTTGTGATTAATTGTTCTATTTGATTTTATTGCTTTAATTATATGCTTGAACTTGTTAGAATATAAATAAGATGATGTACATATGTGGTATGATTGTGAATCACGTGAAAAGGAATAATTTTTGGTCCAAAGACCTTGAGAGGCTCACGGCCTTCATTGTGATTTTGGGGTGAACCAAGTGAAAATATTTTATTAATCATGGATTTAGTTGATTTTATAATAAGGATATGGATTAAGGTTTTACAAGTTGATGAAGGAAGTGAACAAAGTTTCATTATTGGAAAAAGGATTGATTTTTTATCATGAGAAAGGAGATGAGTTTAAAGAAGGATTTGGAATATTAAGTATTTTGTTTAGAAGTTCTTAAGTCATCGTAAACAGAGAATGATTTTCGAAAGGAATGACTTAATAAAGATAACGAAGTTTTTGTGAATAAACATTGGAAGATATTATTTAGAAGAGATTTGATAGGGAATTTAAATTAAAAAGGGTTTTTAAGAAGAAATGTGGAAATGTATAGCTTGTATTGGATAAATAATGATTTTTAGCAATAGGAATGGAAATGGAGTTTTAAAGGTGAATTGAGATTTAAAGTATTTTATTTAAGAAGGAATATGGAAATGTATAGCTTGTATTAGATAAATAATGATTTATAGTAATAGGAATGGAAATAGAGTTTTAAAGGTGATTTGAGATTTAAAGCATTTTATTTAAGAAGAATGGAGTAAAGTTTTTATTATTCGGCAAAGGGATTTTTGGTCATGAATAATGAGATGGAATGATAGTTTGAGATTTAATGTATTTTTGTTTAAAGTTTAAAAGGATCTTTAGTGAAGGAGATGGAGAGAGAATTTCTTTAACGTTGATTAAATTGAAATAATACAGATTTATGAGAAAAACATAAGAAAATATTACTTAGAGGTTTTTTAATGAGAAAAATGGGAATTTGAAGTCCAAATGATACTTTAAACTTAGAAAGTTTCAAACATTGAATTTAGAACGTCAAGAAGTATTTTATACAGTGAAAAACCTTACGCGTTTCAAAAACATGGATTTTTGAACTACACGATTTAGAAAATGTTTAAATACTTTTACAAGACTGAGAATGCAGTAGGTTTGCTGTCGGCCCGACGTACTGGACCCTGTATTTGTTGGTTTATGGCTTATGGCCTGTTGTGGCTTGTGTTATGCATTGTGTTATCATGCATTGAACATTATGTCGCTTGTGTTATGCATTAGGTTATCATGCATTAAACATTATACAGTCGGTGACTGTTGTGGCTTTTGTTGCTTAGGAGTGAACTAGAATTGAATAGTGCATATCGTACAATAAGTCTTAGGGCAGTCAGGGTGTGGTGATTCATCTAGTGATCTTTTTATCACATTATATACCTCTGGCCATGATAAACCATTGAAACATACTGAGGTAACCCAACAAATACTATTCTCTTCACGGTCCGGCGTAGACTGTAATTGAGGCTGATAGGTCTTCTTGACCTTTCATCTTTGAAATTGTGTTAGCTCTATAGAGTAGGGTTTGATCCATTGTGCATATGCATAGTCAATCGACATCTCATTATGATATTTATATATATATATATATATCTGTTAAATCATCTGTTAATTATATCTATTGAATTATCTATTGAATTATGTAGTGTTTTGATAATTGACTGTATGTGTTATTTATCTTGTATTGAATGATATTGTTGTTCTTATTGTTTCTATGCTGCCATGTTGGTATTGATGTAGAGGATCTCACCTCTTTATTGTCTTGTCCTGTTTATATGTTTATGTTTTTGTAAAGTTCGTCGTGGTGGTGAAGTGGAGATTTTCCTTGGTTATGAGAGGATGCAGTGCTGCGGAGGTATCGTCGTATGGCGCGTCCATGTTGATGCGGGCGTTTTGAGTATTTTGTTAAGTTTGTTACAGTGCTTTTGAGCAGGAACCGTTATAGGGTTGCTACTGTTTCTCTTTGAGTATGTAAGTTTTATGTTATGAATATTGTCAAATATTATATGGTGTATTAATCAGTCCAAATATGTTTTGTATTACCCATATTTTTGGTAAGTTGATATTTTCAGCGAAAAGAAATTTTGTGACTCATATTTTATAATATTAAATATTTTACACTTTAGTCATAGTTTGGTAAGTTTATAGTGGGAAATGTGACACCCAACGAAGGGTATTGCATTTGGTTGGTATCAGAGCACGGTTAGAGTCTTTTGGGTTTTATGGTTAGGTCTATTTTGTTTGTGCTGTGTGTTCTTTGTGTTTTGGTTTCCGAAAGGAGACACTGTTGATTAAAATGGTTACTTTAGTTTCCATTGTGTTTTGATTTGTCCGTCCTTGAAGAAAGGCAATGGTTCATAGTAGACGTATGTGCATGGAAGCGGGACGTGATACTGATAGAACGGTTGTAACTATGGAAGCAATGTAGAGAATAGCTGACGTAACAATACAACAGGAGCAGAGGGTCGCTCAGCAGTAGGAACTGGAAGTTGAGGTTCAGAATCTGTTGGAGGAGAGTCAGTTTTGGGGAAAATTTGGATTACCTAGGTTTCAAAGGAGGAATAATAGAAAGGTAAATCGATTTCAGCAGAAAATGTATTCACAATCACCTGGAAATCAACAGCAGCATCAAACGTGTGGAGGAAGTGCTAGTAGCAGTAAACCCAGTCAGATGGTAGCACCTTTACAAATATGTAAGAAGTGTGCAAAAGGTTACGCAACAAAGAGCTGTACAATCAAGGGAAAAGTTTGTTTCAAGTGCAGAAAGCTAGGACATGTGTTCAGGAATTGTACTTCACAAAAGACGAAGTCTTCCGTTGGTAACGTACGTGCTTCAATATCTCGCATAGAAGGGAGAGTCGATTCTCTAAGTAGAGCAAAAACATCTTAGACTGAAGACCTAAACAAAGGAGATTGTGCCACAGGAGGTGATCCTTTGATTACACTGTATAATTTAGGGGGTAGCCCATTTCTTTATGGCATATGACTGTGTGGATCAATCAGAGTTATCTGTGTCTCTGTTATCTTTTGACCTAGTTGTTTCTACTTCTATTACTAAAACCTGTTGTTGATACTTAAGTTGCTTAAACTATCCTATGTCTGTTAAAGACTTAATCTTTTCTATTGATTTGATTTGTTTATCTCTTTCACAAAATAGACGTGATCTTAAAAATGGATTGGTTATCTTCCAACCATATCCTGTTAGATTGTACCAATAAAATTTTAGTGTTCTAGAAAACTCATTCCTAAAATTAGACCATATCAAATTCTTTGTTGGATATGTCCGTTAACACATCAGATAATTTTGCTACCTTTTTTTTTTCTAACCTTCATAATGTTTTTCATATATCACAATTGCAAGAAAGTATATTCCTAATCTAACCCAAGTCATAGTATCAGATACAGTACTGTTAAAAGAGAACTTAACTTGTGAGACACTTTTTATAAAGATCGAAGGTAGGAAAGTGAAGCAGTTCAAAAGGAAAGAAGTTGCATTGCTAAAAGTGATCTGGAGTAAGGTGACTGAAGATGCAACGTGGGAACTTGAAGGCAAAATGAAAGAGTAGTGTCTGCATTTGATCAAAGTCTGATCTCAGATAAAAGCGATGGCTGGTGGTAAAGGTGGACGTGTGAATACTAGACGTGATAATGAAGCCATGGTTGCGGCTATTGAAGATATGCAAAAGATGGCAGACGTTATGATACAACAAAGTCAGAGAGCTAGTCAATAACAGGAAGCGATTGCAGAAGCTCAGAGTCTGTCAGAGTTTCATCGCAACAATCCACCACAGTTCAGAGGGGAATTTGATCCGAAAAAGGCTAGTTTGTGGATCAAGGAATTAGATAAGATATTTAAAGAAATGGGATGTACCGATGAGAGAAAGTTAACTTACATTACCTTTATGCTCGTCGGAGATGGCGAAGACTAGTGGGTAGGAGCTCAACAGTTGTTGGAAGCTGAAAAGAGGATGATTACCTGGGAGGTTTTTAAGAACAAATTCCTGGAAAAATATTTTCCAGTCAATACAAGGCATGTTAAGGAAATGGAATTCCTTAGTCTGAGACAAGGAGGAATGACGGTAAGTGAATATGCTGCTAAGTTTGAAAACTTATCAAAATTCTTGAGGTACTTTCAACTTTAGCTGGATGAGGTGTGGAAGTGTCGAAAGTTTGAAGGAGGTCTGAGGCATAACCTAAAGCATGCAGTGTTACCTTTGGGAATTGATCAGTTCCTAGCCTTGTTAGATAAGTGTCGTCGGATTGAGGAGTTGGACCGATCTCGAGACACGAGATTCCGTAACTTTAGACCATCTCGGTTCCAAAGAGAAGGTAATGGCAATGGTGACTAGTTCCAATAGAAGCCGTATTCCCGACCACTGGGGAATCATCAGGAACATCAACAGCAATCTGTCGAGGGAAAGTTCTAGTAGCAGTGGATTCAGCCAGTCTGTGGCATTTGTACCAAAATGTTTAAAGTGTGGAAAGGGCCATATAACAAAGGAATGCACAATTAAGGGAATAGTCTGTTTCAAGTGCAAGAAGCCCGAACATGTTTTTAGAAACTATACTCAACTGAAGGCAGAATGAGAGGGGCAATATCTGCATCTAATCTAAGGTACGATGAATTTCGAGACTAAATTCTTTTTAGAGGGGGAGTATTGTAACACCTCGGAAATTGCTTAATTATTGTTATATATGCTTTTTATAATTTTTGTGAATTTTTATGAATTAATTAGGTGATTTTGATTATTTTACTATATTTCTCGATTTATGTGTGCATTATGAAGGGCCAAAAAGATAAAAAAATTTCAAGACCAGAAAATTTTGGACTATGAAACGAGACCGGGAGATCTTACTAAACCCGAAGCCAGACACATTTTACAAAGTTTTCATTATCTGATATTTTATCTGACAAATAAAATTAAGGTACGTCCTATTATCTAACGGACAATAAACATTGGTTTTGTTAACTGTAATTTTTGTCCATTGGATAATAGTTGTTAGTAAAGTATTATTCATCTTTTCTACAGTGTTCACTTTATGTGACATCACTTATGTGGCATCACACAAGTGACATCACCTTTGACTTTCTAAAAAGTGAAATTTGGCTTCCTAAGGAAGCTTTGCATTAAACTTAGTGGAGAAGCTTGTAATAAGCTTGTTGGAGAAGCTTTTGTAATAAGCTTGTTGGAGAAGCCTCATTTACTCTCTCCTTTTGGTGATGCTCACGGTTTTGGAGAGAAAAAAAAGATGACAAAGTGTCATCTTTTCACTTAAGCTTCTTTCACTTTTTCATTTCAAAAAGATATCACATTTTTCTCTCATTTTTTCTATTCTCATTTTCTCTCTACACCTCGCGGCCACCACCCTTCATTTCCCTCTTCTCTTTTGTTTGCTTCAATCAATTTCACTTCTTGAATCTACACCACCATTGGATGACTTTCTATGTTGTGATCATCTTCTAAATCTCTCATCTTCATTATTTTCTTTCAAGTCCTAACATGAAGTTCTTAAAGTAAGATCCATGATCTTCATCTTTTCTCTTCTTTTCTTTTTTGTGTTCAAGGTCATCATCTTGACCATGGTCTTCTCTTTTCAAGCTTTAGGTGTTAATCTTGAAAGTTTGAATCTTCTAGAGTTTTGTTGGTGGTGTTGGACGAATTTCAAGAGGCACAAGTAGCTTTCTTTTCTTGTCATCTCTTTAGGTAAAAGGGAGATTAGCCTCATTAACCATCCATGGTGGTGAAGAACGAAATTGATTGTGTTTGAACAATCCATGTGTGGATTTGTTCACTTGTGTGTATAAGTTTGATGTTTTGTGATTAATTGCTCTATTTGATTTTATTGCTTCAATTATATGCCTGAACTTGTTAGAATTAAAATATAATGATGGATATATATGGTATGATTGTGAATCACGTGAAAAGGAAGAATTTTTGGTCCAAAGACCTTGAGAGGCTCATGGCCTTCATTGTGATTTTGAGGTGAACCAAGTGAAAATATTTTATTGATCATAGATTTAGTTGATTTTATAATAAGGATATGGATTAAGGTTTTACAAGTTGATGAAGGAAGTGAACAAAGTTTCATTATTAGAAAAAGGATTGATTTTTTATCATGAGAAAGGAGATGAATTTAAAGGAGAATTTGGAATATTAAGTATTTTGTTTAGAAGTTCTTAAGTGATGGTAAACAGAGAATGATTTTCAAAAGGAATGACTTAATGAAGATAACGAAGTTTTTGTGAATAAACATTGGAAGATATTACTTAGAGGAGATTTGATAGGGAATTTAAATTAAAAAGGGTTTTTAAGAAGGAATGTGGAAATGTATAACTTGTATTGGATAAATAATGATTTTTAGCAATAGGAATGGAAATTGAGTTTTAAAGCTGAATTGAGATTTAAAGTATTTTATTTAAGAATGAATATGGAAATGTATAGCTTGTAACACCCCTTGATGTAGCAACCGCGGCACAATCGTCATTACACCACAGTTACTAAATCTAAGTGTGTCACAGCCATGATAACAGTCATTCACATTCTCAGGAGTCTAAATATATATTTTTGACAATATGCATAAGTAGAAAATACGAGCCTCGAATGAAAGATAAATGTATTCGACCCATAATACAACCTCAAAATAGAATCATATTCCTTTTATATATATATTTATTTTTGGTCAATTTACACAAAGCATTGATAACATAGAACGTAATAATTACAGAGTCAAATAAAATACAGCGGGAATAAAACACGAAAAAGGGGAGAGGTAATAACCCAGGGATGGGTACTACCAGCAGACAAAGCCGCAACCCCATATACATATGACACTCGGCGTCCCAGTTGACACAACAGGCATCAATGCCCCCTCGCAGCTGCACTCCCACGAAATCAAAGAAATCTTGTCAGGTTCTGAACCCCATCGGCAAGGTGTGATTCCTCATCATCTTCTTCACGATCTTTTATCAAATATGAATATAAAACAGCAACACAGAAATATAGGAAAGAGGTGAGACACCCGTCATTCATTACCACTATTGGCAGCAAGAAAATAGCACGGCGCAAAGCGCCCACCGAGCAATATAGTTCATACATTTATCAATAACAACAGCGGAAATTATAACAGAAGCAATTCAATTCTAAGCAATAATCAGAGTCAATAACAACAGTGATATTTATAGTAAAGGTAGAACTACAGTAAGCAATAGCAGGCAGATCACAATAGTTTTTCCAAGAATCAGCACAATAATTAGATAATCATTTACAGGTATTCATGCTCAACAGTTTGTAAGACCAGTAATGAACAATGCACAATGCATGCTTTCCCAAATCCTACTCCATGGAGCTAGACTCAAATAGTCGGAGAGAAAGATCAGGAGACATGCCTGTAACTCGGGTGCCGAGGCCAGTGCTATCAATAATTTTTCTCGTACACAAACATGGCATTGTACAGACATTCTGCACTAGATCACGATATAGGACAGTGTCAAGTCCGGATCGTCGGTGTGTTTGCATTGGTTTGTCCCACGGCACAGAGGAGCTCTAAACTGTCCATGTGAGGGACCCGCACCCCAACGCCCCCAAGGTCATAACATAACCCACACTTGTCTACTCGCACCCGCACTAAGGTGTGTTCAATCTCCTAGGCAACTTGGCCTTACAACAGTCCACAAGGACATTCACAATGCATAAGACTCTATGCATGAATATGTATGATCAACATCACATGCTATTCCATAATATGTCACAATTGGCTTAAATAAGCATTAATACAACATTGGTCACTCATATGGACCCACAATATCATAATATTGAAATCAAATAACGTAATATATTTTTAGGGTCCATTATGCATTCTTATTCAAGATTTTCCATTCTTACAAGAATCCATCACTAAGTAAGTTTCCATTTCGCGTTATGCTCAAGTCTCTTGATACCAATCACTTAGTTTTTATTCTTCATGGGGTCAATCCCATTCCTAAAATCCATGATCAAAATCGTGGCTTCTTAAAGTCCACTACTAACATCAATTTCTCCCATTTTATGCATTGATTTCTTGATATCTCCTACTTAAGTTTTAGTTCACTAAGTTCATTCCAATTCCTTATAGTTTCCATCTAAAACCGTGGCTTCAAATTGAGTTAAATAACCCTTAAAACTCTCCATCTCAAATTCCAACATTAACATTCACATCTCCAATTACTTAGCTTCATCTCACAGTTACCTAGTTGGTTCTGTTATGGGCGCCTAGGCGCCATCTCTATAGCGCCTAAGCGCTGGTGGAGCGCCTGGACGCTGACCACGAAGCGCCTGAGCGCTAACCAGGCCGCGTTATAGGGAAAACTTTCTGGGCATGGAGCGCCTCGGCGCTCTATGCACAGCGCCTGAGCGCTAGTGCATTAACAAGGGTTCTGTAGAATTCGTTTCTGCAGAACCTTGGCCCATCTTTCACCAAAGTTTCTCATTCATTTTTCCCAAAAATCCAAAACATGATACATGACATCTAAATACACAATAGCAATACATAGATTCATAACCATCAAGGCACATAATGTAAATCCATATATTCATACAAATCAACAACCATAAAATCATGGAAGTAACATAGTATAACAAAGAGGGAAATCCAACATGGATTCCCTTATCAACACAACACACAAGACATTTCCTTACTACCGAGAGTGGTTGAAGAGGATCATCTCCCTCTTACCTAAATGAAGACAATCACAAGAATGTTTTCCCCTTTTTGCTCTTGATTTTCGTTTTCCCCTTCAAGAAAAACCCTAGGGTGAGAAATCCCCAATGTGTTCACTCCAATCATAGAAAAATGACTCCTTGGCCACATAAGTGACTAATAAAACGAAAATGAGAAGAAGATAGAAGAAAGTTGAAGACTTTACCTCAAAAGCTCCAAGCTTTAGCTTCAATGGCGAAAAATGGAAGAAGAAGAAGAGGAAGAAGAAGAACCCAGGAAGGCCACAGGGAAAATGGTCTTGAAATGATAGAAGAAGCTAGATATGGAAGTGGTGAAGTAAGGAATGAAAATGGTGAATGGTGAGGGTGGACGGTGGAGGAGGAGGAAGAATAAGAAGAGAAGAAGAAGAAGAAGAAAAGAAACGTAGAAGAGAAGAAGAGAAGGAGAAATAAAAATGAAATGTGATTATTGGGCTTTTCAAGGGCCATCTGCCGTGTAAGAAGAGTGGGGAGGGAAGAGAGAGAAAAGTGAAATGGGAGGAAGCTTCCTAGAAGTTTCCCAAATAAGTTTTTGAATTAATTTAACTTTTATTTTGAAAATAAAGCTAAAGGGGCTTTGAGAAGGTAAATTTTGAACAGTGTGATAAGATTTTTATTACATGTTATTATTTATTGGACAATAATCATAGCTGGCAGAAGTCAGCATTAATAAATCTGACAGATTAATTCTTCGCAGTATTTTATTATTTCATCTGTTAAAATTTCTCGAAAGACATGAAACCTTGTAAACCGTGTCCAGCCTCGGGTTTAGTAAGATCCCCCGTCGACGTTTCCACAGATCAAGGTTATCGGAAAAAATATTTCATTTTTCCGGCTCGACTCAGTGTACACGCAAAACGAAGAATATATTAAAATATTTGTCGTTTTCGAAAAATTCTGAAAGAATTCACATAAATCACGAATATTAGAAAATGACTATTCGTAATAAAATTTTCCAACTTTGGAAGCGTTACAGTCGTTCTGCCAATTCTGTCCAATGTGCGCGTAGAACGAGGAATAATATTAAAATATTTCACGTTCCCAAAAAAATCCAGAAAAATTCCTAAAAATCCTAAATATTGTAAAATGACCATTTATCCTAAAATTATAAATTTTCGGGATGTTGCATAGCTTGTATTGGATAAATAATGATTTATAGCAATAGAAATGGAAATAGAGTTTTAAAGGTGATTTGATATTTAAAGCATTTTATTTAAGAAGAATGGAATAAAGTTTTTATTATTGGGTCAAAGGGATTTTCGATCATGAATAATGAGTTAAAATAATAGTTTGAGATTTATAGTATTTTTGTTTAAAGTTTAAAGGATCTTTAGTAATGGAGATGGAGAGAGAATTTCTTTAATGTTGATTAAATTAAAATAATACAGATTTTTGAGAAAAATGTAAGAAAATATTACTTAGAGGTATTTTATCGTGAAAAATAGGAATTGAAGTCCAAATGATATTTTAAAGTTTCAAACATTGAATTTAGAACGTCAAGAAGTATTCTATACGGTGAAAAACCTTACGCGTTTCAAAACTGTGGATTTTTTAACTACAAGATTTAGAAAATGTTTAAATACTTTTACACCACTGAGAATACAACAGGTTTGTTGTCGGGCCGATGTACTGGACCCTTTATTTGTTGGTTTATGGCTTGTGGCCTGTTGTGGCTTGTGTTATGCATTGAGTTATCATGCATTAAACGTTATACAGTCGATGACTGTTGTGACTTTTGTTGCTTAGGAGTGAACTAGAATTGAATAGTACAGATCGTACAATAAGTCTTGGGACCGTCAGGGCGCGGTGATTCATGTAGTGATCTTTTTATCACATTATATACCTCTGGCTATGATAAACCTTTGCAACGCACTGATATAATCCGACAAATACTATTCTCTTTGTTGTCTGGCGTAGACTGTCATTGAGGCTGACGGGTCTTTTGGACCCTTCATCTCTGAATTTGTGTTAGCTCCATGGAGTAGGGTTTGATCCATTGTGCATATGCATAGTCAGTTGATATCTCATTATGATATTTATATATATTTCTTAAATCATCTGTTAATTATATCTGTTGAATTATCTATTAAATTATGTAGTGTTTTGATACATTGACTATATGTGTTATTTATCTTGTATTGAATGACATTGTTGTTCATATTGTTTCTATGCTGCCATGTTGGTATTGATGTCAAGGATCTCACCTCTTTATTGTCTTGTCCTATTTATATGTTTATGTTTTTGTAAAGTCCGTCGTGGTGGTGAAGCAGAGATCTTCCTTGGTTACGAGAGGACGCAGTGCTGTGGAGGTATCGTCGTATGGTGTGTCCATCTTGATGCGAGCGTTTTGAGTATTTTGTTAAGTCTGTCACCGTGCTTTTGAGCAAGAACCGTTATAGGGTTGCTACTGTTTCTCTTTGAGTATGTAAGTTTTATATTATGAATATTGTTGAATATTATGTGGTGTATTGATTAGTCCATATATGTTTTGTATTACCTATATTTTTGGTAGGTTAATATTTTCGACGAAAATAAATTTTATGACCCATATTTTATAACATTAAATATTTTACCCTTTAATCATAGTTTGGTAAGTTTGTAGTGGGAAATGTGACACCCTATGGAGGGTGTTGCAGCATATACTTACTATGTTAACTCAAACTAATTTAAGTAAATAAGTAACCTTCTAAGTACATGCTTGTTTTCACCCATAAAGGTGTAACTAGAGCTCCTAGAGCTCATACTATATTTAACTTAACTTATTTGGTTCACTAATCATGATTATCTAGCCTTACTAGGGTTGCTTCTAACCTAAGAGTGTTAAACTCTGCTCTTACTAGGCCTATAAGTGGTCATGCTACATGGATAACTAGTTTAAGCCCTTAAAATTCTGTTTTGAACAAGCTCATAACCGGTTATTATCTTTAATAATCGGTTATGGATGTCTAAATTCTATTTCTGGTCTTTAAATAATTGGTTATCCCTTGCTGGATAACCGGTTATTGAGTTCTTAGAACTTTCTGTCTAATGCAAATAACTGGTTATCCATATGGGATAACCAATTATTTTCGGGTAGCAGAATGGCATGCTCTCTACCATAACATAATAATTGATTATCCCCATGAGATAATCGGTTATCTGGTGCGAACTTGCACCAGATAACAGGGTCTCTCACCCTTCTCTGTTAAGCTTTCTTCCTAATACATCTTATACTCTTAAAATTTAACATATGAAACATTCAACACAAGATTTTAAGTGAAAGAAACAACTAGAATCAATCACAACAATCAAGTTGAATATAAACATGATTTCTGACTTCAAACTCAACTCACTAACACCCATATTATCAACCTCATGCTCAAGGTGTTAAAAGGACATTTCTCAAGTCAAGAATGACTCTCTTGCATCCTCTAGGTTGTAACTAACTCTTTACAACCATTGGGGACACTTACTAATCAAAGAAAATAGGTTTTGTTTCCGAAAACCCATTTTCTCTAATCAACTATTCAACTTTATACAAGATGAAACAAGAGAGATAAGTTGAGTAAGAAACTCCCCTACCTCATGGAATTTAATTGGTGAACTTGAGTCCTTAGCTTTGCCTTTTGTTTTCCTTGCTTTCCCTATTTTCATTCCCTTCTTCCTCCTTCTCTCCTTTCTCTGCTGAAAAGTCGTGTGAGAGAAGAGAAACACAAGGAAAGTCAAATATAAAGAAGGGATAAGAATAGTTGAGACAAAGGCAACTTAAGTTTATGTACTGAAACTTTATATCTATTTAGAACGCTTAGATTTTGCTAAATCAAGTTTATTAACTTCCAACAACTTTAGAATAAATCTTAAGATTCATCTAAATTATTGTTTCACCATTTTCTCAAGTTTCCATATCTGCTACTAGTTAATCCGATATTAAAACACCCTCTCAATGTGCTTAAAAATATCAAATTCCTCTTTCACTTATTTGTGACCTAGAAATAAATTCTCTTTATTCTAAATTTATTTCAATTAACAAGGCAATTTATGCCACTTTTGAGCCATTTTAAGCTACTTTTGACATTCTGTATTCCAACAAAGTGCTTAAATTGACTCAGTTTGTCATAAAATGAAGCAGACATTTCAAGCAAGTGTTATGCTATCTTTGTAGCCATAAACTAGCATAGCATGGTAAAAAGAGGATGTTACATTTCTCTCATCCTTTTTGAAATTTTGTCCTCAAAATTGCTCACCTCATATAAACAACTCTTAGTAATCTTGCTGCATCTGGGACTCTAACTCCCATTTAGCCTCTTTTGTGCCTGCTTCACCCCATAAATCCTTCACTAAAGGAATCTGTTTACCTCTAAGTTCTTTGAGTTCTCTGTGTAACGCCCCTTTTTCCTACCTCACGAAGAAGGAACGTCACACCATAATAATAATTGGAAAACATAAAATAGAATAAATTGCGAAAAATAATAATTATTTTAAATCTCATAGACACGGTTCATTTTATAGATGTATAAGTTCCTTTCTAAATAGCATTACATTTTTTTGTTTAAATTATATTATTAACAAGTAGTGTCAAAAGAATAAATTTAGAGATTCTTTTCGTAACGAGATAATAGTTCGAACGGTCGTAGTAAAAACTAACGTAAAATAAACCATACATCCATATATAACAAATATATATATATATATATATATATATATATATATATATATATATATATATATATATATATATATATATATATATATACAACAACCTATTTAATTACATCATGATTTAAACAAAAAACAAAAGATGTACCCACCCGAGATGATACAATATACACCCATCAATTACAGCAAAACGTCAAGCTTCCCAAAAAGATAAACGGTTAGCCATCAGTAGCCACCGACAGTATCAGCCGCTAAGACTGACGAGAAGGGACTGTAGCCAGGTCCTCCTCAGGGTCCTCTTCATCCGATGAAATTGCCATCAGAGCAACTGAATTTCGAGCAGAAGCCCAAGCAGTGGAGAGGAAAGAGTCCTCTTGTGGGGTGTAGTAAAGGTCATCCCACAGATCTCTAGCAGTTAGGTAAAATTCCAAATGACCAAAAGTGGTAAAGTCAAAAACAGGCGGGTCGTAGCGGCCCCACGCCAAAGACACAGTCAGCTCCCCGTGATAGATGCAACGGTCTATGCTCAAGTTAATGTGCCAGCAATCGGGTCCCCCATGAAAGGTCATCCCAGCATACCCCAAGAATCGACACGGACACGAAGACATCTTCAGCAAACTCTAGTCGTAGTATGGCCAAAAACCCAAAAATTCAAGTATTTCCTTTTCTTCCTCACGAATGTCTTCTCAAAAGTACATAAATAAATAGAAATATCGAAATATAGAAAGAGGTGAGACACCCATCTTTCATTACCAAAATGGCAGCAAGAAAATAGAATGGCGCTAGACGCCCACATAACATTACAGCATATATATATTCATTACCAATAATAATAAAATTGACAATAAAACAGAACAACAATAATTAATAGTAAGAATTAACAATAACAGACAGATAACAATAATATCTTCAGCAGTCAACAGTCCAATAGTTAGATAATTATTACAGTAATAAGAACAGATACTTTCACAGTTATAAATGCTCATGCTCAATGGATTATGAGACAGACAGTTCACAATGCAGATGGTACCAAGTTCCTACTCTATGGAGCTAGACACTAACATTTCGGAGAGAATGATCAAGGAGTTATGCTAGCATCTCGTTAGCCTTAAAAATAGTGTGCTTCATCTCATAAAATATTTGCGCAATACGGCTTATACATGGCACCTCAACAGTTGACCACGATATAGGACAATGTCTCAGTCCGAATCATTGGTGTGTTTGCATTGGTCTATCCCACGGCCCCAGTGGAGCTACCACTGTCTATTGTGAGACACCTGCACCCCGACGCCCCCAGGGCCAACCACTATGACCCTACACTTAGTCTACTCGCACCCGCACATAGGTGTTATTCAATTTCTTAGGCATACATCGTCTTTCCAATAATGTCCAACGGACAACACGTATGCATGACGACACAATGTACATTATATATGTTTATCAATGATACATTTATCAAAAAGCATACCACAATGGTATATGATCATTTCTCAATATCAACATGTCATAATTTTATTAAGTACTTAGTCCTAGATAGGAACTCACTATAACATAGAACCAATTCTCAACATCAACATTTATTTATACATGGTTCATCAATTATCACAATCACATGTTATGGAATCCAACAT
The DNA here is from genome assembly GCA_029884605.1 of Ormosia emarginata. Lineage (NCBI taxonomy): Eukaryota > Viridiplantae > Streptophyta > Magnoliopsida > Fabales > Fabaceae > Ormosia > Ormosia emarginata. The sequence goes on from JAQQTP010000088.1 coordinate 41,236,100, forward strand.
TTCCAACATCTTAAATCTTGGTCAATTATGAGAAGTTTAGGTTAAATAACCCTTAGAAACCATGGCCTCCCTAGGTCTTCAAAGTTCCAATTTCTTTCCATTTTATACATTAATCACTTAATACCTAATCTCTTAAATTTTATTTTATACAAGTCAATTCCAATCCCTTAAATCCAATGCCAAAACCGTGGCCACACATTAGTATAGGAAACCCTCAAAATTTTCATTTCATGCCTTAATCATTTTATAATTACTCACATAAGTTTTATTTTACACAAATCAACTCTAACCTTAGGAATTTTAAGGCAAAACCGTGACCTCCAATGGGGTAGTAAACCCTCAAAATTTTCATTCATTAATTCTAACATTTCCAAACATTCCAACACCACCAATGCATTTAAAATCATTATTCAATCATCAACTTCAATTAAGAACACATACACATGCAAAATCATCAAACAAAGCAAGCATACAAATATGGATTTCTCCATCAAACAATCACACAAGGTCTCCTCACCACCAATAATGGTTGAAGTGAGTAAATCTGCCTCTTACCTAAAGGAAGAACACGAAAATGGCCTCCTATTTGCTTCTTGATGGTTTTAGTTTTGGGGTCTAAAAACCCTAAAAATTTCAACCATAAAGAATTAACATCAAGCTTGGTAAGGATGGTTCTTTGGTCTCCAATGAAACCATAGAACACGAAAATGAAGAGAAGGAAAAGAAAAAAAATAAAAACTTTATCTTAAAGTTTGAAGCTTGGTCTTGAAAGACAATGGAGGTGATGATGGATTTTGGAAAAACTCTCCAAATAGGAAGTGTATAGGAGGTTGAGGGGAATGTAGAAATGGTGTTAATGAAGAGAGAAAATGAAAAGAAGTAGTCACAAATGGGGCTGCAAACCATGGGTGAAGGAGGAGAAGAAGAGAGAAAATGAAGAGAAATGGAAGATGAAATTTGAAGAGAGAGAAAGTGTTGTATGCAAATAAGAGATATTTGGTAAAATGTGTTAAGTGAGGGAGCAAAAATTTGCTCCCCTTGGCTAGCATTGCCGCGACATTGAGAGAGAGAAGGAGGGGGGAAATTGGCTTCCCCAACAAGCCAAGGGTAACTTAGTCTTTTGGTGGTCAAAGCTTCTTAAAGAAGCTTTGATTAAATAGATTTGAATTAAAGTGGATTTGATTAGACATAAAGTGGATTGCATTAGGATAATATGATAGGATTTTTAATACATGCTATTATCCAATGGACAATTGTTACAGTTGACAGAAGTCGGTATTAATTGTTCAGCGGATAAAATTACACAACGATTTATTATTCTGTCGGATAAAATATCTCATTTTCTCAGCTCCGCTCAGTTTGCACGCAAAATGAGAAATAATATTAAAACCACATGACCCAAAAGAAAACTTAAATCGGGGCTTTGATACCAAGACAGTGTAACGCCCCTTTTTCTTACCTCACGAAGAAGGAACATCACACTATAATAATAATTGGAAAACATAAAACGGAATAAATTACGGAAAATAATAATTATTTTAAATATCATAGACCCAGTTCATTTTATAGATGTATAAGTTCCTTTCTAAACAGCATTACATTTTTTTTGTTTAAATTATATTATTAACAAGTAGTGTCAAAAGAATAAATTTGGAGATTCTCTTTGTAGCGAGATAATAGTCCGAACGATCGTAGTAAAAACTAACGTAAAATAAACCATACATCCATATATAACATATATATATATATATATATATATATATATATATATATATATATATATATATATATATATATATATGCAACAGCCTGTTTAATTACATCATGATTTACACAAAAAGCAAAAGATGTACCCACCCGAGATGATATAATATACACCCATCAATTACAGCAAAACATAAGGCTTCCCAAAAAGATAAATGGTTAGCCATCAGTAGCCACCGACAGTATCAGCCCCTAAGACTGACGAGAAAGGACCGTAGCCGGGTCCTCCTCAAGGTCCTCTTCATGCGATGAAATTGCTATCAGAGCAGTCGAATTTCGGACAGAAGCCCGAGCAATGGAGAGGAAAGAGTCCTCTTGTGGGGTGTAGTAAAGGTCATCCCACAGATCTCTAACAGGTAGGTAAAATTCCAAATGAACAAAAGTGGTAAAGTCAAAAACATGCAGGTCTTAGCGGCCAACAGTAAGAATTAACAATAACAGACAGATAACAGTAATATCTTCAGCAGTCAACAGTCCAATAGTTAGATAATTATTGCAGTAATAAGAACAGATACTTTCATAGTTATAAATGCTAATGCTTAATGGATTATAAGATAGACAGTTCACAATGCAGATGGTACCAAGTTCCTACTCCATGGAGCTAGACACTAACATTTCAGAGAGAATGATCAAGGAGTTATGCCAGTATCTCGTTAGCCTTAAAAATAATGTGCTTCATCTCATAAAATATTTGCGCAATACGGCTTATACATGGAACCTCAACAGTTGATCGCGATATAGGACAGCGTCTCAGTCCGAATCGTCGGTGTGTTTGCATCGGTCTATCCCATGGCCCCAATGGAGCTACCACTGTCTATTGTGAGACACCCACACCCCGGCGCCCCCAGGGCCAACCACTATGACCCTACGCTTAGTCTACTCGCACCCGCACATAGGTGTTATTCAATCTCCTAGGCATACACGCATTTCCAATAATGTCCAACGGACAACACATATGCATGATGATGCAATGTGTAACGCCCCTTTTTCCCAACCTTAGTCGTAAAGGGTAAGGAGAAGGGACGTCACACAATAGTAAAACAATATACGAATGAACATGATTAATTTGAAAACACACTTTTATTCTTAAAAAAAAAATTTTTTTTTGAGTTCGGTTAACACTTCCATTAAATGTACATAAGTACCTATTCGTGAATATATCGTATGAAAGAATTAAAATCCAATTTTCCTTTTTCCAGTGAGACGTTTGACAAATGGTCAAAAAGAAATCGACGTAGAGTGAAGTGTTGATCATTCATAATATGGATAATTATATACTTTGTACCAAATATACAAGCCTGATCTACTACATTTCCAAGAGATATACAAAAAGCAAAATGTGTACCTACCCCAAGAGATACAAATATACATGCCCACTACCCCAAAGATATATCAGGCTCCCTCAAAATAAACAGGCAACCCTCAGTAGCTATCTACCTACAACAATCTCTAAGGCTGATGAGAACTAGAAGGAACCGTAGATGGATCCTCCATTGGGTCCTCGTCGTCTGACGAGACGTCCATCGCAATGACGGAACAACGGGTAGGAGCTCGAGCAGTAGACAAGAAAGAGTCGTCATGTGGGGTATAGTACATATCTGCCCACATGTCTCTTACAGGCATATAAAATTCCAGCCAAACAAAAGCATGGAAGTCAAAAATAGAAGCAGTGTAGCGTCCCCACACTAAAGACACTGTCACTTCGCCATGGTACACGCATCGATCAGTCTGCACGTTGATGTGCCAACAATGGACCACCATGAAAGTTGATCCGCACATAGCCAAAAAAACCACGGGGGCGAAATGACATCTTCGAGAACTTCGATCTCAGTCGAGATAAGGCCAAAAACCCTGGAACTCCGTAGGTTGCTTGTCCTCCTCACGAGCGTCTTCTTGGCGATACATGAACCAACCAAATAAAAGAAGTAGGGGAAAATTACAGAAAGAGGTGAGACATCCAGCTTTCAGTACCAAATTTGGCGGCAAGAAAATAATACGGCGCTGGACGCCCACACATAACACGAATCATACATTTAACTATAGAAATATTAAAATTAACAGTAACAGTAGAATGACCACCAATAGCGATAAAATCATCAATAACAGGTAGACAACAACAGTGTTCTCAGCAATTAACCATTTAGGCAGTTATACAGTCTTAGATGCTCATGTTCAATGCATTATGAGACTCACAATGCACAATGCAAGAGGGTACCACAAGTTCCTACTCCATGGAGCTAGACATAAACATCTTCGGAGTAAATGATCAAGAAGTAATATCAGTATCTCAGCAGCCTTAAATACAGTGTGCTTTTCTCTCATAAAAATGTTTGCGCAATGGCTTATACATGGTACCTCAACAGTTGATCACGACATAGGACAGCATCTCAGTCAGGATCGTCGGTGTGTCGCATTGGTCTATCCCACAGCCCCAGTGGAGCTACCACTGTCTATTGTGAGACACCCACACCCCGACGCCCCCAGGGTCAACAACATATGACACCTACGCTTAGTCTATTCGCACCCGCACATAGGTGTTATTCAACTCCTAGGCACACATTGCCTTACTAACCATGTCCAACAGACCACACATGCATGACGACACAATGTCCAATCATGTATGTTCATCATGGCATATCACATACTTATGCATACATATTCCATTTTCCCAAAGTCATGGCATCATGGTTTTCTCAAGTATGAAAATAACAAGGGCTTATCCCACATAGGGATCCATAAGAAACATTGACAATATTCATATGCATTCATCCACAATATAATCATTCGTAACATATCGTATTTCATGCCACTTAGGTCTCCACACTCCCTAATCTCATTCATGGTCTCTAATGTACGTAATATTGAGATCTCAAGTGGTAAGGCACTTCTTGAAGTTCATTATGGAATCACACTTTAGAATGTTCATTTTTATGAAATCTCCCTCTCTAGAAAGTTTCCCTTACAATTTAAGTCCTTTACTCCCTCTATGGTTGCACTATCTTCACCTTAAAACCTCAATATCATTTTACTGATACTTAGTTGTTTCTGTTACTAGTGCCTAGACGCCACGTCTGAAGCGCCTGAGCACTGGTGGAGCGCCTAGGCGCTTAAAACGAAGCGCCTGAACGCCCACCAGGTCGAGTTACAGGGGAAATTCTCTGTGTACATAGCGCCTAGGCACTAAATACACAAAGTGCTCGAGCGCCGGTGTAAAATCGGAATTCTGTGAGAATTCTTTTCGCAGAACCGTGACCCCTTCACTATCAAAGTCCCTCATTCATTTTTCCAACACCCCAAAATGTGATACTTAACATATAATCACATAATAGCTACATATAAGCTCAAAATCATCAAGACATACAATGCAAATCCATATATTCACACCAATCAAACAACCACAAAATCATAGAAATAACACAAAATAACAAAGAGAGGGATCCAACATGGATTCTCTCATCAACAAACACAAGACATTCCCTTACTACCAAGATTGGTTGAAGAGGATCATCTCCCTCTTACCTATTTGGAAGACAACACAATGTACCACTCATTCTTGCCCTAGATTTTCGTTTTCCTCCTTCAAGAAAAACTCCAATGTGAGTGATCACCACAATGTTCACTCAAACCATGAAAAATAGGTTCTTGGTCACCAAGGTGATCAAGAGAAACGAAAATAGCAAGAAAAATGGAAGAAAGTTGAAGGCTTTACCTTAAAGCTCCAAGCTTTTGCTTCAATGGTGGAGGAAAAATGGAAGAAGAAGAAGAACCAAAAGATGGCAACAAGAAAAGGTCTTGGAATGGAGTAAGAAAGTAAGAATCTTTGATGATGAAGCAAGCAAAGGATTGTTGCTTCCTAGAATGGTTGCACGGTGGAGAAGAAGAAGAAGAAGAAAGTGAAAGAGAGAAAGGGGCGTTTGGGGTTAGAGAAATGAGAGTGTAATATTAGGATAAATGAGGGGAATTACTTGGGCTTTCCTTTGAAGCCTCTTGTCGTAGAAGAGTGGAGAAAGGGAGAGAGAGGAAAATGGGCCAAATGGGAAATTTCATGGAAGCTTCCTATAATGGGCTTTTAAAATTAGCTAAAATCTTTATTTTGAAAATAAGGCAAAAAGGGCTTGACACAAGGTAATTTTTTGAATAATGAGATAAGATTTTTATTACATGTTATTATTTATTGGACAACGAGTTATTGTTGGCAAAAGTCAGCATTAACAAATCGACAGATAAATCCTTTACTGATGTTTTATTATTTTAGTGTTAGAGTTTCTCGAAAAATGTAAAACCTTGTAAACTGTGTCCGGCCTCGGGTTTAGTAAGATCCCCCGTCGACGTTTTCATAGTTCAAGGTTCTCGGAGAAAATATCTCATTTCTCCGGTTCCGCTCAGCGCATACGTAAAACAAGGAATAATATTAAAATAATCTGGTTTCTCCAAAAAATCTAGAAAAATTCCAGAAAATCACAAATATTATAAAATAAATACGGATAGTAGAGAAATCAAATTTTGGGGTGTTACACAATGTACATCATGTATGTTTATCAATGATACATTTATCATAAAGTATACCACAATGGCATATGATCATTTCTCAATATCAACATGTCATAATTTTATCAAGTACTTAGTCCCACATAGGAACTCACTATAACATAGAACCAATTCTCAACATCAACATTTATTTATACATGGTTCATCAATTATCACAATTATATGTTATGGAATCCAACATTTTCAACATCTTAAATCTTGGTCAATTATGAGAAGTTTAGGTTAAATAACCCTTAGAAACCGTGGCCTCCCTAGGTCTTCAAAGTTCTAATTTCTTTCCATTTTATGCATTAATCACTTGATACCTAATTTCTTAAATTTTATTTTACACAAATCAATTCCAATCCCTTAAATCCAAGGCCAAAAACGTGGCCACACATTAGTGTAGGAAACCCTCAAAATTTTCATTTCATGCCTTAATCATTTTATAATTACTCACATAAGTTTTATTTTACACAAATCAACTCCAACCTTAGGAATTTCAAGCCAAAACCGTGACCTCCAATAAGGTAGTAAACCCTCAAAATTTTCATTCATTAATTCTAACATTTCCAAATATTCTAACACCACCAATGCATTTAAAATCATTGTTCAATCATCAACTTTAATTAAGAACACATACACATGCGAAATCATCAAACAAAGCAAGCATACAAATATGGATTTCTTCATCAAACAATCACACAAGGTCTCCTCACCACTAATAATGGTTGAAGTGAGTAAATCTGCCTCTTACCTAAAGGAAGAACACGAATATGCCTCTTATTTGCTCCTTGATGGTTTCGGTTTTGGGGTCCAAAAACCCTAAAAATTTCAACCACAAAGAATCAACATTAAGCTTGGTAAAAGATGGTTCTTTGGTCTCCAATGAAACCATAGAACACAAAAATGAAGAGAAGGAAAAGAAAAAAATAAAAACTTTACCTTAAAGTTTGAAGCTTGGTCTTGGAAGACAATGGAGGTGATGATGGATTTTGGAGAAACTCTCCAAATAGGAAGTATAGAGGAGGTTGAGAGGAGTGTAGAAATGGTGTTAATGAAGAGAGAAAATGAAAAGAAGTAGTCACAAATGGGGCTGCAAACCGTGGGTGAAGGAGGAGAAGGAGAGAGAAAATGAAGAGAAATGGAAGATGAAATTTGAAGAGAGAGAAAGTGTTGTATGCAAATGAGAGATATTTGGTAAAATGTGTTAAGTGGGGGAGCAAAAATTTGTTCCCCTTGGCTAGCATTGCCGCGACATTGAGAAAAAGAAGGAGGGGGGAAATTGGCTTCCCCAACAAGCCAAGGGTAACTTAGTCTTTTGGTGGTCAAAGCTTCTTAAAGAAGCTTTGATTAAATAGATTTGAATTAAAGTGGATTTGATTAGACATAAAGTGGATTGCATTAGGATAATGTGATAGGGTTTTTAATGTATGCTATTATCTAATGGACAATTGTTACAGTTGACAGAAGTCAGTATTAATTGTCCAGCGAATAAAATTACACAGCAATTTATTATTCTGTCAAATAAAATTTCTCGAAAAACATAAAATCTCGTAAACTGTGTCCAGTTGCAGGTTTAGTAAGATCCCTCGTCGACGTTTCCATAGATCAAGGTTCTCGAAAAAAAATCTCATTTTTCCGGCTCCGCTCAGTTTGCACGCAAAATGAAAATAATATTAAAATATTCCACCTTCTTAGAAAAATCCAAAAAAATTCTCAAAAATCACAAATATTGAAAAATGAATATTTATAATGAAATAAATAAAATTTGGGGTGTTACACTCTGTCTACAATTCTCACCGGCTTCACTGCATAAGACAAATCATCTCTTAACTGTATAGATTCATTTCTTATGATGTGTGAAGAGTCCAGATTGTACTTTCTGAGCTGAGACATGTGGAAAACATCGTGAAGGTTTGACAAAGTGGGAGAAAGGGCTATCTAGTAGGCTATAGGTCTGACTTTTTTAAGAATTTGGTAGGGTCCAATGAAACGAGAGTTTAATTTCTTTGTTCTCAATGCTCTACCAATTCTAGTCGTAGGAGTGACTCTCAAGAAAACATGTTCTCCTTCTTCGAACTCTAGAAGTCTCCTCCTTCTGTCAGTATAACTCTTTTGCCTACTTTGAGTTATGGTCATCCTATCCCTGATTTTTCTTATTTGATCTGAAGTTTGTTGTACTATCTCAAGTCCTAGAATAGCTCTCTCTCCAACCTCATACCAACATAATAGTGATATACATTTCCTGCTATAAAGTGCCTCATACAATGTCATTCCAATGCTAGTATAATAACTATTGTTGTAGGCAAATTCCACTAAAGGCAAGAGCCTATCCTAATTGCCTCGCTGATCGAAAACACATGCTCTGGGCATATCTTCTAGGGTTTGGATACTTCTTTCTGACTGCCCATCTGTTTGTGAATGATATGTTGTACTAAAACTTAGCCTAGTCTCGTAGACTTTTTGCAAAACTCCCCAAAATTTAGATGTGAATCTAAGATCTCTGTCGGAAACTATACTGAGGGGAATACCATGCAATCTAATTATCTCTTATAAATACAACTGTGTTAGTTTATCAAAGGAGTTGTTAGCTCTAATTGGCAAGGTAGACTTGGTTAGTCTATCCACTATGACCCAAATTGCATCATTTCCTAGCTGAGTTCTAGGTAAACCCATCACAAAGTCCATTGTGATATAGTCCCACTTCCACTCGAGAATCTCTAAAGATTGGAGAGGTCCAGAAGGTTTTTGGTGCTCTATCTTAACTTTTTGGCACACCAAGCACCTAGACACAAACTTAGTTATTTTTTTCTTCATTCCTGGCCACCAAAACATTTTCTTCAATCTTGATACATTTTAGTAGCTCCTGAATGGATGGTGTATTGACTTCTATGAGCCTCCTCTAAGATTTTTTCTTTGATTGCAGAATCTCTTGGAATGCAAAGTCTTTCTCTAAACTTAATCATTCAATCATCCTCCATATCAAACTCTGATTGATCCCTTAAAAGATTTGCTCTCTTATCTCATTTAGGTTTTCATCCTTGCTTTGAGCTTCTAGGATTTGAGCTCTCAAATCACTAACTATGTCTACCCTAATCATAAAGAGACTTTGTGGTGTCACAACTATCTTAAGGCTCAAGAAGCTAACTCTCTTGAACCATCATCCGAGACACATGTAGAGATTTCCTACTCAGTGCATTGGCCACTACATTGGCCTTACTTGGGTGATACTTAGGCTCAAAGTCATAATCCTTTAGGAACTACATCAATCTCCTCTGTCTCATGTTTAGCTCCTTCTGATCAAATAAGTATTTTAAACTCTTATGATCGCTAAACATCTCAAACTAAACTCCATAAAGATAATGTCTCCAAATCTTCAAGGCAAACACTACTGCGGCCAATTCCAGGTCGTGAGTGGGATAATTCTCCTCGTGAGGCCTCAACTACCTTGATGCATAAGCAACTAATCGCCTATGTTGCATGAGAACACACCCTAAACCCATTCTTGAAGCGTCACAAAACACCTCGGAACTCTTCTAATGATCCGGAATCACCAAGACTGGTGTAGTTGTCAACCTCCTCTTAAGCTCTTGGAAACTATCTTCACATTCTTGAGTCTATATAAAAGTACTACCTTTCCTAGTTAATCTAGTCAAGGACAGTGCTATCCGAAAGAATCCATTGATGAATCTCTTGTAGTACCCAGCCAGTCCTATAAAACTCCTTATCTCGGTCACAGTGGTGGGTCTCTCCCACTGTAACACTACTTCAACTTTATTAGGATCTACTGAAATTCTTTCTTTAGAAATCACATGCCCTAGAAACTGAACTTTTGAAAGCCAAAACTCACACTTTAAAAGTTTGGTATATAACTTCTTTTCCTTGATGATCTCTAAAACTACTCAAAGATGCAACTTATGCTCTTTCATTATCTTAGAGTAGATTAAGATATCATCTATGAATACTACCTAGTTCATGTAATCCATGAATACAGCTGACATATTTGTTAACCCAAAGGACATCATGAGATACTCACAATGTCCATACCTAGTTCTGAAAGATGTCTTAGGGATCTTCTTTCCTAACCCTTATTTGGTTGATATCCTGATCTTAATTAGGTCAATTTTTTAGAACACAAATGCTCCTCTCAATTTATCCATTAGATCATCTATTCTAGGTAATGAATACTTATTCTTGATAGTTACCTTGTTTAACTGTCTGTAGTCTGCACAAAGCCTCACGATACCATATTTCTTCTTCATTAACAAAATAAGTACTCCCCAAGGAGAAACACTCAGTCTTATGAATTGTTTCTCTAACAAATCATCTATCTATTTCTTAAGCTCGGTTAGCTCTAAAGGTTCGACCCTATAGGGTGCTATAGAAATAGGTCTCGTCCCCAGTACTAAATCTGTAGTAAACTCTATCTCTCTTATGGGTGGCAACTCAACTATATCCTTTGAGAATACTTCTGGATACTCATGCACTATTGGTATATTTTCCAAACTCTGCTCAACCTCTGTAGTTAGAGAGAAAAGAAGAACATACCCTTGAACTCCCTCCTTTAAATAGTGATGCACTTGGTTTGCATTGAGATACATTGACTCAGAAGGGGTAACTTTGGTAGATATATCTGACATAAGGGCAAGGGTTTTATCTACATAATTTAAAACCACATGGTTAGAAGACAACCAATCTATGCCAAGAATGACATCAATATCTATAAGAGGTAAACATATAAAATTCATAAAGAAAATCCTATCTTCTATCTTGATACAACAATCTAGGCAAACTTTAGAAGTTGTAACAGATTTGCTGGTAGGCATGTAAACAACTAGGTCATAAAGAAGGTCTGTCATAGGTAAACTCAACATCTTCACACAATCACAAGAAATAAAGGAGTGGGATGCTCCCGAATCATATAAAATAGTTAACAGGTGATTATGGATATGCATTTACCTTCGATCAGATCCGTAGACTGAGTCACCTCATTACCACTCAGAGTATAAACTTTTCCTAGAGCTTGCGGTCTTGGGGTGAACACTACTTTTTGCTTCTGTGGGAACTCCTTGGAAATATGCCCTGGCTGACCACACAAATAGCAAACTGATTACCCTGCCAAGCAAGGCTTGTTTCCATGGAATCTCGAACACTTGGGACATTTAGGTCCCTCTATTCCTCCTTGAATTTGCTTACCCTTATCTTGTGGGTAACCCAATTTAGGAGTACTTTTCTTCTCATTCATCTTCCATTTAAGGGAGCTTTTTGTTTTCTGCTCTGATTGGAATTGGAGACAACCCCTTTCTACTATGCTACACTTGTTTACTAAAGAAGGGAAATCTCTAATCTCCAACGGTTGTATCATTCTTCTGGTATCTTCTCTGAATCCAAATTCAAACTTGACACATATGGAGTTCTCTTCCAGATTAAGCCTGTATTGAGGTGAAAACTTTTGACAACTCGTCAAACTTCGCCTCGTACTCCCCCACAATCATACTTCCTTGCTTAAGCTTCAAGAATTCTACTTCTTTTTCCTCTTGCACTAACTTTGGGTAGTATTTCTCTAAGAAAGTGTTTCTGAACACTTCCCAGGTAATCTGTGTCGCTATAGCTTCTAGCAACCTTTTAGCATTTCTCCACTAACACTCTGCTTCCCTACTAAACATGAAGGTAGTGAAGGATATTATTTGTTTATCAAAACATTGCATGGCTTCAAAAATCTTCTCCATTTCGGTCAACCATTCATCGGCTTTCATCGGATTATACTCGTCTTTAAACGGCGGAGGGTTCAACTTTTTAAACTCTGCAAGATCCTGGAAATTCTGATTCCTCCCCACTTGTACCTCGGGCACTGGAGGTGGTACTGGTGGAGGCACTGGTTGTTGAGGTTGATTGGCTTGTAACCTCTCCAATATTCTATTGGTAGCAGTCGTTTGCTTTTGCATAGCCTTGGCCATTACCATAACTGCTTCGGCCATGTTAGGCCCATCACCAGAAGAATTCTCATTTCCTCTAGTGCACCTTGGAGAAATCATAGTGTCCTGTATACACAAAATCTTAAATATTGAGTTGATTAATTTCAATACCATGTAATAGTATAACAGTAACTAATAACATTCAAACAAAGGTTACAAACATATCACAAAAGAGACAAGAAATGCACAACACTAAACTTGCCTAAGCCTAATCAGTTAATACCCAAACTTAACAGGAAGAACTGCTCTGATACCATAATGTAATACCTTAATACAATTATATGGATATATTCATCATATATATAAAGATAAATGATATTAGTTATGCTACTACTAACTTATTTAACAAACTAGTTCCATATCATTTATATAAATAAATATGGAGGGTCACGTTAAATGGGAGTTATACATATTTACATCAAAAGCCTCAGGCACAATGTAATATATACAACAAAAATATAACTCAAAGTATCAAACATAACAAGAGTTGTAATCAAAACATAAACTAAACTATCTATTCTTGAAACTTTTTCTTCTTTCTCCTTTTCTTTTTCTTCACTCCCTCGGAAGGATCTTGTCCTGCTTAACCATGAAACATAAGACGAGGTGAGGATATAAAATTTTTCAGTAATAACAAATAGCTTAAGGCACTGATACAAATACACATAAAGGTACATTTATAAACTATAACTCATAACTTGCTATCGATATTAAACAAATGTATAATCAAATGTAAAATATCAATTTCACTTGTGTACTATGGTTTAACTTTAATAACAAAAGGAACCAACTCTTGCTAAGATTCAACCTTGACAAACAAAGGAACCAACTCTTGCTATTGTTCAACCTTGATAACCAAAGGAACCAACTATTGCTATACACTCCATTTAATCCCAACTTAATGAGATAATAGAGTATTTCTCTAAAATTAGCATATACTTACTATGTTAACTCAAACTAAATTAAGTAAATGAGTAACCTTCTAAGTACATGCTTGTTTTCACCCATAAAAGTGTAACTAGAGCTCCTAGAGCTCATACTATCTTTAATTTAACTTATTTGGTTCACTAATCACAATTACCTAGCCTTACTAGGGTTGCTTCTAACCCAAAGAGTGTTAAACTCTGTTCTTAATAGGCCTATAACTAGTTATGCTACTTGGATAACTAGTTTAAGCCCTTAAAATTCTATTTTGAACAAGCTCATAACTAGTTATTATCTCCAATAATTAGTTATCCTTTGCTAGATAACCAGTTATTGAGTTCTTAGAACTCTCTATCTAATGCAAATAACTGGTTATCCATATGGGATAACCAATTATTTTCGGGTAGCAGAATGGCATGCTCTCTACCATAACATAATAACCGATTATCCCCATGGGATAATCAGTTATCTGGTGCGAACTTGCACCAGATAACAGGGTCTCTCACCCTTCTTTGCTAAGCTTTCTTCCTCATACATCTTATACTCTTAAAACTCAACATATGAAACATTCAACACAAGATTTTAAGTGAAAGAAACAACTAGAATCAATCACAACAATCAAGTTGAATATAATATGATTTCTGACTTCAAACTCAACTCACTAACACCCATATTATCAACCTCATGCTCAAGGTGTTAAAAGGGCATTTCTCAAGTCAAGAATGACTTTCTTGCATCCTCTAGGTTGTAACTAACTCTTTATAAGCATTGGAGACACTTACTAATCAAAGAAGATAGGTTTTGTTTCCAAAACCCACATTCTCTAATCAACTATTTAGCTTCATAAAAGATGAAACAAGATAGATAAGTTGATTAAGAAACTCCCCTACCTCACGATATTTAATTGGTGAACTTGAATCCTTAGCTTTGCCTTTTGTTTTCCTTGCTCTTCTTTTTTTCCTTCCCTTCATCCTCCTTCTTTTCTTCTTCTCTTCCTTCGTTTTTGCTTTCCCCTTTTGCTGAAGAGTCATGTGAGAGAAAAGAAACACAAGGAAAGTCAAATATAAAGAAGGGATAAGAACAGTTGAGACAAAGGCAACTTAAGTTTCTATATTGAAACTTTATATCTATCAAGAACACTTAGATTTTGCTAAATCAAGTTTCTTAACTTCCAACAACTTTAGAATATATCTTAGGATTCATCTAAATTATTGTTTCACCATTTTTTGAAGTTTCCATATCTGCTGCTAGTTAATCTGATATTAAAACACTCCATCAGTGTGCTTAAAAATACCAAATTAACTCAGTTTACTCTCAAAATTTTACTACATTCTCTTTCACTTATTTGTGACCTATAAATAAATTCTCTTAATTTATTTCACTTGACTAGGCAATTTATGTCACTTTCTAAGTCATTTTAAGCTACTTTTCGCATTATGTGTTGCAACAAAGTGTCTAAATTGATTCAGTTTGTCACAAAATTAAGCAGACATGTCAAGCAAGTGTTATGCTACTTTTGTAGCCATAAACTAGCCTAGCATGCTAAAAAGAGGATGTTACAGCTAGGCGTCCACATTGCTTGGCAACAACTTATAAACTCCCCAATCGTGCGGGTGAAGAAGCAAAGGAAGAGGCAAAAACCTAATGACACCATACTTTCACATATATATTCTGCAAATTCATATTCACCATCATCTATAGACCCAGGACTTGAGCCAGATAAGCATGAAGACCAAAATCTGGAGCAGATAGTAGGAAACCACAACCATTAATGATGGCATACTTAGCAAGATCAGACAATGCTGCCAATTTAGCATATGCGTTTGTTGCACTTAGAGTAATTGTTACTGTAACGGCGTGCAATTTGGCAATGTCCATCTATTTTTTACCAGCTTCGATACATGCAGCTCCAAAAGTGCCTTTCTAGTAAAGTGTATAATAATGGCAAAATCTCAAGCAGTGATTGAGGTAGCCCACGCAAGAGTATCATTCGGTGATCACCTTCTAAGAGTTCATTATGAACTGTAATGTCTTCAAGAAGGCACTGCAACATCATTGAAATCAACTCAACTTGTACTGGACCCTTTGGATTCTTTTTCATGTTTTTGATGGATCCATATCTAGAGTATGATTGAAAGCCTTTGATCTCTTTTGGCATCCTCTCCATAACCTTTTTTGGCATATGGTAGTTCCCGTTTGAGTTTACCCTCTTAGGTATTCCCTTTTTGAGTTTACCCTCTTAGGTATTCTTTTTTTGGGTTCACTACAAAAAAACGGGTAAATTATGGCAGTTTTTTTTTTTGCAAACTACGATGGTTTTGACTGCCGTTTTTCGCATCAGTAGTGGTTTCCAAAATTGACGTAATTAACTTCGTCGTTCGATGGTGGTTTATCATAAACCGCCACGACAACCACCACAATTTACCATGTATAAAACGGCGATTTCGTGGTGCATAAAACGACGATTTATGACTGCTGTAATTTACATAACATAGACCAAAAAAATATAAATTACGGCAATTAGAACTGTCGTAATTCACCTAAAACCAACCAAAAAAAATTGCAGACAACCCAGCTCAATAGCATAATCCATAATTCATAATTCATAATTCATGTTATAAAATTTTAGTATGAAGAAATAAACAATGCAGCAAAGCTACCCAAAATATGACCAAGTTGTGATGGTTGCTGATCAACTATCAAGACTAATATTTGAGTAACTTGGAGACCAGTAACAAGATCATGGCATGAAACTATACTATAGAAACATTAGGAACAAAGCTCAATCTCCTCGTTCTTGGCACATTGAGTAATACTGATTTGTACATCTATATCTAATTTTTTATATTGATAGTCTACGACTACAATTGAATCTTTACTCCTTATACTTTGGGTGCTCTACAAGTTATTCATAATTCCCTAATAATTTCCTAAAGCATATCATGGATTAAGATAGACCAGCTAACCAATCCCTAATCCCCATATGCTTATCATGACCAGATGGACCAGTTATTCATAATCGTGGAAGAAGAATATCATGACATTAGAAAAAGCTCCAGTCCCCAATCCCTAATCCCCATATACTTATCAGAGATGCATTAAGATATACCAGCTAACCATAAGAAAGATTAAAGATGTCCTATTCCAACTTTTTTTTTTTCATGGGAAAGAGGGGGCCAAGGAGGACAATGATGAATTCACATGATCAGATACATAATTGCATACACAAGTAAACATGGAGATGCACAAACATTTAAAATTTTGGAAAGAACAAACTGAAATAAGTATAAAAGATTTTTAGTAAATAATATAGTGAATAGAATCATCATTACAGAAGTTGTATATTAAGTAAATAAAAACAGGAGGCAACACATAGTGTGACACAATTCAGTAATATCAGTAACATCAGTCTAAATAAGCATGTCTACAAGAATAGACTTCTCCTCTCCATTCTGACCAAAAGAGCGACCTATAGAGACAACATCCCCAGGCAAAAGGTCCATACCAGAGAGTTTTACCCACCTATAATCCACACAATATACAAGCAAGCATTAAAATTATACTAGTATGTAGGCGCACTCAAGTGACATAGGTTAACCTAGAAAATTAGAATGCTAACAGAAAGTCATGCCCTTCATGATTTGGAAGACTTGTATAGTTGAACATGCCAACTACCTTAAAAAATTCCTACAAGCCACAGATTGGCAATGAATGCCCCACTCGTTTTTATATAGGGCATGGTTTTAATGTCAACCATCAAATCACAGGTTGCACTGCATTCACAACGTGTATGAAAACAACGCATTTCTCAGCCCAAAACAAAAAGCAAACAATTAAGGGTAAGTTCTTTCATATATTAAGAGAACAATTTCCAAACATTCTTGTGCAGAAAAACAAAAAACATTCTTTTTTCTAGCAGATTATGACCATTTCTTGTACAGATTCTGCTGAACTCTCCAAACATTCTTTAATGTACAAAAAATGGAATAAAAGTCACCTCTCCAAAATAAAGCCAGAGGCCACGCCAAAAAGTGGGTCATACCTAACATTTCAATAAGTGAAATATAAGTAACAACAATACTAAAGTTTAAGGACAACTAAAGTTTAGTGGAATTTGGTCTTGATTTTAATCAAGAAATAAAAGGTCTTAAGGTTGAGTTGCAATTATGTACATACAAGCATGTAGATACCTTGACTAAAGAGTAAAGAGTCATCTCTTGGGGTGAAAATGTAAAAGTGAAACCACTTGAGAAAGTAAATATCCAGATTCACATTATGGGAAAAAATGAGGATCATCAACTGCTTTAGGTTTTTTAATTAACCTTCCATAAATTTTAAGTCTTCACTATTATGAAGTTTTCTGTCTCATCTTTTGGGGAAGAAAATAATACTCTGAATTTATGAAATATTGAAAGTTCCATGCTTTGGACAACACTTGCGATGCAATATTTTATAAAAGATCAATTTATTCAAATATGTCCATATTGTCACAATTTGTAACTCATGCAACAGTTTAATTCCCTTTCACTTTAAATTCATGTTTCAATTTGAATCAATTGCTAGCCTGCTACCTATCAGGTGTTAGAGAACAAACAAATGAAAGCAAGTGTTCATATAGCAATCAGCAACAAACGCATGGAAAGAGGAATTGTCAATATGGATAATGTTAATCAATATGGTATTACCTAATCGCTACATCATGAACCAGACCATCCCATCATGAACTAGAGCAAGTGTTCATATAGCAATCAACAACAATGCTTAGGAATAGAATAATGAATATAACAGAAGTAACACAGAAAGTTGCTCATTATTTCAACGAATCAATAATGATAATAACAAAAGAGTCTGAGTCCAAATAAATAAAAATATACATACACTATATGCTATTTTTGGCTCCACTCTAATGTAAAGACAATAGCACACTAAATCTACATTACATATCAACACCTGAGATAAAGTATTCACTTGAAAATGATGTCATTGCTGTGGCCATAATTCTATAGTGCGTCCTCTTTTTATTATTCATAGTGTCAATGTGAACTATTATTGAACAAGTTAGATTAGAAAGAGAAATATTAAGTCTACAAGTCAACTTATCTCATGTGTTATTCCTATCACCTCTTCTGTTACATTAGTCAAACCAAACACTAACATTTTAGCGGAACATGAACACCTTCTCTTCCTCCCAACGATACCCATATCTCTTTCAATGCCAAGAAATAAAATGGGTACAAAAAAAAGCTAGAAAACCATTACTAGCAAAGCAAACAGCACAGAGTAAATCTAACTTTCATGGACATTTCCATTTACCATACCCAAACACTAACACATTTTAGTAATGACAGTCCCCTTCTGACCATTTTAGCAATGACAATCCCCCGACCCTTCTTCATCCATTACACATTCAAACCAAAACCAAATTCACAAACTAGTCAAATTTAAGAAATACTACAAAAATTGACTAAAGGCGCATATATAAAAATATTCATGCATACCCAGCACTGCAGTTAGTGTTCATACTGTGCATGCTTTTCTGTGAAACAACTCTGCTCCTGATCATGAAATTTAACAATAAAATTTCAAAGACAAGTCAGGCAAAGTTTTGCTCTTCTCGGGAAAACACATATGAAACCAGCAAGATGCTCTCTTTACCTTTCCTAGGTCTAGTCCAGGTTGAAAGCCAATCCCCACAACCTTTTGTACTCTCTGTGTGTGTGGCCGTAATCCACAGACAAGCCAAACAAACATCATTGTCGTTAGTCATTACAGAGACATTGAAAGTTAAGAGACAAAGATGCTTCTAAACTGAACCTTCAAGGTTTAGATAAAATTTAAGACACTAGTATTCATTAATGTAGTTCAAATTTGAATTTATATTTAGATTCATGCAGGTAACCATGACAAAGGAATAATATTAAATAGTTGACAAATAACAATTTTGCTCTGTTCGATCTCATCAATTAAGGAGAATTGATAAGCATGTTTGAATTTGCATCCTGATGAAGAAATTCATCTGAGGTGCTTACATTTCAGGTGTCCTAACATCATAAAGTCTGACAGAACCATCGACAGAGCCAACTGCAAATTGTCCCCCATGAACTTGAGATGCAGCCTGAAAAACAAGATATAGTACACAAATCAAAGGAAAAAAATTTGTTTATAAAGAACTCGTGTATATGCATTATCTGGTCACAGATTGGATAAAATAATACTGAAAGTAAATCCCATCAAAACTGTTCAAAGATATGCTAGTGACACAATCAATTTAGCAACTCAGAGTAGTACGAACATTCAACTCAGATCTTCCTTAGCCCCTTCTAAAAACTAAAACAACTAGAAAATGAAAAATATATAATAAATTATCTGAGAGCATACCGCAATGAACTCTAAGTTTCTTAGTTAGTCAAATGTAATCATAAACCATAACACCAAAACCACTCCTCGACATTTCAGAAATATTTAAAGAGGAATTGAGGGTTAGTATGTGAAGGCAACCTTCACTCATAATACCCAGAAATGGCAAGGGCAAAGTATGACAAAAGAGACTGGCAAAGAATTGAACTTTAGAGAAGGCAAGCAAAAGATCAACAAAGATTTGGGTGTTTCAAGTCTTCAAGTTCAAACACAACCAAGTAATTTGAAGAAGCCCAAGTCAAAAAACAATTTAATAGATTTTTCTAAGTAACAGTACATATATTGGGTCATTATTATGAAAAAACTTCCCAAAACATTATGAATTCCTTTTAAGACCTCTAAATGTAATTGGCATGTCCAACCTAATGATTTTTTTTCCCTAAATATCTTCAGAATATGACGTAGTCCATGTTTCTTAAAGTATAACCTCTGCTTAGCTGCCATGCCAAAATACTTTGAGTAAACATAATAATTACCAAGGCAAATTACATCCACGCATAGATGAGGCCTTTCCCGAACACAGGTTGCTTCCCTTTCCCGAAGAGCTAGATATTAACTTCCTCAATACGTTGGCAACATCTCCATAATAGAAGAAATAATGTAAAAAAAATAAAAGAAAAAATAAACAACCCATTCGAACACAGGAACCACCTGCGAGCCACCGTTCCAAGCCGCCGTCCGCACCATTGCTGCGCCTTCCTCTGCCTAGAAAACGTCCTAAGCTGCGCCGCTCCGTCATAGCTATCTACCCCCACACGAACCCAGATCTAGTCGCGATCCACCACGCGAACCACCTTGGACCACTGCCGTCCTCCGTTTCTGCCAGACCCACTGCACGTCATCCTCCACCACAAGCTTGGAACCACGCGTACCACCGCACGAGCCACCACCACGCAAATCCGCTCACCGCGCCGTCTCTCGCCATCTCGCTGCACCACTATTCGTGTCGTGCTCCACGTGCAGCCATTAACCACCACAACCCCAGATCAGAGTGGAGCGCTGCAACGAGAGTGAGAGCATGAGAGAGAGAGGGTGAGAGTGAGAGTGCGAGAGACAAATGGTGAGAGTGAGAGGGAGAGCGCGACTGAGAGGGAACTTTTTTGTGTGAGAGGGAAGTGAAAATTTAGTTTATTTAAAATATTTTAATTATAATTTAAAATGAAAATAATAACAGTTAAAACTATCGTTTTATATATTTAATTGTCGTTTTTTACTTGTAAATTATGGCAGGTGCATAACTGATGTATTAGAACTGTCGTAATTTGTTTGTTTGTTTTTTTTTGTAGTAGTTTATCTTATTGGGTGTGACCTGTTTGGGTTTATCTTGAGGTGTATCCTGTTTTGGGTTTATCTTGAGGTGTATACTGTTTTGAGTTTACCTTGAGGTGTATTCGTTTTGGGTTTACCTTTTTGAGGTGTGGCCCGTAAGGATTTACCTTTTTGAGGTGTGATTCGTAAGAGTTGTACACTAGGGCGGAGCCACGACGACAGCTAATAGATGGTGGATTTTGCGCAGTAGAGATGTGATTTTGATTTCATCTCCTTTTTACCATGGTAGTGGTGGTGGGATTTGAAGTTTATCTCTTTCCACAAATGGCGCCAATGTTCTAAACAGAGTTTAGAAGGTTACTTGAATGGGTGGTTGAAGGTGGATGCCTCCGTGGCACGGTTACAATAGTGGTGGTGCGAGGTAGTTGGTACCTGCAAAAGACATTCCAACGCTCAAGTTAGACCGTGCAAAAGGAAGGCAGTGTGTAGTATTGAATTGAGTGCATACATTTGAGATTGTGATTATTATTTATGAATTGAGTATTATTATTTATGATTAGAATCAGTAAGAGATTGTGATTTCTTTTAACTAATTTTTCTATTTATGTAAGATGTAATTATTGTTCATATCTATTAAGGATTCTTTGAGAGATTTATACTTAATAAATAAGCAAATGTTCTTATCTAATAGCACGTATAAATATGTGAAATATTATTCTTGTGTGTTAGATTGTTTTTGAACCGCTAATCCAAAACTTGGTGCAGAACAATTATATTATTACAATTTACATAAATTTTTATTTACCAGAATTCATTACTTACCATGTTTTTAGATGTTTTTTCATTAATGGAACGGAATGGAATATGTGGGAATGGATCAGAAAGGAAAGGGAATGAATGGAACATAGTTTCCTCCTCTTTATTTGAAAGATCCATTAACGGGATGGAACTGAATATGTGTTTCCCCCATTCCATCTCAATTTTGGAGGGAACATGTAACACCATAACTTTTGGAGAAATGATTATTTTGTCTTGATTGTACTGTTTTATATTTTTTTGTATGATATAAAATTTATTTGACTGTTTCGTGATTTTATTTGACTGTTTTGTATGATTTACTCCGAGTCAAGAAAATATTAATTTTTAGGCCGAGGAAATCTTATTTTAATTATTCGGAGCTGGGGGATCTTAGTAAACCTAATTCCGAGTGATACGAATATTAATCTTTTAATTTTTAGGATTTAACTGTGTAATAAAATAATTTTATATTATTATAATATTATTTTATTTGACAGTACCTACTGTCTCAAAAACAATAGAAATCTGCTCCAAAACGACTATGGACCTGAAAAAGTCTATGGGACCCGCGTTTAGCAAACTAGTCAACGTTTCTGGTTAGACTAAATTCTAGGCCAATGGGAACAAGCCAACAATGTAGGCTTAAAAATTCTAAACCAATAGAAATCAAGTCCACAAAAGTGGTTGGACTTGTTAAGATGAAACTAGAAAGCTTAACCAAGTTAGCTTAAACCTAACTAAGTTAGCTTAAACCTAACTAAGTTGGTATAGAAAGCTTATGTAGTAACTAAGTGAAGAAAACCTAGTTAGCTATCTAGTTAAGTTCTAGTTAGAGAATGTTCTCAAAATATCAAGACAAACTTAGTTAACCTAAGTAACTATATAGTTAGGCAAGTAACTAAACAAACGAATCAATTTCACCTAAGTGTAACTAGATTGCATGAAGAAGCACAAACTTGGTTTGCTTCTCTTTAGGGCCATTCGGCCAAGAGCTTTCAAGAACCATCAAGAAGAGCTTAGTCACTTGCATGACTAGATTATCTACACCAATTAGAGACAAGCTTGGAGTCAAAGCCTTTGTTCTCCACCCTTGATCAAATCTAAGGTTATTAGGTGATAGGAGAAATCAACAAAGGAGGCCACCTCCTTTGGTGAAGCTCACGGCCAAGCTAGGTAAAGGAGAGCATTTTGCTTCATTCACTTCATTTGCTATCACTTAACCTTACTCTTTTCTCTTTTCAAGAACAAAAACTCACCATTGTTGTCTTTTGAGAGCCATTCGGCCAACACCCCTAAACCATACATCCACCCTTCTAAAATTTTATCCAAACTTATTTCTCAAACCCAAATAACATTCTAAGAACATCTCTAGTTTGAGATTTCTTCAAAAAAATTCATCTTGAGCTTGGAAAACCACTTTGGAGATTTTTCCTACAATGTGAAGATTCTTGTTTTTCATTTCTAACTTGATTTCTAAGGTTCTAAGCCATGATTGATCCATGGTTTATGCTTTTCTACTATAGTTATGACTTTTTAAATTTTTGATTAAGATCTTTTAGGTTCTCTTGGAAGGTCACGAAAACCCTAGGAGGAGAGTAGAAGGTGTTGTCTTCCTTTAAGGTAAGAAAGAGATTTAATCTCATCAACCTTGTGTGGTGATGAGAAAATAGATTGTATGTGTGTGAAGAATTCATAAGGATTCATTTATGTGGTTGTTTAAATGCTTCCATTATTTGTGATTGATTGTATTTGTATGTATGTTTATAGCTTTAAAATATATTGTATGTGTTTATAAATACATGATTATTAATTAGGATGTGAATAATATGTAAAGTTTGCATGAGTGTTCCAAAGAACACAAAACATGGAGCTCACAGCTTCACCATGAAAAAGAGAACTAAAATGTTCTCAACCATTTTCTAAAGGAAGGATTTAATGGAATTAGGTAAGTTAATGAATTCCAAAATGATTTAGAAGATGGAAAATGATCCAAAGATCAAATGCAAAGATTTTATTAATTTCGGTCAACATGCCTTTTTAATGTATAATCAATTCAAAATTTGTTTTTTAAGTGTAAACTAGTTGTTTAATCTAAAAAGGATTCAATTGCAATGGATTTTCAAGAACTAAATAAGTAAACGAATTTTTATTAGAAATATAGTATAAAAGAGAAATAGACAAAACTCTTGAAAAATACTTACCATTGGATTTTAAAGTATGTTAGCAAATTTTCAAAATGTATTTTGTAGTTATAAACAAAACAAATGAATTTTTTTTAAAGGAAAATGTAGAAAATATCACTAAGTAGATTTACTAGACAAGATACTGTCAAAATTGATTAAAAATGGTCAAGTAATAAAGAACGTTTCAAAAATAAAATTTATAACGTAAGGAAAATATTCTACATAGTTTAAAAGTATTAAAAATAGCTTACGCAGTTTTAAAATAATGATTTTTAAGCTTTACGGTTAAGAAAACGATTTAAAAATCTTACGCAATTAAGAAAACGATTTAAAAACATTACGCGATTTTAAAAACAGTAAAATATATTTACACGATTTAAAAATGTTTGTAAAAGTGACGTGATTGTGAAAACACGATAAAATTTCTACGCGATTAATTGGAATAGTGAGTTTTGCTGTCGGGTCAAAGTGGTGGGCCGGGACCCGACATGTTGAGATATAGACTTGTCAGTAGAGCGTCTATATTTGAGAATTTTGAGATTGAGGGCGTTTTTGTAAATATGGTAATATTTTGAGATTAAGGGTATTTTTGTAATTATATTCATGCATCAAGAGTTGTGCCAATTTGGTTGATATTGACGATTGATTGACGAGATGAATTACACCGTGTTGTCGGTGTGATAAGCGTAGTGTAGTTCATTGAGTGAACTTAGAGGCATTAGTGTGCGGAGTATTCCACATATAGACAATTGGTCACTGCTCTGGGTCGTGGTAATTGGCAACACACTAATGATCTCGACACGCACTATTCTTAATCGAGATCTTGTAGAGACTGTTTAGTACAATGCCTGTAATGCACGACGTGTTTGGACTGTGTACTACTACACAATGTTAGACTGTGGGCTATAGACACGACGTTGGACAGTATAATAGTTTGGTTCAAGGCACTACGAGTCGATAGTTCTTTACGAGTCATTCTCTCTGATATCTATGTCTAGCTCCATGAAGTAGGAATGAGTCATATGCATTGCATTTGAGGCATGCATCATAACATTATTAATTGTGATATTATAGGATGTGCTAATTTATGTTATTATTTATGATACTGTGGTATGCATTATTATGTTAAATTGTGTTATTATTCATGATACTGTATTATGTATTATTGTAATAAACTACGATATCTGTTGTATTGTCATTTTCTTATTTGCCATGCTAGTATTGATATAGATTGTCTCACCTCTTTATTTGTATATGTTTCTGTATTATTATTTTATTTCTGTAAAGAGTTTGAGGAAGAGGAAGAGGAACAGTCTCTTGAGATTCAGTATCCCGAAGACTATCAGCCAAGTGAGCAATGTGAGGACGGCGAGCCGTTGGACCACCCATACCATCTAGATTGATCTTGTGGTCATGGCGTTGCCTGGATTTCTTGGTTTCGTGAGACTTGAGTTTTACGGAGGTTCGGAGGCCTGACGACTGCACGAGGATCGAGGATTAGTGATCTACTTGGGACGTTTGACTGTGTCCCTACGTGGAGAGTTTGATACAGAGCCTGTTTTTACTACTACTTTATATTTATATTTAGAGATGCCTTTAGAGTTGAGACGTCACTGGGGAGGACTTTTTCGTACACCTAGTGAGATCAGTATAGTGTCAACAGCACGGACTCCTATCCGTGGAGCTATGAGACATCCTGAATTTCTATCACCCAAGGTTTCCTCTGAGAGTGATCTTTCGAAGGGTTAGAAAATCTTTGATGTACACTTGGGCATATCTATGTTTTGTATTATATTAACTCTTTACTGCTTTATTAAATATTTGTAGTTGTAAATTATTTGTACAACTTAAAACAAAATCATATGTATATTATGGAGTGTGATAATAATTTGTTTTATTTTGTGTTCCGTATTAATTTATTTAACGATATCCAATATAAAAAGAGAAATTTTATAACTCATATTAATTATGTATCAAATGTTTTATAACTTTAGGTAGATTTTATTTTACTGCATTCATAAATGTGACATCCCCACAAAAGTGTTATAAAACAAAAATTAGACATTTGAAAAAAAGAAGAAGAGAATGATTCTCCATATATACCATTCTATTTTTATACATTTTAAAACTTTCAAATATAAAAAATTATTTTTATTGCTTCTATTTCTTTTCCTTTCTTTCCATTAGATGTGTTCTAAAGATAATGTTAATATGAAATTACTTATGATTCATGACCTCGTAAGCTTGGTACCTTCTTCCTAATCCTATGTATCATTTCTTACTCTGTAGTGCCCACTGTAAAAGAAAGCCAGGCGAATCATGGAGTGGCTTCGACTCAACCTTTCGAGGAGTTCAAGAAATAGCAAAAGCCCAAATCCCCAATCACAATCGAACTCCAAAGGAAGAGAAGAAGAAGAAGAGATCTATGGGATTACTGAGGATTTGATAAACCACGTGAAGTCCTTCACCATTGACACGTTTAACAATTTCCCTCTCCAAGGTTTGCCCTTTAATTTATTTTTTTTTAAATTTTTTTTCTCTGAAATTTCTGCCCTGTTTTTGGTTCCCGAATTGAAGAAAATGAAAACAAAATAATGGGTTTTATAGACACCATCTTTTGACTTCCAGAAAAATATGGCACATTTATTGCTTGGTACAAGGTTGTCAATTTTCATAATTTTGGTTGTCTATGTTTTCCCAGAAACCTCCAGATTATATATTAATTTCCATATCAAGTAATCATGGGTTGCTTGGAATTGTAGTGAAAAGAAAAAACTTGGAGCTGTTGAAAAATTTCAATCTTGTGACTGTGTTTCTGGGGAAACAAGCTGAAAAGCTGTAGCTTAGTATTCTTCATAGAGAAACCCAGTAGTGATGCACTGTTATTTGATCTATTTTATCCATTTGATCTGCGGATTGCCCTTTTCTTTCGGTACAGATGAAGAAGAAGCCACTTATGGTGAAGAAGAAATTCAATCCACTTCAACTAAAGTTCGAAAGGATCTCTCTCAGTGGCAGGAGAGACATGCAGTCCTCATACTCTCAAGAGTCAAGGTTTGTTTTCAATTGTTCCTTAGGATGTCATGGTTTCTTTGGTTCTTGCTTGTGATGTTGAACTATTAAATAGTAAAACTAGCGATGCTCATTTATAGAAGTAGAGGACTTTACCAGTTTACCTTTCACACAGTATTGTTAATTTAATCCATGAAATCTTGTCTGTTCTGCTAGTCTGCTTGCATGGCATTGCCCAGTGTTCCAACCTGTTGACTTGCTAGAAGTCTAAGTACAAATAACTCTGCTCTTTCTCTGTAATGCTGGTAATTGTCAAAGTTGGCTTTAAATGTATTATACAACAACAACAATCAAACCTTTTCCCACTAGGTGGGGTCGGCTACATGGATCAAATGACGCCATTGTACCCTATCATACACTAAGTCTTCAGAAATACCATTTAAATCTAAATCTTTTTTAATTGTTTCACCTATAGTCTTTCTTGGTCTCCTTCTACCTCTAGTTATTAGACTATCCTCCACCTGATCTACTCTTCTTACCGGGGCTTCTATGGGTCTTCTCCTTACATGTCCAAATCACCTAAGGCGAGATTCTACCATCTTTTCCACAATAGGTGCTACTCCTGTTTTCTCTCTAATGCATTCATTCTTAATCCTATCTTGTCTTGTATGACCACACATCCAGCGCAACATCCTCATCTCCGCGACACTGATCTTATGCTCTTACTGGCTTTTTACCGCCCAACATTCAGTACCATACAACATCGCGGGCCTTATAGCTGTGCGGTAAAATTTATCCTTAAGCTTGAAAGGTACTTTTCTATCACAAATCACTCCTGAAGCACTCTTCCATTTCATCCATCCATCCAGCTTGAATCCTATGATTTACATCTCCTTCTATCTCTCCGTCATTTTGTATGATAGATCCAAGATATATAAACCGTGTGACTTGTGGTATGGTGTAGTCCCCAATTTTCACCCCTAAGCTAGTATTAGCACGCTTCTTACTGAACTTACATTCCATATACTCCGTCTTACTCCTGCTTAGGCGAAAGTCATGTTCTTCCAAAGCTTGTCTCCATAGCTCTACCTTCCTATTTGTTTCCTCTCTCGACTCTCCAACTAAGACTATATCATCTACAAAAAGCATACATGGTGGCGCCGGCTCTTGGATATGCACAGTAAGCACATCCAAGACCAAGCTAAAAAGATATGGACTCAAAGTTTACCCTTGGTGCAGTCCTATAGTTATAGGGAAATCTTCTGTAACCCCACATTGTATTCTCACACTAGTTTTAGCCCTATCATACATATTTTGGATTGCTCGAATATAAGCGATACGAACTCCTTTCTTCTCTAGAGCCTTCCACAAGACTTCTCTCAGTACCCTATCGTAGGATTTTTCCAGATCAATGAAAACCATGTGTAAGTCTTTTTGCTTCCTCCGATACCTCTCCATCAATCTTCATAGAAGATAGATTGCTTCCATGGTTGACCTCCCAGGCATAAAACCGAATTGATTCTCTGAAATATGAGTCTCTTGTCTTAATCTCCGTTCAATCACTCTTCTCATAACTTCATGGTATGACTCATGAGCTTAAATGTATTATACCAGCCTTATATTCTATGAGTATCTTCTTTTACCAAATGGGTTAATAATAGGTAATGATTTGCTTTTCTCTCACTTGCCAATGATTGGACATCTTTCTGGTGATAAGAATTTTATCTGGGGATAAAATAAAAATGAGCAATTTTGGTTCTCCAAAGATACTAGCATAATCAGTTTGGTCCTCCAATTGGTCCTTTTAGAAGACCAAACTGATGACACTCGTATCTTTGGAGGTTCAAAATGGTTGTTTACTCAAGAAAAATTTCTAATAACCATGTCAGAGATTTGAAAAACTCATGATGTATTTGGATAACCAAGAAGCACATATGGCACATTAAGAAATGAAGAATTATACATTTGTCAGAAATTATTTTATCAGGTTTGCTTTGAGTTAAAGAGTTATTCATGCCTAAAATTATATTTAGTTTATTATATATAATTGTGAATATAACAAGAATGAGGTTTAGGAGGAAAAATTAAATGATTCAGAGTGTGTTTAAAAGAACATCATACCATGTGATTTTCAAAATCTGCCAAGCAGCAATTTAGTCTCGAGGCTTGCTTGTTTTGCCATTGAGTCACCTGAAATTGTTAATCAACGCTTGGGACATCCTAGCCTATAGAAATTACACAGTTCCTCCAATTCTCTCTAATTCTATATGGTATAGTAGGATAAGATCCTCAAACCCCTGTGCATCACACCAATGGTTTCTAGTGCTTTTTACCTTCCAAACAGTTGTGCCTCCACTGCTTGCAACTTTTCCAGCAACACCATCCACCACTGGCGACCCCAGATTGGATGCAAAACCAACCAACCGGCCCTTCTACCGCCGACCCACCACCTTCCGCCACCGCACGTGCTCCCTAGGCACGCGTTCAAATCTCTTTGTGTCTCTCCATGCACCAGCGCGTGTGAGCACGTGGCCCACTTTCTGACCAACAGACTTTGCCGGCAACACCTCCGACCACCCTCCAGTCATTTTCCGATCTTGGCTTATGCTTTCGAGATCCAGAAACTTGAGTCCTAACCCTCTCTATCCGCTGCCCACTACATCTTCTTTCTGTTTCTAGACTGGAACACCTGCACACCTTTTGCCCTGCAACCTAAGACCTTCCAAAGTCCTATTTTTCACCCATACCAGCATGTCTACCTTTGACTCACCTTCTGCCGTAAGCTTCACCATTGTCTCGTTGATCCTATGTGACAAATTGGTGCGGGCCGCCAATTACACATCTTGGGTTGCTACTGTGGAGTTATGGTTTGAAGGACAAGGCTATCATGAACACCTAGTCAAACAAGCCAAGGACATTCTTGACAAGGACCAGGCCAAGTGGAAACAAATTGATGCTTTTCTTTGTAGTGTGTTATGGTTCTCCATTGATGCCAAGCTTCAACCTCAATGTCGTCCTTTTCGTACATGCTATGATGTGTGGGTCAAGGCTAAGAAATTGTACTCCAATGATGTCAACCGTTTTTACAACATTGTTTCTAGCTTGATTGCCACTAAGAAACAAGACATGGACATGGAGACCTATCTGAGTACGCTTGATACTTTGATTGCTGAGTTTGATGCACTTATGCCCTTCACTGATAATGCAGACAAACATGCCGAACAACGTGTAAAGTTCCTCATGGTCTGGTTTGCTACCTGAGCTTGACTCAGTCCGCAATCAAATACTCTCAAGCCCTACTGTTCCTTCATATGATACAGTCTCGAAACAACTGTTGTGTCTTTCAACTCCTATAACTGTTGCTCAATCTCTTGTACCTGCTGAATCATCTGCGCTGGTTTCCTAATCTAGCAACTGGGGAGGAGATCGTGGTGGTACTCGTCCTCGTCCTTACTGTACCTTTTGCAACAAATTTGGTCACGTTGAGGAATAGTGCAGAACAAAGGCCAATCAGAAATGCACTTTTTGCAAAAAAAATTATCACATTGAGGAGCAGTGCATAACCAAGGCCAACCAATAGTCTAAAACTGTGAATGTTGCTCAAGTTGTCCCATCTGAATCATTTGATGAGGTTTCCCTCTCTGCTGCTGAGTATAATGAGTACATCCGGCTTAAGGCAGCCATGCAGTACACTACACTTGTCACTCAGATTGGTAATCTTGCAGCCTTTCTATCACAGTCTTCATCTTTGGGACCTTGGATCCTTGATTCTGCCGCTTTTGATCATATGTCTGGTAACAAATCCCTTTTTTCTCACCTTACCTATATAGATACACTACCTAGTGTTACTTTAGCCAATGGTTCTCAACCCAAAGTCCAAGGCATTGGTCAAGCTAAACTCCTTCCCACTCTATCTTTAAATTCTGTACTGTTTGTATCTAGTTGTCCCTTTAATTTGATATAGATAAGCAAACTTACTCATGCCCTGCCTTATTCTGTTATCTTTGCTAATGATACATTCTTGTACTAGATCGGGGTACCAGACAGACGATTGGAGTAGGATGTGAGTCTCGAGGCTTGTATCACCTAACTATTTCAGCATCTCCTATTGCTTGTTCTGCCATTGAGTCACCTGAAATTATTCATCAACACTTGAGACATCCTAGCCAATAGAAATTACACAATTCCTCCAATTCTCTCTAATTCTATATCAACCATGGGCTTTTAGACTCAAGCACTCAAGTGCATATTTTATTTCAGACATCATTTGCCCCTAAAATGTCCCGGAAGCTAAGGCAGCTGATAACACTATCTTGTATCACTAAGATATAGTTTGGTTTGTGTTTTCCTATTATTGTTTGTGTTCAATTCATCTTTTTAATTGTGTCTCTTTTTTTCTTCTAATCTAGAAATTATTTAAACCAGAAAAAAAAATTTGAAAAAAAATCAGCAAACAAGAAATTCTAATTTTTTATTTTTTTCTTTTCAAATCTATTTTGGTTGGTGAATTCACAGAGTGTGGATAGAAAAGGAATAATTTGCAATTCCCAATTTACCCACTGAAACCTTAGACTGAAGTTAAATTTTAAACATGATAGTGCACAGCCCAGTTATATATTTGAGTGCAAATGCTAGGTTCTTTGGCCATAAATTCTTTCCCTGTGCATCTTCTTTGGTATAAGACAGGTTTACTTCCTTCTTTGTAAGTTGCTGCTAAGCTCTTATTTTCCCCTGCTTTCCGTTGCTTCTAGAGGATCCTTATTCTTTTGTCCTGTACTACTTTTGTCTCTTAAAAAAGACTTATTTTTTTCAAAGAAAGATTATTACTCAAAAGGAAGTTTTTAGATTTGTACTTTGTGAAAGTCATCCCTCTGAATTATGATATTATCGTGTATTACCAAATGTTGGGGAATACCACATTTCCTTTTTCATGTGCTTGTATAAATACGAGTAATTAGAGAAAAGCATCATACAAATGGTGCACAATTTAACGTAGTTCAGCCCAACATGCCTACATCCACGGATGAGAAAAGATCAAATTCACTATGAACAACATTACAAATACAATTTTTGCACGGATAAAGCTGTAAACGCTCCCCTGCTACAACTTTTTCATGGAAAAAACTGCAAACCCTCTCCAATGCAATTTTTATGGACAAAGTTGCAAACCCTCACCGATGTAAGAATAACTGTAGAGTTATTGTGGGTGTCTATAGCAACTTAAATGTGTTATCCCTTTTTTTCTTTAACCTCATTCCTCTCTCATGAAATATCCTTTTAAAAAAAAATTAAAAAAAAAGGAAATTGGCTATCTCTATGTTTGATATGATAAAATTGAGCTGTATAATGATAGAAGAGTTATAATTTGTTGAAGAATTACGGGTTTAGGGTTAGGGAAAGGAAAATAGAGAAAGACAGCTAAACAATAGTAAACTAAGAATATTATTGATAGAAATTATATATGAGACAAAACTGTTACCTACTTTCCTATATATACTAATAATAACTAGGGCAAATACTTATACTATTAATACAAGCCCAAGCCCAAGCCCATTAACCATAAGACTAATAACCTAATTAAATAAGAAAACAAATCATGAAAGATACTCTAAGATAATATAAAGATATTCTTAACATTCTCTAACACTCCCTCTCATGCTAAAGCTGCTAAGCATTATCTTGTTACAAGTAGCAAACCTATAAATATAAAATAAATAACAGAATCCTATCTTTATTTGAAAGCGAGAAGAGAAACTTGGCACAGGGACATTGAACGACATAAGGAAGAAGAGAAGATGTTGAATCATCCAAGCGTCCAAGAAGGAAGAAGAAGAAAAATTGGGAAACTCTTGCTCCTAAACTTGCAACACCATTGCTAGTGAGAATCTAAGGCGACTTTACCTCGCTGATAGCCCTTTCCTCCTGGTGGCTCCATCTGGCGGGCAACCCTTTCCTCTAACATCTTTGGGGTGGCTCCACCTTGTTGGTTGCTCTTTACCTTTAGTCGAGCAGCCCTTTCCTCCAAGCTCAAGGTGCACTAAGAAAATCCACAAGAAGAATAGAGAAAATCAAGATAGAATAGCAACTTCAACCTACCTCTTTCAAAGATATCAAATCGACATATCCATAACCTAGCCTGCAAGCCTCCACCATAGCAACAAACCAGAGTCCAAACTCATAAATCACAAGATAAACCACAAAATCTAAAGCCAAATATCCCCCTAGCCGAAGGGATTGTCAAACTAGTCAACTAATGAGAGAATGATACCATCCAAAACCACACCATCATTCCTGAAACACACCTCGCCAGATATCTCACCAGAACTTCGACCATTGGTAACTTGAAAACTTCACCGGAAGTCTCATTAGAGAGGCAACCTTACTCACCAGAGTCAGCACCAACCGAGCACCATAGCAATCAAAGAGGCGAGAGAACACCAACTCATTGTTGGAAAACCCCGAATAACACCTTTTCGGCTTTAACCCAACTCATAGAGTGCAAAAATGGTACCAGGCTCAAAGGAAACGACCTCAAACAGTGCTAAAATCACCTAAACAACGCTGAATCCACACCTAACCACCACATTGAAGTTGTTGTCGGAGCTCTGGTCACTGGCGACCACTTCTAGTTGCCTGCCGTCCTTGTCTGTACTAGAAAAGTACATGCCCAACCACAAACAGATCCTAGAATAGGTGTGTGCAAACTGAAGCACGAACTAGCATCACCAAAATGTGAACCCAGCGCCACTTGTTGGCCACTGCTTCACTCGTCGGACCTCTTGTTGGCGTTGGTCAACCACCGCCATCCATTTTTCATCGGCAATTCCCCATGGGTCGCCTAAAAACCAAAACAATAGTCATCTCTTGCACACAACCAGCACAGGTGGCAGAAATGCGCAACCCAGCTCATCGCCAGCCGCCACTCCTACCACCGGCACTGTCTGGCCGCGAACCACTGGCGACCACCTGTGGGTTGCCTGAAAATTGAAACAGCAGCCAAGGGTGGCTGCGAAGAAGCCAAAACATGACCTACGAGTTTCTTTTTTTTTTTTCCCTTCTTTTTTTTTTTTTGTCTGTTTCACACTAAGCTAAGAGGAGAGTAAAAATAAGACAAACTAAAGGGGAAAATATCCTACCAAGTTCCATGAACTCGAAAGAGTGGAACGGAGAAACTCTTTTCAAGGTGAATGGTACCACTCTGATATCATGTTGAAGAATTACGAGTTTAGGGTTAGGGAAAGGAAAATAAAAAAAGACAGCTAAATAATAGTAGACTAAGAATACTATTGATAGGAATTATATATGATATAAAACCATAACCTACTATCCTATATATACTAATAATAACTAGGGCAAATACTTATATTACTAATATAAGCCCAAGCCCTTTAACTATAAGACTAATAACCTAATTAAATAAGAAAACAAATCATAAAAGATACTCTAAGATAATATAAAGATATTCTTAATATTCTCTAACTTTATTTATTAAAGATATCCATAGGAACTTAGATGTATTATTCACCATCTCCTCACAATTGTTCAGTTATCAGTGATTTGTTTGCTGGCTTTATATTGATGTTCTGAAGTCATAACATCATCTTAGATGTCAATTTTTCTTGATATCTGTACTCTGTAGAGCGTAAAGTAAGCTTGAATCGTTATTGCCATGAGTTGTATGTGTTATCAGAGAAGTTTTCTAATAGAGTATTTTTTTCTGTTTATATTCATCTAGAGTTCTATAAACTTTTTCTGGTGAAGTGAGGTTCTTGATGAGTGGTGTCGGCCTATTTGCAATTGCACATTACCTATCTTTTTAATAGCTTTGTGATTTGACCTTGTTCTAAAAGTCTATTGATACTTATAATCTTATAGTGGGGCACGGAAAGGAAAAATAAAAGCAGTACTATTGGCATCTTAAGTAATTCTAGTTTGATTATATTCCAGGAAATTTCTCAACTGAGATATGTACTGTGTCCCCGCCATTTGAAGGAAAAGCAATTTTGGAAAATATACTTTAAGCTTGCCAGGAGTCATGTTATCGAGTAAGTTCTGTAAATTCTTGCAATTGTTGTATGACCATGTTTACAAATGATTAAAACTGAAGTTATCCATGTGAAATTCTTGCCAATTTTTTTTTTTGTGGATAGTAGCTTCTTTCAAAATTTTGCTTTCTTTTGTTTTTCCTCTCATTTTGTGCGCACACACAATTGTAATGCTTACACTTATACATACTGCACACCAAATCAACAAAAGGAGGGGAAGAAATGGTCCAAGGCTTGCTTTGATGAAATATGATTCCCCTTCATTGCTAATCAGATATGAGCTACGTGCCATACAATGGGAGAAACTGAAAAGGATGGCAATGGAGGATGAGAAATCTTCAGATAACAGCCCGTATGAAGTTGAAATGGCAGAAGCAAAGCATGGGAACTTTATAGAGTCTCTGCCGTCCTCATAGAATGAAAGCACATACTCTGGTTGGTAGCATGAATAGAACAGGTATTAATTTCTTTTGTGATGAAGGGACTATTAAATTTCAAGTTTGAAAAGTGCATTCCTTCAGTTGATATTATCATATTGTTTTGAAGTTAATCTCAAGAATTTGCTGTCAACTTGTAACTATTGACCTTGTTCTTTGATTCTTGACATAATTTTGCAGAGACAAATAGTGCTGGATCTTTAAAATCTTATAAAGATGGTTCTTGGGCATAGAGGCACGCTACTTCTATAGCTGAAATGTTTAAGATGCCTGACAAAATCAAATCTCAGATCCTAGAAATTAACAACTAAATCAATGTGGCACATGACTCAGCCTGCCTTGATTTTGATAAACATGCTTCACGTATGTCATTGACACAAATGTTATTAAATTTGGTATTGTTTGGTTTCTGATATTTCTCCTGTCTCCCCATTCTTATCTTGGTAGACCCAAAAAATAATGGATAAACCATACTTTGGATCGATGGATGGATTTGACTACAGTGGTTTTGGATATGGCATTAACGCTAAATAGTCCGTCAATGTTTGAGAATTGTTTTTCCAAAGTTTATTTGGTAGTTTGTTCAATTGTCAAGTGTTATGTGACATTGAGAACAAAAAATTGATTCAAGAAATAGTTTCCGAGGTTGAAAGTACATGTTCTGGGAAATGAGCATATTTCCAGTTTTGACAGTGGTATTTCATATACAGTGACTTGCGGGACGAAGGGAGTTATTTGTGTTGGGTTTGACTGAAATTTTTAATTTGAAGATTGTTATCATAGTTACGTAATTTATTTGTAGATTCATATTTTGTAATTAATATTAAATTTATAAAAAATGTGATAAATATAAAAAATATGTGAGAGATATGTAAAATATGAAAAAAAAGTGTTTTATATAAGAAACTATGGATGTCATTAATTAATAGATTGTGTAAAGGTGGTTGTTTATTAAGAAAGTTTTTGTAAGTTATAAATATTTATATTAGATAATTGTTTTTGGTGCGAGGATGAGGGAGATGAAAATATGAATAGTGTTGTGGATGAGAATTTGTAACTTTATCCATAAAAGTTGTAGTAATAGTAGGCGAGAGTTTAAAGTTTAAAGTTTTATTCATATAAAAGTTGTAATAGTAGAGAGTTTGTTGTTTTTCGTTCAAAAGTTTTTTGTTGTTGTTTATGGTAAATTTGATTTTTTTTCATTTGTGAATATAGACATATTGAGTCAAATTATAACTAATTTGTATATGATATTTTTCTTTAATTACTAGTATATATCAGATCAGGCACATGGGTTAAGAGATGAAGTGCGTGTTTGGGATAACTGTGAAAACTTGATTATTTCAATAATCGATTATTTCAATAATCAAGCTGTAAAAACTTGATTATTTCAATAATCGATTATGTTTGGATATGTTATTTGAAAAACGATTTTAAATTTAATTTGTTTCGTTTGGATGATATGAAAAAAATTACTTTTATGTATTAAATTACTAAAATAGGTATAGAATGATTAAAAAATTATTTGATTGATTAAAAAATTATTTAATTGAGGACAAAATGGTATTTACATCTCAAAGTGTAAGAAATAATCTATAATCTAAAATCATAAGCTGAAATTTCAGTATTATGGAAAAAAGCTGTTAGAATGCATTGAATTTCGTGTAAAAGATAAAATTGATTTTATCAAACATGATTGAATACTGTTACAATAGCTTTTTTTAGAAAAAAAACTGTTGGTTCAGCTTATAAGCTAAACTAAACACCCCCGAAGTATTCTCAACAGATCTTTCGAAGGAGAGGGTCTAATATGATCAATGTTTGTAGAAAACGTATGTGAAGTATGTATGTAGTTTAGACTATTTAAATGAAGTTGCAGTTGGCTTTACTCTTATTTCGGAGTATGTAAGTATAAAGCAAGGATCATTACTCAATACCTTGTATTTTGTAAGAGTTGAAAGTGGAGCAATGATTAAAAGTTAAAAGATAAATGCTGCATTAACTTGTTCGGGAAACAAAGAATATGGGAGGAATGAAAAAAGAAATAAAAAAAATCAGGTGTTTATTTCTTTTTTTAATATAATAATTTATTCTCATGTCAATTTATTTTTGTGAAGAAAAAAAATATCTCTTCATTATTTTAAAAAAATGGTATAATTTTAAAGTATAAAAAATTCCCTTAAAATGGGCTTTCAAGTGTTGCTTTTTAAATTTCCTTTCAAAAACATACTAGACTTATAATAGCGACGCAATAATTGGCTACAAATTATACAATATAATGTACAAGAAATTTTAACAATTTTGTTTTTGTGTATGTATATAAGCATTTTTTATCTTTTAAAAGTTCACAATTATTCATTAATCAATTTACCATTTACTTCTTAATTACTCGTTAACAAAATATTCTGCTGTAGTTCGGGCTCACAAAGGTAGAAAAAATAAATTAAAAAAAAAAACCACCAATGCAGACGCAGGCAACAGCGAGAGAAGAAAAAAAAAAAAGAAAAGAAGGCAGGAGCATTCCTTTTCACATCATTAATCATTCTGTTCTTCCTTCACGCCATCAGCACACCCATACTTTATTCACACATCCAATCAATCCCCAAAACCACCATTGGAGGCTATACCTTTTAACCCAACCCAACCCAACCCTCACTAACTCACTTCACTAGTTCTCTGCCAGGTAACGTAAACAGCTCTCTTCATTTTCTATTTTGATTGACTACTATCTGGCTCCATTCACATGGGGTTTGCTTTATTTATTGGCTGGCTTTTGGAAATGGAAACTGTTTCCCTAGCCAAAAACTTGATGCAGTTTGGAAACTTCTTGTTCATTGATGAAGTGTCTATGCCAACCTGGTGTTTTTGATTATTGGGAATGACTATTTCGGTTTGCTTGCATTGTGGTGTATTCGTGGGAGTTTGTGTGGGTAGCCTTTCCACCCACGAATTGTTCGATGTAATTCCTAGCTCGGAATTTGGTGTATTTCCCACCCAGGCGTGTGCTCTTTATGTAGGTAGGCTACTGTTGTTTCTGGATGGAATAAAATGCTGAAGTTTTCAGTAAGAAATTCAAAAATTTCTACCCTCACATCTTTTGCTGGATAAAGTTGTTTCTTTCTATTCTCTGTGGAGGTATCTCTTGTAGACCTACAAAGCGATTCTAAAGCTCGTTTGAGCTAATATTCTTTATTTGTGCTTACTCAGTTTATCGTAAGAGTGTTGGAGGATTTCTGATCATCCTTCTTCCAATTATGCATAAGTTAAGGAGATAATGAGTTATTTTGAATTATAATTAAAAAATTAAATTGTTATGAAATTACTTGGATAGAAAACTATGACAATTAATTACAATCAACGTTCACTCTGATGTTTGAGTTCATGATAATGGCCATAAACTTGTAGGTTGTATTAACCGTGAACTGTGGTTCATGTGGACAAAATTAGAAAAATTAATGGATGACAGAATTTCGGAAACGAGTGACTTATTTTTCTTTACTTCTACTGGAATAAATTAAATTTATTCATTAAAATAGTTTTTATCTCATAATGAATCATGGTATTGCAAAGGAAGATTACATTGCCATTCTTTATATTTGTATTCAATTCTACGGTGTATTTGGTTGGAGAAAATCAGAAAAATGCCCATGTTTTCAAGGCTGTTTCAGTGCCCCTAAATATTTTATGGGATTGGCTGATTGGGTTGTGTTCATGGCTTCTCTCTGCTGCTGTGCTTGTGGTTGTTTCAACTTTGAAGGGAATTTAATCATATTAATGTGCGAAGAGATTGGACAGTATGGCTTTGCCGCATTTTGAGTCACTTAGGCTTACCACTTTATTCTCTTTATATTATTTCTTTCTAGGATGATTTCTTATCCTACCCTAGATGTGTGTTCTTTCTTCTCTTCTTAATATATTCTTCTTTAACATTTTTATTTTATTATATAGTATTAACAGTAATAGATAATAAACCTCCTCCTTTGTCCCAACCCTTTTTTATTTGCTCTTTTAAACCTAACACATTGTTATTTTTCAGTTAACAATTGTTTTATGACTACAATTGCGAGTGAAGAAACTAAAGCAAGTTTACCAACCCCCTTCCCCCCAGCACACGCATGCACAAAGAGCTAAAAAAGATGAAAAATAATAAAAAGATGACCCATTTCCAAGGAAAATTCTGACTCTAAATCCCACCACACCAGAACACACACACAAATCAAAACCCTATTGATTAGTTATTATGATGCCTGAGTTTTATCATAATTCAGCAGGGATATAATGCTTCCAGTTTTAAGAAGTTTTTAGCATAAAATATTCCTGTATATTTCCTCCTTTAGGCACTGGTCTCTTAGCCTCTTGTAGTTGTCATGTTTCCTATAGTGGATTTTGGAATCCACTATGGAGGCATGCTAGCACTGTATTCATATAATTTTGTACCACTCTCACAATTTAAATGTATAAGGTTACCATTTTGATAAAATCACAATTGCTTATGCCCCCATAAAATAGGGAGAAAAGGTTTTGCACCTACTTTTACTACCTAAGCGAATATTGAAGATGTCATGTTATACCAGGAAGCTTGTATGCTGTAACATCCTCTTTTTAACATGTGAGCTATGTTTATGGTCATAGAGGTATCATAATACATGTTTGACATGTCTGCTTAA
The DNA here is from genome assembly GCA_029884605.1 of Ormosia emarginata. Taxonomy (NCBI): domain Eukaryota; kingdom Viridiplantae; phylum Streptophyta; class Magnoliopsida; order Fabales; family Fabaceae; genus Ormosia; species Ormosia emarginata. Next base: position 41,276,121 of record JAQQTP010000088.1, read on the forward strand.
TTTTGTGACAAATTGAGTTAGTTTAGGTATTTTGTTACAACATAGAATGTGAAAATTAGCTTAAAATTAGGGGTGTAACACCCCAACTTTTGGATGAATTACTGTTTTGTCCTGATTGTACTGTTTTATATTTTCTATATGTTATAAGATTTATATGACTGTTTCGTGTTCATATTCGAGTGTTTTGTGTGATTTACTCTGAGTCAAGAAAATAATAATTTCCGGGCCGGAAAAATCTTATTTTAATTATTCGAAGCTGGGGAATCTTACTAAACTCAATTCTGAGTGATATGGTTGTTAATCTTTTAATTTTTAGGATTTAACTGTGCAATAAAATAATTGTATATTATTATAATATTATTTTATCTGACAGTACCTATTGTCTCAAAAATAGTAGAAATCTGCTCTAAAATAACCATGAACCCGGAAGAGTCTGTGAGACCCGCGTTTAAAGAAGTAGTCAACATTTTTGGCTAGACTAAATTTTAAGCCAATAGGAACAAGTCAACAATGTAGGCTTGACATTTTTAGACCAATAGGAATCAAGTCCACAAAAATGGTTAGACTTGTTAGATTAAGACTACAAAGCTTAACCAAGTTAGCTTTAAACCTAACTAAGTTAGCATAGAAAGCTTGTTAAGTAACTAAATGAAGTAACCTAGTTAGCAATCTAGTTAAGTTCTAGTTAGAGAATTGTTCTCAAAATATCAAGACTAACCTAGTTAAGCTAAGTAACTATTTAGTTAGGCAAGTAACTAAATGAATTAATCAAATACACTTAAATGTAACTAGAAGACTAAATTGATCACAAACTTAGTTACTCCACCATTAAGGCCATTCGGTCAAGCAGCTTCAAGAGCATTCAAGAATGGCTTAGTCACTTAGTGACTAGGTTTCTTTAAGCCAATGGAAGACAAGCTTGGAGGCCAAGCTTTGATATCCACCCTTGATCAAATCTAAGGCTAGGATGAGTCAACAAAGGAGACCACCTCCTCTTGGATGAGCTCCACGGCCAAGTAGGGATTAGGAGACCATTTTACTTCATTCATCATCCTTGCTAACACAAAATCTCTCTTCTCTCTCTTCAAGAACAAGAACTCACCATTGTTACTCTTCTTGAAGACCATTCGGCCAAACACTCTACACCACCATCCACCCATCTAAAATTTCATCCAACCTTATTTCTCAACTCTAAACACCATTCTAAGAATATCTCTAGTTGAGGGTTCTTCCAAAATCTTTCATCTTAAGCTTGGAAAATTGCTTTGGAGGTTTTTCCTAAAAGGTGAAGATCCTTGTTTTTCATTTCTAACTTCATTTCCAAGGTTCTAAGTCATGATTGATCCATGGTTTATGTTTTTCTCCTATGGTTATAACTTGTAAAATTTTATTTGAGCATGTTAGGTTTCTTTGGAGGAGATCACGAAATCATCTAGGAAGGAGAGAAAAAGATTTTATCTTCCTTAAAGGTAAGAGAGAGATTTAATCTCATCAACCATGTGTGGTGATGAGAAAATGGATTGTATGTGTGTGAAGAATCCATAAGGATTCACTTGTTTGATTGTTTAAATGCTTTCCTATTTGTGTTTGATATTGTTTGTATGCATGTTTATAAGCTTTAAAATATATTGCATGTGTGATATATGCATGATTATTAATTAGGATGTGAATAACATGTAAGGTTGCATGAGTGTTCCAAAGAACACACCTATGGAGCTTTCAGCTTCAACAAAGAAAAGAGAACCAAAATGTTCTCAACCATTTTCTAAAGAAAGGATTTAATGGAATTAGGTAAATTAATGAATTCCAAAATGATTTAGAAGATAGAAAATGATCCAAAGATCAAATGCCAAAGTTTTGTTAATTTCGGCCAACATGCCTTGTAAATGTGTAATCAATCCAAAACTTATTTTCTAAAGTGTAGATCTGATGTTTAACCTAAAAAGAATACATTTGAAATGAATTTTCAAGATTTAAAGAAGTAAACTAATTTTTATTAGAAATGTAGTATAGAAGAAAAATGAACAAAACTCTTGAAAATCACTTATCTTTAAGTTTTAAAGTATAATGACCATTTTCAAAGTGTATTTAGTAATAATAAACTAAACAAACGGATTTTTTAGAGGAAAAACGTAGAAAACACATTTTTAATAGGTTTTATAGATGAAATGTTATCAAAATTTATTAAAAATAGACAAATAAAAGAGAATGTTTTATAATATATTTATATCGTAAGAAAAATATTCTACGTAGTTTAAAAGTATTAAAAATAGTTTATGCAGTTTTAAAAATAGAGATTTTAAAGCTTTTCGATTAATAAAACAATTAAAAAATCTTACGCGATTGAGAAAGCGATTTAAAAATATTACGTGATTTTAAAAATAGTAAAATATATTTACGCGATTTAAAAACGTTTGTAAAAACGATGAAATTGTGAAAACGCGATAAAATTTTTACGCGATTGATTGAAACAATGAGTTTTGCTGTCGAGTCAAAGTGGTGAACCCGGACATGTAGAGGTATGGTACTGTCAAGTGGTGACGTACTATATGTAACACCCTTCATAGGGTATCACATTTTATACTAAAAACTTAAAACCTGAAAATCATTTTATAAAAGCTTTGAGTTCTAAAAGATGGATTTTAAAATTTCTTCTTTTGCAAAAACATAAACTTACCAAAAATTATAGGTAAAACAGAAATTAGATTGAACTGATTAATACACATATTCAATATACCACAAAATTTTCAATAACAATTTAAATCATAAAATTTCTGAGACTCGAGAAACAAGATGGCCAACCCAATGACGGGTATTACTAATAAGACAGAAAGAAGAACACTAACGAGAAAAAACCCAACATACATGCCTCGTTTCTCCACCAACTGCATCACGTTAAAAACTGAAAGATCACTCCTCGATGCCGTCACCAACTTCAGAACATTGCCTCCAATGGGTCTAAGAAACTTGCTTTGCCTTCTATACGAATTTAAATAAAACAAACACAACAAAACAATACAGTAAAGAGGTGAGATCCCCTTTCACCAATACCAGAATGGTAGCAAAGAATAATACGAATGACAAAATCATTCCATACACACAGATATCATAATTATAATCATGTTATCAATTTACAAATAATTCCAATAAACACATATTATAATAAAATGAACAGCAATAACATTATTATGATAGATATAATAATGGATACAATTAAACCATATAGTCACAACATACATAATAACTCACATTAACACATCATACATAATATCTCAACAGTGAATATAAATAACCACATAAAGATGCAGATCACATATGCAAATGTAATGGTACAGATAGATAACATGTTACAGATAATAACATCATAATATACAACACATAAATATATGTAATGTGACTCAATCCTACTTCATGGAGCTAAAAACACAGACCTCGGAGAGAATGACCCGCAAAATCTATTAGTACCATCGACTACCCAAACTATTCCGCTGTCTCACGTTGCGTCTATAGCCCACTGTCATAACGTCGTGGTATAGCACACTGTCAAAACGTTGTGTCACTATAGGCTTGTACTAAATAGATTTCACAAGATCTTGATTAAGTATAGTGCGTGTCGAGTCCATTAGTGTGTTGCTTTTCTATTCCACGACCCAGGAGCAAGAACCAACTCCGTCCACAAATGGAATAATCCGCACACTAATGTCTCCAAGTTCATTCAAGTTGAACCACACTACGCTTATCACACCGACAACACGATGTAATTCACCTCGTCAATCAATCCACCAATTATCAACCAAATTGGCACAACTCAATGCATGATGAAAATTATCAAAATACCCTCAATGGTATTAGTATCCATTTTTACGGATATGCCCTCAATGGCAAAAATCTCAAATATGCCCTCAATGGCAAAAATTACAAAAATGCCCTCAATGGCAAATCTCATATATATATCTACAGTATGTCCCACCTGACAGTACTGTTCCACAATCTGTCCGGGTCCACCACTTTGGCCCGACAGTAAAAACTTGCTGTTTTTGTCAATCGCGTAGAAATTTTATCGTGTTTTCAAAATTTCATCGTTTTTACAAATGTTTTTAAATCGCGTAAATATATTTTACTGTTTTTAAAATCGCGTACTGTTTTTCAATCATTTTCTCAATCGCGTAAGATTTTTAAATCATTTTCTTGTCCGATTTCCTTAAAAATCACTATATAAATAAACAAAAAATAATATTTAATACGTTTGAACTACGTAGAATATTTTTCATACCGTATAAATTATATATTGGATATCTTATCTATCTTATTTGTCTGTTTTTAGCAAAAATTGACAGTATTTTGCTTAGAAAATGTATGATAATGGTTTTCTAAGTTTTCTGTAAAAATTTCTTTTATTTATATTATAACCATTTAATTATACTTTTGAAAACTACTAACGTGCTTCAAAACATCAAATGAGCTCTACGTTAGAAATTTTACAAAAGCTACTGTATTTTCTTTTAAATGGTAAAACTCTTAGATTTAGTTCCTTAAACTTAATCTAATCATTTTTATTCCTTGAAATTCATTGTAATAAAATTCTTTTGGCATTTATTACTTAACCTTGGTTGAAAATAATTTTAGAAACCAAAACATTTAAATTTGGCATGTTGGCCGAATTCCACAAAAATTGTCATTTAATCTTTAAATTCATTTTCCTTGCTTTAAATTAATTTGTATCTTGTCAATTTACCTAAGTCAATTAAATTGCTCTTTTAGAAAATTGTCGAGAACATTTTGGTTCCCTTTTTGTATTGAGGCCTTGAGCCTTGGATTTGTGTTCTTTGGAACACTCATGCAAACCTTACATGCTATTCACATTCTATAATAATTATCATGCATCTATGAACACATACCATATATTAAAGCAATCACAAAACACATGCAAAATATTAAAGCTATTAGACATGCTTACACACATAATCAATCACAATTAGGAAAGACAATAAACAATCAAGTGAACGAATCCTTATGGATTCTTCACCACAGACACATCCATTCCTCACCACCAACACATGGCTGATGAGGGTAATCTCCCTCTTACCTCTTGAAGAAACCTCCAAAGTTCCTTGTATGTCCTCTTGTTGTCTCTTTCAAGATGAACTTCAACCACCAAGTGTTTCTTGAAAATCAAAGAAAACATGCAATATTAATATCTAAGGCTCTAAACTAAAATAATCATGGATTAAAATCATGATTAGAACTTTGAGATGATAGAAACATGAAGATCAAAGAACCCTACCTTCAAGGCTTCAAACTTAAGCTTTGAAGAACATGATAGAAAATGGATGATTCAAGCTTAGGTTTCAACTACAAAGTATCTTGAGATGAAGTAAGGAAGCAAGATATAAGGTAGTTTAGAATTATAGAAGAGTGAATAAGGGGATTGGGTGGGGAGGCCGTGAGGTTGAAGAAGAAAAGGAGAAAGAAAATTTGAGAGCTTTTCTTAAGATATAGGAAGAATGAATATAAATTGAGATAACTAATTGTAAAACACTTTCCTTCACCGAATGTGCATAACCGTGGAAACCAAATGGAGAGCCACCAAAATTGACTTTGTCTTACTTGGTTAATTAATGAAAGATGGTAAGAATTGAATTGTAATATTTGCTTCACAAAAGGTTGCTTTGCCGTGGAATGCAACAAAGAAAAGCAATCAATATTGATTAGTCTTCCTTTTGTTCAATTTAGGCTTCCTACGTGAATTTCACAAAGTGAATTGGTCATTTAGAGCAATTTGCTCTTCACTTTCACCGTAGAATCAATAAATTCTAAGAAGTCCAAATTTGTTTAATAGCTTGTTTCCTATTGGTCCTTAAAGAGTCAAGCCATTATTCTTAACCATTTTCTATTGGTTGAATATTTACTAACTTGATTCCTATTAGTTGCTATTTTTGTTGACCAATCTCTATTGGTGCACACTGTATAATTTCTAGTATACTTTAACCAATGAACAATAATTACTGTTTATAAAGTCAATATCTATTGTCCAATGAGTAATAAAATATACATAAATTTTTCTCTTACTTCAGTTGGGTAGCAAATATTGTTGATCATTTTTTACTGATTGCCCTTGATGAGTCACAGAGCGAGTCATCAAAGAGAAGTTTTCTAGAACATGTGACTCACTACGATGAGTGTTGAAAGATGATGAGTCAACGTAGATATTTTTAGAATAGGTGAGTCGGGATGGCGAGTCGGCGTCTTTGAGTCATGCGTTGAGCCGAGTCACTACCGAGTCAAGAATGGTGAGTCATGGTCTTGAGTCGGCATGATGAGTCGTTAGAGAAGCTTCGGGAACGGGTGACTCACTACGGTGAGTCACGTGGCGATAGTCACCGCTTCGGAACCTTCTAGAATCTCTTTGAGTCACAGTCTTTGAGGTGTCATGCCACGTGTTGGCTTCCATTGGTCCTTAGCGATGAGTCACACCACCAACTTTAAGATTGACTCCGATTAGTCCATGTGTAAAGCACTCGATGACTAGGCGCGCTGACGATACGTCTTCTAGAATAGTTTGGAACATGTGAGTCACTAGGCTAGTTACCTAGGTGAGTCACCAACAATGAGTCATCATCTAGAACATTCTAGAGTGAGTGACTAGGCTCGCGTCTAGAATCATCTACTAGATATTTTTCAAGAAAGATATTATCCAATGGATAATAAAACATACCTCGATTTTATTTGTCAGATAAAATCGTCGAAAAAAATAAAACTTCAAAAATTGTTTCCGGTTTCGGGTTTAGTAAGTTCTCCCGGCTCCGAATCAATAGTACAAAACTTTCTGGCTAATAAAAAATTTTATTTTTTAAGCCCGCCCGAGCCCACACATAGCCCAAAATATCGAAATATATTAAATATTCAAAATATACCAAAATATCAAAAATATAATATAATATTCTCAATATATCTCAAAATATCTTAAAATATCTTAAAATATCTTAAAATATTTAAAATATAATAAACTATTCAAAATATCTTAAAATATCTAAAATATATTATAATATTCAAAATATCCGAAATATCACAAAAATTCACAAAAATCATAATAATTGTGAAACTTATGAAAATTAAATCAGATTAGTAAAAATAATTAAAGATTAAGAAAAAGAAATAAAATACGAAGAGCTTTATATATCCGCCAAAAATAATATTAAAATAATCAAAAATGCAAAAACTCTCAAAAATTCTTAAAAATCACATAAATCATAAAATTCACAGAACTCGAGTCAGATTATTCAAAATAATTCAGAATCGACTAAAACAAATAAAATACTAATTTTCGAGACATTACACTATATATCGGAATGTTGAGGTTAAGGGTATTTTTGTAAATATGATAATATTTTTAAGCTAAGGGTAATTTGGTAATTATTATTTTATTGATGCATTGAGTTGTGCCAATTTGGTTGATATTAGCGATTGATTGACGAGACGAATTACACCGTGTTGTCGGTGTGATAAGCGTAGTATAGTTCATCTCGTGTGGACTTGGAGGCATTAGTGTGCGTAGTATTCCACATGTGGACAGTTGGTCGCTGCTATGGGTCGTGGTAACTGGCAACACACTAATGATCTTAACACGCACTATACTTAATCAAGACCTTGTAAAGACTGTTTAGTACAATGCCTGTAGTACACGACGTTGGATTATGTACTACTACACGACGTTAGACTTTGGGCTATAGACACGACGTTAGACAGTGGAATAGTTTGGTTGGGCAGCCTGAGGTACTGATAGATCTTTACGGGTCATTCTCTCTGATGTCTGTGTCTAGCTCCATGGAGTAGGAACGAGTCGTACTGCATTTGCATTTGTGTCATGCATCATAACATTATTATTTGTGATATTACATGAGGTATTGTTATTTATGATACTGTGGTATGAAATTTTTGTATTAAATTGTGTTATTATTTATACTGTTATGGTATGCTTTATTGTATAAATTGTGATATCTGTTGTATTGTCGTTTTCTTATTTGCCATGCTGGTATTGATGTTTGATTATCTCACCTCTCTATATGTATTGTTTCTGTATTATTAATTATGTCATAAAAGAGTTTGAGGAAGAGGAACAATCTCTAGATTGTGTGTATCCTGAGGAGGAGGAGGAGGAGGAGCAGCAGACGGGGTATCAGTTCGACGAGTGCGAACCTTCCGATCATCCATATCCTTTAGACTGACTTGTGAGTATGGCGTTGCCGGGATTTCTTGGTTTCGTGAGGCTAGAGTTTCATGGAGGTTCAAATGCTTGGCGATTACGAGAGGATCGAGGATTGGTGGTCTACTTGGGACGTTTGACTGTGTCCCTACGAGGAGAGTTTGATGCTGAACCTGTTTTTACTACGACTTTATACTTACATCTGGAGATGCTGTTGGATCTAAGGCGTCATTGGGGAGGACTCTTTCGTGTTCCCAGTGAGATTAGTATAGTGTCAACAACGCGGACCCCTGTCCGGAGAGCTGTGAGACATCCTGGATTCCTGTCACCTGAAGTTTCATCTGAGAGTGATCCTTCAGAGGGTTAGGGATCTATGATGTGCACTTGGGCACTTTATGATGTTGTACTGTATAACAACTCTTTACTGCTTTATTTAAATATTTTGTAGTTATAAATTATTTGCATAACTTAAAACAAAATCATATGTATATTATGAGTGCGATAACAGTTTATTTTATTTCATGTTCCATGTTATTTTATTTAAGGTTATTATGTATAAAAAAAGAAAAATTTTATAACTCATTAATTATTTATCAAATGTTTTATAACTTGGGTAATATTTATTTATTTTTATTTCGTTGCATCATAAATGTGGCATCCCCACAAGGGTGTTACAAAGGGTGTGCAAAAAAACCAAATGAACCAAATTGCACCATAAATTGAATCGAACCAGATTGTAAAATCCATTTTATTAAAACTGGTTCATATAATTGAACAAAATTTTACTTTTATAAACGTTTCAGTTATATGATAAAACAAAAAAGTTTGGTTCAGTAAAATAAGTATCAAATTGGCTCTGAATTAAACATCCAATGATCCAAATACATGTTCATTTCCACGGTGAAATACTGAAATCTTCTTTCAGAGAATCAAAATAGCAAAATCCATTCCATTTTCATGACGAACCCTAACCCCTAATTTCTGCCACCAGGCGAAACCTAGAATCCCAATCAACTAATTGATTCTGCAATGAGTCCCATTGACGAACCCCAATCGTGATTCATGAAGCCTGTGCTTCTTATTCGCGCGATTGTGGCTTCTTGTTCACCATTGCGGATTCTTGTTCGCTGATTTCGTTTGAAGATTGTTTGCGGATTACTTGTTTTGAAGATCGTGTGTGGCTTCTTAGTCTCTCACTCTCGTTGAATTAGCTCCACCATTCGTTTCTTTATGGTCTGTGCGTGTAACGTTTTGGTAAGATGCTCTTAGTTTCTCCATATGCTTCCCTTAAATTCCTGTTGCTAAGGTGTTTTTTGTCCTGCTACTAGGTTATTGTTGCTTGCTAGATTGTGGATTTTCTCAGTTGGGTTCAATTTCCTAACCTAGGTAAGACTTCATGCATTACTAGGTTTATGATTATGCTTGGTGCTAGATGAATATGATAGTTTTTTGAAGTTTTCTTGAGTTTTCTGTATATGTGGTTGTTTAGTTATATGCTTGGTGCTAGATGAATATGACTAAGAACCTTGTTGCCAACATTTGTCAGTGTTGAATGAGGGTGCTATGTTTTCTAGTTTTAGTGCAATGGTTTGTGTCAAGTACATTAAAATCAAGAGCATTAGCATTCAATGGTCAAGTACAGAGAAGTTTTCCTGATCTTATCCTGTGTCAAGTAGCTGGTAATGTAGTCTGTTTTAGACTTTTACCGTTTTACACACTAGTTATCAAGGACATGTCTTCCAAAAGTTTTTAAGAGTCCTGTTTTTATTTTGCAGTGGCTCATGTACCTAGAATGATACAGTGACAATACACAGTCAGATAGGCACATGTTTATCAGTAGAGTTTAGATTTATTTACACTATTTCCTGCAACTTCTTCTGTGTTGCTCTGTCAATCAATTAACTTTAGTAGAGTTGTCCAAGACTTCAAATAGCGAGACAATGTTTATCAATTTTGAAACTTCATATAAAGTGATGTCTTCTTTTTTAATTTCATGGGTAGAGTCACAGACATGCCACATGCAGACAAAAATTATGTAGATCCCCAACATATACGTAAATTCGAATTCAAGTCGGTATCGCATAGTTTGTTTTGATTGTAGTTATCTTAAGGAGTGTTGTGGCTCATATCATTACTTTGTTATTGGTGCTGGTGTTCTGTCTTTATCACCTATGTTTCTACATTCCTCCTTTCCGATTACTACAGAACTCCGAATATTGTAACTGGGAAAATAAATTACTCTTACATGGATGTTGTTAGAACCTATCTTGGCAGTAACACATCAACTTTTTCCCTTGTTCTCTTGTCCTTGCTATCCACCCAGTGTCCTTAATGTTGCTTGTCAAATGCATGCGGTGTTAGAAGGTAATTTAGATTGGTTTCATGAACCCATTATCATGTTGAACCTGTTAATGTTGGGGTGGGTCTTGTTACTTATGTGTCTCTAAGGAATGATAATAAGTTAAGAAAGTAGGCCTTTAAGTATAGCATGAGCTCTGCTGTTAGGTGATCTAAAATAAATTTTACTAGTTGTAATGCCTCATCATGTCTTAAGGTGAACTTTTGGTGTGCTTATGCATTAGGGGACATGCATTGGTTCTGGGTCTTTAGTGGTTCAATTCTATTTTTTTATGAAATCTTAATTTTCCTTATGCTTTAGTATTTCTGTCTTTTTTTTTCCTGTTGAATTCATGCATTCTTGGCTTTCCACATTCTTGTCTTCCTTTCACGGTGCTTTAATTATCAGTCCATGTTCCTAGCTTGATTATATCTTTTTGTTAAGTTCTTAGTTGTTAAGTCATGGTATTATTTCCATTGTTTTTTTGGCCACTTGTTGTAAATTAGCTGATTCTCTTCTGCTGAGTTGGCTACCATAGCAGTATAAACTGATATGCGGATAGGTCTATTTGATTTAGAAAATGATGATGCATATTTATATGTTGTCTATCTAATTATGTCGTGTGAAATTTTGTTTCTCTTCTTACCTTGCTAGTTTTTAAGTATTTACCATGGAAATTGCAGTAGGTTGCTAACTAGCAACACAACATTGTCATAAAATTGAATTCTTACATTTTTAGTTGTTATTCTAATTAATTTCTTTAGATGTATTATTTTAGTCTATTCACTTGGCTCTCTTATATGAAATCTTGGCTCTTACTTTAGCATGTTGAGTATTAAGTCTGTTCTATCTGTCCTTGTCAAGTACTTAATATTGATGGTAATAATTTAAGTATTCAACAAATTGAAAAGAGGCAGTTCCAAATTTGGAAATGATTGCATGGGTGAAGAAGCACATTATGAGCTGTGGTTACAATGCTTGTGCATGTGGTCTTTGTTCCACATGCTTGTGCATGTGGTCTCTGTTCCACAATGCTTGTGCATGTGGTCTCTGTTCCAAATGCTTGTCTTAGAAATAATTTAATAATTGACATCTTAGTTTACATACAGATGTCATCAATGGGTGATTAGAATGACTTTTCGGTCTCGGAGACAGCAGAGCATTTGGTTTCTACTCCACTAGTTGTCTCCAACACTGCTGGTATGTTATCGCCTCGCACTGATGGGCGTAGAAATCAGTCTGAGGCTTGGAAACATTTTTCTGCAGAGTCCGATTCAGATAGGAGTGCTAGATGCAACTATTGCGGTACCTTGATCGAGTATGATAACGGAGCAAGTGCTATGCGTACTCATTTGAAGAGATGTAATGATAATCTGGATAAAGACGAAAACAAAAGGCAAAAATTGGTTCCATCCTCAAGGGGGATCGCAGAAGGGCATGCTGTTTGTTCTCCTTCATATGCCAAATTTAACCAAGAGGCCCGTCGGAATGAACTTGTGAAGATGTTCATGGCAGCTGAGCTCCCTTTCCGATTTGTGGAAAATGAAGCTTTTCGGAAGTACACGAATGTGTTATAACCAAGATTCAATATCCCATCACGCACTACATTAGCGCTCGACATTTTCACGCTATGTGATACAGAAAGAAGGAACTTGAAGAAGTTTCTTTCGAAACATTGTCGAAAAGTCTACCTCACTGCTGACTCATGGACTTCATATCAAAATATGAGTTATATATGTTTGATTGCCCATTTCATTGATAATAACTGGGGGCTTCATAAGAAGATTTTGAATTTGTGCTAAATCACAAATCATTCAACAAAGGTTATGGCCAATATAACACCCTCCATAGGGCATTACATTTTCGACTAAAAATTTAAAACTTGAAAATTATTTCATAAAAACTTTGAGTTATAAAATATGGATTATAAAATTTTCTTTTTGTTGATAATATAAACTTACCGAATATATAAGTAATATAGAAAATAAACTGAACTGATTAATTCACATTATACTGATACCATATAATATTCAACAACATTTAGAACATAACTTACATACTCAAGAAATAGTAGTAAACCCAATGACGGGTACTACTTTATAGCATGGTAACAACACTAACGAAATAAACTCCACGTACATGTTTTGTTCCTCCACCAAACTGCATATTGTCGAAACCTAGAGATCACTCCTCAACGCCGTCACCGACCTCAGAACATTGTCTCCAGTTAAGTTTAGGAAACTCGTTTCGCCTATTATATAAATTTTAACAATACAAACACAATAAAACAATACAACAAAGAGGTGAGACAATCTACATCATTACCAGCATGGCAAATAAGGAAACGACAATACAACAGATATCACAGTTTAATACAATAGAGCATACCACAGCATCATAAATAATAACACAACTTAATACAATAATGCATACCCTAGTATAATAACATAATTTAACACATCATATAATATCACAAATAATAATGTTATGATGCATGCCACAAATGCAAATGCATAACGACTCATTCCTACTCCATGGAGATAGACATAGACATCAGAGAGAATGATCCAAAAAGAACTATCAGTACCTCAGGCTGCACAACCAAACTATTACATTGTCCAACGTCGTGTCTATAGCCCACAATCCAACATTGTGTAGTAGTACACAGTCCAAACACGTCGTGCACTACAGGCATTGTACTAAACAGTCTCCCTAAGATCTTGATTAAGAATAGTGCGTGTCGAGATCATTAGTGTGTTGCCAGTTACCACAGCCTAGAGGAGCTACCAACTGTCTACATGTGGAATACTCCGCACACTAATGCCTCCAAGTCCACTCGATGAACCACACTATGCTTATCACACCGACAACACGATGTAATTCATCTTGTCAATCAATCGCCAATATCAACCAAATTGACATGACTCTCAATGCATGAATAAGAATCATAATTACAGAATTACCCTTAGTCTCAAAATGTCACCATATTTACAAAAATGCCCTCAATCTCAATATTCTCAAATGTAATACGTCTCCACTTGACAGTACTATATCTCAATATGTTCGGGTCCACCACTTTGGCCCGACAGCAAAACCCACTGTTCCAATTAATCGCGTAGAAATTTTATCACATTTTCACAATCCCGTCACTTTTACAAACGTTTTTAAATTGCGTAAACATATTTTGTTGCTTTTTAAATCGGGTAGGGTTTTTAAATCGTTTTCTCAATCGCGTAAGATTTTAAATTGTTTTCTTAACCGTAAGGCTTAAAAATCATTATTTTAAATAAGCGTAAACTATTTTTAATACTTTTAAATTAAGTAGAATATTTTCCTTACGTTATACATTTTATTTTTGAAATGTTCTTTATTACTTGACCACTTTTAATCAATTTTTGACAGTATCTTGTCTAATCAATCTACTTAGTGATACTTTCTATGTTTTCCTTTAAAAATTCCTTTGTTTAGTTTATAACTACAAAATACACTTTGAAAATTACTATCATACTTTTAAAATCCAATGGTAAGTATTTTTCAAGAGTTTTGTTTATTTCTCTTCTATACCATATTTCTAATAAAAATTTGTTTACTTATTTAGTTCTTAAAAATCCATTGCAAATGAATCCTTTTTAGGTTAAACAACTAGTCTACACTTAGAAAACAAATTTTGGATTAATCACACATTGAAAGGGCATGTTGGCCCAAAAATCATTCTATGCTTTATAATTCATCCCTAATTATTTCCATGCATTTAATCTCTTGTAAATCTCTTAATCTAATTTATTTTTATTAGATCATCTAGTCAATAGTTAGAAAATAATTTTGGATCAAAGTATATGGCATGTTGACCGAAATTCTACATGTCCTTATAATTCATCTTAAAATTATTTTCCATCCTCTAAATAATTGAAAAATCCATTAATCCAATTAAATCATTTAGGTCATTCTTTTACAAAATGGTTGAGAACATTTTGGTCCTCTTTGGTGATGATGGAGCCGTGAGCTCCCTTGTGTTCTTTGGAACACTCATGCAAATCCTCACATGTTATTCACATCCTATAATAATTATCATGCATCTATGAACACATACCATATATTAAAGCAATCATAAAACACATACAAAATATTAAAGTTATAGACATGCTTGCAACAAAATCAAACACAAATAGGAAAGACATTAAACATGCACACATAATCAATCACAAATAGAAAAAAAATATTAAACAACCAAATGAATGAATCCTTATGGATTCTTCACCACAAATATATCCATTTTCTCACCACCACACAAGGTTGATGAGATTAAATCTCCCTCTTACCTTAAGGGAAGACAAACCCTTCTAGTTTTCCTTCCTAAGCTTTTCGTGGAACTCCTTGGAAAATCCCTAAAAATCTTAAACAAATTCTAAAATTAACAACAAGCTTAGAAATAGATAAACCATAGATCAATCATGGCTTAGAAAATCTTAAGAAGTTTACCCTTTTTAGTAGAAATTTTAAGCTTGGATATCAAGCTCAAGATGATTGATTTTGTGAAAACTCACAACTAGAGATGTTCTTAGAATATGGTTTAGGTTTAGGAAATGTGTTTAGGTAAAATTTAGAAGAGTGGAGGTAGGGTTTAGTGATGGTGGCCGAATAGCTCCTCAAAGGAGTAACAATGGTGTTTTTAGGTTTTTGGAAGAAAGAGAAAGGAAAGAATTTTGGGTGATAGCAAAGATGATGAAGATGAAATGAATTTTGGTCTCCTAATGGGTGCATGGCCGTGAGGTAGGGTTCCTAAGGAGGTGGCCACTTTAGTTGACTCCAAAGACTCCATCCTAGCCTTAGCTTGCATCACGGGTTCACATGCAAAGGCTTCTCCCCTAAACTTGCCTCTAATTGGCTTATTCAAGCCTTCTTGAAGGTTCTACCCTAATGGTGATCATAGGATACTAAGTTACTAATCCTATTAAGTTTCTATGCACATTTAATCTAACTTCATTAGGAAAATTAGTTACATTACTAACTACATAGTTTTCTATGCTTCAATCAAATATTCTAGATTACTCTACACTCCACCAAAACCGTATGGCATTTAGAAAATTAACTAGGTTTATTTCCATTTAATTACTTCCTACACTTCTTAGAATAACCAAATTAGATTTAGGTAATTTAATAAATTTTCTAGTTACATTACTAATTAATTAGTATTCTTGTAACTAAGCTTCAAGAGCCATTGATTAAATCAATGGTTGATATTAGGTAGAAGCTTCCAAATGATATGATGAAATCTAAGCCATTGGATCTCTTCTCCAATAAATCCTAGCCATTAGATGCATCTTTAAAAATGGAGGGTCAAGATCTTCTCTATATACTTTCCATCCAATGATCACAAATAATCCTAGCCACTTTGTGAGACTAATCTCCACCGTACATTAAATCAACGGTGGATATCCAAAGCCTTCCTTATTAAGCTTGTCTTTACAACCATTGATTAGATCAATGGTGAACATCCAATGCTTCCTAACTAAGTTTACTCTCACACCATTGATTAAATCAATGGTGATCATCCAAAGCTTCTTCATTAAGTTTGTTTCTCGACCGTTGATTAAATCAATGGTTGATATTCAAAACTAAACCTTCTCATCCAATGGTGCAAATTAAGTCAAGCCCTCTTTGTTGACTAATTCCTATTGGCTTAAAAATAATTCAAGCCATCAACGTTGATTGCTTTTCTAAACGTGAGTCCCGTAAACTAATTATGGGTCCCACAAACTAAAAGTGGGTCCCACAGACTTTTCCAGGTCCATGATCGTTTTATTTGTACTGACTAATAAAATAATATTATAAAAATATAAAATTATTTTATTGTACAGATAAATTCTAAAAATTAAAAGATTAATATACATATCACTCATAATTGAGTTTAGTAAGATCCCACATCTCCGAATAATTAAAATAAGATTTTCCCGGCCCGAAAATTATTATTTTCTTGACTCGGAGTAAATCACACAAAACACTCAAATACGAACACGAAACAGTCAAATACATTTTATAACATACAGAAAAACACAAAACAGTACATTTAGGACAATTCTGTAATTAACCCAAAAGTTAGGGTGTTACAGCCAAGACTAATGAGATGCACTTGAGTCGTTGGGAGTTGAATTGTGTTTTCAGTTTGACAGTTGATAATGCTTCATCAAATGATGTCGGGATTCAACACCTAAAAAGGAGGCTAGCATCTTAGAACAACTTCGTTCTGAAGGGAGACTACATTCATATGCATTGTTATACACATATTCTGAATTTGATTGTGAAGGAGGGGTTGAAAGAGATTGATGATTCTGTTTTGAGAATCTGCGGTGCAGTGAAGTATATAAGATCTTCTCCTTCTAGATTAAATAAATTCAAGGCATGTGTTGAGCAGGAGAAGATTGAATATAAGGGTCTAGTTTGCTTAGATGCTAAAACTAGGTGGAATTCGACCTATCTTATGTTGGAGGCAGCTTTGAAGCACCAAAATGCATTTGAGGAGCTTGAGATGCTAAACAAGAAATATGTTGATGAGTTAGAAAAGGGAAATGGTGTGCCTACATATGAAGATTGGGATTATGCTTGCTTAATTTTACCATTTTTGAAGATCTTCTATGATGTTACTTTGTGCATTTTTGGTACTTCTTATGTTATCAGCAATATATATGTGCAAGAGGTATTTGGAATTAGGAAGAGGATCCGCCAATCTTGTGGCTCTGAGGATATAAGTGTAAGTATGATGGTTGAAAGGATGAAGAAGAAATACGACAAATATTGGGGAAATCCCAATGGTCTAAACATGTTAATTGTTGTTGTATTTGATCCTAGGTATAAACAGGATATGTCTATTAGTTAATTAATTAGATCTTTGATTTGGACGAGGCAGTTAAATTGCAAGATAAGTTGGATTCTTGTTTAGAGTCACTTTTTGAGGAATATAATAGTCAGGAGGGGGGGTCTCAAAGTGATACACAAGAAGCACGAGTTGTTGAAATTGATGATGATGGTCCTTATTGTTAGAATCAATTTTTAAAATCAACCAAGTGCAAATCCAATGCCAAATCTGAGCTAAAGAAGTATTTGAAGGAAGATTTAGAGACCAATCCAGACTTGGATATTCTAAGTTGGTGGAGGCTTGATATAATCCAAGTTAGATGCATATTGTTTTTATGGATCGTCATTGAGTTGATTTCATGTTTTAAAGAATTAAATGATGAAGGGTGAACAGTAACGTGAACAGTACCGTAAACAGTACCGTGAACAGTAAAAAATAGAAAAGATGGAAAAAAAGACAAGGAATGGAAGGAAGAAGACACCACACTCTTGGAGAGTGATAAGTCAAGCAAAGATTCACCACAAAGGTAAGGAAACCTTTGATAAGAACCAAGATGGTTCTTCCAAGAACCCCAAGAGAACTAAGCTCTCAAAACTCACAAAGGAGTACAATAATTTTCTCAAATTCAAAAGTGTCAAATGCAGTAAACATAAGCCTATTTATAGGCATTAGGTATGCAGCTAGGTCTAGCTAAAGGAGGCAGCAAGCTAGCGCATTTTTAATCCTAACCCTAGTGCAAATATGGTCCAGACCCAATTAGAAGGCAACACCTATCCCTAGCTCTGGTATGTGTAAATTAAGCCCAAACATTAAGCCCTTATTACAAAATTATCCCAAAAAAAAGAAAATAAGAACCAAAACTGAGAAAATTAAAAGGTTAAAATACATAATTAAATAAAATTGACTAAGAAAAAATCATGCCCCCACATTGGGCCCTTCATCAACTTAGATTATTTGGACCATCTTGAGTGCTCCTTCTTCTGGAATGGGCTTGAGTGAGAGAAAGTGGTTGACTTCTTTGACCAAATCCTCCTTAGCCTTCTTAGCTCTTGACCTTGTCATTAGGCCTCCAAGTCCTCGCAGTGCATCTTTGGACATTGTGCCCGTTGGGCTGCCACTTGAGCTTCCTTGGTCTCCATCATGCCCTCTCTTTTCAAAAGAATTCATCCTCGAATTTGATCCTTCATCACCTACATCAAAAGGACTTAAGTCAGCCACATTAAATGTTGCACTAAACCCATACTCACCTGGTATGTCAACTTTGTAGGCATTGTCATTGATTCTTTCTAAGATTTGGAAGGGTCCATCTCCTCTAGGTAAGAGCTTAGATTTCCTTTGCAAAGGAAACATTTCTTTTCGCATGTGCACCCACACCCAATCTCCTAGTTCAAAAACAACTTGCCTCCTTCCCTTGTTTGCTGGCCTAGCATATTGCTCCATCTTCCTTTCAATTTGAGTCTTGACTTGTTCATGGAGCTTCCTCACATATTCAGCTTTTGCCTGTCCATCCCTATGAATTAAAGAAGAGACATTAGGTAGAGGCAGTAAATCAAAGGGGGTGAGGGGATTAAAACCATATACAATCTCAAAAGGAGAAAAGCTAGTAGTAGCATGCACAACCCTATTATAAGCAAATTCAACAAGAGGTAAGCATTCTTCCCTGGTTTTGATGTTTCTCTTGATGATTAATCGCAACAAAGTCGATAGGGTCCTATTCACCACCTCAGTTTGCCAATCGGTTTGTGGGTGACAAGTGGTAGAGAAGAGTAGCTTAGTCCCAAACTTGTTCCAAAGGGTCCTCCAAAAATGGCTTAGGAACTTTAAGTCCCTATCTGAGACTATGCTTTTGGGCATTCCATGAAGCCTCACCACTTCTTTGAAGAATAAGTCTGCCACATGAATGGTGTCATCCACCTTATGGCAAGGAATGAAGTGGGCCATCTTGGAGAATCTGTCCACCACTACAAAAATGGAGTCTTTTCCTTTTTTTGAGCGGGGCAAACCTAGCATAAAGTCCATAGATAAGTCAGTCTAAGGGGAATCAGGAATAGGTAAGGAGGTATAGAGTCCATGAGGCATTACCTTTAATTTGGCTCTTTTACAAACAATGCACCTATCACATAGTTTATGCACATTATGCTTCATGTCAGGCTAATAAAAATGCTCATGTAACACATCTAAAGTCTTTTGGATCCCAAAGTGACCCATTAATTGTAACGCACCTAAATCTAACAACCGCGGCCCAATCGTCAGTGCACCACAGTTACTAAATCCAGGCGTGTCAATGATAACATAAAATATAATACTTACATATTCAAATAAAATACAGCGGGAACAAAACACTAAAGGGGGAGTAGTAACCCTGGGGTAGGTACTACTAGCAGACAAAGCCGCAACCCCATATACATATACGATGGTCGGAGTCCCAGTCGACAAGTCTGGCATCAATGTCGCCACGCAACAACACTTGTACGAAATCGAAGAAATATTATCCAGACGTCTAATTCCCTCGGCAGAGGGGTGGTCCCTCTTCATCTCCTTCACGATCTTTTATCAAACATAAATATAAAACATAAATACAGAAATACAGGAAAGAGGTGAGTTACCTAACATTCAATACTAATGTGGCAGCAAGAAAATAGAATAGCACAGGACGCCCAAATAACATCACAACACATACCTTTATCAACAGTAGTAGTAAAAATAAGAATTTAGATAGAAACAACAATAACATCTCAGATAATGAACAATAAGGCAATTCAAATAATCATAACTTCATTTAAAGCAATAGTCTAATCACAGTAATAATTAAAATTAACAGTAAAAGCAACAATGTCCAACAACAGTAAGAATTGTCAACAGTAAACCAGTCAAATAATTATTACAGTAATAAAACAATTATTGATTCATAGTTACAAATGCTCATGCTCAATGAATTATGAGACTAACAGTTCACAATACAAATGGTACCAAAATTCCTACTCCATGGAGCTAGACATAAACATTTTCGGAGTGAATGATCAAGGAGTAATGCCAGTATATCGTTAGCCTATAAAGGTATTGTGCTTCATCTCATAAAATATTTGCGCAACAATAACTTATACATGGCACCTCAACCGTTGATCGCGATATAGGACAACGTCTCGGTTCGGATCGTCGGTGCATTTGCATCGGTCTACCCCACGGCACAGACGAGCTCATAACTGTCCATGTGAGGCACCCACACCCGACGCCCCCAGGGTCAACAACATATGACACCTACGCTTAGTCTATTCGCACCCGCACATAGGTGTTATTCAAACTCCTAGGCATACACAGCCTTTCTAACAATGTCCAACGGACAACACATATGCATGACGACACAATGTCCAATCATGCATGTTATCAATGATGCGTTCATCATAAGCATACCACAATGGCATATATATTCATTCTCATTGTCAATAATTCATATTAATGATACATTTATCATATGCATTACCTCAATGGCACATGATTATTCCTCAATATCCACATATCATATTAATAATACATTTATCAAAAGCATTGCCTCAATGGCATATATTCATATTTCAATATTAACATGTCATAATTTCATCAAGAGCTTGGCCCCACATAGGAACTAGCAATTTCATCAAATAATTCTTAATATCAATACATATACATGTCCATCATTGCACACATACCGAAATTTCCATGTTATGGATCCAAAAATTCCATTTTCAAAATCATTTCTCCATCATTGGTTTGGATGTATAATCCTGTTCCAGTTAAGTGAAATAAAATCCTTGAATATGGGGTTTAAGATTTATGTTTGAGTTACAAGGGATAAGAAACCATGTTTTCTTCATTTTCAGCTCAAAAATCTCATTTTTGGGTCCTGGTAATCGATTACATGGATCTGGTAATCGATTACCAGCTTGGCAGAACCTCTGTAATCAATTACATAGCTTCCCAGAAACCCGATTGTAACTCTAGGAACCTGGTAATCGATTATATAACTCTGGTAATCAATTACCAGCTGGATAGAACTTCCGTAATTGATTACGCACAGGATGTAATTGATTGTGTAATTCCCAGAAACCATGATTTTGTAGCTCAGAAGCTCGGTAATCGATTACAAATGATGTGTAATCGATTACCATGCACGAACTTGCATAAAAACAGAGTCTTCAGGTCATTTTAACTCAAACCAAACCAATCAATATCATTTTTAACATCATATTAGCTCAAACATGCATCCAAAATCACATAAAGGAAATCAATAACTCATACAAATCCAACAAAATACACTATCATGAAAAACAACATAACAAAGAGGGAAATCCATACATGGATTCAACAATCAACAACAACCCACACAAGACATTTCCTTACTACCAAGATTGGTTGAAGAGGATCATCTCCCTCTTACCTATTTGAAGACAACATAGTGGCGCTACTCTTTTTTGCTCTTGATTTTTGTTTTCACCTTCAAGAAAACACTAATGTGAGTGACATCCACAATGTCCACTCAAATCATGGAAATATGAGTTCTTGATCACATAGGTGACCAAGAAAAACGAAAATGGGAAGAAAATGGAAGAAAGGTGAAGGCTTTACCTCAAAAGCTTCAAGCTTTAGCTTCAGTGGTGGAAAATGGAAGAAGAAGAAGAAGAACCAAAAGATGACCACCAAAGAGAATGGTCTTGGAATGGTGTAAGAAAGCTAGAAATGTGATTGATTTAGCAAGCCATGGAGATTGTCTCCAAGAGGTAAGTGTACGGTGGAGAAGGAAGAAGAAAAGAGGAAGAGAAGGGTGCTTGAAGAAAATGAGAAGAGAGGAAATGTTTAGAAATGTGAGAGTGAAGAATTAAAAGTGAGGATGTGAATATTGGGCTCCCAAATGACTTCTGCCGTGGAGTGAGTGGGGAGGGAAGAGAGAGAAAAAGAAACATGTGTATTATTAGGGAAGTTTATAGGAAGCTTCCCTCTTTAAGCTCTTGTTAAATTAATCTTTCTTTTGAAAATAAAGCTAATGGATGTGACACAAAGTAGATTTTGGATAATGTGATAAGGTTTTTAATACATATTATTATTTAGTATATAATTGTTACAGTTGACCGAAGTCAGTATTAATTTATCTGATAGATAAAATTTACATAGCGATTATTATTTTATCTGTTAAAATTTCTCAAAAAAATGTGAAACCTCGTAAACTGTGTCTGACCTCGGGTTTAGTAAGATCCCCTGTCAACGTTTCCACAGCTCAAGGTTCTCGGGAAAAATATCTCATTTTCCCGGGCCTGCTCAGTTTGCTCGCAAAATAAGGAATAATATTAAAATATTCCGCACTCTCAGAAAAATACAGAAAAATTCTCAAAAATCACAAATATTACAAAATAACTATTTATCCTAAAATTATTAATTTCCGGGATGTTACATTAATCCCCCCTCATGAGCTTCCCTAGGCAATAATTCACGCAAAGAGCTCTTAGGCATACACAAACATTTTTCTTTGAATAAATACTCATCTTGCCTAAAGAATCCCTTATGTGCCCCTTTTTCACATGCAGCATACATCTTAGAGAAATCATCATTATGCACATACAATTTATCTATGTGTTCAAAACTAAGCATTTTTGTTTTAAGAGTAGCTAATAAGGTATACTGTAACACCCTTCTGAGGATATCACATTTCCGAACAATAATAAAACCTCTACCCGAGTTATAAGTTATTTCGTAATATATAATAATATAGGTTGTAAAAATATTCTTTTTGAACATTATATTATAAAATAAAATAAATAGAACATAAAATAAAATAACTATTACATACACACCATAATTATACATATGATTTTGTTTTTAATAGGTACAAATAATTTAAATATTACAAACTATTTAATTTAAAAAAAACAGTAAACTGTCTGGTTTAAAGCAAACCATAAACTAGCCCAAGCATAACACTAAAAGTTCTGATCCTTCGAAGAATCCTCCTCGGGAAAATCATCGGAAGACAGAAATACTCTGGTAACACCATACCATGCTGCAATCAATCCATATGATATGGATGATCTCGAGGTTCGCCTTCCTTGAACTAGTCACTCGGTTGCTGCTCCTCGTTGTATTGACAATCCAGTAGTTGCTCCTCTTCTACTTCCTCAACGACTTTAAGAAACATACATAATAATACAAAAAATATATATAAAGAGGTGAGACAATCTACATCATTACCAGCATAGCAGTAAAGAAAACGACAATACAAACAAATATAATAGTTAATATAACAATTCATATTATCACATATGCAAAGTATCATAAATCAAATTATAACTATTCACACAGTGATGCAGATTAAATATGCCATGTACTCAGACTCGTTCCTACTCCATGGAGTTAAACACAAACATCAAAGAGAATGATCCGGTAGACATGTCCGCACATAAGGCTGCCTCAACCAACTATTACACAGTCAAATACGTCATGTAAATAGCATACAGTCAAATATGTCGTGTGAATGGTACACAATCAAATACGTCGTGTATGTCCAGGCATAGTACCAGACAGTCCCCAATAGATCCTGATTAAGAATAGTATTTGTCGAGATCACTAGTGTGTGTTTTTCAGTTACCACAGCCTAGAGGAGCTACCAACTGTCCACATGTGGAATCTACTGCACACTAACGCCTCCAAGTTCTGCACATGAACACACTACGCCTATCACACCCGCAACACGCTGTAATTCATCTTGTCAGTCAATTGTCAATTTCAACCAAATTGACATACTACTCTATGTATATAATGATCCATAATTACAAAAATACCCTTAGTATCACCATGAATCATAAATATCCTCATTGTCATCATAATTACAAAAATACTCTTAGTATTAATAATTCCAAAAACAGTATGTCTCCACTTGACAGTACTATTTCCCAACATGTCCAGGTCCACCACTTTGGCCAGACAGTAAAAACTTACTGTTTCCATAAGTCGCGTAAAAAATTTATCGCCTTTTCACAATTACGCCACATTTGACAAACGTTTTTCAATCGCGTAAATATTTTTCAACGTTTTTCTCAATCGTGTAGTTTAAAATCCACTATTTTAAATACGCGTAAGCTATTTCTACTGTTTTTCACTATATAAAATATTTCTTGACGTTCCAAATTACATTTTTAAACTTTCCAAAACTAAAAATATTATTTAGACATTATTTTCCATTTTTCTTACAAAAATTACTCTAAGTAATAATTTCTGACGTTTTTCTCAAAAATTCAATTTTTAATAAATTCTTCTACAGTTAATTTTATTCTTTAACTACGTAAAATATTGCCTTGCTTTCTAAATGCCATTTTGAAACGTTTTTTCAATACTTGCTCATTATTAATCAATTTTTGACAGCATTTCATTTAGAAAATCCACTAAGTGATATTTTCTACGTATTCCATTTAAAAATTCCTTTATTTAACTATAACCATAAAATACACTTTGAAAATTGCTAACATACTTTAAAACTCAAAGGTAAGTATTTTTCAAGTGTCTAAACTTTATTTCTTTTCTATACTAGACTTCTAATAAAAATTTGTTTACTTATTTGGTTCTTGAAAATCCATTGTAAATGAATTCTTTTTAAATTAACTAACTAGTCTACACATAGAAAATAAATTTTGGATTAATTATACATCAAAAAGCATTTTTGACCGAATTCCACCATTCTTTGTACAAATCATTTTTAAATTGTTTTCCATCCTCTAAATTATTGTAAAATCCATTAACTTAATCAAATCAATTAAGTCATCCTTTCCAAAAATGGTTGAGAACATTTTGGTTCTCTTTTTTCCTAGTAAAAACTGTGAGCTCTTCATTATGTGTTCTTTGGAATACTTATGCAAATCTCAACATATTATTCACATCTCACAATAGATATCATATATCTATGAACACATACCATATATTAAAGCAATCTTAAAACACATACCAAAATATCAAAGCTATAGACATGCTTGCATGCATAATAAATCACAAATAGAAAAGCAAATAACATGCACACATAAACAATCACAAATAGAGAAGACAACAAACAACCAAGTGAATGAATCCTTATGGATTCTTCACCACAAATACATCCATTTTCTCACCACCACAAATGGTTGATGAGATTAAATCTCCTTCTTACCTATAAGGAAGACAAGATCTCCTTGGACTCCTCCTTAGAAAATTTGTGTAGCTTCAACAAAAATCCTAACAAGCTTAAACAAATTATAAAGTCATAAATTATGGTTGAAAAGATAAACCATGGATCAATCATGGCTTAGAACATCAAAAATCAAATTAGAAACAAGAAACAAGAATTTTCACCTTATAGGAAAGAAACTTCAAAGTGATTTTCTAAGCTCCAAATGGATGATTTAACAAAAACTCACAACTAGAGATGTTCTTAGAATATGGTTTAGGTTTAGGAAATGATGTTAGATGAAATTTTTGATGGATGGAAGTAGATGAAGTGGTGTTGGCCGAATGGTAGGGAAAATAAAACTTAGGAGATTTTCTTTGAGTTCTTTGGGTAGGAGAGAAAAAAGTGAATGGTTAGAATGATTGAATGAATTATTATGAAGTGAATATTAGCCCCCCCCACAATGCATGGCCATAGAGCATCAATTATGGAGCTTGTCTCCTTTGTTGACCAACTAGACTTACTAATGGCCATTGATGGATTGAATGGTGGATGGCTAAGCTTCTAGCATCTTCTTGGTTGCATTATGAGAGCATAAGGCCGAAATTGAGCATAGGAAACTCAATCAAGTTTTGATTGATTTCATAAACCTATTTATGTTTAAGTCCTTCTAGTAATGTTTAATTAAAAGTTAGTTAGATTCCTTTGTATTTTAGTTAATCATTTATTTACTTAGAGTCCCTAATCTTCTACTTAATTATACTAGTACATTGCCTAACTAAAATTTGATGAAAAATTAATTAGGTTTAATCCATTTAATTATCACTTAAACTCTTTAGATTAACTTAATTAGGTTTTAGACTAATTATTCCATTAAGTTAGATTTTAAACTAACTAATCTACTAAATCTAACCATTTTTATGGATTTTTAACCTTTTGGTTTAGAATTTTACAAGCCATTTATGTTGGTAAATTTTTCCTAAAAGTGGGTCCCACAAACCCAAACGTGGGTCCCACAAAACAAATGTGGGTCCCACAAGCCAAACGTGGATCCCACAGACTTTTCTGCATGATAAATATTTTTATTATACAGAAAAATCCTAAAAATTAAAAGATTGATATACGTATTATTCGGAATTGGGTTTAGTAAGATCCCCCAGCTCCAAATAATCAAACAAGATTTTCTCCGGCCCGAAAATTATTATTTTCTTGACTCAGAGTAAATCACACAAAACAATCAAATACAGTTACGAAACAGTCAAATTAATTTTATAACACACAGAAAATAGAAAACAGTATAATTAGGAAAAAAACGTAATTACCTAAAAATTGGGGTGTTACATATACCTCCTGGAAAACGCATCAGCCACTATGTTTACCTTTCCTTGCTTGTGTTTAATCACATAGGGAAATTATTCAAGGCATTCCACCCACTTGGCATGCCTCTTATTAAGCTTACCTTACCTTTTTAAATATTTTAGTAACTCATGATCACTGTGAATTACAAACTCTTTTGGCAAAAGGTAGTACTACCAAGTGTGCAAAGCCCTTATGAGTGCATACAATTCTTTATCATAGGTGGAGTAATTTAAAACAGTTCTATGCAATTTCTCACTAAAGTATGCAATGGGGTGACCCTCTTATAGTAAAACAACCCCAATCCCAACATTTGATGCATCACACTCAAGTTCAAAAGATTTAGAAAAATTAGGCAATGCAAGTATGGGTGCATGAGTGAGCCTATCTTTGAGTGTGTTGAAACTTGTCTCTTGATCCTCCCCCACCTAAAATTCATATTTTTCTTAACAACTTCATTTAAAGGGGCGGCTATGGTGCTGAAATCTTTTACAAACCTTCTATAAAAACTAGCTAACCCGTGAAAGCTTCTTACCTCACTCACAGACTTAGGGGTAGGCCACCCCCTAATGGCTTTTATCTTTTCTTCATCTACTTGCACTCCCTTAGCACTCACAACAAAGCCTACGAACACTACATAGTTGGTGCAAAAGACACACTTCTCTAAATTAGCATACAACTTTTCTTTTCTAAGCACACTCATCATAACCCTAAGGTATTCTAGGTGCTCTTCTAAGGTTATGCTATAGATTAGGATGTCATCAAAGTACACTACTACAAACTTGCCTAGAAACTCTCTCAACACATAGTTCATCAACCTCAAAAAGGTGCTAGGCGCATTTGTAAGCCCAAAAGGCATCACCAACCACTCATACAATCCATGCTTAGTCTTAAAGGTTGTCTTCCACTCATCCCCTTCCCTTATCCTAATTTGATGGTACTCACTTTTTAAATCCACTTTATAAAAGTAACATGCACCATGTAATTCATCAAGCAAATCATCTAGCCTAAGGATGGGATGCCTATATTTTACAGTTATATTATTTACAACCCTACAATCAGTATACATTCTCCAAGTGCCGTCCTTTTTGGGGACAAGTATGACAGGTATGGCACAAGGACTTAAACTTTCCCTCACCCATCCTTTTGACATCAAATCCTCCACTTGTTTCTGAATTTCCTTATTTTCCTCAAGATTTGTCCTATAGGCGAGCCTATTAGGCAAAGAGGCTCCCGAGATGAAGTCCATTTGATGTTCAATCCCCCTCAAGGGTGGTAGTCCGGGAGGGACACTCTTTGGAAAGACATCTTCAAAGTCCTGCAAAAGAGAATTAACTTCACTAGGTAGAGGGTTAGAGTTACAATTTAAGTACAAGTCCTTATATATGAAAATGTATATCTCTTACTTTGCAAAGCAAGCCCTCTTAATCTTACTCTCCCTAGCAATTAAACATTCATTTTTTTTCTCATTTACAAGTTCTTGGTCCCTATTCTTTGCTTCTCCCTTTGATTTTACTTTTACGTCTTTCTTCTCTTGCTCCCTTCTTAGTTTCAAGATCACTTGGTCTTCATAAACCTGTTTGGGAGTAAGGGGTACAAGGGTTACCTTTAAGGTATTATGAACAAAGGAGTACTTGTTAGTGAAACCATCATGAATAGCATGCTTATCAAATTGTCAAGGCCTTCCAAGCAAAATATGGCTAGCCTCCATAGGAACAACATCACACAAAACATCATCATTATACTTGTTGAGATTATGCATCCCTATAAATCAGGGATTGTATATAATTAGAGATTGTATATAATTAGGATTAGGTTTTGTAATTAGGGGCTGATTGCTTTGTTTCCTTTTTTAGTGTACATTGAATTTAATATAAATATACAGTTGCTAAGGAGTGTTTTCCTTAAGCATTCATCACATCTAATATGGTATCAAGAGTGGGTTGATCTTGGGGTTGTTAAACCCTAATCTCCCATAACAACCTTAGTCTCGGTAGAGTCACAACCACATCGTCTAGGCTATGTCACTTTCCAGCCACTGTCAAGGCTGGACTCTTGAGCATGTGAAGACACAGGTAGGGTCAAAAAGGTCAGACCGGCCACCTCTTTCAAGCGCGCCACTGGAAGCTTGCCCACGCGCCACCACACGTCTCTCCCTTTATCGGCGTGTGTGAGCCACGCGCCATCCTCTGGTGGCCAGATCATGTCACCAACGGCACTGGTCACCTCGTCGGCGTCCCCTGAGTCATTTCTGGTGGTTATCCTCTACAGCCACATGCTGCTAGGTTGTCGTTGAGTGCTCGCATCACAACCCTTGTTTTTACGTGAAACAACCCCTATTTTTTACGTGAAACAGTCCCTGTTTCGTGCTCCTGTTCCTGGTAAAATATCTTCCGCTACGTCTTAATCTGAAATACCTGCCCTAAGCTATTCACAGTCTCCTTTAGGTACAAAAGGCTCATCTAGTAATGTTCTTATTACATATGTTTTTTTTGGTTCACCCACAATCACATCGGAAAAGCTAAATGGTAAGAATTATTTGGCTTGGTTAGCTTCTGTGGAACTTTGGTTTTTAGGTCAGGGTCTTGTTGATCATTTGGAGAAATCAGCCTCTGATATTCCCCCAGAACATAGGAGTCAGTGGGAGAAATTTGATTATCAATTGTGTGCTTTACTATGGCAATCTGTGGAGCCTACTATTTTGGCTAATTTTAGAACTTTTAAAACTTGTTTTACTTTTTGGAATAAGGCTCGTAATGTGTTTGCTACTGATATACATCGCCTGTATGACTTAGCTCAAAAGTTGGCCTCTCTTAAGCAGTCTGATCATGACATGACAACTTTTGTCACTCAGGCGCAGGCTGCAGTTGAGGAGTTGAAAATGTTTTTGCAGGCTAATGATCATAAGAGTTTGTTAAACAAGCTGGATAACCTGTATGTTGTGTTGGTTTTATGTGCCATGCACCCAGATTTTGAGTATGTCTGTGACTAGATTTTAACTGGTTAGGAAGTTCCCACGATAGAGAACTTAATCACTCGTCTTCTGAGAGTTCCTTCCCCTAAATTAATCTCTGGCTCCCGCTCAAATATAACCAAAGCATCAACCATGGTGACCACTTCAAGGTCTCGTGGTGGACGTGGGAGTAGAGCCGATCGAGGGGGTCGTGGAGGTCGTCTTCAATGCTCTTACTGTAAAAGGATAGGCTATACTTTGGACACATGTTATTCTATTTATGGGTTCCCAGAGAAAACTGTAAATGTCACTCAGTCTGACTTGGGTCATGAAGAAAAGAAGAAGTCTGAATTTTTATCTGGAAAACAACCCATTACACTTTCTGAAACCGAGTTCCAGTAGTATCTACAGTTGAAGGTAGCCAAGCAAACTCAGTCCTCCACTACCACAGTTGCTCATACGGGTAATCCAACAGTTTGTATCTCTCATACTGGTAATACTCCAAGTCCTTGGATAATTGATTCGGGTGCTTTCGATCATGTAACTGGTAATCGATCCCTTTTTACTTCTCTCTCTACACCTAATTTTCCACACTTTGTCACCTTGGCAGATGGCTCAAGGGTCACTGCCAAAGGTATTGGTTGTGTTTCATCTACTGCATCTGTGTCTTTAAAATTCATCTTGTTCATGCCTGGATGTCCTTTTAATTTAATTTCTCTTAGTCAACTTACTCGTTCTCTTAATGGTTCAGTAACCTTTGATTCTACTTCCTTTGTTATCCAGGACCATGGTACGGGACAGACGATTGGCGTAGGGCATGAAGCACATGGTCTTTATTATCTTGAGTCATCTCTACTCGTGGTTTGCGCTGTGGCTGAGTCTCCAAGTCTTCTCCACCAACGCCTCGGTCATCCCAGTCTGTCAAAACTTCAGAAGATGGTTCCTAGTCTTACAAAGTTAAAGTCTTTAAATTATGAATCATGTCAATTTGGGAAGCATGTTCAAGCTTTTTTTCCAAGTCAGGTCCAAAGTCAAGCTAAGTCTATTTTTTCTGTTATTCATTCTGATGTGTGGGGTCCAAGTCGTGTGTCTACCTCTTCAGGTTTTAGGTATTTTGTGACTTTCATTGATGACTTTTCTCGTTGTACTTGATTGTTCTTAATGAAAGATTGTTCTGAGTTATTTTCTATATTTAAATCTTTCTGTACTGAAATTCACACTCAATTTGGCAAAACGATTAAGATACTCCGAAGTGACAATGCAAATGAATACTTTTCAATTGCTTTTTAATCTTTTATGTCATCTCATGGTATCTTACATCAATCAACATGTCCTCATACACCCCAACAAAATAGAGTAGCAAAAAGAAAAAATCGTCATCTTATTGAAACTACTCGAACTCTGTTATTACATGCCAATATGCCTTTACAATTTTAGGGTGATGCTGTTTTAACTGCATGTTATTTGATCAATCGTATGCCATCATCTGTCCTACAGAACCAGATTCCTTATTCCATCCTTTTTCCCAAAGGCCCCTTATATCATGTTCCTCCCCGTGTCTTTGGATGTACTTGTTTTGTTCATGATCTTTCCCCTGGTCAAGATAAGCTATTTGCTCGTGCTATTAAAAGTGTCTTTCTTGGGTATTCCAGGTTACAAAAAGGATATCGTTATTATTCTCCTATCACTCATCGTTGGTATATGTCTACTGATGTTACCTTTTTTGAAGAAACACTATATTTTACCTCTTCAGTTGAACCAAATGTGGCCTCTGAGGTTTTACCTGTTCCCTATTTTGGTCCACCTTTGTCTTTTTTGCAGGGACCATCAGCAGATACTCCAGAATCTCCAACAGCTTTGTCTGAGGCACCTTGCCCTGATCCACCTTAGCATCCCTTCATTACCTATCAGCATCGACCACGGGATACCATTCTTACACTCGAGATAACTGTACCTCCTAGTGAATCATGTCCTACTCCAATGCCTCTACCTGCTACGGACCTCTCTAAGTCAGTCACTGACCTTCCTATTGCACTTCACAAAGGTACTAGATCTACTCGAAATCCTCATCCAATCTATAATTTCTTGAGTTTTCATTATTTATCTCCATCATATTATGCCTTTGTGTCTTTTTTGTCCTCTGTTTCAATTCCTAAAAATACCAGTGAGGCACTCGGTCATGCAGGTTGGAGGCAAGCTATGCTTGATGAGATGCTTGCCTTTGAGCACAGTGGTACATGGGACTTGGTCCCTCTCCCTCCCGGGAAAACTGTTGTTGGCTGTCGATAAGTATGCTGTCAAAGTTGGGGCAGATGGTAACATTGATCATCTTAAAGCCCGACTTATTACCAAGGGCTATACTCAGATATATGGTCTTGATTACAGTGATACCTTCTCTTCAGTTGATAAAATTGCCTTTGTTTGCCTATTTCTAGCCATAGCAGCTATCGATCATTGGCCATTATATCAGTTGGACATTAAAAATGCCTTTCTTCATGGTGACCTTGAAGAAGAAATCTATATGGAGCAACCACCTAGTTTTATTGCTCAGGGGGAGTCAGGATTAGTGTGCAAGTTACGACGATCTCTCTATGGGCTAAAACAGTCTCCACGAGCATGGCTTGGGAAGTTCAGTACTGTTGTTCAGAAGTTTGGTATGACACGAAGTGAAACTAATCATTCGGTCTTTTATCAATACTCTTCACTTGGCCGATGTATTTATTTGGTTGTTTATGTGAATGATATAGTTATTACTGGCAATGATAACGAGAAGATATCCCAGTTGAAGGAACATCTGTGTAATCACTTTCAGACTAATGACTTGGGTAAACTCAAATACTTCCTTGGTATTGAGGTGGCTCAGTCTGGGAGTGGTATTGCTGTCTCACAAAGGAAGTATGCTTTAAATATATTAGAAGAAACTAGTATGCTGAATTGTAAGCCTATTGATAGTCCTATGGACCCTAATAGCAAACTATTAACAGACCAAGGAGAACCTTATCCAGACCCTGGTAGATACCGAAGGCTTGTAGGAAAGCTGAACTATCTCATTATTACTAGACCTGATATTTCTTTTTCGGTAAGTGTGGTAAGTCAATTTATGCAATCTCCACATAATTGTCATTAGGATGCTGTTGTGCGAATTTTGAGGTATATTAAGAAGGCCCCAGGTCAAGGGTTGTTGTATGAAGATAAAGGGAACACTCAAATTGTAGGATACTCTGATACAGACTGGGCTGATTCACCTATTGATTGGCGGTCTACTTCATGGTATTGTGTATTTGTTGGTGGTAATTTAGTGTCTTAGAAGAGTAAGAAGTAGAATGTTGTTGCTCAATCTAGTGCAGAGGCTGAATATCGATCTATGGCAACAGCTACTTGTTAGCTAATTTGGGTAAAATAATTGCTTTAAGAATTGAAGTTTGGGAGTATTGAACAGATGAAGTTATATTATGATAATCAAGCTGCTTTACACATAGCATCAAATCCAGTCTTTCATGAGAGAACAAAGCATATAGAAATTGATTGTCACTTTGTTCGAGAGAAGGTGCTTTCTAAGGAGATTATCACTGAATTTGTTAACTCAAGTGATCAACTGGCTGACATCTTCACAAAGTCTCATCGTGGTCCTCGAATTCAGTATATTTGTAACAAGCTTGGTGCATATGATTTATATGCTCTAGCTTGAGGGGGAGTGTTGAGACTATGCATCCCTATAAATCAGGGATTGTATAGAATTAGAGATTGTATATAATTAGGTTTAAGTTTTGTAATTAGGGGTTGATTGCTTTGTTTCCTTTTTTAGTGTACATTGAATTTAATATAAATATACAACTGCTAAGGAGTGTTTTCCTTAAGCATTCATCACATCTAATAATACTTACTAATTGACAAACTTACCAACACTTGTTTATTCACTATCAACTCACAATTCTCACTTAACCATTGAAGCTTGTATGGTTGGGGGTGAGGAGTAGTTTTAAGGTCAAGTTTTCTTACCAAGTGAGTGCTTGCCACATTGGTGCAACTTCCCCCATCAATGATTAATGAGCACACTTTGCCTTGGATGACACATCTTGTGTGGAAGATGTTTTCCCTTTAGTCTTGGTCCCTTGCCACAACTTGGCTACCAAAGAGTCTCCTTATCATTAGCAAGTCACCATCATGAGCATAGGTCTCACATTCTTCTTCTTCACTTGAGAGAGGGGAATTTGGACATGAATCACTAGAGAGGTGTCCCTCTCTTATCACCATTGCCCTTTTGTTTGGGCATTGAGAGGCTATGTGTCCACTCCCCAAGCATTTGAAGCACTTGATATTCTTATTTTTAGAAGAAGAAGAGGAAGAAGCATTAGTGGAAGGAAAAATATTAGAGTTTTTAGAAGTCATACCTCCCTTGGGTTGTGTAAAGGAATCTTCCTTTGGTTCTTTGTCCTTCCAAGTGGGAGGTTTGAGGTTAGAAGAAGGCTTCTTCCATGCACCCTTTCTTTTGAGTTGTTGTTCCACCTTTATGTCTTGGTGGACTAACTCATCAAACTCTTCATAGTTGTGCAACTCCACAATGTCTCCTATCTCACAGTTTAAACTGTAACACCCACCGTAGGGTGCCACATTTAAATGTTATTATTACTGAATTATCCCCAAGTTCATAAATTGTGATGCTATAATAAAAATACGAGTTGTAAAATTTCTTGATATCAATAAGATAAATTTAGCAAAAAATAAAAATATTACAACATCATCACAAATAATTTACATCATATATACATTACAAAGGTACTGTCAAGATTATTTATATACAGACATAATCCTCAAAGTATTTAAACATTATTTAAAACTGACATACTGCCCAAGTATAAACTAGACAGCAGATCCCTCAGACGGGTCCTCCTCAGATTCCTTAGTAGGTAGGAATCCAGCTTGTCGCGAAGTCCTACGGACAGGCGTCCGAGCAGACGACACGATGCTAATCTCACTAGGAGTACGATAGTAAGCTCCCCAGTACTGCCTAATGGATAACGGAAACTCTAAGTGTACATAAATATTTACACTGAAATAAGGGTTCCCTTGATAAAGCCTACTCAAGGTAACATTCAAGTCTCCTATATAGAAAATACATCCTCTATCTAGATGGACATGCCATGCCTCTGGACCTCCTCGAAACTGCAACGTCATATATCTTAGGATACTGGGTATCACCATCTTCTCAAAACTCTGCTTCTTCAAGAGGATTCTGCTCTTCTTCACTCTCTTGTTCAGTTCCTTGCTCATCGTCTTTACAAATATAAATACAGTACAAAATAGGCATATAAAGAGGTGAGATCACCTACACCAATACCAATATCGTAGCACAGAGATAACACAAATAACATACTATACAGATATATCACACTATAATTACAATAATACCCTCAACACTATTTATTACAATAGATACAATAATTACAATCATGCCCTCAATTATTTTTTATCACAACAAATATAATAAATAATAATTACCATCATGCCATTAACATTATTCAAATCACACGATAATTACAATAATGCCATCAACATTATTTATCATCATCATCATCCAATATTCATCAATTATTATATCACACAGATATAAATATTTAATATTTACAATAATGCCCTCAACATTATCCAAGTATTCAACAGTTCAATTATCATCACCAATATTCAATAATTATGCATGTGCACATAGACTCAATTTCCTACTCCATAGAGCTAAAACTCAAGCCGAAAAAATTGATCCAAAAGATCTGTTTGTACCAACATGCCTCAGACCACGTGCCACCATTCTCATTAGTGTTTGCACATCTAGCATATATACGACAATCTTTAATAGATCTTGATTAAGAATAGTGTCTCAGTCAGGATCATCGGTGCGTTGCATCGGTCTAACCCACGGTACAGAAGAGCTACCAACTGCCCACTGTAGGCAACCCGCACCCCGATGCCTCCAAAGTCAACGAGTGACTTACACTACGCATATCGCGCCCACTCAAGAGGTGTCGTCTCTCCTAGGCAAATAGCCTTATCCAGTCCATCGAACTTTTCCAATGCATGTATAATGTACTAATGCCAAACACAAGTAAAATTCATCATTTTCTCATACAGTGTCCATACACTGGTCCAACAGTAACTCTACTGTATTCTCAATCACGTAATCATATTATCGTGTTTTCATAATCGCGCAACACTTTTGTCGCGTTTTCATAATTACGCAACATTTCTGTTATGTTTTCACAATTTTGCAACATTTTTGTCGCGTTTTCAAATCGCGTAGCAATTTTCCATTGTTTTCTCAATCACGTACAAATATTTCATCATTTTTCAATTACGTTGCGATTTTTCAGCAATATTTCAATCGCGTAAAAATATTTAAACGCTTTTCAAATTGCGTAAAAATATTTAAACATTTTTCAAATCATGTAGCTTAAAAATCACGTTTTTAAGTTATGTAAATCATTTTTCACCATTTTTTCACTACGTAAAATATTTCTCAACCTTCCAAAATTCCATTTCAACCTTTCTCAAAATAATATGACTTCTCACATTATTTTCCACATTTTCTTACTCAAGAAAATCCTTCTCACAATACATTCCACAAATTCACTATTTCATTGAATTAAATCAATGTTCCTAACTTAAAATTTCCTAACGCTTCCCAAAACCCAAAGGATGAGTTATACGTTAGTAAATTTCAAGTTCTCAATGTATTCATCATAATTCTTGAATCAATTCTAAGAATCAATCCTCTTTAAAATAAATTGAGGTTCAAACACTTTCAACCTCTCTTTTCCATTCATATACGAAAATTTCATTTTTCAAGTGATAAAATACTTTGGTTTCTATTTCAAAATCCTTATTCTCACTTTCTTTAAAATTCATTACTTTCCCTTTCTAAATCATAATTTCATATGAAATTCTTCTCATTTCAAGCCTTCAAAATTGTGTGGTACTTCGCCATTGAGACCATCATTTCTTCCTTCTAAATCAACTAAGTTCCGTTCATGTTTTTTTACATAAACAAAACCATTAAAAATTCCTTCAAAACTGTGAACTCTTGGTCTTTGAAACCAATCCATCTTTTCTTTTTCCTTTCCTTTCTAATCATTCAATTTTACCATTCATGAAAATTTTAGTTTGGAAACACCTATTTTGAGGTGTTGAGGTTGAAATCCTCATGGTCCTTGGAACCAAAAATTGTTTTCCTTTCTAACAATTATTATGGCATACATAACATATAATCAACATATTATGTTTCAAGCATACCATAAAAGCCATAAAAATCATACTAAACATGCAAGCACAAATAAATTATGCAAAGCACATCAAGAATAAGCAAATAATCAAAACACATAAACACTCACAAATAATTACATCACCATGGATATGAATCCTCACATGGATTCACCATCCATCAAATACAAATTCATCTCTCACCACCATACTTGGTTGGTGAGATGGATCTTCCTCTTACCTCTTGAAGAAGCTCAAAAGCTCCTTGCTTTGGTTCTTTTTCCAAGTCCTTCACCACCAAGGGCTTCTCAAACATAAAACAAAACACAAGTTTATTAGTATATCAAGCTTGAACAAGGAGAACCATGGATCAAACATGGCTTAGAATATGAAAAAGAGATAAGAAGTGAAATTTCCTTACACTTCACCTTAAAAACCTTATAACTTTGCTCTTGAAGAAAGTCCTTGAAGATGATGGATTTAGAACTTGGTCTAAACTACAAAGGTTCTTGGATTGAGGTATAGATTCAAGAAGTAAGGTTGTTTAAAATTTTTGAGTGATGGAAGGTTGTTGTAGATGTCTTGGCCGAAACTAGAGAATAAGAGAAATGGAGAGAAAAGTTTGAAGAGCTTTGCTTCTTGGAAATGATCAAGAATGAACAAGAATAGCAATAATGATCTTGAAACTTTGCTATGGCCTTAAGCCTCTCCAAAACCGAACCCCCCCTTCTTGCACTCTCAAAGAGTGACTAATATCACTAGCCACCATTTTGGGCATTGCTAGCCATTGATTAGATCAATGGTTAGGATTAATGTAGCTTCTAGGTTCTAAGTATAGCTTCTATATTGATAAGACTAAATCTAGGCCATTGGATCTTTCCTCCTTAAAATCCTAGCCATTAGATGTATCTTCAAAATGAAGGGTCAAGATCACCCCTTCATACTTTCCATCCAATGGTCATAAATGGTCCTAGCCATTTTATAAGACCAAATCTCCACCGTTGATTAAATCGATGGTTGATATCCAAAGGCTTCAACATTAAGCTTGCTTCCTATTGGTCCGTCATAAAGCTGTCATAACCACTAATGTTGACTAAGCAGTATATTATTTATTTTTATCTGCTATTACCCTTCGAATAATATTTTTACTGTATTTTTATTGCCTGATAAATAAATACAGTACAAAACACAGTAAAAGAAAATTTTAAAAAA
The DNA here is from genome assembly GCA_029884605.1 of Ormosia emarginata. NCBI lineage: Eukaryota > Viridiplantae > Streptophyta > Magnoliopsida > Fabales > Fabaceae > Ormosia > Ormosia emarginata. Next base: position 41,314,442 of record JAQQTP010000088.1, read on the forward strand.
TTGTTTCCAGTTTTGAGTTTAGTAAGATCCCCTGTCCCTGTCTTAACAGTAAAAAATTTTCTGGCTGTAGAAAAATTTTTACTTTTCGGGACCCACCTGGGCCCATGTACAGCCCCCATGGGCCCACAGACAGCCCATTGATAATATTAAAATAATCAGAAAAATATAAAAATTTCATAATCATCCACAAAATCATAAAAATTATAAAACTTAGAAAAATCAAATCAAATTACGTAAAATAATTAAGACTTAACAGTAATAATTAAAATACGTAAGATTTTTCTCGACCGAAAATTAGTATTTTCCTAAGATGGAGTAAATCACACAAAATGATCAAATGTATTAATGGAATACTCAAAATAATTTTACAGTACACAAAAATCACTAAACAGTAGAATTCTGTTAACTGTCAAAATTACTGTCAAATAGTTAGGAAATTTGGGGTGTTACATAAACCATGAAGGAAACATGACATGGTAGCCTCCCTATCTTCAATGACATTAGCCCTTATCATGACCACCTCCATCTCCTTGTAGTACTCATCCACACTCCTACTTCCTTGGGTAAGTCTTTGGAGTTTATTATGTAATTCCCTATGATACCATGAAGGGACAAACCTCCTCCTCATCAAACTTTTCATCTCTTCCCAAGTATTTACGGGGTATTCCCTATTCCTTTCGCTCTCTTTTTGTACTTGGTTCCACCAAATTAGGGCATAGTCGAAAAATTCTAGGGCAGCCACCTTCACCTTCCTTTCTTCATTGTAATGGTGATAGGAAAAGATTTGTTCTATCTTGGTTTCCCATTCTAAGTAGGCTTCGGGGTCATTCTTTCCTTGGAAAGAAGGTACTTGGGTCTTTACTCCTCATAGGCCTCATTCTCTTTCATCACTCCTATGCCTCCTATTATAACTCTTTTCACTCCTCCCATGCCTCCTTCTCCTATCATGGTTTCTCCTAATCCTCATTTCCCTACCTGAATCATAGGTATCTTCATCCTCATGCGAGACTTCATGTTGAGAGTCTCTCCTCCTTTCATTATCGAGCCTTGTGGTTATTTCCACCCTAAACTTCTCAAGTTTTTTAGCTAAGGCTTGCATAAGGTTTTACAGTCCTAGGGGATGGAGGTGTACTTCCTTCACTCATCTTTTCACAAGTAATAAGAATAATTCAAGATTGAAAAGGCCCTTACCACTCTTCTCACGTGCATACACTCTTAGATTGATTCCACTCATGTTTCATATAATTAGGCTTTTGTTTAATGAAAACGCTCTTACCTTTTACCACTCAAGTTCTCTTTGCAAGTTCTTAAATGAACCCTCTCACGTTTCAATTACCAAAAGCTCTTACAAAAGTAGCGGTCCTCACAAGAGTAAGCACTCAAAAGTTGAAGAAAGGATGAAACTCTAAACAAAACTCAAAAGAATTTAAAAGACAAGCAAGAAAAGCTAATTAAAAAAAAGAAAGGTAAAACTCAAAAGAAATAAGAAGAAAAAGAAATGCGCAAGGTATGTAGAATAACACCGCTTAATAAAATTCACAAGGCATTCAAACTTAATCTTGCTTAAGTGCAAGGGCAGTCTTTTTTTTTAATAGACTTTTTTTTCCTTTTTTATATTATTTTTCACGCCCTTGTTCTCTTTTTGCACTTAAAAAAAATAATTGGTTCTTGTAATTTTAGTTCCAAATATTATGCCCAATTGTGTATTTAGGAGTTTCCCTTCAAATTAAGGTGCTATAAAACATATAAAAGTAATGGATATAGAGTTGATAAGATCAAAGTTGTAAATATTGCACAAAAATTAAAGAACATAAACTAAAGGCAGAAAATAAAAGGACTGGAATTTAAATGGCAAAAAGTAAAGAACAAAAAGTAAAAAATGTTGCCAATTCTTAGGAATGACGGAGATTAATGATGATCAAGGTTTTGTACAATTATGACATTCAAACAATGGTGCTTGATGTTTGGAAAGCAATAAGAACAAGTACAACAAATATAAGAACTCTATCAACTCTAGGATCTTGGCTCTGATACCACATTATATGATCCAAGTTGGATGCATATTGTTTTTACGGATCGTCCTTGAGTTGATTTCGTGTTTTAAAGAATTAAATGATGAAACATGAATAGTAATATGAACAGTACTGTGAACAGTAAAAAAATAAAAAAGATGGAAAAAGACAAGGAATGGAAGGAAGAAGACGCCACACTCTTGGAGAGTGATAAGTCAAGCGAAGATTCGCCACAAAGGTAAGGAAACCTTTGATAAGAAACAAGGTGGTTCTTCCAAGAACCCCAAGAGAACTAAGCTCTCTAAAAAGTCACAAAGAAGTGCAATAATATTCTCAAATTCAAAAGTGTTAAATGCAGTAAACACAAGCCTATTTATAGGCATTAGGTATGCGGCTAGGTCTAGTTAAAGGAGGCAGCAAGCTAACGCATTTTTAATCCTAACCCTAGCACAAATGTGGCCTAGGCCCAATTAGAAGGCAACACCTATCCCTATCTATGCTATGCGCAAATTAAGCCCAAACAATAAACCCTTATTACAAAATTATCCCAAATAAAAGAAAATAAGAACCAAAACTGAGAAAATTAAAACATTCAAATACATAATTAAATAAAATTGACTAAGAAGAAATCATGCCCCCACATTGGGCCCTTCATCAACTTGGATCATTTGGACCATCTTCAGTGCTCCTTCTTCTGGAATGGGCTTGAGTAAGAGAAAGTGGTTGACTTCTTTGTCCAAATCCTCCTTAGCATTCTTAGCTCTTGACCTTGTCATTGGGCCTCCAAGTCCTCGTAGTGCATCTTTGGGCATTGGGCCCGTTAGGTTGTCACTTGAGCTTCCTTGGTCTCCATCAAGGCTAAATTCAAGTCAATTTTCGATCCTTACAAATCGCTCGGGAGTTGTTGGCCATACCTGTCTCCACTGTAGCCTTCGAGTCTGCATTCAGTACAGGAGGAAGGGTGCTTGATCCTTGTCGTAGTTCCTTAACACCTAAAATGGTGAAAGCACTTGTATGCACACAAGATTGGCTAAAAAGAACACCCTTCTCATTACTTTCTAAAGAGGATTTTGATCAGCTTGAGAGATTTGAGCGAGGTAAGTTAATATTAATGTTCCACATTTATATTATTACTTATTGCTTATTATATTATGTTTTCATAAGTAATGAGATATTGTTCTTCTTTTTTGCAGAGATGGTTTCTTAACAAGATGTTCCTTGTTCTTCTGCTATTTCTCTTGATTATTGAAGGGTATACATTTTTTTTGTATTTGTTTTACTGCTATTTTTTATCTTAGGATAATTGTGTCTTGGACTGAGTTTGTATTAAGACATGTTATTACTTATCAAGACATGTTCTCTATTCTTGATAGCTTGTTCCTGGTTGTCTGGTTTCCATTTCTTGATAATTGTCATGTTATTACTTATCAAGTCATGTTCTCTATTTCTAGTTTGTTATTTCTTGATGCTTAATAGCTACTTAAGGCTATTTGTTTGTTTCTGTAATTTTTACTCACAAAAAAGAGAAAATAACATAGGGTTGGTAATAGAGCATTCTTTAATATTGCCATTTATCAAAGAAGTGGTTGGTTGACTCCTCTTTTATACTTAGAAATGTCAATGCATCTTAATAATAGCCATAGGAGACATGCTGCCTTGAGACCTTGTGGGATGAGGACAAGTCAGACTCATGAATGAACCGTTTTTCAATCCAATTTAAATTTGCTTGTTTGACTTACTTCTTGGGTTTCTAACTTGCTGTAATTGAGCTATTACTTGTAGATTTTGCTGACAAGGCATTTGAACCCTGCGTTTGCTACTAGAGCGTCGGTTGTTCCAACATCTCTTTACTTTATGCTGAAGGTTATCATTTGAATCAACTTTATATTGATAACTAACTTTTTTAGTAGTTTAAGTATCTCAGTGCTCTTTGCTGGTTTATTTTGTTGAAGGCCTATAAATATCTATTCCAAGTTTAGTGTTAATGTGCCAATTAAGAAGAAAATATTTTGTTGTGGTCTTTTTCTTTCCTCTGATAATGCTAGTTCAGATTTGGATGTGGAGGGTACTGAATTTGATTTAACTCCCAGATTGTTTGAAACTGGAGCTATCTGTTTAGTTGATGAGATTTTTCTTGAGTGTCATTATAATAGGTGGCAGAGATGTTGCCTTAGGCAGAGAAGTCCAAAGTATGAGAAAACATATGATTAATGCTTGCAGCTCTTCACTTCTCTTAGACAAAGTGGAGTTCTTGTTCATCAATGGTGGTAATTGCCTGATAGGTGAAATCCTATATATTTTCTATATCAATCTTATTTTACTTGTAACAGTTGCAACTAAAAATGAAAATAATCTCTTTATATCAACCAAATTTGTTACACAGGTCTCTTCTTTTACTTATATAGATATAGAAATGGATACTTCAATCTATTATTTTATCTCTGAGAAGTATTTGATTGTTCATTTTTGTCAGAGTATTATCGAATAAGTTTTCAATTTGAAATAATAAAATCATCGGGGATCTTTAGTCAAAAGGTTCTTGAAGTAGGATAGTGTTGTACTGTTGTTCAATGTTCACGGCAATAACTGGAGAGCAGTGGTGATTTGTGATACTTGAAATCGTTATCCCAGACAATGACCTTCGTGGAATTATTTTTAGGGTAAATATATTACTGACAAAAACATCTATTGCAGGGAATTCAGTCATTTGAAAATATCAACCATGGGGATTGAACTCAAATATTATTTTTTAGTAATCTAGGGGCAAATATGATCAACTTTAGTTTGTCCTTCCCCAAATAGACTGGTACATAGTCTTTCTTTTCTTTATTTTTTCGTGTGCTTCTTTGTAGTTTATCTGCTGATTTTATTTTATGGTCCTGATAGCTGTTGTAATTTAAAGATGTAAATAGTGTTAATGTTGTTATATGGTTTTTTAGTTATCAGCTGTTCATTGCCTATGCCTTCCAGAAACTCTACTTGTTACTTCATCAGTCTTTGTCTCTATGAGCCCTTCTTCAAATCTCTCTCTCTTTCTCTTTTTATTCATTAGCTTTGTAAAGATTATTTGTGGATCTCAAGGATTGTTAATTTCACATTTGTTTTTTGATTCCTACCTCATAATTTTATACTTTGTTTTAATTAGTAATGACAACAAATATTACATATGGCAGTTATACTCTAGGTGAAATATCATTCATGTATAATCTTTGGCCAAACTACATACAATTATAATCAAGGTAATTTTATTCTTTTAGTTTCTTCATAAGGGTATTGTTATTTAATGAATGTATTTGCCAAGCAATGCTAATCTCATAGAACTTTAACTGAATCCAATTGGCTATTGATCACTTCGACTGGTTATGAATTGACACTATAGGTTCATTAGTATATAAACCATTTTGTTTCATGTGCCTATAGTGTCAGCTAGGGAGGTCACTTGTCCTGAAGTAATGCCATTAGTACTATGTTTTTTTGCTATAATGTTGGGTTTAGAAGGCTTGTTTTGTCAGTGTCTTGTTAGCTACCATTGCACCACACAAACAGTGTCTGTTTATTCATGGTTCTATATATTTGGTGAATTTCAATTGAGGTGTTGTTCTGATTTTCAATAATTGTTGCATCTCTATAGCTTGGGTTGTTAGGGATGGGTCACTCAATTCAAAGGGAATTGAATAGGATTGCAGAAGTTGCAGATACCTCATCTCCTGGAGGTTTGAACTATATATTGACAGGTGAAGCTCCTAAATATGTGGTTATTTTTTTCACTTGTTTATTATTTATTCCTTTTATATCATAGCACATGGGATTATGGTATTTCTTGTATGGTTTTCTGAATTGGTATTTAAACCAATTTTCTGTACTAGTTTTTGAACCAGCTTTCTAAACTAGTTTTTAAACAAGTTTTTTAAGTCCAAATAGGTTCTGAACCGGTTTTTTAAAGTCTAAACCGGTTTTGAACCAGTTTTTATAAATCCAAACCAGTTCTGAATCGGTTTTAAACCCAAATCGATTTTTAAACCGGTTTTAAATCCAAACTGTAACACCCCTTTGGGGATGCCACACATATAAAGAAAAATAAAATAAATAAATAAAATCTACCCAAGTTGTAAAACATTTGTTAAATAATATTACATATTGTAAGATAATTCCTGATAAACAGAATATTGTTAAATAAAATAACGCGGAAAAATAAAATAAACATCACAACATCACACATAATTTATATATGATTTACATTATAAGTGATATAAATAATTTACACCTCAAACTACCAATATTTAAACAAAAACAGTAAATAAAGCAATAAAAGAGTCAATATATACAGACATACGCAGACGCGCCCAAAAAAAACATCATGCATATTTAATCCTCTGAAGGATCACTCTCAACATGAAAATGATCATCAGGAGACAAATATCCCAGATGTCTCGACTCTCGGCGATAACGAGATCGCGCAGTCGATACGATACTAATCTCACTAGGCTCCGTGGTCATGCCACCAAAATGACGCCTAAGAGATAAAGGTAACTCCAAACCTAAAAATACAGTAGTAGTCATAACCGGCTCTCCATCAAACTGTTGACGTAGGGTCACAGTCAACCGTCCTATATACGTCACGAGTCTCGGTCTCCTCGCAGATGCCAAGCCAATGAACCTCCATGAAACTCTAGCTGTACAAACCCCAAAAATCCTGGCACTGCCATCTCCCACAATCAATCCAAAGGATATGGATGATCGGATGGTTCTTGGTCGTCAAACTGATCTTCCTCTTGCTGTTCCTCTTCTTCCTCGGGGTACAGAATCTCTAGAGGCTGTTCCTCTTCCTCAAACTCTTTACCATATAAACAGGTATATACAGAAAACACATACAATAAAGAGGTAAGACAATCTAAAATCACCACAAACATGGCCAATAAGAAGACGACAAACAACAGATATACAGTTCATGCAATATGAAAAGCTATAACATTAATAAGTAACAGAGTAGTGTAAAGATTCAAAAAGATTTAAATATCCCAACAATATACCATCACAGATAAAATAAAACAAGAAACAAATGATACAATACAACAATAGATAAAACAAATACAGTAAACAAATAAATCAATATCAATATAATAAACAGATAAGACAAAAATAAATAGATAAGACAAAATAAATAAATAGATCCCAATAAATAAATATAAAACACACCCTACTCCATGGAGCAAAAAAACACACACAAGTATCAGAGAGAATGACCCGCCAAATCTATTAGTACCACGGCTGCCCAACCAAACTATTGCGTTGTCTCACGTCGCGTCTATAGCCCCACGACACAGAATCCATCATCCAGCGTGGTGTAGTTCACGGTCTCACGTTGTGGCACTACAGAAATGTACTATTAGATTTCACGAAATCTCGATTAAATATAGTGCGTGTCGAGTCCATTAGTGTGCTATCGGTTTACCACGGCCCCGTGAGCTACCAATTGTCCACATATGGGATACCGTACACTAACATCTCCAAGTCCATTAGAACAATGAACCACACTACGTTTATCGCATCGACAACACGATGTGATTCGTCTCGTCAACCAAATCCACCAAAAATTTGGCATAAACTCAATACATAATTCCAAAAATATAAAATTACGAAAATGCCCTCAAGATAAAATATGCCCTCAAAGGCAAAAAAATAGAAAGCCTGTACGGGTTCACATTTTCCCGACAGCGAAAAATCCTCAAAAGCCTGTACGGGTTCACATTTTCCCGACAGCATAAAATAAATACATCAACGGTCAATCGCGTAGAAATTTTATCGCGTTTTCACAATTCTGTCATTTTTACAAACGTTTATAAATCGCGTAAATATATTTTTCTGTTTTTAAAATCGCGTAGAATTTTTAATACGTTTTCTCAATCGCGTAGGATTTTTAAATCATTATCTTGTCCAAATCCCTTAAAATTCACTGTTTAAATAAACAAAAATAATAATTAATACGTTTAAACTACGTATAATATTTTCCATACCGTATACTGTCTTTTGGACATCTTTTCTATCTTATTTGTCCGTTTTTACTAAAAATTGACAGTATTTTGTTTAGAAAATTAATAATAATGGTTTCCTAATTTTTTCATAAAAACTCTGTTTATTTAAATAAACCGGATAATTTAATCTTTTTAAAAACTCCTAACATGCTTCAAAATATAGTATGAGCCATATGTTAGAAATTTTTAAAGATTACTGTATTTCCTTTATAACAATAAAATCATTAATTTTAATTCCTTAAATTAATTCCAATCTATTGATTTCTTAAAAACTCTTTTTAGAAAAAAAATTCTTGTTAACATATAATGCCTTCTTTATACTTGAAAATGGTTTGGAATTGATTTTAGAAATCAAGAATATCTAGTTTGGCATGTTGGCCGAATTTCCTAAATCTTTTGAAATTGATTTCTAAATTATTTCTCATCTTCTAAATATATGTCAAACTTATTGTATTGTCTAAATTCATTTAACCATTGTCTTAGAAAATGGTTTTTGAAATCAACACATTCATTTTAGGCATGTTGGCCGAAAATACTAAGTCTTACCATTTGATTTCTAAATTCATTTTCTTTGATCTAATCAACTTGAAACCTTCTTAATTCTCCTAGGTTAATTAAATTACCTTTTAAGAAAATTAAGAGAACATTTTGGTTCTCCATTTGGTTAGTGGCCATGAGCCTTGGTGTGGTGTTCTTTGGAACACACATGCATTTCCTTGACATGTTATTCATATCCTATACATTATCATGCCATTCTATACTTTATCATGCAATTCTAACACATGCAATATTATCAAAGCTTATAGACATGCAACTTAAAGCTTGTAGACATGCAATTTATTACAAACAACAAATAGGAAAGCTACTAACAAATACACAACCACATCAAATAAGCTACTAACAAGCACACACATGAATCCTTATGGATTCTACAATCACAAAATCAACTCCATCTTCTTACCACCATCCATAGGTGATAAGATTTGTCTTCCTCTTACCTTAAATGAAGACAAAAGGTTTCTTTCACTCCTCCTAGAGCTTCGGTTTTCCTCCTCCAAAAACCTAGCAAGCTTAAACAAAAACTACAAATTACTAAACATTAAAAGAGAGCTTAAACCATGGATAAATCATGGCTTAGAACTTTGAAAAAGAGTTTAGAAAAGAAAAACAAGAGATTTCACCTCCTTGGTCAAATCTTCCAAGTAGGTTTTCAAGCTTCAAATGAAAGAATTTGCAAGAACTCCCAACTAGAGATGTTCTTAGGATTGTGTTTAGGTTTAGAAAACTTGGTTAGAAGAAATTTTAGGTGGTTGGATGGTAGGGTTATAGGTTTGGCCGAATGGTTGAGAAAGGAAGCAACAATGGCGTTTAGGGTTCTTGGATGAGAGAGAAGAGAGAAAATGCATGCAAGCAAAGTGATTTTTGGTCTTCCAAACCTCACTTGGCCGTAGACATCATGGCTTGCAAGGTGTGCATTTGCTTGGCTTCATCCAAGCCCTTGGATGCATCAAAGGTCAAGATTAAGCCTTGATTAGCAAGCTTGTTTCCTATTGGTTGCTCCTAACCTAGTCATTACCCTTAGTCACCATGCTTAGTCACTAATAACCTAGTCATCAAGCCTTAGTCACTATGTTCAAGAATGTTCCTTCACTAATGATGATTAATTAAGCTACTAAGTTAACTGTTTAGCTAAACGTGGGTCCCGCAAAACATTTTCGGGTCCACTGTCACTAAGTTATACTGACTAATAAAATAATATTATAATAATACAAAATTATTTTATTTGACAGTTAAATCCTAAAAATTAAAAGATTAATTTTAGGCTCATTCAGAATGGGTTTAGTAAGATCCCCCGCCTCGAATAATTAAAAACAGATTTTATCGGTCCGAAAAAATATTATTTTCCTACCCCGTAGCAAATCACACAAAAAGTCTATATAAAATCATAGACAGTAATATTGGACACTAAATCAAGTAGAAAACAATTAAAAAACAAAAAAAACAAGACAAACAAAGACGTTCGGGACGTAATGGTCATTTTCTTATTTTTTTCCCACAACGTAACTAATCATCCAAAAAGTTCAAATAAAATTACAGACAGTATTAATTGTCTGTATATCTTCCAGAAAAATTAAAACAGTAGCTCGAAAAAACTTTTATTTTACCGTCTCGAAACAAATTACGTAAAAAGACCAAATAAAATTTGAGCCTGTATAAACGTATTTGTATTTCATGCAGAAATCGAGAAACAGTAAAATAGGGACACAACGGTCATTCACACGAAAGCTAGAAAAACAGCAAACAGTACATTCGGTACATTTTTTAAAAATTATGGTGTTACAATTCTCCCCAACAAATAAAAATTTCGTCCTCCAAATTCGTTATTCCTCAAAACAAATGAGGATACTGATCCTTCATTTTATCTTCCAGCTCCCAGGTAGCTTCACCCGTCACATCATTCCATATGACCTTCACTACCTCGATCATTTTCCCTCGAAGCTGCTTTACCTTTTTGTCCTCAATTCTGACAGGTAAAGTTTCATAAGTCAAATTCTCCTTCAACTGCACTTCATCTGGTTGTATAACATGCGTCAAATCTGGTATATACTTTCGTAACTGAGACACATGAAACACGTCATGCAGATTCGATAGAAACGGCGGCATAGCGATCTGATACGCCACAAGACCTATACGTCGGATAATCTGATACGGTCCAATGAACTTAGGAGTAAGTTTCTTAGACTTAATAACTCTTCCGACACCAGTCGTAGGAGTAACTCTTAGAAACATATGTTCACCATCCTCAAATTCAAGAGGTTGTCTTCGTTTATCAGCATAACTTTTCTGTCTGCTTTGCGTCGTTCTCATCTTCTCTTGTATCATATTTACCTTCTCCGTAGTCTGTTGTACAAGATCTGGTCCAACAGTCATGCTTTCCCCATCTTGATACCAACATAACGGTGTCCGACATCGTCTTCCATACAATGCTTCATAAGGTGCCATTCCGATGCTTGAATGAAAACTATTGTTGTAGGTGAATTCTATCAGAGATAAAAATTCATCCCAACTTCCTCGTTGTTCTAAAACACAAGCACGCAACAGATCCTCTAAAGACTGTATAGTTCTTTCTGTCTGACCATCTGTCTGCGGATGATACGCTGAACTCAGCCATAACTTAGTTCCCATAGCTTCTTGCAGACTCCGCCAAAACCTTGACGTAAACCTCGGATCTCGATCAGAAACTATACATGTAGGTACACCATGTAATCTGACAATTTCACTGATGTACAACTGGGTTAATCTTTCCAATGAATACTTAATATTAATTGGTAAGAAATGAGCCGATTTCGTAAGCCTATCGACTATAACCCATATCGAATCATGACCTTTCCTCGTCTTTGGCAAACCAGTAACGAAATCCATCGATATACTATCCCATTTCCATTCTGGAATAGATAACGGTTGTAACATTCCAACTGGTCTTTGATGTTCCACTTTCGCCTTTTGACAGACTAGACAAGTTGACACGCACCTAATAACATCACTCTTCAATCCATGCCACCAGAATAACTTCTTCAAGTCTTGGTACATCTTTGTTATGCCTGGATGCATACTCAATAGACTAGTATGGGCATGTTCCACAATATATCGTCTCAGCTCCTTGTCACGAGGAACACAGACTCTACCCCGAAACCTTAGAATTCCATCAGTTCCTTCTTTGAACTCTATTGTCTCGTCTTGCTTTATTTGTTCTCTTATTCCTTGCAAAAATTCATCGGCATTCTGTTTTTCCCTTATGTCTTCCATCAGCTCGCTCAAGATAGTAACCTTGTTAATACAGATCTTCCCCGGTTTTAACTCAACAAATGACCACACATCTCTAAACTGTTCAATGAGCTCCTTTTCCTTGATCATCGAGCGTAAGACCGATAATCTTTCTACTTAAGGCATCAGCCACGACATTCGCCTTACCAGGGTGGAACAACAATTGAAAATCATAATCTTTCAGGAATTCTAACCACCTCCGCTGCCTCATGTTCAGCTCCTTCTGATCATACAAGTATTTCAAGCTCTTGTGATCACTGAAGATGTTGAACGTTGCTCCATAGAGAAAATGTCTCCATATCTTTAGAGCAAAAACCACAGCGGCCAATTCCAAATCGTGCGTTGGATAATTCCTCTCATGAACCTTCAATTGTCGAGAAGCATATGCCACAACGTTCCGATCTTGCATCAATACGCATCCTAGCCCTTGATAAGAAGCGTCGCAATACACATCAAAAGATTTCGTCGAATCTGGTAGGATCAACACCGGTGCAGTTGTTAATCTCTTCTTCAACTCTTGAAAACTGGCTTCACGTTCTTCCGTCCATTCAAAAGCTTGACTTTTCCTCGTAAGTTGTGTAAGTGGTCCAGCAATCTTGGAAAAACCCTCGATAAACCTCCGATAATAACCAGCAAGTCCAACAAAACTTCGAACTTCTGTTACCGTCTTAGGTCTTTCCCACTGTAAAACAGTCTCCACTTTAGATGGGTCTACCGCAATACCATCTTTGGAAATCACGTGACCTAGAAATTGGACTTCTTCCAACCAGAACTCACACTTAGCCAATTTCGCATACAGCTGCTTCTCCCTCAAAATCCGAAGAACAACACCAAGATGTTCAGCATGCTCTTCCTTTGATTGAGAATAGATCAGAATGTCATCGATAAAGACAACAACAAATCTGTCTAAATAAGGACGAAAAATCCTGTTCATATAATCCATAAATATGGCAGGAGCATTCGTTACCCCTAATGGCATTACCTGATACTCATAATGTCCATAACGAGTTCGAAAAGCAGTTTTCGGCACATCTTCTCCTTTTACACGAATCTGATGATACCCCGATCTTAGATCTATCTTGGAAAATACCACAGCTCCTCTTAACTGATCCATCAAATCGTCAATTCTTGGAAGCGGATATTTATTCTTGATAGTCACCTTGTTCAGCTGACGATAATCCACACAAAGCCGAGAAGTTCTGTCCTTCTTCTTGACCAAAAGCACTGGCGCACCCCATGGTGAAACACTAGGTCGCACAAACTCTTTCTCCAACAGCTCCACCAATTGCTTCTTCAGCTCCTCCAATTCCACTGGCGACATACGATACGGTGCAATTGAGATAGGACTGTTCTCGGTACTAAATCAATTGAAAACTCGATCTCCTCTCGGGTGGTAAACCAGTACGTCATCGGGAAAACATCGGGAAACTCGTTGACAACGGGAATAGTATTCACATCCTTCTCATTCTTAACTTCTAGAGAAGACAATACCATATATCCTGCGCTCCATCTCTTAACAAAGACTTGACCTTAACAAAGAAGGTTAAGAACCCGGACTTTTCTTCCTTAGGAAAAACTATGGTTTTACTTGCACGTCTATAAGGATATGGTTAGAACATAACCAGTCCATCCCTAAAATTACATCTATCTCAACAAGAGGTAAACAAATCAAGTTGACCATAAACAAACGGCCCTTCACAATAATAGGACAATCCAAACAGATCTTAGATGTAACAACAGGTTTAGCAGTTGGCGTAGATACACTCAATTTAACATTCGGAGAAGACACAGCAACTTCAATCTTTCCACACAATCATAGGAAATAAATGAGTGTGTAGCACCGTAATCATACAATACAAATCGAGGAAGATTACCTCCAATGTCTCCTTCTCCTTGAATAAGATCATCAGACTTAGAAATCTCAGATCCCATCATTGTATATACTCGTCCTCCTGACCTTGGTTGAGTACTTCCATTTTTGCGATTAGCTCTAACATACCGAACAATGTGTTTCTTCTCTGGTCGAGTACAATCTTTCGACATATGCCCAGGCTGTCCACAGTTAAAACAGACTGTCCCCTTGATTGTACAATCTGGAGATATATGGCCCTTCTTACCGCACTTAAAACACGTTGGCGTAAACACCACCTTATGCCCTGCTCCACTACCGCGTACACTTCCTCCAACTGGCGGTCGCTGAATTTGATTTCCTTGTGGTCTAGAATACAACTTGCGTTGAAACCGATTCGTATTGCTACCTCCACCTCTTTGAAACCTTGTCAGTCCAAAGTTACGATTCCTCTGATCTCTCGACGGCTCAAGCTCCTCAAGTCGCGCACAAGCATCCACCAAAGCATGAAACTGAGTCATTCTTAAAGATACCACTCCTCGTTTCAGTTCCACCCTTAACCCTGATTCAAACTTCCTACATCTCCATACATCGTCTTGTCGTGTCTGAGCATAATCTGAGAATTGAGACAAATTCTCAAACTTTGTGGCATACTCATTCACCGTCATATTCCCCTGTCACAAACCAAGAAATTCCATCTCTTTGGCATGCCTAGCACTCGCAGGAAAATACTTATCCAGAAAAGCATTAGAAAACACTTCCCATGTGATTTCTGTTCCTTCAGCTTGCAAAACTCGGCGGGTTCCTCTTCACCAATGTTCTCCATCTCCTCTTAGCATAAAGACGACATAAGTCACCTTCTTATCGTCTGTGCATCTCATTCCTTCAAAAATCCTCTCCAAATCTTGCATCCACTGACTTGCTTTCTCCGGATCCACCTCGCCTCTAAACTGTGGCGGATTATGACGCCTAAACTCAGCCAAATTTAGGGCATCAGCAGTAGCATCTTATTGTTGAGTTGCTCTCAGATTTTGCTGAGTAATCACTTCAGCCATTTGCTGCATAGCCTCAGCAGCCGCAATCATAGGGTCCACATCACGATTCATGTTCGTACGTCCTCTACCTCGTCCAGACATCTTCAAACAAAACAAAACAAAATTAGATGCATCCTTTTAGATACTTCCGAAAGGATATAAATCACAGAGAAGCACATAGCACAAACAAAAACAGACCCAACCACAACCCCAAAAGACTCTAACTTGGGCTCTGATACCAACTAATGTAACACCCCTTTGGGGATGCCACACATATAAAGAAAAATAAAATAAATAAATAAAATCTACCCAAGTTGTAAAACATTTGTTAAATAATATTACATATTGTAAGATAATTCCCGATAAATGAATATTGTTAAATAAAATAATGCGAAAAATAAAATAAACATCACAACATCACACATAATTTATATATGATTTACATTATAAGTGATATAAATAATTTACACCTCAAACTACCAATATTTAAACAAAAACAGTAAATAAAGCAATAAAAGAGTCAATATATACAGACATACGCAGACGCGCCAAAAAAAAACATCATGCATATTTAATTCTCTAAAGGATCACTCTCAACATGAAAATGATCATCAGGAGACAAATATCCCAGATGTCTCGACTCTCGGCGATAACGAGATCGCGCAGTCGATACGATACTAATCTCACTAGGCTCCGTGGTCATACCACCAAAATGACGCCTAAGAGATAAAGGTAACTCCAAATGTAAAAATACAGTAGTAGTCATAACCGGCTCTCCATCAAACTGTTGACGTAGGGTCACAGTCAACCGTCCTACATACGTCACAGAGTCTCGGTCTCCTCGCAGATGCCAAGCCAATGAACCTCCATGAAACTCTAGTGTACAAACCCCAAAAATCCTCGGCACTTGCCATCTCCCACAATCAATCCAAAGGATATGGATGATCGGATGGTTCTTGGTCGTCAACCGATCTTCCTCTTCTTTGTTCCTCTTCTTCCTCGGGTACGAGAATCTCTAGAGGCTGTTCCTCTTCCTCAAACTCTTTACCATATAAACGGTATATACAGAAAACACATACAATAAAGAGGTAAGACAATCTAAAATCACCACAAACATGGCCAATAAGAAGACGACAAACAACGGATATACGAGTTCATACAATATGAAAAGCTATAACATTAATAAGTAACAGAGTAGTGTAAAGATTCAAAAAGATTTAAATATCCCAACAATATACCATCACATATAAAATAAAACAAGAAACAAATGATACAATACAACAATAGATAAAACAAATACAAGTAAACAAATAAATCAATATCAATATAATAAACAGATAAGACAAAAATAAATAGATAAGACAAAATAAATAAATAGATCCCAATAAATAAATATAAAACACACCCAACTCCATGGAGCAAAAAAAAAACACACAAGTATCAGAGAGAATGACCCGCCAAATCTATTAGTACCACGGCTGCCCAACCAAACTATTGCTGTCTCACGTCGCGTCTATAGCCCCCACGACACAGAATCCATCATCCAGGCGTGGTGTAGTTCACGGTCTCATGTTGTGGCACTACAGGCAATGTACTATTAGATTTCACGAAATCTCGATTAAATATAGTGCGTGTCGAGTCCATTAGTGTGCTATCGGTTTACCACGGCCCAGCGGAGCTACCAACTGTCCACATATAGGATACCGTACACTAACATCTCCAAGTCCATTAGAACAATGAACCACACTACGTTTATCGCATCGACAACACGATGTGATTCGTCTCGTCAACCAAATCCACCAAAAATTTGGCATAAACTCAATACATAATTCCAAAAATATGAAATTACGAAAATGCCCTCAAGATAAAATATGCCCTCAATGGCAGAAAAATAGAAAGCCTGTACGGGTTCACATTTTCCCGACAGCGAAAAATCCTCAAAAGCTCATGACGGGTTCACATTTTCCGACAAAGATAAAATAAATACATCAACGGTCAATCGCGTAGAAATTTTATCGCGTTTTCACAATTCCGTCGTTTTTACAAACGTTTATAAATCGCGTAAATATATTTTTCTGTTTTTAAAATCGCGTAGAATTTTTAATACGTTTTCTCAATCGCGTAGGATTTTTAAATCATTATCTTGTCCAAATCCCTTAAAATTCACTGTTTAAATAAACAAAAATAATAATTAATACGTTTAAACTACGTATAATATTTTCCATACCGTATAATCGTCTTTTGGACATCTTTTCTATCTTATTTGTCCGTTTTTACTAAAAATTGTCAGTATTTTGTTTAGAAAATTAATAATAATGGTTTCCTAATTTTTTCGTAAAAACTCTGTTTATTTAAATAAACCGGATAATTTAATCTTTTTAAAAACTCCTAACATGCTTCAAAATATAGTATGAGCCATATGTTAGAAATTTTTAAAGATTACTGTATTTCCTTTATAACAATAAAATCATTAATTTTAATTCCTTAAATTAATTCTAATCTATTGATTTCTTAAAAATCTTTTTAGAAAAAAAATTCTTGTTAACATATAATGCCTTCTTTATACTTGAAAATGGTTTGGAATTGATTTTAGAAATCAAGAATATCTAGTTTGGCATGTTGGCCGAATTTCCTAAATCTTTTGAAATTGATTTCTAAATTATTTCTCATCTTCTAAATATATGTCAAACTTATTGTATTGTCTAAATTCATTTAACCATTGTCTTAGAAAATGGTTTTTGAAATCAACACATTCATTTTAGGCATGTTGGCCAAAAATACTAAGTCTTACCATTTGATTTCTAAATTCATTTTCTTTGATCTAATCAACTTGAAACCTTCTTAATTCTCCTAGGTTAATTAAATTACCTTTTAAGAAAATTAAGAGAACATTTTGGTTCTCCATTTGGTTAGTGGCCATGAGCCTTGGTGTGGTGTTCTTTGGAACACACATGCATTTCCTTGACATGTTATTCATATCCTATACATTATCATGCCATTCTATACTTTATCATGCAATTCTAACACATGCAATATTATCAAAGCTTATAGACATGCAACTTAAAGCTTGTAGACATGCAATTTATTACAAACAACAAATAGGAAAGCTACTAACAAATACACAACCACATCAAATAAGCTACTAACAAGCACACACATGAATCCTTATGGATTCTACAATCACAAAATCAACTCCATCTTCTTACCACCATCCATAGGTGATAAGATTTGTCTTCCCTTTACCTTAAATGAAGACAAAAGGTTTCTTTCACTCCTCCTAGAGCTTCGGTTTTCCTCCTCCAAAAACCTAGCAAGCTTAAAACAAAAACTACAAATTACTAAACATTAAAAGAGAGCTTAAACCATGGATAAATCATGGCTTAGAACTTTGAAAAAGAGTTTAGAAAAGAAAAACAAGAGATTTCACCTCCTTGGTCAAATCTTCAAGTAGGTTTTCAAGTAGGAATTTTTCAAGCTTCAAATAGAAGAAAGAATTTGCAAGAACTCCTAACCTAGTCATCATCCAAGCCCCCTGCATAGTCACCAGCTTGTTTCCTATTGGTTGCTCTAGTCATTACCCTTAGTCACCATGCTAGTCACTAATAACCTAGTCATCAAGCCTTAGTCACTATGTTCAAGAATGTTCCTTCACTAATGATGATTAATTAAGCTACTAAGTTAATCTGTTTAGCTAAACGTGGGTCCCGCAAAACATTTCTAGGTCCACTTTGTCACTAAGTTATACCGACTAATAAAATAATATTATAATAATACAAAATTATTTTATTTTGATTAAATCCTAAAAATTAAAAGATTAATTTTAGGCTCATTCGTAAGTGGGTTTAGTAAGATCCCCGCCTCCGAATAATTAAAAATAGATTTTACCGGTCCGAAAAAATATTATTTTCCTGCCCTATAGCAAATCACATAAAAAGTCCATATAAAATCATAGACAGTAATATTGGACACTAAATCAAGTAGAAAACAATTAAAAACAAAGAAAAACAAGACAAACAAGACGTTCGGGACGTAATGGTCATTTTCCCATTTTTTTCCCACAACGTAGCTAATCATCCAAAAAGTTCAAATAAAATTACAGACAGTATTAATTGTCTGTATATCTTCCAGAAAAATTAAAACAGTAGCTCGGAAAAACTTTTATTTTACCGTCTTGAAACAAATTACGTAAAAAGACCAAATAAAATTTGAGCCTGTATAAACGTATTTGTATTTCATGCAAAAATCGAGAAACAGTAAAATAGGGACACAACGGTCATTCACACGAAAGCTTGAAAAATAGCAAACAGTACATTCGGTACGTTTTCTAAAAATTGGGTTGTTACACAAACCGGTTCTTAACCAGTTCTCCTAACCAAAATTGGTTCGACCCCCAAAAGAAATCAGTTCGATTTTTTATCCAAACCTTTTTATCGGTTCGGTTCAGTTTTTCATGTCAAACCGAACCATGCCCACCCCTACTTAAAATGACTTAGATAATGACATAAATTGCTTAGTTGATGGAAATGAATATAGATAATTTGTTTCTAGGTTACAAATACGTGGAAGATGATGTAGATAAATTTTGAGAGTAAACTGAGTTAGTTTGATATTTTTAAGTACACTGAGTGAGTGTTTTAATACCGAATTGACTTGACACAGATATAAAAAACTATGAAAATGGTGAAACAAGGATTGAGATGAATCTTATGATTTATTTTTATTACTTATGCAAGTTAGGAAACTTGATTCAGTAAGATCAAAGTATTCCTAAGAGATATAAAGTCCTAGCAAAATATCTCATTTTGCTTTTGAGTCACTGTTCTCATCTTTTCTTTTTGAGTTTCTTGCCTTTTTCTTTTGTTTTCTCTCCTTTCTCATGAAAACAGCAACAGCAAGGGAGGAAAAGAGAGGAAAGAAAGAAGAGGAAAAGAAGGACGAAGAAGAGGAAAAGAAAGACGAAGACTAAGGGAAAATCCAAAGCTTGAAGTTCATCCTTGCTACAAGAGGTAGGGGTGTTTGATCCTTCTTAACTCTTTCTTCCTATTTTTCATCTTTGATGCTTGGTGCATGCTTGATGGGTAAAATGGGTTTTGAGAGTTTTGAGTGGTTTTCTTGTGTGGTTTATGCCTTTAGTGATTAGATATGGGGTGTTTATGGCTCAACCACTACATGACTGTGAGACTAAGTTTAGAGAAGTCTATATAACCCTTTGATTTTGAAGTTGTGAAATGGTTTGAAGTTGAGAAATGGGTTTTGGTGATTTGATTCTTGGTTCATGAAATTATGTATTAGTGTTTTGAGTTATGTGTGAAAGCCTTAATATGTTTGAGGATTATAACATGTTTAGAGATTATGTTTGGATTGGAAAATCATTTAGAACCTATGTTTGGAAGGTTAAAAATTGGTTTGGAAACCACTAGAATAGAGAATCCCATTCCAGTGAATTGGCGCCTAGGCGCCAGCCGTTGGGCACCCACTGTCCAGAATGGATTCTACGTGAGGTAGAGAACTAGTCGCCTAGGCGCCAGGTGTTGGGTGCCTAAGCGCCAGGTGTGGGGAGCCTGAGCTCTAGGTGTGGGGCACCTAAGCTCTAGCAGCAAGGAGAACTGGGCAGATTTTTTGCCATGCCAGCGCTTAGGCATTGGTGAGTGGCACCTAGGCGCTGGTTCCAAAGTTGGCTATGACCTTTATTTTAATGAAATGAAGTTCCCTTCTTGGTAAGATCCTCTATATATGCTTTCTTAAGTGTGTTAAGACACTTTTAGGGATATTTCATAAAAGAAATAACCACCTAGCATGTATGTTCAAGTTTGAGTTTTTAAGCATTCCATAAGTTAGGAATTGCCTAAAGTAGATATCTAAGGCCTTGAGCACACTAGTGTGGCATTGGTCACCACTTATGGTGTGATAATAGGGCAAGCTAGATATAAGTATCATAAGTATGATTTACTTATATGGATGCATGATTTACTCTCTTTTAGTTAAAGTTGAGTGAAATTTGCAAGTTTTAGAGGAACGCTCTATTATCTCATCAAGTTGAGTTAAAATGGAGTGTTAGCAAAGAGAGATTCCTTTACTTGATAAAGTTGAACCTTAGTATAATATGGAGTTGTGAGACAAGGGAGTGAGAAAAACACATTGTCACGGTAAAGATATGAGTAAAACACTTTACCAAGTGTGGTAGAGGAGTGAGACAAACACTCTACCTAGGACAAAGTAGTGAGTTAAGCTCTTTGTTAAGAACATGAGGAGTGAGAAAAACACTCATGTAAGAGGTAGCAAGAGTGAGTTAAGCTCTCTACCAAGGGTAGTAAAGTAAGAAAAGTTTATTACCAAAGGCAATAGGATGAGGTAAGTCCTATGCCAGGATAGGATGAGGTAAGTCCTATGCCAGGAAAAGGAGTGAGATTAACACTTTGCCAAGAAAAAATGATATTTTACAATTGTATGGGCAGTTATTTAATATAAATAATATGTTAATAAATATATAGTTTATAAATTTACCTTTATGTATTTTATAATAATGTCATAAGATATAAGTTTAATTACTAAGAATTTTCATGTTCTCACCCTGTTCTGTGTGTCATGGAAAAAGCAGGTCAAGGCCCTTCCAAAGGGAAAAAGAAAAAAAAAAAAGACAACAAGATTAAATAGTTTCAGTTTATGTATTTATGAGCATCTCTTGTATATTTTTACTTTGAGTTGTATAAAGTATATATAACACTTTACCTTTTGAGGCTATTGATGTATATATGTATGACTTTTCTTTTATGGCTCTCCATAATTAATTGTATAAATGTTATGGACTAGAATGTTGCTTAAGTTAGAAGTAACATGACTAGTACTACTTATCTTTGTATATGATATGATGAATATATCGAGATATTGGTATTAGGGTGTTACATACGGTTTCTTGCTTTTTATTGATGCATATGATATAATTCTCTTGATGTTTCAATATTTGAAGACTAGCCATTGCATTACTAAGATGGTCTTCCTTATCTTGGATGATATACTAAGATGCTTTTTCTTGATGCATATGATATAACTCTCTTGATGCTTTTTCATCATGTTTGGATGTTTTTATCGAACATTACGTCATTTGGATTTTTGTATATTAGATGTGTAGATATACATATATGATTAAATGTTTTTGATGATGTGCCCTAAAAAAATGTTTTTGATTAGTTTGGATTTCATCATGTCTGAATGTTTTTGTTAGAATTAAGTCATGTTTCACATGCTAGAATTAAGCCATGTTTTACATGTTTCACATGTTTTCATAGCTAATTCATAAGTGATGATTGTAACATCCTCTTTTTAATATATCAGACTTGTATAAGGTCACATAGGTAGCTTAATATTTGTTTAACATGTCCACTAAATTTTGTGACGTTTTGAATCAATTTAGATACTTTGTCGTAACACAGAAAGTGTAAAATGATTATTTTAATTCAGGAAAATAGCATAAATTGTTTGGTTGAGAGAAATAAATATGAAAAATTTATTTCTAGGTCACAAATATATGGAAGATGATATAGTTAAATTTTGAGGATTAACAAAGTCTGTTTGATATTTTTAAGGATACCAAGTGAGTGTTTAAATATCAAATTAATGAGTTGCATATATGGAAAGTTATGGAATTGGTGAAACAAGGATTAAGATGAATTTTAAGATTTATTCTAATCCCCTAGGAAGTTAGGAAACTTGATTTAGCAAAATCAAAGTGTTCCTAATAAATATAAGCTCTAGCATCAAAAACTTAAGTTATCCTTATTTATTTGATTTCATCTCTTTCTTTTCCCTTATTCATGAATGCTATAGCCCAGAAAAGAAAAACGAAAACGAAGAGAAAAGAGGAAGGGAAGGAAGAACAGAATGAAGAGGAAGTAAGTCCAAGTTTTAAGACTTGAGGTAGGAGACTTTCTATCCTTGACTTATTTCTTTCCCCCTTGTTTTGCTGTTCACGTTTGGTTATAGAGAAAAATAGGTATTGGATGGAGTTTGTGATAACTTTGCTTATTTTTTAGTTTCCGTAGTTGAAATGAATTGGTTTTAGCTTGATTAATGCATGGTGTTGAGGTTTATATCTTTGTTTTCCATAGATTTTAGAGTATGAAAAATGAGCATTTTGGGGGTTGTGGATTGATCTTTGTCCCAAGATTCAATGAGCTAAGAGTGTTAATACATGATTTGGTGGTTGGGAACCACTTAGAATTGGAATTTGGAAGGTTAGGAATGGATTGAAGATGAAAACAGTAGAGGAATTTGCTTCTGGTCTGCTGGAGCCTAGGCGCCAGCGTCGGGCACCTAGACACCCAAAGACCATAGAGGGATTTCTAAGGCGTTGCCCAGCCAGTGCCTAAGCATTGGAGAACAGGCGCTCAAATGCCCAATGTCTAATAGCTGAATTCTGCCGAAGTCTCACCCTGACAACTTGTGATGTTTGTTACATAACTTGAGCCACAAACATCAAAATGACTTGCTTCTTATTGCATTTGAAAGTTAAGATACAAGGCTTCATGTAGTAAAAATTTTAGATTTTTAGGCCAATCCAAATAACACCAGTTTCTATTTGAATTTGAGACAGATTCTGCAGAAACAAGCAATCTGACACTCAGTAAACCAGATTGCATAATTTCCTTATTCAAGGTCGTAATTACATGAAATGAATGATATTTTGAAGCTAACATGTAAGGATATAAGAGATAAAAATTTTAGAATTTTTGCACTCTTTGTTTTTCCCACTCTACATCTAAAGTTAAGTCAGAATCGAGTAAAACAGCTAGTGCCTTATTTCAGCTTCTACATTTTGTTGCATAACTTTGACTGCACTTAGCCAAATGAAGTGAGGTTTATGGCATTGGAAAGATATGAGATAAGGCTATTTGCCCATGAAATTTCAGAATTTTTGCAGTTAAAATGTACATTTGATGCACTAATGAAAAACAATCTTTTTAAGCGAAAACTGGAGTATTTTTTGTGATGGTTTGAATTCTAGGAATACTAGTAACTCCCTTAATAGCTAAAGTTTAGTTAACGTAGTGTAGTACGAGTGTGGTTACTCTCTTATGGGTTAAACTTAAACTAAATGCTCCTTTATGTTACCAAGTGGCCTCAAGACTCAAAAGGGGGGTGAATTGAGTTTATAAAAACTTTTTGTAAATCTTTCGAAAAACTCTTGATTACCAATTTTCGTTGAAACTATTAATTGATAGAAATGAATAAATGAATAAGATAGAAAGATATTGCCAACCAATGATGTAACACCCTCCGTAGGGCATCACATTTCTGACTACAAGCTCATAATCTAACAATCAGTTCATAAAAGGTTTGAGTTATAAAACATGAGTTTTAAAATTTCTTTTTGCGGAAACATAAACTTACTGAAATTTATAGGTAATACTAAAAAATTGATTTAAACTGATTAATATACATTATTGACACCACATAATATTTAACAATTATTTAGGACACATAAAACTTACAGACTTAATTTTAAACAGTAGCAAACCCCACGATGGGTCCTACTTAATAGCATGGTAAAACACTATCGATAAAACTCAACATGCTTATTCCGCCTTATATCCATCTTGATGCGTCATATATTTGTTCCTCCTCAAAACTGCATACCAACCAATCCGGGGTAGTCATTCTTCGATGTTGTCACCGAACTCAGAATATTTGCCTCCAATCACGTCTAAGAAACTCGTTCCATCTACTATATAATTTTTAACAATACAAGTACAACAAAACAATATAACAAAGAGGTGAGATCCCCTTTCATCAATACCAAAGTGGTAACAAGGAATGATACGAATGACAAAGTCATTTCATACACACAGATATCACAGTTTCATTCATGTTATCAATTCATCATACTTCGTTATCAATTCATCATACTTCATTATCATTTCATCATAAATCCAGTAAACATATATCTTAGTTAAATCACTAGTACCAATTTCATCATAACAAATATCCTCAATATATAAAATGATAATGTCACATCATATGAACGTTTATAATGGCACAACAATATGTGTTTTGACTCATGTGTATCCATCATAGATCTCACTTTTCAATTCTCATTCCCTCTTCAACCACAAGGGCCATAATAGCTATCAGCTATATTCCGTTCAATACACGAATATCTCAATGCAAGTTCTGTTCAATGCACGAATACCTCAATGCAAGTTTTGTTCAATTTCATCATATGCCTCAATGCATATCTTTCAATTTCATCATATGCCTCAATGCATATATTTCAATTTCATCATTAAAAAGGTTCCCTTTCAGTACGTCCGTTCTTTACAGTATCTTTACTGTATTTTCAATCGCGTATCATTTTTAATGCGTTTTCATAATTGCGCAACACTTTTGTTACGTTTTCAAATCTCATAATCATTTTCCAACGTTTTCTCAATCACGTAAAAATATTTACACGTTTTCCAAATCGCGTAGCGATTTTCCATCGTTTTCAAAATCGCGTAACTTAAAAATCATATTTTCAAGTCGCGTAAATCATTTTTCCATAATTTTTCAACTACGTAAAATATTCCTCAATATTCCAAACATCATTTTGGACTTTCCAAAAATCAATGTCATTTCCAACATCATTTTTCACATTTTCTCCTTTAAGAAATCCTTTCCATAATATATTCCACAAAATCACCTTTCCATTGATTTAAATCAATGCTTCTAGCTTAAAATTTCTTAACGTGCTCCAAAACCTAAAGAGTGAGCTACACGTTAGTAAATTTGAAGTCACCATTATATTCTCCATAATTCTCAAATCAATCCTCTTCCAAAAATAAGTGGAGGTTCAAACACTTTTAACCTCTCTTTTCCTTTCAAATACGAAATTTCTATTTTTCAAGTGACAAAATACTTTGTTTCCATTTCTTTAATCCTTGTACTTAATCAATTAACTTTCTACTTTAAAATCATATTGTTTCATCAAACAAAGGTATTACAAGCCTTCAAAAACCGTGGGCACATGGCCATTGAAACCATTATATTTTTTTTCTGTTCCTTTTCCTTCTAATCATCTATTGTTACCATTCATGAAAATCTTAATTTACCAATCCTTGGGATATTAGCCGAAAATCATAAATACCTTCATCATAAAAATCTTTGTTCATTTCCTTGTCCACTTTCTTTGCAAATCCTTAAAAACATTAACTTATTATCCTTTTCATTTAAAACTCATGATTACTAAAATACCTAAAATCTTTTGCTCCCAAAATCACATTGAGGCCGTGTGCCTCCATGGCTCTTTGGAACCAACATATTTTCCTTTGTCATGTAATTCACATCTTAAAACATGCACAATTCATCATGCATCATAAACACATACTAAAGCATGTTATCAAAGAAATAAACATCTCAATCACCAAACAACCATAATATGGAAACCTCTTAAACAAACAAGTGAAATAATCCTTATGGATTTTTCACCACACACATATACATTCTTCACCACCAACACATGGTTGATAAGGGTAATCTCCCTCTTGCCTCTTGAAGAAACCTCCAAAGCACCTTGTTTTGCTTCTTGTACAAGTCCTTCATTACCAAAAACTTTCTTAAAAATCAAAGTAAATATACATAATCAATATCTAAGGCTTGAATAAGAAAACCATGGATCAAAACATGGCTTAGAACTTTAAATATAAGATCTAGAAAAGAGTATCAAGAACTTCACCCTTTACCCTTCAAACTTAGATCTTAGGAAAAGTACTTGAAGATGGATGATTTAGAGAAAGTCTCAAACATGAAAGTTGCTTAGAATTGCATGGAGATTCAAGATCTAAGGTTGTTTAGAATTATTTAAGCTTGGAAGGTATTTCTATGGTGGTTGGCCGTGAGCTTTGTGGGAGAGAAAGGTAAGAGTTTTTGTGTTTGACTTTGAAAGAACTCCTTGAAAATGGATAATCTAGCCTTTGTTTTCAACTAGAAATAGTCTTAGAATGATGAGAAGATTTGAGAAGTAAGGTTGATAGAAATTATTGAAGATGGGAGGGTGATTTTCTCCACCTTGGCCGTGAGCTTGTTGAGAGGAAAGGGGAGAAAATTTTTGTGAAGCTTTTGCTTAGGAAATGAGAAAGATGAGTAATGAAATGAAATGAACACTTTCCTATAGCCATTTTGGTCTTCAAAACCATGGCCTCCCCCATTGTACACTTAGGAGTTGTCCAAATTCATTAGCCACCATTTTAGGCTTCAAGAGCCATTGATTAAATCAATGGTTGATGTTTGGTAGAGGCTTCCAAGTGATATGATCAAATCTAAGCCATTAGATCTCTTCTCCATGAAATCCTAGCCATAAGATGCATCTTCAAAAATGGAGGGTAAAGATCTTCCCTACACACTTTCCATCCAATGGTCACAATTGGTCCTAGCCATTTTGTGAGACCAATCTCCACTGTATATTAAATCAAGGGTGGATATCATAAGCCTTCCTTATTAAGCTTGTCTTTACAACCATTGATTAGATCAATGGTGAACATCCAAAGCTTCCTAACTAAGTTTACTCCCACACCATTGATTAAATCAATATTGATCATCCAAGGCTTCTTCATTAAGTTTGTTTCTCAACCGTTGATTTGATCAATGATTGATATTCAAAAGTAAGTCTTCTCATCCAAGGGTGCAAATCAAAGTCAAGCCCTCTTTGTTGACTAATTTCTCTTGGTTGATCTTATTTCTATAGCCTTCTAATTGGTTCATCAAATGAAGACTAGATTCTAATTAGTTTACCTTATAAACCCAATTTTACGGTATTTTTTTACTGCCCGATAATTAAATACAGTACAAAACACAGTAAAAGAAAATTTCAAAAATTATTTTCTGTTTTGGGTTTGGTAAGATCCCCCGTCTCCATCTCAACAGTACAAAATTTTCTGTCCATAGAAAAATTTTTATTTTTCCGGACCTGCCCCGAGCCCGCATGCAGCCCAAAAATACTATTAAAATAATCCAAAATATAAAAACACACAATAATTCACAAAAATCATAATAATTATGAAATTCATGAAAATCAAATCAGATTAGTAAAATCATTAAGGATTTACAAAAAGAAATAAAATACGAAGACTCATACACAACTCCAAAATAATATTAAAATAATAAAAATCGTAAAAACTCTAAAAAATTCCTAAAAATCACAAAAATTATAAAATTCACGGAAGTCGAGTCGGATTATTCAAACTATTTAAGAATAGTTTGAAATAAATAAAATACAAATTTTTTGGGTGTTACAACTCTCCCCTTCTAAAAAAAACTTCATCCTCGAAATTCGTAGTAATTTCCAAACCAAAAATAAATACTGCTTTGTCATCTTATCTTCTAGTTCTCACATTGCATCTCCGCTTATGTCATTTCAGATTACTTTGACCAATGAAATCTCTTTGCCTCACATTCAACTTCTCCTGATCAAACAGGTATCTCAGACTTTTGTGATCGTTGAAGACATTGAATTTTACTTCATAAAGTAAGTGTCTCCATACTTCTAATGCAAACAAAGCAGCTACCAACCCCCATTTATGCGTAGAATAGTTTTTCTCATGTAACTTCAATTTCCTTGAAACTTACGCTACAACTCTTCTATTCTGCATAAGCACATATCTTAAACTCCGATGTAACGCATCATAGTACACCTCCAATGGTTCACTGGGATTAGACAAAAATAATACCAGAGAAGTAGTCAAACACATTTTCAACTCCTGAAAATTCTCCTTGTATGCATCAGTCCATACAAACGCTTAATTCTTTCTGGTAAACTGGGTGAGAAGTCTTGCGATCCTGGAAAATTTCTCAATAAATTTTCTACGGATTTTCATTACTGTCTTTGACTTTTCCCACTGAAGAACTGTTTTAATCTTTGAAGGATCCACTGCAATCCCTTCCTTAGAATCACGTGATCCAAAGAGTGAACTTCATCCAACCAGAACTCGCATCTCGACAACTTAACATATGATTTACCTCTCCTTTAGAATTTGGAGAACCACACTGAGATGTTCAACATATTCCTCATGATTTTAAGAATAGATCAGAATGTCGTTAACAAAGATAATGACAATTCTGTCTAGATAAGGATGAAAGATTCTACTCCTATAATTTATAAATATTATAGGAGCATTCGTCACTTCGAACGACATCATTTGAAATTTCCTTGTCTTCGTATCGCTTCACTCTCCTACCTTTGCTCTTATCAGGAAGTGTCTCACACATCAAGTTCTCTTTCAACAGCACTGTATCTAATACTATGACATGAATTTGAATAGGAATATTCTTTCTTGCAATTTGCGATACATGAAAAACATTATGAAAGATAGCAAAACTATTTGATGTGTTACCGGACATATCCAACAAAAAAATTAATACGATCTGATGAATTTGGTAGTGAGCTCATTAAGTTGAATAATTCAACTGGCAGATCTAACAGAGTATGAATGGTTGGAAAATAACCAATCTATTTTTAAGATTATATCTATTTTGAAATAGATAATCAAATCAAATCAACTGAAAAGATTTAGTTTTTGATAGATATAAGATAGTTTAAGCAACTTGAATATCAATGATAGGTTTTGGTAAGAGAAGTAGAAAAAACTAGGTCAAAGATAATGAAGACACATATAACATCTAATTGATCCACACAATCATATGCCATAAAGAATAGGTTGCCTCCAAAATTATACAGTATAGTTAAAGGATCACCTCCAATGACACAATCTCCTTTGTTTAAGTCTTCAGTCCGGAACACTCTTGTTCCATTCGGGGTATCGACTCTCCCAACTACCTGAGATTTTGAAACATGCACGTTACTAATAGAAAACTTCATTTTTAGTGGAACACGATCTCTGGAAATGTGTCCAGGCTTTCCGCACTTGAAACAAATTATTTCCTTAGACGTACAATCCTTCGTTAAATGCCCTCTTCCATATCTGTTACATAACAGTAAAGACATCACAGTCTAACTGGGTTTACTGCTACAAGCACTTCCTCCACACGTTTGCTGCTACTGCTGATTTCCTGGTGATCATAAATACGTTTTCCACTGATATCGATTTACCTTCCTATTATTCCTCCTTTGGAATGCCTAGGTTCCAAGGTTACGAAATCTTGTATTTCAAGATTGATTCTCTTCCATCAGATCCTGAACCTCAACTTCCAGTTCCTACTATTTAGCAATCCTCTATTCCTATTGTACTGTCACGTCAGTTATCCTTTGCATTGCTCCTGTAGTTGCAACCATATTATTAGTGTCACGTTCCGCTTCCACAAGCGTGCATCTACCTCGAGCCATTTCCTTTCTTCAAAGATGGATGAATCAAAATAAAATGGAAACCAGATGTAACCATTTCAAACAACATTGTTTCCTTTCGGAAATCAAAAACACAAAGAACACAAGACAAGCAAAATAGACCTAACCACAAACCCTAAAAGACTCAAACTGTGCTCTGATACCAACTAATGTAACACCCTCCGTAGGGCATCACATTTCTGACTACAAGTTCATAATTTGACAATCAGTTCATAAAAGGTTTGAGTTATAAAACATTGGTTTTAAAATTTCTTTTCGCGGAAACATAAACTTACTGAAATTTATAGGTAATACTGAAAAATTGATTTAAACTGATTAATATACATTATTGACACCACATAATATTTAACAATTATTTAGGACACATAAAACTTACAGACTTAATTTTAAACAGAAGCAAACCCCATGATGGGTCCTACTTAATAGCACGGTAAAACACTATCGATAAAACTCAACAAACTTATTCCGCCTTGTATCTATCTTGATGCATCATATATTTGTTCCTCCTCAAAACTACATACCAACCAATCCGGGGTAGTCATTCTTCGATGTTGTCATCGAACTCAGAATATTTGCCTCCAGTCACGTCTAAGAAACTCGTTCCATCAACTAAATAATTTTTAACAATACAAGCACAACAAAACAATATAACAAAGAGGTGAGATCCCCTTTCATCAATACCAAAGTGGTAACAAGGAATGATAGGAATGACAAAGTCATTCCATACACATAGTTATCACAGTTTCATTCATGTTATCAATTCATCATACTTCGTTATCAATTCATCATACTTTGTTATCAATTCATCATACTTCATTATCATTTCATCACAAATCCAGTAAACATATATCTCAGTTAAATCACCAGTACCAATTTCATCATAACAAATATCCTCAATATATAAAATGATAATGTCACATCATATGAACGTTTATAATGCCACAACAATATGTGTTCTGATTCATGTGTATGCATACTAGACCAATTTCCCACTCCATGGAGGTTTTCACAATTTCAAGAAGAATGCTTTGGTTAATTGTCCAACCTTAGCCCACAGACAATCTCCAGTCTTCGAAAAGAATCTTGTTCTTGTTGGGTATCGTCAATGCATTGCAACGGATTGTGTCGCCATGTGGCACAAGGTACTTGCCACTGCCCACTGGATCAACCGCCGCACCTTGACGCCCCCAAGATCCATCATAGATCTCACTTTTCAATTCTCATTCCTTCTTCAACCACAAGGGCCATAATAGCTATCAGCTATATTTCGTTCAATGCACGAATATCTTAATGCAAGTTCTGTTCAATGCACGAATACCTCAATGCAAGTTTTGTTCAATTTCATCATATGCCTCAATGCATATCTTTCAATTTCATCATATGCCTCAATGCATATTTTTTAATTTCATCATTAAAAAGGTTCCCTTTCAGTACATTCGTTCTTTACAGTATCTTTACTGTATTTTCAATCGCGTATCATTTTTAATGCGTTTTCACAATCGCGTGACACTTTTGTGACGTTTTCAAATCTCATAATCATTTTCCAACATTTTCTCAATCACGTAAAAATATTTACATGTTTTCTAAATTGCGTAGCGATTTTACATCGTTTTCAAAATTGCGTGACTTAAAAATCATATTTTCAAGTATGGTAAATCATTTTTCCACCATTTTTCAACTATGTAAAATATTCCTCAATATTCCAAACATCATTTTGGACTTTCAAAAAATCAATGTCATTTCCAACATTTTCCACATTTTCTCCTTTAAGAAATCCTTTCCACAATATATTCCACAAAATCACATTTCCATTGATTTAAATCAATGCTTCTAGCTTAAAATTTCTAATGTGCTCCAAAACCTAAAGAGTGAGCTACACGTTAGTAAATTTCAAGTCACCATTATATTCTCCATAATTCTCAAATCAATCCTCTTCCAAAAATAAGTGGAGGTTCAAACACTTTTAACCTCTCTTTTCCTTTCAAATACGAAATTTCCATTTTTCAAGTGACAAAACACTTTGTTTCCATTTCTTTAATCCTTGTACTTAATCAATTAACTTTCTACTTTAAAATCATATTGTTTCATCAAACAAAGGCATTACAAGCCTTCAAAAACTGTGGGCACATGGCCATTGAAACCATTATATTTTTTTTCTTTTCCTTTTCCTTCTAATCATCCATTGTTACCATTCATGAAAATCTTAATTTACCAATCCTTGACATATTAGCCTAAAATCATAAATACCTTTGTCATAAAAATCTTTGTTCATTTCCTTGTCCACTTTCTTTGCAAATCCTTAAAAACATTAACTTATTATCCTTTTCATTTAAAACTCATGAATACTAAAATACCTAAAATCTTTTGCTCCCAAAATCACTTTGAGGCCGTGTGCCCCCATGGCTCTTTGGAACCAACATATTTTCCTTTGTCATGTAATTCACATCTTAAAACATGCACAATTCATCATGCATCATAAACACATACTAAAGCATGTTATCAAAGCAATAAACATCTCATTCACCAAACAACCATAATATGGAAACCTCTTAAACAAACAAGTGAAATAATCCTTATGAATTTTTCACCACACACATATCCATTCCTCACCACCAACACATGGTTGATAAGAGTAATCGCCCTCTTACCACTTGGAGAAACCTCCAAAGCACCTTGTTTTGCTTCTTGTACAAGTCCTTCATTACCAAAAGCTTTCTTAAAAATCAAAGTAAACATACATAATCAATATCTAAGGCTTGAATAAGAAAACCATGGATCAAAACATGGTTTAGAACTTCAAATATAAGATCTAGAAAAGAGTATCAAGAACTTCACCCTTTACCCTTCAAACTTAGATCTCAGGAAAAGTACTTGAAGATGGATGATTTAGAGAAAGTCTCAAACATGAAAGTTGCTTAGAATTGCATGGAGATTCAAGATCTAAGGTTGTTTAGAATTATTTAAGCTTGGAAGGTATTTCTATGGTGGTTGGCCGTGAGCTTTGTGGGAGAGAAAGGTAAGAGTTTTTGTGTTTGACTTTGAAAGAACTCCTTGAAAATGGATGATCTAGCCTTTGTTTTCAACTAGAAATAGTCTTAGAATGATGAGAAGATTTGAGAAGTAAGGTTGATAGAAATTATTGAAGATGGGAGGGTGATTTTCTCCACCTTGGCCGTGAGCTTGTTGAGAGGAAAGGGGAGAAAATTTTTGTGAAGCTTTTGCTTAGGAAATGAGAAAGATGAGTAATGAAATGAAATGAACACTTTCCTATAGCCATTTTGGTCTTCAAAACCATGGCCTCCCCCCTTGTACACTTAGGAGTTGTCCAAATACATTAGCCACCATTTTAGGCTTCAAGAGCCATTGATTAAATCAATGGTTGATGTTTGGTAGAAGCTTCCAAGTGATATGATCAAATCTAAGCCATTGGATCTCTTCTCCATGAAATCCTAGCCATAAGATGCATCTTCAAAAATGGAGGGTCAAGATCTTCTCTACACACTTTCCATCCAATGGTCACAAATGGTCCTAGCCATTTTGTGAGACCAATCTCCACCGTAGATTAAATCAAGGGTGGATATCATAAGCCTTCCTCATTAAGCTTGTCTTTACAACTATTGATTAGTTCAATGGTGAACATCCAAAGCTTCCTAACTAATTTTACTCCCACACCATTGATTAAATCAATGGTGATCATCCAAGGCTTCTTCATTAAGTTTGTTTCTCAACCGTTGATTAGATCAATGGTTGATATTCAAAACCAAGTCTTCTCATCCAAGGGTACAAATC
The DNA here is from genome assembly GCA_029884605.1 of Ormosia emarginata. Lineage (NCBI taxonomy): Eukaryota > Viridiplantae > Streptophyta > Magnoliopsida > Fabales > Fabaceae > Ormosia > Ormosia emarginata. Next base: position 41,348,311 of record JAQQTP010000088.1, read on the forward strand.
AAAGTCAAGCCCTCTTTGTTAACTAATTTCTATTAGTTGATCTTATTTCTATAGCCTTCTAATTGGTTCATCAAATGAAGACTAAATTCTAATTAGTTTACCGTATAAACACAATTTTACGGTATTTTTTTACTACCCGATAATTAAATACAATACAAAACATAGTAAAATAAGATTTCAAAAATTGTTTCCGATTTCAGGTTTAGTAAGATCCTCAATCTTCGTCTCAATAGTACAAAATTTTCTGTCCATAGAAAAATTTTCATTTTTCCGGACCTGCCCCGAGCCCGCATGCAGCCCGAGAATACTATTAAAATAATCTAAAATATAAAAACATACAAGAATTCACAAAAATCATAATAATGATGAAATTCATGAAAATCAAATCAGATTAGTAAAAATCATTAAGGATTTACAAACAAAAATAAAATACGAAGGCTCATACACAGCCCTAAAATAATATTAAAATAATAAAAAACGTAAAAACTCCCAAAATTTCCTAAAAATCACAAAAATTATAAAATTCATAGAAGTCGAGTCGGATTATTCAAAATATTTAAGAATCGATTGAAATAAATAAAATACAAATTTTTGGGGTGTTACAAATGAACTAACCAAGAGAGAAATAATCAAGTAAGCAAATAAATTAATGCACAAATGTAAAGAGAAATATTTAGAGAATCAAACACAATGGTTTATCCTGGTTCAACCACCAATCCACTTGTGACCTATGTCCAGTCCTCAATCAATCACTCGAGATTTTCCTCTATATCTTCAAGCTTCAATAGGTGCTTGACAACCTTTACAAACTTAAGCACTCAACACCTTGGGATACTTCACCCTTTGTACTTGAGCCTCTTTAAATAAGGGATGCCTCACCTTTTATAATTTGGAGGGATGCCTCACCCTCTTTTACAGAACAATCAAGATTGGTATAATGACACTCTCACAAGAGTGATTGATACAAATTGAAGCTCTAGAATGTTCTTCAAAGATATCTCAAGATTTTCACAAAAATAGAGCAAGAATGGATTTCAAAGATTGAATCTCGTATTAAAGTGTTGGCAATCAGTTTTTGGTTCAAGGTAAGCCTTTAATGAAGCCCCAACTCAAGTATTTATAATAAATTTGATTAATGGAGCCTTTGGAGACATTAAAGCCCAGCATTTAATGAACTTAATATAGTCGTTGGGCAATGTCAGACCACTGATAATCGATTACACAATCTCTGTAATCAATTACATGGCTGTTTGAACGTGTTCTTGGCTTTCTGGGCAAGATGTAATCGATTATCAACCTGTGTAATCAATTACATGGCCTCTGCTAGACTTGTAAGCAATTACAACCTCAATGTAATCGATTACAAGGCTTCTGCCATGCTTGTAATCGATTACATGCTCAATATAATCGATTACAAGGCCTCTGTTTAGCTTGTAATCGATTACAACATGTGTAATCAATTACCTTGCCCTTTGAACACATTTTTCAAGCCTAATTAAGTATTCAAGCCATTTTTAACTTTGAGAAACTTGGATTAAACAATATTGACATATGTTTAGCACAATCCAAGATTGAAATCAACATTTCTTTAAAATATGAACATTGAAAAACACGTTGATTTAAAAGGATCTTGAAAAACCATTTGAAGATTATTGAGATACCTTGAGAGCATTTTACATTGATATCCTAAGACTTATATCTAATATACCTCATTTGATCTTGGTTATTTTCTTTTGATCTTGGTCGTCATCATGATTTTGTTATCATAAAAAAAAATCATTTGATATGCTTCAAGACATAAGCATTCACATTCTCCCCCTTTTTGATGATGACAAAAAATAAACATTGAAAAGAAGGGAAACATTTACATATATTTATTAGAGATTTAAGCGCAACTCTCCCCTGTAATGTATGCACAAGATAGGGTTAATAAAATGGTCATGCAAAAGCTCAAAGCGAGCTCCCCCGTACTTATGCAATCACTAATCTATCCCCTGTTGGCATTATAAAAAAACATAAGCATTCAGTTTTAAAATAATTCAATAGCATTGCAGTAGTATTTCATGATTTCCTAAAGTTTAAACATCAGAAAACAGTCATTTCAGCCTAGGCAGGTTTATCAATCAGAGTACAAACAATCTAGAATATAACCAGGCAGATCAAAATATCAATATAATCAACAAACGTATATGATAAACATTATACTGATTTTATAATGATTAAGAGAAAACAGAATCCAATGTCATATACAATCAAAAACAAAAACAAAGAAACATCATGACAAGGGTCCATGGTCACTGGCAGTCGCCTCGCTGTCATTATCCTCATCAGTATCCACACCATCAAGGTTGACATCATCGTCATCGGTGTCTAAATCATCCTCCAAACCAAGAAGCTCATTATCATCAGCAGGAACTCCGGCTGGAGATGATCCACCTTTTACTCGATCTATTGCATCCCCATTTTCAAGTTATGGATCTCCTATAACAATAGCTCTATGGTGGTTGTAGGAGGAGGCTGTTGACCTTCTTCTTCATCATCATCACCCTCGGGGTCATGAGGAATATGACCATAGCTCTCATGGGTGAGATAGTACCATCTACCATCCACCTTGTTCAGCTGAAGCTTTTTCAAGGTGTGTAAGCCTATGGATTATGGCCCTTTGATTCTTCAGACAAGGAGATGTGACAATGCTCTAAGATTGTTGTCACAAGCATAGCATATGGGAGGGTAGAGTTTCTCTTTTTCTTGACATCCAACATGTGTTGAATAATGTAATAGGCCCAGTTGATTGGCCTACTCGTGGTCATAGCCCATAAGACCACCACATCATCTCTTAGGACTTGGGAGTAATTTCCTCCCCTAGGAATCAATCCTCTGACCACCAAATAATGAAGCACCCTGTTTTCCATGGTTAACCCGGTAGCCATCACCATTTTCGTGTTCCTTGGGATATCATAACTAGACCTTAACAGGGAGGTCAAAGCAGCTTTGTACTCAAAACAGTCTCATTTCCATAGAAACTTGTTCCATCATATGAAAGCTTAGTTAGCCTACACCAGGTTTCTTTAGTGATCCTAATCTGTTGCTTTTTGACCTTAGAGATTAGGCAATTGTTCTCGTACTTAAGGTTGACATAAAATACTCTAACCAGATTAGGGTAAATAGCCTTTTGAATGCTAAAGAAACTAAGCAATCCTAACCTTTCAATTAGCCAAAAGGTTTCCAAAGGTTCACTTGAGCAAAATGACTGAGTGAGATACCTTGGAGAAATAATCTTCCTCAATTGGATGTTCTTCCAGAACAACTCTGTCTTCTTGGTGGTGGAGAAGTGACGCGTGAGGTCCAACCCTGAGATGTTGCGGGAGGAGCACTAGAGGACTCTCCAACATTGATCCCTGTTCTTGGACATTTTGTTCATTGGGAAAATTCAGCCATTGATGAGTAGTGGGTTGAAAGGGATGAAGGGGAAATGTGTTTGGTGATGTGTGGATGAAAAGGGTGATGGACAAAGGAGGATTTCTGGAGGTTTGGTTTGTGGGTGATGAGAGAGAGAAATATGAGGGGGTGAAGAGATTTGGGTGGTTTTTAGTGAGATTTGATTGATGGTTTTGTGGAGAAAGGAATTTCGAGTATGTAGGAGGTAGAATGGAGTGATTTGGTTGAGAATTGAGAGAGAAATGAGGGATTTGGGATGAGAGGTATCGTGGGTGTAGAGAGAGAAGGAAGAGTTTCAGATGAAGAATGACCTTTCACGCATCTGAAAATCTTTTAAAACCCTTGTGTAATCGATTACAATGGGTTTGTAATCGATTTCCAGCCTTCTATTAACCTTGTAATCAATTACAGGTTTGGTGTAATTGATTACCTGAGTTCTGGGAACCTTGTAATCGATCACAGGGTTGGTGTAATCGATTACCTGAGTTTTGGATTCATTGTAATCGATTACATGTTATGTGTAATCGATTACTTGCTTGACAGAGCAATTGTAATCGATTAGTAGCTTACTAAAACTCAGTTTTTGCATTTTAAATAGTAAATGATCAATCTTAAACCTTTTAAATTAGTTCCAAAACATCTCAAATCAATTCCAAACATCATCCAAGCATAGAAACAATCAGATTTTTATCCAACACTCATGTTTATGCAAAATTACTACTTTTACCAAGAATTACACCATTTTGATGGATTGGTGAAGTTTTGAGCTTCTCAGAGGACTTTGGCATGATGAAGTACTTGCAAAAACAACTAAGGGAAAACCTCCGATGTTCAAGTCAGTATTGGATTCAAGAATGATTAAGAAACATGAAGTTATACAATAAATATCATTATTATGCAGTAAAAGATATGATTATGCAGCAAATTTGTATATTATGCAGCAGATTGAGATTGTGCTGAGATTCAGCTTATGCATGATTGATCCAATATGCCAAGTTCATTTCTTATATAAAAGAATGCTTCTTTTACCAAGGGTTTAGTGAAAATGTCAGCTAGTTGTTTAGTGGTTTCAACAAATTCAAGCATGCAATCACCCTTTTGAACATGATCTCTAATGAAATGATGTCTTATTTCTATGTGTTTTGTTCTTGAGTGTAAAATGGGATTTTTAGACAAGTTGATTGCACTAGTGTTATCACATCTTATAGGGATGTGATCAAGCTCAAGACCATAGTCAAGAAATTGTTGTTTCATTCAAAGGACTTGAGCACAACAACTTCTAGCTGCAACATATTTAGCTTCAGCTGTAGACAATGTCACACTATTTTGTTTCTTACTATGCCAAGAAACTAGTGAGCTTCCAAGCATGTGGCATGTCCCACTAGTGCTCTTCCTATCCATTTTGCATCCAGCAAAATCAGAATTAGAATAACCAATTAGGCTACTAGAGGCACCTTTAGGGTATCATAATCCCATTTGTGAAGTGCCTATTAGATATTTCATGATTCTTTTAATAGCACTTAGGTGTGATTCTTTAGGATTTGCTTGAAATCTAGCACACATGCATATACTAAACATGATATCTGGCCTACTTGCTGTAAGATAAAGGAATGAGCCAATCATACCTCTATATTTTGTAATTTCTACAAATTTACCTCCTTCATCCTTATCCAAGTAACAAGAAGTGCCCATTGGTGCACCCATCTGCTTGGCACCTTCCATTCCAAACTTCTTGAGCAACTCCTTGCAATATTTGGATTGACTTATAAAAGTCTCATCCCTTGTTTACTTGATTTGAAGACCAAGGAAGAAGTTGAGCTCACCCATCATTGACATCTCAAACTCATTTTGCATAATATTAGCAGATTCTTTACAAAAGAGCCATTAGTAGCACCAAAATATAATATCATCAACATATATTTGAACAAGAAAGATGTTATGCTTTTTATGCTTGATGAAGAGAGTAATGTCAACCTTTCCTCTAGAAAAGCCATTTTCCAAAAGGAACTTGCTCAACCTTTCATACCAACCTCTAGGAACTTGTTTCAAACCATACATGGTCTTTTTCAATTTAAAAACATGGTTGGACAATTTAAAGTTTTCAAAACCAGGAGGTTGTTCCACATACACCTCTTGTATAAAACCATTTAAAAAGGTACTTTTGACATCCATTTGAAAAAGCTTAAAATTCATGATGCATGCATATGCAAGTAACATTCTAATGGCTTCTAATCTAGCTACGGGAGCATATGTTTCTTCATAATCTATGCCTTCTTCTTGATTATAACCCTTAGCTACAAGCCTAGCTTTGTTTCTTATTATTAAGCTTGTTTCATCAAGTTTGTTCCTAAAGACCCATTTGGTGCCAATTATGGGATGATCATTAGGCCTTGGAACGAACTCCTAAACTTGACTCCTCTCAAATTGGTTTAGTTCATCTTGCATGGTCAAGATCCAATGTTCATCATTAATTACCTCATTTATGTCTTTAGGTTCAAATTGAGATACAAAAGTCATATGATTACATGCATCTCTAAAAGAGTTACAAGTGATTACCCCTTTTGATACATCACCTATCATTTTGTCAAGATGATGATATCTTGAAATCCTTGATTCCTTGGGAATGTCCATGAATTGAGTTGCCTTTTGACATCCTTTCCTTGTTCACTAGGTGAGTCCTTGATAAGATTTTTGCAACAACATCAACCAAATCTTTTCTCAGACTATTTGGGTTAGTTTCATCAAATACAACATATATGGACTTTTCTATGGTCATAGTTCATTTATTATAGACTCTAATGGCCTTACTATGTATAGAATAGCCAAGAAATATTCCCTCATCAGATTTTGCATCAAACTTCCCCAAGTTGTCCTTTCCATTATTCAAAACAAAGCTTTACATCTAAAGACATGAAAATGTGAAACATTTGGCTTCCTTCCTTTATATTATTCATAAGGGGTTTTCTTTAAAATAAACCTTATTAGAGCCCTATTCATAATATAACAAGTTGCATTAACCACATCTACCCAAAAATACTTAAGAAGGTTAGCCTCATTGAGCACAGTTCTTGCCATTTCTTCTAAAGATCGATTTTTTCTTTATATAACACCATTTTGTTGTGGTGTTCTAGGGGCAGAAAAATTATGCTCAATGCCATGTTTATCACAAAAGGTTTCAAATTCATGGTTTTCAAATTCACCACCATGGTCACTTCTTATGGATGCAATACAAAACCTTTTTTGTTTTGGATAACTTTAGCAAGCTTTTTGAATGATTGAAAAACATCATTTTTGTGAGACAAAAATAATGTCCATGTGAACTTAGAAAAATCACCCACAATCACTAAAGCATAGTAATTCTCACCAAAGCTCATAGTTCTAGAGGGACCAAAAAAATTCATGTGCAAAAGTTATAAAGGTTTAGATGTTGAAATCATATTTTTAGCTTTAAAAGAAACCTTTACTTGTTTTCCCTTTTGAAATGCATCCCAAAGTTTATCTTTTTCAAATGTGAGCTTTGGAAGTCCAATTATTAGTCCTTTGGAAACTAACTTATTTAAGTGATCCATGTGAATGTGAGCAATTCTTCTATGTCATAACCATGAATTATTTTCTTTAGTCATAAAGTATTTAGTATCATTTGAGGAAATGTCATCAAGGCTAATCATATATATATTATTGACCCTATGACCAATAAACTTAACATGCTTATCATCTTTTCCTTCAATTTTATGCAACAATTAGAATCAAATATTACTCTATTGCCCTTATCACACAATTTACTAATGCTAAGCAAGTTATATTTGAGTCATTCAATAAGCAAAACATTATCAATGGATAAGGAAGGGATCTTACCAACTTTACCAACTCCAAGGATCTTTCCTTTGTTGTTGTCACCATATGTCATGTGACCATTCTTTTTGGGAACAAGGAAGGAAAACTTGGAGCCATCATCGGTCATGTGCTTGGAGCAACCACTACCAAAATACTAACTTGAGCTTTTGGTCTTCAAGCACACCTACAACACACATTCAAGTTTTAACATTTGGTCCCCAAATTGTCTTGGGTCCTTATGTGTTAGAGTTAAGCAATATGCCCTTAGGAACCCAAACCATTTTTGTTTCAACTTTGGTATTTATGTTCTCTTAAGCATTACATGTAGATGCACTATGCTATTTCCTACCACAATGAAAGCATTTGATAAAAGGGCTAGTTGATGTACTTGAGGAAACAAAGAAATTCTTATAAGATTTTTGTTGGTTATTGGGATTATACCCCAAACCGGCCTTTTGAAAAGTACATCTTTGTTTCCCTAGTAACACATTCAAATTGTCCCTTCCCAATGTAAATTTTGCAAGTGTATTTTTCAAATCCTCAATTTCATTTTTAAATGCTTTACATGATGAACAAGATGAGGGTGTGGGTGCATTATCATGTGAAGAACAAATCATGCATGATGAGTTAGCATCAATAATTTCAAGAGTCTCATTTTCAACTTTGAGTTCTTCAATCTCCTTGGTTAAAATAGAAACTTTATTTACCAATAAGGAGATTTTTTTGTTGGAAGCTAAAACCATTTTAGTGAGTCTCATGGATTTATCATGTAATTCTTGGAATGCATTTTGCAATTCACTATATGAAAGAGAAGGTTCAAGATTAGATGAGGTTACCTTGGTTTCACTTTTTTCTTCTTCTTCTCCACTTGCCATGAGGCAAAGATGAGCTTCCTCACTCTTTGAATCATCGGTGGAATCCATATCATTGTCTTCCCAAGCAATGTATGCTCTCCTTCCTTTTCTTTCTTTGGAAGGTCTCTTTTCATTCTTCTCAATTTTCTTTTGATAAGCCAGACACTCCATCTTCATGTGTCTCGATTTTCTACATTCATAACTGTAACACCCCAAAATTTATTTATTTTATTATAAATATTCATTTTATAATATTTGTGATTTTCTAAAATTTTTTTGGATTTTTTTGAGAACGCAGAATATTTTAATATTATTTCTCGTTTTACGTACAAACTGAGCAGAATCGGAAAAATAAAATATTTTTCCTGAGAACCTTGATTTGTGGAAACGTTGACAGGGGATCTTACTAAACTCGAGATTGAACACGATTTACGAGGTTTTATATTTTTCGAGAAAATTTACCAGACAAAGTAATAAAACGCTGTGTAAATTTCATCCGTCAGATAAATTAATACTGACTTCTGTCGACTGTAGTAATTGTCCATTGGATAATAACATGTGTCAAAAACCCTATCACATTATCCTAATGTAATCTACTTTATGTCTAATCAAGCTCACTTTAATTCAAATTTTGTACCTTAATTAAGAAGCTTTTTTTAGAAGCTTTGGCCAAAAGACAACCTTACCCTTGGCTTGCATGGGAAGCCAAAATCTCCTCCTCTCTCCTCCCTCATTGCCGCGGCATTCCCTTGCCTAAGGGGGGGAAAATTTGACTTTTACACACTTCACACACTTGCCATTTCACTCATTTTTACTTATCCACTTCTCTCTCTAACTTCATCTTCTTCAAAGTTTCTCCTCCTTCTCTCTTCTTTCCTCTCCAAACCGAAAATTTGCAGCCCCTATCTCCACCCATTTTTCTTCACCTTTCTCTTCATCAAGACCATTTCCATGCTCACCTCCATATCCTCTACACTTTCTCTTTTGAAAATTTCTTCAAAAACCCAACCTTTTCTCCATTGTCTTCCAAGGTAAAGCTTCTAACTTTGGGGTAAAGCTTCCATCTTTCTTCCTTTTTCTCTTCATTTTCGTGCTCTAGGGTCTCAATGGAGACCAAAGATCCATTCTTTTCCATGCTTAATGTTGATTCTTAAATGATTGAAAAATTAGGGTTCTTGGAGCCTTGAAACCGAATCTTCAAGGAGCTTGAAGGAGACCATTTTCGTGATTCTTCCTTAGGTAAGAGGGAGATTACTCACTTCAACCAATATTGGTGGTGAGGGAACCCTTGTATGTTCATGTTGTTTTGTGATTTTTGCTTGTTCATGTACTCTTGGATTTGATTAATGTTTGATTAGTGATCTTGAGTAAATTGGGAGTGTTAAACATGCTTGATCATGTTAGGGTTGCTAAATGGAAAATTTGGAGTTTCCTACCCTAACATGATGGCCATGGTTTTGGATGGAAATTTTGGGTTGTAAATTGTTTTTGTGAACAAATAAATAAAGCTTATGAAATTAAATGTTGAATGATAACATTGAAGTTAATGAATGGAAAGTTTTAAGGGTTTAATACCCTTAAGGGGGAGCCACGGTTTTGGGTTTGAAACTATAAGGAATTAGGTTGATCTTGGTGAACTAAAATTTAAGTAAATTGATATTAAGAAACTAATACATAAAATGGAAAGAAAAATTGGACTTTGAAGACCATTGAAGGCCACGGTTTTAGAGAGAAAACCTTGAGGCTAAATGATGCCTTGGTGCATCTTTGGAAATCTAAGACTTAGGGACATGTATAATTCTTAATGAAGTGGAAGAATTAAAGTGGATAATAACACTTAGAAAGCCACGATTTTGAAGGGTTAAGTAACCTAAAATTGTCATAATTAATCAAAGCTTAAGACTTTGAAAATGTGGATCCATAATGTGGACTTGTGATAGTGGATGAACACTAGAAATATATAATTGACATGGAAATTGATTATATGCTATTGTGGACCCCTATGTGGATAAGCACTTGTTGATTATGTACTTGAAAATATCATGATGTGATGATGTTGAGAAATGAATATGTATGTATATATATATATATATATATATATATATATATATATATAAGTACCATTGTGGTATGCTTATGATGAATGCATCATTGATGAACATGCATGATTGAAATTGAGTTGTCATGCATATGTGTTGTCTGTTGGATATTGTTAGAAAAGCGATGTATGCCTAGGAGTTTGAATAACACCTATGTGCGGGTGCAAGTAGACTAAGCATAGGGTCATAGTGGTTGGCCTTGGGGGTGTCGGGGTGCGGGTGTCTCACAATAGACAGTGGTAGCTCCACTGGGGCCGTGGGATAGATCGATGTGACACACCGATGATCTTGACTGAGACGCTATCCTATATCGCGATCAATTGTCGAGGTGCCATGTATAAGCCAATTGCACAAACATTTTTATGAGATGAAGCACACTATATTTTTAAGGCTAACGATATACTGACATTACTTCATGATGATTCACTCCGAAAAATGTTAATGTCTAGCTGCATGGAGTAGAATTTTTGGTACCTTGTGCATTATGAACTGTCAGTCTCATAATTCATTGAGCATGTACATTTATAACTGTGAATATAATTGTCCTTATTACTACAATAATTGCCTGATTATCTGAACTATTGACTGCTAGGAATATTACTGTGGTTTGCCTGTTATTACAATTATTATAATTAATTATTGTTGCTCTGCTTTTACTATTAATTTAATATTGCTATGATCAAATGTATAAATTGTGCTATCTGTGGGCGTCCAGTGCCATTTTGTTTTCTTACTACCATATTGGTAATGAAAGTTGAGTGTCTCACCTCTTTCTGTGTTTCCTTTATTTCTGTCGGTCTGTTTACTTTTGAGAAGACACGTGTGAAGAAGGGGAAGCTCCTGAGTTTCTCGACTTTTGGCCAGACTGAGGTTGAAGCTTGTTGAGGATGACGTCTCGCCCTCGTGGATTTTTGGGCTACACACAGATCATTTTTCACGGAGGTCCCGACTGCTGGCACATAAAGGTGCAGACGGACCGTTGCGTGTACCATGGAGAGCTGACAGTGTCCTTGGCATGGAGTCGTTATGACGCTCCTATTTTTTATTCTCATGCTTTTGTTTGGCTAGAGTTTTATATGCCCATAAAGGATATGTGGTCTGACATGTATTACACCCCAGGTGATGACTCTTTCGTTTCTACTACTCAGGCTCCTATCCATTGCTCTGTCGCTCTGATGGATGTTTCGTCAGACGAAGATGACCCTGAGGAGGACCCTTCTACGGTCCCTTCTCGTCAGTCTTAGGGACTGATTCTGTCGGTGGCTACTGATGGCTATCCGTTATCTTTTTAGGGGAGCCTGACGTTTTGCTAGATTGATGGATGTAAATTTCTAACTATCGTGGGTGGGTAAAGCTTTTGCTTTTGTATATTTTGAAATGTAATTAAACAAGCTTATACATATAGATATGAATATATATATATATATATATATATATATATATATATATATATATATATATATATATATATATTGTGTATGGTTTAAATTATGTCAGTTTTTATTGTGACTATTCTAATTTTTATCTCTATACGTAATGGATTCTTAAATTAACTCTTTTGGCTCTAGTTGGTAATGATATGATTTAACAACAAAAAAAAATATAGTGACAATTGTAAAGGATCTTAAATAGCCGTAAAATGAACCAGGTCTATGAATTTAAAAATAATTACCATTTTCTGCAATTTAATTTATTTCATTTCATGTTTTGCTTTACTATGGTGTGACGTTCCTTCTTCGCGAGTATTGAGAAAAAGGGGCGTCATAATAACAAGTTAGAGTGGATGAAGTTCTTTCTCCCTTTTGATATGTCTTAGGAGGAAAATGTGGTCTTCTTTGATTCCCTTTCTTCTTGAGAAATCTTCCAAACCTCTTCACAAGGAGGCTGAAATTTTCTTTATTCATCACAAGATTGTCAATGTCATCTTCATCATCTTCATCTTCATTTTCAATTGAGGAGGAAGTGGCTTTGAGAGCAATTTCATTTTTCTTCTTATCTTGCTCCTCATTTTGACTTAATCTATTTAGCTCCAATTCACGTTCTTGAAGCTTTCCAAAGAGAGTAGCCAAGGTCATTACGGCTAGATTCCTAAACTCCGATATGGCCGTCACTTTGAGCTGCCAATTCCTGCTCAAGCATCTTAAAACCTTGTTAATAAGATCTTTATTGGCAAAAGTTTTTCCCAATGAAGCAAGATGATTACCTATATGAGTGAACCTCTTTTTCATTTCATGAATGTTTTCTCCTTGGTTCATTCTAAACAATTCATATTCATGAATGAGTGTGTTAATTCTAGATCTTTTTACCTCACTTGTACCCTCATGGGTTACTTGTAATGTGTCCCACATTTCTTGGGTTGTCTTACAATTTGACACCCTAAAGAATTCATCATACCCCAAAGAAATGGTGTGATGTTCTTGGCTCTCAAATTGTATTGGACCTTTTTGTTGTCTTCATCGGTCCATTCATTTCTTGGTGTATTGGTTCTTACACGATCAACAATACGTGTTGGGACAAAAGGACTATTTTCAATAGCATCCCACACATCAATATCAATAGCTTCAATAAAAATTTTTATTCTCTCTTTCCAATAGGCATAACCATCCCCATTGAAAAAAGGAGGTTTGTTTATAGAAGAACCTTCATTTGAAAAATCATTGGTAGCCATCTTTTCTCTTGAAGCTGCTAAGCTCTTTCTACAAGAGTCTAGCTCTGATACTACTTGTTACCAAGTGGCATCAAGACTCAAGAGGGGGGTGAATTGAGTTTATAAAAACTTTTCGCAAATCTTTTGAAAAACTCTTGATTACCAATTTTCGTTGAAGTTATTAATTGATAGAAATGAATGAATGGATAAGATAAAAAGATATTGCCCACCAATGAACAAACCAAGAGAGAAATAATCAAGTAAGCAAATAAATTAATGCACAAATGTAAAGAGAAGGGTTTAGAGAATAAAACACAATGGTTTATTCTGGTTCAACCACCAATCCACTAGTGACCTATGTCCAATCCTCAAGCAATCACTCGAGATTTTTTACTATATCTTCAAGTTTCAATAGGTGCTTGACAACCTTTACAAACTTGAGCACTCAACACCTTGGGATACCTCACCCTTTGTACTTGAGCCTCTTTAAACAAGGGATGCCTCATCCTTTACAATTTGGAGGGATGTCTCACCCTCTTTTACAGAACAATCAAGATTGGTAGAATGAAACTCTCACAAGAATGATTAATACAAATTGAAGCTCTAGAATGCTCTTCAAAGATATCTTAAGATTTTCATAAAAATAGAGCAAGAATGGATTTCGAAGATTGAATCTTGTATTAAAGTGTTGGCAATCAGTTTTTGGTTCAAGGTCAACCTTTAATGAAGCCCCAACTCAAGTATTTAAAAGAAATTTGATTAATGGAGCCATTGAGGACATTAAAGCCCAGCATTTAATGCACCTAATATAGCCATTGGGCAATGTCAAACCATTGGTAATCGATTACACAATCTCTATAATCGATTACATGACTGTTTGAATGTGTTCTTGGCTTTTTAGGCAGGATGTATTCGATCACCAGCCTTGTGTAATCGATTACATGGCCTCTGCTAGACTTGTAATCGATTATAGCCTTAGTGTAATCGATTACAAGGCTTCTGCCATACTTGTAATCGATTATATGCTCAATGTAATCGATTACAAGGCCTCTGTTTAGCTTGTAATCGATTACAACACATGTGTAATTGATTACCTTGCCATTTGAACACATTTTTCAAGCCTAATTAAGTATCCATGCCATTTTTAACTTTGAGAAACTTGGATTAAACAATGTTGACATATGTTTACCACAACCAAGATTGAAATCAACATTTCTTTAAAATATGAACATTGAAAAACACGTTGATTTAAAAGGATCTTGAAAAACAATTTGAAGATTATTGAGATACCTTGAGAGCATTTTACATTGATATCCTAAGACCTATATCTAATATACCTTGTTTGATCTTGGTCCTTTTCTTTTGATCTTGGTCTTCATCATGATTCTGTTATCATAAAAAAAACCATTTGATATGCTTCAAGATATAAGCATTCACACTTTATTGAGTATTGAAACGAAATGAATGCATGATATTTGATATATGAATGTGATGAATTGAATTACTTATGATATGAATCATTACTTTATATGTAATGAATGATATTAAGGAGCATATTTTTATATGCATGTTAATGAATAATGTTGATAAGCATGGTATTGAGAGGCATAAAAATGAAAGGGTAATGGTACAATGAGGTTGAGTAAGTCACTGCCTCTTTATTATGCAAAGAAAAGCAAGGTTATGTGAAAACTGAATAAAGGAAAGGTTTTAAAATACTCTTGCATGTTTTGTTTTCAAACTTGTTGCTTGCTATTTCCTTGTATGAATGGCCCTATGGCTTGAGCAAAAGGGCTCCTAGTGCCAAGGCTATGAGTATTAATGGTTAATCCCACTATTGTGGTAGAAGATAACCACTTGTACCCAATATGGTATTAAGGGTTAATCCCACTATTATGGGAAAAGATAACCATGTATATTAGGTAGTGCAAGGAGGATAAGGAACAAAAGGGCATCCTACCCCTTCATATCCAAGATATACATGGAACAAAAGGGCTTCCTGAAACAAAGGTTTTCTTAAAAATGTGCAAGTATCATATGTTTTCTTAAAATAAATTGTTTTTACCAAACTTGCATCAACATACATTAGGATTCATTAGGCATATGCATATAACATAATGCATTGTATAAAATGACAATTGTATAGGCAATTGTCTTGATTATTTTTTTTTAAAAAAAGTGATGAGGACTGAGGATAAAGGTCTTATTACCCCTAGAATGGCGAGATGTGATATGTATATGTATATATTTTGATTTATGAGCAATTATGTTTACTTATGTTGGTTATAATGTGATGTTTACATTGTTTTTATAATTAAATGAATTGTCTGCCTTGGGAAGGGAAATGACTGAGTTTTGACTTATGCTACCTTTCCACATATATATTTATGTATAACTTGTTTTTCCCTAAAGCAGCTAGATTTGTTGTGATGTCACGTTTTTAAAATGTATTATTGAGAATTTCTAATTCTCACCCCAGTTTTCTGTTTCTATGATAAATCCAGCGAAGGATCAAAGTAAGTGCAAGGTAAGGCGATGAAGACTTAATAAAGTTATTCATGCATATATATATATATATATATATATATATATATATATATATATATCTTTAAAAATTTAGCTTCAAAACAAATCTTTGCAAGATGGCAAGCCATCCTTTCTATTTTTGATTTTGATATTGAATATATCAAGGGAACCTCAAACACTTTACCTGATTATCTTACTCGTGAATATCTTCAGGGAAAGTAGCAGAATGCCTTGAGGAGGCACATCATCCTCATCATTCCCTTCTAGAGGAAGGGGTAAAGGTAAGTTAGTTCTTTCTGGACTAACCAAAAAATCTGTTGTCTCAGGGTCTTCGACTCCATCTGAGTCTTCAACTCAGAATCAAACTACCCAGACTGGGTCATCAACCCAGAAACCAACCCAGAAACAACCAAACAAACAGACTAGCTCGGACTATGCTGTCGCCATCCCTGCTTACCCAATCCAAGTTCTTCAGGCCTTTCAACAGCAAGGTCTTACCAAAGTACCCAGAGAATCTTGGGCTGACATCGCCGCTCAGGATGATCTTGAAAAAAAAATCCAAACTCAGAAAAACAAGTAAATTGTAATCAATTCCCCCAGCAGACATATCGCCATGTCCCAACCAACTCAAAACCCAACCTCTTCTCAAAATGAATATTTTGAAAAAGACTGTACTTGGCCGGTCCTCCAAATGGAGCCTAGTATCTTTCATGTCAACCCAAACATTGTCACTCAAAGGATCTTTCCCAAAGGTCTTTTGTTCAAACCTGAAGCACCTTATAAAACTCGTGAGTTTTATGAATACATTCTTATTGACACTGGTTCTGTTTCTTTGAGACATTACAAAGATGATAAGATCAAAGACAAAGACATTATTGATTATTCAACTTGTCAAATTTTGAAGTTCATCTCTCTAAGTGAATGGGGAAATAATCTTTACAAACCTAGAGCTTTCTCTAATCCTTATCCTGTAGATTTCCATTATTGGGACTATATTGACGCATGGGTTTATACCTTTTGGTTTAAAAACATTAACGGTAAACATTCATGGATGTTCTACTTCAAGCATGATGTCCAGTATGACTTTCCTCATTGGTTTCAAGAATGGTGGGGATACTTTGGACCTGTCAAAGAAATTCTTCCAGAACCCGTTTTGGAAGGCCTCAACTACTTTGAAACAAGGATTGATCTTACCAATGACCCTTGGCCGATCGATCTCTATTTCTTTTCCAAACTGTCTCTGGCATGGATCTTTTCTTGGCAGTTTAAATACAAGAAGAGTCCTTACCACCCGAAACATCTTCCAACACTTGAAAGGTATGCCTATGTCAAATGGTGGAAGAAGTTTGATGCATCACATGCCACAACTAAATCAATCAAAGCTTGGTTCACAAAACATCCAAAACTTTTGAAGGTTGCGGATCATGAGACTAGTGTTTTCCTCAACAAGAGAGCATAAGCAACAGCTGCCCTTGCAGCCTCATTCTCCAAAGAAGAGTTTGAGAAAAATTTAAAGATTATTCTTCACCAGCTCAAGGAAGAATCCCAAGAAGAATTTGGAACGAGTTCTGACCCGTTATATCAAAACGAAGATGATTGTTTTGGCAAAGACATAAACAGTCATTGCACAAACCTCAGCGATGACGAATAGTCATCCTTGTGGCTGGTTACTGTAGCAGGGTCACTGTACACTGTTCACTATAGCGGAAGCGGCAGAAGACTGTGCGCTACTGTTCACTATAGCAGGAATTTCATTTTACTATTTGTAATAGTAAAATTCTGTCTATTTAAATTTCTGTCTTCAGACTTGTAAGGCATTGAAAAATTTTAGTCTTTCTTTAGTTTCTCTTAGCCTTACAGAGCGATCTGAGGGAGTGAGTTCTCCTCCCTCTTCCCTCATCTCCCAAACTTGTAATCTTCAGTATATGAAATAAAGTTTTAATCTTTTCTTCACATGTAATTTATTCTTTTCTTCTCATCCCTTCGCCGGATCTCGCTGTCTTTGACGCACTTCTGGTTTTCACCTTAATGTTTTAATTTCTTTTACTTTTATTTTATTTCTGCATTTCATTTACATGTAAGCAGTTCGTCTGCATCCTACTTCTCTCTATCCTGCTCTCTCTCTCCCCCTCCGTTTTCCCGTGATCTTCACCTTATAACTCTCTCTCTCTATATATATATATATATAAGCTAGTTTTATAGAAGTACGTAATCTCAGACATATCATGTGGTTGTTTAGTAAAGAGCAAGTTTTCAAATTATGTAAAATGTCTTGTTCTCTTTACTTTTATATTAAAGGCTCTATATACCTATTCTTTAATAGTTAATATACAGGTTGTGTTTATGTTTAAGTTTAGAAGTGAAATGCTTAATTCTATTTGCTTGAGTATATTGACAATATACTACAATATATTTGATATACAAGTTGTGTTTATGTTTAAGTTTAGAAGTGAAATGCTTAATTCTATTTACTTGAGTATATTGACAATATACTACAATATATAGAGTTAGGGTGTTACATTTTGGTATCAGAGCAGTTCATCTTGTTGAGCCAGGAAATGAATTGACGATGCTTTTGGGCATGTTTAGATATTTTTATTTGTGTCGTGCATTCTTTGATCTCTATGTGGGATATATGATAGAATTGCATGATAGCCTTAGGAATGGATGTTAATAGTTACTGTCACACTGTTACATGATATTGAGATTGATCAACTCAATATGTAATGTTCCGTGTGAATAGGAAATTATGGTACCTCCTAGGCGAACACGAGGAAATAGGAAGCCTACTAGTGATGGTCCTAGTGATATGTCTGATATGGTTAGGATGATAGCAACCGTTATAAGGGTGCAGGTTGCTGTTATTAATTGGATTCTTGAGAGGATGGATGTCAATCCACCTCAACAAACTAGTTCTTCCTATACCATTAGTACAGTCAGTATTTGAAGTATCAGTATGGAATCAGAATTTCCATGATTTCCTGGAGCCTAGAGAGGTGAATCTGTAACCAATTAGAAAATGATACAATTTAATGGAAGCTAAGGAAAAGTTAAGTGAAAAGGAGAACAAATCAGTGATTTCCCTAAAAAGGAAAAAGTTAGATGTCGAAATTAGTAAGAGTGCCTCTTGGTCATAGATTCTACAAGGTAAAGGAAAGTAGACTTAAGATGAAACGTGGGCCCAAGAATGCATGAAATGTAGAGAATAATAAAGAAGTAAACTATGTTTGGTAGGTTAGTTAATGTGTTATATATGTAGTGAACCAAGACATTTTATGAGAGATTGTCCGAAAAGAGAGGTAGAGGTTTGGTGAATAAATAACAAATGGTTGTTTGAGGCATTTGGCACTAAGAGGATTTGGGGGGGTATTTAGGAATTCTTTTCTAGACATATGCTTCCCTAAGAGACCTACAGAATGTCAAGAAGGATTTTCTAAAACTTGAGTTAGGTGACAGGTCAGTTAATCAACATGTGGTTAGATTTAAAGAAGTAATTAAGTTTAACTCAGAGAAGGCTTAGAAATGTATTAATTTGAAGATGGTTTGAGAGATAAAAATAGAAAAGAGAAAGCTAACTGAAAGTAGAAAAGAAAAGTAATGGCTAAGTGCAGAATAAGTAATATAATTAAAGTATTCTTAATACTCGAAGTAAAATCATAATTAAGTGAAATGGAGTTAGGTTTTCTAAATCCATATCTGTATATAGGTATATGGAAACATTTATCAGAGTTTGTTGTTGAGTTTCCAATTCTTTTCTATGTGAGATATAGTATTGTTAGATACTTGTAGAATTAAGAAATTGATATAGAAGTGAAAGAGTAAGAAAGTTGTTATTATGAAGTTTTTAACTTGTCCTTTTGTACTATTCTTTTCAGAAAAAAAAACAAGTGATGATTCAAATGGAATAGAATAGAATGTTATAGGTTTATGCCATTAGTTACTCGAATTTCCAAGTTCTCAAGGATAAATCAGAATATACCAAGTAAGTAAATTTCGAATGGCATGGTCCTTGTAACACCCTGATACAATTATCATAAAATAACCAGAATATTTCAAGATAAATCATAATCAAGCATGTCATTTCCTAAACAAGCATAAAACATAAGTCCATAATAACATGTGTAGTCATTATAGAGAGCCACGAAGGATGAAAAATGTTTTATATATATACATTACTGGTTAAAATAACACATTATAATACATAAACTTTTACAAACTATAAGATAAGTAAATAAATACAAGCTGAAACATAAAGGAGCAAAATAACTAAAACTAAGTCTTTAGCTTCTTCTTCTTGTCCTTTTTCTTTGAAGGGTATTGACCTGAATTTACATGAAACACAACGGGGTGTTAAATCACAAAATTTTCAGTATGAGTATACCAAAGCCAGCAATTATATATATTCACATCGAATAGATAATTAAGCACCACATATTTTACTTACAACAGTTCAAGGAGCCACTTCTCAACACTACTTGAAAACATACATACTCCTTATGTAACAGAGAATACAACAATCAATGATATCGTACAATCGCCCATACAATCTTAAGATATCATCTGGTAAGCAAGACAACTGCCCATACAATTTTTAACGAACGCAATGCTTTATGTCATGAGGTATGAATATGCTCACACGATATAGTAATATAATGATTATGCAATGCTAATGCAAATTTCAATTTTTGGAAAACACAAGGTACTTACTAAGTTCCTCGAACCAAGTTCCATTGTATATATTGAGTAGGATAGGCATGTTAGCCCTTACACTACTTAGTAATAAGTGGATTCCTTCCCCTCATGATAGTAAGAGTATTGTTATCACCCCCATACTGGTAACCTTGACCATCACAACATAAAATGGTATGAGAACTTAGATCCAACACCTCATTCTCAGGCCACATGGTTGAGCATACCATCTAAGGCTACAATACATAGCAAAATAGCAAATTATCAAGTTTGAAAATAAAGCATGTAAGATTATTTTTCAAACACTTACACTCCCCACAAGGTTCATCCTAACCACAGTGAAATAATATAATTTAGCCAAGTAAACTTAGCTTACTTTTACTTAGAACCCCATCTCATCACTTTATAAGTGATATCAAAGCAACCACATGTTGTTCAAGGTCCTAGATATTAACTTATAGCCTTCCATCTCATATGGATGCTCAAGGTACAAACCAAAACCTATAAATATAAGGTAATCATTCCCTCAAGAAATTACCCCTTAGAATGTCTCAACACTCTGTAAAAGACATATACAAGAGATCCCAAGTAATTGAAAACTCAATTTCCTCCAAAAGAAACTTACACAAATTTTTGATCTCTGAGTGCTTAAGTATAACACCCACCGTAGGGTATCACATTTTCGATTAATTATTATTAAACTATACCCAAGTTATAAATAATTTATTATTTATAATAATATGAGTTGTAAAATTTCTTTTTGCATTAATAATATAAACTTACCAGAATATCAAAATACCATACATTATTACTGAAGAATATACATTGTGTACATAATATAAGTTAGTGACAAACTTTAATACATACAACTGAAGTTCTCAAAATAAATACTGCTACTACAACAACTATAGACTTGCCCAAGTCTACCATATCTATAGAGTAAAATCCTCAGATGGATCCTTCTCCTCTTCCTCAGAAAAAGTCCCCAATCGGGGTATGTCCCTACGGACAAGAGTTCGGGCAGAAGATACCACGGAGTCCTCCCTCGGAGTAAAATGGAAATCAACCCAGATTTCTCTAACAGGCATATTAAACTCTACACGTATATTAGCGCTAAAAGAAAAAACAACCCCATGTCGGATCCTACTAACAGACACAGTAACCTCCCCATTGTACACCACGCGCTCTGTGTCCAAGCTAATGCGCCATGCATCTGAACATCTGTGAAAGTGCATCATGACATAATCGATAAGCTCTTGTCCCGATGCCATTCAAAACTCAGAAATCAACACAAACAAAATGGATGTTGCTCTTCTTCACCTTCCTCATTGTCTTTACCAAGCATAAATATGACACAGAAATAACATATAGAGAGGTGAGATCACCTATATCAATACCAACATGACAACACAGAAACAAAAGTGACAGTAATGTTATATAGATATAACGAATAATAAATACAGTCATGACATCAAGTATCAATCAATTCTAACAGATATGAAATATCACAATGATATGTAGATAGACTATGCATAAGCATAATGAACCAATTTCCTACTCTATGAAGCTAAACACAAGTCAGAG
The DNA here is from genome assembly GCA_029884605.1 of Ormosia emarginata. Lineage (NCBI taxonomy): Eukaryota > Viridiplantae > Streptophyta > Magnoliopsida > Fabales > Fabaceae > Ormosia > Ormosia emarginata. The sequence goes on from JAQQTP010000088.1 coordinate 41,369,982, forward strand.
AGAATGATCTAGAAGATCTGTCTGTATCTCGGTCGCCTCAGACTAAGTGCTATAATTTTATCAACATGCACATTAAGCATTATATAAGACAATCTATGCCAAATCGTGATTAAGAATAGTGTCTCGGTCTGGATCGTCGGTTCGTTACATCGGTCTGATCCACGGCACAATGGGGCTACCAACTGTCCATTGTGGAAAACTTGCACCCCAACGCACCAAGGTCAACAAATGACCTACACTATGCCTATCGCACCCGCACTAAGGTGTAATTCAACTCCTAGGCCACCAGCCTTAACATAGTCCATCGGACTTTCACAATGCATGACCAATGATCCTATGCATAAAACAAGCCAATTATAGGCCAAAGTCACAACTTTATATTTTCGGGTCCAATATGTTGGGCCGACAGTAATCTTACTATATTTTCAATCGTGTAGTACTTTTACCGCGTTTTCACAATCGCGTAACACTTTTGTCGCATTTTCAAGTTGCGTAAATATTTTTTGACATTTTCTCAAGGGGTAAAAATATTTAATCGTTTTCTAAATCGCGTAACTCAAAATTTCACATTTTTGAAATGCGTAAGATTTTTCTACTATTTTTCACTGTATAAAATATTTCTTGACATTTTAAATTCAATTTTGAAACTTTCTAAGTTTTAAAATATAATTTGGACTTCAAATTCCCATTTTTCTCAATAAAACATGTAACATCCTAATACTGATATCCTAGTATATCTACTATATACTAGAATAAACAATATTAGTGTTACTACTTTATATTCAAAAATAAACTAATTCATAATATTTAAACAAATAAATGATCATAGAGAGCCTTGTGGAAACAGTATCCACTTTCATATACATATTGTTCTATATACAACTGTTTACATTACCAAAATAAATATATGCATGGCGTACAAACTAAACTAAAAGATAGTAATACTAAACTACTCTTCCATCTTCTTCTGATCCATGCTCGAAAAGAACTTCCACCTGGATTTATATGGTAACACTCAGGATGAGAATCAAATATTCTCAGTAGCAATGTACCAATACTAGCAGTTATAACATTCACATTGAATATGTATACAACTCATGATAGTAAAAAAAACAATAATTAAAATCGAATTGCTTCCTGGCAACCATAATCGGAACTATTTCTTACAAAAGTAAGGCAACTGCCCATACAGCTGCCTGAAAATGCAATGAATAAGACAACCGCCCATATAGCTATCTAAAAATGCATATGTTGTGCTATAAGGTATGGGTATGATGCAATGCGAGTTGTGCTAATAAAATGTCATGATAATGTCATGAATGTTATGAACTTGCTATTCTCCTTGTAGTGGGGAGGGAATCTATTACCTCCTTAACCCACTTTCTGAATGTCCTCATTATCTTAAACATGCATTTCATCTTTTTAGTGGGGAGGGTAGTGGGGAGGGAATCTATTACCTCGTTAACCCACTTTCTAAATGTCCTCATTATCATAAACATGCATTTCATCTTTGTAGTGGGGAGGGAATCTATTACCTCCTTAACCCACTTTCTAAATGTAATGAATATCATAAATCTACTTGAACTTCTCATTCTTATCATTTATTAGAATCAAATCTAGGCAAGTCTTGGACATTTCCTTACTAATTAAAGTTTCCATAGATCTTCTCATCTCTATCTTAACTTAATTCAGCCTTTGATCACCATTTCTAATTTTAATCTTACTTTTATTCTCTTAATTTTTCTCATACACAAGAGGAAATCTTTTTCTCTAAGATATTTTTTGAATTAATGCTAAATTCTATCTTAAGAAGTTGAATATGATGTTATAGATCATGATTTGGGGTTACATTATGTTCCTGAAGGTCAAAGAATCGATTACAAGGCTTATGTAATCGATTACAAGTCGAATAGAGACTGTGTAATCGATTACAAGGCTTATGTAATCGATTACAAGGCTTATGTAATCGATTACTTCAGCTCAGAAACCCAAAAAAATGCATTTCGTGGCTGGGTAATCGATTATGAACCCATGGTAATTGATTACCACCTAGTTTTATGCAGAAAATCTGAGTTTTCAGACTAGGGTAATCCAAACCAATCACTTATACATCAATATCAACAACAAAACTCCATAGAAATCATGCCACATCAATCTTAAAACAATAAAACAAATATGGGTAATTTCATACCCATATCTCATCTTGCAACTCAAACAACATCCATGAATTCCAAGGGATCAAAAACTAATTCTTATACATCAAATAAACTTAAACTTAACTTACTTCACCTTTGGAAGCAAGAAACTAGTATCTAAACTCACTAATTCACCCAAACTCATTTTTCCTCATCATGACAAACTAATGAATTAAGATGAAGAAAGAGAGGAATGGATAGAAACATACACCCCCTACCTCTTGATGAAGTTGATACTCAAACCTTGGCCTTTCCTCATTCTCTTCTCTTCCTTTCCTCTTCTTCTTTCTCTTTTCTCTTTTCTTCTTCTCCTTTTCATCTTTCGTATTCTGCTTCTCCCGCTTGAGAAAAAGAAAGGGAAATAGTCATATATATTGACTTAACTCAATGGTTAGGTATTAAAACTTATACCTCTTAGGAACACTTTGATCTTATTATTTCAGATTTTCTCACCTCCATAAGTATTAGAATAAATCTTAAGATTTATCTAATTTCTAAATTCATCATTATCTTTAATTTTCATATCTGCATTGTGTCCATTTGGTATCAAAACACTTACTCGGTGTGCTTAAAAAAACTAAATGAACTCATTTTTTCTTCAAATTTTAATTACGACTTCCTTAACTCATTTATAACTTAAAAACAACTTATCCATAATTATTTCTCTTATCTACGCAATTTATGTTATTTTCTGAGTTATTTTGGACTAATTTTCATATTCTGTGTTGCGGTAAATTATCTAAAATAGCTCAGTTTACCATAAAACTTCACATACATATTAAACAAGTATTAGGCCATCTCAGGAACCTTATACTAGCCTAACATGTCTCGGGGATGTTACAAAACACATCTAATTAATATTTTCTAACGTTTTTCTCAAAATCGGTATTACTTTAATTTAATAAAATCTTTTCCATTTATTTTAATAAATATTCACTTAAATAAAATACCTTAAAAATTTCCTTTCAACTCCCAAAATTATTTTTCCTTTTCATGACCGAAATCCACTTAGTCTCTAATTATCAAATCCTTATACATTTCATTTTCCATTTTCTTTGTAAATCCTTAATCAAATTTATTATCACCTAATCCTCTAATTCCATGATTTATAAAACATCTTTGCTTGGATTACCCCAAAAATAAGTATGATGGCCGTGAGCCTCAAAGGCCTTTAGGACCAAAAATCATTTCCTTTCTTCCTAATCATCTAACTTTATTATTCATAAAATAATTTTAACTTGGAATACTCATGTTGGCGTATAGAGGCCGTGAGCCTCATAGTCCATTGGGGACCAAAGTCATTTCCTTTTCAACATGATTTATATCATATAACATACATCAACCATCATAAATCTATTCTAACATGTTCATGCATAATATCAAAGCTATAAAAGCATATAAGGTAAATAAACACAAGACACTAAATTTATACAAACAAGTGAACAACCCTCACATGGAATCTTCACTTCACAAACACAATTTCGTTCCTCACTACCATACTTGGTTGATGAGGTTAAATCTCCCTCTTACCTTGGATGATCCTCCAAAGCTCTTTGTTGTCCTTCTTGAAGTAGACTTTCTCCACTAAGTGGAACTTAAAAACAAAGAAAACATACAATATTAACATCAAAGGTTTTAAACTAAGATAACCATGGCTCAAAATCATGGTTAGAACTTTGAAACAAGATAAAAATGAAGGTCAAGGACTTCACCTCAAAAACCTTCAAACTTTAAGCTTGAAGAACAGATAGAAGATGATGGAACTAGATGTTGATTACAACTACAAAGTGTCTTAGAATAGTATAAGGATTCAAGAAGTGAGGTTGGTTGGAATTATTAAAGGTTGGATGGTGCTCCAAGGGTTCTTGGTCGTGAGCTAAGGAAGAGAGAAAATGAGAGAGTTTTGGCTTAGCTTTTGTTTCATGAAAGAGAATACGAAGATAGAAATGAAACTAAGTGTAGGATAGCTGCAACACCCACCGTAGGGTGTCACATTTAAGACTAATCCTAATATAACTTACCCAAGTTGTAAAAGAATTAATCTTGTAAAAATACTGATTTTAAAATTCATTTGCGAAATAACAGAAAATAAATAAAAACTTTAAACGTGAAACGTAATTAAAACTAACACACCATATTTTACATATTACAATCCTTGTTTGCAAATAATTTACATAAATACACCCCCAAAAGTTAATATATACATTACACACCAAACCAAAACTATTTAACTAAAACTTCAACAAACTAAAAGTTCTGACTCTCATTAGGATCCTCCTCCTCAGTGTTGTCATCAAAGAACCCTGGCTGATACAGTACACGCCAGGTTGGTGTCCTGGCAGTCGACATCATAGAATCCTCATGTGGAGTATAAGTATTCCTACTCCAAATCTCACGAATAGGCATATAGAACTCTAGACGCACAGACACATGTTGTGTCATGACAAGAACTCCATCTCTAGTACCACTTAAATTTAGAGTCAGATCCCCAGTATAAACAAACCTTTCCCTATCTAAGTTAACCCTCCAAGCATCAATTCCACCGTAGAATTGAACTGTAACAAAACCTAAAACTTGGCGCCTCGCCGCTATACCCAGCAAACACAGAAAACTGTTACTGATAGTAAAAAGATTTATCCACCTCTCGCCTCCTCTGTCTTCATCAAATATATACAATAAAAACAGGCATAACATAACAAAGAGGTGAGAACCCCCACATCAATACCAATGAGGTAGTATAGAAAATGACAGTAACAGATACAGATACAATATTATCACATACAGTCATATCATATTATCATATCACAGATAACATATTAAATAAGCATAATATCACACCTATATGCTGACTCATTATGCTTGTGTACAACTACTCATTTCCTACTCCATGGAGCTAATCACAATTTCGGAGAGAATGATAGGGAGTACATGTCTGCATATCGTTAGCCTCAAATCATGTGCCAATATATCAAATCATGGTGTGCAACATGGTCGATACAGACACTCTCAACCAATCACGAAACTCCGTCGAGATCGTCGGTGTGTTTGCAAAGGATACCACAACGTAGTGGTGCTACCAACTAGTCACATATGACATTCCACACTCCGACGTCCCCAAGATCACTGAAGATCGTAACTATGCAATTCTCACCCGTACAAAGGTGTAATTTCCATCTCCTAGGCCAATTGCCTTAATTGACATGTTTTTCCATGCATAATGTATGATCCAACACATACGAACCATATTTCACCATATTTTAGATATACACACCACATTCTTGGCGGTATCATTTTCCAACAAAACGGCCCACCACTATAGCCCGACAGCCAACTGCTGTAATATCCAAACGCGTAAACATTTTATCACGTTTTTGAACTCACGTAATATTTTTCTTACGTTTTCAAATTACATAAATAATTTTCAACGTTTTCGCAATAGCGTAAATATTTTCAAACATTTTCTAAATCGCGTAAATATTTTCAAACGTTTTCTAAATCGCATAAATATTTTCAAATGTTTTCTAAATTGCGTAAATATTTTTAAACATTTTCTAAATCGCATAAATATTTTCAAACGTTTTCTAAATCGCGTAAATATTTTCAAACATTTTTAAATTGCGTAGAGATTTTTAAACGTTTTCTTAATCACATATCAACTTAAAATCATTTTCTCAATCGCGTAGTGTAAAAATCAATTGCGTAGCTTAAAAATAGTAATTTCTAGCATTTTTCACTTACGTAAAATATTTTCTCAACTTTTTAAATTTATTTATAAAATCCTCTAAATAATATATGCATTTTGGCCTTCCTGAAAATATTATCTTTCTAAAAATCCTTTATGTATTATTTTCTATGATTCTCTTAAAAAACTTTGATTTCTTTCATTTAATTAAATATTATAGCTTTAACATACTAACTTAATTCCAACCATTAAATCTAGTTTCCTTTTTCTACTAAAATTCATTAAATTAAACTCTTGTTAACTAGTTGCCAAAATCCATCCTTAGTAAAATAATCTAGGATTTAAAATACTACACTTTGGTGTGTTGGCCGAAAATTAGGTTTAGGTTTCATATACATACTTAATCATTTTTTTATCACCAAAATCCTTTACAAAACCTTTACTCCAATTTCTTATCCCTAAATTCATTAATCCATAACTTAAGAAATAATTTGAAACATCTTGTTCTCTTGGTGATGTTCAAAACCGTGAGCCTCCCTTAGGCTCTTTGGAACCTTCATACAATTTTCCTCATCACATTAATCACACTATACTTTACACAATAATCTTCATGCTTCGATAAGCATATAAACAAGTATATAATCAATAAGCAATCATAAAATCGAGGCTATAAAACAAACCAAACAACTATCACCACAAACAAAGCAAGCTTTAAACCATACAAGTGAATAAATCCTTATGGATTTTTCACCACAAACAAAGCCATCTCCTCACCACCAACATATGGTTGATGAGGTTAATCTCCCTCTTACCTCAAGGAAGACAAAATCCACTTAGTTGCCTTGCTTCAAGAATTTCGTGAAGCTCCAAAGGAAACCCTAGCAAGCTTAAACCAACATAGAGTTACAAACTAAACTTGAAGAAAAGAAACCATAGAACAATCATGGTTCAAAAACTCAAGAATCAACTTAGAAACAAAGAAGAAGGATTTTTACCTTGAAATCTAAAGAACCCTAACTTGTAGTAAAGGTAGAAGAAGAAGGATTTTGCTTAAGTCTTCAACATCGAAGAGTCTTAAAATGATGTTTAGGCTTAGAAAATAAGGTTAGATAAAATTTTAGAAGCTTGGATGGTTGGTGTAATGGTGATGGCCGAATGGTGCTTTGGAGGAGAGAAATTGAGTTTTGGTTAAGTGTAAAAATGAAGAAAATGGCTTAAGTGATGAAGTATGATAGAAATGTGATAGATAGCCCTCATGAAAGTGTGATAGTCGTAGAATGCTTGCATGTGGGGGAGTTAATGCATGGTCAATCAAGGTGCAAATCAAGCACATGGTTCAAGTCATCACATGGTCATGCTTTGGTCAACCTTTGATGAATCACTAATTCTTGAAGCTCCTAGAACTCCTTCATGGTCATGGAGTTCATTGCCTATTACTAACCAAAATTTGTTTCAATTTGTGATCATTTAAGCTTAAGTTAGCTTACTAATTCATCTAACTTAAAAACTAATCAAGCAAGTCATTTTTGTTGACTTATTACCATTGGTTAATTATCATGACTAGCCACTAATTTTGACTTCTTATAACTAGTGGCACATGGCCCTCACATGGCTAAAGCTACAATAATTTATTACTTACAGAATAAAAATTACTGCTCACAAATCAGTAATTATTGTATAGTGAATAATAAAATCACAGTATAAGAAAATTTAGTAACTGTATTCGGTTTCAGGTTTAGTAAGATCCCTCGGTCTCACATTAACAGTACAAAATTTTCTGGCCCATAATATTTTTTAGTGTTTTCGGGCCAACCCCGGGCCCACAGACGGCCCAAAATAATACTAAAATATTCATAGTCTCAGGAAAATTCACAAAAATTCTCAAAAATCACAAAAATTATAAAATTCATATTTATGCAGAAAAAACGAAATTCAGGGTGTTACAATAGCCCTCCAAAATGGCCTTGGTCGTGGGCTTCATGAAGCTAGAGGGTCAAAGCTTAACCTCCAAGCTTCCTTCCTATTGGTTGGGTGGCTAACTTCTCCTACAAGCTTTCTTCTTATTGGTTGGGTGGCTAGCTTCTTGGTTTCTATTGGTCACCAAGAATTAGTCAAGGCCACTAAGTGAGACTAGATCTCATTGGCTCACCATAAAGGTCTCATAACCATCAAACTTGACTACCACCTTGCTTAGCCTTGAAGTTTTCTTCCGATTGGTGCAAACAAGATATTTTCGGTAGATATTAACTAATGGATAATAGCTACTGCTTATAAAATTAGTTTCTATTATCCAATGGATAATAGTTTTACCTTATGGATAATAACATTGTCCAATGGATAATAAAACAACACAAAATCACTGTAAAAGAAAATTTCAAAAATTGTTTCCAGTTTCAGGTTTAGTAAGCTTCCTTGGCCCCGAATCAATAGTCCAAAATTTTCTAGCTCGGGCCTACCTCGGGTCCACATACAGCCTGAAATAATATTAAAATAATAAAAAACTCAGAAAAATCCACAAAAATTCACAAAATTCATAAAAATTATAAAACTTATATATTCAGAAAAACAAAATTCGGGGTGTTACATTAAGCGCTTGTCTCCCAATGCCCAAGCGCTGGTATGGCAGAGGTAATGCCCAACATTCCCTTGCGACTGGCGCTTAGGCACTCACTGCGCGCTCCACCATGGGCACTCAGGCACTATGTCCGGCCAACATGCAGCACCTTCTGGACAATGGGCGCCCAATTCCCAGTGCTCAAGTATTGAGTAACCAGAATAGAATCTGCAGAATTCTACAGATATGGTTACTGTTCCATCGGTAACCAAAACGAAATTCAACCACTCCAATCAGTTTCTATGTGATTTTAAGTTCCTAACAAGTTCACTAATATATAGGAATCATCAATCACCAACTCAAGTCACCAAAATTGGATCCATGAACTAAATCACTCATGCAAAAACCCCATTTTCTCTCTTTGTGCGTCAAAGGTCCAAATGAAGAGTTCTAAGTTTCTAACCCAAACTCATGCCATGAGCAAGTCATAAACAACCATTGAAAACATCTTGAAGCAAAAAAACACTAAAAACACTTCAAAATCTCATTTTGACCTATCAAACCTCAACTTGGCATAATAGAAAGAGATGAGAGAAAGAAAGTGAGTTAGACCTAAACCCCTTACCTTTTTGCAACTGAGATGGCTAAAGAATCACAAGCTTGCCTTTCCCCTTTGATTCCTTCTTCATTCTCTCTTCTTCCCCCTTTGTTTCCTCTTTCTTCCTTTGCTTGCTTCCTTTCTTTTCTACTGGAGTTGCTGGCCGTGAGAGAGCAAGGAGAAAATGAGTGAAAAGTGAAAAAAAAACATATGCAAGTCAAATATATAGGCTGTAGAAACCTAAGTGACCGAAGTCACTTATGAAATTTCACTAATACATCCTGATCTGCTAAAAATACTTAGATTTCTCCAAATCTAGTTTTCTAACTTTTTACAACTTTAAAATAAATGTTAAGATTCATTAACAAAGTTGTTTCATCTGTATCATAAATTTTCATATCTGCTGCTAGTTTATCTAACACTAAATGCACAAACAGTATGCTTAAAAATACCAAACTAACTTTGATCATTCTCAAAATTTAACCATGTCACAGTTCACACATTTGTGACTTAAAAACAAATTATCCATATTTATTTCTATTAGTTAAGCCAATTAAGCTAATATCTTGGTCATTTTAAGCTACTTTTTCACCTTTCAGGTTACAACAAAGTGCCTAAACTAACTTAGATTGTCACAAAATTATATAAGCATGTTAAGTAAGCATTAAGCTACCTATGTAACTATTTACAAGTCTAACATGTTTTAGAGGATGTTACATTCTCCCCTCCTTTTTAAAATTTTGTCCCCAAAATTGCTTACCTCATATAAATAGCTATGGGTAGTCTTGTTGCATATGGGACTCCAACTCCCAAGTCGCCTCCTCAAAGCCAGCACCATCCCGAAGTACCTTCACCATAAGAATCCACTTATCTCTAAGCTCTTTGACCCCTCTATCCACGATCCTTATCGGAAGCATAACATAAGACAAATCATCCCTTAACTGCACAGATTCATAACTTATGACATTTGAAGGATCTGAATTGTACTTCTTAAGTTGTGACACATTGAAGACATTGTGAAGATTAGACAAGTTGGGAGGAAGGGCAATTTGGTAGGCTACATGACCAACTCTTTTTAGGATTTGATAGGGACCAATGAAATGAGGATTCAACTTTCGTGTTCTCAATGCTCTACCAATTCCTATTGTAGGAGTGACTCTCAAGAAAACATGATCTCCTTCATTGAACTCTAAAGGTCTTCTCCTTTTATCAGCATAGCTATTCTGCCTACTTTGAGCCATAACTAATCTATCCTTAATCATTTTAATCTGATCCATAGTCTGCTGTACCCACTCATGTCCTAGGATGGTTCTCTCTCCAACCTCATACCAACACAAAGGGGACTTATACTTTTTACCATAAAGTGCTTCATACAGTGCCATACCTATGCTGGTATGATAACTGTTATTGTATGCAAACTCCATTAAGGGTAAGAACTTATCCCTGTAATACCCTCCTTCAGGAGTCATATTTTTGGACTAAATTATAAAGTACAGATTTTAAAATTCTTTTTACTGATAACTTACACTTAACTAAATTTTCAAACTGAAATAATATACATAATATGTTTATATGAAATTCTAACAACGTAAAACAATAAATAAATAGGAAATTATTTTCTTAAAAGAGCACATACATCTACCATATCCAAACAGAACCAAGCCCAAGTCCAAGCACTTGAAGATAAGGGTCCTGCACCTGATCCTCCTCCGAATCCACTTCGGAATCGCTAATAGACAAATTCCCTAGTTGGGGCATGTCACCACGAACATGAGTCCAAGCTGTCAACTCCACAAAATCCTCACTATAGACATCCCTCCATAACTCCTCAATTAGCATATAAAACTCCAAATGAACAGTGGCATGAAAAGACAAAGTAGCAACCCCATGGTTAGTCATATTCACAAACAAAGATATGTAACACCCTCCGTAGGGCGTCACATTTTAAATAAAATATAAAACCAACTGAAATCATTTTATAAAAGCTTTGAGTTTTAAAAGATAAATTTTAAAATAACATTTTTGCGGAAATATAAACTTACCAAAAATTATAAGTAAAACAGAAATTAGATTGAATTAATTAATACACATATTATATATGTTACAAAATATCCAACAACAAATTAAAACATAACATTTACAGACTCGAGAAACTGATAGCAAACCCAAAGATGGGTACTACTAATAGCACGCAGTAACAACACTAACGAGAAAACCTAACCTACATGTTACATTTCTCCACCAAGCGCATCCCGTTGAAACTTGGAAGATTACAACTTGACGTCACCATCTTGAGAACATAGCCTCCAAAGAGGGTCTAAGAAACTTCCTTCATCTACTATACGAATTTAACAATACAAACACAACAAGCAATACAAGAAAGAGGTGAGATCCCCTTTCACCAATACCAAGACGGTAGTAGTAAAGAATTATACGAATGACAAAGTCATTCCATACACACAGAGATATCACAAATACCATCATGTTATCAATTTATAAATAAATCAAATAAGCATATAATAAATAACAACATAGAATATCATGGATAAAAAAAATATAAGAAATAACCACATATAAGATCATAAATAAAAAAAAATAAATAAATAACAACATATAAAATCATAGGCACAAAGATAATAACAACATATAATCATAAGATCACATATAAAAGATCATAGATAAAAGATCATAGTTAAAAGATAATAAAGTACAGCATATAAACATATGCAATATGACACAATCCTACTCCATGGAGCTAAAAACAAACAGACATCAGAGAGCGAATGATCCTCAAAATCTATTAGTACCACGGCTGCCCAACCAAACTATTGCTGTTTGTCACACGTTGCGTGCCTATAGCCCCACGTCACATGGAATCCACCATCCAAGGCGTGGTGTAGTTCACGGTCTCACGTTGTGGCACTACAGGCAATGTACTATTAGACTTTACAAGATCTCGATTAAACATAGTGTGTGTCGAGTCCACTAGTGTGTTGTCATTTACCACGGCCCAGAAGAGCAACCAACTGTCCACATATGGATTTATGCACACTAATGCCTCCAAGTCCATTCAAAATCGAACCACACTACGTTTATCGCACCGACAATACGATGTGATTCACCTCGTCAATCAATCCACCAAAAATTGGCATTAACAGTAAGTCCCACCAGACAAATACTGTTCCAAAGCCTGTACGGGTTCACCTCATAGTCCGACAGCAGAAAAATATACAGAAAGCCTGAACGGGTTCACCTCATAGCCCGACAGCAGAAAAATATACAAAATATATAGTTTTGGTCAATCGCGTAGAAATTTTATCGCGTTTTCACAATCTCGTCGTTTTTATAAACGTTTTTAAATCGCGTAAATTTATTTTACTGTTTTTAAAATCGCGTAGAGTTTTTAATACGTTTTCTCAATCGCGTAAGATTTTTAAATCATTTTCTTGTTCGAATTCCTTAAAAACACTGTTTAAAACAAACAGAAATAATATTTAATACATTTAAACTACGTAGAATATTTTTCATACCGTATACTGTCTTTTGGACATCTTTTCTATCTTATTTGTCCGTTTTTAATATAAATTGACAGTATTATGTTTAGAAAAATTATAATAATGATTTTCTAGGTTTACTGTCAAAAATCCTTTTTATTTTAATTACAACCAATAAATTACACTTTTGATAATTACTAACGTGCTTCAAAACACAAGGTGAGCTATACGTTAGAAATTTTACAAACTCTTGTATTTCTTCTAAGTAAAAATCATTAGCTTAAACTTCTTAAACTTAATTCTAATCAATTTATTTCTTCAAAACTCATTGTAATAAAATCCTTTTGGCATTTATTACTTAAACTTAGTTGAAAACAATTCTATAAATCAAAAAGATTTAAATTTGGCATTTTGGCCGAAAATCATTCTATACTTTATAATTCATTCCTAATTATTTTCATACATTTAATCTCTTATAAAATTCTTGATCTAATTTATTTTTATTAAATTATCTAGTCCATAATTATAAAATAAATTTGGATTAAAAGTATGTGGCATGTTGGCCAATTTTAACAAAGTCCTTGCATTTGATCTGTAAATTATTTTTCATCTTTTAAATCAATGTCAAATTCATTGTATTCATTAAATCATTGTTTTAGAAAATGGTTTTAGAAATCAAAACATTTAACTTAGGCATGTTGGCCGAAATACCTAATTTCATTCTTGGATCCATAAATTCATTTTTCTTACTTTAAATCAATTTGTAACTTGTCAATTTTCCTAGGTTAATTAAATCACACTTTTAGAAAATTGATGAGAACATTTTGGTCCTCCTTTTATATTAAGGCCATAAGCCTTGGTGTTGTGTTCTTTGGAAACACTCATGCAATTTTTCACATGCTATTTACATTCTAGAATAATTACCATACTTCTATAAACACATGCAATATATTAACACATGTAATATATCAAAGCAATCATAAACACATACCAAAAATTATTAAAGCTATAAACATGCTTACACACATAATCAATCACAATTAGGAAAAACTATAAACAATCAAGTGAATGAATCCTTATGGATTCTTCACCACAAACACAAACATTCCTCACCACCAACACATGGTTGATGAGGGTAATCTCCCTCTTACCTCTTGAAGACAAGTATGCTTTCACTCCTTCTAGGGTCTTCGGCTTTCTCCACCAAAATTACCTAACAAGTTTAAACAAAATTTCTACAAATTACTAATATTAAAGAGAGCTTAAACCATGGATAAATCATGGCTTAGAACTTTGAAAAAGAATTTAGAAATAGAAAACAAGAAATTTCACCTTCTAGGTAAAATCTCCCAAGTAGGTTTCCAAGCTTCAAATGAAGGATTTTGCAAGAACTCTCAACTAGAGATGTTCTTAGAATTGTGTTTAGGTTTAGAAAACTTGGTTGGTTGGATAAATTTTTGAGTGGTTGGATGGTCTTGAAGTGTGTTTGGCCGAATCCATGGGGAAGAGAAAAAGGAGAGAAATTTGGTTGCTTGATCTTGGTTCTTTGGAGAAAAGGATATAGAAGAGAACAAGTGAGATAAATGGGTGAAGTTTGCCATCTTCTTGGAAGCTATGGCCATGAAACACAAGGAAGGAAAAAGGGATGAGAGCTTTTGCTATTTGGAGAATTTTGGAGTAAGAGGAAGGCTTTGATATTTGGTTGGCCGTGAATGACCTTGAGAGAAAGTGAGAAATATTGATTGTTTTGTTTCTTTGAATGATAGCAAATTGAAGAATTCACCCAAGGTGAATTGCCGTAGAAGCCAAAAAGGAGAGCCACCAAAAATGACTAATTTTAGGAAATTGAAATTAGCTTTATTTTCTTTTTGAAAAGCATGACCGTAGATGCTTGGAGAACAAGAATGAATTGAAGCATTAAAATTGCTTTCTTCACACATGCATTGCCGTAAATGCATTATGAAAAGAAGCCACTAAAATTGACTTTGTCTTACTTGGTTAATTAATAAAAGATAGTAAGAATTGCATGGTAATATTTGCTTCACCAAAAGCTTGCTTTGCCGTAGACTTCAACCAAGAAAAGCCATCAATATTGACTATTCTTCATTTGTTCAATTTGGCTTTCTAAATGAATTTCCTAAAGCCTTTCTACATGAATTCACTTTGTGAATTGGATATTAGAGCACTTTGTCCTCCTTCTTCACCGTAGAACCATCTAATATTCAAGAAGCCTAAATCTATTTGATAGCTTGTTTTCTATTGGTTCTTAAAAATTCAAGCCATTAATTTTGACCAATTTCTATTGGTTAAATATTTACTAACTTGATTCTTATTGGTTGTTATTTTTGTTGACCAATTCCTATTGGTGCTCATGGTATATTTTCTAACATTTAACAAATAAACAATAATTATACAATAATTACTGTTTATAAAGTCAGTATTTATTGTCTAATGGGTAATAAAATATACAGAGATTTTTATTTTAGACTAACAGAGTAGCAATTATTATTGATCATCTTTTTTTCTACTGATTACCCTTGATGAGTCATAAAGCGAGTCATCAAAGAGAAATTTTTAGAATATGTGACTCATTACGATGAGTCAGTATGATGAGTCATCGTGGAATTTTCTAGAACGGGTGAGTCAACATGGCGAGTCAGCGTAGATATTTCCTAGAGCAGATGAGTCAGCATGGCGAGTCATCAGCTGAGTCACTGACTGCATCATTAGCTGTGTCAGCATGGCGAGTCAGCATGCTGAGTCATCGGAGAAGTTTCTGGAACTGGCGAGTCATCATGGTGAGTCACAGGCTGAGTCACCACTTCTGGAACCTTCTAGAAGCTGTTGAGTCATGATGCTGAGGTGTCACGCCACGTGTCATCGTCCTATTGGCCCGTTGCGATGAGTCATAGCCACCAATTTTGACCAGCTCCTCATTGGTCCGCGTGTATAGCACTTGATGACTAAACATGGGTCTCGCAAAATATTTCCGGTCCTTTGTCACTTATTTGTACTGACTAATAAAATAATATTATAATAATATAAAATTATTTTATTTGTGATTAAATCCTAAAAATTAAAAGATTAATTTTAGGCTCATTCAATTGGGCTTAGTAAGATCCCCCGCCTCCGAATAATTAAAAACAGATTTTCCCGGTCCGAAAAAATATTATTTTCCTACCCGGAGCAAATCACACAAAAAGTCTAAATAAAATCACAGACAGTAATATTGAGCACTGTATCAAGTAGAAAACAATTAAAAACAGCAAAAACATCAAAAACAGCACATTCGGGACGTAATGGTCATTTTCCCATTTTTTCCCACAATGTAGCTAATCATCCAAAACGTTCAAATAAAATATCCAGCAGTATTATATAGTTGTATATTACACAGAAAAATTTAAAACAATAATTTGATAAAATTTATATTTTACTGTATCGAAACAAATTATGTAAAACGACCAAATAAAATAACAAACAGTATTATTTTTCTGTATTTCATACAGAAAAACAAGAAACAGTAAAACAGGGACACAACGGTCTTTTACCCAAAAGTTAGGGTGTTACTAGATACATTCCCAACATACTGAACACATCCCGTATCCATCTCGATGCGCCATGCATCCGTTCCTCCATGAAATTGCACTCTGACGAAACTGGGAAGATTACCTCTCGACGCCATCACCGAACTCAGAAGATTACCTCAAACCAAACCCAAGAAAACTCGCTTTGTCTATTTTATATATTTTAACAAATATAAACACAAAACAAAACAAAACAGCAAAGAGGTGAGATCCCCTACATCAAATCCAATATAGGAGCAAAGAAACGATACGAACAACAAAGTCATTCCATACATACAGATATCACAAGTATATTCAAGTTATTAATTCATAAATATCTTCAGTAAACATATCTCACAATAATATAAACATTAACAGTACTGTAACAACATATATCAATAATATATATAATGACTATGCCACCACAATATGTACAATGACCATGCCACAACAATATGTGTACTGACCATGTATATTCATAATGAACCAGTTCCTACTCCATGGAGCTAAACTCAAATTCAGAGATGAATGACCCAGAAGATCTACCAGCCTTAATGACAGTCTATGCTGGACAGCGAAAGGAATAGTGTTTGTCAGGTCTTCGTCGGTGTGTTGCAATAGTTTTTCATGGCCATAGGAGATGTGATAAAAAGGTCACTAGGTGAATCACCGCCCCCCGACGCCTCCAAGATCCATCATAGATCTCACTACTCAATTCTAATTCACTCATAGGCAACAAAAGTCATAACAGTCACTGACTGTATAATGTTCAATGCATGATAACTCAACACATAACATAAATATTAATAATATGGTTTTCCACCAAAAAGCACACCACTATTGGCTAAAACCATTTTCCAACATCTCCGGGTCCAGTACGTCAGCCCGACATCAAACTACTATTTTCTCAATCGCGTAGCACTTTTATCGCATTTTCACAATCGCGTAATAATTTTGTTATTTTTTCAAATCGCGTAAACATTTTCCAACGTTTTCTCAATTGTATCAAAATATTTAAACGTTTTCTAAATTGTGTAGCTCAAAATCATTATTTTTGAAACACGTATAGTCTCCTCACTACTTTTCAATTGTGTAAAGCATTTCTTAATTTTCTAAACTTAATTTTTTGAACCCTTCCAATTTTAATATAAAATTTGAATCTTAATTTCCATTTCTCTTACGAAAACTCCTTTAAATAATAATTTCTAACATTTTTTCCCAAAATTTGCATTATATTAATTTACTGAAATCTTCTTCCATTACCTTTACTAAAATCTTCTTAAATAGAATACTTTGAGTTCTAAATCACTTTCAAAACTTATTCTCCATCATCATGATCAAAAATCACTTTTATCTAATAATTAAAACTTTGTTCCATTCTTCTTAAATAAAATACTTTAAATCTCAAGTCACTTTTAAAAACTCATTTTCTGTTTCTATTTCCAAAAATCATTCTCTGTCTAATAAAATTCTTACGTTTTTCATATTCCTCTTAAAAATCCTTTTAAACAAAATATCTTAAACTTAACATCATCTTCCAAACTCATTCTTATTATCTTTGCTAAAAATCCATTCTTTCCAAATAATAAAATCATATTAATTTCCTTTCCAAACTTAAAAATCTTTAATTCATATTCTTATTACCTAATCAATTAAATCCACAATTAATAAAATATTTTTGACTTGATTACCCCTATTTTGGATAGATGGCCATGAGCCATAGTGGTCCTTGGAACAAAAATTTCTTTCCTTTTATATATATATTTCATGGCATGCAACATATCAAAATTCAACTATACAAGTTTATGCATATCATCAAAGCTATAACATCATGTAAGCAAATAAGTACAACTATTTAACTCATACAAATAAATAAACCTATATAGAAAATAAACAATCATAGAGATTTCATACATACTATTTAACATCATATCATCATACATATCTAAACAAACACAAGTAATCAAAACCACACAATCAAGTGAATGAATCCTCACATGGATTCTTCACTTACAAACACAACTTTCATTGCTCACCACCATGTTTGGTTAATGAGGTTAATCTCCCTCTTACCTTAGATAGTTGCTCAAAACTCCTTGTATGCCTCCCTTGAGTGAACTTCCACCACCAAGTTGCTCCTTAAAACAAAACAAACACACAAATATTAACATCTAAGACTTGAAACAAGATGACCATTGATCAAGATGATGGTCTTGAACTTTGAGAATAAGATTAAGAATAAGGATCAAGAACTTCACCTAAAACCTTTCAAACTTGTGCTTAGAAAAAGTAATTGAAGATGGATGATTTAGAAGATGGTCTCAACATAAAAGTGTCTTGGATTGGTGTTTAGATTCAAGATCTATGGTTGGATGGAATTATAGAAGATTGGATGTGATATATAGACACTTGGCCATAAGCTACCAAAAGGAAAGGGTGAGAGATTTTTGTGTGTAGCATTTGGCTTTATGATGGAATGATAAGAAATATGACTAAGTTAGAAACTTAATCCTCCAAAGACTAGCTTGGCCGTGGGTTATCAATGAGAGAAAAGATGAGAGAGCTTTCATGAAAGAAAGATGAAAATGAACAAGATAGAACTAAAGCCCTCCTATTTAGCTTTTTTGAAAAAGATGATATGATTAGCTTTAGATATTTGTTAAACCAAGATATTTTCTTAACCAAAATATCTAACCGAAATATCTAGCCAAAATATCTAACCTAAATATCTAACCAAAATATCTAGCCAAGATACTTTTAAACAAGATATTTAACCAAGATATTTTACAAGAAAGATATTTTTAAAGCATGCACTAGAACATCATAGAACCATCTTGAAGATTCTACACTCCTCTTGAAGGATCCATGGTCGTGAGTCACCCTTGAAGGTTGGAGTGTTCAACTTCTCCACCATGGCCTCTAAACTTAGCTAGCAAGAAACTCATTCATTGGTCCATCTTTGAGTAGCCACTTTCGTTGACTTTTTCAATAAACTTGCTAAGTAAGCTTGCTCTCCCATAGGTGCACACAAAAGCTTATTATGATTTCTCATGATGAGCTCCAAGATATTTAAGCTTATGGATAACTATCCATCAAGAGCCACAAAGGATTACAAACTATAAGCTAAGTAAATAAATATAAGCTGATACATAAAGGAGCAAAATAACTAAAACTAAGTCTTTTGCTTCTTCTTCTTGCTCTTTTTCTTGGAAGGGTCTTGACCTGGATTTACATAGAACACAGCAGGGTAAGAATTCACAAAATCCTCAGTATGAGTATACCAAAACCAGTAGTTATATATATAATTTGGTGGTTTACTGAATGAAGATCCCGATGCACATTTGTTAAACTTTCTGGAGATCCACGACACTTTTAGGCCCAATGGAGTCTCAAAAGATGTCATTCGCCTCATGCTCTTTCCCTTCTCTCTCAGGGATCGAGCCAAGAATTGGTTGCACTCTCTACCTGTGGGATCTATAATTACATAGGCGGATATGTACGAAAAATTTCTCAACAAATACTTTCCTCCGACCAAGACTGTTGGGTTGGTGAATGACATCACTTCATTCACCTAATCAAAATCTGAATCCTTGTATGAAGCTTGAGAGAGGTACAAGGATCTGCTTAGAAGGTGCCTATATCATGAAATTCCTCCTTGGCACCAGATTTACTCCTTTCACAAAGGACTACTACCTCACCATTGTCCAATTGTGGATGCGGCTGCAGGTGGTTCATTATTGAGTAAATCTTTCGATGAAGCATACCAACTGTTGGAAGAACTGACCACCAACAGCTACCAATGGCCTTTAGCAAGAAACACTCAAAGAAAGGTAGTTGGAGTTCATGACATTGATGCACTTACATCTTTGTCGGCTTAGATGGCATCATTAGCAAACAAGTTCGACAGTTTGGTACGAGCCCTAATCAAAGCCTCTTCGTGCTGTGTGATCGGTTTGGGAATAATCATGCCAACGATAGTTGCCCATCTACTTTAGAGAGTGTTCAATATGTGGGAAACTATTGGCCACCTCATAACAACCCCTACTTATAGCAGTATAATCCTAGGTGGAGAAACCACCCCAATTTTTCATGGAAAGATAACCAAGGGTCAACATCTTCATCTACTGGCAATGAGAGACCACCTCCTGGTTTCTCATCGCAAATAAGGTCACCTATACAAGAAAGGAAACCCGCATTGGAAGACATGTTCATGCAATTCATGGTGAAAACTGATTCGTACATGACTAAAATTGATGCTCATTTGGCCAAAAATGATTCTCTTCTTTAAAGCCAAACATCTTTAATCACGGCTCTTGAAACTCAAGTGGGGCAGCTAGCCAATGCAATAAACAATAGGCCCCCAAGGATGTCTTCAAGTGATGATAGGGAGACCTCCTTCAAACACGCTCTCCCAAGTTGAAGAAGCATAAAAAGTCTTGCCTGGACTATAAAAAGGCACCTTTTTGGATGTATCCCCCTATATGTGTTTAATTCTTATGTTATGAGTCTAGTATGTAGTGTATTTGATTTGGTAAATTCATGTTATTTTGTTGATGCATACTTATGTTAAACCTGCTAGACAGTTTTTGTAGGTAGTAGAGGCCTCATCGAGGCCAATTTGGATGTTGTGTGGTGTCTGTTGCATAATTTTGCAGACAAACCTCTCACGCTATGCTGGTGGCTTTGTTACACCGTGACATTCTGGTCTTTGCCCTATCAGGGTTTGGAGCAAGAGAGCACAGTGCCATGGCATGGGTCTATGAACGCCGCGGCAGTAAAGGTTCTGTTTTGAAACGTCTATTTTTGAAGACGTGCGCCGCGGCATTGGTTAGTGCACACCACGATGTTCTGCGTGTATTGTGCTTAAATAAGCAATAGGGTTTATGCTGCAATGCAAACCCTCTAGCTCCTTCTTTTTTGCATTTTCTCTAATTTTTCCCCTCACCCTTTCTTCCACAATCTCTCATTCTTATTTTCATGCATCTGCATGCACTTCATTCATTCATCTCCGCATCCAAGTATCCTATTTTCTCTTTTTTCCTCTATTTATTTTTGTATTTTATGTTTCTGTTTTAGTTCTTTGAATTTTAGGTTTTATTTTGTAGTTTTTATCATAGTTAGTAAGTATTTAGCTTACTATTTGGTTGACTTTTGTTAATATGGAGTTACATTTGGGGTTGGGGATGTTGTGGGCTGATTTTGTGTTCTGACTGTTCGTACGTGCTGCTACGTGGTTACACGTCGTGACGTTCATTTGACCTTCTTTGAGTGCCGCAGCATGGCAACTTCGCCTCACGGCGTAGGTTAAGTATGCATGAATGCCGCAACACTGGATGAATTCCTTTGCATGTCGCGACACTAGCATCAATGCCACAACGTTTGCCTTATTTTTTTTATTTTTTTTCTAGAAATTGAGTGTTCTAACTGTCTTATCAATTTCATTGATCAATTTTGACCCTCTCATATCTTTTTCAGGTCTCTATACTTGCTAAATGGGTCCTAAATGAGTTAGGTGCAAGAGCAAAGAGCAGCCTAGGGAGCCATCTTCTCCCCGTGTCTTTGACCTTCATTATTTATGTCTGTTGAGGCGTAGGACTGTTATGGGACTCTGGTCTCAAAGAGTGTGATTATTGAGAGGGGCTTCAGTTTCAAGGACTCATTACAGCCAGACATTGAGGCCACCATCTGTCACTATTAGTGAGGGGAGTTTGCTAAACACCCCAACAGGGCCCCGTCACCCTTGGTTTGTGAATTCTATCCGAACCTTGCATTCATCCATCTGGAGTCCACCACTGTCAGTGTGTAGAGGCGCTAAGTCTCTTTTTCTCCCGAGTCTATCAGAACAACACTGTCCTTGCCCCCTCATCTCGAGATTTGTGATTACTGTAACACCCACCGTAGGGTGCACATTTATGTTACTTAATTACCTAAATACCCTCAAAGTCATAAAAGGTGATATTGTGATAAAAATACGAGTTGTAATTTTTTTTATTTCCGTAAAATAAATTTAGCAAAAAATAAAATATTACAGCAACCTCACACATAATTTTACAGCATATACATATTACAAAAGTGTTGTCAGGATTATTTATATACAGACCATGTCTCAAAACTACAAACACACTTCAATAATTACACATATAGTTTATATCAGAGTTCAAACTTGCCCAAGTTTAACTAAGTAACAGACCCCTCAGACGGGTCCTCCTTGGGTTCCTCAGCAGATAGGAATCTGTTATGACGAGTAGCCCTACGGACAGGTGTCCGGGCTGATGATACTATGCTGATTTCCGTTGGGACATAATTTCTAGTATCCCAATGTCGCCTGATATGCAAAGGAAATTCAACATGAACAAAAATAGTCACATAGAAAAATGGATCCCCGCGAAACAGCCTACTAATGCTAACAGTCAGATACCCCTCGTAAATAAGTCCTCGCTCATCGGGACTTGTTCTCCATTCTCCAGCTCCTCCGTGAAATTGTAGACGTACATAGCCGAAGAAACTAGCTCTTGACGTCATACTGTCAAAATTCTGCGTTCCCAGACGTGAGAAGTAGTTCTTCTTCTCCTTCTTGAACTGTTTCTTTCTCAACGTCTTCAGCCAATTATAAATATAATATACACATATACATACAAAGAGGTGAGATCACCTACGCCAATACCAGCATGGTAGCACAGAGATAATCATAACAACATACCATATAAACACATCATATTACAATTATGGCATCAACATATGATCGATCAAAACTAACATTTAATAATTACAGGAAATGTCATCTATACTAAGCAGATATTTTAAAAAATACAATTGACATAATCAATATTTCACAACTATTATATCACACAGATGTAAGTATGTTTGTTAATGCATGAACACATAGACTCGATTTCCTACTCCATGGAGCTAAACTCAGGTCGGAGAAATTAATCGAAAAGATCTGCCGGTACCACGTACCTCAGACCAAGTGCTATAATTATATCTTGCACATATAGCACATACACGACAGTCTTTATCAGATCTCGATTAAGAATAGTGTCTCAATCCGGATCATTGGTGTGTTGCATCGGTCTAACCCATGGTACAGAAGAGCTACCAACTGCCCATTGCGAGCAACCCGCACCCCGATGCCCCCAAGGTCAACAAGTGACCCACACTACGCGTATCGCACCCACTCAAGAGGTGTACATTTCTCCTAGGCAATTAGCCATATGCAATCCATGGGACCATTTTCAATGCATGTGTAATGCACCAATTACTAACCAAAGGTAAATCACATAATTTCTCATACTAGGTGAAAATACTGTTTTATGTTCGTAAAATGTATTAATGCCAATTACAGGCAAACTTCTAAATTTCTTGTACAGTATTCATATACTGATTTTAACTGTGAAGTTTACTGTATAATTAATAGCAAAAACACATTATCGCGTTTTTCTTATTCGCAAAATATTTTTGTCATGTTTTCACAGTCACGTAGTATTTTGTTACGTTAACAACAATTTGTAACATTTTCTATTACATTTTAAAATCGAGTAACAATTTTCTACTGTATTCTAAATTGCGTAAAAATATTCTTTCATTTTTAAATCGCATAGCGATTTTTCTACAACATTTCGATCGTGTAAAATATTTAAACGCTTTACCAATCGCGTAGAAATATTTTAACATTTTTCAAATCGCGTAACTTTAAAAATTACGTTTTTAGTTACGTAATTCGTTTTTCACCATTTTTACACTTCGTAAAATATTTCTTAACTTTAAAAATATTATTTTGGGCTTTTCTTAATATAATTTCTTACTTTATTCCCTTCCTTTTCTTACTCAAAAATCTTTTCCGTAATATGTTTTCTCAAAATCACATTTTATTGATTTAATCTTATAAAATCACATTTAGTTAAATTAATTACTGTGTCTAACTTTAGATTTTCTAACGTTTTCCAAAATTTAAGAAATAAGTTCTACGTTAGTAAATTTTAAGTTACAGACGTTTCCTTTTATATTTCTAAATCACTTCTAAAATTTAATTATCTTTAAAATAAACTTTGAGGCTCAAACACTTTCAACCTCCTTTTTCTTTTATTTATGAAAATTCCACTTCACTTAATTGATAACAATCTAATTCCCTTTCCAAAATATTTATATGAAAATTCTTGTATTTCATAGCATCAAAACATTTTTCTAAATTATCAAAACCTTATATATGGCCTTTGAAACCATCAAATATTTTTCTTTTAAATCATCTAAGTCCCATTCTTGTTTCTATACAAACTAAATTAATAAAAATACCACTCCAAAACCGTGTGCATTGTGTTTGAAAAACAAACCCTTTTGTTCATTTTCTTTGCTTCCTAAATCATTCAATTTTATCATTCATGAAAATATAAATTTGTGAACACCAAATTTATTGGTGTCTTGGCCGAAATTTGCTTAAGTTCAAGGACCAAAAATTAACTTCATTGTTCTTGAAAAATTTCAATAAAAATCCTAGTTTTGGAAGCCCAAAACCGTGACCTCCTCCATGGCTTTTGGAGCCAAAATTGCTTATTTCAACATGCATTCATCATAATATATTCAACATACATCATCATGCATATTATAAGCATATTACACAAGCAATAAAACCATGCAAAATCTTGCAAATCATATCAAACATAAGCAAATAACCAAAGCACATAAACACATACAAATTATTACATAAACATGGATGTGAATCCTCACATGGATTCATCAACCACCAAATAGAAAACACATCTCTCACCACCATTCTTGGTTGGTGAGATGGATCTCCCTCTTACCTCTTGAAGATCCTCAAAAGCTCCTTGCTTTGTATTTTGAACAAGATCTCCACCAACACAAGTTTCTTAAACATGAAACAAACACAAGAAAATTAGTATATCAAGCTTGAATAAGAAGAACCATGGATCAAACATGGTTTAGAATGATGAAAAAGAAAAGGAGAAATGAAGTTTTCCTTACACTTCACTTCAAAATCCTAAAGCTTGATCATGGAAAAAGTCCTTCAAGATGGAAGAATTAGAACTTGGTGTGAACTACAAAGGTTCTTAGAATGATGAAAGGATTCAAGAAATATGGTTGTTTAGAATTGTTGAGTGATGGAAGGTGTGGTTTGGGGTGGTGGCCGTAGCTTGCATTTTGGAGAGAAAAGGAGAGAATTTTTGCTAAGTTATTTTGCATGCAAACTTGCAATAATGGACAAGGTGATAGATTATTGTCTTCATCTTTTTCTTTGGCCTAAAAAGCCTACTCAAAACTGTCCCCCCTCCTTTGCATCACCAAAACCGTCCCCCCTTCCATGCTTCATCAAAGTGTGACAAATTTCATATCCACCCTTTTAAGCCATCTTAGCCCTTAATTAAAAGAATGGTTTGGATTAAAATAGCTACTAGGTTTAGGTGATAGATAGAAGACTTAAATTGAGCCATTGGATTATTTTTTGCTTGCAATCCTAACCATTGAATGTGTCTCCAAAATGAAGGGTGAAGATTACACCTTCAAACTTTACATCCAAGGGTCCAAAATGGTTGTAGTCATTTTTGATGACCAAATCTGCACCATTGATCTAACTCCAAATCCAATGGTCATTAATGATCCATCTCCACCATTGATTAAATCTACATCCAAGGGTTGATAATGGTCATAGCCATTTATAAGACTAAATCTCCACCCTTGATTTAATTTTGTTCCAACGGTTATAAATGGTCCTAGCCATTTTATAAGATCGATCTCATCCGTTGATTTAATCAATGGTTAATATTCAAAGTCCTAAAGTGGTCATAACCACTATTGTTGACCAAGCAGTATAATTATTATTTTTATCTGCTGTAACACTACAAATAATATTTTTACTGTATTTTTATCGCCCGATAATTAAATACAGTACAAAACACTATAAAAGAAATTTTCTAAAACTGTTTCTGAATTCAGGTTTAGTAAGATCCCCTGTCTCCGTCTAAACAGTACAAATTTTTCTAAAGGTAGAAAAATTTTCACTTTTTGGGACCCACCCCAGCCCACGTAGGACCCTTAGGGCCCACATACAGTCCAAAAATCATTAAAATATAAAAATTTCATAATCACACATAAAATCACAAAAATTAAAAAACTCACAAATATCAAATCAAATTACGTAAATTAATTAAGACTAAACAGTAAAAATTAAATTACGTAAATTTTTACCTGGCCCGAAAATTTTTATTTTCATGACACGGAGCAATTTACTCAAAACGATCAAATATGCTGACAGAATAATCAAAATAATTTTACAGTATCCAGAAATTATTAAACAGCAAAATTCTATTAACTGTCAAAATTACTGTTCTTAAGATAGAAAGTTCGGGGTGTTACAACTCTCCCCCTCTAACAAAAGTTTCGTCCTCGAAACTTGATAAACTCGATTTCACACTTTCAGAATAAATATGGATATTGTTCTTTTATCTTTTCTTCTAGTTCCCATGTGGCTTCTCCACTTACATCATTCCAAACGAATTTAACCAATGAAATTTCCTTACCTCGAAGTTGCTTTGTCCTTCGATCTTTAATCTTTACTGGAAAAGTTTCATAGGTTAAATTTTCCTTCAGTTGTACTGTGTCTGGCTCAATAACATGAGTAGGATCAGAAATATATTTCTGTAGTTGTGATACGTGAAATACATTGTGAAGATTTGACAGAAAAGATGGTAATGCAATCTGATATGCCACCAGACCTACCCGACGTAAAATCTGATACGACCCAATAAATTTTGGAGTGAGCTTCTTAGATTTAAGTACTCGTCCAACACCTGTCATAGGCGTCACTCGCAAAAATACATGATCACCTTCTTCAAACTTAAGAGATTTTCTCCTTTTATCAGCATAACTCTTTTGCCAAGTTTGGGTCACTCTCATTTTATCTTGAATCAACTTCACTTTCTCAGTTTTCTGTTGGACAATCTCTGGTCCTAACACAGCACTCTCACTGTCTTGATACCAATATAACGGTGTTCATGTTTATACACAACTTTCCTAGCGTTAATTTTATCGACAATCGCATTTCTTGGAATTCTTCTATCAACTCTTTTTCTTTGATCATCAAAGAAGAAACATGAAGTGCTTTTCTACTCAATGCATATGCTACCACATTCGCTTTTCCAAGATGATACTGCAATTGAAAATCATAATCCTTCAAAAATTCTAACCAACGCCTTTGCCTCATGTTCAACTCTCTTTGGTCAAACAGATACTTTAAACTTTTATGATCACTAAAAACAGTGAACGTAGCTCCATAGAGAAAATGCCTCCAAATTTTCAATGCAAACACCACTGCCGCTAACTCTAAATCATGAGTCGGATAATTCTTTTCATGCACCTTCAACTGCCTTGAAGCATAAGCTACAACCTTTCGATTTTGCATAAGTACACAACCTAATCCTTGATACGAAGCATCACAATATACTTCGAATGGTTCGTTTGGATCAGGTAGAATCAATACCGGTGAAGTAATCAATCGTTGTTTCAACTCTTGAAAAATTTCTTCACAAGTGTCAGTCCACACGAACGGTTGATTCTTTCGTGTAAGTTGGGTAAGAGGTCCTGCTATTTTGGAAAAACCCTCAATAAATCTCTGATAGTAACCTGCTAATCCGATAAAACTACGGATTTTCATTACAGTCTTTAGTCTTTCCCATTTAACAATTGTCTCCACCGTTGAAGCATCAACCTCAATTCCATCCTTCGATATTACATGTCCCAAAAATTGAACTTCGCTCAACCAAAATTCACATTTGGATAACTTAGCATAAAGCTTATTCTCCTTTAAAATCTGAAGAACCACTCTGAGATGTTCAGCGTGCTCCTTCTGATTTCGAGAATAGATCAAGATGTCATCAATAAAGATGACAACAAACTTATCCAAGTACGAACGGAAAATTCTATTCATAAAGTCCATGAATATAGCTAGTGCATTTGTCACACCGAATGGCATCACAAGATACTCGTAATGCCCATAATGTGTCCAGAATACAGTCTTGGGAATATCCTCCACTTTCACACGTATCAAGTGATACCCAGAATGTCGATCAATCTTAGAAAATATTGTGGCTCCTCACAACTGATCCATCAAATCATCTATCCTTGGAAGTGGATATTTATTCTTAATCGTGATTTTGTTCAATTGTCGATAGTCTACACATAGACGTGAAGTCCCATCCTTCTTCTTAACCAACAAAACTGATGCTCCCCATGGTGACACACTAGGTCTCACAAATTATTTCTCTAACAAATCCTCTAGCTGTTTCTTTAGTTCAGCTAATTCTACCAGCGACATCCGATAGGGTGCTATAGATATCGGTCCAGCTCCAGGTACAAGATCAATAGAAAACTTAATTTCCCTTACTGGTGGTAGTCCAGGTATATCTTCAGGAAATACTTCAGGAAATTTGTTGACCACAAAAATATCCTTCAAAACATCTTCACATTGCACCTCCAAAGAAGATAACAATAGATACCCATGATCTCCTTCCTTCAGATAAGCTTCCACTTGAGTAGCCGTTAGAAATCTAGGATCCTTAGCCTTAGGAAATACTAATGTCTTATTCGAACAATCAATTAGGATATGGTTAGAAGACAACCAATCCATCCCTAAGATTACATTAATCTTAGAAAGAGGCAAACAGATCAAATCCACATAAAATGTTTTATCCCTAACACAAACAGGACAATTCAGGCATACTTTTGAAGTAATCACAGGCTTATTAGTAGGAGTAGCAACACTTAAATCATATGGCAATGCATTCACAGTCAAACCCAAACGCTCCACACAATCACATGCAATGAAAGAATGCGTTGCTCCTGAATCATAAAGTACGGTTAAATGATCACCTTTAATAGCATACTCCTCCATTATCAAGTCCTCTGATTTCGCAGTCTTTTCTCTGCTCATTGCATATACGCGACCACCCGCCTTCGGCCTTACAGTTTGGACATTTCCCACAGATGGTTCTTTCTTTATCTGATCACATTCTTTTGAGAAATGACCAGGCTTTCCACATCTAAAACAGACTACACTTTTATGTTGACAGTCCCTGGTGTGATGATCCTTCCCACACTTAAAACATCTAATTGGGGAAGTCCCAGCTTGACTTGCCTTATTCCCACTAGAGCTTCCTTCAATAGACTGCTGCTTGTTCTGACCTCCAGCCGGTCTTGCATATGGTTTCTATTGATAACGATTTCCTCCGCTACCCTTTCCTTTTTGGAACCGCGTGGGTCCAAAATTCTTATTCCTTGCTGCTCGTTGATGATCAATCTCCTCAACTTCATGACATTTTTCAATCAAAGTTAGAAATTGATTAATCTCCAGAGTAGCCACTGCTCTTTTTATGTCCAGCTTCAACCCTTCTTCAAATTTCCTACATTTCTAGCCCTCATATGGGTTCGTCTGCAAATATCTCAAAAACTGGGTTAGACTTTCAAATTTTGCCGCATACTCACCTACGGACATCAACCCTTGTCGTAAACTCAGAAATTCCATTTCCTTCATATGCCTCGCACTTGCAGGAAAATATTTCTCCAGAAACTTCTGTCTAAAAAGTTGCCATGTCACAACTCTCCCTTCAGCTTCTAATAATCTTCGGGCTCCTTCCCACCAGCGTTCACCATCTCTTACCAGCACAAACGTTGCTAACGTAAGTTTCCATTCATCAGCACAACCCATGCCATCAAATATCTTTTCAAGTTCTTGGATCCAAAGTTCAGCCTTCTCTGGGTCAAACTCTCCACGGAACTTTGGTGGATTATTCCTTCGAAACTCTGATAAACTGTGAACATCTTCATTAGCCCTTTGATTTTGCTGTACAATCACTTCAGCCATTCTTTGCATTGCTGCTATAGCTGCAGCCATATTCAAATTATCATTCCCATTAAGTTCCATATCTGTTCTATTATTCCCACGTCCATGTCCTCGTCCAGCCATTACTTTGTCCTACTCAAACTGAACAACACAAGAAAGTTAAAATCAATCTTCAGACCAAGAAACCACTAACAGAGAATCACACAACATAAACAAGATAGACCTAACCACAAATCCCAAAAGACTCTAACTTGGGCTCTGATACCAACTAATGTAACACCCACCGTAGGGTGCCACATTTATGTTACTTAATTACCCAAATACCCTCAAAGTCATAAAAGGTGATGTTGTGATAAAAATACGAGTTGTAATTTTTTTTATTTCTGTAAAATAAATTTAGCAGAAAATAAAATATTACAGCAACCTCACACATAATTTTATAGCATATACATATTACAAAAGTGCTGTCAGGATTATTTATATACAGACCATGTCTCAAAACTACAAACATACTTAAATAATTACACACATAGTTTATATCAGAGTTCAAACTTGCCCAAGTTTAACTAAGTAGCAGACCCCTCAGACGGGTCCTCCTCGGGTTCCTCAGCAGATAGGAATCCGTTATGACGAGTAGCCCTACGGACAGGTGTTCGGGCTGACGATACTATGCTGATTTCCGTTAGGACATAATTTCTAGTATCCCAATGTCATTTAATATTCAAAGGAAATTCAACATGAACAAAAATAGTCACACAGAAAAATAGATCCCCGCGAAACAGCCTACTAATGCTAACAGTCAGATACACCTCGTAAATAAGTTCTCGCTCATTGGGACTAGTTCTCCATTCTCCAGCTTCTCCGTGAAATTGTAGATGTACATAACCGAAGAAACTAGCTCTTGACGTCATACTATCAAAATTCTGCGTTCCCAGATGTGAGAAGTAGTTCTTCTTCTCCTTCTTGTACTGTTTCTTTCTCAACGTCTTCAGCCAATTATAAATACAATATACACATATACATACAAAGAGGTGAGATCACCTACGCCAATACCAGCATGGTAGTACAGAGATAATCATAACAGCATACCATATAAACACATCATATTACAATTATGGCATCAACATATTATCAATCAAAACTAACATTTAATAATTACAGGAAATGCCATCTATACTAAGCAGATATTTTAAAAAATACAATTGACATAATCAGTATTTCACAACTATTATATCACACAGATGTAAGTATTTTTGTTAATGCATGAACACATAGACTCGATTTCCTACTCCATGGAGCTAAACTCAGGTTGGAGAAATTGATCGAAAAGATCTGCCGGTACCACGTGCCTCAGACCAAGTGCTATAATTATATCTTGCACATCTAGCACAACACGACAGTCTTTGTCAGATCTCGATTAAGAATAGTGTCTCGGTCCGGATCATCGATGTGTTGCATCAGTCTAACCCATGGTACAAAAGAGCTACCAACTACCCATTGCGAGCAACCCGCATCCCGATGCTCCCAAGGTCAACAAGTGACCTACACTACGCGTATCACACCCACTCAAGAGGTGTACGTTTCTCCTAGGCAATTAGCCATATACAGTCCATCGGACCATTTTCAATGTATGTGTAATGCACCAATTACCAACCAAAGTTAAATTACATAATTTCCCATACCAGGTGAAAATACTGTTTTATGTTCGTAAACTGTATTAATGCCAATTACAGGCAAACTTCTCAATTTCTTGTACAGTATTCATATACTGATTTTAACTGTGAAGTTTACTGTATAATTAACAACAAAAACACATTATCGCATTTTTCTCATTCGCAAAATATTTTTGTCACGTTTTCACAGTCACGTAGTATTTTGTTACGTTAACAACAATTTGTAACATTTTCTGTTACATTTTAAAATCGAGTAACAATTTTTTACTATATTCTAAATTGCGTAAAAATATTCTTTCGTTTTTAAATCGCATAGCGATTTTTCTACAACATTTCGATCGTGTAAAATATTTAAACGCTTTACCAATCGCGTAGAAATATTTTAACATTTTTCAAATCGCGTAACTTTAAAAATTACGTTTTTAGTTACGTAATTCATTTTTCCCCATTTTTACACTTCGTAAAATATTTCTTAACTTTAAAAATATTATTTTGGGCTTTTCTTAATATAATTTCTTACTTTATTCCCTTCCTATTCTTACTCAAAAATCTTTTTCGTAATATGTTTTCTCAAAATCACATTTTATTGATTTAATCTTACAAAATCACATTTAGTTAAATTAATTATTGTTTCTAACTTTAGATTTTCTAACGTTTTCCAAAATTTAAGAAATAAGTTCTACGTTAGTAAATTTTAAGTTACAGACATTTCCTTTTATATTTCTAAATCACTTCTAAAAATTAATTATCTTTAAAATAAACTTTGAGGCTTAAACACTTTCAACCTCCTTTTTCTTTTATTTATGAAAATTCCACTTCACTTAATTGATAACAATCTAATTCCCTTTCCAAAATATTTATATGAAAATTCTTGTATTTCATAACATCAAAACATTTTTCTAAATTATCAAAACCTTATATATGGCCTTTGAAATCATCAAGTATTTTTCTTTTAAATCATCTAAGTCCCATTATTGTTTCTATACAAAATAAATTAATAAAAATACCACTCCAAAATCGTGTGCATTGTTTTTGAAAAACAAACCCTTTTGTTCATTTCCTTGCTTCCCAAATCATTCAATTTTATCATTCATGAAAATATAAATTTGTGAACACCAAATTTATTAGTGTCTTGGCCAAAATTTGCTTAAGTTCAAGGACCAAAAATTAACTCCATTATTCTTGAAAAATTTCAATAAAAACCCTAGTTTTGGAAGCCCAAAACCGTGACCTCATCCATGGCTTTTGGAGCCAAAATTGCTTATTTCAACATGCATCCATCATAATATATTCAACATACATCATCATGCATATTATAAGCATATCACACAAGCAATAAAACCATGCAAAATCTTGCAAATCATATCAAACATAAGCAAATAACTAAAGCACATAAACACATACAAATTATTACATAAACATGGATATGAATCCTCACATGGATTCATCAACCACCAAATAGAAAACACATCTCTCACCATCATACTTGGTTGGTGAGATGGATCTCCCTCTTACCTCTCGAAGATCCTCAAAAGCTCCTTGCTTTGTATTTTGAACAAGATCTCCACCAACACAAGTTTCTTAAACATGAAACAAACACAAGAAAATTAGTATATCAAGCTTGAATAAGAAGAAACATGGATCAAACATGGTTTAGAATCATGAAAAAGAAAAGGAGAAATGAAGTTTTCCTTACACTTCACTTCAAAATCCTAAAGCTTGATCTTGGAAAAAGTCCTTCAAGATAGAAGAATTAGAACTTGGTGTGAACTACAAAGGTTCTTAGAATGATGAAAGGATTCAAGAAATATGGTTGTTTAGAATTGTTGAGTGATGGAAGGTGTGGTTTGGGGTGGTGGTCGTAGCTTGCATTTTGGAGAGAAAAGTAGAGAATTTTTGCTAAGTTATTTTGCATGCAAACTTGCAATAATGGACAAGGTGATAGATTATTGTCTTCATCTTTTTCTTTGGCCTAAAAAGCCTACTCAAAACTGTCCCCCCTCCTTTGCATCACCAAAACCGTCCCCCCCTTCCATGCTTCATCAAAGTGTGACAAATTTCATATCCACCCTTTTAAGCCATCTTAGCCCTTAATTAAAAGAATGGTTTGGATTAAAATAGCTACTAGGTTTAGGTTATAGATAGAAGACTTAAATTGAGCCATTGGATTATTTTTTGCTTGCAATCCCAACCATTGAATGTGTCTCCAAAATGAAGGGTGAAGATTACACCTTCAAACTTTACATCCAAGGGTCCAAAATGGTTGTAGTCATTTTTGATGACCAAATCTCCACCATTGATCTAAATCCAAATCCAATGGTCATTAATGATCCATCTCCACCATTGATTAAATCTACATCCAAGGGTTGATAATGGTCATAGCCATTTATAAGACTAAATCTCCACCCTTGATTTAAATTTGATCCAACGGTTATAAATGGTCCTAGCCATTTTATAAGATCGATCTCATCCATTGATTTAATCAATGGTTGATATTCAAAGTCCTAAAGTGGTCATAACCACCATTGTTGACCAAACAGTATAATTATTATTTTTATTTGCTGTAACACTACAAATAATGTTTTTACTGTATTTTTATCGCCCGATAATTAAATACAGTACAAAACACTATAAAAGAAATTTTCTAAAATTGTTTCCAGATTCAGGTTTAGTAAGATCCCCTGTCTCCATCTAAATAGTACAAATTTTTCTAAAGGTAGAAAAATTTTCACTTTTTGGGACTCACCCCGGCCCACGTAGGACCCCTGGGGCCCACATACAGTCCAAAAATCATTAAAATATAAAAATTTCATAATCACACATAAAATCACAAAAATTAGAAAACTCACAAATATCAAATCAAATTACGTAAATTAATTAAGACTAAACAGTAAAAATTAAATTACGTAAATTTTTCCCCGGCGTGAAAATTTTTATTTTCATGACACGGAGCAATTTACTCAAAACAATCAAATATGCTGATGGAATAATCAAAATAATTTTACAGTATTCAGAAATTACTAAACAGTAAAATTCTGTTAACTGTCAAAATTACTGTTCTTAAGATAGAAAGTTCAGGGTGTTACAATTACCAGGAGTTCACTAGATAGGAGCCTGTGGAGGGGATTAACCTGCCGGACATCACCACTCGCATATGCACTACTGAGTCACAGTCGGTCATCTAGACCATGTCTCAACAAGGTCGTGCACGATTTTTCCCTCGTTCTTGCTTGACCCCGGAGGCCAAGGTCTAGTACCATTTCATCAGTACCAGGGTCTTGCCCTCCAGCAACCTATCAGAGGTCACACATGACAGAGCTATCCTGATATACGCCATCCTGCAGAGATGCTCCATTGATGTCACCGACATTCTATATATGCAGCTGCGGAGGGCGGCCATGGAACCGCACAACCTTTTCTTCCCTTCCCTCATCCACAGATTATGTCAAAGGAGGGGTGTGCTCACTAGCACGTATGAGGAGCTTACAGACGTTCGATAGCTTCTCGATGAGTACTTCATCAAGAGGGTTGGACCAGCTCCCCCAACTATAGCAGTCTCTCGCAGAGCTCAGAGACAGGCACTAAGAGCTACCCATGTTGCCCATGCTGCCCAGATTCCTCAGGAGGTTAAGGATGTGCGAGCGAAGCTTTGCCATGTTACCGCCATGCAAACCTACATTGTAGAGACCATCAAGCGACTGGCGGAGCGCCTTTAGATCTCCACCCATGACTTCTCTATTCCTACATACCCACCCTTTCGATGGTGTAGGCCCTTCTCACCAGTAGTAGCCACCATACCCACCCTTTGATGATGCTGGCCCTTCACATCAGCACCGAGATCTAGCAGTTCCAGATGATGACCGTGGTGGAGATACTGAGGTTCTTCCCAATGTTGATGATGAGTAGATTGATATATTCAGGGCAGTCTTCATTATTATATTGTTATTTTTTTTCTTATGTATGATATATAGTGAGGACATTGTTTCCCTTAGGTTTAGGGGGTGTCTTAGTATTTTGATATATATTGACTATAGTATTAGCACAATTATTGTTATTTTTTGTAATATTTTTGTTTATTATATGATTTGGTGCACATAATGGTTGATTTTCATGGTTGATTCTTATGAAATTATTTGAATGTATAACATGATGCCATTTGAAACACACCTAAATATACCAACTGCAGCGCAATCGTCATTACACCACAGTTACTAAATCCAGGTGTGTCACAGTCATGATAACAGTAGTTTCCAAAATTTACGAGTTTAATTTTTTTTTCTGAGTTTCGCATTTATGCATAAGTAGAAAATACGAGCCATGAATGAAATATAAATGTATTCAACCCTTAATACAACCATTGGCATGGAATCACGTTCCTTATATATATATATATATATATATATATATATATATATATATATATATATATATATATAGTTTATAGCCAATTTACACGAATTACTGATAACATAGAATATAATAATTACAGAGTCAAATAAAATACAGCAGGAATAAAAACATTAAAGGGGAGGAGTAGTAACCCAGGGATGGTTACTACCAGCAGACAAGACCGCAACCCCATATGCACATGACGCACGGCGTCCCAATTGACACGACAGGCATCAATGCCACCCCGCGGCTGCACTCTTACGTAGTCGATGAAATCTTATCCAGATGCTCAAGTCAATCAATCAAGGTATAGTCCCACTTTATCTTCCTCACGATCTTTTATCAAATATAAATGTAAAACAGAAATGCATAAATATAGGAAAGATGTGAGATTCCCAGCTTTCAGTACCAACATGGCAGCAAGAAAATAAACGGCGTCAAACACCCACATAAGACACAGTTAATGCATACAAGTACAGTAATACATGAAAGCAATTAATGAGAGTAAAGCAGCAAAGAACAATAGATAACATTATCCATAGCCAGCTAGCAACATTAGCATTACTAAGAGTCAAATAAATATCGCAGTCATAATAGTAAACACATTATCCAATTATAAATGCTCAATGGACCATGTGACTAACAACTCACAATGCAACAAGGGTACCAAAGTTCCTACTCCATGGAGCTAGACATAAATATCTTCGGAGTGAATGATCAATGAGTAATACCAGTGTATCAGTAGCCTTAAAAATACAGTGTGCTTTCTTTCATAAAATTGTTTGCGCAATGGCTCACACATGGTACCTCAACAGTTGATCACGACATAGGACAGCATCTCAGTCAGGATCGTTGGTGTGTTGCATTGGTCTATCCCACGGCCCCAGCGGAACTACCATTGTCTATTGTGAGACACCCATACCCCAACGCCCCCAGGGTCAACAACATATGACACCTACGCTTAGTCTATTCGCACCCGCACATAGGTGTTATTCAAACTCCTAGGCAACATAGCCTTCTCAACAATGTCCCACGGACAACACGTATGCATGATGACACAATGTCCAATCATGTATGTTCATCAATGATGCATTCAGCATAAGCATTGCCTCAATGGCACATAAGCATTATTCAATGATCAACATGATATATCAACAATACATCTATTAAAAACATTGCCTCAATGGCATATCATCATTTCTTATCTCATTGAATACTGAATCAATAACTGTATAACCCACATAGGGAATCACACATGCATTAATAATTCTCACTAGGAACATATGTTCCTACATACCACAATTTCCATGTCATGGATCCAAGAATTCCATTTTAAAAATCATTTCTTCTCTATTGGTATGAATACATATTCCTATCACATTTAAGTAAAGTAAAATCCTTGAATCCAGGGTTTTTAGGTTATGTTTGAGTTACAAAGGACAAAGAACCATAATCTCAATCATTTCCAGCTCAAAAATCTCATGTTTAGGTCTTGGTAATCGATTACATCACCCTGGTAATCGATTACCAGCGTAACAGAATCTCTGTAATCGATTACAATCTCATTGTAATCGATTACATGATTCCCAGAACCACGATTCGTAACTTCAAGGCCCTGGTAATCGATTACACAGCCGTGGTAATCGATTACCAATTGGACAGAACCTCCGTAATCGATTACCCACAAGTTGTAATCGATTACGTGATTCCCAGAAGCACCATTTCGTGACATCAGAGGCTTGGTAATCGATTACACCACTCTTGTAATCGATTACAAGCTAGACAGAATCTCTGTAATCGATTACACACCAGACGTAATCGATTACCAGATTTCCAGAATCACGATTTTATATCCTTAAGAGCTTGGTAATCGATTACAAGCCCCGTGTAATCGATTACCACGCGTAAACTTGCAGAAAA
Organism: Ormosia emarginata; assembly: GCA_029884605.1. Classification (NCBI taxonomy): domain Eukaryota; kingdom Viridiplantae; phylum Streptophyta; class Magnoliopsida; order Fabales; family Fabaceae; genus Ormosia; species Ormosia emarginata. The sequence continues at coordinate 41,407,902 of JAQQTP010000088.1, forward strand.
CAGAGTTCTCCAGGTCCTCTAACTCAAACCAAACCAATCCTTATCATATTTAATCAACAAGATACTCAAATATACCTTCAAATCATGCAAGAGGCATCAATAAATCATACAAACCCAACAAAATGCACTATCATCAAGAACAACATAAAAATGAGAGAACTTTATACATGGATTCAGAAATCAATAACAACACACATACAAGACATTCCTTTACTACCAAGATTGGTTGAAGAGGATCATCTCCCTCTTACCTATTTGGAAGACAACACAAGGTGTTACCTCTTCTTGCCCTAGATTTTCGCTTTCCCCTTCAAGAAGAACACCAATGTGAGTGATTTCCATAATGTCCACTCAAACCATGGAAAATGAGTTCTTGATCACATAGGTGACCAAGAAAAATGAAAATGAAAAGAAAGTGAAAGAAAGGTTAAGACTTTACCTCCAAGCTCAAAGCTTTAGCTTCAATGGTGAAAAATGGAGGAAGAAGAAGAAGAACCAAGGATGGCCACAAGGAAAATGGTCTTGGAATGATGGAAGAAAGCTAGATATGAGTTTAGTTATAGCAAACAATGGAGATGATCTCCAATGAGAGTGTGTGTACGGTGGTGAAGCAAGGAGAGGAAGAGAAGAAGAAGAGAAGAGTGTTTGAGATGTGAGAGTGGAGTGGTAAAAGTGAGAATGAGAAGAGTGGCTATTTTTGGCTCCCAAAATAGCCATCTGCCGTGTAGGAGGATGGGGAGAGGGAAGAGAGAGAGAAATGGGAAATGGGAGGAAATTTCCTGGAAGCTTCCCAAATGAGTTTTTGAATTAATTTAACTTCTATTTTGAAAATAAGGTTAAAGGAGCTTGACACAAGGTAGATTTTAGAATAGTGTGATAAGATTTTTATTACATGTTATTATTTATTGGACAATAGTTATAGTTGGCAGAAGTCAGCATTAACAAATCTGACAGATAAACTTTCGCAGTGTTTTATTATTTCATCTGTTAAGATTTCTCGAAAAATGTAAAACCTTGTAAACTGTGTCCGGCCTCGGGTTTAGTAAGATCCCCCGTCGACGTTTCCATAGTCCAAGGTTCTCGGGAAAAATATTTCATTTTCCCGACTCTACTCAACACGCACGCAAAATAAGAAATATATTAAAATATTCATCATTTCCGAAAAATTCTGAAAGAATTCGCATAAATCACAAACATTAGAAAATGACTATTCGTAATAAAATTTCCAACTTTGGGAGCGTTATAGTCGTTTTGCCAATTCTACCCAATGTGCACACAAAACGAAGAATAATATTAAAATATTTCACGTTCTCCGAAAAATCCAGAAAAATTCCTAAAAATCTCAAATACTGTAAAATGATCATTTATTCTAAAATTATAAATTTTCGGGATGTTACACCATTAGATAGTGTAATGATTTCCCAATGATAAGTAGGGATGCACATTAACCTCAAATATTTCTGTGAATCCTTATGCTATCTTTGGATCATGCCGATCAATCTCGATTCTTTTTATGCATGATAAGTTTTCCGTTCGTATGCTTGTTTAGCTTCGAATTAGATTTGAGTGCTTTTCTAGAGAGTGTTTATGGTTAGTACATGTGGAGTTGTCTTTTATCTCTAAAATTGTTTTGCAACTCTCTTGAAGCAAAATTCTAGACTGTGCATGATTGGGGAAATGATGAGGGCATTCTTTGGATCGATTGAGCCTTTCAAGCTTACCCTTTAATGATGACATCCATAGGTCTCCTTTGAAGTTGTTAATTATTGGCCTTATTTGTTTTTCATTACCATTATGTTCGTTACCATGTTAACCATTCTAATGCATGTGAAAGCATTGCATTTTCTTCCAACCATCAATGTCTATTGAGTGCATGACATTGTATTTCTTGAAGTGAGTTTAGTGATTAGGGATATTAATATTTTCAATACAAAAATGAGCCTGAAGGAACCACTTACAATAAAAGAAAGAGAAAAAGATTCCTTTGTATAAGTATAAAAAAAAACAAAGAAAAGAGATAAGCAAAGCAAATAAAGAAAGAAGAAAAGTTAAATATGAAAAGCATTGCATGGTTCTGGTGAGTTTTGATCTTTCACTATTGAATACCCTGTTATTTCCAGTTGTTCTCAAATCTTGAAATCGCATATTGTTGTTTCTCAATGTTTGTTTGTTATCTTTTCCTTTCTCTTCTTCACCCCATAACTATGGCCCTGCATTACAAGCTGATAAAGACCCTTTTGATCCTCAATTATGTGTGATTTACATTAGTGGAGATAGAGTTGTATTACAATCTTGTGGATTCTTTTGATTTATCTCCATATGTCTGCTCATAAACTTATCCAGTTGAGTATAATTTTAACTGAAGAGGTTTGACTTGCATGTTTGTAGGAAATAGACTATGCATGATTTGAAGCTTTGATTGTTGGTATGATAAGGACTGTGTATGTGTAGACCAGATTTTGAGGCATGTGTATTCTTTGAGGTTTAATGCAATCATCATACACTAGTGTTGAAGCTGAGCTTGTCTTTGTAAGTGTAGTTTGACTTTGTTTTGCTCGAGGACTACCAAAAACATAGGTTGGGGGTGTGATAACTCCATAGAATGTAGTTATTTGTGCCCTATATCTATGCATTATTGATTGCTTTGTCCTTGTTGTCATGCATTGTTGGAAGGCTTTAGCCTCATTTTCATGTAAAATCCATGTTGAGGTCTTCCTCTCTAATCTTGCTAAAATTCTTCCTAATCTTTGATTTGATTGAGCTAGATTACATTTGTATTTGACTGGTTAATTTCTCAACTGCAAGTTGAGCCCAAAAGAACCAACTTAATGCAAGCAAAGGCCCTGCATTGGAAGAGAAATCACAAGACAAGTTCTAGTGGATCACGTTGTGACACTGGTAAGTTCACGTCATGGCATTCTGCTCTCTGTCAGTGCACCCTGATAACCTAGGGCTTTAACGTCACGACGTGAGTTGTGTAATATCGCGGTGTGAAGAGCAAAATCTGTGGGCCTATAAATACCTTTTACACATATTTCAGTTCTCTCTCTCGATTTTCTCTCTCTCCTCTTGGAGAACTTTTATTTTACTCTTTTAGCTTAGATCTTTTGGAGAACCCAGCTACTAGATCTTCATTTATGGGCTGAAAGAGAGTTGAAGAAGCTAAGATTGGAGGTCCTCTTCATCTTGGAGGAAGATGCAAGCTTTAAGGCTCACTCCATTGGGCTTCATCTTCTGTTCCTTCTCCTTTCACTCTTCCCTTTATCTTGAATATAAATTTTTGTAATACATTTTCATATTAAATGAGTAGCTAAGCTGTGTTTAGGGTATTCCTTGGATCCCCCTATGAATATTGAATGGTTTGTACTATTTTGAGTTTATATAAATGATTTGGGTTTTGTTCTATCATGTGGTGCTTAATGGTCTTACTTGTTTGATCAACATTTAGGTGATTTGATGAAATTTAATGAGCCTAGACATAGGACTTTAGGTTTTAGATCATACGCATCGTAGATGCATGTTCGATTTTATTCTAATGGTAGGATAAATTGATTTGCTAATAGGATAGATATATACCTCTTAGCCATGCATAGTCATAGTTGAGAATCAATCTTAATGCTTGTTGTTTGCTCTAGTTCTCATGGACGCATAGTGAACTAAATAAATGGCATAGGGTTAATTGACCTAGACATAAGCTTTTAACTAAGTTAGTTTCTCAGGCTAACCTAATCTAATCATTTGTATTGCTTGAATGGATTGCATGTTATCAATTGAAGTAGGGGTAAAAAAAGATTTCCTATTCTCTTAACCATATCTTTATCTTTTCTTTATGCTTTGTATTTTTAATTAATCAACCCCTTTTCCAATTTACATCTCCTTGAATAGAATTAGTTAAGTTGTAGGTCAATATTTAGCATTAGAAAGTAACCATATTCCTTATGGGAACGAACTCTACTCATCATTTTTATTACTTGCGCGACTCTTGCACTTGCGGTTAGCAAAAATGAGTTACCCACCAATAAGATTGGCATAGCATATCCATTCAACTGCATGTAAAGAGATCAGATTTACTTATGTTTGAGTTTTCCCCATGTTTTATCCTTATCTACACCAATATGAAAGCTAGTCATAACTTCTGTAACATCCTAAAAATTAATAATTTTAGGATAAATAATCATTTTATAATATTTGGGAATTTTGGGAATTTTTCTGGATTTTTCTGAAAATACGGAATATTTTAATATTATTCCTCGTTTTACATGCATATTGGGCAGAGTTGGGAAAACGAATGTAACGTTTCGAAAGTTGGAAAATTTTGTGACGAATAGTCGTTTTATAATATTTGTGATTTATGGGAATTTTCTAGAATTTTTTCTGGAAACGTCGAATATTTTAATATATTTCTCATTTTGCGTGCGCACTGAGCGGAGCCGGGAAAATGAAATATTTTTCCCGAGAACCTTGAACTATGGAAACGTCGACGGGAGATCTTACTAAACCAAAGGCCAGACACAGTTTACAAGGTTTCACGTTTTTCAAGAAATTTAATAGACGAAATAATAAAACGCTGTGTAAATTTTATCTGTCAGATAAATTAATACTGACTTCTGTCGACTGCAACTATTATCCATTGGATAATAGCATGCATTAGAAATCCTATCACCTTATCCAAATGTAATCTATTTTATGTCAAATCAAATCCACTTTAATTCAAATATAATGCTATTTTAATCAAACTTCTAGAAGCTTTGACCCAAAATGACCTAACTACCCACTCTAATAGCATGGAAATGACACAACACTCCCTCCCACACTCTCATAGGGCTACGGTTGGCAGCCCATTTGGAGCCAAATTTGGTTAAGCTTCTACTACACACTTAACACTCAAACCCTAATTCACTTTACCTATTCACTTCTCTCTCTTCACTTCATCTTCTTCATCTTTTTCTCCTCCTTCTCTCTACCTCCACCATGACCACGAAAATTGTAGCCATTCCTCAACCATTTTTGTTCAACTTTTCTCCTCTCCAAGCTCATTTCCATACTCACCTTCACTTCCTCTACCTTCTTTGTGTAGAAAGCTTCTTCATTTTCTACCTCTACCTTCATTTTCTCTCCACCTCTTCTCTTCTTCCTCCTCTTGAATCCGAAATTTCCAGCCACCACCACCATTGTTTCTCTTCACTTTTCTCTTCATAAACATCATTTCTAGACTTCTCTCAACCTCCTCTACACTTTCTCTTTAGAAAATCTCTTCAAAAATCCAACTTTTCTACCTCTCCTTCTCCAAATCCGAAAATCACTCTTCCATGGATGACCAAGCATTTTGATTTTTCTCTTCACTAAACACTTTTATATACTCACCTTCATCTTCCCTACAAGTTTCATTTAAAAAGGTTGCCCAAAATCTAACCTTGTCTCCATTGTCTTCCAAGGTAAAGATTCTTGATTTCTCTCTTATTTCTTCTCATTTTTGTTTTCCTTGGTTACTATGTGACCAAGGGCTTCTCTTTTTGAGCATTGATGTGTGATTTGAGTGATTTTGAACACTCTAAGGTTCTTGGGTGAGTGGAATCCGAAAATCACCAAAAAGAAATCTCAAGGAGTTCAAGCTTGAGGCTTTAGGTAAAGTTCTTCACTTTCTTCACCTTCACTTCTCAATTTCATTTTCCTTGGTCACATAGGTGACCAAGGATCATTCTTTTCAATCCTTAGTTTGTAAATATGAGAATTTGACCACTTTATGGTTCTTTTGAAGGTGGAATCCGAATTTGCAAATCAAGGAGCCAAGGAGTTGTTTTCTTGAATTGTCTCCTCTAGGTAAGAGGGAGATAACTCACTTCAACCACTTATGGTGGTGAGGGAACTTTGTATGTATATTGATGGAGAATTTCATCCTTGTATGCTTACTTGAATTGTAAAAATTTGTATGATATAGTGTTCTTGAATTTGTGTAATGCTTGAATTGTGTTCTTGAATATATTTGATGTGTTAAATATGCTTGATCAAGTAAAGGTTGTTAAATGGAAAATGTGGAGTTTCCTACCTTAACTTGACGCCACGGTTTTAAGATGATTCTTGATTGATAAATTTGTTTTGTACATAATAAAAGGAAGCTATGAAATTGAATGTTAAATGATGATAAATAAAACTTATGAATATGAAATTCCAAGGGTTTACTACCCCACATGAAGCCACGGTTTTGGTCTTGATAAAGAGGCAATGGGATTAAGTTTGATGAACTAAATGTAAGTGAACTGGAATTAAGAAAACTTATGCATAAAAGTGGAAAGAAAAAAATTGGACATTGGATACCTATGGAGCCACGGTTTTGGCATTGAACTTTAGGCAATTGGATTGATCTTAATGAACTAAAATTTAAGTGAATTGATAATGATGACCTAGTACATAAAAAGGAAAGAAAAAGTGAAACTTAGAGGACTTATGAAACCACGGTTTGGACCTTGGAAATTTGGGAATTGAATTGATCTTGTGAGGAATAGAATTTGAGTAATTAAGTATCAAGTAACTAATGCATAATGTGGTGAAGAATTGAAACTTTGATGATAGAGGATGGCCACGGTTTTGGCTTAAAATCATAAGGAATTGAAATGACTTTGATAAATAAAAAATTAAGTAAATTGAAATTAAAAAGTTAATACATAAAATGGAAAGAAATTGGATCTTTGAGGACTTGAAGGGCCACGGTTTTGACACATGATAATGAGAGTTTGGATTGAGTTAGTATGCAATAAAGCTTGTGTAATTGAACACTAAAGGATTTATAATCATAGTGGAGTTGATTATAAAAAAAAACTTAAAGTTTAAATGATGTTTTTGTGCATCTTTGGAGATTAGGAGTTTAAAGACATGAAAAATCCCTAATGTGGATATGATGATAATTGATAAATCATGAATACCTAATAATGTTGAGGAATTGGATTGATCCCATGTAAAATTAAAAAAAAAACTAAATGATTGGTATCAAGAGACTAGAGCATAATGCGAGAAGGAATTTAGAACCTTGAGGGCTTATGAGGCTACGATTTTAAGGGTTAGTTAACCTAAGTATTTTCATAATTGATTAAGACTTAAGTTCTTGAAAATGTAAACCCCTAATGGGAAATGGTGATAATGATAAACCATAATATATATTGATATTGAGATTTGACTCTTTGTGTTGTGAGTCCCTATGAAGGGTTATGTACTTGTTGATTTAATTCTCGATGAGATATGACATGTTGATACTGAGAATGACTATATACCGTTATGGTATTGTATATGATGAATGCATCATTGATAAACATATATGATTGGACATTGTGTCGTCACACATATGTTTTGTCCGTTGGACATTGTTAAAAGGTGATGTATGCCTAGGAGTTGAATAACACCTATGTACGGGTGCGAATAGACTAGCGTAGGTGCATATGTTGGTGGCCCTGGGGGCGTCGGGGTGCGAGTTCCTCACATGGACAGTTATGAGCTCCTCTGTGCCATGGGGTAGACCGATGCAAACACACCGATGATCCGAACCAGGATGCTATCCTATATCGCGATCAACTATTGAGGTGCCATGTATAAGCCATTGCGCAAACGTTTTATGAGATAAAGCACACTGTATTTTAAGGCTAACGATATACTGGCATTACTCCTTGATCATTCACTCTGAAAATGTTTATGTTTAGCTCTATGGAGTAGGAATTGTGGTATCATAATGCATTGTCCATCGTTCACTGTCGGTCTCATAAATTGTTGAGCATGAACACCTGTGAATGTAAAGATAATTGTTTTACTTCTGTAAATGATTATCTGATTGTTGTGCTGATTCCTAGAAATACTATTGTGATCTGCCTGCTATTGCTTACTGTTGTTCTGCCTTTACTATAAATATCACTGTTATTATTGATTCTTATTATTGCTTATATTATAAATTCCACTGTTGCTGTTAATAAATATATGAACTGTATTGCTTTGTAGGCGCTCTGCGCCGTGTCGTTTTTTTACTGCCGTAATAGTAATGAAAGATGGGTGTCTCACCTCTTTCCTATATTTTTGTATTTCTGTTTTATATTTATATTTGATAAAAGATCGTGAGGAAGATAAAGAGGGACCACACCTTGGTTGATTAGATTGGGCGTCTCGACAAGATTTCTTCGGCTACGTACGAGTGCATTTGCGTGGAGGCAATGATGCCTGACTTGTTGACTGGGACTCCACGTGTCGTATGTGTATATGGGGTTGCAGCTTTGTCTATTAGTAGTACCTACCCCAGGGTTATTACTTTTCCCCTTTAGTGTTTTTATTCCCGCTATATTTTATTTGACTCTGTAATTATTATATTATATGTTATCAGTGATTTGTGTTAATTGACTATAAAATATATATAAGGAATGTGATTTTATTTCAGTGGTTGTATTAAGGGTTGAATATATTTATATTTCATTCATGGCTCGTATTTCCTACTTAGGCATAAAAATGAAAAAAAAATAAACTTGCGTAAATTTTGAAATTACTGTTATCATGACTGTGACACGCCTGGATCTAGTAACTGTGGTGTAATGACGATTGCGCTGCGGTTGTTATATTTAGGGGTGTTACAACTTTCGTAGTAAATTTGGACTGTTGTAAAAAGATAGAAGGTAAGATTTCCTTTGTGAATCTTATCAGTTTATCTTTTATTAACATGGACGTTAGACTAGATATGATTTTGGATTAATTAGATTAGACATTGAACTCTAATCTAATAATTCTTCTATGTCTATCTATTTCGAATCTATGTTTTGAGAGTTAAGCAAGTGAACAACTTCTTAGTAGAGGAGGCTTAAGGATTTGTTTTCTTTTTTCTCCTCGAATGTAGAAGTTGAGTAAGCCTTAGGGAAGATATCTGTGATAAGAAGACATCCAGAAGTATTTCCTAGGAAGATAAATGAGTTACCACCTAAGAGAGAAGCATAACTCTTTACAGGTATAGTGCGAGTTAAGCTAGTAGATGGTTGAGATGTTTGGTGATCTTACAAGTTGGCAACATTTGTTTGGTTAGAAAGAGTTGAACAAGAGACAAAGATGATGGATGGAATGCTAAGCAGAACTTGGTTGTGATGATAGGATCATAACTTTGAGTTATAGTATCATCCGGGTAAAGCCACTGCAAGGGCTGATGCACTAGGTAGGAAATTCCTATAGGTGTCCCTAATGATGGTCCAAGATAGAGTGAACTTCTCTAGAGTTTTAGGAATTTGAGTCTAGCAATGTTTATGGTGCCACATAGTCTCATAGTGAGTAGAGTGGGCATAGTAAATGACTTAAGGACTCAAATTTTTGAAACTTGAGAAGAGAATGAAACTCTAAGGGACATGAATGAACAAATCCTCTAAGAAACCCGAAAGGATTTTGTTATGACTGAGAATGGAGCAATAGAATTTAGAGACAAACTTTGTGTTCCAAGAGAGTCAAGGATCAAAGGAAGGGATTCTAGAGGAAGCTCATAAAAGGAAGTATGCCATCTATCTAGAGGCTACTAAATGTGATAAGATCTTCATATAATGTTTAGTAGCCTAGAAAGAAAAATAACATAGCAGAATAGGTGTCTAAATTCCTTTTTACCAGAAGATAGTAAAGAGTGAAGTTGACATTGAAGGAGCCTTTTTGGGAGTTGGAGTCCCATATAAAGTATGATTACCTAAAGTTATGACATTAGAAAAGTAATTTTAAGGACAAAATTTTAAAAGGAGGGGAGAAATGTAAAACCCTCAATAACATGTTAGTCTTGTGAATGGTTATAGAGGTAGCCTAATACTTGCTTAACATACCAGTTAAGTTTTGAGACAAACTGAGTTAGTTTAAGCACTTTGTTGCAACACAAAAGTTGAAAAGTAGCCTAAAATGACTCAAATAGTAACATAAATTGCTAAGTTGAAGGAAACAAGTATGAATAACTTGTTTCTAAGTCACAAATGAGTCAAATAAGGTACAATTAAAATTTGAGAACAATCAGAGTCAGTTTGGTACTTTTAGGCATACTGATTGTGCTTTTAATGCTCTCCCAGCAGATATGGAAAAATAGAATAAAGGTGAAACAACAATTTAGATGAATCCTAGTATTTATTCTAAGGTTATTGGAAGCTGGAAAACTTAAATTAACATAATTCAAGTGTCCTTAGCAGATATAAGTTTCAGTACAGAAACTTAAGTTAGACTTTTCTCTAAATTTCCTCCATGTCCTTATCTCATTTTCTCTCCCTCTCCACGGCCAGAAACAGAAAAGAAAGAAGAAAGAAAAGGGAGAAAGAGAGAAAGGAGAAGAAAGAAAGGAGGGGAAGAAGAACAGAAGAAGAGGACCCAAGGGAGATCAAGAGCAAGATCAAGAGACTCCAAGATTGGTCATCACCACAAAGTAGGGGATTTCTATTCACATTTTTCCCTCTTTGTTCATCTTAAATAATCAAGGGTTTTCATGGATAGAAAAGAGGTTTGGATATCCAAATCCATGCCCTTAGCTTAATTATTGATTCCAAGGATTAAGTTGGATAGTTTTAGCTTATTGAATGCTAGATGACCATTTATGGCTTAAGTTAATCCAATTTTGGTTCATGAGGAACTTGAGAAATGAATTGGAGTTAAGGTGATTTTTGAACCTAAATCTATGCCGAAATGAATCAATAGGTTGTAAAAGAGTTACAACAAGTTTAGAGGCCCAGATTGGTGTTAGAAATCATATAGAAACTAATCTTGAATGATTGGAAATGGGAATTGTTCCAAAGGAACCATTCTCAGATTCTGCAGAATCCAATGAGTAGTCAATGATGTTTGTTGCATAACTTGAGCTACAGACATCATATTGACCTGATTCCAATGCCATTTGAAAGCTAAGACATAAGGCTTCATGTGGTACAAATTTCAGAATTTTCTAGCAAGCTAATCAATACTAGTTTCTGTTTGAATCCGAGACAAATTCTGCAGAAAATGCATTCTGGCAGCCAATAAACCATATTGCATAATTTCTTGCTCCAAGGTCGTATTGACATGAAACTAGTGCCATTTTGAAGCTAACATATAAGGCTTCTTGTTTGTAAAATTTCATAATTTAGTTTATTCCCAGTTTCAGTTTAAAGTCAAGACAACATCGAGTAAATCAGAGAATGCCTTGTCTTGGCCTCTGCAAAATGTTGCATAACTTTGGCTATACTTAGCCAAATGAAGCAAGGTTTTTGGCATTAGAAAGATATGAGAGAAAGCTATAAGCTCATAAAATTTCAGAATTTTTAATGTTATGATGCACATTTGGTGCAATCTTGAAAATCAACTTTTTTAGGCAAAATTTGAGGTGTTTTGGGTATAGTTTGAGCCTTATGAACAATAGTAACTCTTTTAATAATTAAAGTTAAGCTCCATAGGGCTTAGTTAGTAAGAGTTGAGCGCCATGGGGCCTAGTTGGCAAGAGTTTAGCACCTTAGGTGTAACACCCCAAAAATTTATAACTTCATGATATATAGTCGTTTTATAATATTTGTGATTTTTGTGAATTTGTCTGGATTTTTCTGAGAACATGGAATATTTTAATATTATTTATCATTTTGTGTGCACACTGTGTGGAGCTGGGAAAATGACATATTTTCCCCGAGGACCTTGATATGTGGAAACGTCGACGGAGGATCTTACTAAACCCGAGGCTGGACACGATTTATAAAGTTTCATATTTTTCGAGATTTTTATCTGATAAATAAAAATTGTTATGTATTTTATTATCCGTTGGACAATTAACACTGGCTTCTGCCAACTGTAATAATTGTCCATTGGATAATAGCTTGTAGTTGAAATCTTATCTTATTCAAAGGAAATCCACTTTATGTCAAATCAAATCACCTTTAATTCAAAAAGAAATGTATTTTAATCAAAGCTTCTCAAGGAAGCTTTAACAAAAAATGACCAAATTGCCCAAAACTTACAAGAGAAGCCAATCTCTCCCTCTCTTTTTCTCTTGTGTGCCGCGGCTTTGGAGCCTTTGGGGAGCCAAAATTTGGCTTTTTGCCTTATTATTCCTTACTCCAAAATTCTAAAACACAAAAAGCTATTTCCCTTTTTCTCTTCATTTCCTCTTCATCTTTTCTCTCTTCTTCTTCCTCTCTTCCTCTCTACTCTCTATGGCAGCAGCCCCTCCATGTGACCATCTCCATTTGCTTGCTTCACTACCACCATTTCTATATTCCTCTTCTCATCCTAAACCTTTCCTCTTTGGTGATCATCTTCCAAACCCATCATTTTCATCACTTTTCTTCAAGAACAAAGCTTAAAGCTTTTGAGGTAAATTTTTTATTTCTTACCTTCTATTCTTCTTTTTTGTTTCTATGATCATTTTCATGGCCATAGATCCTTTCTTTTCAAGCCATTGGTGTTGATTCCTTGAGTTTGATTTCCTAGGGTTTTGGTGAGCTCTTGGCCGAATCTCACAAGCACATCAAGGAAGTGATTTTCATGTTCTTCCCTTAGGTAAGAGGGAGATTTACTCACTTCAACCTTTATTGGTGGTGAGGGAACTTCTGAGTGGTTGTTGATGAAGGAATCCATAATGGATTGCTCACTTTGTATGCTTGTTTTTCATGCTTTTATGTATACTTGATTTATATGAAAATGTTGGTTGTTTTGAATGCCTTGATGATGTTGGATTGCTTGGATTGGATGAATGGAAAAATGTAGGGTTTCCTACCCTTTTGGGGAGGTCATGGCCTTGGGCCATATTTTAGGGGTTTGAATTTAATTTTTGTATGAATTGAAACATAGGTGATTAGGTGTTAAAGGATTTGATGCATGTAATGAAAAAATTGGGTTTTCACACTCTTGGGAGGCTCACGGCCTCTAGGGAGTTTTTGGGGTCTAAGCGGTGCTTTTGTGCAACCTTGTGACTTAAGCAATTTAGTGTTATGAAATCAATAATGTGATGAAAGAAAAATGTTTGGATCTTGTCTTTGAGGGGCCACGGCCTCAAGGGTCTATTTGACCTAGACTTGTGTAATTAATCAAGACTTAGGTAATTAGGAATTTTGGATTCATAAGATGAAATTGTGGTTTGTGTTGAACCTTATAAATGTATGTTGTTATTGAGAATTGATTATGTGCTATTGTGAGTCAATATGTGGGACCAAAGACTTGTTGATGTTTAATTTGACCAAATTGTGGTATGTTTCATGAGAAGTATATTATTGATGAATATACATGATATGTATTGAGTCATCATATATTTATGAAAGTCTATTGGACTCTGTTGTTAAGGCTATGTATGCCTAGGAGATTGAATCACACATTAGTGCGGGTGCGAGTAGACTAAGTGTAGGTCATATTGTTGGCCTTAGGGGCATCAGGGTGCGGGTGTCTCACAATAGACATTGGTAGCTCCACTGGGGCCGTGGGATATACCGATGCAAACACACCGACAATCTGGACCGAGACACTGTCCTATATCGCGATCTTGTTGAGAGTGCCATGTATAAGTCATGTTGCGCAAAAGATTATTTTTTTTATAAGCACTTTATTTTTAGGCTGACGAGATACTGGCATGACTCCCTGATCATTCTCTCCAAATGTTTATGTCTAGCTCCATGGAGTAGGATTTTGGTACCTCATGCATTATGCATTGTCTGTCTCATATTTCTTTTGGCATGAGTGCCTATAACTATTAAATCATCTCTTTTAATGTTGTAATAATTATCAGACTGAATGAACTGTTTACCGCCTGAGATATTATTGTTGTTTCCTTTTTATTGTTTATTTTATTGTTATTGTTGATATTTATATATGTGTTGTGATGTTATATGGGCGTCCTGCGTCGTTCTGTTTTCTTACTGCCATATTAGTATTGAATGTTGGGTCTCTCATCTCTTTCCTGTATCATTGTATTTTTGTTTTATTTATGTGCTTCTGAGAAGACATCCATGAAGAAAGGGAAGCGCCTGAGTTCCCTGGTTTCTGGCTTGACTACGACTAGTGCTTGTTCGAAGATGTCGTCTCGTCCGCATAGATTTCTGGGATATGCAAGGATGACTATCCACAGAGATCATGATTGTTGGCATATAAACCTGCGCACGGACCATTGTATTTATCATAGGGACTTGACGGTGTCGCTAGCTTGGGGTCGCTATGACCCCCCTATTTTTAACATTACTGCTTGTGTTTGCTACGCAACAATGAAGATGTATTTTGATGATAACAAACATGAGGATGATGAGAAGACCAAGTCCAAGTGTTTAAAGATTAGCTTTAGGACTTAGGATCTATCATGTATGGAGCTGTTAATTAAATATCTCAAATGATTAAAGATAACCTAAACTGAAGGTTTTAAAAGATCAAATGTTTTAAAGGTTAAAAACAAGCATTTCGAAGCTTTTTGGAAAGGATTTTGAACTGTTTTTAACTGAGGTATTCGAATACCTCAATTTGGTATTCGAATAACCTGATTCGTAACTGATATTTTCTGCTGTGCCAAAACAGAGGCATTCGAATACCCCTTATGGTATTCGAATACCCTAGTTTCAGAATGAACCTTTTTAAATAAGGCATTCGAATACCCCATATGGTATTCGAATACCCTGTTTTCGAAACATGCCTTGTTTTAATGAGGTATTCGAATACCCTTGACTGGTATTCGAATAACCCCAACTTAATCAGTTTTCTGAAAGAGCTTTTGTGAGGTATTCGAATACCTCCTTCAGGCATTCGAATACCCCACGAGAATCAGAGTTGAGTTTTCAAATTCCATACGAGAATCAGAAAGTTTTAAACGTTATTAATTACTCCCAACGGCCATTTTCTTCTACGAACTCTATAAACAGAGGCCTGGGACTTCTCTGAAAACTCCCGAACATTGTGATCAATTTTTGCTTGCTTGAAAACGTGCTCGCTTTATTCTCTCTTTTTCTAAACTTATAATTGTTTAACTCTTGAGATATTTGAGAAACTTGCTCTTTAGCACTTCAATTTGTATTTATCTACTCTTAGTGAGAGTTACATTTCATCTCTTTATCTGCTTTTACGTATATTGAGGGTGAGGTATCCCCAAGGATTGTATAAGGGTGAGGTATCCCTTTTGTTTGATTGAGGCTTGAGCACAAGGGTAGAGTTTCCCTGTGTGTGAAAAGTGCTCCGTATTGTAAAGGTTGCAAGCACTGTTGTTTAAGCTTGTCTTGAATAGTGAAAAATCTCGAACCGTGTTTCGGGGATTTGGACGTAGGCCACAAGTGGTTGGTGGTCGAACCAGGATAAATTCTCGTGTACTGTTTTCCTTCCCTTATTCTCTTTATTTTATGCACTTTATTTATTGATTCCTGCAATTTATTTATTAATTGTTCTTCATTCTTCTCATCTCTTCCACGTTCTTTAATATTTATATTGAGCAAAGTTTATTTGTTTAAAGCTTTTGCAAAAGTTTTTTGTAACTCAATTCACCCCCCCTCTTGAGTACTGGAAGCCACTTGGTAACAAGTGGTATCAGAGCTAGACTCTTGTATAAAGAGCTTAGCCGCTTCAAGAGAACATGGCTTCCTTAAATGGTTTTTCGGAGGATCTTTCTATAAACCGACCACCCTTTTTCAATGGGGATGGTTACGCATATTGGAAGGAAAGAATGAAAATCTTCATCGAAGCTATTGATCTAGATGTGTGGGATGCTGTCGAAAACGGCACATTTATACCTACACGCGTTGTCGATGGTGTAAAAACCGAGACACCTAGAAGTGATTGGTCTGATGAGGATAAAAGAAAAGTCCAATATAATTTAAAAGCCAAAAACATCATTACCACTGCTTTGGGGTATGATGAGTTTTTTAGAATTTCTAATTGCAAAACTGCTAAAGAAATGTGGGACACTTTACAAGTTACCCATGAGGGTACTAGTGAAGTTAAGAGGTCGAGAATCAATTCTCTAACTCATGAATATGAACTGTTTAGAATGAACCAAGGAGAAAGCATTCAAGAAATGCAAAAGAGGTTCACCCACATTGTTAATCATCTTGCATCTTTAGGAAAAAGTTTTACTAATGAAGATTTGATTAATAAAGTGTTAAGATGTTTAAGCAGGATTTGGCAGCCCAAGGTGATAGCAATTTCAGAATCAAGGGACTTGACAACCATGTCATTAGCTACCCTTTTTGGAAAACTTCATGAGCATGAACTAGAATTGAGCAGATTAAGTCAAAGCGAAGAAAACGATAAAAAGAAAAAGGGGATAGCGCTCAAAGCCACTTCTTCAACAATTGACAATGATGATGAAGATGAAGAAAGCTCAGAAAACATTGAGGTAAACGAAGAAAATCTTAGTCTGTTAGTTAAAAAATTTGGTAAATTTCTCAAGAAAAAGGGAATGCAAAGAAGACCTCCCTTCCCTCCGAAGAAGACTCATTACAAAGGCGAAGGAGCTTCATCAACTCCTACTTGCTATGAATGTGGCAAGCCTGGTCACATGAAAATGGAATGCCCAGTTTACCAAAAGAAGAAAGAGAGACTTGAGAAGAAGCCCTTCAAAGAAAGAAAAGGAAGAAAAGCCTATATAGCATGGGATGAAAACGACATGGATTCAACTGACAGCTCAGATAGCGAAGAAGCTCAACTTTGTCTCATGGCCAAAGGAGAAGAAGAAGAAGAAAGCGAAAATGAGGTAAGTTCTAACTCTACTTTACTACCTTCTTATGATGAGTTACAAGATGCCTTTGAAGAACTGCATGATGAATCTTTAAAACTCACAAAACAAATTTCTTCTTCTAAGAAAAAAATCTCTTCTTTAGAAAATAAAATTCTTATTTTAAATAAAGAGAGTGAAGAATTAAAAATTGAAAATGAAACTTTGGGAATTCTTGATGCATGCTCATCTCATCCCTCACATGCTTCTACTTCATATTCTTGTTCTTCATGTCATACACTTGAGAAAGAAATTGAAGACTTAAAGAACACCCTTGCCAAATTCACTTCTGGGAGAGATAATCTAAATATTATATTAGGGAAACAAATGGTTGTTTTTGAAAAAGCTGGAATTGGTTATAACCCGAAAAATCAACATAAATCTTATAAAATTTTTTTCGTTTATTCAAGTACTTCCAGCAGTCCATTTATTAAATGTTTTTACTGTGGAAAGAAAGGTCATAGTGCTTCAACATGCAATGCTAGAAAGAATGTTAACACAAAAATTGGGACAAAAATGGTTTGGGTTCCAAAGGGTACATTGCCTAAAACTGACACTTAAGGACCCAAGAAAATTTGGGTACCAAAAGTTAAAAATTAAAATTGTGTTGTAGGTGTGCTTGAAAGCCAGGAGCTCAAATTGGTATCTCGACAGCGGCTGTTCCAAGCACATGACTGGAGACGACTCAAAATTCACCATGTTTATTCCCAAGAATCATGGACATGTTACTTATGGAGACAACAACAAGGGAAAAATTCTTGGAATCGGAAAAGTTGGCAAGAATCCAAATTCCTCTATTGAAAATGTGTTGCTTGTTGAAGGCTTAAAACATAACCTTCTTAGTATTAGCCAATTATGTGACAAAGGAAATAAGGTAATTTTTGATTCAAATTGTTGCATAATTGAAGATAAAAATGATAAACATGTTAAATTCATTGGTCATAGAATAAATAACATTTATATGATTAGTCTTGATGATATATCTTCAAATGATGCGAAATGCCTTTTAAGTAAGAATGATGATTCATGGTTATGGCATAGGAGAATTGCACACATTCACATGGATCACCTAAGGAAGTTGGTCTCTAAAGAGCTAGTAATTGGACTACCAAAGCTTAATTTTGTTAAAGATAAATTATGTGATGCATGTCAAAAGGGTAAACAAATAAAGGTCTCTTTTAAATCAAAAAATATAGTTTCAACTACTAGACCTTTACAACTTTTGCACATGGATTTATTTGGACCCTCTAGAACTATGAGCTTTGGTGGGAATTACTATGCTTTAGTGATTGTGGATGATTTTTCTAGGTTTACATGGACTTTATTCCTTGCAAATAAAAATGATGCATTTCTAGCATTTAAAAGACTTGCCAAAGTTATTCAAAACGAAAAAGGTTTTCAAATTTCTTCTATAAGAAGTGATCATGGTGGCGAATTTGAAAACAATGTTTTTGAAAATTATTGTGATGAACATGGCATTAATCATAATTTCTCTGCCCCTAGAACTCCACAACAAAATGGAGTTGTAGAAAGGAAAAATCGTTCTTTAGAAGAAATGGCGAGAACTATGCTTAATGAGGCTGCTTTCTTCCTAAGTATTTTTTTGGTGATGGAATACATCTGACTTGTTATGTTATGAACGGGGCCCTTATAAGGCCTATTTTAAAGAAAACCCCATATGAATTATACAAGGGAAGAAAGCCAAATGTCGCACATTTTCACGTTTTTGGATGCAAATGTTTTGTTTTAAATAATGGAAAAGATAACTTAGGCAAGTTTGATGCTAAGTCTGATGAAGGTATATTTCTTGGTTATTCAAATCATAGTAAGGCTTTTCGTATATATAATAAAAGAACTATGACTATTGAAGAATCTATACATGTTGCATTTGATGAAACTGACCCAAATGGATCGAGAAAGGATCTTGTTATTGATGATGTTGCAGAAGCCTTAGCAGAAACACATTTGGATAGCAAGGAAAAAGAAATCAAGGAGCAAGAAGATAAACAAAGACAAGAGGATTCACAAGCTTTGGAACTTCCCAAAGAATGGCGTACCTCAAAATATCATCCACTTGATCAAGTAATAGGTGATGTATCCAAAGGTGTAAGTACTCGAAACTCCATTAGAAATGCATGTAACCACTTAGCTTTTGTTTCTCAAATCGAACCTAAAGACATCAATGAAGCCTTTAATGATGAACATTGGTTTCTAGCTATGCAAGAAGAATTAAATCAATTTGAACGAAACCAAGTTTGGGAACTAGTTCCTAGGCCTAATAATCATCCTATTATCGGTACTAAATGGGTGTTTAGAAACAAACTTGATGAAGCTGGCATAATAACAAGAAATAAAGCTAGACTTGTAGTAAAAGGTTATAATCAAGAAGAAGGTATAGACTATGAAGAAACCTATGCACCTGTAGCTAGATTAGAAGCTATTAGGATGTTACTTGCTTTTGCCTGCATCATGGATTTTAAATTATATCAAATGGATGTTAAAAGTGCTTTTTTAAAAGGCTTTATTCAAGAGGAAGTATATGTTGACCAACCTCCAGGTTTTGAAAATTATGATCTACCTAACCATGTTTTCAAATTGAAAAAGGCTTTGTATGGCTTAAAACAAGCTCCACGAGCTTGGTATGAAAGGTTAAGTAAGTTCCTTTTAGAACACGATTTTACAAGAGGTAAGGTTGACACGACTCTTTTTATTAAAAATAAAAACCATGATATACTCCTTGTACAAGTATATGTAGACGATATCATATTTGGTGCTACTAACGAAAATGTGCAAGGAATTTGCCAAAATCATGCAAAGCGAATTCGAAATGTCCATGATGGGAGAACTCAATTTCTTCCTTGGACTTCAAATCAAACAAACAAAGAGTGGAACGTTCATTAGCCAAACAAAGTATTGCAAAGAACTTCTCAAGAGGTTTGGAATGGACAACTCAAAGCACATGGCTACACCAATGAGTACTTCGTGTTACTTGGATAAAGACGAAGCAGGTAATTCTGTAGAAATTACTAAATATCGAGGTATGATTGGATCTCTTCTCTATCTCACCGCTAGTAGGCACGATATAATGTTTAGCGTATGCATGTGTGCTAGATATCAAGCTAATCCTAAAGAGTCTCATTTAAGTCTGTAAAACGAATTATGAAATATCTAGGTGGCACTACACAAGTGGGCTTGTGGTACCCCAAAGGTACCACTTGTAGTCTTATTGGTTATTTTGACTCGATTTTCTTGGATGCAAATTGGATCGGAAAAGCACTAGTGGAACATGTCACACGCTTGGCAATTCCTTAGTTTCTTGGCATAGCAAGAAACAAAATAGCGTGGCTTTATCCACCGCTGAGGTGAATATGTGGCGGCTAGGAAGTTGTTGTGCTCAAATTCTATGGATGAAGCAACAACTTCTAGACTTTGGTCTTCAGCTTAATCACATCCCTATAAGATGTGATAATACTAGTGCAATCAATCTGACAAAGAATCCCATTATGCACTCTAGGACTAAGCACATTGAGATAAGGCACCATTTTATATGAGATCATGTTCAAAAAGGTGATTGTGTGTTAGAATTTGTTGAAACCAATAATCAACTTGCTGATATTTTCACAAAACCTTTACCTAAAGATTCGTTCTTTCATCTAAGAAGAGAACTTGGCATTTTGGATCAATCGTGTATTTAATCTGTTAAATTCAATACTCACTTATTGATTTATTAATCTCAAATTGTTACTGACTTGAGCGTTGGAGATATCCTTAATTTTGTTTTGCAGGTACTCGTTCAAACTGGGTAAGCTTTAATCTTCAAAATTGCATTCTGGACGTAATATTTTATGTTTTTCTATCTAAGTTATTCGAATACCTTCATCTGGTATTCGAATACCATCATTTCCTCGCATGCTTTCATAGTTTATTAACCAGGCGTATTCGAATACCTTAGTGGTTATTCGAATAACCTGAAGCCTCTTGCTATCAGGCTTTTGTTCCTGTCTCTGGTGTATTTGAATACCCTAAGCAGTATTCGAATACCTGCTTATCTGGGCCAATCCTTTTTGGACAGTCTATTCGAATACCTACAGAAGTATTCGAATACCTTCTTTCAAGAGAGCCCTGACCTTTGCGTTTCCAAACAGCAGTATTCGAATACCAATTGAGGCATTTGAATACCTTGGGTCTGAGTTTTATATAAACTCCTTCGCACACCCGTTCACTCATCTCCCTCATTTCTTCTCTCCCGTTCTTTCATCTCCCGTTCTATTCGAATACCCTCTCCTACGTCTCACCCAACCGTTACTCCCTCTCTTTTCAAACCCATTCCTCTCATCTTCAACCTTCATCCATGGCTTCCTCCTCCAAGCGTGCTCGCACAAAAACCGCGCCTTGCAACAACCCATTGGATCTGCGAAGGCTCTCCTCTCACCCAGAAACCCTTGGACGCTTCATTTCTCTTTTCAGAGAACGAAACCTTGTGCAGCCCAAGTATCTGGACTTGGCATTCTTTGAAAAAGAAGGTGGCTTTGATTTCCTACACCAGCTGGACATCCAGGGCGTGCTTCGTTTTTGCTCCTATAAGGCGGTCCTCTACCCCGATTTGGTCAAAATGTTCTACTGCAACTTGAGGATTGAAGGACTGGAACTCCATTCTGACGTCTGTGATCAGCACATTGTGATCACTCCTTAGGACTGGGTTCGCTTCTTCGGTTTAGAATCTGCTGGCCGTAATAACGAAGACTGTGAAGAGTTTGTCCAGCGGTTCGACAAGATTCGAGCCATTGAAGATGTTCTTCGACCTGGGTTGGCATTACCTCCGACTCAAAAGGGAGTCAAAGGGGGCATGATGAAGAGCCAGGACAGGCTCTTACATTATGGTTATGCCCACATCTTAGCTCCTAGAGGTGGGAACTACGCCTACCTGAGTGAAGATGATGTGTTTATGCTGTGGATCCTGAAGAAAGGATACCGGATAAAGCGGCCCGTCTTCATTATGAAGCA
Organism: Ormosia emarginata; assembly: GCA_029884605.1. NCBI lineage: Eukaryota > Viridiplantae > Streptophyta > Magnoliopsida > Fabales > Fabaceae > Ormosia > Ormosia emarginata. The sequence continues at coordinate 41,429,572 of JAQQTP010000088.1, forward strand.
TATGATGAGAGCTAAGGGAAAAGAACGCTCGAGCTACCTTATGGGGTGATCATCACCGCCTTCCTAGGCAAGTATCCGCAGATCTTGATGGAGAGGCGAGTGAAAAACTCGGTGACCCATCACAATGTGTTTGGCTCTTATACGCCGAACCGAATGAAGATGATAAAGACTGATGAAGGATGGGTATTCCCAGTTGAAGTTGACGATGATGAGGACGACCCAGCTGATCTTGCCGCTGCCCCCTGTTGTTCCGCTTGCTCCGGTAGCCCCGCCGCCTCGACACCGCCTGGCCCCGCCGCACTTGCTCCCGCTTTGGTTCGGTTCACACTGGATCAAGTCATGGCCACCTTTGGTGCCAACCGTGCTTACATGGAGGATAACCGAGCTTATTTGGAACACACCTTCTCGTTCTGTTTGACGAGACTTGATGGTGTTGAGCGTGAGCAAGCTGCTTTGCGTGCTTTGCTGTCTTCACGGGGTTCTGATTCCCCTCCTCCTCCGCCAGATGCCTATTTCTAGGCTTTGTTCTTGTTTGGATGTCTTTTTGTATTAGTTGTTTACTCTTTTATTATATTATGTATATTGGCTAAATTATTAATACAATCAGTTTCTCTTTATGCTTATTGCCTCCTGTATGCATTATATATATTGTTGTATCTTTTTGATTATGCCAAAGGGGGAGAAAAATATAACTATGAGAAAAGACAGGTTTAAAATAACTATTATTGGATTCCAACATTAAGGGGGAGCTACGCCACGCACATATTAGATATGAATGTAAGCCTCTTACTTTGTGAATTCCAATTATTTCAGATCGATGCTTTTCTCTATGATAGTTTGTCATCATCAAAAAGGGGAGAATGTGTTTGCTACGCAACAATGAAGATGTATTTTGATGATAACAAACATGAGGATGATGAGAAGACCAAGTCCAAGTGTTTAAAGATTAGCTTTAGGACTTAGGATCTATCATGTATGGAACTGTTAATTAAATATCTCAAATGATTAAAGATAACCTAAACTGAAGGTTTTAAAAGATCAAATGTTTTAAAGGTTAAAAACAAGCATTTCGAAGCTTTTTGGAAAGGATTTTGAACTGTTTTTAACCGAGGTATTCGAATACCTCAATTTGGTATTCGAATAACCTGATTCGTAACTGATATTTTCTGCTGTGCCAAAACAGAGGCATTCGAATACCCCTTATGGTATTCGAATACCCTAGTTTCAGAATGAACCTTTTTAAATGAGGCATTCGAATACCCCATATGGTATTCGAATACCCTGTTTTCGAAACATGCCTTATTTTAATGAGGTATTCGAATACCCTTGATTGGTATTCGAATAACCCTAACTTAATCAGTTTTCTGAAAGAGCTTTTGACAGAGGTATTCGAATACCTCCTTCAGGCATTCGAATACCCCACGAGAATCAGAGTTGAGTTTTCAAATTCCATACGAGAATCAGAAAGTTTTAAACGTTATTAATTACTCCCAACGGCCATTTTCTTCTACGAACTCTATAAACAGAGGCCTGGGACTTCTCTGAAAACTCCCTGAACATTGTGATCAATTTTTGCTTGCTTGAAAACGTGCTCTGCTTTATTCTCTCTTTTTCTAAACTTATAATTGTTTAACTCTTGAGATATTTGAGAAACAGCTCTTTAGCACTTCAATTTGTATTTATCTACTCTTAGTGAGAGTTACATTTCATCTCTTTATCTGTTTCTGTATATTGAGGGTGAGGTATCCCCAAGGATTGTATAAGGGTGAGGTATCCCTTTTGTTTGATTGAGGCTTGAGCACAAGGGTAGAGTTTCCCTGTGTGTGAAAAGTGCTCCGTATTGTAAAGGTTGCAAGCACCTGTTGTTTAAGCTTGTCTTGAATAGTGAAAAATCTCGAAGCTGTGTTTCGGGATCGGACGTAGGCCACAAGTGGTTGGTGGTCGAACCAGGATAAATTCTGTGCCTGTTTTCCTTCCCTTATTCTCTTTATTTTATGCACTTTATTTATTGATTCCTGCAATTTATTTATTAATTGTTCTTCATTCTTCTCATCTCTTCCACGTTCTTTAATATTTATATTGAGCAAAGTTTATTTGTTTAAAGCTTTTGCAAAAGTTTTTTGTTACTCAATTCACCCCCCCTCTTGAGTACTGGAAGCCACTTGGTAACACTGCTTTCATTCATCTAGAGTTTTACCTACCTGTCTGTGATTTGTGGGATGATCTCTATTGCACCTCACAAGAGGATTCATTCCTATCTACTGCACGAGCCTCTGCTCAAAATTCGATCGCTCCGATGATGATTTTATCTGACGAGGAAGACCCAGAGGAGGATTCTACTACAGTTCCTTCTCGTCAGTCTTAGGGGCCTGGTACTATTGATGGCTATTGATGGCTATTCGTATATCTTTTTGGGAAGCCTGATGTTTTACATTTTTGATGGGCTGTATATTTGTAAACATCTTGGGTGTGGGTAAAGCTTTTGCTTTTTGTATACTTGATGATGCAACTAAACATGCTTAATGTAAATATAGATATGTATATAATACGTGGATGTATGGTTTTCTTTTATACCGATTTTTACTGTTACTATATTTTATTATTCTCCCATTACAAAAAAAAGGAATATTTAGTACCCGATTACTATACCTTTAAGATTGAATATGTTTATTCATATATTAAATGAACCGAGTCTTAATTTACGATTTATTTATTTCTCTGCATTTGATTTTGGTGTGACATTCCCTCTTCCTCTAGAAAAAGGGGCGTTACAATAGGGCCTAGTTGGATAGAGTCGAGTTGAGCGTCATAGGGCCTAGTTGACAAAAGTTGAGTTGAGCGCCATGAGGCCTAGTTAGCAAGAGTTAAGTTAAGTGCCATAGGGCCTAGTTGGCAAGAGTTGAGCGCCATAGGGCCTAGTTGGCAAGAGTTCAGTGCCATAGGATCTAGTTGGCAATAGTTGAGTGTCATAGGACTAAGTTGGCAAGAGTTAGTTCCTTAATTTAAAAAGTATTAGTTATCCAAGTAATGGACATTGCCGGGTAGGCCTAGTAAAGTGGTGACACCAGTGTGTTTCATGAAAGGATTAGTTATCTAAGTAGTGAACATTGCCGGGTAAGCCTAGTAAAGTGGTGACACTAGAAGCCTAGTAAAGTGGTGACATTAGAGTGTTTCATAAAAAGATTAGTTATCTAAGTAGTGAACATTGCTGGGTAAACCTAGTAAAGTGGTGACACCAGAGTGTTTCATAAAAGGGTTAGTTATATAAATAGTGAATATTACCGGGTAAGCCTAGTAAAATGGTGACTCTGGAGTGTTTCATGAAAGGATTAGTTATCTAAGTAGTCAACATTGCTAGGTAAGTCTAGTGAAGTGGTGACATTGAAGTGTTTCATAAAAGGATTAGTTATCTAAGTAATGAACATTGCCAGGTAAGCCTAGTAAAGTGGTGACACTGGAATTTTTCATGAAAGGATTAGTAATATCCAATTCTAGGCCAAGGATGTTATATCCAAGGCTACGCTAAGGATTAGTTATATCCTATGCTAAGCTGTGGATGAGAAATCCTATGTCAGGCCATGGAAATCGGTATATGCTATGCTAGGTTGTGCATGAGAAATCCTATGTCAGGTTATGAATCAGTATATCCTATGCTAAGCTGTGTATGAGAAATCTTATGTCAGACTATGGATCAGTATATCCTATGCTAGGCCGTGGATGAGAAATCCTATGCCATGCTATGAATTAGTATATCCTATGCTAGACTAAAGATGAACATATCCTAAATCAGGCTAAGGATAAGTTGGCTTAATGTCAAATGAAGGAATGTAATTCCTAAGTATAATTAAGTTACACATACGAGTTTTAGTTTAGAAATATATCTTTGTATATATTTAGTTTTAATTCCATGAGATATATGTTTTTACTGAGAAATTTATATTCTTACCCTATTATGTTTCATGGTTAACAGGTCAAGACCCTAAGAGGGTAAGAAGATGAAGAAAACTAAAGAACTAGAAGAGTTTAGTTTATGTTTTTAGTTCAAAGCTTATATAATTATTTATATTTGCTTTGAGAATGTAAAAGTTGTATATTTGTGTATGACTTTTAGATATGCCTCTCCATAATGATTTGTTTAAATATTATGGATTAGTTGATGTTTAGTTAGAAGTAGCAGATGTAACATCCCGAAAATCAATAATTTTGTAATAAATAATCATTTTATAATATTTATAATTTTTTGAAATTTTTTTTGGATTTTTCTAAAATTGTAGAATATTTTAATAATATTTCTTATTTTGCGTGCAAACTGAGTAGGCCTAGGAAAATGAGATATTTTTATCGATAACCTTGATCTATGAAAATGTCGACAGGAGATCTTATTAAACTCGAGACTGGACACGATTTACGAAGTTTCACATTTTTCGAGAAAATTGATCTGACTGGATGAAAAATCACTGTGTAATTTTATTTGCTGGATAATTAATACTGACATCTGTCAATTATAACAATTGTCCATTGGATAATAGCATGTATTAGAAACCTTATCATCTTATCCTAATGTAATCTACTTTATGTCCAATCAAATCTACTTTAATTCAAATTTGGTGTACATTCTTCAAAGCTTCTTTGAGAAGCTTTGACTACCAAATGACCAAGCTACCCTTGGCTTGTTGGGGAAGCTAATTTCTCCCCCTTTTCCTCTCTCTTTGCCGCGGCAATGGGCCCTTGGGGAAGCAAAAATTTTTCTTCCCACACTTAACACATTTTGCCAAAATATCTCATTTCAAACCTAACACCTTCTCCCTCTAACTTTCATCTTCTTCATTTTCTCCTCCTTCTCTCTTCTTCTTCCTCTCCAATCCAAAAATTCCAGCCACCATTGTGACCATTTCTCTTCACTTTTCTCTTCATAAACACCATTTCTACACTCTCCTCAACCTCCTCTACAACTTCTATTTGGAGGATTTTTCTCAAAAACTAACTTTTCCTCCATTGTCATCCTAGACAAAGCTTCAAGCTTTAAGGTAAAGTTTTCATTTTTCTTCTTTCTTCTCTTCATTTTTGTGCTCCATGGCCTCATTGATGACCGTGGATCTATTCTTTTTCAACCATTGATGTTGATTCTTTGTCTTGAGATTTCTAGGGTTTTTGGACCCCAAAAACCGAATTCACCAAGAAGAAAAGAGGAGCCCATTTTCGTGTTCTTCCTTTAGGTAAGAAGGAGATTTACTCACTTCAACCATTATTGGTGGTGAGGAGACTTTTGTGTGGTTGTTGATGGAGGAATCCATCTTTGTATGCTTACTTTGTTGGGTGATTATCCACATTTATGTGTTCCTAATTGAGATTGGTTTTTGTATAATGATTTTGAATGTATTGGATATGTTGAACATGCTTGATCATGTTAGGGTTGTTAAATGGAAAATTTGGAGTTTCCTACCCTAATGTGAGTCCACGGTTTTGATGAGAATTTTGGGATGGAAATTGATTTTTGTACACAATGAAAGGAAGCTATGTAATTCAAGATTGAATGTTAAAATTGGAATTTTAAGATGGAAAATTTTTAAGGATCTAATGACCTAAAGTGAGGCCATGGTTTTAGCCTTGAATCCTAAGGGATTAGATTAAATTGTTGTGGACTAAAGTTTAAATGATTTGATATCAAGGCACTAGTACATGAAATGGAAAGAAAATTAGGACTTTTACCTATGACGGTCACGGTTTTAGAGAGAAAACTTAAGGCTTAAATGATGCCTAGGTGCATTTTTGGAGATTTAAAATCTAGAGACATGCATAATCTATACTGAAGTTGAAGAATTAAATTGGATGATAACACATAAGAGGGACATGATTTTGCAGGGTTAGTTAACCTGAAATTTTCATAATTGACTAAAGACTTGAGACTTTAAAAATAAGAATCCATAATGTGAACATTTTGATAATTGATAAACCATGAATGCCTATTGTTATTGAGGAACTGAATTGATCCAATGTAGAATAAAAACTAAGTAATTAGGTATCAAGAGACTAGTACATGATATGGAAGGAAATTCAGAATCTTTATGGTTTGTGAGGCTACGGTTTTAAGGGTTATTTAACCTAAGGATTTTTATAATTGATCAAGACTTAAGTTCTTAGAAATGTTGAACCCTTAATGGGGAATGTTGATAATTGATGGACCATAAATATACATTGAGGTTGAGAAGTGGTTCCATATTGTTGTAAGACCCTATGTGGGGCTAAATATTTATTAATGGATTTCTTAAGGAAATTATAATGTATTGATATTGAGAATGATTACATGCCATTGTGGTATTGTATATGAGGAATGCATCATTGATAAACATACATGATTGGATATTGTGTCATCATGCATATGTGTTGTCCGTTGGACATGTTTGAGAAAGGCGATGTAAGCCTAGGAGTTTGAATAACACCTATGTGCAGGTGCGAATAGACTAAGCGTAGGGTCATAATGGTTGGCCCTGGGGGCGTCGGGGTATGGGTGCCTTATCATGGACAGTTAAGAGCTCCTCTGTGTCGTGGGATAGACCAATGCAAACACACCGACGATCCGAACTGAGACGCTATCCTATTTCGCGATCAACTGTTGAGGTGCCATGTATAAGCCATTGTTGCGCAAATATTTTTATGAGATGAAGCACACTATTTTTAACGGCTAATGACATACTGACATTACTCCTTGATCATTCACTCTGAAAATGTTGGCGTCTAGCTCCATGGAATAGGATTTGTGGTACCATAATGCATTGTGCACCGTTCACTGTCGGTCTCATAAATTGTTGAGCATGAACATTTGTGACTGTGAAAATATCTGTTCTATTGCTGTAATGATTGTCTGGATATTGTACTGATTGCTTGATATATTATTGTGACCTTCCTGTTGATGTCGATTCTTACTGTTGCTTATAATTGTATTGCTTTGCTATAAATTCTACTGTTACTGTTGATGAATATATGAACTGTATTGCTACGTGGGCGCTCTGCGCCATGTTATTTTCTTACTGCCATAATGGTAATGAAAGATGGGTGTCTCACCTCTTTATTTCATTACTCTATCTTATGTTGCATTGAATAAAGACTGTGAAGAGCCCAAGTCGGGTTTATTTAGTTATTGTTGGAGAATCAACTTATGTTTCATTATGATGGCATCTGCACAACCTCCTTTGCTACGTATGTGGATACAATTTCATAGTGGCTTAGAAGCTTGGCATTTTGACCGTGAAGTGGGGTGTGTTACATACATTGGGGATGTGACCCTTGTTCAGTGCGATAATGAACCTGGAGCTGGTACGAACATGTCTTATGTTCCCGTACGCGTGGAGTTCCCTATACCCATTGGGGAGATGTGAGATAACCGCCGCCTCTTCCCTAAAGAGATTTTGGTTATAATGCATGTGCGTACTCTCGTCCGTCCAGAAGTGTGGCAAGGGCGAATATTACCTATCGGGAATGCTGAAGAAGATCAGGTGTAGGACCATTCCATTCAAGTGTTAGACTTCGGGGAAGGCCTAACTTTTATATGGTAGTTATATTATGTTATGTAAAACCTAAGTTAAAATATTGTTGTAAGCTTATTTATGCATGAATTCTGGATATGTATTTTATATTAAACTGATGTTGTATTTGGATTATAAGTCAATATAACTACATTTCATATCGTGGCTCGTACTTTCTATTTATGCATTGAGATGTAACTTATTATTTTTAAATTATTATAACTTGAAATTGTGACACGCCTGGATTTAGTGGCTGTGGTACAATGACGATTGTGCTATGGTTACTATATCAAGGGGTGTTACAGCAAAACTGATACTGTTTATCCAGGTATATGCCAGATATACTAGGGTATAAATAGTAAGTTGTTACATTCCATCTAGGATAATATCTAGTAAAGAGAGAGGATATGACCCACCTCAGCTCAGCTACTAGAATAATGAGGGAGGATATTGTAACATCCTAATACTGAAATCATTGTATATCAAACATATACTTGGACAAACAATATTAGATTTGCTACTTCTAACTTATTCATGAAACTAATCCATAATGTAACGCCCCTTTTTCTTAATACCGCGAAGAAGGAACGTCACACCATAATACAAAAGCAACAAAATAAATTGTGAAAAATAATAGTTATAGTGATTAATTAAGACCCGGTTCATTATTAACACAAGATTAAATAGTTTTTATTCTTGGATGATAAAATAATTGAGTATTGAAATATCTGTACGCAATTTTTTTTTTGACATAACAGTAAGGAAATGATAATAATTATAAATACAATAGAATCGAAACAGAATTTAAAATCATACATTCACAATATATATATATATATATATATATATATATATATATATATATATATATATATATATATATATATATATATGTAACACCCCAAATTTCCTAAATAGTTGACAGTAATTTTGACAATTAACGAAATTCTACTATTTAGTGATTTTTCTGTGTACTGTAAAATTATTTTGAGTATTTCGTCAACGTATTTAATCGTTTTGAGTAATTTACTCCATGTCAAGAAAATAATAATTTTCGGGTCGGGGAAAAATCTTTATGTATTTATTTCTCTTGACTGTTAATTATTTTTAACAATCTGACTTGGTTTTCATATGTTTTCTAATATTTGTGATTTTTGTGGATGATTATAAATTTTTATGGTTATTTGGTTGTTTTTGGGCTGTTTATGGGCCCCAGTGGTCCTACGTGGGCCCGGGGTGAGTCCCAAAACATGAAAGTTTTTCTACGTATAGAAAAATTTATACTGTTTAGACGGAGACAGAGGATCTTACTAAACCTGAATCCGGAAACAGTTTTAGAAAATTGTATTGTATTGTGTTTTGTACTGTATTTAATTATCGGGTGATAAAAATATAGTAAATATATTCTTTCGTGGGGTTTTAGCAGATCAAAATAGAAATTATACTGCCTAAGTCAACAATAGTGGTTATGACAACTTTTGACGGACCAATAGGAAATAAGTTTAATTCTTTTAACGGACCAATAGGAAGCAAGTCTAATATTGAAGACTTTGATATCAACCGTCGATTTAATCAATGGCGTAGGATTAGACTAATAAAATGGCTATGACCATTTATAACCATTGGATGAAGAATTAATCAAGGGTGGAGATTTGATCTTATAAAGTGGCTAGGACCATTTGTGACCATTGGATTTGGATTTAATCAATGGTGGAGATGGATCATTTATAACCATTGGATTTGGATTTAATTAATGGTGGAGATTTGGTCTTCTAAAATGGCTATGACTAATTATGACCCTTGGATTGAAAGTAAGAAGGAGTAATCTTGACCCTTCATTTTTGGAGATGGATCTAATGGCTAGAATTTTAAGGAGAAAGATCTAATGGCCTAGATTAAGTCTTCTAATCAAAAGTCTACCTAAATCCTAACCATTGATCTAATCAATGGCCTAAAATGCTCTAAATGGTGGCTTGAAAAAGATGACAATATTATTGAATGCATAATGCAAGGGGGGGACGATTTTTGGTGATTGTTTTGGAGCTAAAGGAAGTTTGATGACTATTATTAGGTGTCTTAGTCAATTATGCATCATAATTGAATTATTTGCACTCTTAGGAGAATGCATGGAGGGGGGACGGTTTTGGTGAGTGCTTAAGAGCATAGAATGGTTTCAAGACCATTATTACTCCATTTTGATCATTATTGATCAAATTCAAGAAGCTAAGTTATCAAAGCTTTCTCTCCATTTCTCTTCTCCTCTAGTTTCGGCCAAAGCACCTAAGAATGCCCTCTATCACTCAAAAATTTAATCCAACCTAGTTTCTTGAATCCTTACCTTATTCTAAGAACATCTCTAGTTATGAGTTTTTACAAAATCATTCATCTTGAGTTTCAAATCCAAGCTTCAAGTTTCTAGCAAAAAGGGTAAAGTCCATATCTCTTCACCTAATCTTTTAGTTTTGATTTTCTAAGCCATGCTTGAATCATGGTTTACCTATTCTTTTACTTGTTATTGATTTTAAGATTTGTTTATGATTTTTTAGGGATTTTTCCAAGGAGCTCCACGAAATTGATAGGAAGGGAAACCAAGTGTTTTCACTTCATTCTTTACCTTAACCAAGTTTAAGAAACCTTTCCCTCAAAAAAATAAAAAATTCTATCTTTGTTCTTCAAGAAGAAACATTCGGCCAAGATACCCAAAACCACTCTCCAATCTCTTTTAATTTTATCCAACCATAGATCTTAAATCTACATGATATTCTAAGCAACTTTCATGTTGGAGACTTTCTCTAAATCATTCATCTTCAACCTTGTTCTTCAAGCTAAAGATTGGAGCTTTATTGGTGAAGTTTATTAATCTTCACTTTTCTTTTGATTTTCAAGGTTCTAAGCCATGTTTGATCCATGGTTTACCTTGTTCAAGCTTGATTTACTAATAAATATATGTTTTGTTTTATATTTGAGAAGCCCTTGGTGGTGAAGGACTTGGAAAAAGAAGCAAAACAAGGAGCTTTTGAGGATCTTCAAGAGGTAAAAGGGAGATTCATCTCACCAACCAAGTATGGTGGTGAGAGATGGTCTTATATTTGATGGATGGTGAATCCATGTGAGGATTCATATCCATGGTCATGTAATAATTTGTGGGTGTTTATGTGCTTTGATTATTTGCCTATGCTTGGTATGATTTACATGATTTATTGCTTTGATTATGGCATGCTTGTGATATATATATTTGAATATGTATGTGTATGCCATGATTTGATGATGGAAAGAAAATTGATTTTTGGTTCCAAAGACCAAGAGATTTTCGGCCAAGACACCTCAAAATAGGTGTTCATAAATCAATATTTTCATGAATGATAAAATTAGATGATTAGAAAAACAAGGAAAATAAACAAAGGGTTTGTTTTTCAAGAAGTAGTCATGGTTTTGAGAAGGATTATTATTGATTTATTTTGTGTAAAAAGTTTCTAAGCATTTCTAAGCATTTTACTAAACAAGAGTTTTAAATGAAAAGGGCAATGAGTTGATGATTTTAAGGATTTGCAAAGAAAGTGAAAAATGAAAATGAACAAATGATTTGATTTCAAAGACCAAGTGCTCACGATTTTTGTTAAGGAATTTTTAATAGTTTTGTTTGTGTAAAACCATATTGACTTAGAAGGAAAAATATTTGATGATTTAAATAATCAAGTACCACAGTTTTGAAGGCTTATGAATGCCTTGATTTTATGGAAACAAAGTGGAAATATATTTTGATGTAGTACAAGGAATTTGGAAAGGGCATCAGAGTATTTTATCACTTGAGAAATGAATTTCAGTATGTAAATGAAAAAGAGAGGTTCAAACACACCTCAATTTATTTTAAAGAGAATTGATTTTAGAATTGATTTGAGAAAAATGGAGAATATAATAGTGATTTGATATTTTCTAACGTGTAACTCATTCTTTGGGTTTTGGAGAGCGTTAGCAAAATTCTAAGATTTGAAACATTGATTTATATCAATGGAAAAGTGATTTTGTAGATTATATTTTGGAAAAGGATTTCTTTTGTGGATTATATTGTGGAAAAAGACTTCTTGAGTAAAGAAATGTAGAAAAAGATTTTCTTGAGTAAGAAAATGTGGAAAAGGAAGTACAAAGTCATAATATTTTGAGAAAAGTGGAAATGGAATTTTTGAAGGTTGAGAAATATTTTTTGTAATGGAAAAATGATGTTAAAAATGATATTGATTTGTTTGGAAGTCCAAAATAATGTTTAGAATATTGAGGAATATTTTACGTGGTTGTAAAATGGTGAAAAATGTTTTATGTATCTTAAAAACGTGATTTTTAAGCTACGCGATTTGAAAAATGTTGAAATATTTCTACGCAATTTGGAAAGCATTTAAATATTTTGAAAATAATAGAAAATGGTTTACGCGACTTAAAAGAATGATTTTTAAGTTACGCGATTGTGAAAATGGTGGAAAATTGCTACGTGATTTGAGTAATGTGTAAATGATTTTACGTGATTGAGAAAACATTGAAAAATCACTACGTGATTTGAAAACGCAACAGAAACATTGCAAAATTGTGAGAACGTAACAGAAATGTTACGCGATTGTGAAAACACGACGAAAGTGTTTTGTGACTATGAAAACGCGATAATATGATTTCATTGTTAAAAATACAATATGATTACTGTTGCGCCAGTGTATGGACCCTGATTATGAGATTATGAAATTAAACTGAGAATGTGCCAATATGTGGACCCTGAATTTGAAATTGGTGCATTGAACATGCATTGAAAATGGTGAATTTTGCCTGTGATTGGCATTGGTGCATTTTATATGCATGAACTAGTGTATGGACACTGTATGAGAAAATGATAAATTTTGCCTATGATAGGCATTGGTGCATTGAAACATGCATTGGAAAGGTCCGAGGGACTGTATGAGGCTATTTGCCTAGGAGAGACGTACACCTCTTGAGTGAGTGCGATATGCGTAGTGTAAGTCACTTGTTGACCTTGGGTGCATCGGGGTGCGGGTTGCTTACATGGGTGGTTGGTCGCGCTTATTCCCATAGGTTAGACCGATGCAACGCACCGATGATCCTGACCAAGACACTATTCTTAATCAAGATCTAGTAAAGACTGTCGTATATATGCTAGATGTGCAAAAATCAAAATGAGGATTATAGCACGTGATCTGAGGCATTTTGGTACCGATAGATCTTTCGGATCGACTTCTCCGAATTGAGTATTAGCTCCATGGAGTAGGACATTGAGTCTATGTGTGTATGCATGAATCTGAGCATTTATATCTATATGATATATTAATTGAGGAATATTGTCTATGACAATTGTTTTGAATACTTTGATGATGATGATGATAATTGGATAAGGATGAGGGTATCACCATAAATATTGAATGATAATTGATTTAATGAATGATTTGATGATGATAATTGATTAATGTTGATGGTATGATATATCTGTATGATATGTTGTTATGTTATCTCTGTGCTGCCATGTTGGTACTGGCGTGGGTGATCTCACCTCTTTGTTATATTATTTTGCTATGTTTGTGTTGTAAAAATTATATAGTAGAAGGAATGAGTTGTCTTAGACATAGCGGGTGGCAGATATTCTGAAATTGATGACAACATCAGAGAATGACCATTCAAGATTTGATAGCGTGTAGTGTTGACAAGAAACAAATGTCTGATGCATCCTGATGGATACAAGAAGAAATAAGTATGCTAAGTTTTCTCGTTAGTGTTGTACCGTGCTATTAAGTAGGACCCGTGATGGGGTTTGCTACTGTTAAAAAAAAAAGAGTCTGTTAGTTTTATATTTCTCTTTAAATTGTTAAATATTAATTGGTGTCAGTATTGTATATTAAATATATTTTCAGTAATATTTATGGATCTCAGTACTCAGTAAGTTTTTGTTTCAGTCTTTGAAGAAAAGAAATTTTTAAAACCCATCTTTTATAACTCAAACCTTTTATGAAATCATTTTCAGATTGGGAGTTGGTAGTCAGAAATGTGATGCCCTAAGGAGGGTGTTACAATATATATATATATATATATATATATATATATATATATATATATATATATATATATATATATATATATATATATATATTACATGCATCAGCCTGTTTAGTTACATCACAAAATATACAAAAAGTAAAGGCTTTACCCACCCAAGATAGTTACAAATTTACACCCATAAACTAGCAAAACATAGGCTTTCCCAAAAAGATAAACGGTTAGCCATCAGTAGCCACCTATAGTATTAGCCCCTAAGACTGACGAGAAGGGACCGTAGCTGGGTCCTCCTCAGGGTCCTCTTCATCTGACGAAATCACCATCGGAGCGACCGAATTTCGGGTAGAAGCTCGAGCAATGGAGAGGAAAGAGTCCTCTTGTGGAGTGTAGAACATATCAGTCCACATATCCCTAACGGGTAGGTAAAATTTCAAAATAACAAAAGCAGAAAAATCAAAGACAAGAGAGTCATAGCGACCCCAAGCTAAAGACACTGTCAGCTCCCCGCTGTAGACACATCGGTCTGTCTGCACATGTAGATGCCAGCAATCGGGTCCTCCATGAAAGGTCAACTTCACGTACCCCAAAATGCGGCGTGAGCGTGACGACATCCTCAACAACTCTAGTCGTAGTGTGGCCAGAAGCTCGGAAACTCAGTTGTTTCTTTCTCTTCCTCACGAGTGTCTTCTCAGAAACACAGTCCAACAAACATACAGAAAATACAGAAAGAGGTGAGACACCCAGCTTTCAGTACCAAAATGGCAGCGAGAAAACAAACGACGCTGAACGCCCACATATAAACACAGTTCATACATCCAATTACAGTAATAATTAAAATGAACAGTAAGGGCATAACAATAATAAATAACAGTAAGTATCATCAATAACAGGCAGACAACATCAACATTTCCAACATTTAACAGTCCAAGCAATCAAATAAATATTGCAGTAATAATAACAGATACTTTCCACAATTATAAATGTTCATACTCAATGAATTATGAGACTGACAGTTCACAATGTAAATAGTACCGAAATTCCTACTCCATGGAGCTAGGCATAAACATTTTCAGAGTGAATGATCAAGGAGTAATGCTAGTATCTCGTTAGCCTTTAAAAATAGTGTGCTCATCTCATAAAAATAGTTGCGCAATACAGCTTATACATGACACCTCAACAGTTGATCATGATATAGGACAGTGTCTCAGTCCGGATCACTGGTGTGTTTGCATCGGTCTATCCTATGGCCCCAGTTGAGCTACCACTGCCCATTGTGAGACACCCGTACCCCGACGCCCCCAAGACCAACCACTATGACCCTACGCTTAATCTACTCGCACCCGCACATATGTGTTATTCAAACTCCTAGGCATACACCACCTTTTCAACAATGTCCAATGGATAACACATATGCATGACGACACAATATACATCATACATGTTTATCAATGATGCATTCATCATAAGTATACTACAATGGCATATATATTTATTTCTCAACATCAATATGTCATAATTTCCTCAAGTACACAGTCAACAAGTACCTAGCCCACATAAAGGTCCACAATAACATAGAATCAATTCCCCACATCAATATATATTTAGGGTTCATCAATTATCACAAGTCCACATTATGGATCCTCATTTTCAAAGTCTTAAGCTTTGGTCAATTATGAAAATTTTAAGTTGGATAACCCTTCAAAACCATGGCACTCTTACGAGTCATTACTCAATCTAATTCTTCCACTTGATTATGGATTATGCATGTCTCTAAATCCTCAATCTCCAAAGACGCATCAAGGCATCATTTAACCCCTAATTTTTCTCTAAAAACCATGGCCTTACTAGGTCATCAAGGTTCCAATTTCTTTCCATTTTATGGATTTGTTACTTGATACCTAATTACTTAGATTTTATTTCACACCAAATCAATCCATTCCCTTAGGATCCAAAGCCAAAACCGTCGCCTCACTTTGGGGCATTAAACCCTTAAAATTTTTCATACATTAATTTTAATATTATCATTCAACATTTAATCACATAAGCTTCATTTTATTGTATACAAAAACCAATTTATATCCCTAGATTCTTGTCAAGACCGTGGCCTCACATCAGGGTAGGAAACTCCAAATTTTCCATTTAACAACCCTAACATGATCAAGCGTTTGCAACACATCCAATCCATCCAATACATTCAAGATCATCAATCAAGCATTAATCCAATTTCAAGAATACATAAACATGCAAAATCACCAAACAAAGTGAGCATACAAAGGTTCCCTCACCACCAATATTGGTTGAACTGAGTAATCTCCCTTTTACCTAAAGAAAGAACACAAAAATGCCCACCTATATGCTTCTTGGTGGTTTCGGTTTTGAGCTTCCAAAATCATAGAAATTTCAAGACAAGGAATCAATATCAATGGTTGAAAAAGAAGAGATCCATGGTCATCAAAGAGACCATGGAACATGAAAATGAAGAGAAGAAAGAAGAAAAATGAAAATTTTACCTTAAAGCTTAAAGCTTTGTCTTGGAAGACAATGGAGGTGAAGATGGATTTTGAAGAAAATTTCTAAATGGAAAGTGTGGAGGAGGTTGAGGTGAGTATGGAAATGGTCTTGATGAAGAGAAAAGTGAAGAAAAATGGTCACTCAAGGGGGCTGCAAAACCGTAGCCAAGAAGGAGAAGAAGAGAGAAGGTTGAGAGAAAAATGAAGAAGAAGAAGTTAGAGAGAGAAAGTGTTATGTTAAAATGAGATATTTTGAGTGTTATGCATTAAGTGAGGAGGCAAAAATTTGCCTCCTTTGGCCAAGCATTGCCGCAGCAATGGAGAGAGAGAAGGGGGAGATTTTTGGCTTCCCCAACAAGCCAAGGACATTCTTGTCCTTTGGTGGTCAAAGCTTCTCAAAGAAGCTTTGATTAAAATACAATAAATTTGAATTAAAGTGAGTTTGATTAGACATAAAGTAGATTACATTAGGATAATGTGATAGGGTTTTTGATACATGTTATTATCCAATGGACAATTGTTACAGTTGATAGAAGTCAATATTAATTGTCTGGCGGATAAAATTTTACACAGCGATTTATCATTTTATCTATTAAAATTTTCTCAAAAAATATGAAATCTCGTAAATCGTGTCCAGCCTCGGATTTAGTAAGATTCCCCCGTCAACGTTTCCACATATCAAGGTTCTTTGGGAAAATATCTCATTTTCTCAGGTCCGCTCAGTTTGCACGTAAAGAGAGGAATAATATTAAAATATTTCGCATTCTTAGAAAAATCCAAAAAAATTCTCAAAAATCACAAATATTAGAAAATGAATATTTATCATAAAACAAATAAAATTTGAGGTGTTACAACTCTCCCCAACAAATAAGAATTCCGTCCTAGAAATTTTTGTACCTTAAACTAGTTCTGGGTATTGCTCCTTCATCTTGACCTCCAGCTCCCATGTCGCATCTCTAGTTGCTTCATTCCAGATCACTTTCACCAATGAAATGTCTTTCCCTCTGAGTTGCTTCATTCTCCTATCCTCAATCCTTACAGAAGTTGTTTCATAAGTCAAGTTTTCCTTTAATTGTACTAAATCGGGTGCTATGACATGATCAGGACTCGGAATGTATTTTCGAAGTTGTGACACATGAAAGACATTGTGAAGATTTGAAAGAAAAGGTGGTAAAGCTATTTGGTAAGCAATGGGACCTATTCGACGAAGAATTTGATAAGGTCCAAGGAATTTTGGAGTGAGCTTTCTAGATTTGAGAACCCGACCGACCCTAGTCGTAGGCGTGACTTTCAAGAACACATGCTCTCCTTCCTCAAATTCAAGAGGTTTTCTCCTTCTATCCACATAACTCTTTTGTCGACTTTGAGTCATTCTCATTTTTTCCTGAATCATTTTAACCTTCTTAGTTGTCTATTGAATAAGATCAGGTCCAACTGTAAGTCGCTCTCCATCTTGATACCAATATAAAGGTATTCGGCATCTTCGTCCATACAGAGCCTCATAGGGTGCCATCCCTATGCTCGAATGGTAACTGTTATTGTAGGTAAATTCTACCAACGGTAAAATTTTGTCCCAACTTCCAGTCTGCTCTATGGCATAAGCTCTAAGCAAATCCTCCAACGATTGTATTGTTCTCCCTGATTGGCCATCAGTCTGAGGTGATATGCAGAACTCAAACGTAGCTTTGTCCCCATTGCTTCTTGAAGACTTTGCCAAAATTTTGATGTAAATCTCGGACCTCTGTCAGAGATGATACTAGTAGGCACACCATGTAATATGACAATTTCACCGATGTACAACTGAGTCAACTTCTCTAATGGATACCTTATGTTGATCAGCAAGAAGTGTGCTGACTTTGTAAGTCGATCCACAATTTCCCATATTGAATCATACCCTTTTCTGGTCTTTGGCAAACCGATAACAAAGTCCATGGCAATACTATCCTATTTCCATTCGGGAATAGTCAAAGGTTGTAACATTCTAGATGGTCTTTGATACTCGATCTTTGTTTTCTAACAAACTAAACAAGAAGATACACATCTAGCAATATCTCTTTTCATCCCATGCCACTAAAATAATTTCTTCAAATCTTGATACATTTTGATCATTCCAGGATGCATACTCAACTTGCTTGTATGAGCATGTTCAAGAATGTACTTCTTGAGTTCTTCATCTTTAGGCACACAAACTCTGCCTTGGAATCTTAAAATTCCATCGCTTCCTTCCTCTAATGTTTATACACTGCCCTGTTTCATTAGTTCTCTTTCCTCTTGTAAGAACTTGTCCACCTTCTGCTTCTCTCGAATGTCATCCATCAAATCACTCGAAATGGTGACCATGTTCATGCAGATCTTGCCCGGCATTAACTCCACAAAAGACCATATGTCTCTGAATTGCTCTATTAGATCTTTTTCCTTTATCATCATGGCAGACACACTGATCATTTTCCTACTTAAGGCATCGACCATGACATTTGCCTTCCCAGGGTGATATTGAAGTTGGAAATCGTAGTCTTTCAGGAATTCTAACCATCTTCGCTGCCTCATGTTCAACTCTTTTTGATCATATAAATACTTCAAGCTCTTATGATCACTAAAGACGTTGAATGTTGCTCCATAGAGATAATGTCTTCATATCTTCAAGGCAAATACAACAACTGCCAACTCCAAGTCATGCGTTGGGTAGTTCTTCTCATGCATTCGCAATTGTTTTAAGGCATAAGCCACCACTTTTCTGCCTTACGTAAGGACACAACCCAATCCTTGGTATGAAACGTCACAGTATACTTCAAATGGTTCACTTAGTTCAGGTAGAAATAACACTAGTGAAGTAGTTAGTCTCCTTTTCAACTCTTGAAAACTCTCTTCACAAGTATCCGTCCACTCAAAAGCTTGATTCTTCCTTGTGAGTTGAGTAAGAGGTCCAGCAATCTTAGAAAATCCTTCGATAAATCTTCGGTAATAGCCCGCTAATCCAACAAAGCTTCGAATTTTTGTCACCATCTTCGGTCTTTCCCATTGAAGAATAGCTTCTACTTTCGATGGGTCTATAACAATTCCTTCCCTTGAAATCACATGGCCCAAGAATTTGACTTCGTCCAACCAAAACTCACACTTCGACAACTTGGCATACAACTCTTTCTCCTTCAAAGTCTGAAGAACTATACTGAGATGCTCAGCATGATCCTCCTGATTTTTCGAATAGATCAAGATATCGTCGATAAAGACAACAACGAATCTGTCCAAATAAGGATGAAAGATTCTATTCATATAATCTATGAAAATAGCAGGCACATTAGTCACACCAAAAGGCATCACCAAGTACTCGTAGTGTCGTAACGAGTACGAAAAGCCATTTTAGGAATGTCTTCCACTTTCACTCTGATCTGATGGTAGTCCGATCAGAAATCGATCTTAGAAAACATAGATGCTCCTTTGAACTGATCCATTAGGTCATCTATCCTCAGTAATGGATACTTGTTCTTGATCGTGATTTGTTTAATTGACAATAATCCACGCACAACCTTGAAGTACCGTCTTTCTTCTTAACTAGTAATACCGGTGCTCCCCAAGGTGATACACTAGGTCTCACGAATTGCTTCTCCAAAAGTTCTTCCAATTGCTTCTTGAGCTCAACTAGCTCTGCAGGCAACATTCAATAAGGCGCTATGGAAATAGAACCAGCTCCAGGTACAAGATCAATGGTAAATTCGATCTCCCGCTCTGGTGGCAAACCAAGTATATCTTCAGGAAAAACTTCAGGAAACTCTCGAACCACTGAAATTGCGTCCATATCAACCTCATTCTCGACTTTCAAAGAAGATAATAGCATATGTCCCCGAGCTCCTTCTTTCAAGAAAGCTTTCACTTGGTTAGCCGTCAAAAATCTAGAATCCTCATCTAAAGGGAAAATTATGATTTTTCTAGAACAATCTAATAGGACATGGTTAGAAGATAACCAATCTATTCCTAAGATCACATCTAATTGAGATAATGGCAAATATATCAAATCAACAAAAAAGATTCAACCTTCAACAATCAATGGACAATCTAAACAAACTTTGGTAGTGACAACAGGTTTAGCAGTTGGAGTTGAAACAGTCAAATCAAAAGGTAAAGAAGACACAGGTAAACCAAGTCTTTTCACACAGTCATAGGAAATGAAAGAATGTGTTGCACCTGAGTCATACAGTATAGTTAAAAGATTACCTTTGATGAGACCTTCCCCTTGTATAAGATCTTCAGATTCAGAGGCTTTAGCACCACTCAGGGTGTAAACCCGACCTCCAGTTTACAGTTTAGCAGTTCTAGCAGCATTGACGAAAAGTTCTACCTTAGGTTGATTACTGTCATGAGAAATGTGCCCTGGTTTCCCGCATCTGTAGCAAATCATTCCTTTAATAGTGCAGTCCCTCGTATAGTGATCCTTCCCGCACTTCATACATCTCAGCGGAGACGCCATTATTTGACTAGTTTTGCCCGGACTTCCACTAAGACTTCCACCTAGTGGCTTCTGTTATTGATTTTCAGGTGGTCTGGAATAAGGCTTCTTTTGGTAATGGTTAGCATTACTGCTTCTTCCTCTTTGGGACCAAAAAGGCCCAAAGTTTCTGTTTCTTGCATCACGTGCCTGGTCTAAGTCTTCCACCCGATGACACGTATCAAGTAGTTTCGAGAACTGAGTAATCTTCAAAGTTATGATGGCTCTCGTCACGTCATGTCTCAGACCTTCCTCAAACTTTCGACACTCCCATGCTTCTAAGACTGACGAGAAGGGACCATAGCCGGGTCCTCCTCAGGGTCCTCTTCATTTGACGAAATCACCATCGGAGAGACCGAATTTCGGGTAGAAGCCCGAGCAGTGGAGAGGAAAGAGTCCTCTTGTGGAGTGTAGAACATATCAATCCACATATCCCTAACGGGTAGGTAAAATTCTAAAATAACAAAAGCAGAAAAATCAAAGACAAGAGGGTCATAGCGACCCCTAGCTAAAGACACTGTCAGCTCCCCACGGTAGATGCATCGATCCGTCTGCACATGTAGATGCCAGCAATCGGGTCTTCTATGAAAGGTCAACTTCACGTACCCCAAAAAGCGGAGTGGTGTAACATCCCAAAAGTTAATAATTTCATGACAAATAATCATTTTATAATATTTATGATTTTTGGGAATTTTCTGGATTTTTTTGAGAACGTGGAATATTTTAATATTATTTCTCATTTTGCGTGCACACTGAGCGGAGCCAGGAAAATGAGATATTTCCCCCGAGAACCTTGAGCTGTGGAAACGTCGACGGGGGATCTTACTAAACCTGAGGCCAGACACGGTTTGTGAGGTTTCACATTTTTCGAGAAATTTTAACAGATAAAATAATAATCGTTGTGTAAATTTTATCTGTCAAATAAATTCATACTGACTTCGGTCAACTGTAACAATTGTCTACTAAATAATAACATGTATTAAAAACCTTATCACGTTATCCAAAATCTGCTTTGTGTCACATCCATTAGCTTTATTTTCAAAAGAAAGATTGATTTAATCCAAGCTTGTAAAAAGGGAAGCTTCCAAAAAATTTCCTCCAATTACACATTTCTCTCTCTTCCCTTCCCACTCACTCCACGACAGACACACTCTTTTGGGGGAGTAAAAAGTGTTTTCTCACTTTTATCACCTCATTTCCATTTCAAATACACAAAAACACTTAACACTTTTCTCTCTTCTCCTTCTCTTCAAACACTCTTCTCTTCTTCTCTTCTTCTTCCTTCCCCACGGTGTACATACACATTGGAGATCATCTCCATTGTTTTCTAAACAAATCACATTCCTTGTTTCCTTCCACCATTCCAAGGCCATTCTCTTTGGTGGTCATCCCTTGGTTCTTCTTCTTCTTCTTCTTCTTCTTCCATTTTCCACCATTGAAGCTAAAGCTTGCAGCTTTTGAGGTAAAGTCTTCACCTTTCTTCCATTTTCTTCTCATTTTCATTTTTCTTGGTCACCTATGTGATCAAGAACTCATCTTTCCATGATTTGAGTGGACATTGTGGAAGTCACTCATATTAGTGTTTTCTTGAAGGAGGAAAACAAAAATCAAGAGCAAAAGGGAGTAGCACCATTGTATTGTCTTCAAATAGGTAAGAGGGAGATGATCCTCTTCAACCAATCTTGGTAGTAAGAAAATGTCTTGTGTGGGTTGTTGTTGATTGATGAATCCATGTATGGATTTCTCTCTTTGTTATGTTGTTTTTCTTCCTTTGTTTTTCTTCCTTTTTCACAATGGTGTATTTGGTTGGATTTGTATGAGTTATTGGCTGCCTTTATGTGATTTTGGATGTATGTTTGAGTTACTTTGATGTTGAGAATGTTATGGATTGATTTGGTTTGAGTTTGGATGGCTTAAAGACCATTTTCTGCAAGTTTATGCATGATAATCGATTACACAACATCTGTAATCGATTACCAAGCCTCTGGAGTTACAAAATCGTGTTTCTGGGAATCACGTAATCGATTACATACTACCGTAATCGACACGGAGGATTCAATCCAGTGTAATCGATTACGTAGTGTGTAATAGATTACCAAGTCCCTGGAGTTACGAATCGTGTTTCTGGGAAGCTATGTAATCGATTACATTCAGCCTGTAATCGATTACAGAGGTTTTGTCGAGCTGGTAATCGATTACCAGAGGCATGTAATCAATTACCAGGATCCTAAAATAAGATTTTAAGCTGAAAATGATGAAAACATGGTTCCTTATCTCTTGTAACTCAAACATAAATCTTAAACCCTAGATTCAAGGATTTTATTTCACTTGAATGTGATAGGATTATATATCCAAACCAATGATGGAGAAATGATTTTGAAAAATGAAATTTTTGGATCCATAATAGGGAAATTGTGGTATGTGTGGAACGATGGACATGTATATGTATTGATATTGACATTGAGGAATTAATACTATATTATTGTGGGTTTGTGTTTGGGACTAAAATTATGTTGATGCTTAAGTTGGCCAAATTGCGGCATGTATGAGATATATGTTATTATGGTTGAATATACATGATTGTGCATGGAGTCAACATGCATTGGACATTTGCTCAGTCGATGACTATTAAAAGGCTGGATGAGCCTATGATTATGAATTGAGTTAACGCATTGAACAATTTGCTCAATCTATGACTATTAAAAGGCTGGATGAGCCTATAATTATGCATTGAATCAGTATGCATTGAACAAATTGCTCAGTCGATGACTGTTTAAAAAGCTGTATGTGCCTACGAATGTGAATCGAATAATGTGGTCAATGATGGATCTATGGGGGGTGTAAGGCGCAGTGTATACTAATTGCACGCATTACAGGTCCGAAAAATCATTATTCTTTACGCAGTGAATTATTAAGAATTGAATAGTGTGATCTATGATGGATCTGATTGAGGACCGTAAGGCACGGTGTATACCGATTGCATGCATTATGCGCCTGACAATCACTAATCTTTTTATGGTAAATGAGCGAGAATTGGATAGTGTGATCCCGTGGTAGGATCTAATTGAGGACCGTGAGGCGCGGTGGTTCATTTCGTGATGATGTTATCACTTTATTATACCCCTGGCCATGATAAACTGTTGCAACGCATCACGCGCCTGACAAGCACTATTCTCTTTGTGGTCCAATGTAGACTATCATTAAGGGGGACAGATCTACCGGAACGTTCATCTTTGAAATGGAATAGAAAATCTTGGTACCAAGTGCACATGCATTGTGAGTCGGTATTGTGAGTCGGCATTGAGAGTTGGCATTGTGAGTCCACATATCATATGACATTCTTTTATATGATGATTATACTATTGTGATATTGATGCCATGATTATCTGAAATGTTTTAATTGTTCATTATCTAAGACTCTGTTGACTGCTTGGGGTGCTATTGATGGTTACTTGTTATTGTTGATTCTTGCTGCTATGTATCGTTGTCCTGCTCTTACTGTTCATTTTATTGTCACTGTTGATGAATATATGTGCTGAAATGTTATGTGGGCGCTTTGCGCCGTTCTGTTTCTTTACTGCCATAATAAGTAATGTAAGTAGGATGTTTCACCTCTTTCTTGTATTCTCGTACTTCTGTTATATGTATATATTTGATAAAAGATCATGAGGAAGAAGATGAGGAGCCGCACCTTTATTGATTGGATTGGAACGATTCATTATTCTCAATCTGCGTTTGGACGAGATTTCTTCGGTTACGTGCGATTGCATCTTCATGGGGGCATTGATGCCTATCGTATTGACTGGGACACCGAGCGTCACGTACACATGGGATTTGCGGCTTTAGTACCTCTCCCAAGGATTACTACTTTTTCCCTTTTATGTTTTAATTCCCGTTGTATTTTATTTGACTCTGTAAGTATTTCATTTAGTGTTAACAGTGATTTGTATTTAGGATGACTAACATACATATGTATGGAATATATTTTTATTTCAATGGTTGTGTATAAAATAGTTGGGTACTAATTATGTTTCATTCAAGGCTCTTATTTTCTATTCATGTACAATGGAAATAACTTAAATTTTGAAATTACTATTGTTGAAACTGTGACACATCTGGATTTAGTAACTGCGGTGTAATGATGATTGTGCCGTGGTTATTATATCTAGGTGCGATACACGTGGGCGTGACGACATCCTCAGCAACTCTAGTCGTAGTGTGGCCAGAAGCTTGGAAACTCAGTTGTTTCCTTCTCTTCCTCACGAGCGTCTTCTCAGAAACACAGTCTGACAAAGATACAAAAAATACAAAAAATATAGAAAGAGGTGAGACACCCATCTTTCAGTACCAAAATGGCAGCGAGAAAATGAAAGGCGCTGGACGCCCATATATAAACATAGTTCATACATCCAATTATAGTAATAATTAAAATGAATAGTAAGGGCATAACAACAATAAATAACAGTAAGTATCATCAATAACAGGCAGACAACATCAACATTTCCAACATTCAACAGTCCAAGCAATCAAATAAATATTGCAATAATAATAACAGATACTTTCCACAATTATAAATGTTCATACCCAATGAATTATGAGACTGACAATTCACAATGCAAATGGTACCAAAATTCCTACTTCATGGAGCTAGACATAAACATTTCGGAGTGAATGATCAAGGAGTAATGCCAGTATCTCGTTAGCCTTTAAAAATAGTGTGCTCATCTCATAAAAATAGTTGCGCAATACAGCTTATACATGACACCTCAACAGTTGATCGCGATATAGGACAACGTCTCAATCTGGATTACCGGTGTGTTTGCATCGGTCTATCCCACGGCCCCAATTGAGCTACCATTGCCCATTGTGAGACACCCACAGCCCGACGCCCCCAGGGCCAACCACTATGACCTTACGCTTAGTCTACTCGCACCTGCACATAGGTGTTATTCGAACTCCTAAGCATACACTACCTTTTCAACAATGTCCAACGGACAACATATATGTATGACGACACAATGTACATCATACATGTTTATCAATGATGCAGTCATCATAAACATACCACAATGGCATATATATTCATTTCTCAACATCAGTATGTCATAATTTCCTCAAGTACACAGTCAACAAGTACTTAGCCCACATAGGGGTCCACAATAACATAGAATCAATTCCCCACATCAATATATATTTAAGGTTCATCAATTATCACAAGTCCACATTATGGATCCTCATTTTCAAAGTCTTAACCTTTAGTCAATTATGAAAATTTTAAGTTGGATAACCCTTCAAAATCGTGACATTCTTAAGAGTCATTACTCAATCTAATTCTTCCACTTGATTGTGGATTATGCATGTCTCTAAATTCTCAATCTCCAAAGATGCATCAAGGCATCATTTAACCCCTAATTTTTCTCTAAAAACCGTGGCCTTACTAGGTCATCAAGGTTCCAATTTCTTTCCATTTTATACATTTGTTACTTGATACCTAATTACTTAGATTTTATTTCACACCAAATCAATCCATTCCCTTAGGATTCAAAGCCAAAACTGTGGCCTCACTTTGGGGCATTAAACCCTTAAAATTTTTCATTCATTAATTTTAATATTATCATTCAACATTTAATCACATAAGCTTCATTTCATTGTATACAAAAACCAATTTATATCCCTAAATTCTAGTCAAGACCGTGGCCTTACATTAGGGTAGGAAACTCCAAATTTTCCATTTAGCAACCCTAATATGATCAAGCATTTTCAACACATCCAATACATTCAAGATCATCAATCAAGCATTAATCCAATTTCAAGAATACTTAAACCTGCAAAATCACCAAACAAAGTGAGCATACAAAGGTTCTGTCACCACCAATAATGGTTGAAGTGAGTAATCTCCCTCTTACCTAAAGGAAGAACACAAAAATGGCCACCTATATGTTTCTTGGTGGTTTCAGTTTTGAGCTTCCAAAACCCTAGAAATTTCAAGATAAGGAATCAACATCAATGGTTGAAAAAGAAGAGATCCATGGTCATCAAAGAGACCATGGAACACGAAAATAAAAGTAAGAAAGAAGAAAAATGAAAACTTTACCTTAAAGCTTGAAGCTTTGTCTTGGAAGACAATGGAGGTGAAGATGGATTTTGAAGAAAATTTCTAAATGGAAAGTGTGGAGGAGGTTGAGGTGAGTGTGGAAATGGTCTTGATGAAGAGAAAAATGAAGAAAAATGGTCACTCAAGGGGGCTACAAAACCGTAGCCAGGAAGGAGAAGAAGAGAGAAAGAAGAGAGAAAAATAAAGAAGAAGAAGTTAGAGAGAGAAAGTGTTATGATAAAATGAGATATTTTGAGTGTTATGCATTAAGTGAGGAGGCAAAAATTTGCCTCCTTTGGCCAAGCATTTCCGCAACAATGGAGAGAGAGGGGGGAGATTTTTGGCTTCCCTAACAATTCAAGGGCATTCTTGTCCTTTTGTGGTTAAAGCTTCTCAAAGAAGTTTTGATTAAAATATAATAAATTTGAATTAAAGTGAGTTTGATTAGACATAAAGTAGATTATATTAGGATAATGTGATAAGATTTTTAATACATGTTATTATCCAATGGACAATTGTTACAGTTGACAGAAGTCAGTATTAATTATCCGGCGGATAAAGTTTTACACTGCGATTTATTATTTTATCTGTTAAATTTTTCTCGAAAAATATGAAACCTTGTAAACTGTATCCAACCTCGGGTTAAGTAAGATCGCCCGTCAACATTTCCACAGATCAAGGTTCCCGGGAAAAATATCTCATTTTCTTAGACCCGCTCAGTTTGCACGTAAAACGAAAAATAATATTAAATATTTCATATTCTCATAAAAATCCAGAAAAATTCTTAAAAATCACAAATATTAGAAAATGAATATTTATCATAAAACAAATAAAATTTGGGGTGTTACATATAACATTTATATAAATAAATCATTATGGAGAGCCTTGTGGAATCAAATATCCACTTACGTACAGACAACTGTGTCTCTAACTACAAAATACAATATTTATATTTGTTTGCAAATTAATATCAAGTATATATGAATATACAAAATAATTAACTATTAAAACATAAATCTAAACTAATCTTCAATCTTCTACTGCTTCTTACCTTGGATGATCTTCCACCTAGATTTACATGGAACATATGGGGTGAGAATTACATAATTCTCAGTATAAGTGTACCAGTACCAGTAGTCGTATAATAATATACAACCATAAATATCTAAAATTAAATTGTAACTAGCAATCAAGCTATTAATCATTACTCAATCATAAACTTCATAAATAAATCTTTATAGGTCGTCAAATCGCTACTCAATACTCTAGGAACAATACATTCTCTCTTTATGTAATGTTCCCAATCTAGCCATAACTTTGTACTATTTCATACAAAAGATAAGGCAACCACCCAAATAGCTGCCTAAAAATGCATGATAAGACAACTGCTTATACAACTGCTTGAAAATGCATATGTTATGCTATGATGTATGAATATGATGCAATGCGAGTTGTGTTAGTATAATGTCATGAACTTGTTATTCCTTTCTACAGTGGGGAGGGAATATGTTACTTCCTTAACCTACTAGGTAGGGAGGGAATATATTACCTCCTTAACCTACCTTCTGAACTGTGAACTTGTCTTTTCCTCAATTTTCCTTGTCTTAACTTTTCTTAGGAATAACAAGTGTGTATATGCATGAGTGTCTGTGTATAATGTGGTGTTATGCCTAACTCTTGTATAATCACCACCTGATCTATGTCTTTACACTACTAGCTCTACTTTTATGAGAGCATTCATGCCACTTTTTCTATATTAACTTTGTGTACTTTTTTTCCTTAGTATACTTTCTTTCTTGCATTACTACTCTACCCCATCACTATGAGGCATTCATGCCACTATGGCACTCCTTTATTGTTAAAATTTCTTAACATATTTGAATTTCTCTTTCTTAATAACTTCTCAAGTCATATTTACACAACTCTATGAGAGCACTCAAATCTTGCCAACTAGGCACTATGGCACTCAACTCTTGCCAAGTAGGTCCTATGACACTCAACTCTTGCCAACTAGGTCCTATGGCATTCAACTCTTTCCAACTAGGCCCTATGACACTCTTACTACACTTTCATAACTTAACTATAACTATTAAAGGAGCTACTAAAGTTTCTAGGGTCAAACTTTCTCAAAAACACCTCAATTTTTGCCTAAAAAGGTTGTTTTTCATGGGTGCACCAAATGTGCTTCCTAACTTTTAAATTTTGAAATTTTATGGAGAAATAGATTCCCCTCATATCTTTCAAATGCTATAAACCTCACTTTATTTGGCTAAGCATAGCCAATGTTATGCGACATTTTACAGGGGCCAAAATAGAGCATTCACTTATTTACCCGATTCTGTCCTGACTTTAAACTGAAACTGAGAACAAATTAAAAATGGTAAAATTCTGAAATTTTACAGGCAAGAAGCCTTACATGTTAGCTTCAAAATGTCACTAGTCTCACGTCAATACGACATCGGAGCAAGAAATTAAGCAATCTGGTTTACTGGCTGCCAGAATGCATTTTTTGTAGAATCTTCTTGGATTCAAATAGAAACTGGTATTGATTGGCTTGCTCTAAAATTTTTGAAATTTTTACTACATGAAGTCTTATGTCTTAGCTTTCAAATGTCACTAGAATTAGGTGAAACCAATGTCTGTAACTCAAGTTATGAAACCATCTCTACCGGCTGCCACTAGATTCTGCAGAATTTTTCAGAATCCGATGGTACAATTCTCACTTCTAATCATTCAAGATCAATTTCTATGTGATTTCTAACACCAATCTAGGCCTCTAAACTTGTTGTAACTATTTTACAACCTATTAATTTAACCAATCAAAACTCAAACTCAAACTCAAAACTTCAAATCAAAACCCCTTTTCTCAACTTAATGGTCAATCACAAACTATGACTTTTAGGATACCAAAACTAGTCTCCAAGTAACAAATAAGCTACTACTGTAATGCCCATTTTTCTTGTCCAATACTCGCGAAGAAGGAACGTCACACTATTATATTTATATAATCGTAAAAACATAAGGTAAGGTTATACTGCGGAAAATAGTACCTGGTTTGAATTTCCATAAAACCCGGTGTATTAATGTTGGTTTAATTTATCTTAAAACTTTCGCCATACTCTTATTATATTATCATTATTGTATATATTTTTTTGTGTAAGTCATTGTAAGTAGTACAATAGCAAATTAGAAAAAATCCCTGTTGTAGCGAAACTTCAAACACTGAATAGTTATAATACAGTCAACAGAAATTAAACCATACATCGGAACTACATTATCATAATTATACGTACAAGCCTGTATTAATTAGATTTCCAAAATGTAAACAAAAAGCAAAATATGTACCTACCCCAAGAGATACAAATATATATATACCCATCAATCCAATAATACGTCAGCCTCCCACAAAAATAAACGGACAGCCATCAGTAGCCATCGATAAAAAAAAATCAGTCCCTAAGACTGACGAGAACGAGAAGGAACCGTAGATGGGTCCTCCTCAGGGTCCTCATCGTCCGACGAGACATCCATTGAAACGACAAAACAACGGGCAGGAGCCCGAGTAGTGGACAAGAAAGAGTCGTCACGTGGGGTATAGTACATATCCGCCCACATGTCTCTCACAGGCAGGTAAAATTCCAACCATACAAAGGCATGGAAATAAAAAATAGAAGCATCATAACGTCCCCTCGCTAAGGACACCGTCAACTCGCCATAGTATACACAACGATCAGTCTACACGTAGATATGCCAGCAATCCGGACCACCATGAAAGTTGATCCGCACATAACCAAAGAATCCATGGGGGAGAAATGACATCCTCAGCAGCCTCGATCTCAGTCAAGATACGGCCAGAGACCCTGAAACTCAGGGGTTTCCTTGTCCTCCTTACGAATGTCTTCAGGCAATCATGGGGTGACACACAAATGGCAGAATATACAGTAAAGAGGTGAGATACTCTTCATTCATTACCAATAATAGCAGCAAGAAACTAAACGACGCTGAACACCCAAATAGAACATAATTTATACATTTAAGCACCACAGTATTAAAATTTTATAGTGAAAGCAGAATAACAACATTTAAATAACAGAGATACCATCAACAGTCAACAGTTCAGGTAGCCAACAATTGTTACAGAAATGCTAGTAAGCATGCTTCACAGATAATAATGCTCATGCTCAATGAGTTATGCAACTGACAGCTCACAATGCAAAAGTGTCTCAAAAACCTACTCCATGGAGCTAGACATAAACATTTTCGGAGTGAATGATCAAGGAGTAATACCAGTATATCGTTAGCCTCATAAAATATAGTGTGCTTTATTTCATAAAAATGTTTGCACAATGGCTTATACATGGTACCTCGACAGTTGATCGCGATATAGGACAGCGTCTCAGACAGGATCATCGGTGTGTCACATTGGTCTATCCCACGGCCCCAGTGGAGCAACCACTGTCTATTGTGAGACACCCACACCCCGACGCCCCCAGGGTCAACAACATATGATACCTACGCTTAGTCTACTCGCAGCCGCGTATAGGTGTTATTCAACTCCTAGGCCCACACGGCCTTTCTAACAGTGTCCAACGAACGACACATAACCTGCACATAGGTGTTATTCAACTCCTAGGCCCACACGGCCTTTCTAACAGTGTCCAATGGATGACACATATGCATGACGACACAATGTCAAATCATGTATGTTTATCATAGTCATGTAACAGTATCATTTCATCAGAATATTTTCACGGTACGTAACCATCAAGTACTTAGCCCACAAAGGGGGTCCACAATCACTTAGAATCATATTCTGTTTCAATCCAATTTTCCAGAGTACATTCGCCATCATGGTCCACATCATGGAATCCACTTTTTCAAGTTATAAGCCATTCGACTAAATGTGACAACATTGGGTTACTTTAATCCTTTAAATTTGTGTCATTCAAGGGTCTTTGAATTTTTATTCTTTCATCGCATTAGGCATTAACTCCTTACCCCTAATTCCCTTAATCCCATTAGTTCATTAAAGTCAAATCATTTCCATATTAATCAAGCCAAGGTCGTGGTCCTCATTAGGCTCTTAAGTCCAATATTTGTCTTCATTTTTATGCATTAGTGTATCATTATTAATTCATTTTATGTATTAATTTCATGTTCTCCCAAAACTCACACACTCATGTTCTTTCTCTTGAGTAGGATTCTCAATTTTACCAAATTAAACCTTTAATCAATTATCTTTGCACATTATGAATTCCTAATGGTCTTCTAATGTCCAATTTATCAATTCCTCCATCCAAGTCAAAATTCTTCACCATTGTTCCCCTCCATGGCCGTGAGCCTCACAAATTTAGGGTTCAAGGATTTTCATTTCTTCATTAGTCCTTAATCACTCAATTAATACTAATCCATTAAGCTTTAAAATTTTAAACACCAACACCCCACCAAAGAGGGCGTGGCCGTGAGCCTCCATGCTTCAAGCATGGGGCTTTTGTATCAACCTCATCAATTTCAATCCGTCACAATTTTTACAATGGCAATAAGATTCAAATCTATCTAACAAATCAATTAAAAGAATAAAAATTTAAATAATCAATTATAAATAAAAATGAAGTAGCAAGAGTAACCGCTATTAGGGTTTCTCACAAATCTTCAAACAACAAGTCTCCAACCACCATTTTTGGTTGAATAGAGTGGTCTCCCTCTTACCAAAGAGGAGAGTACGAAAATAGCCTCCAAAGTGCTCCTTGTGATTTCGGTTTTTGGCTCCTCAAAACCCTAGAAAACAACCTTAAAGAATCAACACCATATCTTGAAAAGAAAGCATCCTTGACCATGAAAATGGTCTTGGAACACGAAAAGGAGAAGAGAAGAGAAGAAAGTTGTGATTTTTACCTTAAAGTCTCAAACTTTGATCTTGAAGAAGGATGGTGAAGATGAAAGATTTTGATGTAGGGTGTGAAAGGAAAAAGACTTAGAATGATGAAGAGAAGCGAGAAATGAAAGTAATGAAGCAAGAAAATGAAAATGGTGATGGTGGAAGTGGTAACGCGAAATGGAGAAGAAGAGAAAATGGAAGGTTTTGGTGAAATTTTGTGAATAAAAGTGGTAGAGATGATGATGGAGAGTAAGGATATATGGTTGATGAAGAGAAAAGATGAAGAGATCAAAGAAGAAGAGGGGATGGATTTTTGGATGGCAATGGTGTTTTTAGAGAGAATGGAGAGCAAAGAAGAAGATGAAGTGGTAGAGAGAGAAGTGGTAGGGTAAAAGTGATGAGATAGTTTTGGAGAATTAGGTTAAAGTGATGCAAACAATTTTTTCCCCTTTTGCTTGGAGTGTGTCGCGGCAATGGAGAGATAGAAGAGGGAAATCGACAAGCTTCTCAAGCAAGCTAAGCGTAGTCATGTCATTTTTAGGTCAAAGCTTCTAGAAATTTGATTAAAATAGCAATATATTTAAATTAAAGTGGATTTGTTATGACATAAAGTAAATTACATTGGGATAAGGTGATACGATTTTTATTACATGCTATTATCCATTGGATAATAGTTATAGTCGATAGAAGTCAGTATTTAATTAATCTAACGGATGAATTTCACACAGCGTTGTCTAATTTTTATCTGTTAGAATTTTTTCGTAAAACATGAAACCTCGTGAACTGTGTCCGGCCTCGGGTTTAGTAAGATCCCCCGTCAACGTTTCCATAGTTCAAGGTTCTCAGAGAAAATACCTCATTTCTCTGGCTCCGCTTAATGCACACGTAAAATGAGAAATATATTAAAATATTCAGCATTTCCGAAAAATTCCCAGAAAATTTTCAAAAATTACAAATATTATAAATGACTATTCGTCCTATAATTTTCCAATTTTTGGAACGTTACGGTTATTTTCCCGACTTTGTCCAATGTGTATGCAAAAACAAGGAATATATTAAAATATTCCGCATTCTCAGAAAAATCCAAAAAAATTCCAGAAAATCATAAATATTATAAGATGAATATCGATAGCAAAATAAATAAATTTTGGGGTGTTACAACTCTCCCCAACAAATAAGAATTTCGTCCTCGAAATTTTTCATACCTTAAAATAATTCGGGATATTGCTCCTTCATTTTGTCCTTCAGTTCCCATGTTGCATCTCTAGTTGCTTCGTTCCAAATTACTTTCACCAGCGCAAGGTCTTTCCCTCTGAGTTGCTTTATCCTCCTATCCTCAATCCTTACAGGAGTTGTCTCATAAGTCAAGTTTTCCTTTAATTGTACCGAATCAGGTGCTATGACATGATCAAGACTTGGAACATATTTTCTGAGTTGTGACACACGAAAGACATTATAGAGATTTGAAAGAAAAGGGGGTAAAGCTATTTGGTAAGCAACAGGACCTGCCCGACGAAGAATTTGGTATGATCCAAGGAATTTTGGAGTGAGTTTTCTAGATTTGAGAACACGACCGACCCCAGTCGTAGGTGTGACTTTCAAGAAGACATGATCTCCTTCTTTGAACTCAAGAGGTTTCCTTCTTTTGTCCGCATAACTTTTTTGCCGACTCTGAGCTGTTCTTATTTTCTCCTGAATCACTTTGACCTTTTCGATTGTCTGCTGAATAAGTTCAGGTCCAATGGTAAGTCGTTCTCCATCTTGATACGAACACAGAGGTGTTCGGCACCTTTGTCCATATAGAGCCTCATAGGGTGCTATCCCTATACTTGAATGATAACTGTTGTTGTAGGTGAATTCTACCAACAGTAAGATTTCATCCCAACTTCCAGTCTGCTCTATAGCATAAGCTCTCAACAAATCTTCTAACGACTGAATTGTTCTTTCTTATTGACCATCTGTCTGTGGATGGTATGCAGAACTTAATCACAACTTCGTTCCCATAGCCTCTTGAAGACCCTGCCAAAACTTTGATGTAAACCTCATATCTCTATCAGAAATAATACTCATGGGTACACCATGAAGTCTGACAATTTCACCAATATATATCTGAGTTAACTTATCCAACGGATATCTTATGTTGATCGGCAAAAAGTGGGTTGATTTTGTAAGTCGATCCATAATTACCCATGTTGAGTCATATCATTTCCTTGTCCTTGACAACCTGACAACAAAGTCCATGGCGATACTATCCCATTTCCACTCGGGAATAGCCAATGGTTGTAACATTCCAGCTGGTCGTTGATGTTCAATCTTCGTCTTCTGGCAAACCAAACAAGATGATACGCATCTAGCAATATCTTTTTTCATTCCATGCCACCAAAATAATTTCTTCAAGTCTTGATACATTTTGGTCATACCCGAATGCATACTCAACTGACTCGAATGAGCATGTTCAAGTATGTACTTCCTGAGTTCCTCATCCTTAGGCACATAGACTCTACCTTGGAATCTCAGAATTCCATCATTTCCTTCCTTCAATGTTGACACACCGCCCTGCTGTATCAGCTCTCTTTTCTCTTGTAGGAACTTGTCGACCTTCTGTTTCTCTCGAATATCATCCATTAAATCATTCGAGATTGTGACTATATTCATGCAGATTTTTCTCGGCATCAGCTCCACAAACGACCATATGTCTCTAAATTGTTCTATTAGATCTTTCTCTCTGATCATCATGGTAGAAACATTGACCGTCTTCTTACTCAAAGCATCGGCAACCACATTTGCTTTTTCAGGATGATACTGAAGTTGGAAATCGTAGTCTTTCAGAAATTCTAGCCATCTTCGTTGCCTCATATTCAGCTCCTTTTGATCATATAGGTATTTCAAACTCTTGTGGTCACTGAAGACATTGAATGTTGCTCCATACAAGTAATGCCTCCATATCTTCAATACAAACACCACGGCAACTAACTCCAAATCATGCGTTGGGTAGTTCCCATGCACTCGTAATTGTCTTGAGGCATAAGCCACCACTTTTCCAATTTGCATAAGAACACACCCCAAACCTTAATATGAAGCATCACAGTACACTTTAAACGGTTCATTTGGATTCAGTAAAACTAACATGGGTGACGTAGTTAGTTTTCTTTTTAACTCTTGGAAACTTCCTTCACAGATGTCTGTCTATTCAAAAGCTTGATCCTTTCTGGTGAATTGAGTGAGCGGTCCGGCAATTTTGGAAAAACCCTCAATAAATCTCTGGTAATATCCAGCTAATCCCACGAAGCTTCGGACTTCCGTCACCGTCGTTGGTCTTTCCCATTGTAACACTGCTTCTACCTTTGCAGGATCCATAACAATTCCTTCCTTCGAGATCACATGACCCAAGAATTTCACTTCGTCTAACCAAAACTCACACTTGGACAACTTAGCATACAACTTTCTCTCCTTCAAAATCTGGAGAACTACACTGAGATGCTCAGCATAATCCTCCTGATTTTGCGAATAGATTAGGATATCATCGATGAAAACAACGACGAATCTGTCCAAATAAGGACGAAAGAT
This sequence comes from Ormosia emarginata, assembly GCA_029884605.1. Taxonomy (NCBI): domain Eukaryota; kingdom Viridiplantae; phylum Streptophyta; class Magnoliopsida; order Fabales; family Fabaceae; genus Ormosia; species Ormosia emarginata. The sequence continues at coordinate 41,465,669 of JAQQTP010000088.1, forward strand.
CCTATTCATATAGTCCATGAATACTACAGGTGCATTAGTCACACCAAAAGGCATCACCGGGTACTCGTAATGTCCATATCGAGTACGAAAAGCCGTCTTCGGAATATCTTCCACTTTCACTCTGATTTAGTGATAACCCGATCGCAAATCGATCTTTGAAAACACAACTGCTCCCTTTAATTGGTCCATCAAGTCATCTATCCTCGGCAATGAATACTTATTCTTGATCGTGACTTTGTTCAACTGGCGATAATCCACGCATAATCTTGAAGTACCATCTTTCTTCTTAACCAACAACACAAGTGCTCCCCAGGGTGACACACTGGGCCTCACGAATTGTTTTTCCAGAAGCTCTTCCAACTGCTTCTTAAGTTCCACTAGCTCTGCTGGAGCTATACGGTAAGGCGCTATGGAAATAGGGCCAGCTCCTGCTACTAAGTCAATGGCAAATTTGATCTCTCGTTCCGGTGGCAAGCCAGGTACATCACCAGGGAAAACTTCAGGAAATTCTCATACAACAGAGATTGCGTCCACATCAACTTCACTCTCGACTTTCAAAGAAGATAATAGCATGTATCCTCGAGCTCCTTCTTTCAAGAAAGCTTTCACTTGGTTGGCGGTCAAAAATCTAGAATCCTCATCCAAAGGGAAAACTATTATTTTTCTAGAACAGTCTAATAGGATATGGTTAGCAGATAACCAATCCATTCCTAATATCACATCTAATTGAGATAATGGTAAACAGATCAAATCAACAGAAAAGATTCGACCTTCCACAATTAAAGGACAATTTAGACAGACTTTAGCAGTAACAACAGGTTTTGCAGTAGGAGTCGAAACAGTCAAATCAAAAGGTAAAGAAGACACAAGCAGTTCAAGTCTTTTCACACAGTCATACGAAATGAAAGAATGAGCAGCATCAGAATCATACAGTATAATTAAAAGATTACCTTCGATGATACCTTCTCCTTGTATCAGATCCTCAGATTTAGAGGCCTCAGCACCACTCAGGGTGTAGACTCTGCCTCCAGCTTACGGTTTAGAAGTCTTAGCAGCATTGACGGATGGTTCCGCCTTGGTCTGGTTATAGTCTCGAGAAACATGACCAGGTTTCCCGCACCAAAAGCAAATAATTCCTTTGATTGTGCAGTCTCTTGTAAAGTGCTCCTTTCCACACTTCATACATCTTGGCGTAGACACCGCATTCTGACCTGCCCTTCTCGGACTTCCAGTTGGACTTCCTCCTTGAGGTCTTTGTGGCTGTTGGCTTCCAGATGGTCTGGAGTAGGGCTTCTTTTGATAACGACTTACGTTACCACCACCTCCTCTTTAGGACCGAACGGGCCCAAAATTTCTGTTTCTCGCCTCACGTTCTTGTTCCACACTTTCCAATCGACAACAGGTGTCAAGTAGCTCGGAAAACTGAGTAATCTTCAAAGCTATCACAATTTTCTTCACCTTATGCCTCAGGCCTTCCTCAAACTTTCGGCATTTCCAGATTTCATTGGGTTGAAGTTGAAAATAGGTCGAAAATCTGGACAAGTTCTCAAACTTGGCAGCGTACTCGCTCACAGTCATGCCTCCCTGTCACAACCTCAGAAATTCCATTTCTTTTGCGTGCCTAGCGCTTTCAGGGAAATACTTGTTTAAGAACCTTTCTGTGAACACCTCCCAAGTTATCACTCTATTTGTAGCTTGCAGCAACCTTTGTTCTCTAGTCCACTAATGCTCAGCGTCTCCTATCAGCATGTATGCAGCATAGGTTACCTTCCTATCGTCAACGCAATTCATACCAACAAATATTTTCTCCAGCTCTTGGATCCACAATGTAGCTTTCTCTGGATCAAACTCCCCTTTGAACTATGGATGGTTAGCACGATGAAATCCCTCTAAGTTTTGAACATCCGCCGTAGCTTCTAGTTGTTGTGCAGCTCTAGCCTGTTGTTGAGCTGTCTGTTGGTTCTGCTATAGCATTGTCTCAGCCATCTTTTGTATTGCTTCTATAGCAGCAGCCGTATCACCTCTACGAGCCATCACTTCTTTTCAAATTAAACAACGCAAAACACAAAGAAAGTCAGATGTATCCTTATGAATACCAAACAACAGAAATCATAGAGAATCACATAGCACAAACAAGATAGTCCAAAATCACATGACCCAAAAGAAGACATAACCGGGAGCTCTGATACCAAGACAGTGTAACGCCCCTTTTTCTTATTCAATACTCGCAAAGAAGGAACGTCACACTATTATATTTATATAATCGTAAAAACATAAGGTAAGGTTATACTGCAAAAAATAGTACTTGGTTTGAATTTCCATAAAACCCGGTGTATTGATGCTGGTTTAATTTATCTTAAAACTTTCACCATACTCTTATTATATTATCATTATTGTATATATTTTTTTGTGTAAGTCATTGTAAGTAGTACAATAGTAAATTAGAAAAAATCCTTGTTGTAGCGAAACTTCAAACACTGAATAGTTATAATACAGTCAATAGAAATTAAACCATACATCGGAACTACATTATCATAATTATACGTACAAGCCTGTATTAATTACATTTCCAAAATGTAAACAAAAAGCAAAATATGTACCTACCCCAAGAGATACAAATATATATATACCCATCAATCCAATAATACGTCAGGCTCCCACAAAAATAAACGGATAGCCATCAGTAGCCATCGATAAAAAAAATAGTCCCTAAGACTGAAGAGAACGAGAAGGAACCGTAGATGGGTCCTCCTCAGGGTCCTCATCGTCCGACGAGACATCCATCGAAACGATGGAACAACGGGCAAGAGACCGAGTAGTGGACAAGAAAGAGTCGCCACATAGGGTATAGTACATATCCACCCACATGTCTCTCAATGGCAGGTAAAATTCCAGCCATACAAAGGCATGGAAATCAAAATAGAAGCATTATAATGTCCCCATGCTAAGGACACCGTCAACTCACCATGGTATACACAACGATCAGTCTGCACGTTGATATGCCAACAATCCAGACCACCATGAAAGTTGATCCGCACGTAACCAAAGAATCCACAGGGGTGAAATGACATCCTCAGTAGCCTCGATCTCAGTCAAGATTCGGCCAGAAACCCTGAAACTCAGTGGTTTCCTTGTCCTCCTCACGAATGTCTTCGAGCAATCATAGGTGACACATAATGGCAGAATATACAGTAAAGAGGTGAGATACTCTTCATTCATTACCAATAATAGCAGCAAGAAACTAAACGGCGCTGAACGCCTAAATAGAACACAATTTATACATTTAAGCACCACAGTATTAAAATTTTACAGTGAAAGCAGAATAACAACATTTAAATAACAGAGATACCATCAACAGTCAACAGTTCAGGTAGCCAACAATTGTTAAGAAATACTAGTAAGCATGCTTCACAGATAATAATGCTCATGCTCAATGAGTTATGCAACTAACAGCTCACAATGCAAAAGTGTCTCAAAAACCTACTCCATAGAGCTAGACATAAACATTTTCAGAGTGAAAGATCAAGGAGTAATACCAGTATATTATTAGCCTCATAAAATATAGTGTACTTTATTTCATAAAAATGTTTGCACAATGGCTTATACATGGTACCTCGACAGTTGATCGCGATATAGGACAGCATCTCAGACAAGATCATCGGTGTGTCACATTGGTCTATCCCATGGCCCTAGTGGAGCTACCACTGTCTATTGTGAGACACTCACACCCCGACGTCCCCAGGGTCAATAACATATGACACCTACGCTTAGTCTATTCGCACCCGCACATAGGTGTTATTCAACTCCTAGGCCCACACGGCCTTTCTAACAGTGTCCAACGGATGACACATATGCATGACGACACAATGTCAAATCATGTATGTTTATCATAGTCATGTAACAGTATCATTTCATCAGAATATTTTCACGGTACGTAACCATCAAGTACTTAGCCCACAAAGGGGGTCCACAATCACTTAGAATCATATTCTGTATCAATCCAATTTTCCAGAGTACATTCGCCATCATGGTCCACATCATGGAATCCACTTTTTCAAGTTATAAGCCATTCGACTAAATGTGACAACATTGGGTTACTTTAATCCTTTAAATTCGTGTCATTCAAGGGTCTTTGAATTTTTATTCTTTCATCGCATTAGGCATTAACTCCTTACCCCTAATTCCCTTAATCCCATTAGTTCATTAAAGTCAAATCATTTCCATATTAATCAAGCCAAGGTCGTGGTCCTCATTAGGCTCTTAAGTCCAATATTTGTCTTCATTTTTATGCATTAGTGTATCATTATTAATTCATTTTATGTATTAATTTCATGTTCTCCCAAAACTCACACACTCATGTTCTTTCTCTTGAGTAGGATTCTCAATTTTACCAAATTAAACCTTTAATCAATTATCTTTGCACATTATGAATTCTTAATGGTCTTCTAATGTCCAATTTTTCAATTCCTCCATCCAAGTCAAAATTCTTCACCATTGTTCCCCTCCATGGCCGTGAGCCTCACAAATTTAGGGTTCAAAGATTTTCATTTCTTCATTAGTCCTTAATCACTCGATTAATACCAATCCATTAAGCTTTAAAATTTTAAACACCACCACCCCACCAAAGAGGGTGTGGCCGTGAGCCTCCATGCTTCAAGCATGGGGCTTTTGTCTCAACCTCATCAATTTCAATCCATCACAATTTTTACAATGGCAATAAGATTCAAATCTATCTAACAAATCAATTAAAAGAATGAAAATTTAAAGAATCAATTATAAATAAAAATGAAGTAGCAAGAGTAACTACTATTAGGGTTTCTCACAAATCTTCAAACAACAAGTCTCCAACCACCATTTTTGGTTGAATAGAGTGGTCTCCCTCTTACCAAAGAGGAGAGCACGAAAATAGCCTCCAAAGTGCTCCTTGTGATTTCGATTTTTGGCTCCTCAAAATCCTAGAAAACAACCTCAAAGAATCAACACCATATCTTGAAAAGAAAGCATCCTTGACCATGAAAATGGTCTTGGAACACAAAAAGGAGAAGAGAGAGAAGAAAGTTGTGATTTTTACCTTAAAGTCTCAAACTTTGATCTTGAAGAAGGATGGTGAAGATGAAAGATTTTGATGTAGGGTATGAAAGGAAAAAGACTTAGAATGATGAAGAGAAGCTAGAAATGAAAGTAATGAAGCAAGAAAACGAAAATGGTGATGGTGGAAGTGGTAACCCGAAATGGAGAAGAAGAGAAAATGGAAGGTTTTGGTGAAACTTTGTGAATGAAAGTGGTAGAGATGATGATGGAGAGTAAGGATATGTGGTTGATGAAGAGAAAAGATGATGAGATCAAAGAAGAGGAGGGGCTGGATTTTCGGATGGCAATGGTGTTTTTAGAGAGAAAAGAGAGCAAAGAAGAAGATGAAGTGGTAGAGAGAGAAGTGGTAGGGTAAAAGTGATGAGATAGTTTTGGAGAATTAGGTTAAAGTGATGCAAACAAATTTTTCCCCTTTTTGCTTGGAGTGTGCCGCGGCAATGGAGAGAGAGAAGAGGGAAATTGACAAGCTTCTCAAGCAAGATAAGGGTAGTGATGTCATTTTTAGGTCAAGGCTTCTAGAAACTTGATTAAAATAGCAATATATTTGAATTAAAGTGAATTTGTTATGACATAAAGTAGATTACATTTAGATAAGGTGATAGGATTTTTATTACATGCTATTATCCATTGGATAATAGTTACAGTCGACAGAAGTCAGTATAAATTAATCTGACAGATGAATTTCACACAGCGTTGTCTAATTTTTATCTGTTAGAATTTTTCGTAAAACATGAAATCTCGTGAACTGTGTCCGACCTCGGGTTTAGTAAGATCCCCTGTCGACGTTTCCATAGTTCAAGATTCTCAGAGAAAATACCTCATTTCTCCGGCTCCGCTTAATGCGCATGTAAAACGAGGAATATATTAAAATAATCATAGTTTCCAGAAAATTACCAGAAAATTTTCAAAAATTACAAATATTATAAAATGACTATTCGTCCTATAATTTTCCAATTTTTGGAACGTTACAGTTATTTTCCCGACTCTGTCCAATGTGCATGCAAAACGAGGAATATATTAAAATATTTCGCGTTCTCAGAAAAATCCAGAAAAATTTCAGAAAATCATAAATATTATAAGATGAATATCGATAGCAAAATAAATAAATTTTGGGGTGTTATAACTACTAATCTCAATTCATCCATAAAAACATAAAACTAACATCAAATCTCATTTTCCTTTCCTAACCCCATTTTCTCACCATCAACCAAACTAAGAAACGAGAGATGAAAATGAGAGGGAAAGAAATAACAAACACCCCTACCTTGGTTGATCCCTTGGTCTTTGATCTTTCCTTCTTCTTCCTTTTTCCTTCCCTTCTTTCTTTTCTCCTTTTTTTTTTCTATTTTCTTTCCTTCTACAGAACCGAGAGAGAGAGATGAGAAAAATCTCATCTTTTAAAATATGGCATTAAGGATAAAATGGTCATTTTGCTAATTATCATATCTATTAAGAACACTTTGATCTTACTAAATCAAGTTTCCTGCTTTCCAACAATCTTAAAATAAATTATAAGATCCATCTAAATTCTTATTTCATCATTTTCATATCTGTTGCGCCTCAATCCGATACTTAAACACTCATTCGGTATCCTTAAAAATACCAAACTAACTCAGTTTGCCTTCAAACTTTAATTATACCTTACTTAACTCATTTATGACTTGGAAACAAATTATCCATATTTGTTTCCCTCCACTTAACCTTTAAAACTATTTTCTGAGTCATTTTAGGCCACTTTCCACCTTCTGTGTTACGGCAAAATGCCTAAACTAACTCAGTTTGCCATGAAACTTCACAAGCATATCAAACAAGTATCTGGCTATCTCTGGAACCCTATACAAGCCTAACATGTTCTCGGGGATGTTATAGATATGACCCACCTCGGCTCATCACTATAATATGCAACATCCACCGTAGGGTATCACATTTAAGACTAATCCTAATATAACTTACCCAAGTTGTAAAAGAATTAATCTTATAAAAATACTGATTTTAAAATTTTGTTTGCGGAATAACAGAAAATAATTAAAAACCTTAAACGTGAAACGTAATTAAAACTAACACATCATATTTTAGATATTATAAAATATTTAAATATTATTGCAATACGAATTTCAAAATTTCTTTTTCGTGGATAATATAAAATTACCAAATTAAAGTAACATAAGATACAAGAATGGACGAACATATATCTCTTGTACATATCATAGAATATGAATATCTTTATTACATAAACCATATAAAATTCGACCTGGCCCAAGTTCACAACTCTAAAGATAAAAGTCCTACTCAACAGACAAATTCCCTAGCCAGGAATGTTTCAACGGATAGAAATTCGAGTAAAGTATACCTCGGAGTCATCCCGAGAAGTATAGCGAAGATCGTTCCACAACTCCCCGATAGGTAAAATGAGCTCTACATATGCAGCCGTAAAGTAAGAAGTAATGATCCCATGGCGGATCCTACGTACAAATAGAGTAATATCACCACAATACTCTATATATCCAGAGTCCCAATGAACATGCCAAGCAGCAGCGCCATCAAGAAATTGTAGTCTAAAGAAACCTAGTTGATCGCTCCTTGCCGCCATCATAGTCTTTACCGATATAAACATAAAATAGAAACGAACAGAACAATACAGCAAAGAGGTGAGATCCCCTTTCATCAACACCAATGAGGCAGTATAGAAAATGACAACAAATATTACAGTTACAAAATATCTCATACAGTCATATCATATCATATAAAAACATGACAGTAAAAGATACAGGCACAATAGATCACATACCGTCATATCATATCATAGAAAACATATGAAATAGCATAAGCATCACATCAATATGTTGTCCCACAATGCATGTGCACATTAACTTAATTCCTACTCCATGGAGCTAAACACAATTTCGGAGAGACTGATAGGGAGTACATGTCTACATATCGTTAGCCTCAAATCATGTGCCAATATATCAAATCATGGTGCGCAACATGGCCGATACAGACACTCTCAACAAATTACAAAAAGAGTAGTAACTCCGTCGAGACCGTCGGTGTGTTTGCAAAGGATACCATGACGCACTGATGCTACCCACTGGCCATATATGACATTCCACACCCCGACGTCTCCAAGATCACTGAAGATCATAACTACGCAATTCTCACCCGCACAAAGGTGTAATTCCATCTCCTAGGCCAATCGCCTTAACTGACATGTTTTTCCATGCATGATGTATGATCTAACACATACAATTTTCCATGCAATATGTATGATCCAACACATACAATTTTCCTTGCAAGATGTATGATCCAACACATACAATTTTTTCATTATTTTACAGTATTTCACATATATGCATCATTTCTTGACAGTATTACTTTTCAACATAATGGAGCCCACCATGACAGCCCGACAGCCAACTGCTGTAATTTCCAATCGCGTAAACATTTTATCGCATTTTTGAAACAACGTTACGTTTTTCTTATGTTTTCAAATTACGCAATATTTTTCAACATTTTTGTAAACGCGTAATTAATTTCGAATGTTTTTAAATCACATAAATATATTTAAACGTTTTTCTAAATCACATAATATTTTCAACATTTTTCAAATCACGTAAATATTTCCAAACGTTTTCTCAATCACGTAACCATTTAAAAATCATTTTCTCAATCGCGTAACGTAAAAATTAATTGTGTAACTTAAAAATAATGATTTCTAGATCGCGTAATAATTTTCTATCATTTTTCACTTACCTAAAATATTTTCTCACTTACATAAAATATTTTCTTAACATTCTAAACTTATTTATAAAAATTCTTTACATAAAATATGCACTTTGACCTTCTTGAAAATATTTTCTTCCTAAAAATCCTTTATGAATTATTTTCTATATATCAAATATGGACTTTGACCTTCTTGAAAATATTTCCTTTCTAAAAATTCTTTACGTATTATTTTCTATGATTCTTTTCAAAAATTTAATTTCTTTAATATACATAAATATTAAAGCTTTAACATAGTAATTTAATTCCAACCATTAAATCTAGTTTCCTTTTTCTACTAAAAATTCATTAAATCAAATTCTTGTTAACTAATTTCCAAAGTCCACACTTCGTAAAATAATCTAGGATTTAAAATACCACACTTTGGTGTGTTGGCCAAAAATTAAGTTTAGGTTTCATATACATACTTAATCATTTTTTACCAACAAATCCTTTATAAAACCATTTTTCATCACCAAAATCCTTTACAAAATCTTTAATCCAATTTTTATCCTTAAAATCATTAATCCATAGCTTAGGAATTAATTTGAAACATCTTGTTCCCTTTGTAGTAGTCAAAACCGTGAGCCTCCCCTAGGTTCTTTGGAACCTTCATACAATTTTCCTCATCATACAACTCATATTCAATTTTACACAACATTCATCATGCTAACATAAGCATATAAACAAGCATATAAGCATATAATCTACTTAAACAAGCATATAATCAAAGCTTAAAAATAAACCAACCATAAATAAAGCAAGCTTAAACCATACAAGTGAATAAATCCTTATGGATTTTTCACCACAAACAAGGTCATCTCCTCACCACCAACATATGGTTGATGAGGGTAATCTCCCTCTTACCTCAAGGAAGACAAAATCCACCAAGTTGCCTTGCTTCAAGAATTTCGTGAACCTCCCAAAGAAAACTCTAGCAAGCTTAAACCAAACCAAAGTCACAAACAAAGCTTGAAAAAGAAAAACCATGGAACAATCATGGTTTAGAAACTCAAAAACCATCTTAGAAACAAAGAAGAAGAACTTTTACCTTAAAATCTCAAGAACACTAACTTGTAGAAAAGGTAGTAGATGAAGGATTTTGCTTAAGTCTTCAACATAGAAGTGTCTTAGAATGATGTTTAGGTGTAGGAAATAAGGTTAGATGAAATTTTGAAAGCTTGGATGGTTGTCTTTGGGTGTTTGGTTGTATGGTGTCTTGGAGAGAAATGGAGAGAAAAGTTTGAAGAGCTTTGCTTTAGAAAATGATCAATAATGACCAATATGAGAAATAATTGGTGTCTTGAAACTTGGCTAAGCTATTAGGCCACCACAAAACCGTCCCCCCTTCTTGCACTCTCCTTGAGTGACCAATCTCACTAGCCATTATTTGAAGTATTCTTGGCCATTGATTAGATCAATGGTTAGGATTAATATAGATTCTAATTATAGCCTCTAGATAGAAGACTTAATCTAGGCTATTAGATCTTTCCTCCTTGAAATCCTAACCATTAAATGTATCTCCAAATGAAGGGTCAAGATCACTCCTTCATACTTTACATCCAATGGTCATAAATGGTCCTTGTTACTTTATAAGACCAAATCTCCACCGTTGATTAAATCCACATCCAACGATCATAAATGATCCTTGTAACACCCTCCTCAGGGTATCACATTTCCAACTCCCAACTCATAATCTATAAAGAAGTTCATAAACAAGGTTTGAGTTATAAAAGATGGGTTTTAAAATTTTTTTTTCATCAAAGACGGAAACATAAACTTACTGAGATCCATAAATATTACTGAAAATATATTTAATATACAATATTGACACCAATTAATATTTAACAATTTAAAGAGAAATATAAAACTAACAGAAAACTCTCTCTTTTTAACAGTAGCAAACCCTATGACGGGTCCTACTTAATAGCACGATACAACACTAACGAGAAAACTTAGCATACTTATTCCTTCTTGTATCCATCAGGATGCATTAGACATCTGTTCCTTATCAACACTGCACGCTATCAAATCTGGAATGGCCATTCTCTGATGTTGTCACCAATTTCAGAATATCTGCCACCCGTTATGTCTAAGACAACTCATTCCTTCTACTATATAATTTTTACAACACAAACACAGCAAAACAATATAACAAAGAGGTGAGATCACCTACGCCAATACCAACATGGTAGCACAGAGATAATACAAACAACATATTATACAGGTATATTATACCAGAATTCTAATAATGCCTTCAACATTAATCAACTATCATCATCCAATCACTTATCAGTTCAAATATCATTCAATATATACAATAATGCCCTCAACATTATTTATCATCATCATCATCCAGTATTATTCAACAGTTCAATTATTCCTCAAGTATTCAGCAGTTCAATTATCATAACCAATACTCAATAATGATGCATATGTTATGCATGTGCACATAGACTCAATGTTCCTACTCCATGGAGCTAATACTTAGTTCAGAGAAGTTGATCCGAAAGATCTGTCTATACCAAAATGCCTCAGACCAAGTGCTATAATCCTCATTTTGATTTTTGCACATCTAGCATATACATGACAGTCTTTATGAGATCTCGATTAAGAATAGTGTCTCGGTCAGGATCATCGATGCGTTGCATCGGTCTAACCTACGGGAAGAAGCACGACCAACCACCCATGTAAGCAACCCGCACCCCGATGCCCCCAAGGTCAACAAGTGACTTACACTACGCATATCGCACTCACTCAAGAGGTGTATGTCTCTCCTAGGCAAATAGCCTCATACAGTCCATCTGACCTTTCCAATGCATGTTCAATACACCAATGCCAATCATAGGCAAAATTCATCATTTTCTCATACAATGTCCATACACTAGTTCATGCATATAAAATGCACCAATGCCAATCACAGGAAAAATTCACTATTTCCAATGCATGTTCAATGCATGTTCAATGCACCAATGCCAATCATAGGCAAAATTTATCATTTCATATTCAGGGTCCACACATTAGCCCATTCTCAGTTTAATTTCATAATCTCAAAATCAGGGTCCACACACTGGCCCAACAGTAATCATACTGTATTTTTAACAGCAAAATCATATTATCGTGTTTTTATAGTCACAAAACACTTTCATCGTGTTTTCACAATCGCGCAACATTTCTGTTACGTTTTCACAATTTTGCAACGTTTCTGTTGCATTTTTCAAATCACATATTGATTTTTCAATGTTTTCTCAATCACATAAAAATATTCCACCATTTTTAAATCACGTAGCGATTTTTCAACAATATCTCAAACGTGTAAAAATATTTAAACACTTTCCAAATTGCGTAGAAATCTTTAAACATTTTTTTTAAATCGTGTGGAAATATTTAAACGTTTTTCCAATCGCGTAGCTTAAAATCACGTTTTTAAGTTATGTAAATCATTTTTCACTGTTTTTCAACCTCGTAAAATATTTCTCAATGTTCAAAAATTCTATTTCAATCTTTTTCAAAATAATATGACTACTCACATTATTTTTCACATTTTCTTACTCAAGAAAATCCTTTTCATAATTTATTCCACAAATTCACAATTCCATTGAATTAAATCAATGTTTCTCACTTTAAAAATTACTAACGCTCTCCAAAACCCAAAGGATCAGTTACATGTTAGAAAACATCAAATCACTCTTATATTCTCCATTTTTCTCAAATCAATTCCAAAATCAATTTTCTTCAAAATAAATTGAGGTTCAAACACTTTCAACCTCTCTTTGTCTTTCGTAAATGAAATTCCATTTTGCAAGTAACAAAACACCATGTTTCCATTTTCTTTAATCCTTGTACTAAAACACTTTGTTCAAACACTTTGTTTTCACTTTGAAATCACTTTGTTTCATAAAACCAAAACTATTCCAATCTCCCAAAACCGTGGAGTCTTTGGCCATTGAAGCCATCAAATACTTTTCCTTTATAAAATCAAGGTATTCACAAACCTTCAAAACCGTGGTACTTGTTTTCAAATGGCCATCAAATATTTTTCCTTCTAAATTGATATGGTTTTACACAAACAAAACCATTAAAAATTCCTTAACAAAAATCGTGAGCACTTGGTCTTTGAAATCAAATCATTTGTTCATTTTCATTTTTCACTTTCTTTGCAAATCCTTAAAATCATCAACTCATTGCTCTTTTCATTTAAAACTCTTGTTTAGTAAAATGCTTAGAAACTTTTTACACAAAATAAATCAATAAAAATCTTTCTCAAAACTGTGAACACCACTTCTTGAAAAACAAACCCTTTGTTTATTTTCCTTGCTTTTCTAATCATCCAATTTTATCATTCATGAAAATATTAATTTGTAAACACCTATTTTGAGGTGTCTTGGCCGAAATCCTCTTGGTCTTTGGAACCAAAAAAATTAATTTCCTTTCCATCATTAAATCATGGCATATATATACATGTTCAAATATATATCACAAGCATACCATAATCAAAGCAATAAATCATGCAAATCATACTAAGCATAGGCAAATAATCAAAGCACATAAACATACACAAATTATTACATGACCATGGATATGAATCCTCACATGGATTCACCATCCATCAACTACACAAACCATCTCTCACCACCATACTTGGTTGGTGAGATGAATCTCCCTCTTACCTCTTGAAGATCCTCAAAAGCTCCTTGTTTTGCTTCTTTTTCCAAGTTCTTCACCACCAAGGGCTTCTCAAATACAGAACAAAACACACACATAATTAATATACATAAGACTTGAATAAGAAAACCATGGATTAGAATCATGGTTAGAACTTTGATAATCAAAAGAAAAGTGAAGATTAACAAACTTCACCAATAAAGCTTCAATCTTTAGCTTGAAGAACAAGGTTTAAGATGGATGATTTAGAGAAAGTCTCCAACATGAAAGTTGCTTAGAATATCATGTAGATTCAAGATCTATGATTAGATGAAATTAAAAGAGCTTAGAGAGTGGTTTTGGGTATCTTGGCCGAATGGTTCTTCTTGAAGAACAAAGATAGAATTTTTTATTTTTGTGAGGGAAAGGTTTCTTAAACTTGGTTAAGGTAAAAAATGAAGTGAAAACACTTGGTTTCCCTTCCTATCAATTTCGTGGAGCTCCTTGGAAAATCTCCTTTTTGATAGAAACTTGAAGCTTGGATTTGAAGCTCAAAATGAATGATTTGGTGAAAACTCATAACTAGAGATGTTCTTAGAATGAGGTAAGGATTCAAGAAATAAGGTTGGATAAAATTTTTTAGTGATGGAGGGCATTCTTAGGTGTCATGGCCGAAACTTGCTTGGAGGAGAAAGTGGAGAGAAATTTGATATGGTTCTTTGGCTCTTGAAATAGAAAAGATGTTCAAGTAAATTAAAGTCACAAATTTGGTTTCCTAAAGCCTTCATGGCCGTGAACCTATTTTGAGAAAAAGGTGAGAGAGACTTTGTTTAGTTAATTGATAGAAAGGTGATAGGAATTATCAAGTGAGGAGTTAATATTTAGCGCCCCCCAAAGATACTTGGCTGTGAGCCATCTTAAAACAAAAGTGATAGAAATGAATTAAAGATAGCATATTTTTCTTTCACCAAGCATGCATTGCCGTAGGAATTAGAAGGAATAGCCATCAAAGTTGACTAACTTTGTATAGCTTTTTCAATTATTGTTAGAAGAATGACCAAGTATTATTTGAATGTAAATTTTGTCTTCCAAATTTGATGCATGGTCGTAGAAGCCAATGAAGTAGCCACCATTGTTGACTTAGTCTTACTACTTTGTTCAATTAAAGACATTCTAATATATATCACAAAGATGTAATAATTTAGAGCAATTTTTGCTCTCCATTGCCGTGGGAATGCATGTAAATGAATGGAAAGAAAAGTGAGATATATCTATATATTAAATGGTTGCTAGAAAGGTGACAAATCCATTTAATATAGATTTCCTTGTCCTCCATTATTTCTTGGTCGTGGAGTGCTTCCAAGAAGTAAGCCATTTATTGTTGACTACTTGAATTAGTTGAATCCATTTTGAGAATGCATAGCCGTAGAGTGAAGAGAGAAAAGAGCGAATTATTTGAACAAATGATTGATATTAAATCATTTGAGAGGAAAAGTGATGAAGTGAGATAGCAAATGCATGAAATGCTTTTGGCCCCCTTTTTCCTTGCATTGCCATGGAGAGTAAGTGAGAAATTAGTGAATTATTAGAGTGTTAATCAAAGGCACCAAATTATTGAAGAGTTTCCAAGTGATAGTAACAAGCTTGGACCATTGGATCTTCTTCCTCCTTTAATCTTAGCCATTAGATGAAGCTACTAAATGGATGATCAAGATCTTTCCTTCCATGTTGCCATCCAAGGGTCACAATTGAAGTCCAAGCCATTATATAAGACTAAATTTCAACCATAGATTAAATCCAAATCCAATGGTTATAAATGATCTATCTCCACCGTTGATTAAATCCAAATCCAACGGTCATAAATGGTCCTAGCCACTTTATAAGACCAAATCTCCACCCTTGATTTAAATCTAAATCCAACAGTTATAAATGGTCATAGCCATTTTATTAGACTAATCCTACACCGTTGATTAAATCGACGGTTGATATCAAAGTCTTCAATATTAGACTTGCTTCCTATTGGTCCGTCAAAAGAATTAAACTTGTTTCCTATTGGTCCGTCAAAAGTTGTCATAACCACTATTGTTGACTTAAGCAGTATAATTTCTATTTTTATCTGCTAAAACCCCACGAAAGAATATATTTACTATATTTTTATCGCCCGATAATTAAATACAGTACAAAACACAGTACAAGAAATTTTCTAAAAACTGTTTCCGGATTCAGGTTTAGTAAGATCCCATGTCTCCATCTAAACAGTACAAATTTTTCTATACGTAGAAAAATTTTCATGTTTTGGGACTCACCCCGGGCCCACGTAGGACCACTAGGGCCCATAAACAGCCCAAAAACAACCAGATAACCATAAAAATTTATAATCATCCACAAAAATCACAAATATTAGAAAACATATGAAAATCAAGTCAGATTGTTAAAAATAATTAACAGTCAAGAGAAATAAATACTTAAAGATTTTCTCCGGCCCGAAAATTATTATTTTCTTGACACAGAGTAAATCACTCAAAACGATCAAATACGTTGACAGAATACTCAAAATAATTTTACAGTACACAGAAATCACTAAATAGTAGAATTCTATTAACTGTCAAAATTACTGTCAATTATTTAGGAAATTTGGGGTGTTACAATCCTTGCCACTAATTTTGACTTCTTCATACTAGTAGCACATGGCTATCACCTAGCTATAGCTTACAAGAAATTATTACACACAGAATAAAATTACATCTCACAAACCGGTAATTATTATACAATGAATAATACATTCATAGTATAAGAAAAATTAGTAACTGTATCCGGTTTCGGGTTTAGTAAGATCTCCCGACTCCGTATTAACAATACAAAACTTTCTGGCCAATAAAATTTTTTAGTGTCTCCGGGCCCACCGTGGGCCCCACAGACGGTCTAAAATAATACTAAAATATTTTTATTCTCAGAAAAATTCAGAAAAATTTTCAAAAATCAAAAAAATTAGAAAATTAATATTTGTGCAGAAAAAATAAAAATCAGGATATTACATAATACAGAGGGCATCATCCTACTTCACACTATTATAGATTATCCCCAAATGGGAGGATCAAATTCTTCAACAATCACAAACATAATATATATATATATATATATATATATATATATATATATATATATAATATATATATATATATATATATATATATATATTAATTACTTCACATAATTAGCATTACAAATCAACTTGATTCATCAACAATGAGGACTCAACCTCATCAACATAGTTATGGAAAACAAAGATGCCAATTACTACAATAACTAGCATACTAATTGGTTTACATTCCTAACTCCAAGCATTTTATACAATGATGTTAAGTATCACAATAATTAACAATCCAATTGATTTACATTCATCACACCAACACTTCATTAAATACTCTTATTTGAGTCTCATCACTCATTAAGAAGCATAAATGAAGAAATTACACAAGTTGGGAACTTCATATTCTCTAAACTAAAGTGCTTTCAAAACCTAGATTAGGCGCTCAAGCGCTCTTAACCCAGCACCCAGGCACTAGTTTGGCAGAGGCATTCCCCTATCTTTCGTGGCAACGGGTGCTCAGAGCTCCTTTCCTGGCGCTCAGGTGATCAACGCACGCTCAGGCGCTAGCAACCCGGTGCTCAAGCGCTGGGTGCATTGCGTCTCGCAACACCTTTATGGGCAGTGGGCGCTCAGGCGCCCAAATCCCAACCCTTAAGCACTGACTACCTAGAAGGAAATCTGCAAAATTCTGCGGATTGGGTCACTATTCCATTGGGAACAAACCCACTTCTAATCACTCAAAACCCAATTCCAAGTGATTTCCAACATCAAAAGAGATCCATTAACACATTGTAACTCTTTTACAACTTTAATTTCACTCAGACAAGGATAAATGCATCATTCAACACCTTAAAACCTAAAACCCCTCTTTTGACTCAAGTGAAGTAATAAGCCAAGCATACCACAAAGCAAAAATAAGCCATCCTCAGGTTCTCTAATAAGATTCAAGCTAAAAACACCAAATCACACTCATAACCTTAATCCCCACATCAAGCCAAGTCTCATGAACAAGATGAAGAAAATGAAAGAATGAGCAAAAACAAGTTCCCCCTACCTCAATGGCCGGAAATGAAATCACTTAGCAGCTCCTCTTTACCACTATCCTTTTCCTCTTCTTTGTTAGCTGAATCCCTTCCTTTGCCTTGTTTCTTTCCATTCCCTTTGCCTATTGTAGCTAATAGAAAAGATGAGAAATAAGAGAAAATATCTCATTTTGGCCTTAAAAAGATCAATGCAGCACATGAGAGAACCGTGTGGTCACTTGGTCACGTAAGTGGCTATACTGATATTTCCCAATCTACTAAGAACACTTAGATTTCACCAAATCAAGTTTCCTAGCTTCCAACAAGTTTAAAATAAATCCTATGATTCATAAAAAATCTTGTTTCACCATTTCTCTATTTTTCCATATCTGCTGGTAGTTAATCCTAAAACACATAACCAGTATGCTTAAAAATATCAAACTAACCTTGATTAATCTCAAATTTTTACAACACTAATTTTAACACATTTGTGACCTAGAAACAAATCCTCCACATTTATTTCCATTAAATAAGCAATTTAAGCTAATTTCAAGGCTACTAACATTTATATTTGATAGATAGCACTACAACAAAGTGGCTAAACATGCTCAGAAGATCACAAATTCAATAGGCATGTTAAGCAAGTATTAGGTTACCTGTATAACTATTTATAAGTCTAATATGTTCTTCATGGTGTTACATTTCTCCCCTCCTTTTTAAAATTTTGTCTCCAAAATTCGGTTTACCTAAGGTAAGAAGTCCTAAACAACTCACATACAAACAGGCACAACCAAATCTCCAAAAAATAAAATTACTCAACAAGTACAGCCATGTACTCACCTTTTTATTAACTCGGAGACTGTGTTGTCTCCTTGCCTTGTAGAATGTAGACTCTTCCTTGGGTTATGGATCTGGTGTCTGGTTTTGCCTCTTTCTTCTAAGGATAATTCTTGGCGCAGTGTCCTATCTTGCCACACTTAAAATAGTTTATCTGATCCACAAAACAAACTTTATCCCTATGGTATTTTCCACACTTGGTATAGTTTTGCTTATAATCATTTCTCTGAACTTGCTTTCCTATATCTTTCTAATCTCTAGTCTGTGGAGCACTCCTCTCAAGTCTTTAATATGTTTTCTTCTGTTTGTAATAATCTTGTGATCGATCTCCTATTGTGGCCTGGAACTGAAAGGTTTAACAACTCTACATTTGTTAACCAAGGAAGGGTAACCACTGATCTCAAAAGGCTTCACTAACCTCTTCACGCTCTCTCTCAAACCCGTCTCAAATTTCACACATTTCCAACTATCATTTAGATTATACCGAAAGGAAGAAAAGAACTTAGAATACTCCTCAAACCTTGCCATGTATAGTCCAACTGTCATATTTCCTTGCTGCAATTGTAAAAACTCCATCTCTTTCTCCTCTTGCACATTTTGTGGAAAATATTTCTCCAAAATGACAACCTTGAATACTTCCCAGGTAATCTTGGTTCCAACTACCTCCTTCATCTTCTTTGCATCGTTCCACTAATGCTCAGCCTCCCCTTTCAACATATACACAGCAAAATACATCTTCTGATCTTCAGAACATCTCATAACTGCAAATTTCTTCTCTAACTCTATTATCTATTCCTCGAGCCTCGCCGGGTCATACTCTCCTCGAAAGGATGGAGGACTAGCCTTTCGGAACTCCGATAGATCATGAAAGTCCTGGTTTCCCTCCACCTGCACCACTTGTGCTGGTTGAGGTTGCATTAGTTGTGTATTCCCCCTTTGCTCAAACATTATCGCAGTTGCAGGTGCTAACTCCCTCACTGCATTGACATTCGCAGTCGTCAGTTCTCGCATCGCATTGGCCATTGCCATCACGACCTTAACCACATCCAAACTTTCCCTAGTTGAGTTCCTTGTCTCACGAGTTCGTGTCTTTGGTGCCATAGTTTCCTGTATACACAGAACAATTCAAATTGAGTTGATCAGTCCTCAATTTCATGTAATTGTGTAACAATAGCTAATAACAGTCCAACATCAGGTAAGTCATGCAATTCTACTAAAACATCTCAAACTAGAGACACAGAAATGCATAACACACAAAGGAACTCCTAAACATACCAAAACATAGTCAGTCCATAGAACTACTCTAATACCATAATGTAACATCCTAACACTGATAACCTAGTATACCTAGCATATACTTGGATAAACAGTATAACAATGCTACTACTAACTTAAACATCAAACTAATTCATATAATTTAAACAAATAATAATGGAGAGCCTTGCAGAAACTAAAAGTTATACATACATTATTGCCTCAACAAGGCACATTGTAATACATAAACTTTCATTCAAACCAAATCAAGTATAATATATACAAACTTTGTCTATATAATGCATATAAACTATACTAGTTTTCATACATCTTCTGCTTCTCTTTTAAAGAACTCACATGGATTTACATGACAACACAATCGGGGTGAGAAATCACAATTCTCAGTAGAAGTATTCCAAAACCAGCATTTTATACATTTATCAAGAATACACAACTGCCTATATAATTGCAATGTCATGAGTTTAAATGTCATGGTGGAAACCGCCCATACAATCATCATGCTATGCCAAATTATGGTTAATGTTTATATCTATGCAATAACCTAAGTAAGTAATGAATAATGTTATGATACCAAGTCCATGGCAATGTCATGTTGTGCATGAACCTTGAACAAAACAAAGGAAGTCCATCCCAAGTCTTGAACAAGCACAATAACCAAGTTCCAGCAGTCTTCTCTCTGGGTAGTGAAATTATTCAACTATGTGATCGTTAGCAACCCCAGTAGTGAAATCCATCAACTACGCGGTCTTCAGAGTAAAGAAAGAATAACTACTTTCAATTACATAACAATAGGGAGGGAACTGCGCGTCTTCACACTATTAAAGATTAGGATCACCTCTGGTAGTGAGGATATAACCCACCTCAGATACTTTCCATCTAGGATAACATCTAGTAAAGAGGGAGGATATGACCCACCTCAACTCAACTACTAGAACATTGAGGGAGGATATGACCTACCTCAACTCATCACTATAATACGGAGGGCGTCATTCTACCTCATACTATTGTAGATTATCCCCAAATGTGAGGATCGAATCCTTTAACAATCATAAACATAAAATGTATATATCCATGTCTAATGACTTCACATAATTAGCATTACAAATTAACTTGGTTCATCAACAATGAGGACTCAACCTCATCAATATAGTTATGAAAAATGAAGATGCCAATTACTACAATAACTAGCATACCAATTAGTTTACATTCCTAACTACAAGCATGAAATACATTGATGTTAAGTATCATAATAATTAATATTCCAATTGACTTACATTTGTCACACCAACACTTCATTAAATACTCATATTTGAGTTTCATCACTCATTAAGAAGCATAAAAGAAGAAACTACACAAGTTGGGAATTTCACATTCTCTAAACAAAAGTCCTTTCAAAATCTGGACTGGGCGCTCAAGTGCTCCAAACCTAATACCTAGGCGCTGGCTTGGCAGAGGTATTCCCTTGTCTTTCGTTGCAACAGGCACTCATGTGCTAGCAACCTAGCGCTCAAGTGCTGGTGCTTTGCATCTCGCAACCCTTTCTGGGTAGTGGATGCTCAGGCGCCTAAATCCCAGCACTCAAGCACTGGCTACCCAAAAAGAAATCTGTAGAATTCTACAGATTGGGTCACTGTTCCATTGGGAACAAACCCATTTCCAATCACTCAAAACCCAATTCCAAGTGATTTCCAACATCAAAAGAGATTCATTAACACATTGTAACTCTTTTACAACTTTAATTTCACTCAAACAAGGATCAATGCATCCTTCATCACCTTAAAACTTAAAACCCCTCTTTTGACTCAAGTGAAGTAATAAGTGTTCAAGAGATGAAAAATGCATCACCAAGCATACCGCAAAGTGAAACATCCTCTAAAATATGTTAGACTTGCAGATAATTACAGAGGTAGCTTAATATTTATTTAACATGCCTGTTTAATTTTGTGATAATCTGAGTTAGTTTAGGTACTTTGTTGCATCCCGGAAGGTGAAAAATAGTTTAAAATGACGCAGATATTAGCTTACATGGCTTAACTAATGGAATTAAATGTGGACATTTCGTTTCTAAGTCACAAATGTATGTTTTGAGTTGCGGTTAAATTTTGAGAATAATTAGAGTTAGTTTAGTATTTTTAAACATATTGGTTATGTGTTTTTGTAATACCCTTAGTAACATGTTAGACTTGTTTATGTGTACAAGGTAGCATATGACTTGCTTAACATGCCTGTATAATCTTGTGATAAACTGAGTTTGTTTAGGTACTTTGTTGTAACACCGAAGGTGAAAAGTAGCTTAAAATGACTCAGATAATGACTTTAAAGGTTAAGTTGATAGAACTAAATATGGATAATTTATTTCTAGGTTACAAATGTGTGAAATAAGATGTTGTTAAAATTTGAGATTAATCAGAGCTAGTTTGGTATTTTTAAGCATACTAGTTGTGCTTTTTAGGCCGGTTTAACTAGCAGCAGATATGGCAAATGATGATAATGGTGAAACAACATTTTTTTCAATGAATCTTAGTATTTATTTTAAAGTTGTTGGAAGGTAGAAAAGTTGATTTAGCTAAATCTAAGTGCTTTTAGAAGATCAAGAAGTTACTGAAAAATATCTTGAGTGGACAAGCCATTCACATTTTTGGAAGCCCTCAATATTGACTTTCCATGTTATTTCTCTCATTTTCTCTTGGTTCTCACGGTTGAACACAGTAGCAGCCACAAAGGGTGTAACACCCTCCTCAGGGTATCATATTTCCGACACCCAACTCAATCTGTAAAAAAGTTCATAAAAGGTTTGAGTTATAAAATGTGAGTTTTAAAATTTCTTATTACAGAAACATAAACTTACTAAAATCCATAAGTATTATTGAAAATATATTTAAACTGATTAATATACAATATTGATACCAATTAATATTTAACAATTTAAAGAGAAATATAAAACTAACAGACTCTCTTTTTAACAGTAGCAAACCCCATCACGGGTCTTACTTAATAGCACGGTACAACACTAACGGTAAAACTTAACATACTTATTTCTTCTTGTATCCATCTTGCTGTATCAGACATCTGTTCCTTGTTCACATTGCACACTATCGAATCCTGAATGGCTACTCCTCAATGTTGTCACCAATCTCAGAGTATTTACCACCCGTCATGTCTAAGATAACTCGTTCCATCTATTATATAATTTTTACAACACAAGCCTAACCAAACAATATAACAAAGAGGTGAGATCACCTACGCCAATACCAACATGGTAGCATAGAGATAACACAAACAGCATACCATACAGGTATATTCTACCATAATTCCAATAATGCACTCAACATTAATTAACTATCATCATCTAATCATTTATCAGTTCAAATATCATTCAATATTCACGATGATGTCCTCAACAATATCCAAGTATTCATCAATTCAAATCACACGATAATAACAATAATGTCATCAACATTATTTATCATCATCATCATCCAGTATTATTCAACAGTTCAATTTTCATACCAATATGCAAGTGCACAAAGACTATATTTTTCAAAAACAACTCCATGGAGGTTTTCACAATTTCGAGAAGAATACTCTGGTTAATTGCCCAGCCTTAGCCCACAGACAATCTTTAGTCTTCGAAAAGAATCGTGTTCTTGTCGGGTATCGTCAATGCGTTGCAACGGACTGCATCGCCAAGTGGCACATGGTACTTGCCAACTGTCCACTAGTCGACCGTCACGCCTCGACGCCCCCAAGATCCATCATAGACCTCACTTTTCAATTCTCATTCCCTCTTCAACCACAAGGGCCATAATAGCTATCGGCTATATTTTATACAATGCACGATTATATCAGTGCAAGTCCAACCACAAGGGCCAATCTTTTCAAATTCATTTGTTCAATTTAATCATATGCCTCAACGCATATTTTTCCAATGCATGTATAATGCACCAAATGCCAATCACAGGCAAAACTCATCATTTTCTCATACAATGTCCATACACTAGTTCAACAGTATTCATATTGTATTTTCAATAGCGAAAATCATGTTATCACGTTTTCATAGTCACAAAACACTTTTGTCGTGTTTTTCACAATTGCGCAACATTTCTATTACGTTTTCACAATTCCACAACACTTCTGTTGCATTTTCAAATCACGTAATGATTTTTCAATGTTTTCTCAATCGCGTCAAAATATTTACACATTTCTGAAATCACATAGCGATTTTCCACCATTTTTACAATCACGTAAAAATATTTCATCACTTTTCAATCACGTAGTGATTTTTCAACAATATTTCAATCGCGTAAAATATTTAAACATTTTTCAAATCGCGTAGAAATATTTAAACGTATTTCAAATCGCGTAGCTTAAAAATCACGTTTTTAAGTTACGTAAATCATTTTTCACCATAATTCCATTACGAAAAATATTTCTCAACCTTCAAAAATTCCATTTCAACCTTTCTCAAAATAATATGACTACTCACATTATTTTCCACATTTTCTTACTCAAGAAAATCCTTTTCACAATTTATTCCACAAATTCATCATTTCATGGAATTAAATCAATGTTTCTTATTTAAAATTTCCTAACACACTCCAAAACCCAAAGGATGAGTTTTATGTTAGTAAATTTTAAATCACCATTATATTCTCCATTTTTCTCAAATCAATTCCAAAATCAATTCTCTTCAAAATAAATTGAAGTTCAAACACTTTCAACCTCTCTTTTCCATTCTTATACGAAAAATTCTATTTTCTCAAGTGATAAAACACTCTGATTCCCTTTCCAAATTCCTTATACTAAATCAATTATATTTCCATTTGAAAAATCACTTTGTTTCATCAAAATCAAGGCATTACAAGCCTTCTAAACCGTGGTACATGATTCCAATGGCCAACAAATATTTTTCCTTCTAAGTCAATATGGTTTTACACAAACAAAACCATTAAAAATTCTTCATAAAAACCATGAGCACTTGGTCTTTGAAATTAAATCATTTGTTTATTTTTTATTTTCACTTTCTTTGCAAATCCATTTTCACTTTCTTTGCAAATCCTTAAAATCAACATTACCCTTTTCATTTAAAACTCATGTTTAGTAAAATGCTTAGAAACTTTTTACACAAAATAAATCAATAAAAATCCTTCTCAAAACCGTGAACACTACTTCTTGAAAAACAAACTCTTTGTTTATTTTCCATGCTTCTCTAATCATCCAATTTTATCCTTCGCGAAAATATTAATTTATGAACACCTATTTTGAGGTGTCTTGGCCAAAATTCCTCTTGGTCTTTGGAACCAAAAGTCACTTTCTTTTCCATCATCAAATCATGACATACAAATACATATTCAACATATATATCACAAGCATGCCATAATCAAAGCAAATAAATCATGCAAATCATACCAAGCATAGGCAAATAATCAAAGCACATAAACACCCACAAATTATTACATGACCATCGATATGAATCCTCACATGGATTCACCATCCATCAAATACCAAACCATCTCCCACCACCATACTTGGTTGGTGAGATGAATCTCCCTCTTGCCTTTTGAAGAACCTCAAAAACTCTTTGTTTTGCTTCTTTTTCCAAGTCTTTCACTACCAAGGGCTTCTCAAATATAAAATAAAACACAAGTTTATTAGTATATAAAGCTTGAATAAGAAAACCATGAATGTGCATCATGGTTAGAACCTTGAAAATCAAAAGAAAAGTGAAGATTAATAAACTTCACCAATAAAGCTTCAATCTTTAGCTTGAAGAACAAGGTTGAAGATGGATGATTTAGAGAAAATCTCCAACATGAAAGTTGCTTAGAATATCATGTAAATTCAAGATCTATGGTTGGATGAAATTAAAAGAGATTGGAGGGTGATTTTGGGTGAATGGCCGAATGGTTCCTCTTGAAGAACAAGGTTGGAGTTTTTGAATTTTTTTGAAAGAAAGGCTTCTTAGACTTGGTTAAGATAAAGCATGAAGTGAAAACACTTAGTTTTCCTTCCACCAATTTCGTGGATCTCCATGGAAAAATCCCTAAAAATCATAAACAAATGTTAAAATCAATAACAAGTGTAGAAATAGGTAAACCATGGTTCAAGCATGGCTTATAAAATCAAAACTAAAAGATTGGGTGAAGAAATATGAACTTTACCCTTTTTGATAGAAACCTGAAGCTTGGATTTGAAGCTCAAGATGAATGATTTTGTGAAAACTCATAACTAGAGATGTTCTTAGAATGATGTTTAGGTTTAGGAAATGTGTTTAGATGAAATTTTAGAAGCTTGGAGACATGGTTTCTAGGTGTTGGCTGAAACCACCATGAAAGGAAAGTGGAGAGAAAAGCTTGATAACTTAGCTTTTTGAAAATGAATCAATAATGACCAAGAATGGAAATAATGGTCATGAAACCATGCTTTGCTCTAAAGCATGCACCAAAACCATCTCCCCCTCCATGCATTCTCCTAAGAGTGCAAAATGAATCAATAATGATTCATAATGACCAAGACCATTAATAATGGTCTTCAAACTTTCCTTTAACTCCTAAAACAACTACAAAACCGTCCCCCCCCCTCCATTATGCATTCAATAAGTTGTCATCTTTTCTAGCCACCATTTAGGGCAATTAAAGCCATTGATTAGATCAATGGTTAGGATTAAGGTAGACTTTTGATTAGAAGACTTAATCTAGGCCATTAGATCTTTCGTCCTTGAAATCCTAGCCATTAGATGCATCTCCAAAATGAAGGGTCAAGATTACTCCTTCTTACTTTCAATCCAAGGGTTATAAATAGTCATAGCCATTTTAGAAGACCAAATCTCCACCATTGATTAAATCCACATCCAATGGTCATAAATGATCTATCTCCACCGTTGATTAAATCCAAATCCAATGGGCACAAATGGTCCTAGTCACTTTGTAAGATCAAATCACCACCCTTGATTAATTCTTCATCCAATGGTTATAAATGTTCATAGCCATTTTATTAGACCGATTCTATACTGTTGATTAAATTGACGGTTGATATCAAAGTCTTCAATATTAGACTTGCTTCCTATTGGTTTGTCAAAAAGTTATCATAACCATTAATGTTGACTTAGCAGTACAATATTTATTTTTATCTACTATAACCCCACGAAAGAGTATATTTACTGTATTTTTATCGCCCGATAATTAAATACAGTACAAAACATAGTAAAAGAAATTTTCTAAAATTATTTCCGGATTCAGGTTTAGTAAGATCCTCTGTCTCCGTCTCAACAGTACAAATTTTTCTATTCGTAGAAAAATTTTCACTTTGCGGGACCCACCTTGGTCCTCGTAAGGCCACCTGGGCCCACAAACAGCCCAAAAACAATCAGAGAAATATAAAAATTTATAATCATCCACAAAAATCACAAATATTAGAAAAAGTATGAAAATCAAGTCAGATTATTAAAAATAATTAACAATCAAGAAAAATAAATACATAAAGATTTCCCCTGGCCTGAAAATTATTATTTTCTTGACATGGAGTAAATCACTCAAAACAATCAAATACGCTGACAGAATGCTCAAAATAATTTTTATAGTACATAGAAATCACTAAATAGTAGAATTCTGTTAACTGTCAAAATTACTGTCTAATAGATAGGAAATTTGGGGTGTTACAAAGGGAGCAAACAAAAAAGAGAAGAAGATCAATCAAAGGAGGAGGAAGAAAGAAAGAAGAATGAATCAAAGGGGAAAGCCAAAGTTTGAGGATTTCAATCATAAAGGACCTAAGGTAGGGGTTCTTAAGTTTTAATTCCATCTTGTTCCCTAAACCATTCCATGGTTGATGTTAGGTCTTTAGATGGAGCAAAAATGTGTTTTTAGAGAGTAACGATTTGTTTTCTTTGTTAGTTCTTGCCTTCTTTGAGTGGACTAAGTTATTTTTTCTGCTTAGTGGACACATGAGAATGGATTTGGCCTTTGGACAAGGTGAGATAGTTCCTTAAGTTGGAACATAGAAAATAGGTTAGTGAGGTTATGATTTTTGTCATTAATCTACACCTAAGTGAGTTAATAAGTTAAATAAATGTTATAACTAGTTCAGAGGCTGTTAGTGATGATAGAAATCACTTGGAAACCATTTTAAAAGAGTTGGATTTTGGTTATGTTCCAATAGAATAGTAACCTGAATTTGCAAAATTATCCAGATTCTGGGTTATGCAGTCAGTGCCCAGGCGCTGAGAGTAGAGTGGCTGAGCGCCCAATGCTCAGCAAGAACAAGCTATACGTTCTGGTTTACTGGTGCTCGAGCGCCTAGGTATGAGCACCTGAGTGCCTAAGGTCCAAAGAATTTCCTGCCTAATGCACGCCCAAAGTGCCTAAGCATCCATCCCAGAGCGTTGTTCGCTCTTTTGCTTATTGCAAGTGCACGGGTTGCACTTCTAAAATAGTTAAGAGTCAGATATCGTTCCCACGAGGATAATTGCTAATTCAGTGCTAACTATTAACTAATAGTTTAATAATTTCTATCTAAGAACATTCAAATTAAAAGAGTTGTGTTTAAACTAATTCAAAAACTTAAAAGCTATCTAATTGGAATTAAAGTTGATGATTAGAGAATAGAGAATACTTCTTCACCTTTTACTTCAATTAGTAATAACTAATCATTATAAGCAATATAAACAAAATGATTAGGTTTACTTGAAAATCTAATTTAGTTAACAACCTATGTCAAGGTCAATCAACCTTATTTCAATTACCTAATTCACTATGTTTCCATGAGAACTAGAGTAAAATCCATTCATTAAGATCTATTCTCAATCAATTACTATGCATAGCTAAGAGGTATATATCTATCCCATTAGCGAATCAACTTATTCAAACCAATTGAATGAAATCAAACATGCATCAACCATACTTATGATCTCAAATCCAAATTCCTATGTCTAGGTTCATTAGATTTTATCAAATCACTTAAAAGCTGATCAACATTCAAGAGTGTTAAGAACTATATGATTGAACCAAACCAAATCATGTATATAAACTCAAAGGATTACATAATCACTCAATATCCATAGGAAGATCCAAAGAGATCCCTAAACACAAGTTAGCTAGCCATGAAGCACGAAAATACAGCAAAATATATCATGTTGATGGGAAGAGAGATGAGAAAGTAAAAGGGATGGAAGAGAAAGCTCAATGGTAATTATCCTTGGGCTTTAGTCTCCCTCCAAGATGAAGTTATCCTCCAATATTGGCTTCTTCTGCTTCCTTTTTGTCTAAAATATGAAACCTTAGCAGCTGTTTTCTGAAAGTAACCTAACTCACCTATGAAAATTAATGCAACAGTATTTATAGGGCTCAGAAAATAGAGTCACGCCACGACATTCAACTGCCTATGCCGTGGCACATGTTCAAATTAGGTCACCATGCCACAACATTTAATCCCTTGCACCGTAATGTGCAAAATATGGAGCTCTCTGTCTGAAGCAGAGGATGCACCACGCTGTGGCATTCATATGTCCACGCCGCGGCGTGACAAGCTGATCCTTGCACTTGGCTTTCTCTTGCAATATTAGTCCAAGTCTTCTAAATTTCAACTTGATTAGAACCTTTCCTGCCATAGAGAAATCACTAATTCAATAACAATTGCAAATGTACTCGATTTCTCAAAGAATTGGAAATATTTCCTCAAAATCATAATGGAAGACATCAATATTGAATTATAGGAATATAAATCTAAAGTTTTCTAATCAGGCTTAAAAACAAGGACTAAGCAATCAATATAGGACAAATATAAAGCATAAATAACTACAATTTGTGGAGTTATCACACCCCCAAATCTAGATTTTTGCTAGTCCTCAAGCAAAACAAAGTACATGCACATTGATCAACCTTGTTAGCCTACACTCAATAACTTTAAACATTCCACTTTCACTTAAACTAAACTAGTGTATGATGATTATGTGAATCCTCAAAGAATGCACCTGCCTCACAATCAGCTTCACATATACACAATCTTCATCATGGTAGCATTCACAGTTTCCTTTTATACAAGATTTATTTCCCTCAATCATGTAAACCAAACTCCTTCAATTCAATTCATACTCACCCGGATGAGTTTATAAGCATACACATGGATAAAAATCAAAGAATCCACACGATTGTAATTCAACTCTATCTCCACTAATGTAAATCACACATAATTGAGGATTAAAAAGGTGTTTCACAGCTTATAATGTAAGGCCAATGGTATGGGTTAAAGAACAAAAGGGAATGGATTTAACACAAACATTGAGAAACATACACATATGATTTCAAGACTTGAGCCCAAGTGAAACTTTCAGGGTATTTCAAAAAGAAATTTGAAAGATCAGAACATATAAGAACCATTCAATGCTTTTATTTAAATTTTCTTCTTTCTTTTCTTTGCTTTGCTTGTCTCTTTTCTCTTTTTCTTTCTTTTACTTTTACCAAGCAATGCTTCTCTTACTGCAGATCGTTCCTTCAAGTTCATCTTTGAATTTGATAACATAATACCCCTTATTACTGGACTTACTTCAAGAAATGATATGATATGTACTCAATCAACAATGATGGTAAGATAAAGAATGCAATGTTTCACATGCATCTAGAATGGTTACATGGTATGGAATATGTAGGTATTGAAAAACATAAGGCCAAACATATATAAGGCTTCAAAGGGTGTAACATCCCGGGACTGTCTGCAGGACTGACGAGTGTCTCCACAAACCAACATGGGTCTTTTCAGCGTGTTTTGTCCTCACTCACACACATCCTAGGAAACTTCCCAGGAGGTCACCCATCCCACAATTGCTCCAGGTCAAGCATGCTTAACAATGGAGTTCTTATGTTCTAGGCTCCCGAAAAGAAGTTGCAACTTGTTGATATGGTTATGCCTAATCAATTCCTTTAAGCCATCCTCAACTATGTAGTCCCATACCTGCACAGTCTCTGAATCCCTCTCATTCCGGTGCGTATTCAGTTCATTCATAGGACCCTTCGCCTAGAAGCATGCTAGGAGCCACCCATTGTACATGCTTCAATTCGCACCGGCGTCCACTCCCCGCCCTCATCAACCCCGAGACACCACATGCCCACCAGCTTCCGCCTAGTTCGTCCCCGAACCACACCGTACTGGGAGAGGTCCCGGCTCTGATACCATCTGTAACACCTCGGGACTACCTGTAGGATTAACGAGTGTTTCCACAAACCAACACGGGTCTTTTCAGCGTGTTTTGTCCTCACTCACACGTATCACTAGAAAACTTCCCAGGAGGTCACCCATCCCACAATTGCTCCAGGTCAAACACGCTTAACAATGGAGTTCTTATGTTCTAGGCTCCCAAAAAGAAATTGCAACTTGTTGATATGGTAACGCCTAATCAATTCCTTTAAGCCATCCTCAACTATGCAGTCCCATACCTGCACAGTCTCTGAATCCCTCTCATTCTAGTGCGTATTCAGTTCATTCATGGGACCCTTCGCCTAGAAGCATGCCAGGAGCCGCCCATTGTACATGCTTCAATTCGCACCGGCGTCCACTCCCCGCCCTCATCAACCCCGGGACACCACAAAGGGGACCTAAAGATATAATCCTATCAGGGTAAGCTTAAAAAGGCTCAATTGGTCCAAACAATGCCCTAATCATTTCCTCAATCATGTACAAATTAGGATTTCACCTTAAGAGAGTGCAAAAACTGTAACATCCCGAAAATTGATAATTTTAGGATAAATAGTCATGCTATAATATTTGTGATTTTTGAGAATTTTTCTACATTTTTCTGAGAGCGCAGAATATTTTAATATTATTCCTTGTTTTACATGCGCACTGAGCGGAGCCGGGATAACATCCCGAAAATTAATAATTTCATGATAAATGATCATTTTATAATATTTGGGATTTTTGTGAATTTTTCTGGATTTTTCTGAGAGCGTTGAATATTTTAATATTATTCCTTATGTTGCGTGCAAACTGAGCGGGCCCGAGAAAATGAGATATTTTTTCTGAGAACCTTGATCTGTGGAAAGGTCGATGGGGGATCTTACTAAACTCGAGGTTGGACACGGTTTACAAGATTTTATATTTTTCGAGAAATTTTATCTGACAGAGCGATAAATCGCTGTGTAAATTTTATCCGCTGGATAATTAATACTGACTTCTGTCAACTGTAACAATTGTCTATTGGATAACAACATGTATTAGGAACCCTATCACCTTATCCTAATGCAATCCACTTTATATCAAATCAAATCCACTTTAATTCAAATTTGTGTACTTTCTTCAAAGCTTCTTTGAGAAGCTTTGACTACTAAATGACCAAGACACCCTGGCTTGTTGGAGAAGCCTCTCCCCCTCCTTCACTCCCTCTTTGCCGTGGACCCATGGGCAAAATGGGAAGCAAAATTGCTTCCTACACTTAACCTAACACACATCGATCTTCATCTTTTTCCTTCATCAAGACCATTTCCATGCTCACCTCATCCTCCTCTACCTTCTTTATTTAGAAAGTTTCTTCATTTTTCCATCTCCACCTCCATTTTCTCTCTACTTCCTCTCTTCTTCCTCCTCTTCACTACGAAAATTCCAGCCTCCATTGGAGAATTTTCTCTTCACTTTTCTCTTCAAAAACACCATTTCTACACTCTCCTCAACCTTCTCTACAACTTCTATTTGAGGGGTTTCCTTCAAAAACCCACTTTTCCACCATTGTCATCCAAGGCAAAGCTTTAAGCTTGAAGGTAAAGTTCTCATTTCTCTTCCTTTCTCTCCTCATTTTCGTATTCTAGGGTCTCAATAGAGACCAAAGATCCATTCTTTTCCATGCTTAATGTTAATTTTTTATGATAGAAATTTCTAGGGTTTTGAAGGCTTCAAAACCGAATTCTTCAAGGAGCTTGAAGGAGTCATTTTCGTTATTCTTCCTTAGGTAAGAGGGAGATTACCCACTTCAACCACTAATGGTGGTGAGGGAACCTTTGTGTGCTTGTTGATGGAGGATTCCATCTTTGTATATTCACTTTATTTGATGATTTTACATGTTTGGTGTTCTTGAATTGAATAAATACTTGAATGGTTATTTTGTATATATTGGATGTGTTAAATATGCTTGATCATGTTAGGGTTGTTAAATGGAAAATTTGGAGTTTCCTACCCTAACATGGTGCCACGGTTTTGATGGGGATTTTGGGTGGTAAATTGATTTTTGTACACAAATAAAATGAAGCTATGTAATTAAATGTTGAATGATAATGATGGAATCAATGAACGGAAATTTTGAGGGTTTCCTACACCAAGATTGAGTCACGATTTTGAGGGCTATTTTGAGGGATTGAATTGACTTTTGGTGAACAAAAATTTAAGTGAATTGATCTCAAGAAACTATGAAAAAAAAAGGAAAGAAATTGGAACCTAGAGGATTTGATGGTGCCACGGTTTTGATCTAAAATAATGAGGGTTTGGATTAAATTTGTGAGTAATAAAACTTATGTAATTAGACATTAAAAGATTGATGATCATAATGGGATTGATGAATGAAAAATCTAGGTTTTCCTAGCACCTATGGAGGTTATGGTTTTGATAAGAGCTTAAGGATGTAAAATTTAATTTGGTATAAGAATTAAGGGAAACTTAAGTGGTTAAGTATTGAAAAATAATGTTAGATCCAATGAAAGGTAAATTTGGGAGTTTACCACACTAAGGAGGAGCCACGGTCTTGGCTTGAAGTTCCTAAGGTTGGAATTGAATTGTGTAAAACAAAACCTATGTGATTTATTATAAAATGAGTAAGACATAAAATAGAAGTTTTGAGGGTTTCTTACCCTAATGTGAGGCCACGGTTCGGCTTGAATTTTGAGAAATTGAATTAATCCCATGTGGAATAAAAGCTAAGTAATTAGGTATCAAGAGACTAGTGCATAATGTGGAAAGAAATTTAGAACCTTGAAGGCTTGTGAGGCTATGATTTTAAGGGTCAGTTAACCTAAGGATTTTCATAATTAATCAAGATTTAAGTTCTTGGAAATGTTAAACCCTTAGTGGGGAATGGCGATAATTGATGGACCATGAACAAACATTGATGTTGAGAAGTGATTCTATATTGATGTAAGACCCTATGTGGGGCTAAGTAATTATTGATGGATTTCTTGAGGAAACTATAATGTATTGACATTGACAATGAATTATATACCATTGTGGTATTGAATATGATAAATGTATCCTTGATATGATGTATTGACATTGATAATGAATTATATACCGTTGTGGTATTGCTTATGATGAATGCATCATAGATGAACATACATGATTGGACATTGTGTCGTCATGCATATGTGTTGTCTGTGGGATATATTTAAGTTGATAAACATACATGATTGGACATTGCGTCGTCATACATATGTGTTGTCTATTGGACATTGTTGTAAAGGCGTGTGCCTAGGAGTTTGAATAACACCTATGTGCGGGTGCGAATAGACTAAGCGTAGGTTCCATATGTTGTTGGCCCTGGGGACGTCGGGGTGCGGGTGTCTCATCATGGACAGTTAAGAGCTCCACTGTGCCGTGGGGTAGACTGATACAAGCACATCGACGATCCGGACCGGGACGTTATCCTATATCGCGATCAACTGTTGATGTGCCATGTATAAGCCATTGTTGTGCAAATATTTGATGAGATGAAACACACTATTTTTAAAGGTTAACGATATACTGGCATTACTCTTTGATCATTCACTCCGAAAATGTTGATGTCTAACTCCTTGGAATAGGATTTGTGGTACCATAATGCATTGTGCATAGTTCATTGTCGGTCTCATAAATTGTTGAGCATGAACGCTTGTGACTGTGAAATTATCTGTTCTATTTCTGTTATAATTATTTGGATATTGTAGTGATTATTTGAGATATTATGGTGACCTACCTGTTGTTATTGATTCTTATTATTGCTTCTAATCGTACTGCTTTGCAATAAATTCTACTGTTACTGTTAATGAATATATGAACTGTATTGCTATGTGGGCGCTCTGCCCCGTGTTGTTTTCTTACTGCCATAATGGTAATGAAAGATGGGTGTCTCACCTCTTTCCTGTATTTCTATATTTCTATTTTATATTTATATTTGATAAAAAATCGTGAGGATAATGAAGAGGGACCACACTTTTGCCGATTGGATTGGGCGCCTGGATAAGATTTCTTCAGTTACGTACGAGTGCAGCTACGTGGGGGCATTGATGCCTAACGTGTTGACTGGGACACCGAGCGTCATATGTATATGGGGTTGCAGTTTTGTCTGCTAGTAGTATCTATCCCAAGGATTACTACTCTTCCCCTTTAATGTTTTGTTCCTGCTATATTTTTATTTGAATATGTAAGTACTATGTTTAGTATTATCTTATCTGTACCTTGTGTTAAAGACGGATGTACTATATATAAAATATGTTTTTTTTCCTTCAGTGGCTGTATTAAATGGTTGGATAATAAATATGTTTCATTCGAGGCTCTTATTTTATACTTATATACAATGGGAATAAATTATTTTAAAATTACTGTTATTGAGACTGTGACACACCTGGATTAAGTAATTGTGGTACATTAACGATTGTGCTGTAGTTATTATATCTAGGTGCATTACAAAAACAATTTCAAGGATAATTGATCTTTCACATGTACAATCCATAAACTTTCTCTAAGCAAGAATTTTTATCATTTTCAAAGTTAAACAAGCATGCAAGTGGGAAACACACCATGCCTAAAAGAGAAACCAGATTGCTTCAGCATGCTTCCAAGATTGCATATGGATTCACAGAAATATTAAGGTACATTTGCATCCATATATCATTAGGCAATCATTTCACACTAGTTTTAACCATTATGACTCATATTGTGAAAAGGAACGACAATTGTATCTTGAATGGGATTTTCATTAAATTTTTATCAGGATATATGTTCCTATGGATACTATCAAAGCATACGTAATTACAAACATAAATAGTCGTACTAAAATGCCAAAATATCATATCAAAAATAGGCAATACTATGCATATAATCACAATAATACTATCATACATGTACATCAAAATAGCAAGTTTAAGACACCCCCCAAACCTGAGGGAAATAGTGTCCTCACCATACAAAAAGAAACATGCAATATACTATAAAAGGAAATACAATGAAAGGAATATGCCCTATATGCCATGAGGGCTAGATGGATGCCTCATCAGTGTTTATATCCTCGTCATCTGCATCCTCATCCTCTATGGGCTGGGCCTCATGCTCTACATCAATAAGCTGGTATGCAATGACGGGTGGGAAGTTAGGGACTAGGTAGTCCTCCATGCACAACTGTAATCACTCTATGATAATCACATATTTTATACATTAATAAATCCTCATGTTTAGTGATTTACACTCTTCATATTCTTAATTGATTGAGCTTGGTTATGTTTTGTGAGTTTGGGCTCAAATTGTGCCCAATTGATTTTTTTTTTTAGCATTAATGAGTTTTAACACTATTTCTGTATTTCGGCCATAACTTGAGTTCTAGATACCTAATAACTATGAATTTTACCTAGTATGAAAGTTAAGAGGAAACTCTACAACTTTGATGAAGAGCTCAAAGTCTTAATCAGCTATCTAGTGAACCTAATTGAGCCTGGAAGTCAGAATACGAGTTTAGAGACCCTTTGATATTGTTTTGATCATAACTTGAGTTGTAGAACTCCAAATTGCATGGGGTTTGGGCCCAATTACTCATAATGGACCTAGCTTTGTAATTAATGGGTTTTTAATTATGTAAATCCAAAATAGGGAGTAGTTTAGGGGGTTAGGAGGCAGAAACCGAGGCACCCTTCATTTGACACTTTTCTTCCTTCTCCCTAAAACTCTCTTCCTCTCTCTTCTATCTAATTTTCATTTTCTTCTTCCTTTTTATTTTTTTCTGAGTTCTCCCCTTCTCATGGAAGGGTAGGGCCTTTAAATCAATCTAAGGGATTGAACATTCTTGATTGTTAATCCTGAGATTTCATTTTTATTGTTAACATTCATCTCTTAATCAAGTTTCTCTTCTTCTTCTTCTCTTTGTTAATTTTGGTTGAATGCTGAATTGGATTGAAATTTTCGTATGTGAATTGCTTAATTATCATATGCAAAGAGATGAACTCAGAGATTAAACAAGGCATTGAAGGTGTTTGATGAAATGTTTAACTTGGTTGGATCTTGGCTTTTAAGTTGATTTTGGTTTTGGATGGATGCTTAATTTGTCTAACATTGACTAATTGAAATCTAGAAGTGTTTCTAGTAGAAGATCCATGGATCATTGAGAAGCGTCTTGAAGTGATCTAAGACCAAGGACTTGATTGATAATTGAATGGACCTATAATAATCAAGGATGGATTAAAATCAAGATTGATTAATTCTCTTGGACTGGTTGCTTTATTAATTTTGTTTCTGTTGTGCGTTTTTAATCTTGCCAAACCCCCTCCCCAATCTCAATTTGATTTGATTAAATTGTAACTAAGATCCTTGAGAGACGATCTGGTATTATTTCTTATACTACAAGCTATAGGTATAACTCAGTTACAATTTTGATTGAGTGTCATTGTCAGGGACCTTTAGTTGTAATCTGATCATATTAAGTGTCATTACTAACTCTTGTTCTTACTAACAATTAACTCTTTCACTGCTGCATTTTGCTACATTTTTTTTGCACTTTTCTGGTTACTATTGCATTGGATTCTGCTACATTGCATTGCATTCTGTTACTGCGCATTGCATGATTTCCTTACAATTGCATTGCACAACATAACACCATTGATAATTTAGCTACAACGCTAACACAATTGTCTAAACCTGCTGCATTGCAATTTTGCTGCTTGGTTACTGTTCCATTGGTTTTTGCTGCTGTTAACCATCCTTTTGCTGACCTTATTGATAATTGCATTGCAAGACCTCTTTATAAGTGTTATTCAATAATTTTAGACGTGTTTCTAATTGCCTAACACTATTTCATACCCTGCTAGCACTTTTTCACCTAATTTCTGATTTTTTTCTGGTGCATGAGGGACTAGTGCAATTCTGGTTGTGGAGTTTTGAGCAGAGACTTGGTTCCCAAGGTTAAATCATCATTATGATTTTAGCCAAATTCCATCATCTGGTAGGGTTTTTGAGCAAACTGGGAATATAAAGGTAATTAAAGCAGTTGTTTTGGTATCTCAGAATGGCTTAATTTTTTGCCAGAAAATAGAAAAAAAATCAGTGATCAGGCGTAGGTATAAAGTGCCTACGTATGCATATTTTAGCCAAATTCCATTGTTTAGACCACTTTTCAATTTTTAAAATATTTTCTCTACATGATAATTTTCTAAAAAAATGTAGTTTTCATCTATGGTGGTCCCATGATTGTTAAAATTCATTTGATATGCTTTTAATTTTTTTTAGCTATTTCTGTAGTGTAGATTTGCATGTTTTTGAGTTTTTGGCTTTCTGACACCTCTTTAGCCCTGATTAGTGGATAACTAAGTCTGATTCTGATAATTTATTTTATTTTGATCCTAAGATTGATAAGACTTTGCATGCATTGAAAAGAGCTCGTAAGCTTAGACAAATTGCTTCTAAATTTAATTGTGACATTGAATCTGTAATCAAATCTGAGAGCTTAGATGATTTTGAAACCATGGTTGATAACGTGCATAATAAGACTCTTAAAGAATTAGATGCCCCTGATGCTACTTATCAATCATTATGCATTCAGTATCCTGAGATTGATGCTAACTTTGAATTAAAGTCTGGACTAATCCATTTGCTGCCTAAGTTTCATGGACTTACTGGTGAGGATCCTCATAAGCATCTTAAGGAATTCCATGTTGTGTGCTCAACCATGAGACCTCAAGGCATCCATGAAGAACACATCAAGCTGAGGGCATTTCCCTTCTCCCTTGCTGATGCAGCCAAGGACTGGCTTTGTTATTTTTCACCAGGTTCTATAAATTGCTGGAATGATATGAAGAAATTGTTTTTAGAGAAGTTTTTCCCTACCTCCAGAGCTACTGCAATTAGGAAGGACACATATAGCATCTGACAGATTTCTGGTGAAACTTTGTATGAATATTGAGAGAGATTCCAGAAGTTGTGTTCAAGTTGTCCACACCTCCAAATCAATGATCAATTGTTGATCCAATACTTTTATAAGGGACTGATGCCAATGGAGAGAAGCATAATTGATGTTGCGATTAGAGGTGCCTTAGTGGATAAAACCCCTGCTGTAGCAAGAGATTTGATAGCAAACATGGCAGATAATACTCAATAGTTTGGCACTCGAATGATCACTTCAACCAGAGGAGTCAATGAGCTTCATATATCCAATGCTGATCAATAGAGAATTGAGCATAGACATGATGAATTGAGCTCTTTGGTGAGACAGTTAGCAGTGAGACAACAACCACCTATGCAAATGGCTACAACTGTGTATGGAATTTGCTCTTAACCATCTCATCCTACAGATGCTTGCCCACACTTCAGGATGGTGGATATGTTTTTCCAACTCAATCTGTTGCAGCAGCTAGTGTCTTTCCTAATAAACCTCAGTTCCAGCAGCAGCAATAGAGATATGATATATTCTCCAACAAATACAACCCTGGCTGGAGAGACCATCTGAATCTGAGATATGGCAATGCAGCATCACAACAGCCTATGCAACAACCATTGCAATACCAGCAGCCATTCCAGCAACCAAGTAGGCAATTCCAGCAACCTATGCTGCAGTAGCCAAGTCTAGCAGCCACAAAATCTGAGCCTCCTTTGAGGACTTGATGAAACAAATGACCACAAACAACATTTAGTTCCAGCAGAATGTCAATGCCATCATTCAAAACCTATAGACTCAGATTGGGTAGTTGGCCACCCCTATGAATGAGCTAAAAAGTCAAGGGTTGGGCTAACTTCTTTCCCAAACAACTCCCAATCCGAATATGAGTGCCATTATACTGAGGTTTGGCAAGTCTATACAAGCACCAACTAAACCTTAACCTGCAAGCAAGCAACAACCAGCAGAGAAATCAGTTTCTGCTAAAAAATCTGAGGGTAAGAAGAAATCAGTAGTTATTGATGAGCCACAGCATCCTGCCATAACTCTTCCCTTCCCACAAAGGGCCATTCAAACAAGAAAGATAGATGAGGCTGAGAAGGATAGAGAGCTTCTTGAGACATTCAGGAAAGTGTAAGTCAATATTCTATTGCTGGATGCAATCAAGCAAATCCTAAAATATGCCAAGTTTCTTAAGGAATTATGCATCCAGAGGAGGAGGCTGAAGGGTATGAGAGAATCAATATGAGCCAAAATGTTTCAGCTATCATTCAGCCTATGCCTCATAAATGCAAGGATCCAGGGACTTTTACAATTCCATGTGTTATAGGCAATTACAAATTTGAGCATGCCATGCTAGATTTAGGTGCTTCTATTAATGTAATGCCTATGTTTATTTTTAATTTTCTTGGACTTGGCCCTTTGTATTCTACAGGTGTTATGATTCAGTTGGCTAATAGAAGTACTGCGCAACCAGCTGGGTTGATTGAAGATATGTTAGTTAAGGTTGATGAAGTGATTTTTCCCACAGATTTTTATATTCTGGAGATAGAAGAGGAGTCACCATCCAACAAGGCCCCACTCATTTTAGGGAGACCTTTCCTCAAAACAGCAATGACCAAAATAGATGTGCATGTAGGAACTCTATCCATGGAGTTTAGAGACTCTATTGTTCAGTTTAACATTTTTGATGCTATGAAGCATCCTATAGAGGAGCTTTCTATTTTTCATATTGATATACTTGCTAATTTAGTTGAGTTTGAGGAAACTTTTGATGAGTTGTGTGATGAATTTCCTGATTTTATTAGTTTTAATAATTCTATCAATTGCCACTCATGTACTGATTATGATGGTGATATGATATATGCTATTTGTGCTGAAATTTCTATATTCCTGCGAGCTGATGATTTTGTTTATGCAAGGACTGATCATAATAGTTCTATCAGCAATGTTCTTGATGCAGTTGTAGACTCTGAAACACAAGGGGAGATGGCGTTAAAGGCCATTGAAGAATTTTCAGAGAAGGGAAAAGAGCACCAGATGGTGGTCACTACTACACTAGATTTTGTTTTTGGGCCATGGTCCAACATAAACAAGGAAAATGAAGTTGATGAAGTAAACACATTGTATTCTAGTGGTGAAGCCAAGAAAATTAAAGAAGGTCAATGGGATCCCAATGGATGCTCTCATGATGCTTCAAGCAATGAGACCCTGGTGGAAGTCTACCCCACTTGATAACAATGTTTCTTTCCCCTCTCTTTTATTTTGCTTGTCTCATATTTGTTAATGCTATTGATGGTTTGCAAATGATTTTTGAGCTTTACATTGAGGGCAATGCAAAATTTAAGTGTGGGGGAGAGATTTTAGCATAATGATGTTTCTGCTGATTCTGCATAATTTGGTATGTTTCGGTTGTTTGCTCTGGAAAATTTGCTATTTTTGTTTCTATTTTCCTAATTCTGTTTTTAATTTTTTGTTGTTATGATTTTTTCCTATTTTGTATTTTCTATTTCTAATTTTTTATTTTTGTTGTTTTAAATTATGTTTTCTGCTTTAAAAAAATATGTTTATGTTTTTAATTGCTTTCCAACGATGTCGTGGGATTTGTGAAGTTTGAGACAATTAAAATTCAAGGTTCCATAGCATAATTGAATGAATTTTCTTCCTTCTTGAATTTGACATGCTTGGTGGTAGATGTTTGAATTGGTGGATTGAGTTTGATGGATGCATACCTTGTGAGATTTTGAGCCTATTGGTGGATTTAACATTGCACCATTCTCTTATTTCTTGTGTGATTTTCAC
This sequence comes from Ormosia emarginata, assembly GCA_029884605.1. NCBI lineage: Eukaryota > Viridiplantae > Streptophyta > Magnoliopsida > Fabales > Fabaceae > Ormosia > Ormosia emarginata. The sequence goes on from JAQQTP010000088.1 coordinate 41,507,268, forward strand.
TCATGTCAATTGATCACTCTAGGACTTGCCTTGATTCTTTTTTAGGCTACATTTCACTTGCATGCATAAATATGATTGAGACATTCTTTCTTGAATTAGCTACTTGGGCCAAATAGCCAACTTTGCATTATTTCCCTTTGATTAAACCCTTTGAGCCTATTTGCCTACTCATTGTCTTAGCTCATTATATGCCTTATGTGAAAAATCATGTTTTTACCTTACCTTAGGGAATGGGAGAGCATTGGTTCATTTTCATTGGAGGATCTCTTTTGCTTGTTGTGGGCAATTAATAGTTCAAGTGTGGGGGTTGTGCAAATTGATGTGTAATATGTAAGGTGATTCTTAAAAAAGAAGAGAAGAAAATCATAAAAAAAATGAAATGAAAATAAAAAGAATAAACACAAGAAAGGTAGTGAAAGAAAAAAAAAAGAAAAATTAAATAAGAGAAGGAATATGTAAAGAGAATGTGCATTATATGGATTTTGGGGGGGTCAAATTTCATGCTTGTTACTTATCATTTGAGTTCCTCCTCATTGCTTTTTTATTCTTTTGGGTGTTTAGCTTGTTATATCCATATTGTTTCCTTCCCTTACCTTAGCCCCATTACAACCTTGAATAAAGTCCTCTTGATTTTTGTGTGCATGTGTTTGGTAGTGGAGAAGTAGAAGATAAGCAAGCTTATGGTAGAGCAATTTTTATAGGTTGAATTGAGTGAAATACTTACCTTGTAAACATTGAGGGATTGAGAGTGCATTTTGTGAGGATCTATCATTCTTGATTCATTCTTTTCAATTTGAAGCTACCTTGCTTGTTGGTTTGAGATGTGAAGAAATATTGACTCATGAATGTTATGATCCCTTGAACCTTTTCTTGTTCTTCTTGCTTGTAAACTTTTGCATTCTTGAATGTCATTGGAATTTGAGTCTTTTTTGTTGATCCATTGTACCCTTGTTTTGGTCTTATATGTTTTGCCAAGGAGTGCAAAAAGCTAAGTGTGGGAGAATTTGATAACCACATATTTTATACATTAATAAACCCTTATGTTTAGTCATTTACACTCCATATTCTTAATTGATTGAGCTTGGTCATGTTTTGTGAATTTGAACTCAAATTGGGCCTAATTAATTTTTTTCCAGCATTAATGAGTTTTGACATTGTTTCTGTATTTCAGCCATAACTTGAGTTTTAGATATCTGATAATTATGAATTTTACCTTGTCAGAAAGCTAAAAGGAAGCTCTACAACTTTGATGAGAGCTTGAAGTTTCAATCAGATGTCTAGTGGACCTAATTGGGCTTGGAATTCAAAATACGAGTTTAGAGACCCTTTGATATTGTTTTGATCATAACTTGAGTTGTAGAACTCCAAATTGCATGGGGTTTGGGCCTAATTACTCATAATGGACCTAGCTTTGTAATTAATGAGTTTTTAATTATATGAAGCCAAAATAGGGAGTAGTTTAGGGGGTTACGAGGCAGAAACTGAGGCACCTTTCATTTGACATTTTTCTTCCTTCTCTCTAGAACTCTCTTCCTCTCTCTTCTCTCTAATTTTCGTTTTCTTCTCTGCCATCCACTGCTGCATCTAAATGGTATAAGACAACATGACCATCATTTGGGCTACTTGAGCCTCCATGTGTGTATGCCAAGCTGCATCATCTGTTGGCATTGCCCTGGCCTCTACAGGAGCCTGTCTTTAGGCTCTACATGCAAAGGCCGGTGCCTGGGCTAGTGTTGCTCACACTCTCTTAATGAAATAATCATTGAGAGGTTGCTTAACCTCATATTTCTCCTTATGGTCCTGTACTGGGACCAATTGCCTGTGGCAGAGTATCTGTATGAGAAACAGAAAGAACAGACTTGGGTACTCCCTAGCAGCCTTTGTAACATCCCAAAATTGGTATCTCGATACATCTTACATATACAAGGATAATTAATACTGGCTATGTCACTTCTAACCTTAAACCACAATTCTAATCCATAAAAAATATGTAAACTTTTATAAAGAGCCACGATACACTAAAAGTTATATATACATCATTACCTTAGAAGGGCATATTGTAATATATAAGCTTTTACACACTAGTTCGAGTATAATAAATATAAGCTTTAGACCAAAAATTTAATATCACAACAATATACTAGTCTTCACGTCACTTCTTCTCTCTTTTAGAAAAACTCATACCTGGATTTACAATGCAACACAATCGGGATGAGAAATCACAATCAATAGAAGTATTCCAAAATCAGTAACTTATACATTCATAAATATTACACATTTACAGAACCAATACTTCAATCACAGAAGCACATAATACTTCCCTTTCAGAAGTACGCAACTGCCCATACAATTGCATGTTATGAATTTTAAATGAATGATGGCAATCGCTCATACAATTACCATGCTATGTCATATTATGTCTAGTGTATATGCCTATGCAATAACCTAAAGATGAAATGAATAATGTATGATACCAAGTCCATGGAAATGTCATAAATGTATTTATCCTGAATAAGGAAATGGAAGTCTCATCCATAATCATGGACAAGCACTAGAAATCCATCCAGAAAAGTAACACTTCAGGTAGTGAAATCCATCAACTACACAATCTTAATCAACCAACAAGGAAATTCATCCTCAAAACTGTAAGGAAACCTATCCTTAAGATCACAATACCATCCATAAAAGTAACACTTCAGGTAGTGAAATCCATCAGCTACACGATCTTAATCAACCAACAAGGAAATTCATCCTCAAAATTGTAAGGAAACCTATCCTTAAGATCACAATACACAATACATATATATATCCACGCTTAATTATTTCTCATAATTAACATAACAAGTCATTCTTGATTTCTAACATTCTCACTTCACAAAATGCTCCTATCAGAGTCTCAATACTCACTAAGAAGCATAAAAGAAGAAACCACACCTTTACTAGGCTTTATTGCATCACATTTCAACTCCTCTTCAAGTCTGGAAGCCATGCCTAGGCGCCACCCTTCCACGCCTAAGTGTGAAGGTGGCAGGGCAACAACCTTATAACTTCCAGGAAACCACGCCTAGGCATGGTTCTATCACACCTAGGCGTGATACTCTCTGTCTTACCCACGCCTAGGCGTGGTTCAGTCCCGCCTAGGCGTGACCCTGCGACAGAGAATTTTGCAGAATTTTGCAGATGACAACCACTGTTCCATTAGGAACAAGTGGTCTTCCCATCACTCAAACCTCAAATTTTAGTGATTACTAACACCTCACAAGGTCCATGAACATGTTGTAACTCATATACAACGTTAACTTACTCCAAAATGGATCAATGAATCATTCATTATCCTAAAAACCTAAAACCCTTCTCTTAGCTCAAGTAAGGTTATGAGTGTTTAGGAGATGAAAAATTCATCACCAAGCATAGAATAAACCACAAACAAACCATCCTCAAGTTCTATAATCAGATTCAAGTCAAAAACACCAAATTAAAACACTACATCAAGCCAAACTCATGAACAAGATGAAGAGAATAGGAAAGTGAGCAAATCAAGGTTGCCCCCTACCTCAAAAATCAGAAATTGAAGTCACTAAATAACTCCAATTTTTCATTTCCTTCCTCCTCTCATTGGTTACTTGATTCTCCTCCTTTTGCTCCTTACTTCCCTTTCTTTTTGCCCTTTCCTACTTGCAACCATGAGAAGAGATGAGAAATAAGGGGATTGTCTCACATAAAGGCATACAATTGCCTAACAAGAGAAAGAGAGAAACATGAGGCTCTTTGCCTCTTAAGATATTTAACTTAAAACTCCCGATCTGCTAAGAACACTAAGATTTCACTAAATTCAGTTTTCTCACTTCCAACAAGTTACAAATAAATCCTGAGATTCATGAAAAATCTTGTTTCACCATTTCCATATTTTTTTCATATCTACTGGGGGTCAATCTGGCATTAAAACACACAACCAGTTTGCTTAAAAATGCCAAACCAATTCCGATTAACCTCAAATTTTAACTGTAGCACATTTCACACGTTTGTGACTTAGAAATAAAATCTCCACATATATTTCCATTAACTAAGAAATTTAAGCCATTTCTGAAGCTAAAAACAACTATTTTCCACACATAGTGTTGCAGCAAAGTGCCTAAACGTACTCAGAAAGTCACAAAACTTATTAGACACGATAATCAAGTATTAAGCTACCTCCATAATCATATACAAGTCTATCATTTTTTCATGGGTGTTACAGCCCTCCTAATTTGTTGATGAATAATATGGCAGACATCAATGGCTCGGTGCTCTAGAATGGTATAAATCAAGATCTCCTGATCCCTCGTCACCTCAGATAAGTTGGTTGTAGGTAGGATGCACGTACAAATGAAATGATACTAGACTCTAGCGTCAAACAGGCTCATGTGAAGAATCTGGCTCTAGTAGTCTGCACGCTCAAAGTCCACTGCATTGCCACAATGCAAGTGTGCAGATCCTAGCAGTAACAGTGGGGAGGTCTATGCCCTCTGGCTCCCATGTGAGTAAATGAGTGTACTCACAAACTAGCGAAAGAGCCAGCAAGTTCAGTGCTACTCGGATGACTGTAGTAGAATAGGATACCTAGCGTCCTCGTACAACATAGAACTCACGAACCAATGGTAGTGCTGCTCTGTCAGGGTGCTGTGCAAATGTTGTCTAGTGGAAGTGGAAGATAGTTTGCTCGATGTTCTGCGGGATATCCTCCCAAAATGAGAATCCGCGCTCAGCCATCATTGATTTAGAAACCAGTGAGGAATATCACTCTGCAGCCTCTACTGAAATGAATCTCCTCTCGTCAAATGAAGGAGGGGGAGATGGCTCCCTATTTCATTGGCTGGAGGAACCGCACTGTCTTTTGGGACCCATTATACTTGAAAAAGAATTGCAAGAAGTTAGAATTTAACGATTGGAAGTATTAAACATAATAAAACTCACAATTTTGGAAAAATCAAGGCCACACGTCGCGGCATTGTTACTTGCGCCGCGACACTCAACAATGTTTATTATAACGACGTGGCATTGAGGCATTCAACAATTTCATACTAACTCCGTAGCATTCAACATGCACACCGCGATATTCAACCAAATTCAACCCCACACCGTGGCACGCTTACGAACAAAACCCAAAAAATTTGCAGAAAACAACAGGGCATCCCCAAATCAAACCTTAGGCAAACATCTAAACAATAACTAACAAAAAAATCTAAAAACACCTAACCTATCAACACACAAACTTAACAAAAACAACAATATAACACAGAGCATTAATAATCTGAATAAAAGAGAAAATAAAATAAAATAATAAAAAAAACAAGAAACTAAAGTAAAAAACACATACCTTTGATGGACTGGAGGAATGAAAGCAAAGAGGTGATGGAACACAGGGACAAGGGAGAAAAACTAAGAGAAAATAGAGAGGGGCTTAAGGCAAAAGAGAGAAATGGGGGACGCACGAAACGTTGCAACATTAAACCCTAAACGCCACTTCGCATCGCGGCGTGAACTTTCCTACGCCACGGTGCCCATTAATTCCCTCCTAATTTAAATATTTAAATAATTAGTATTTACTAATTACCCCTTTTTTTATTTTCACCACTCAACGCTACGACGTAAGAGATCAACCTACAAAATTTTGCAGCAAATTCCGTTTGGCCGGGACTTTTGGCCAAAATAGGTCTCTAACACCTCTAAAACATGTCTACAAGGTTAGTTTTCATAATGTACTTCAAAAATATAATAAAACCAAAAATTGAAGATATTAACATAATTAACACAAAAACCACTAATTAAACACTTGGGTTCTCTCCCAAGCAGGGCCTTATTTATAGTCCTAGCAAGACTTCACAGACATCAAGTTGGAGCTGTTAATGTGAGGGAGGTCTTCCCCTGATAAATTTTTCCTCCTAAGTAAGATTTTAGGCGCTAGCCATTAACCTTAAAACTTGATGAACCAATGTAGTGGAGCTATCTCCACTGCTCCGTGGGGGAACACTTTTATTACCTCAAAGGGCCCCGACCACCTCGATTTGAGTTTTCCAAGGAAGAGTTTGTGCCTGAAATTGTAAAGGAGAACTTACTGGCCTTCTTCAAATCTTTTCTGGACTATCTTCTTGTCATGCCAGTATTTAATCTTCTCCATATACAATTTTGAATTACCATAGCCTTGCAGCCTAAATTCATCTATTTCATTAAGCTGCAATAGTATTTTCTCCCTAGCAACTTACAAGTTGAAGTTAAGCTATTTGATTGCCCAGAAGGCATTATGTTCAAGCTCAACCGGAAAATGACATGCTTTCCTAAATACCAACTTGTATGAAGACATACCAATGAGGCTCTTGTAAGTGGTCTTAAAAGCCCACAGTGCGTCATCCAGTCTTTTTAACTAATCCTTTCTGGATAAACACACTGTCTTCTCTAAAATTCGCTTGATTTCATGGTTGGATACCTCTGCTTGCCTACTTATTTGTGAGTGATAAGCAGTGGTTATCTAATGTGTTACCCTATACTTGGCTAGGAGAGCTTTGTTGTTGGTGATTCCGCAAGTGCACGGATCGTACAAGTAGTATAATAAATATCGTTCCCACGAGGATCGGTTAATTACTAACTTTTATGGCTATTTCGATTGTTTAAGCATATAAAAATAATGGTGGAAGTTATATTTAATTTAGTGCGAGAATTAAATATCAAAGTAAGCAATTAAAACTAGAAAATATGAGATCTGCAAGGATTAAAGCTCTAGGACTCGGAATCCACTACACTATCCCCTGTAATAAATTGTGATTATATCTCTGTTGATGTTAAATTACGTTCTTGAAGGCGAATTGTCCTAAAATATTTAAAGCCCAATGTCTTGGCACTAAAAACGTGCTAAAACTTCATCAATCCCATTCTCATGGCAATTAATCCAAATTTTAACCCATTAAGATTCATGACAACCGTTTTACCCTCGAAGGACTTAACCCTATGTCTAGGCATTAAATCCCAAGTTTAATTCTTAGATTATCAAGCAATTAGACTTCATCTTTCGATCCTTCATCTAAAGCCTAAAATCATGTAAATATACAAGAACATACCACAAAGATAAGAACACTAAGAATAAATCAAGAACAATAATCTCATCAAAGTAAAACTAAATCAACAATTCATAATAGGAAATAGAGAGTTTCATCCTTGTCCTGAAAATAGTTTAGACTTTCATACCATTATAACACAAACAAGATTAAAGAGGAAAGATACAACCATAATTCCAAAGCAAATGGAGAAGATGAAGTAGAGAACTCAATGGTTGATCTTGATCTTGATCTTGCCTTGATCTATGCCTTCAATCTAGCTTCCTCTCAAGATTTCCACCTTTCTTTGCTCACAGGACCTCCAAAATGGTCTCCAATTTCCTTTCCCCCGTCCGTTCTTTGGCTTCTGAAGCTCTCTCTCTATTTATAAAGGGAGACACGGCCGTGCTTGAATTAGGCACGGCCGTGCCTATTTCAGAAATCAGAAAACGCGTTTGTTCCATTATCAAGAAGCTTCTGGAAATTTTCAGGGAGGCACGGCCGTGCTTGAATTAGGCACGGCCGTGCCTATTACACAGCATGCCAAAAACGCGTGGAAATAGTGAATCCGTGAATGAACAGTGCTCACACGGCCGTGCTTGACTTAGGCACGGCCGTGCTTAACTTCCAGAAGCTTTCAAGTGTTAGACACGGCCGTGTCTAAGCTCCAGAATGCGTAATTCCAATTTTGGAATGAGACACGGCCGTGCTTAAGGACACGGCCGTGTCTCCTGGTCTGAAGCCCAAAATGGTCTCCTTTTTGCCCAGAAACACGGTTTCTTCTCAAGTTTTCTTTCCAAATATGTTTTGTCTCTCTATTCTGCACAAATGAAGATGATTGATAAGAATAATTTCAAAGTTTATCAATAAACTCGATCAAATCATCATAATTCATCATTTTAATGTTACAAAATACGGGTCTATCAATTCCCACACTTGAACTTTGCTTGTCCTCAAGCAAGGAATAAAAATCGAAGTCAAGATAGAACTGAGCATCAAGAAATACGAATTAAGAGACAATCCACAGTTTAAAAATTCAGTTAAGCTTAGCAATCAAATCCAATCAAGCAAGAAAATTTCAGCATTTAATACAATTAAAAGCTTGAGTCTAGCCTGCACATTTTTCTCAATACCAAACAATTGAGATCACTCAACTTTCTATCTCTCAAGTATTTAAGGGCAAAGAGATCACTCAGGTTTCTCTCAACAAGTGCATGACCATAGGCTTGATTATCAATCTTATCTCCACTTTCAAGTTCACATACATAACAAGGATTAAAAGGACTTGCATTGGGTTGCAATGGGGCCAAGGGTAAAATTAATAAAAGGAAAGATAAATGAACGAAAAGAACATTTATGGGTGAAGCTATACAAAGAAGAATCAGGTTGAAAAGGTTATCAATATAGCAATATGCACAAGGTTATTCAACTAATTCTCATTATTCTTCACCGAAAATATATACAGAATTTTTTTTTTTTTTTTTTTTTTTTATTATTATTATTATTTTTTTTTTTTTTTTTTTTCAACAACCCTTGTAAACAGAAGTGATATTTCCAAACTTTTCAACTAACCACATTAGAAGCTCCAAGGAATTCAACCTGATTAATCAATTGGGTATTCAGAGAAATAAATTTCAGGCTCAAATGAGGCAACTAATGGATTTTTAACAATGCAACTCTGGAAGTCAAGAAAGAAAGAAGCCTAATTGCCTTTATCATGTCCAAGAATGTATGTGAACCATTAAAGTCTCAACAAGATATCAAAACAAGTTCTAGCATACAAAAATCAAGAGAAAACTCACTCCAGAATGAAAATAGGATTCAATTAATGATAAATCCAATCAATGAAGGCTCAAATCTCACTTTCTGGCTTAAGTCAGTAAAGAGAATAAATGCAAGCAAACATGGTTAATTTCCCAATTAAAATGCTAAAATATTCAACATTCAACTGAAAAAAATTGCCTTCCTCAAAATATCAGTTCATGGCTGTGGATTCCCTATCAAAACATGCTTCAATCAACTCAGAAATAATCAAGACCGCAGTAGTAAAAATCCAGCTTTGCCTTTTGTGTGCAAAATTCAAGTGTAATTCAGAATGCATTAACAGAATTAAGTTCATCAAAGTATAAATGCATTCCCCACACACTAGAATCCCACAGTGTCCTCACTGTCAAAAATAAATCAAAATTTAAACCATGTTTGAGTTAGATACTTCCCTGAAAAAGATCATTGTTGCATCATACAGGGGGTGGGGGTGGGGGGTGGTGGATCCTGGGGAAACCGAGCATGCATAAGTGCAAAAAGCTGGTCCAACTGCGATGTGACATGGTCATGGAAACTGGCCTGCTGAGCTGCCAAAGTGGTCAAATCATCCTGGACTCGCTGCTGGAATGCCGCCTGGCTAGTCTCCATGCGCTCTAGTCGCTCAGTCAAGTCAGCTAATGAATCAGGAGGCATCAGTGGGGCCTCAGTGGCAGCAGGAGGGGCGGGAGCATCGGGCATGGGGGCATCAGGACCAGCCTCGTCCTCAGAAGGTGCTTCAGGAATGGGGGCATCAGGAAGGGCCCACCGGCCGGGACTAACCTGGTATACCAGTTTAAGTCGTATCAGCATCGCCCGATCAATCGGCTCCATAGGCTGGGCGAGATGAGCCTGAGGATGAAAGGCGTCAATGTTCCGGGCTAGGTTTGTAATGTATGAGCCCACAGGAATGTATAACAATTTGGCTTTGCCTTTGGCCTTATCAAGCTTCAGAACATGCTGAAGGAACCAATAACCGATGTTGCAGTGGTGGCCATGGTACAAACACCATAAATAGAAGAGATCGGTTTTGGTTACAACTCCAGTGCTGCTATACCGGCCTGAGATGCTGTGTGCTATGAAACGGTGGAGCCATCTCAGGGCGGGGTCTCGAATCAGAGAAGATTTGGAGACACTGGGGTTGTAATGGCTGTCAGTCTGCCGGATGGTTGCCCAGAACGTGGCATCCTCAAATATGTCCGGGAAGTCCAGGAATGCGTTCTGGTAGGCAGGAGTCAAAATGGAGGTTGCGGTCTCAAATCCCATGGCAACATTGAACTCGTTCAGTGACATGGCAAAGTGACGCCGGTTTAGTCTGAACTGGATAGTACCCGGCTGATCTATGGTTTGAGACTCACAAGAAACATTCAGGGTGGAGAGGAACTCCAATGTGGGCTCCAGATACGCGTCACAGCGGATGGAGGCAAACAACTCCCATCCCGCGCGAGCCAGATACTGGTGAATTAGTTCCTGAACCCCAAACTCTGCCATCGTCGCTTCATGTAGATATTTGTTTGCGATGATGGTGAGTTTGCTGAACACCTCAAACCTCTGGCGATGTGCACGAGTGTCGAATTGGATGAGGCGCTCGACTTCGGCAGATGAGTGTAAAGGAATGGAACTGCCAGAAGTCTTCTTTCGCTTGGATGCCATGGTACCTGAAAAGGAAGGATAGTAGTAGAAAACTCATCAGGACCAAAATATGATAATTGCCAAGTCAAAGATGACACTAAGCTGATCAGGAATCAAAGCAGCTTTAAATAATCAAAACAGAAAAATGGCTACTTTGAAATTTTGCAGAAATTTTGGCAGCATAACGGCAGCATATGGACAATTACCAATTTGAACAAGCAATTACACAACCAGTATATCAAGCAATCAGTGGTAAATGGCATTCAGATCAAGATTTCAAATCAGAACTTCACACTAAGCAATCACAATAATCATGCAGCCAAGAAGAAAAATGCAACCCAAATGAGCTAAATCCAAACCAGAAATCAACACAAATGTGCAGAAATCAACGAAGAGAAATTAAATAAAACAATCTAGGATTGATGCAAATCAGAAAATAGAAGTGAAAATGAAGAAAAATAAAATTAACATAAAACAAAATGGAAATCAAAGTAAAGAAAAGAAAAGAACCTGGAACGGAAGATTCAGTGGGATAGAAAAAAAAAAAAAAAAAAAAAAATGAAGAAAATGCAAGAGGGGTACGGTGCTGTAATGGTGGGTCAATGAGGAAGGAGGGGAATGGGTTGGGTTTACAGGGGTACGTACGGTGGGGTTTGGGTTACGGAGTTGGTGGGATGGGGCAATGGAGGTTGGTGGTTTAATGTAGCTGGGGTTTAGGAAGAGAAATGGTGGTGGAAATGACGGTGGTGGTGGGTTAATGAGGGAGTTACGGTGCTGATTTGGGTGTGGTTGAATGTAGTTGGTGGTGCACGGTGGAATGAGGTAATGGAGGTACGGTTTGGGAAGGGTAAATAACGAAGAACAGGGGAGGTTGAAAGAGGAATGACGAAGGGGATGGGAGGTTCTACGGTGGTGTTTGATTTGGGGAAAAAGGGTGAAATGACGAGGACGGTGTAATGGAGTAGGGGGGGCTGCGGTGGTGGGAAGAAATGAAGAAGAACAGGGGAAAGACGAAGGAGTGGGGGGCGCTGGGTTTGTTTAAAATGGAGACACGACCGTGTCTCCTTTTGAAAGCACTCCAGAAGCTTTCTCAAAGTTATACACGGCCGTGTCTAACTATGGGGAAGCTTCTGTTTTTATCACACGGCCGTGTCTCAGAGGCACACGGCCGTTCCTAATTACGAAAACCTTCCAGAAGCTTTATGGAAGTTAGACACGGCCGTGTCTAACTCCTTGAAAGCTTCTGAAAGCTGAAAAACGAAGGAATGACCAGAAAAACTAAATTTAAAGGCTAGGAATGCAAAAATGAACCAAAATAAAAGCATGAAAAGGGGTAGAAACACAGGTTGCCTCCTGTGAAGCGCTAATTTAAGGTCTTTAGCTTGACCCCTTCATATCATTCAAGCCGGAGGGGAAGGATCGGAGAGGGGTTGAGTAACTCCCTTCTCGATAGGATTCCCAATGAAGTAAGGCTTCAATCGTTGACCGTTTACTTTAAAAGTTCCACTACCTTCACTCCAAACTTCAACAGCTCCATGAGGAAACATCTTAAGCACCTTAAACGGTCCTGACCAACGAGATTTCAACTTCCCAGGAAAAAGCTTCAAACGAGAGTTGAATAAGAGGACCAACTCTCCTTCGTGGAACTCACGGTGCAAGATATGCTTGTCATGCCAACGTTTGGCCCGTTCCTTGTAAATCTGAGCACTCTCATACGCATCAAGGCGTAATTCATCTAGTTCATTAATTTGTAGAAGGCGTTGAACTCCAGCATCCTTCATATCAAAATTCAGCATCCGAATTGCCCAAAAAGCCCTATGTTCGAGCTCAACCGGCAAGTGACAGGACTTACCATAGACCAATCGGAATGGTGTGGTTCCAATTGGAGTCTTGAAAGCTGTTCGTAAGCCCATAAAGCATCATCAAGCTTAAGAGACCAATCCTTACGGGATTTGCTTACCGTCTTTTCAAGAATCTGCTTGATTTCCCGATTAGAGATCTCCACTTGCCCACTTGTTTGAGGATGGTAGGGTGTAGCTATGCGATGATTCACCCCGTACTTCTTCAGTAATCCTTCGAATTGACGGTTGCAAAAGTGCGAACCGCCGTCACTTATGATGGCTCGTGGTGTACCAAATCGCGAAAAGATATTCCGTTTAAGGAACTTCACCACAACTTTTGCATCATTTGTTGGAGATGCAATGGCTTCAACCCACTTCGACACATAATCCACTCCAACCAAGATGAATTTGTAACCAAATGAAACTGGAAAAGGTCCCATGAAGTCAATGCCCCAAACATCGAAAAGTTCAACCTCTAAAATGTTGGTTAAGGGCATTTCATTTCTCCTCGAGATATTCCCTGTCCTTTGACAGCGATCACAAGCAAGCACAAAGTTCCGAGCATCATGGAAGAGAGTAGGCCAATAGAAACCACATTGAAGTACCTTTGCCGCTGTCTTTGAAGAACTGAAATGGCCTCCATAAGGGGAGGAATGGCAGTGACAAAGGACACTTGCAATTTCATCTTCAGGGAGACACCGTCGTATGATGCCATCTGCACATCTTTTGTAAAGCAAAGGTTCTTCCCAAAAGTAATACTTTACATCGGAGAGGAACTTCTTCTTCTTTTGATATGAAACATCCGATGGTGTCACTCCACACACTAAGTAATTGACAAAGTCAGCATACCAAGGCACCACCATCATGGAGAAGAGTTGCTCATCTGGAAGACTGTCATCAATAGGTAGCTCAGTACACTCTGTTGCCCTTTTTTGTGGAATTCGAGAGAGATGGTCAGCAACAAAGTTTTGGGCTCCTTTCTTGTCCCGGATCTCAAGATCAAATTCTTGCAACAACAGCACCCATCGAATCAATCGAGGCTTTGCATCCTTCTTGTTCAAAAGATATTTGAGAGCAGCATGGTCAGTGTATACTATCACTTTCGAGCCAACAAGGTAGGACCTGAACTTTTCAAAGGCAAACACAACCGCCAAGAGTTCTTTCTCGGTGGTAGCATAATTCAGTTGTGCATCGTCCAGTGTCTTGCTAGCATAGTAGATGGCATGAAGCTTGTTTTCTTTTCTTTGTCCTAACACGGCTCCAACTGCAAAGTCACTTGCATCGCACATCAACTCGAATGGTAATTCCCAATTCGGTGATTGCATAATGGGAGCAGAGATCAGTGCCTCTTTCAACCTGCAAAAAGCTTCCATGCAAGATTTGTTAAACACAAAAGGTACATCTTTATTAAGCAAATTGGTTAAAGGTTTTGCAAGTTTAGAGAAATTCTTTATAAACCGCCGGTAGAACCCGGCATGACCCAAAAAGCTCCTGATAGCTTTTACCGAGTTTGGTGGTGGTAGTCTCTCAATCACCTCGATTTTAGCTTTATCCACCTCAATACCTCTTTCCGACACCAAGTGTCCTAGGACAATGCCTTCACGCACCATAAAATGACATTTCTCCCAATTCAAAACAAGATTAGCTTCTTCACATCTTTGCAAAACTTGAGACAAGTTAGTCAAACAATTATCAAAAGTAGTGCCATAAACGGAAAAATCATCCATGAATACTTCCATTGTATTTTCAATAAAATCAGAGAAAATTGCCATCATGCAACGTTGGAAAGTAGCTGGTGCATTACAGAGTCCAAATGGCATACGTCTGTAGGCGTAAGTACCATAAGGACAAGTAAAAGTGGTTTTATCCTGGTCATTAGGGTGAATGGGAATTTGAAAGAAACCAGAATAACCATCCAAATAGCAAAAGAAAGAGTGTTTAACCAACCTCTCAAGCATTTGATCAATAAAGGGAAGAGGGAAATGGTCTTTCCGAGTTGCACTATTCAATTTCCGTAATCAATACACATCCTCCAACCCGTGACTGTCCTGGTAGGAATCAATTCATTCTTTTCATTTTTGATCACAGTCATACCACCCTTCTTAGGAACAACATGCACTGGACTCACCCAAGGACTATCCGAGATCGGGTAAATAATCCCGGCATCTAAGAGTTTGAAAACTTCTTTTTAACAATTTCTTGCATATTTGGGTTGAGTCGTCTTTGACGCTCGATGATGGTTTACAATCATCTTCCATTAAGATCCGATGCATGCAAATAGAAGGACTAATTCCTTTGATATCATCAATGGTGTACCCAATTACCCTTCTATGCATCCTAAGCTCATTCAACAATTTTTCAACCTCATCATCATTAAGATGTGCATTTATTATGACAGGATATGTAGAATCAGGACCAAGAAATGCATACCTTAGCATGGGTGGAAGTGGTTTAAGCTCTACCTTAAGGGCTTCCTTGTCCTTAAGAGAAGGATCGTCAGATTGAGACGCCCTTAAGCTCTTTGAACTTACTGTCTTGAGAAGGGAAACGGTTGGACATGTATCCAGAATTTGGGCATAGGTTGCCACCTCCTCGTCTTCATTGGTTGAGTCACCATTGTGCACCAAGCAATTTTCTAAAGGGTCTTGTGGGTGACTTTTATAGTGTACTTCTCTACACAGCTTTTCTTCCACATCAACCCTTAAACAAGAGTCAACATCGGCTGGTTGCTTTGTGGCTTGAAACAAATTGAATTCAGCAACTTCTTCACCAACCTTTAGAGTTATTTTTCCGTGCTTCACATCAAACACAGCTCCAGCAGTAGCTAAAAATGGCCTCCCTAAAATAATGGGGATTTGAGTATCTACTTCCATCTCAAGCACAACAAAGTCGACCGGTATGTAAAACTGTCCCACCTTCATTGGCACATTCTCTAGAATACCAACTGGATGCTTTATTGACCTATCCGCCAATTGAAGAGAAATTGTGGTAGGTTTTAGCTCCCCAATATCAAGTTCCTTGCATATAGAAAGGGGGATCAAGCTCACACTAGCCCCAAGATCACACAAAGCCCTATTGATATGCATGCTTCCAATTGAGCATGGTATTGAGAAACTTCCCGGATCTTTAAGCTTAGGAGGAAGCTTGTTTTGGATGAGTGCACTACATTCTTCCGTCAGAGCAACGGTTTCATAGTCTTCAAGCTTTCTCTTGTTTGAGAGAATCTCCTTCAAAAACTTAGCGTAAGAGGGCATTTGGGAGAGAGCATCTGTAAAAGGAACATTGATGTAGAGCTTCTTTAGCACCTCCAAAAATCTTCCAAACTGTTGATCAAGCTTTGCCTTTTGAAATCTTTGAGGAAATGGCAAAGGGGGAACATATGCTTCCGGAGGAACATACTTTTTGGTACTTCCTTCCTCTTCTCCCTTGCTCTCGCTCTTCTCTTCTTTCTCATTGGTGTCCTTAGCTTCAAGTTTTTCTTCTCTTGTGGGGTCTATAAGTTTCTTACCACTTCTCAATAAAATTGCTTGAACATTCTCCCTTGGATTAGTCTCCGGTTGACTTGGGATTCGCCCTTGAACCATGTTAAACAAACTTGCTTGTTGGGCTATTTGAGTTTCAAGCATCTTAGAGTGAGTGACCATTTGATCAAGACGATTATGAATCGCTTGATTGATTCCCCCGTTGTTGGACTTGAGATTGAATAGCTTGATTCTCGCTCCTTCGTGTAACTATGAAAGTTTCCATAAGAGCTTCCAAATTAGACTTTGCACCTTGAGAAGATTGCTGAGGTTGTTGGAATCCTGGTGGTGGTCTAATGTTGGAAGGAACTCCTCTATTCTGCTGGTTACCGTAGGAGAAGTTTGGGTGGTTTCTCCATCCTGGATTGTACGTGTTGGAGAAGGGGTTACCTTGAGTCTTGAAATTGCTATTCTGCAAAAAATTCATTTGCTCCACAGATGGGTCTTGAGAATAGGTCTCTACTGAGTTGCAATCTGAAGTCAAATGTCCTCCTCCACATGAGTCACAAGTCGCAGAAGAGGTGGCAACGGTATTGACATTCATCTTCTCAAGTGACTTAGCCAAGGCATCAAACTTGGCATTCAGCATGGTAATGGCATCAAGTTCTATCATTCCGGCCTGCTTCTTCGAAGAAGATCTCTCACTTGGCCATAAATAAATGTTTGAGGCCACTTCATTGATCAAACATCTTGCTTGTTGGAGTCTTGGCCATCAAAGCACCGCCACATGCGGCATCAAGAGCGCTTTGTAGAGAAAGACAACCCGCATAGAATGTCTGGATGACAACAAAATCCTGAAGACCATGATGTGGACACTGACGGATAAGATCATTATACCTCTCCCATGCTTCATAAAGAGATTCGTCATCCTTTTGAGAGAAGGTAGTGATGTCTTGGCGGAGCTTGATTGTCTTTCCAATCGGGTAGTATTTATCCAAGAAGGATTGCTCCATCAAATTCCAAGTGGTGAGTGAATTAGGGGCCTCTGAATGAATCCATTTCTTGGCTTTCCCCCTAAGAGAAAAGGGAAAAAGTCTGATCCTTATAGCATCGTTGAAACTCCATTGATCTTGATAGTGTCACACGCTCCAAGAACTCATCCAAGTGCTGATTTGGGTCTTCGGTTGGTGACCCGCCAAAATGCAACTGTTGGACCATCCGGATCAATGATGTCTTCAATTCAAAGTTGTTGGCCTCTACCCGTGGCCTGACAATGGAAGACTGACGAGCGTTAGCGCTGGGAGCTCCATAATCCCTCAGACTACGCTCTGCATTGGCATCTTGATTGGTATTGTCTGCCATGTTGTTTTCTTGAAAATTCTGTGTCCTTCTTTCTCTTCTGATATTACGAAGTGTCCTTTCGATCTCTGGATCAATTGGGGTGACAATATCTCCTTGACTCCTCGTCCTGCGCATAAGAAAGAAACAATCTCCAGAAAATTCAAAGAAAGAAAAGTGAGAAAAACTTAAGATAAAAATAAAACAAGACAAAAATCAGAAAAAAAAAAAAATTTGCTTAAATCAACCAAATTTTGCCACTCGTGTTAATATCAACACGATCCCCAAGAATCGGCGCAAAAACTTGTTGTTGGTGATTAAAAGTCAATTGCGGATCATACAAAGTAGTATAATAAATATCGTTCACGAGGATCGGTTAATTACTAACTTTTATGCTATTTCGATTGTTTAAGATATAAAAATAATGGTGGAAGTTATATTTAATTTAGTGCGAGAATTAAATATCAAAGTAAGCAATTAAAACTAGAAAATATGAGATCTGCAAGGATTAAAGCTCTAGGACTCGGAATCCACTACACTATCCCCTGTAATAAATTGTGATTATATCTCTCTGTTGATGTTAAATTACGTTCTTGAAGGCGAATTGTCTCTAAAATATTTAAAGCCCAATGTCTTCAAGCACTAAAAAGCGTCTTAAAACTTCATCAATCCCATTCTACAGAATTAATCCAAATTTTAACCCATTAAGATTCATGACAACCGTTTTACCCTCGAAGGACTTAACCCTATGTCTGGCATTAAATCCCAAGTTTAATTCTTAGATTATCAAGCCAATTAGACTTCATCTTTCGATCCTTCATCTAAAGTTCTAAAATCATGTAAATATACAAGTAACATACCACAAAGATTAAAACACTAAGAATAAATCAAGAACAATAATCTCATCAATGAAAACTAAATCAACAATTCATAATAGGAAATAGAGTAGTTTCATCCTTGTTCTGAAAATAGTTTAGCCATTTCATTACCATTATAGCACAAACAAGATTAAAGAGGAAAGATACAACCATAATTCCAAAGCAAATGGAGAAGATGAAGTAGAGAACTCAATGGTTGATCTTGATCTTGATCTTGCCTTGATCTATGCCTTCAATCTAGCTTCCTCTCAAGATTTCCACCTTTCTTTGCTCACAGGACCTCCAAAATGGTCTCCAATTTCCTTTCCCCCGTCCGTTCTTTGGCTTCTGAAGCTCTCTCTATTTATAAAGGGAGACACGGCCGTGCTTGAATTAGGCACGGCCGTGCCTATTTCAGAAATCAGAAAACGCGTTTGTTCCATTATCAAGAAGCTTCTGGAAATTTTCAGGGAGGCACGGCCGTGCTTGAATTAGGCACGGCCGTGCCTATTACACAGCATGCCAAAAACGCGTGGAAATAGTGAATCCGTGAATGAACAGTGCTCACACGGCCGTGCTTGACTTAGGCACGGCCGTGCTTAACTTCCAGAAGCTTTCCAAGTGTTAGACACGGCCGTGTCTAAGCTCCAGAATGCGTAATTCCAATTTTGGAATGAGACACGGCCGTGCTTAAGGGGGACACGGCCGTGTCTCCTGGTCTGAAGCCCAAAATGGTCTCCTTTTTGCCCAGAAACACGGTTTCTTCTCAAGTTTTCTTTCCAAATATGTTTTGTCTCTCTATTCTGCACAAATGAAGATGATTGATAAGAATAATTTCAAAGTTTATCAATAAACTCGATCAAATCATCATAATTCATCATTTTAATGTTACAAAATACGGGTCTATCAAGCTTCAAAGTATTTGTTACAAAAATGGGACTCTCCATCACTTATGATGACCCTAAGTGTTCCGAATCGGGTGAAAATCTGTTTCTTCATGAAACCTACTACTACCTTAGAATCATTGGTAGGAAATGCACATGCTTCCAACCACTTGGACACGTTGTCCACTGCCACCAGAATATATAAATTTCTGAAAGAAGGTAAAGGGTCCATGATCTATTTCCCAAACCTCGAAAACCTTAACTTCTAAGATGGAATTAAGGGGCATCTCATTCCTTCTTGAGATATTCCCTGACTTTTGACATCAATCACATCTTTGCACATAGAAATGTGCATCCTTGAAGAGAGACGACCAATAAAAACCAGACTGAAGCACCGTCGCAGTTGTCCTCTCACCACTATAATGTCCACCATATGGACAAGCATGACATTGGTTTAAAATCTGCTCCACCTCTTCCATAGGCACACACCTTCTTAGCATATGGTCAGGACACTGTTAAAACAAAAATGGTTCGTCCCAAATATAGTGTCTGACATCATATAAAAATTTCTTCTTCTAGTGAGAAGTCAGCTCATGGGGGCAACACCTCCCACAATATAGTTCACCATGTCTGCATACCATAGACATAATTGAGCTGTGGTTGCAAAAAGCTACTCATCTAGAAATGTCTCTCTAATCGTGAGCGGTTCAACTTGATGGTCTTTATTCTCAAGTCTAGAAAGGTGGTCTGCGACTTGATTCTCTGCATCTTTCTTGTCCAAATCTCCAACTCAAACTCTTGTAATAACAAAACCCACCTAATCAATCGTGGTTTCGCATCCTTCGTACTAACCAAGTACTTAATGGTAGAGTGATATGTATAAACAATCACCTTAGTCCCCACCAAATAAGCTCTAAACTTATCAAATGCAAATACAACGGCTAACAACTCTTTTTTCATTGTGGTGTAGTTTAGTTATACATCATTCAGTGTCTTGCTCGCATAATATATAGAGCGGAACACCTTATCCTTTCTCTGTCCTAACAATACACCTACAACATAATCACTTGCATCGTACATGAGCTCAAAGGATAAGTCCCAATCTGGAGTGATAATTACTAGTGCTGACACCAATTTCTTTTTCATTTCTTCAAATGCAACCTAACATGAATCATCAAATGTAAACTGAATGTCTTTCTCCAACAGGATGTAAAGAGGCTTGGCTATCTTGGAAAAGTCCTTTATAAACCTTCTGTAGAAACCTACATGGCCAAGAAAATTGTAGATTCCTTTAACAGAATTTGGCAGAGACAGCTTGTCAATCACCTCACTTTTGGCCTTGTCAACCTCCGTCCCCTTGATAGATACTTTATGGCCAAGAACTATGCCTTCTTGGACCATAAAGTGACACTTCTCCTAACTGAGGATAAGGTTAGTTTCTTCATATCTTTTTAGTACGGATGAGAGAAACAACAAACAACTCTCATATGTGTCTCCGAACACCGAAAAGTCATCCATAAACATTTCAAGGTCATGTTCAATCATATCCGCAAAGATGACCATCATACAACATTGAAAAGTTGTGGACACATTGCATAACCCAAAGGACATCCTCAGGAAAGCAAATGTACCATAGGGACAAGTGAATGTTATCTTTTCTTGGTCCTCAAGCACTATGGTCATTTGGTTATATCCAGAATAACCATCTAGGAAACAATAAAAGGCATTTCCTGCCAGTCTATCTAGCATTTGGTCAATGAAAGGAAGTGGAAAATAGTCTTTCCGCGTGGCCTTATTCAACTTACAGTAGTCTATGCACACCCTCCAGTCAGTTACCTTACGAGAGGGAATGATTTCATTGTTTTCATTGGTGGCTACCATCATGCCACCTTTTTCTGGAACGCATTGAATTAGCAATACCCAAGGGCTGTCAGAAATAGGATAAACAATACCAGCATCAAGCCACTTGATTATTTCTTTCCTAACCACTTCCTTCATGATTGGATTCGGTCTCCTCTGGTGCTCCACCACCCCATTCTAATTGTCCTCCAACAAAATCTTATGCATACAAATGGAAAGACTGATTCTATTAATATCAGCTATAGTCCATCCAATGACATGTTTATACTTTTGGAGCATACTGAGAAGTTTCTCCTCTTGATCATCCAAAAGGGGTGATGATATGATGACCGGTAAGGTGGAGGTTGCTCCCAAATATGCATATTGAAGATGTTTGGGTAGAGGCTTCAACTCTAACTTTGGAGGTTCTTCAACGGAAGGCTTAGGTGCTTCTTTAAATGCATTAAACTCCAAAGGCTCAAACTTAGGCGACCTAAAATACTTAGGAACAACTTCAAGGTGTTTGATGTAATAAAAAATGTCATCCTTAGTATCTTCATCCTTCTCAATTAATGAGGCCAATGATAACTCAAGAGGGTCTTCAGGATAATTGGCATGAAATGCATCAACAATGATGTTATCTAACACACCAACATAGGAACACTCTTCATGATCTTGAGGAAACTTTATTGCTTTGAAAATATTGAAAGTTACCTGTTGATCCTGAACTCTCATAGTCAATTCACCCTTTTACACGTCTATGAGTGTTCTTCCCATAGCAAGGAATGGTCTTCCTAAAATCAGGGGCACCCTCTTTTCCTCCTCCATATCCAAAATAACAAAGTCTGCAGAGAATATGAACTTGTCCACTTTTAACAGGACATCCTCCACAATTCCCTTTGGATAAGTATATGAACAATCAGCTAGTTGAAGGGTTACTGATGTAGGTTTGCAATCCCCTAAACCTAGCTTCTAAAATATGGATAAATGCATGAGATTAATGCTAGCCCCCATGTCACACAACGCTTGTCCCAAAAATTTGTCTCTAATGGCATAAGGAATTGTAAAGCTTCCCGGATCCTTCAACTTTTGGGGAAGCTTCTGCTACAGGATAGCATTGCATTCTTCTGACAATGCTACCGTTTCAAACTCTCCTAGCTTACGTTTCTTAGATAAAATATCCTTCATAAACTTAACATAATTGGGCATATGCTCTAATGCCTCAGCGAATGGGATGTTGATATGAAGTTTCTTAAAAACTTCCAAAAACTTCTTAAATTGAGCATCCATCTTAAGCTTGATTTTCTTGTTAGGAAATGGTAGAGGATATGTATACGGCTTATCAACTGCCTTCTTGTCCTCTACCTTCTTGTCTTCCACTTTCTTGTGGTCAACTTCTTCATTCTTTGCTTCATCCTCACCTACCTCTTCCTAGTCTTTTCTCTCTTTGACCTCATCTTCTAGCAGTTTTGTCTTGGGATTTCCCTCGATGTCCTTCCTACTTCTCAATGAGATGACCTTGCTATGCTCTTTTGTTTTCCCTTTAGATTATTAACTATATCACTTGGGAAGGTGCTTGGGGGCCTATTCTTAATGGCGTTAGCCAACTGCCCGACCTGTGTTTCTAACGCTCTCATTGAAGTTGTTTAGCTTTGTATCATAGAGTCGTTCTTTGCTAAATGAGCATCCTTCTTTGTCATGAAAGAATCAATTTTTACTATTAACTGTAACACCCTCCGTAGGGTATTACATTTCCGACTAAAAACTTAGAATTTGAAAAATCATTTCATAAAAGCTTTGAGTTCTAAAATATGGATTTTAAAATTTCTTTTCGTGGAAACATAAACTTATTGAAATATATAGATAATACAAAAAATAGACTGAATTGATTAATACACACATTTACTTATACCACATAATATTCAACAACATTTAAAACATAAAACTTACAAACTCAAAGAAACAGTAGCAAACCCAATGACGGGTCCTACTTAATGGCACAGTAACAACACTAACGAGAAAACTCAACATACTTGTTCCATTCCTCCACCAAACTGCACACTGTCGAAACTAGGACGATCACTCGTCAACGCTGTCATCTACCTCAGAACATTGCCTCCAGTTAAGTTTAAGAAACTTGCTTCGCCTACTACACAAATTTTAAAAATTCAAACACAACAAAACAGTACAACAAAGTGGTGAGATCCCCTTTCATCAATACTAGCATGGTAGAAAAGAATGATACGAATGACAGAGTCATTCCATACACACAGATATCACAAGTATAATCATGTTATTAATTTATCTTTAGAAAACATATTTCACAATAATATAAGCATTAATGGTATTTTAACAACAGATATTAATATATATATATATATATATATATATATATATATATATATATTGATTATGCCACCAGAATATGCACCTTGAAAATGCCACAACAATATGTATACCGACTATGCATATGCATAATGCATCATCTTCCTACTCCATGGAGCTAAACAACTACGGATGTGAATGACCCAGAAGATCTGCCCACCTCTATGATAGTCTACATGGACACGAAAAGCAATAGTGTTTTATCGGGACGTGCGCCAGTGCGTTGCAACGGTTTATCATGGCCAGAGATGTATAAAGTGATAAACAAGTCACTATGAATCACCGCGCCCTGATGCCCCTAGTAGATTCCCCACTGGATCACAGTATTCAATTCTCATTCACTCCTAAGCAGCAAAAGCCATCACAGCCATCGACTATACAGTGTTCAATGCATGACAACTCAATGCATAACTCAAGCCACTGTTATATTGTTCACAATAATATTAGAATAATTGCTCATTCAATTGTCTAATAATATTCATATCAATGATATTATATAACCGCTCATTCAATTACATAATATCAATGATCCACCTTGGTCTAGTACGTTGGCCCAACAGTAATCTGCTATTTTTCTCAATTGCGTAACCTTTTTATCATGTTTTCACAATCGCGTGATGCTTTTGTCACGTTTTCAAATCATGTAAATATTTTAAAAATGTTTTCCCAATTGCGTAAAAATATTTAAACATTTTCAAAATCACGTAGCTCAAAAATCATTATTTTTGAATCGCGTAAGGTTTTTCTACTGTTTTTCACTGTATAAAATATTTCTTAACGTTCTAAATTAAATTCTGAAACTTTCCAAACTAAAAATATTATTTGGACATCATTTTCTATTTTTCTTATAAAAACTACTCTAAATAATAATTTCTGACATCTTTCTAAAAAATTGTATTATTTGAATTTAATAAAATCTTCTCTTTGTTACCTTTACTAAAATCCTTTTAAATAAAATACTTTAAACTATAAATCACTTTCAAAACTTATTCTCCATTATCATAAATAAAAATCACTTTTATCTACTAAAAACTTTGTTCCATTCTCTTTAAATAAATTACTTGAATTCTCAAATCACTTTTAAAACTCCTTTTTCATTTCTATCATTAAAATCATTCTTTTTATATTTCAAAATTCACTAAATTGAGTTCCTATTAATTAATGCTTTAATACTACACTTAAGAAAATATTTTTGATTTAGAATATCAATTCTTGGCATGTTGGCCGAAATTAAATCTTTGCTTCATCATTGAATATTTATTCATTTTCTATCTCATTTTTCTTTGTAAAAATCTTTAATACAATTACTTGTTACTAAATCATCTAAATTTACACTTAGTAAAACATTTTAAATTGGTTTGCTCTAAAACAAGAGTGAAGGCTGTGAGCCTCTTTATGGCCATTGGAACCAAAATTCTTTTCTTTGCAACATATATCTTAATATACACATATCATTTAAATCGTATTTATACTACCACATGTTCATGCATATTATTAAAGCAATAAAACGCATATTAAGCAATTTATCACAAGGTAATCAAAATCATACTATCACATATACTAATTAAGCAATAAAATCATGCATAGCTATCAAAGAAGTAAAATCACACATAACATAACATAGAACACTTAAGCATACACAACCAAGTGAATAAATCCTTATGGATTTTTCACCACACACAAATCCACTCCTCACCACCAACACATGGTTGATGAGGGTAATATCCCTCTTACCTCTTGATGAAACCTCCAAAGCTCTTTGTATGCCCCCCTTGTTGTCTCCTCTAAGATGAACTTCAACCACCAAGTGAAGCTTAAAAACAAAGAAAACATACAATATTAATATCTAAGGCTTTATCTAAGATAACCATGGATTAGAATCATGGTTAGAACCTTGAAAATCAAAAGAAAAGTGAAGATTAATGAACTTCACCTATAAAGCTTCAATCTTTAGCTTGAAGAATAAAGTTGAACATGGAAGAATTAGATAATGGTGACCACATGAAAAGATCTTAGAATTGCATGGAGATTCAAGATCTATGGTTGTTTAGAATTATTGAAGCTTGGAAGGTATTTTGGATGGGTGTGGCTATGAGCTTCCTTTGAAGAACAAGGTGAGAACTTTTTGATTTTCAAGAGAGAGATGAAGATGATCACAACACCACAGTATCTTGAATTGGTATAAGGATTCAAGATATGAAATTAGATGAAATTTAGGAAGTTGGGAGGTGGGTTCACTACAAGAAATTTCAAATTTAGAGACGGAAAAATTCTGTCTCTAAAAGGCCAAAATTCTGTCTTTAAAAATTTAGAGACGGAATCAGAGACAGAAATTCTTCCATCGGTAAAAGTGGCGTCGCTGATAGTTTAGAGACGGAAAATTATTTCCGTCTCTAAATTAGAGACGGATTTTTTATTTAGAGACGAAAACATTCCGTGTCTAAATTTAGATACGGAAATAAATTTCCATCTCTAAATTAGAGACGGAACCAATTTTCCGTCTCTAAATTAGAGATGGATATTTATTTCTATCTCTAAATTAGAGACGGAAATAAATTTCCATCTCTAAATTAGAGACGGAACCAATTTTCCGTCTCTAATTTAGACACGGAATATTTCCGTCTCTAAATAAAAAATCCGTCTCTAATTCCCAAAATTGGTATTAGAGACGGAAAACTGCCGTCTCTAATTCCGTCTCTAATTTCCAAATTCAACAAAAAAAATAACCGTCCCTTTTAAAATATACTTGTAATTTTTGTAACTAACCTGATCGAACAATCACAATAAATCATTTTTAGCAGCAAAAATCACAATTCATATCATCACAAATTTTCATACCAAAATACAAAGTAATAATTATCATTACAAATATTTAAGTAACTACAAATATTTAAATTAACAATGAAAATATAAAAATAAAACCTAATCACAAATTTAAGTCATCATAATTTGTATCATCGTCACCCTCATCATGGTCATCCTCTTATCTAGGTGCAGGATGGGATGGCTCAGGCTGTGAAGTTGCAGGTGATGACATTCTAAATTGAGTACCCACAAGAAGAGTCCTAAACCTCTCCTCCCATTGATCCATTTTCTACCTCATCATGTTCTGTTCTTGTTCCATCTTCTTTTGTTCTTGTTCCATCTTCTGTCTCATCATGTCTTACTCAATATTTTTTTAATGGAGCTCATCAGTTAAAGCTTGAATTTTAGCCTGCATTGCAATAATCTCTGTTGGTGATACTCCATCAATGGAAGAGGTGGAGGGAGTGGAGGAAGATCCAACAACATTAGTTGCTTGTGAACCCAATCCGTAGATACGCCCTTTCTTGTTGGGACCTCCAACAACATCCAAGTAGATACTGTTAGCAGAATCTTGACTGCTGCTACCTTCACCATTCTGAGATTGCAACTCAGCCATCCGCCTTTCATACTCTTCCTAAAAAGTAGTTATAAGACACTTGTACTTGAAACTTGATGTAACTTAAATGCTAAGTTATGCTTACCGCAATCTTTGTTGCTTCCAAAGTGATATACTCTTCAGAATTATCCTTGGCTCGATGCAGCCGCTTGTAGACCTCAAAAAAGCTTGGCTCCCTGGACATCTGATTTGCCTGAAAAGATAAAAGTATAAGTCATCCACTTGTAAACTAATTCAATATAAATCATGGATTGTTAACTTAAAGAATTACAGTACATCAAAGAAATAAAGCAAGTGCTATGCACAAATCAGACATTTGAATCTATAAGTTTTAAGCACCAATTTACATTTATAATTAACAAAAAAAATAAAAGAAAAAATAATAAATAAAGCTAAACTGAAAAAACATTAAAAAAAAACTGACCAATTGTCATTGATAATAAATTAAGTTCACGCATCAATGCACTAATTTTGCGGTAGTATAGATAAATCAACATGTTTAATGATCATAGTCAATTAAATGAGGTAAAATTTATTATTTTCTTATAAGAACCAAAAGTTGATCCAGAAGATATGAAGCAGCTAATTGACAATAACAATAGTAAAAACTCATAAAAACAAGCTAAAACAGGACTCACTAAGCAGTAAGCAAAGCAATATATATCATGTAAATATGGTTAACCATATTAACAACCTGCCTCAGCCTCAGCAAGCGTAAAGTCATAAATTTAAAATTCGCTACACATATTGTTAAATTTAAATAGTATAACAATTCATTTCTCTGTGTTTTGTTAGTAGATAGATAAAGATTAGTACAAATAGTAGCAATAAAAACCAGTTCAACTTTTCCCTAGCACAAGCTAAATTACAGCAATAAAAATAATAAATAAAGTCTTCTAAATATTATCTAAGAACCAGTGCAAAATATGTTGATGTAGTACAGTATATGGATCTAACATCACTCACCATCCTCCTACAGTGCTCTGTTGCAGATATGGATCCTCCGCTATGCACATTGAGACCTTCTTTCGATTGTCTATTTTGATTGTTTCTCATAGACATTGCTTGCCAAGCTGGATCACTCCATTTAGCCCACAACCGCTCCCTAGCATTTGGATGAATCCATTCACCCTTATTCTTTCTATCACGTACCTTGAATAGATTATTTGCTAGTGCACCAGATCCCTTAGTTTCAAATATCCTTCTGATCATATCATTGTCTTCAGGTAACCACTTGTATTTTGCCTACATTGATGATAGTATTAATTAATAAAATACAATATGCTTAATTTAATAACAGATTAATAACAAGACTTAAAAGGATATTACCCCAAAATCTTTAAACCACAACTCATGCACAGTGTCTGTCACTTCTGTCCAACTTGTCCAAGGCTCTTCATATTTCTTTTTGAAGATGGAAGTTATATCACGAGTCGTTCCAACGTCGGGGTAAAACCTGTAAGTCAAAATATGTATTTATATATATATATATATATATATAACTATTCTTTTTGAATTAATGTTCACAATTATAATAACTTACTCTTGTTTGTTGGCTGGCTTGATCTAAATTCGTCCATCTACATCCTTTCTCCCCCACCTGATGTTTTGTGGAATAGACGATTCAGCCACAGTGTGTGGAGGTGCAGATGAACTCGCTGAAGGGTCACCAACTAGATGTAAATTTGCAACTGAGGAGGGTGTAGGCCCAGTCTGGAAATGGAGAGATGGGGTATGTGAAGATGGAATATGTGCAAGCCCGATCTGGGATTGGGGAGATGAGATAGATGTAGGTCCAATCTGGGAATGAGGAGATGGGGCATGTGAAGATGAAATAGGTGCAAGCCCAATCTGGGAATAGGTAGATGGGATAAATGTAGGTTCAGTGTGAGAATGGGCAGATGAGGTAGATCCAGGCCCGGTGTGAGATTGTGGAGATGGGGTATGTGTAGGCCCAGTGTGAGACTGTGGAGATGGGGTATGTGTAGGCGTAGTCTGAGAGGCATCCCTCCCTCTCCCTCTCCCTCTCCCTCTAACTACCATCTATATGCAAAGGGTAATGATAAAATTCAATTAGGTACAATTAAATTAACATAGAAAATTAGTACAAAACTATTAAAAGTCATGAATACATAACACATGAATACAGGACATGGATACATAACACATGATTTCATTAATAAATTAGTGCACATTATTAATAGGTCATGAATAGATAACACTAGATTTCCTTAATAATTTCATTAAAAAACATGACAAAATCTAGTCAGAATATTCTTCTTCTTCTTTTTCTTCTTCTTCTTCTTCTTCTTCTTCTTCTTCTTCTTCTTCTTCTTCTTCTTCTTCTTCTTCTTCTTCTTCTTCTTCTTCAACATCTTCTTCTACTTCTTCCAAATCAAATTGGTTCAAGGTTGGACCGTATAATTCCTCTACTAGACTAGCTATATCAACAAGACTTTGTTCAAGATCATCGTTTGCAACTATCATAGGCATTTGCGAGACTGACTCATCTTGGTATGGATTATCTATTTCTGGTCTTTTTTTCTCTAAAGTTTGAATTATGTTGCGTGCCTTAGTTTTAACCACAACCAACCACCCTAGCTGCCCTTCAGGATATTGTGCGTAATACACTTGCTCTGCTTGTTGTGCAAAAATAAATGGATCATAATTCTTATATCTTTTAGATGCTCTAATTTCAACAATTCCATAATTATCTATCTTTGTCCCTTGATTTGGGGTGGGATCAAACCAATCACATTTGAATAGGACTAGCATCTTTAAGGGCCACCCAGTATATTGTATTTCAACAATATCAATTAAAACCCCGTAATAATCATTCTCCATTGTCTCATTCTCGCCACCCCGAACACATACACCACAATTTGTTGTACCCATCCATTGACCATGATCTTTTGTATTGAATTTGTAGCCATTTATAGAATATGTTTGCCACGTGTTTACTTTGTTTGAGGGCCCCCATGCCAAACTCCTCAAAAGGTCATCTTCAATGTTGTTGCTAAACACCTATATCACAAATGGGGGAGTTAATTGGTTTTACCTAAACAAGTAATGAGGGAATTAACAAGGAAATTAGGTAGATAATATTTAGCATACATGTTCTTTAAACCATGTGGGAAATGTTGTGGAGATTTGTTTGTCCACTTGTTGGTCATTTAGTCCAAGTTCTCGTAGCAAATCTGCATATATGCTGAATTGAAAACACAAATTAAATCACTTCACAGATTTAGTCATGATACGTGAAATCAAAAGAACAACTTATAAGCTTACTTCAAAAAAGGCTCCACCTCAGGACAATTTAGAAGAACATATAAGTGTGTAGCCTTCATTTCCCTCTCTTGTAAGATGCAAGATTTACGTTTTCCAATGGGACGACCAGGAAAATTAAAAATAGAGAACGACGGATTGATTGAACAACCTTCACCTCCATCATCATTCCGTGAAACTCTTGTCCTTCTAGATGGAATAGTGGGTGGATAGTAGTAAGATGCAAAAGTAGAGGTCTCCTCCACTAAATAAGCTTCACAAATGGAAAATTCGACTGTAGCGGAGTTGTTGACCTTATCTTTTAAGGTACGTATAAACCTATTAATTGAGAACGTTAGCGTAAAAAATACCTTATGAGGAATTAATTGAAAAGAACAAAGGTAGATAGGTGACTCAAGCTTTCAAAGGGATACATCCATCGATATTGCACGGGACCACCGATCCTTGCTTCGTAGGGCAAATGAATTGGAATGTGCTCCATTGAATCAAAGAAACTCGGAGGAAATATTTGTTCCAGTTTACATAAAATTATTGGAATGTTTTGCTCCATCTTGTGTAATTTACCCTTTCTCAGCAATGGCGAAGTTAATTCTCTGAAGAATTGACTGAACTCAATAAGTGCATTCCAAATGGGCTTCGGTAATGCCTTGAATGCAATTGGAAGCAACCGTTGCATGAACACATGGCAATCATGACTCTTCATACCAAACAACTTTGCTTCCCTCATGTCAATGCATCTAGCCAAATTGGAGGCATACCCATCTGGTAGCTTCAATTGTTTAACCCATTCGCACACAGCTAATCTTTGTTGCTTAGTCAATATGTATTGCGCTTTGGGTTTTTTTAGCTTTCCACCTCCACCATCCTGTAACTCTAGATCCTTTCGTCTACAATATTCTGCCAAGTCCAATCTAGCGTTAAAATTGTCTTTCGTCTTGCCCTTAGTATCCATAATTGTGTATAAGATATTAAGAAACACATTTCTCTCAATATGCATCACATCCAGATTATGCGAGAGAAGATTTGTTTTCCAATAAGGCAGTTCCCAAAAGATGCTTCGTTTTGTCCAGTTGTGATAAATACCATACCCTAGTTGACTTTCTCCTACTTCTTCAGTTATGCTTGGTATATGTCTTACCCTATCCCACACTTCTTTGCCAGTCAACCTTCGTGGGGGTAACGAAGTCTCAACAAGTCTCTTTCTAAAAGCATTTTTATTCCTTCTATAGCAATGGTCATGTGGCAAGAATTGACGGTGACAATCAAAAAATGATGTCTTTCGGCTATGTTTAAGTGTAAAAACTTTTGAGTTCTCCATACAAATTGGACAAGCAAGTTTTCCCATTGTCATCCAACCTGATAACATCCCATATGCAGGGAAATCATTAATCGTCCACATCAAACAAGCCTTCATGACAAAGTTTTGTTGTCGTGAGACATCATAGGTCACGACACCAGTATTCCACAACAATTTCAGTTCATCTATAAGCGGCTGCAAGTACACATCAATTCTACTCTTTGGATTGGAAGGGCCTGGAATTATGATTGTTAAGAACATGAACTCTCTTCTCATGCACATCCATGGAGGCAGATTGTAAGGAGTAACGATTACTGGCCAACATGAATAAGTCTTACCTGTTTTGTCAAATGGAGCGAATCCATCAGCACATAACCCTAGCCTCACATTTCGGGGGTCTTCTGCAAATTCAGGATATGTTTCATCAAAATATTTCCAGGCTTCTCCATCAGATGGGTGAGACAAAGATCCCGTCTCTCTCTCATTCTCACGATGCCATCTCATTTGAGCCGCCATTTGCATTGAGGAATAAAGTCTTTGTAGCCTTGGGATAAGTGGGAAATACCACATTTTTTTCTGAGGAATTTCTTTGACCTTACCGCTTCTACTGATTCTTCTATAACGGTCCTTGCCACAAAATCTACAACTACGAAGATTGTCATATGGAGGATGATAAAGCATGCATCCATTTGGACAACAGGAAATCTTTTTGTAACCTAGCCCTAATCGTTCCACTGCTTTCTTTGCACGATAGAAGTTTCTAGGTATTCGGTTATCATTTGGCAATGCATTCCTCATAAAATCCACCCATTGATTAAAACAAGTCTCGAAAATATTGAAGTCAGATTTAATACTTAGAGCTTCACATGCAATTGACAATTCGGAGTAATTGTCACAACCATCATACAAGGGAGCTTGTGCAGCTGACAACATTTCAAAAAATCTTTTTGCTTCTGGGTTAGGATCTTCCCTTATTTGTTTAACATAACCAAACCCTTGTTGCTCAATGTAATTGCCAATAGAAGGTCCAGCAGCATCCATTACCATCTGCTCATACCTATTGAAGTCTTCCCTTACCCCACTACTTCCATAATATGAGTTGTCTGCAACCACTGGGGGAATGGGAGGCCTTGGTTCATCATGGTTAGTCCAGCAGTAGTAATCACTCATAAACCCCTTCATACACAGGTGTGCCTTGACTTCGTCAACAACGTGATACACCATACATTTACATTTTTTACATGGACACCTCAACTTTCCTATTGCTTTAAATTGATCTTGTGCACAAACAAACTCAATAAACTCATTAACCCCCGCCATGAATTCATCTGTAACTCTTCTCTTGTCAGGACCCACCCTATTATCCATCCACTTTCGATTCTCAGGAACTTCCATTCTGTTTCTAATTTACAAAAAAGTAGAAGCCATTGTCATCAAAATATAGGAGAAGTGTATCCTAACATAATGCTCAGCAATATAGCCGTTACGGGCTTCTCCTTGTTTTTCCAGAACATAGGCTAACCGGTTAGCCATGTATCCTAACCGGTTAGAGGCTCATTTAGATGTAAGGAGAAATGTTCTGGTTTAATAACTAACCGGTTAGGAATGTGTCCTAATCGGTTAGGACACCACGAAAATGAGTTATGGGAAGGATGTTAACCGGTTAGTCCTCTAAGCTAATCGGTTAGTACATTACCAACGTGGGTTCTGAGTTAATGAATAACCAGTTAGGTCTTCTACCTAATCGGTTAGAACAACACGTTTTTGGCTTCTGAGTTATATAATAATCGGTTAGGCCATCTGCCTAATCGGTTAGGACAGGATTAGAAAGACTTCTGAGTTTATGAATAACTGGTTAGGACATCTGCCTAATTGGTTAGGACAACACCTATTTTCATTCTGGAAGTGATACTAACCGGTTAGGTCTTCTACCTAATCGGTTAGGACAAATATATTTTGGCCTCTGAGTTTTAAAATAACCAATTAGCTACTTTGCCTAATCAGTTAGGCATGTTATAAAAAACGAGGCAAAGCTTTTGTTTGAACTAACTAACCGATTAGGAGCTGGTCCTAATCGGTTAAGGGCCTTGAAATTTTGGCTCCTAATGTTTATCAAGAGGCTGGTAAGTTTCCAAAAAGGCTTAGGATATTAGATTCGAAAGAGTTGTTGCATAAAACCTTTTTGATCCATTGAGGAGAGCTAAAGCTGATACTGAAGAGCTAAGGGCAGGCTTGTTGGACAAGGAATCTCAATTGCTGAGTATGTCAGAGGAGAATGAGGGGCTCAATTCCAGGATCAAAACTTGTATGTGCAACCAAAGCTAGCTACTAGCATAATGGATCTAACCTATATAAAGGTTCCTCCCCTTTCCTAATATCCAAACTTGATGGTAGTAGCATCCTAGGCAGGAATGATAGCACAGAAGTAGTAGAAAGTCATATGCAACCAAAGCTAGCTAGCTAGCTAACTAGCTAACTAACACTAGGTATAGTGATAGAGCAGATGGTTTGACTATCCACATGTCCTAGATAGAAGGGTACAAAGAAACTCCAGATGCAGCATCATCAATCATTAAAATTCAGAATACTAATATATACACGAATCACAATACAATTTGCATGATGATGAAAGAAGACAGCTTAGCTGCACACTAACATATAACTCTTCACAACTATTTCTATGTTTCAGAAATACTAGTATAGGCTATACATTAAAATTCAGCATAAAATCATTGGTGCATGCTAAGTGCTAACTAGTACCTAATAGATGATCACATATACAAATCCAAACCTATAAACTCAGAGATAACAGTTTATATTCCTGAACTTTTAGTGGGTGTGTACCAGCATCTTCAAATCTATAACTTACATTATAACCTCAAATGAATATGCCCTTTATTATTGGCTTTGTGTCACTTCTCTAGTCACTATGGGGAAAATATTGCAGATCTGCAATGACAAATTGCCCATTATTTCAGATGGTAATTGGTAAAAAAATAATGGTGTACTACGTTATACATACATGGTAATTGGTACAACATTTCAGTGGATTGCTTTTTTGCCTTAATATAGATTACTGGTCAAATACATAGAACACTCAGTTCATATCATGGATTAAAGAATATCTCTGTTCTCTAGCACGTTGATTGAAAGGCCATAATTACCTTAGGAAGAGTAAAAAAATGTGGGGGGAGAGGGTACAATAATACCAAGGGAAATATAACACATAAGTATTTACCTTGAGTGTTCTCAAATTCTCTGAACTTAGCAGCAACCTTCTGAAGCACAGAAATTAGAAGTCCTGAAATAGGATTAATTCGTTTTATTAAAATACAAATTGGTTAAAAATGATATAACACATTAAAAGATATAGTTTAGCATATTCATAGCAAACAGTGTAGCCAGCATAAGATGCTTCTGGGTTAACAGTTTAGAAGGGATGAAACATATAAAATAACAAAGAATGGTTATATTAACTATCACTTTGCAAACAAAGAATGGTTATATTAACTATCCAATTCCAAACAAGCATAAAAGGACACTTTGCAAACCCATAAACAAACAAAGAACATAATCCAAATACTAGAGTAGTGGCAGTACGAAAGTAGAACCAGAGTGATTCTGTTTACATTGATGCATAATCTCAAGCTAAACTACAAAGCCCATATTAGGGAGATGTGAAAGCTGAAACAAACACCCCAATTTTGCTAACATCATCTCACGTGGAGTAAAAGAAACCTTCATTCCAAAACGGCACATACTATTGGATATGGATGTTAGTATTTAGTATGTAGGTAGTTAATACTTTGTTAATAACTGTTTGTTGTCAGCTTCCTAGTTCTACCCCACTATTAGAAGTTATCAAATGTGGGATGTTTGTTTCCAGTTTCAGTTACTGTGTAAGGCTATATATATTAGCCAATATTGTTTTTCTATGTGAGTAGTAGAGTTTCTCCCGATTCTCTATTTTCTTTCTTTGTAGTTATAACAATGGAACCCCCAACCCCCAATTTACGACTCCGTATCTATCCATTTTATTTTCCTTCCACATCTCAGTTCTCAGTTCCCATTTCCTAATACACACACACACGCACGAAGAAGTAGATTACGAAATAGAGAAATCCACAAGAGATTTTTATGCTCAGCTTTAAAATTAAAAGTGGCAAAACGTTCAAAAAAAATGTTAAAAAGAAATGTAAGAAATGGAAGCAGATAGGGTTAGTTGCAAGCTCATAGAGAAAAATTAGGCAAAACGTAAAAAAAAAAAATCAAGAAATGTGGTTAAGGAGGAGGATATGGTGAGAGAGGTGAAGCAGATAAGGTCAGTTGCAAGCTCATGATTTCTAGGTTATCAAATGCAATACAGTATGAAATGGAAGAAAGAAATAAAAGAAGAAAGAAATGTACCTGTATCTAGCCACCACCAAGCTCGCGGCTTCTGTTTGTCTCGTACGCCCAAACGAGTTACCGCAATGGAGAATGGAGATCGAGAGAGAGATCTAAGATTAAGAGGTACCGACTGGGTTTTCAGACATTAGAGACACGAGAGAGACGTCGTGGGAGATGGTTTCTAATTTAGGGGAATTAGGGCTTCAGTGAAAATAAAATTGGTTTATTATTTGGCTGACAAAATTAGAGACGGAAACATATCCGTCTCTACCTTTAAAAAAATTATTTGATATTAGAGACGGCAAAACATTCGTCTCTAAATATGTTTGATATTTTAAATTATTTATTTAACTGAATGGAGATGGAATTAGAGACGGAATATTCAGAGACAGACAAATTCCGTCTCTAAATTCCGTCTCTATATATATTTGACTTTTTAAACCATTACATTGACTAATTAGAGACGGAAAATTCTGAGACGGGTAAATTCCGTCGCTAAATTCCGTCTCTAAGTATATTTGACTTTGATTTGACCATATAGAGACAGAATTAGAGACGAAATTTAGAGACGGACTTTTTCCGTCTCTAAATTTTGTCTCTAATTTTTAAAATTTTATTTTCCTCTCTAAATCGTTAAATCTGTCTCTGTTTCCATCTCTATTAGAGACGGAAAAAGTCCGTCTCTAATTTCCGTCTCTAAATCGAACTTTTCTAGCAGTGGTTCTTGGTGCTTTGGCCGTGGGTTATAGAGAAGGGAAATGATAAGAGTTTGGTGTTTAGCTTATGGTTTTCTTGATGGAATTGATGGAAAGATAACTAAGTCATAAACTTGGCCTCTACAAACAAGCTTGGCCGTGGCTTTCAAGAAAGAAAAGTGAGAGAGATTTTCATAAATGTGAGAGAGTTTGGTGTATAGATTTTGGCTTCTTGAATAGAGATGAAGAAAAGATGACCAAGTGTAGAATTTTGGCCTCCAAGTGGTATTTGGCCGTGGAACACAAGGAGAGAAAAGGGTGAAAGCTTCATGCAAAAGATGGAAATGAATCAAAGTCCTTCTATTTATAGACTTCATGAAAAAGATGAAGCTTAAGATATTTTGATCAAGATATTTTTAGAGTCTCCTAAAACCTTCCTTTAGTCTTGAGTCACATGCTAAGTCACATAGCGAGTCATCAGAGAGAAACTCCTAGAACATGCGACTCACTACGATGAGTCAGCATGGGGAGTCACCGTGGAGATTTCTAGAACAGGTCAGTCATCATGATGAGTCGTAGAGCTGAGTCGCTAGCTGAGTCACCAAGAGAACTTTCTGGAACGTGTGACTCACTATGGCGAGTCACAGGGTGAGCCAGTGTTTCTACAAGCTTCTAGAATTTGGCGAGTCAGCATTCTAGAACATGGTGAGTCATCATTTCTACAAGCTTCCAGAACAAGCTGAGTCACAGGTGCTAAGGTGTCACACCACGTATCAAGCTCCTATTGGTCCTCCGCGATGAGTCACAGTCGCCAACTTTGACCAGCTCCTCATTGGTCCACATGTAAAGTAAGTACTCAAGTACTTGATTACTCGTCGCGTGACTAGGCATTTTCTAGAACCTTCTAGAATAGTCTAGAACATGTGAGTCACTAGGCTAGTCACCTAGATGAATCACCAAAAGATGAGCCATCGTCTAGAACATTCTAGAGTAGGTGACTAGGCTTGCGTCTAGAATCATCCACTAGATATTTCCGAGAAAGATATCTACCGGTAGATATTAACCAATGGACAATAGCTACAGAAATTATTATTCAATGAACAGAACATTACTGTTTACAAGTTAGTAAATATTTGTCCGCTGTAAAAAAAAATACAATATATTTTTATTTCACAGATAATTTTTAAAAATTAAAAGATTATGTCACATATCTCTCGGAATTGGGTTTAGTAAGATTTCCCAACTCCGAATAAATACGTAAAGATTTTCCCTAACCCGAAAATTATTATTTTCTTGACCTGGAGTAAATCACACAAAACATTCAAATACAGTCCCGAAACAGTCAAAATAATTTTACGGCATACAAAAAACACAAAACATCAAAAATATAATAAAATATTCAAAATATCACCAAAATTCACAAATATTATATAAGTCATGAAAATCAAATTAGATTAATAAAAATAATTAAGGATCGACAAAAAGAAATAAAATACGAAGACTCATATATAGCCCCAAAAATAATAATATTAAAATAATCAAAAATGTAAAAACTCTCAAAAATTCCTAAAAATCACAAAAATTATAAAATTCAAGGAAGTCGAGTCAGATTACTCAAAATAATTAAGAATCGACCGAAATAAATAAAATACAAATTTTTGGGGTGTTACATTAACTGCATGAACATATCTTCCAAGGAGGTCTTCTTATCCTGCATTGGTTGTCTTGACTGTGAAGGGAATCTAGGAGGATTGTAAGGTCGCTCAGCTCCAACTGCTGAAGAGGAGGCTCCTTGATTATCCCTCCAGGAGAAGTTTGGATGGTTCCTCCACCTAAGATTATATTGATTCATGTAAGGATTATTCTGTTGTGATCGGCAGTTCCCCACATATTGTACACTTTCAAATGTGGTAGGACACCTATCACTTGAATGATTGTCGCCGCATTTGTCACACAACACAAATAGGCTCTGATGAGAATTATGTCACATACTATCCATCTTACTTGCTAATGCTGCAACCTGAGCTGACAACGAGGTTAATGCATCCACATCAGGCACTCTAGCTGCCCTCTGTGGAGTGTTTCTTTTTGAAGGCCATTGGTAGCTATTAGTAGCCAATTCCTCTAACAATTAGAAAGCTTCATTAAAAGTTTTACTTAACAAAGAACCTTCAGTGGTCGCATCCACAATTGGATGATGCTGTGGTAACAAGCCCTTGTGAAATGAATACACTTGATGCCATGGTGGAATTGTATGGTGTGGACACCTCCTTAGCAGATCCTTGTACCTCTACCAGGCTTCGTGCAAGGATTCTGATTCGATTTAGGTCAATGATGCGATATCATTCACCATTTCCACAGTCTTGGTAGGGGGAATGTATTTGTTTAAAAATTTAGTACATACCTCTAACCAAGTCACTATGGATCCCACTGGCAAAGACTGCAACCAGTTCTTGGCTCTGTCTCGAAGGGAGAATGGAAAGAGCCTCAGACGAATGGCATCTTCAGAAACACCATTGTGCCTAAATGTGTTGTAAATCTCAAGGAAGTTTGAGAGATGTGTGTTGGGATCTTAGTTGGATAAGCCGCCAAACTGAATAGAGGTCTGGATCGTTTGGATTATGGCAGGCTTTATCTCAAAGTTATTAGCTCTGATGGTTGGCCTCCTAATGCTCGATTGCAAGTTGTCCATTTGAGGGGTTGCAAATTCCCTCAAGGGCCATGTTTGATTGTGCTCATCTGCCATCTTGCAAATTCCTGAAATAATAAAAGAATTGAGACTTAGATTAATATGCACAAAAAGAAACTTAGACCAGAACTAATTAAACTCGTTGTTAATATTAACTCTAATAAAATTAAGTTGCTATCCCCGGCAACGGCGCCAAAAACTTATTCGCTCTTTTGCTTACCGCAAGTGGACGGGTCGCACTTGTAAAAAAGTTAAGAGTCGGATATCGTTCCCATGAGGATAATTGCTAATTTAGAGCTAACTATTAACCAATAGTTTAATAATTTCTATCTAAGAATATTCAAATTAAAAGAGTTGTGTTTAAACTAATTCAAAAACTTAAAAGCTATCTAATTGGATTTAAAGTTGATGATTAGAAAATAGGGAATCCTTCTCACCTTCTACTTCAATTGGTAACAAGTAATCATTATAAGAAATATAAATGAAATGATTAGGTTAGCTTAAGAGTCTAATTTAGTTAACAACCTATGTATAGGTCAATCAACCCTGTTTCAATTAGCTAATTCACTATGTTTCTCTGAGAACTAGAGTAAAATCCACTCATTAAGATCTATTCTCAATCAATTACTATGCATGGCTAAGAGGTATTTGTCTATCCCATTAGCAAATCAACTTATTCAAACCAATTATTAAACATGCATCAACTATACTTATGATCTCAAATCCAAATTCCTATGTATATGTTCATTAGATTTTATAAAATCACTTAAAAGCTTTTCAAACATTCAAGAGCATTAAGAACTATATGATTGAACCAAACCAAATCATGTATATAAACTCAAAGGATTACATAATCACTCAATATCCATAGGAGGATCCAAAGAAATCCCTAAACATAGCTTAGTAAGCCATAAAGCACGAAAATACAACAAAATATATCATGTTTATGGGAAGAGAGATGAGAAAGTAAAAGGGATGGAAGAGAAAGCTCAATGGCGATGATCCTTGAGCTTTAATCTCCCTCCAAGATGAAGTTGTCCTCTAACCTTGGCTTATTCTACTTCTTTTTTATCTAAAATATGAAACCCTAGCAACTGTTTTATGAAAATAACCTAACTCCCTTATGAAAATTAATGCAACAGTATTTATAGGGCTTAGAAAATAGAGTCACGCCGCGACATTCAACTACCTACACTGCGGCGCATGTTCAAATTAGGTCACCACACTGCGACATTCAATCCCTTGCACTACGGCGTGCAAAATATGGAGCTCTCTGTCTGAAGTAGGGGATGCACCACACTGCGACATTCATATGCCCACGCCGCGACGTGACAAGCTGATCCTTGCACTTGGCTTTCTCTTGCAATGTTGGTCCAAGTCTTTTAAATTTCAACTTGATTGGATCCTTTCCTGCTATAGAAAAATCACCAATTCAATAACAATTGCAAATGTACTAGATTTCTCAAAGAATTGGAAATATTTTCTCAAAATCATAATGGAAGACATCAATATTGAATTATATGAATATAAAGCTTAGGTCTTCTAATTAGGCTTAAAAACAAGGACTAAGTGATCAATATAGAACAAATATAGGGCACAAATAACTACAATTTATGGAGTTATCAAGCGCTTGAGTACGCAGCCAATGCCTTCCTACTTGTTGAAATCCTTTATACATGCTTCTTGGAGTGTGTTAAGGTACTACTAGAGGTAATTCGGTAAAGGGAATGATCCTTTGGTATGTAAAGATAATGTAAAAGAAAGCTTAGACCTTTGAACATCCAAGAGAAATGGATTGACCAAGGTTATGTTTATTATACTACTAGAGATAATTTAGTAAGGGAATGATTTTTTTGTATGTATGTTATACGCATGAGCCTTAGGGAAACCGAGAGTAGTGGTTTGCCAATAGTAAATGTCTAGTACCTTAGGCCACTTATGGTGGTATTTGTATCACTTAAGAGTAAAGAGTGATGAGTTAGTGTTTAGATACACATAAGATGGGATGGTTTGTTAGTAAGGTTCTTGTGAGTATCCTTTGATGGTGTGAACAATCATTATGTTCAAGAGAGATAAGAGGGAAGTCCATAAAGGTTCCTTTGAGCCTAGATTCAGCTTGAGCTTCTCGATAATGCTAGGGCACATGTAATGTAAGGATGAGCTTTCCCTCCCTTAGTCATGGAAACCATCACCCAAGAGGGAGGTGAATTAGGTGATTACAAATTTTTAAATCAACTTTGAGAAATTATACATTTTGATATTTTCAATCAATACATGTAGCGAAAAAGGTATAACTATTAGAGATTTCTCAAATATCACTTGGGCTATAGGATAAATATAGGAAATAAGCTAGATATCAAATTCAACTCAAGCATATATAATTAAAGCACAAATGTAAATGAGACAAAGTTGAGAGAAGCAAACACAATATTTATCCTGGTTCAGCCACCAACCACTTGTGGCCTACGTCTAGTCCGCAAGTAAACCACCCAAGATTTTTCACTATCACATCAAGCTTG
Organism: Ormosia emarginata; assembly: GCA_029884605.1. NCBI lineage: Eukaryota > Viridiplantae > Streptophyta > Magnoliopsida > Fabales > Fabaceae > Ormosia > Ormosia emarginata. The sequence goes on from JAQQTP010000088.1 coordinate 41,548,667, forward strand.
AACAGATGCTTGAAACCTTTACAAACTAGAGCACTCAACACACCTTGGGATACCTCACCGTTACAAACTTTTAGGGGATACCTCACCCTCTTTATAGATTATACAAAGTATAGATGAATAGAAACTCTCTCAAGAGTAGATAATACAAATTGAAGCTCAATGATTAGCAAGGAATCACACACTATATAACACCCCAAATTTCCTAAATAGTTGACACTAATTTTGACAGTTAACAAAATTCTACTATTTAGTAATTTCTGTGTACTGTAAAACTATTTTGAGTATTTTGTCAGCGTATTTGATCGTTTTGAGTGATTTACTCCGTGTCAGGAAAGTTATAATTTTCAGGTCGGGAAAAATCTCTATGTATTTATTTTTCTTGATTGTTAATTATTTTTAACAATCTAATTTGATTTTCATACATTTTCTAATATTTATGATTTTTGTGGATGATTATAAATTTTTATATTTCTCTGATTGTTTTTGGGCTGTTTGTGGGCCCAGGGTGGCCTTACGTGGGCCAAGGTGGGTCCCACAAAGTGAAAATTTTTCTACGTATAGAAAAATTTGTACTGTTTAGACGGAGATAGGGGATCTTACTAAACCTGAATCTGAAAACAGTTTCTAAAATTTTATTGTATTGTGTTTTGTACTGTATTTAATTATTAGGCGATAAAAATACAGTAAATATATTCTTTCGTGGGGGGTTATAGCAGATAAAAATAGAAATTATACTGCTTAAGTCAACAATAGTGGTTATGAAAACTTTTGACAGACCAATAGGAAACTAGTTTAATTCTTTTGACGGACCAATAAGAAGCAAGTCTAATATTGAAGACTTTGATATCAACCGTCGATTTAATCAACGGTGTAGGATTAGTCTAATAAAATGGCTATGACCATTTATAACCGTTGGATTTAGATTTAAATCAAAGGTGAAGATTTGATCTTATAAAGTGGCAAGGACCATTTGTGACCGTTGGATTTGGATTTAATCAATGGTGGAGATGGATCAATTATGACCATTGGATTTGAATTTAATCATTGGTGGAGATTTGGTCTTCTAAAATGGCTATGACTAATTATGACCCTTGGATTAAAAGTAAGAAGGAGTAATCTTGACCCTTCATTTTGGAGATGCATCTAATGGCTAGGATTTCAAGGAAGAAAGATCTAATGGCCTAGATTAAGTCTTCTAATCAAAAGTCTACCTAAATCCTAACCATTGATCTAATCAGTGGCTTAAATGGCTCTAAATGGTGGCTAGAAAAGATGACAACTTTGCTGAATGCATGGATGGAGGGGGGACGGTTTTGTGCTTGTCTAGGAGCTAAAGCAAAGTTAAAGACCATTATTAGTTGTCTTGGTCACTTATTGATCATTCTTGATCATTTCCTTCAAGCAAGCTCTTAGAAAAATTTCTCTTCTTCTCCTCCAAGCTAGCTCATGGCCATAACCCTCAAATCTACCCTCCATCACTCAAAAATTTTATTCAACCTAGTTTCTTGAATCCTTACCTTATTCTAAGAACATCTCTGGTTATGAGTTTTCACAAAATAATTCAGCTTGAGCTTCAAATCCAAGCTTCAAGTTTCTATCAAAAAGGGTAAAGTTCATATTTCTTCACCCGATCTTTTAGTTTTGATTTTCTAAGCCATGCTTGAACCATGGTTTACCTATTCTTTTACTTGTTATTGATTTTAAGATTTGTTTATGATTTTTAGGGATTTTTCCATGGAGCTCTACGAAATTGGTGGAAGGAAAACTAATTGTTTTCCCTTCATTCTTATCTTAACCAAGTCTAAGAAGCCTTTCTTTCACAAAAATCAAAAACTCCAACCTTGTTCTTCAAGAGGAATTTCGGCCATTCACCCAAAATCACCATCTAATCTCTTTTAATTTCATCCAACCATAGATCTTGAATCTACATGATTTTCTAAGCAACTTTCATGTTGGAGACTTTCTCTAAATCATTTATCTTCAACCTTGTTCTTCAAGCTAAAGATTGAAGCTTTATTAGTGAAGTTTATTAATCTTTACTTTTCTTTTAATTTTCAAGGTTCTAAGCCATGTTTGATCCATGGTTTATCTTGTTTAAGCTTGATTTACTAATAAATATATGTTTTGTTTTGTATTTGAGAAGCCCTTGGTGGTGAAGGACTTGGAGAAAGAAGCAAAACAAGGAGCTTTTGAGGATCTTCAAGAGGTAAAAGGGAGATTCATCTCACCAACCAAGTATGGTGGTGAGAGATGGTTTACGTATTTGATGGATGGTGAATCCATGTGAGGATTCATATCCATGGTCATGTAATAATTTATGTATGTTTATGTGCTTTGATTATTTGCCTATGCTTGGTATGATTTGCATGATTTCTTGCTTTGATTATGGCATGCTTGTGATATATATTTGAATATGTATGTGTATGTCATGATTTGATGATGGAAAGGAAATTGATTTTTGGTTTCAAAGACCAAGAGAATTTCGGCCATGACACCTCAAAATAGGTGTTCATAAATTAATATTTTCATGAATGATAAAATTGGATGATTAGAAAAGCAAGGAAAATAAACAAAGGGTTTGTTTTCAAAGTATAAGTGTTCACGGTTTTTGGAAGGATGATTTTGAATCAAAAGATTCTAAGTATTTTATTAATCATGAGTTTTAAATGAAAAAAGCAATGAGTTGTTAATTTTAAGGATTTGCAAAGAAAGTGAAAAATGAAAATGAACAAATGATTTGATTTTAAAGACCATGAGTCTCGCGGTTTTGTTAAGGAATTTTTAATGGTTTTGTTTGTATAAAACCATATTGACTTAGAAGGAGAAATATTTGATGGTTTAAATAATCAAGTACCACGGTTTTGAAGGCTTATGAATGCCTTGATTTTATGAAACAAAGTGATTTTCAAGTGGAAATATAATTGATTTGGTATAAGAAATTTGGAAAGGGAATCAGAGTATTTTATCACTTGAGAAAATGGAATTTTTTTTTGTATATGAATGAAAAAGAGAGGTTGAAAGTGTTTGAACCTTAATTTATTTTGAAGAGAATTGATTTTAGAATTTATTTGAGAAAAGTGGAGAATATAATAGTGATTTGATATTTTCTAACGTGTAACTCATTCTTTGGCTTTTGGAGAGCGTTAGTAATTTTTAAAGTTAGAAACATTGATTTAATTCAATGAAATGATGATTTTATGGAATAAATTACGAAAAGGATTTTCTTGAGAAAGAAAATGTGGAAAATAATGTGAGTAGTCATATTATTTTGAGAAAGGTTAAAATGGAATTTTTGAAGGTTGAGAAATATTTTTCGTAATGGAATTATGGTGAAAAATGATTTATGTAACTTAAAAACGTGATTTTTAAGCTATGCGATTTGAAAAACGTTTAAATATTTCCACGCGATTTGAAAAACGTTTAAATATTTCTACGCAATTTGAAAAGCGTTTAAATATTTTTACACGTTTGAGATATTGTTGAAAAATCGCTACGCGATTTAAAAATGGTGGAATATTTTTACGTAATTGAGAAAACGTTGAAAAAACACTACGTGATTTGAAAATGCAACAGAAATGTTATAAAATTTTGAAAACGTAACAGAAATGTTGCGCGATTGTGAAAACACCACAAAAGTGTTTTGTGACTATGAAAATGCGATAATATGATTTCGCTGTCGAAAATATAGTATGATTACTATTGAGCCAGTGTGTGGACCCTGATTATGAGATAATGAAATTAAACTGAGAATGGGCCAATGTGTGGACCCTGAATATGAAAGTGTGAATTTTGCCTATGATTGGCATTGGTGCATTGAACATGCATTGGAAATGAGGAATTTTGCCTGTGATTGGCATTGGTGCATTGAACATGCATTGCAAAGATATTCATTGAGGCATATGATGATTTTGAATTGAACAAAAATTGATAGCTGATCCTATTGGGACCCTTGTGGTTGAAGAGGGAATGTGAATTGATAGTGAGGTCTATGATGGATCTTGGGTTGCGTCAAGGCACGGCGGTCGACCAGTGGATATCTGTCTGTGGGCTACGGCTAGACCATATGCCACTTGGCGATGCAGTCCATTACAACGCATTGACGATACCCGACAAGAACACGATTCTTTTCGAAAGCTGGACATTTGTCTGTGGGCTAAGGCTAGACATTGTCTGTGGGCTAATCTGGAAGATTGTCTTTGGGCTAAGGCTGACAATTAATAGAGCATTCTTCTTGAAATTGTGAAAACCTCCATGGAGTAGGACATTGAGTCTACATGCATAACATATGCATAAATCTGACTATCTATATCTGCATGATATAATAATTGAGGAATATTGGATGATGATGATGATAATCATGTTGATGGTATTATTGTGATTATTATGTGATGATAGTTGATTAATGTTGAGTGCATTATTGGAATTATGGTCTAATATATCTGTATGATATATTGGTTGTATTATCTCTATACTATCGTGTTGGTATTGGCGTAGGTGATCTCACCTTTTTGTTATATTGTGTTGTTGTGCTTGTATTGGTAAAAATTATATAATAGATGGAACGAGTTGTCTTAGACATACGGGTGATAAATACTCTGAGATCGGAGACAACATCAGAGAATGACCATTCTAGATTCGATAGCGTGCAGTGTTGACAAGGAACAGATGTCTGATGCATCAAGATGGATATAAGAAGAAATAAGTATGTTAAGTTTTCTCGTTAGTGTTGTACCATGCTATTAAGTAGGACCCGTGATGGGGTTTGCTACTGTTAAAAAAAAGAGTTTGTTAGTTTTATATTTCTCTTTAAATTGTTAAATATTAATTAGTGTCAATATTGTATATTAGTAGTACTTATGGATTTTAGTAAGTTTATATTTCTGTAATAAGAAATTTTAAAACTCACCCTTTTATAACTCAAACTTTTATGAAATCATTTTCAGATTGGGAGTTGGTAGTCAGAAATGTGGTGCCCTAAGGAGGGTGTTACACACTAAAGCTCAAAACAGAAGTTTTTGAGAAAAGATGGTTAAAACACATGCTCAATGCTCAAGAATGATTTTCATATTGTTTCCCAACTTTTCTTTGATGCCCAAACACTTGTATTTATAGCTCAATGCATTTTAGAGCCGTTGGTGGTGGTTGGGAACATTAAATGCTGAATTATGCCATTGGAAATTTGTTTCTAGTTTCCAGATAACTGATTATGACTATTCCATAATCGGTTATGGCCTAACCAGGGTCCTTTTAAAGCTATCCAATAACCAGTTATGGAAATTTCATAACCGGTTATGGTCTTTTTAAAATAGAAGTCAACACTTCTGACTTTGTCAATAACTAGTTATGGAAATATCATAACTGGTTATGGTCTTTTAAAAATAGAAGCTCATGCCTCTGACTTTGGTTAATAACCGGTTATGGACATTCCATAATCAGTGATTCCACCCCTGTTTTTGACCAAAAGACATTTGAAAGACCATAACTCCTTTGTTACTTATCTGTTTAAAAGAAATGACCACTCGTTGGAAAGATCATTGAGTCTACTTTTATATGAAATAAGTTTCAGAACAAGACTCAAAAATATTTGAAAGATATGGTCAAAAGAGTAACCAAAGGTCAGCTTTTCAAAACTCAAACTTGACTATTTTTCATAGTTTTGAACTACTACCATGACTAGCTTTCCAAAACATGTTTGTTGGGAATTTTAGCATGTAGGAACCATTTGTAAATATTTAAAAACATATTTGAGCTCAGTGTGATTCCTATTTACCTTTACTCAAGATCTAAGTCCTATAAGTTAAGCTTGAAGAATCTTGGTACTTGATCTTTGCACAACCATTTCTTTCCATCAAATCTTGCAAAAGCTTGGAACATCTTATCATTCTCATTCTTCTTGAGTTGAGCATAATTGTTATCTTTTGCTTTCTTGTTGCAATGCTCACTCTTGATACTTGGACTATCCTACAAGTATTGCTCACTTAAATAAACATAGTTAGTCCAAATTCATAATACAATATCATTATATGCATCATTCATAAATGTATAACTCTAGTTAGTCTAACATGCATATAAGAATTTCATAGACACATCCAAATAAGATATTATTCAATTACTAGTGGATATGCTCTATATAGGATGCAACAAAGAACATTTGCACATTTTCATTTAAATAGAGTCAAATCCAATATTAATTCATTATAACTCATATAAAGCATTATTGGATATATTCATGATTATTAAGTGAAATATAACCAGATAAAGTACATATTTATGTATGATACAATATAATCTATTAAGCACATCTATGTAACATAAACATCATTCTTTTTGTCTTGTATTTGTCATCAACAAAACTTAACACATTAAACCATTGGGGCAAACTTATTTCTACATCCTCTATTTACCACAAGAAGATACACTAAACCAACATTCATAGTTAAACACTTTAGTTCTAAGTTGGACTAATTATGTATGTTATGAATGCATGACTAACTTGGTATCTTTAGTTATTAAAGTATGACCTTGTGATGCTTAAACATATCTTATTTAGCAAGTGTTAAGATTATGTTTATTATGCTATGCATGACTGGTTTTGGTTTACTCATACTGAGAATTGTTGATTCTCACCTTGTTGTGTTGCCATGTAATTCCAGGTGAAGGTTCTTCAAAGAAAAAGGAAGCTAAAGAATAGTTTAGTTTTAGCTTACTTGTTATTAAACCTTAAGTCTATTTATACTGCGCTTGTATTATATTAGAGTTATGTATTACTTCATACCCCCAGAGAGGCTTATGTTGTAATTATGTATTATGTTTTGAGTTTATGTTTTTTGCATTTCATTAGGCTCTCTATAATGACTCCAGGGTACATTATGGATATATTATCAGGTTATTATGTATGTAATAACATTGTAATACTGCTTATCGCTATAAATGTTACATTTATTTAGATCTCAGTATAAGGATGTTATCTTTTTAATGTTGGATTGACTAGTAGCAGATATGAAAATATATGATATTAGTAAAACAAGATTTTCGATGAATTTTAGGATTAATTTAAACTTGTTGGAACTTAAAAAACTTGTTTTGGTGTAAATTGAGTGTTTTTAGTAGATATAATTTATACTGCAATATATCTAAATTTCCTAAGTTACCTACGGCTGAAATAACCACTTTCCTTGACTTGTTCCTTCATATTTTCATCCAATCTCACCATTCTCTCTTACTCTCATATGGCTGCCAACAGAAAACAGAGGGGAGAGAAAAGAGAAAAAGGAAAGAAAGGAAGAAAATGAGAAGGAGAAAAAAGAACGAAGAAGAAGAATCAAGGGTAAATCCAAGGCTTGATCTTCATCTTTACTACAAAAAAAAAAAGGTAGGGCATTTGAGTCTAACTAACTTCTTTTCTCATTTTCATCTTTCATGTCAAGTTGTGGTTTAACGAATCAAAATGGGGTTTTGAAGTGTCTGGAGTATTTTTCTTATATGAATATGTTTCTGTAACGTCCCAGAATTAAGATGACCGCAACATAATCGTCATCATGTCCCAGTCACTAAATTCAGGCACGCCACAGTTAAAAACCAACACGTTTCCAATTAATTTACTATTTATATATATATATATATATATATATATATATATATATATATATATATATATATATATATATATATATATGTAAAATATGAGCCACGAATGAAGTATAATTATTACACAATTCTCAAAATACAACCACCGAAGGAAATATATTATATATGCATATATAAATATATTCGTCCTTAACACAAAGCATTGATAACACAAATACATAGTACTTACATATTCAAATAAAAGATGACCTGTACAAAAGCACTAAAGGGGAAAATGGTAACCCTGGGATAGGTACTACTACAAGACAAAGCCGCAACCCTAAAATATGTGATGCTCGGTGTCCCAGTCGACAAGCCATGCATCATTGCCCCCATAAAGTTACACCCGCACGTAACAGAAGAAATCTCGTATAGACGCTATATTGAAAATAATGAATCAGCCCAATCTGATCAGTAAGGGTATGGTCTTTTTCCTTCTTCCTCACGATCTTTTAACAAATATAACATAAAACAGAAATGCATGAATACAGGAAAGAGGTGAGACACTGAGCATTCAATACCAATACGGTAGCAAGAAAACAGAACGACGTAGGACGCCCATATAACATCACAACACATATATTCATCAACAGTAATAATGAAATAAGCAGTAAGAGAGAAACAACCATAAGTAACAATAAAATAAACAATAAAAGAGAAGCAACAATAATGTCTCAGGCAGTAGGCAGTTCAACTAATCATAACCTCATTTCAGCAATAGTTCAATCATCATATAAATGAACAGCAGTTTCATCATCATGAAAATGGGTAAATGTGTAAATGCTAGATGATATGCTGACTCACCATACACGTGCACATGGTACTAAAATCCTACTCCATGGAGCTAGACATAAACATTCGGAGAGAATGATCAAGGAGTCATGCCAGTATCTCGTTAGCCTTAAAAATAAAGTACTTCATCTCATAAAAATATTTGCGTAATATGGCTTATACATGGCACCTCAATAGTTGATTGCGATATAGGACAGCGTCTCGGTCTAGATCATCAGTGTGTTTGCATCGGTTTATCCCACGGCACAGAGGAGCTCATAACTGTCCATGTGGAACACCCGCACCCCGACGTTTCCAAGGTCAACCACTATGACCCACGCTTAGTCTATTCGCACCCACACTCAGGTGTACTTTAATCTCCTAGGCATACACAGCCTTTTCAACAAAGTCCAACAGACATTTACAAATGTATGATGACTCAATTTACATCATGTATGTTCATCAATTGTATGTTCCTCATAACACAATGCATATCATGCATATTGATTAACAATATATTTCTCATGGAACATACCACAATGGCATATAAACAGTCCTCAATAACTTCATGCCACAACTTTAGTCAGATAAACATCAACAAGCACTTAGTCCCACACATGGACTCACAATATCATACAATCCATCCTCAATATCAACAACATAACATATTTAAATCTTCAACCATAACACATAGTCATTAAAATTCAACCCTAGGTTACATTTTCATTTTAAGACTTTCATCACTAATCCTGCCTAGGGAATCCTCTTGTAATTCTCATTAAATCTTTAGTATTCTTAATTAGCCAAGTTATTCACTTGAATTTACCTATACTCACTTAGAATATCATTCAAAGGCTTTCCAAGTTTCACTCACAATCTTGTTCTTTTCTCAAATCCAAATCACTCTAAGTTATCAAGTAAATCTCTTTCCTTCATTTTTCCATCTTATGAACCCATCATTCTTAATTTCCTAGGTCTTAATCAATTATGTAAATTTTTGGTCAAAGAACCCCTTAAAACCGTGGCCTCTCAAGAGCCATTACTCAATCAATTTATTCCATCACATTCTAAATTACTTATATCTAAATTGTTTAATTCCCAAGATGCACAAAAGTACCACTTGGACTCAAAATTCTCTAGATGCCGTGAGCCTCTCTAACACATCAATATTCCAATTTTTCCATTTCATGCATCATGTAACACCTCAAATTTCCTAAATAGTTGACAGTAATTTTGACAGCTAACAGAATTTTACTGTTTAGTGATTTCTGTGTGTTGTAAAATTATTTTGATTATTCCGTCAGTGTATTTGATCGTTTTATGTGATTTACTCCGTGTCAGGAAAATAATAATTTTTGGGCCAGGAAAAATCTTACGTAATTTAATTATTACTGTTAAGTCTTAATTATTTTACATAATCTGATTAAATATTTGTGAGTTTTCTAATATTTGTGATTTTGTGTATGATTATGAAATTTTTATATTTCTCTGATTGTTTTTGGGCTGTTTGTGGGCCCAGGTGGCCTTACGTGGGCCTAGTGGGTCCCGCAAAGTAAAAATTTTTCTACCCATGGAAAATGTGTACTGTTTAGACGGAGACGGGGGATCTTACTAAACCTGAATCCGGAAACAGTTTTAGAAATTTTCTTTTACTGTATTTTGTACTGTATTTAATTATCAAGTGATAAAAATACAGTAAAAATATTATTCGAAGGGTAATAGCAGATACAAAAATAAATATTGTACCGTGTAGTCAACATCAGTGGCTTGGATATCCACCATTGATGTAATCAACGGTAGAGACTTGATCTTGATTTAATCAACGGTTCAGATTTAGTTTTATAAAGTGGCTAGGACCATTTATAGCCCTTGGATGTAAAGTTTGAAGGAGTAATCTTGACCCTTCATTTTGGAGACACATCTAATGGCTATGATTTCAAGGAGGAAAAATCCAATGGCCTAAATTAAGTCTTCTATCTAAGCCTAAACCTAGAAGCTACATTAAATCCTAACCATTGATTTAATCAATGGTTAAGATTGCCTAAAATGGTGGCTAGGAGATTGGTCACTCTTTGAAGAGTGCATGGAGGGGGGGACAATTTTTGGTGTTGCATTAGAAGCTAAAGCAACATTTGAAGACCATAATTGATCACCTTTGGTCATTATTGATCATTCTTCATCATTCATGAACTTTCCTAAAGCCTAAGCTCATCAAAAATTTTCTCTCCATTTCTCTTCTCCTCTAGTTTCGGCCAAGCACTCTATGATCATCTTCCATCATTCAAAAATTTTATCCAACCTAGTTTCTTGAATCCTTACCTTTTTCTAAGAACATCTCTAGTTATGAGTTTTTACAAAATCATTCATTTTGAGCTTCAAATCCAAGCTTCAAGTTTCTATCATAAAGGGTAAAGTTCTTATCTCTTCACCCAAACTTCAAGTTTTAAATTTTCTCAGCCATGCTTGAACCATGGTTTACCTATTTCTACAGTTGTTATTGATTTTAACATTTGTTTATGATTTTTAGGGATTTTTCCATGGAGCTCTACGAAATTGGTAGGAAGGAAAACCAAGTGTTTTCACTTCATTCTTTATCTTAACCAAGTCTAAGAAGCTTTCCTTTAACAAAAATCAAAAACTTCATCCTTGTTCTTCAAGAGGAACCATTCGGCCATACCACCCAAAATCACCCTCCAATCTCTTTTAATTTCATCCAACTATAGATCTTGAATCTATATGATATTCTAAGCAACTTTCATGTTGGAGACTTTCTCTAAATCATCCATATTCAACCTTGTTCTTCAAGCTAAAGATTGAAGCTTTATTGGTGCAGTTTGTTAATCTTCAATTTTCTTTTGATTTTCAAGGTTCTAACTATGATTCATATCCACGGTTTTCTTATTCAAGTCTTATATATATTAATTATGTGTGTGTTTTGTTTTGTATTTGAGAAGCCCTTGGTGGTGAAGGACTTGGAAAAAGAAGCAAAACAATGAGCTTTTTGAGGATCTTCAAGAGGTAAGAGGGAGATTCATCTCACCAACCAAGTATGGTGGTGAGAGATAGTTGTGTATTTGATGGATGGTGAATCCATGTGAGGATTCATATCCATGGTCATGTATTTATTTGTGGGTGTTTATGTGTTTGATTTATTTGTTCATGCTTTGTATGATTTGCATGATTTATTGCTTTTGATTATGACATGCTTGTGATATATATGATGATTATGTATATGTATGCCATGGTTTGATGATGAAAAAGAAAACAATTTTTGGTTCCAAAGACCAAGAGGAATTTCGACCAAGTCACCTCAAAATAGGTGTTCATAAATTAATATTTTCATGAATGATAAAATTGGATGATTAGAAAAACAAGGAAAATAAACAAAGGGTTTGTTTTTCAAGAAATAGTGTTCATAGTTTTGAGAAGAATTTTTATAGATTTATTTTGTGTAAAAACAAGAATGGAATTCAAGGGAACTCAAGGGCATTTTGAATAAAAATATTTTGAGTATTTTATTAATCATGAGTTTTAAATGAAAAGAGCAATGAGTTGATGATTTTAAGGATTTGCAAAGAAAGTGAAAAATGAAAATGAACAAATGAATTGGTTTCAAGGACAATGAGTCTCACGGCTTTGTTAAGGAATTTTTAATGGTTTTGTTTGTGTAAAACCATATTGACTTAGAAGGAAAAATATTTGATGGCCATTGAAACCAAGTACCACGGTTTTGAAGGCTTGTGAATGCCTTGATTTTATGAAACAAAGTGATTTTCAAAGTGGAAATACATTTGGATTTAGTACAAGGAATTTGGAAAGGGAATCAGAGTGTTTTATCACTTGAGAAATGGAATTTTCGTATGTGAATGGAAAAGAGAGGTTGAAAGTATTTGAACCTCAATTTATTTTAAAGAGAATTGATTTTAGAATTGATTTGAGAAAAATGGATAATATAATAGTGATTTGATATTTTCTAATCTATAACTCAACCTTTGGGTTTTGAAGTGTGATGGGGAATTTTAAAGATTTGAAAACGTTGATTTACATTAATGGAAATGGTGAAATTTTTGAATTTATTATGAAAAGGATTTTCTTGAGTAAGAAAATGAGGAAAATAATATGAGAAGTCATATTATTTTGAGGAAAGGATTTCTTAAAGAAGAAATGTGAAAAATGATGTTGGAAATGATATTGATTTGTTTGAAAGTCCAAAATAATGTTTGGAATATTGAGAAATATTTTACGTGATTGTAAAATGGTGAAAAATGATTTACGTAACTTAAAAATGTGATTTTTAAGCTACGCGATTTGAAAAACGTTAAAATATTTCTACACGATTTGGAAAGCGTTTAAATATTTCGAAAATGATGGAAAATGGTTTACGCAACTTAAAAGAATGATTTTTAAGTTTCGCGATTGTGAAAAATGGTGGAAAATTGTTACGCGATTTGAGTAACGTGTAAATATTTTTACGTGATTGAGAAAACGTTAAAAAATCAATATGTAATTTGAAAACGTAATAGAAATGTTACAAAATTGTGAAAACGCGACGAAAATGTTGCGCGACTATGAAAATGTGATAATATGATTTTCGCGATTAAATATACAGTATGAATATTGCTGGGCCAGAGTGTTGACCCTAAATATGAAAATGATGAATTTTGCCTGTGATTGGCATTGGTGCATTTTACATGCATTGGAAAGATATGCCTGTGATTGGCATTTGGTGCATTATACATGCATTGGAAAAATATGCATTGTGGCATATGATGAATTTGAACAAAAATTTGTATTGAGATATTCATGCATTGAACAAAAATTAATAGCTGATGCTATTGTGACCCTTATGGTTGAAGAGAGAATGTGAATTGATAGTGAGGTCTATGATGGATCTTGGGGGCGTCAAGGCGCAGCGGTCGACCAGTGGATATTTGTCTGTGGGCTAAGGCTGGACCATATGCCACTTGGCAATGCAGTCCGTTGCAACGCATTGACGATACTCGACAAGAACACAATTCTTTTTGAAAGCTGGACATTGTCTGTGGGCTAAGGCTGGGCATTGTCTATGGGCTAATCTGAAAGATTGTCTTTGGGCTAAGGCTGACAATTAACAGAGCATTCTTCTCGAAATTGTGAAAACCTCCATGGAGTAGGACATTGAGTCTATGTGCACATGCATAACATATGCATCATTATTGAGCATTGGTTATGATAATTGAACTGTTGAATATCTGGAATATATTGAGGGCATTATCGTAAATATTGAATATTTATATCTGTGTGATATATTGATTGAAGCATATTGGATAATGTAGATGGCATTATCGTAATTATCGGTGTGATAATTGAACTATTGAATAATACTGGATGATGATGATGATAAATAATGTTGGTGGCATTATTGTTATTATCGTGTGAATTGAATAATATTAATGGCATGATGATAATTATTATCTTTACATTATGATGATGACATAATTGTAATTATGGTATGATATATCTATATGGTGTGCTGTTTGTGTTATCTCTATGCCAACATGTTAGTATTGGCGTAGGTGATTTCACCTCTTTGTTATATTGTTTTGTTGTGTCTGTATTATTAAAAATTTTATAGTAGAAGGAATGAGTTGTCTTAGACATGACGGGTGGTAGATATTCTGAGATTGGTGACAACATGGAGGAGTGGTCATTCAAGATTCGATGGTATACAGTATTGATGAGGAACAGATACATGGTACATCAAGATGGATACAAGAAAGAATAAGTATGTTAAGTTTTCTCGTTAGTGTTTTACCGTGCTATTAAGTAGGACCCGTGATGGGGTTTGCTACTGTTTAAAATTGAGTATGTAAGTTTATATTTCCTGAATCAATGTTAAATATTAATTGGTGTCAATATTGTATATTAATAAGTTTAAATCTATTTTTTAATATTATCTATAAATTCTGGTAAATTTATGTTTCAGCAAGAAGAAATTTTAAAATCTACATTTTATAACTCAAACCTTTTATGAAATCATTTTAAGCTTATAAGTTGGTAGTCGGAAATGTGATGCCCTTGGGGGGTGTTACACATCAATCCTTTAATACCTAATTTCATAAGTTTTATTTTATAAAAAAAATCAAATCCAAATCCCTAAAATAGGGTCAAAACCGTGGCCTCCCTAAAATAATAGAAAACCCTAAAATTTCTATTCATCCAATCCAAGCATTTCAACATCATCAATGCATTCAAAACAACCAACATTTTAGCCTCAATCAAGAACACACAATCATGGAAAAACAATCAAACAAAGAGAGAAATCCCTTAAGAATTTCTCCATCAACAACCACACAAAAGTCTTCTCACCACCAATAATGGTTGAAGTGAGTAAATCTCCCTCTTTCCTAAAGGAAGAACACGAAAATGGCCTCCTTGATTGCTTCTTGGTGGTTCGATTTTGAGCTCCCAGAAATCCTAGAAAACCAAACTCAAGGAATCAACACCAAGTCTTGAAAAAGAGAACTCCTTGGCCACCAATGTGACTAAGGACCACAAAAATGAAGAGAAAAGGAGAGAAAGTTAGGAATTTTACCTTCAAGCTCCAAGCAAGAATCTTGAAGGAAAATGGTAAATGTATGAACTTTTATGGATAGATCCAAGAAGAATGGTGTCTAGGATGTGTAGTAGCTTAAGAAAAATGAAGACTTGAAATTTTTGCCATGGTAAAGGTGGGTGGAGATGGTGGTGCCGTGAAGAGGGTGAAGGAAAGAAGAAAAAAGAAAGCTTGAAGAAGAATGAGAGAAAAGAGAAAATGGAGAGAGAAAGTGTCTTGGAAACTTTTGAAAGTAAGAATGAAAGTGATAAAAGGAAGAAGCAATTTTGGCTCCCCTAAAGTGAAGCATTGCCGTGGAACAGGGAGAGAGGGGAGGGAAAAGTGAGCTCCTTGCATGCTTAGGAAATTGCTAAGAAGTTTCCTTAAGATGCCTTTTGATTAATTTAATCATTCTTTTGAAATAAAGAAGATTGGATGTGACATAAAGTGGATTTCATTTGGATAAGGTGATAGGATTTCTACTACAAGCTATTACCCAATGGACAATTGTTACAGTTGACAGAAGTCAGTATTAATTGTCCAACGGATAATAAAATGTACAGCGATTTTTATTTATCAGATAAAAATCTCAAAAAATGTGAAATCTCGTAAATCGTGTCTGGCCTCGGGTTTAGTAAGATCCCTCGTCAACGTTTCCACAACTCAAGGTTCTCGGGAAAAATATATTATTTTTCCGGCTTCGCTCAGTGCGCACGTAAAATGAAAAATAATATTAAAATATTCTGCGTTCTCAGAAAAATTTACAAAAATCACAAATATTATAAAACGATTATTTATCATTAAATTATAAATTTTCGGGATGTTACATTTCTCACCTTCAAATAGAAATTTCGTCCTCGAAATTTTCATTCTTTAGAATAAATATAGATGTTGTTACTTCATCTTACCTTCTAACTTTCACGTCACGTCTCTAGTCACGTCCATTCAGATCACCCTTACCAATGTGATCTCCCTGCCTCCATATTGCTTTGCTCTCCTACCCTCGATCTTCACAGGAAGCATTTCATATATCAAACTCCCTCTTAATTGTATTGTGTCCAGTTTGATGACATGTCTGGATCGGGGATACACTTTCGCAATTATGACATATGGAAGACATTATGAAAATTAGAAAGAAAGGATCACAAAATCAGTTGATAGGCTACCAGACTAATCCGAAGAGGAATTTGATATAGTCCGAAGAATTTAGAAGTGAGTTTGCTAGCAACTCAGACAAGATGATACACATTTGGTAATGTCTCTCTTCATTCTTTGCCACCAATATATCTATCTTAGGTCTTGATACATCTTGGTTGTTCCGATGTGTATACTCCACTTACTCGTGCAAGCTTCATCGAAAATTAACTCCTTAAGTTCTGAATCATCCGGTTTACAGACCTTATCTGTGAACATCATGAATCCATCGAATTCCTTCATCACGATCTGATGCCATGCTTTTCTTTAATAGTTCCCTCTTGTCTTGTAGAAATTGGTCACTTTTCTACTTCTGTCGAATCTTTCCCAACAAATCATTCGAAATAGTAATCCATACTTAGACATACCTCATCTGGTGTCATTTCCAACGACAACCACTTGTCCTTGAATTACTCCATTAATTCCTTCTTCTTCACTACCATAATGAAGGTATTAAGTAGCTTCTGGTTCAAAGTGTCTGCTATGACGTTTGCTTTTCCAAGATGACACTAAAGTTAGAAATCATACTCCTTCAAGAATTTTAGTCACCTTCTTTGTCTCATGTTCCGCTCTTTTTCATCGAACAGATACTTCAGGCTCTTGTGTCTGCCAAAGGCATTGATCATAGCAAGTGTCTCCATATTCTCAGAGCAAATACAACTGCGGTTAATTCCAAGTCACGGGTTGGGTAATTTTTCTCATGCACCCTCAACTACCTCGAGGCATAAGCCACAACTTCCCAACTTTGCATGAACACACATCCTAGACCTTGATGTGAAGTACTAAAAAACACTTCAAGTGATTCCCTGGGATCAGGTAGAACTAAAACTGGAGAGTATTCGTGTATCTCCTCAATCCCTCGAAAACTCTCTTCACATGTGTTGGTCCATAGAAAAGTTTGATTCTCTTCTTATAAGCTAAGTAAGAGATTCTGCTATCTTAGAGAATCCATCAATGCTTCTTTGATAGAAACCAACTAACTTTGCACGCTATTAGGGTATTATAGTCTTCAGCCTTTCCCATTGTAAAACTGCTTCAACTTTTGACGGACTCACAGCAATTCCCTTCTTTCATAATTTCATGACCCAAGAGTTTAACCTCCTCAAACTAAAATTTGTACTCTAATAATTTGGCGTACACTTCTTTCCCTTTAAAGTCTGGAAAACTATATCGAGAAGTCCAACGTGTTCCTCTATATCTTCAAGAATAGATCAGAATTTCATCATTAATGACAACGACAATTCTGTTCTAGATAAGGACGAAAAATCTGATTCTTGCAATCCATGAATACGACAAGAGCATTTGTCACTTCGAATGGCATCATGAGATACCTATAATACTCATAATGTGTTCGAAAAAAAAATGTTTTGGGAACATCCTCAACTTCCCACGAATCTAATGATGACCAAAGCGCACATCATTCTTGAAGAAAACAATGACACCTTTCTCGCCAATTCATTGAATCATTTATCTTCTTCTGAGATCCTTGATCGTAATCTTATTCAATTGGCGACAATCTTCATCTTACCGAGAAGTTCCATTCTTCTCCTTAACTGACAGCACTGTAGCCCATCATGAGAAACTTATTGACTACAATAGTAACATTTATATTCCTTTTACTTTTGTCCTCCACAAAAGATAACATGTATCCTTGGATTTCTTTTCCTCACAAAGCTTCAACTTTGTTAACCGTTATGAACTCAAAAGTCCTAGTTTCGGGAACCACTGAGGTTTTCATTAAAACGATCTAGCAAATCATAATTAGAGAATAACCAATCTATTCCTAAAATTATGAACTCTCATAGGTGTGATTTTAGGTAAGCAAGTCAAATCAACAAAAGATTCGATCTTTAGCAGAAATAGGATAAGTTAAACAAACTTAAGTATCAACGACAAGTCTTAGTAATAGAAGTAGAAATAACTAAATCAAAGATAATTGAAGACACAGATAAATCCAAATGATCCACACAGTCATACGCTATAAAGAAATGGGTTACCCCCAGAATTATACAGCACAATTACACGATCGTCGCTTATGGCACAATCTCCATTGTTTCGATCTTAAGTCTGGGAAACTTTCGCTCCATCTAGGGTATATATTTTCCCTTCACCTTGGGATCTTGAAGCACACGCATCATTAACAGAGGACTTCTTTTTCGGTGGATCACAATCTCTAGAAATGTGTTCGAGTTTCCCGCACTTGAGTTCCCGCACTTGAAACAGATTACTCCCTTGATCTTACACTCCCTCATTAAGTGGTTCTTTCCACACTTCTTACATCTTGGTAAAGATGTCACAGTCTGGTTGGAACTACGGTGAATAACACTTTCTCTATAAGTTGGATATGGTTGTTGCTTCCCTGATAATCGTGAACACGGTTTCTGCTTAAACTGTTTAACCTTTCTATTATTACCCCAAAATCGACTTTCCTCCAACAGATTCTGAACTTTAACTTCCAATTCTCGCTGTTGTGCGGCCCTTTGATCTTGGTGAGTTATCATGTCAGCTATCCTTTGCATTTCATTTGCAGTCGTAGTCATACTTCCATTATGTCATCCTGCGCTCACATGTGTACGTCTACCACGAGCCATTGCCCTTGTATGCCTACTGTGGTGTCCCGGGGCCGACGAGGGCGGGGAGTGGACGCTGGTGTAAGAGAAGCACGTACAAGAAGCGGCTCCTGGCAGGCTTCTCGGTGAAGGGTCCCATGAATGAACTGAATACGCACCAGAATGAGAGGGATTCAGAGACTGTGCAGGTATAGGACTGCATAGTTGAGGATGGCTTAAAGGAATTGATTAGGCGTAGTCATATCAATAAGTTATAATTTTTTTTTGGGAGCCTAGAACATAAGAACTTCATGGTTAAGCGTGCTTGACTTAGAGCAATTTTGAGATGGATGACCTCCTGGGAAGTTTCCTAGGATGCGTATGAGTGAGGACAAAGCACGCTAAAAAGACCCGTGTTGGTTTGTGGAGACACTCATCAATCCTGTAGGCAGTCCCGGGATGTTACACCTACTGCGAGCCATTAACTTTCTTCGAAGACGGACAAAACATGACACAACAAAGCAAACGTAATTATTTCAAACAATATTGTCTCCTTTCAGAAACCAAACACAAAGAATCACACAATTCAAACAAGATAAGTCCAATCCATGAATCCTAATAGTCTCCAACTCGAGCTTCTTCATTTAGCCTTCTATGGCGTAACTCTTGCAAGTTGTCAACTCCCAAACAACTTCTCAACCTAAACTTACACCAGTCATTCCTTTTCTCCAGAAGATCGGTTCTCCAAAACCTCTTGATCTCCTTACTAAAGAATTCCTATTCTCCTAATACGCCTAGGTGAAGTTATAGTTTCCTATCCACGCAGAACATTACATATTGAGTAGGCTAATCCTCAATATCATGCAACTGTATAACAGTAGCTACTAACATGCAACCTACGGCAAGCCATGCATTCCTTTCCCATCATCTCAATTAAGAGACAAGGAAGTGCACAACATACAAAAGCTCTAATATGCCTAAACATAGCAAGTCCATATCCCGGCTCAACAATATGAACTGCTCTAATACCACCTAATGTAACGTCTCTAAATTAAGATGACCGCAACATAATCGTCATCATGTCCCAGTCACTAAATTCAGGCACGCCACAGTTAAAAACCAACATGTTTCCAATTAATTTACTATTTTTATATATATATGTAAAATATGAGCCACGAATGAAGTATAATTATTGCACAATTCTCAAAATACAACCACCGAAGGAAATACATTATATATGCATATATAAATATATTCATCCTTAACACAGAGCATTGATAACACAAATACATAATACTTACATATTCAAATAAAAGATGACCTGTACAAAAGCACTAAAGGGGAAAGTGGTAACCCTGGGATAGGTACTACTATCAGACAAAGCCACAATCCTAAAATATATGACTCTCGGTGTCCCAGTCGACAAGCCAGGCATCAATGCCCCCATGAAGTTACACCCGCACGTAACCGAAGAAATCTCATACAGACACCATATTGAAAATAATGAATCAGCCCAATCCGAGCAGTAAGGGTATGGTCTTTTTCCTTCTTCCTCACGATCTTTTATCAAATATAAATATAAAACAGAAATGCAAGAATACAGGAAAGAGATGAGACACCCAGCATTCAATACCAATATGGTAGCAAGAAAACAGAACTGCGTAGGACGCCCATATATATTCATCAACAGTAATAATAAAATAAGCTGTAAGAGAGAAACAACCATAAGTAACAATAAAATAAACAATAAAAGAGAAGCAACAATAATGTCTCAGGCAGTGGGCAGTTCAACTAATCATAACCACATTTAAGCAATAGTTCAATCATCATATAAATGAACAATAGTTTCATCATCATGAAAATGGGTAAATGTTTAAATGCCAGATGATATGCTGACTCACCATACACGTGCACATGGTACCAAAATCCTACTCCATGGAGCCAGACATAAACATTCGGAGAGAATGATCAAGGAGTCATGCCAGTATCTCGTTAGCCTTAAAAATAAAGTGCTTCATCTCATAAAAATATTTGCACAATATGGCTTATACATGGCACCTCAACAGTTGATCGCGATATAGGACAGTGTCTCGGTCTAGATCATCGGAGTGTTTGCATCGGTTTATCCCACGGTATAGAGGAGCTCATAACTGTCCATGTGGAACACCCGCCCCCAAGGTCAACCACTATGACCTATGCTTAGTGTATTCGCACCCACATTCAGGTGTAATTCAATCTCCTAAGCATACATAACCTTTCCAACAAAGTCCAACAGACATTCACATATGCATGATGACTCAATTTAAATCATGTATGTTCATCAATTGTATGTTCCTCATAACATAATGCATATCATGCATATTCATTAATAATATATTTCTCATAGAACATACCACAATGGCATATAAACAGTCCTCAATAACTTCATGCCACAATTTTAGTCAGATAAACATCAACAAGCACTTAGTCCCACACATGGACTCACAATATCATACAATCCATCCTTAATATCAACAACATAACATATTTAAATCTTCAACCATAACACATAGTCATTAAAATTTAACCCTAGGTTACGTTTTCATTTCAAGACTATCATCATTAATCCTCTTTAGGGAATCCTCTTGTAATTCTCATTAAATCTTTAGTATTCTTAATTAGCCAAGTTCTTCACTTTGAATTTACCCATACTCACTTAGAATATCATTGTAAGGCTTTCCAAGTTTCATTCATAATCTTGTTCTTTTCTCAAATCCAAATCACTCTAAGTTATCAAGTAAATGTCTTTCCTTTATTTTTCCATCTTATGAACCCATCATTCTTAATTTCCTAAGTCTTGATCAATTATGTAAATTTTGAATCAAAGAACCCCTTAAAATTGTGGCCTCTCAAGAGCCATTACTCAATCAATTTATTCCATCACATTCTACATTACTTATGTCCAACTTGTTTAATTCCCAAGGATGCACAAAAGCACCACTTAGGCTCAAAATTCTCTAGAGGCTGTGAGCCTCTCTAACACATCAATATTCCAATTTTTCCATTTCATGCACCAATCCTTTAATTCCTAATTTCATAAGCTTTATTTTATACAAAAAATCAAATCTAAATGCCTAAAATGGGGTCAAACCGTGGCCTCCATAAAATAACAGGAAACCCTAAAATTTCTTTTCATCCAATGCAAGCATTTCAACATCATCAATGCATTCAAAACAACCAACATTTTAGTCTCAATCAAGAAGACACAATCATGGAAAAACAATCAAACAAAGAGAGCAATCCCTTAAGAATTTCTCCATCAACAACCACACAAAAGTCTTCTCACCACCAATAATGGTTGAAGTGAGTAAATCTCCCTTTTACCTAAAGGAAGAACACGAAAATGGCCTCCTTGATTGCTTCTTGGTGGTTTAGTTTTGGGCTCCCAAAAACCCTAGAAAACCAAACTCAAGGAATCAATGCCAAGTCTTGAAAAAGAGAACTCCTTGGCCACCAATGTGACTAAGGACCACGAAAATGAAGAGAAAAGGAGAGAAAGTTAGGAACTTTACCTTCAAGCTTCAAGCTTGAATCTTGAAGGAAAATGGTAAATGTGTGAACTTTTAGGGATGGATCCAAGAAGAATAGTGTCTAGGATGTGTAGTAGCTTAAGAAAAATGAAGACTTGAAATTTTTGCCATGGTAGAGGTGGGTGGAGATGGTGGTGCCGTGAAGAGGGTGAAGGAAAGAAGAAAAGAGAAAGCTTGAAGAAGAATAAGAAAAGAGAGAAAATGGAGAGAGAAAGTGTCTTGGAAACTTTTGAAAGTAAGAATGAAAATGATAAAAGGAAGAAGCAATTTTGGCTCCCCTAAAGTGAAGCATTGCCATGGAACAGGGAGAGAGGGGAGGGAAAAGTGAGCTCCTTGCATGCTTAGGAAATTGCTAAGTTTCCTTAAGATGCCTTTTGATTAATTTAATCATTCTTTTGAAATAAAGAAGATTGGATGTGACATAAAGTGAATTTCATTTGGATAAGGTGATAGGATTTCTACTACAAGCTATTACCCAATGGACAATTATTACAGTTGATAGAAGTCAGTATTAATTGTCCAACAGATAATAAAATGCACAATGATTTTCATTTATCAGATAAAAATCTCGAAAAATATGAAATCTCGTAAATCGTGTCTGACCTCAGGTTTAATGAGATCCCCTGTCAATATTTCCACAGCTCAAGGTTCTTGGAAAAAATATATTATTTTCCCGGCTTTGCTCAATGCGCACGTAAAATGAGAAATAATATTAAAATATTTCACATTCTCAGAAAAATCTAGAAAAATTTACAAAAATCACAAATATTATAAAATGACTATTTATCATTAAATTTTAAATTGTTGGGATGTTACAGTTTCAAATGTTGTTTCCGACTTGTTCATAGTGTGAATTTGAGTTAGAAACCTAGTACTCTTCATTTGGACCTTTGATGTACAAAGTTAGAAATTAGGTCTTTGCATGGTGATTTGGTTCATGGATCCAAATTTTTGTGGTTGAGGTTGGGGTTTATGTTTCCTATATGTTAGTACCATGCTAAGGAATTAAAACCACCTAGACACTGCTTAGAAGTGATCGACAGTGAGAATTGTCCCAATGGAACAGTAATAGGTTCTGCAGAATCTGTCTTCTACATTATGCATCACGGTGTGACATGATCCACGCCAAGGCATGAGTATGGTCAGGAGCTTGACATCACAGAGTGAAAGAGCTATGCCACAACGTGTGCTGAAAATGTTCAGTTCAGTATAAAAACCTAAGAGCAGCACGCCATGGCTTGGAAAAGGGCACGCCAGGGCGTGAGCTCCAAAATTTTCCAGAATTGTGCCTTTGATGTTTTGGGGTTTCCTAAATGTTGGGATTCCTTACTTATGTCCTTTAAAGAGTGTTGAGACATTCTAAGGTACATTTATTTGAGAGAATAACTATCTTGCACATATGGGAGTTGTGAGGAGCCTTGAGCATCCATATAAGATAGAATGCCACTGAGTGGTACCTAGGACCTCGTTCAACATGGAGTTGGCTTTGGAAATTCACTTGTGAAGTGATGTGGTAGGACACTCGGAACAATAATGCTAGTGACATTGGTCTTGCTTTCTTGTGTGATAAGTTGGCTAGAAGTTACTAGTATCATCTTATCACTTGGTTATTGAGAACCTTGTGATTGTTTCAAATGTGATTTGAAGTTTATCTTTGCATGTTTTTAAGCTTACTATTCCTATGTATTGTGACCTTATATAATGTGCATAACTATTTGGCCAAAGAATAAGAGGTAGTCGGTTCTTAATTTTCAAAATGGGACTAGTCATAAATTCTCAAAGCGTAGGCTCTCTAGGTCAGGGTTACCGGTACTAAGAGGTGGTATCAGTACATTCACTACTGTGAGGTAGTACCAGTCCACTCGCTACCAGGTAGTGTTAGGGCTCTTTTGCCTATTCTACTGAGACAAATACAAAGGAACAAGGTTCTTAGGAATAGGTTAGTATCATGTGTTTTCAAAAACTAAAACTTGCACAAGCATTGCATAAACATATTATTAGGACATCTCTTAGGCATATTCTGTAACATCTCGAGAAACATGTTAAGCTTGTATATAGTCTCAGAGATACAACTATACTTATAAAACATGTCAGTTAAGTTTTGTGACAAACTGAGTTCATTTAGGCACTTTGCTGCAGCCCGAAATGCAAAAAATAGCTTAAAATAACTCAGATAGTAGCATAAATGGCTATTTTGAGAGAAATAAACCTATAGAGTTTGTTTCTAATTCACAAATAAGGTAACCAGGATGCAGTTAAAATTTGAGAGTAATGGAAATTCGTTTGGCATTTTTAAGCATACTGGTTGTGTGTTTCAATGTTGGATTGACCCCTAGCTGTAACACCCTCCATAGGACGTCACATTTTTAAATAAAACATAAAACCAAATGAAAACATTTTATAAAAGCTTTGAGTTTTAAAAGATAAATTTTAAAAATATATTTTTACGGAAATATAAACTTACCAAAAATTATAAGTAAAACAGAAATTAAATTGAATTGATTAATACACATATTATATATGTCACAAAATATTCAACAACAATTTAAAACATAACATTTACAGACTCAGAGAAACAGTAGAAAACCCAATGAAGGTTACTACTAATAGCACGGTAACAACACTAACGAGAAAAACCTAACCTACAAGTTCCATTTCTTCATCAACTGCATCCTGCTGAAACTTGGAAGATTACACCTTATCGCCATCACCATCTTCAGAACATAGCCTCCAGTAGGTCTAAGAAACTCGTTTCACCTACTATACGAATTTAACAATACAAACACAACAAAAACAATACAGTAAAGAGGTGAGATCCCCTTTCACCAGTACCAGTACGGTAGCAAAGAATTATTCGAATGACAAAGTCATTCCATACACACCGATATCACCAATACAATCATGTTATCAATTTACAAATAAATCAAATAAGCATATATCATAATATAATGAACAACTATAACGTTTCTAAGATAGATATAACAATTCATACAATATAAAATGCCATAACAAAGTTGTAGATAATGATATAATATAAAAATTAAAAACAATAACAACATATAAGATCATAGAAAAAAATATATAATAAATAACAACATAGATAAAAATATATCACAGATGAAAATATACTAAACAATAACACAAATAAAAATATCACAGATAAAAATATAATCAATAACAACACAGATACATGTGCAATATGACACAATCCTACTCCATGGAGCTAAAAACATACAGACATCAGAGAGAATGACCCGCAAAATCTATTAGTACCACGGCTGCCCAACCAAACTATTGCGCTGTCACACGTTGCGTCTATAGCCCCACGTCACATGGAACCCATTGTCCAAGGCGTGGTGTAGTTCACGGTCTCACGTTGTGGCACTACAGGCAATGTACTATTAGACCTTACAAGATCTCGATTAAAAATAGTGTGTGTCGAGTCCATTAGTGTGTTGCCAATCACCACGGCCCAGAGGAGCAACCCTACTGTCCACAAATGGAATTTTGCACACTAAAGTCTCCAAGTTCATTCAAAATTGAACCACACTACGTTTATCGCACCGACAACACGATGTTATTCACCTCATCAATCAATCCACCAAAATACCCTCAATGGTATATAAAGAAAATATGCCCTCAATGGCAAAAATATACAGTAAGTCCCATCGGACAAATACTGTTCCAAAGCCTGTACGGGTTCACCTCATAGCCCGACAGCGAAAAAATATACAGAATACCCTCAACGGTATAAAATATACAGTTTTGATCAATCGCGTAGAAATTTTATCGCGTTTTCACAATCTCGTCGTTTTTATAAACGTTTTTAAATCGCGTAAATTTATTTTTCTGTTTTTAAAATCGCGTAGAGTTTTTAATACGTTTTCTTAATCGCATAAGATTTTTAAATCATTTTCTTGTCTGAATTCCTTAAAAATTACTGTTTAAAATAAACAGAAATAATATTTAATACGTTTAAACTACGTAGAATATTTTTCATACCGCATACTGTCTTTTGGATATCTCTTCTATCTTATTTGTCCGTTTTTAATAAAAATTGACAGTATTATGTTTTAGAAAACTTATAATAATATTTTCCTAACTTTTCTGTAAAAATTTCTGTTTACTTAATTTTTAACCGTATAATTTAACTTTATGAAAATCACTAACATGCTTCAAGATATAATATGAGCTATATGTTAGAAATTTTACAAAAGTTACTGTATTTTCTTCTAACAGTAAAAATCATTAATTTAAATTTCTTAAACTTAATTCTAATCAATTTATTTCTTCAAAACTCATTGTAATAAAATCCTTTTGGCATTTATTACTTAACCTTAGTTGAAAACAATTCTATAAATAAAAAACATTTAAAATTGTCATATTGGCCGAAAATCATTCTATGCTTTATAATTCATTCCTAATTATTTCCATACATTTAATTTCTTATAAAACTCTTGATCTAGTTTATTTTTATTAAATTATCTAGTCAATAGTTAGAAAATAAATTTGGATCAAAAGTATGTGGCATGTTGGCCAAATTTAACAAAGTCTTTGTATTTGATCTTTAAATTATTTTTCATCTTCTAAATCCATGTCTAATTTATTGTATTACCTAAATTCATTACATCATTGTTTTAGAAAAATGGTTTGGAAATGATTTTAGAAATTATAATTGCTTGGCTTTGGCATGTTGGCCGAAATACCTAATTTTATCCATTGATCCACAAATTCATTTTTCTTACTCTAAACAAATTGGTAACTTGTCAATTTTCCTAGGTTAATTAAATCACACTTTTAGAAAATTTAAGAGAACATTTTGGTTCTCCTCTTTGCCTTGAGGCCGTGAGCTTGGATTTGTGTTCTTTGGAACACTCATGCAAATCCTTGTATATTATTTACATGTTACAATAATTATCATGCATATATATACACATACCATATACTAAAACAACCATAAAATACATACAAATTATTAAAGCTATTAGACATTTTACACACATAACACATACAAAATATTAAAGCTATTAGACATGCTTTCACATATAATCAATCTCAATTAGGAAAAACAATAAACAATCAAGTGAATGAATCCTTATGGATTCTTCACCACAAACACAAACATTCCTCACCACCAACACATGGTTGATGAGGGTAATCTCCCTCTTACCTCTTGAAGAACCTCCAAAGCTCCTTGTATGTCTCCTTCAAGCAAATTTTCTCCACCAAGAGCTTCTTGAAAATCAAAGCAAACATACAATATT
Source organism: Ormosia emarginata (assembly GCA_029884605.1). Lineage (NCBI taxonomy): Eukaryota > Viridiplantae > Streptophyta > Magnoliopsida > Fabales > Fabaceae > Ormosia > Ormosia emarginata. The sequence continues at coordinate 41,576,214 of JAQQTP010000088.1, forward strand.
AATACCTGAGGCTCTAAACTAAAATAATCATGGATCAAAATCATGATTAGAACTTTGAAATGGATAGAAATATGAAGATTAAAGAACCCTACCTTCAAGGCTTCAAACTTGAGCTTTGAAGAACAAGATAGAAAATGGATGATTTAGGCTTAGGTTTCAACTACAAAGTGTCTTGAGATGAAGTAAAGAAGCAAGAAATAAGGTAGTTTAGAATTATAGAAGAATAAATGATGAAATGGATGGAGAGGCCGTGAGGTTGAAGAAGAAAAAGAGAAAGAAAAGTTGAGAGCTTTTCTTGTTTGATAGCTTTGGAGAAAAGATGAAGACTTTGACAAATGAAGACAAGTCTCCTTTTTGGCCGTGAGATGGTTTAGAAGATAGGAAAAATGAAGACAAAGTGAGATAGTTAATTATAGGATATTTTCCTTCCACTAAACATGACTTGCCGTGGAAGCCAAATGGAGAACCACCAAAACAATTGCATGGCCGTAAATCATTGAGAGGAAGAATGAATTGAAATGCAATAATTGCTTTCCTAAAGCATGCAATTGCCGTAGATACATGTGAAGAGAAGCCACCAAAATTGACTTAGTCTTACTTGGTTAATTAATTGAAAGATAGCAAGAATTCAATTTGTAATATTTGCTTCACAAAAGCTTTGCTTTGTCGTAGACTTCAACAAAGAAAAGCCATCAATATTGACTAGTCCTCCTTTTATTCAATTTGGCTTTCTACATGCATTTCACAAAGTCTTTCTACATGAATTCACTTTGTGAATTGGCTATTAGAGCAAATTGGCTTTCCTCCTTTACGTAGAACCATCCAATTTCAAGAAGTCCAAACTCATTTGATAGCTTGCTTCCTATTGGTCCTTAAAGAGTCAAGCCATTTTTCTTGACCAATTTCTATTGGTTGAATATTTACTAACCTGATTCCTATTGGTTAATATTTTTATTGACCAAATTCTATTGGTGCACATTGTATATTTTCTAGTATACTTTAACCAATAAACAATAATTATTATTTATAAAAACAGTGTCTATTGTCCAATGGGTAATAAAACATACATAGATTTTTTTTTCTTGTACTAACAGAGTAGTAATTATTATTGATCATTTTTCTACTGATTGCCCTTGATGAGTCATAAAGCGAGTCATCAAAGAGAAATTTCTAGAATATATGACTCACTACGATGAGTCAGTATGATGAGTCATCGTGGAACTGTCTAGAACGGGTGAGTCAGCATGGCGAGTCAGCGTAGATATTTTCTAGAGCAGGTGAGTCAGCATGCTGAGTCACTGACTGTGTCATAACTGCATCACTGGCTGTGTCATCAATGGTGAGTCACAGCGTTGAGTCATCAGAGAAGCTTCTGGAACTGGCGAGTCACTGCGGTGAGTCACAGCCACCAATTTTGACCAGCTCCTCATTGGTCCACGTGTACAGCACTTGATGACTAAACGTGGGTCCCGCAAATATTTTCGGGTCCGCTGTCACTTATTTGTACTGACTAATAAAATAATATTATAATAATATAAAATTATTTTATTTGACAGTTAAATCCTAAAAATTAAAAGATTAATTATAGTATCATTCAGAATTGGGTTTAGTAAGATCCCCCAGCTCCAAATAATTAAAACAAGATTTTCCCGGTCCGAAAAATAATATTTTCCTGTCCCGAAGCAAATCACACAAAAAGTCCAAATAAAATCATAGACAGTAATATTAAACACTGTAACATATAGAAAAATTAAAAATAGTACATTCGAGACGTAATGGTCATTTTTCCATTTTTTTCCACGACGAAGCAAATCATCCAAAACGTTCAAATAAAATTATAGATAGTAATATATGTCTGTATTTCACACAGAAAAATTTAAAACAGTAGTTTGACAAAATTTTTATTTTACTGTCTCGAAGCAAATTACGCAAAACGACCAAATAAAATTAGAGCCTGTAAAATATACTTGTATTTCATGCAGAAAAACAAGAAACAGTAAAATCGGGACACAACGGTCATTCACCCAAAAGTTTGAAAAACAGCAAACAGGACATTCGAAATATTTTTCCAAAAATTTGGGGTGTTACACTAGCAGATATAAAAATTTGAGAAAATAGTGAAACAATAATTTTTATGAATCCTAGTATTTATTTCAAAGTTGTTGCAAGTTGGAAAACTTGAATTAGTAAAATATAAGTGTTCATAGCAGATATAGATTTATTAATGCATGTTAAAAGCCTTTAATCTTATCCTTTGGTTGTTTTTCTCTTCTTTATACGTTTCCTGCTAGAAATAGAAGAAAGAAAACACAAAAAATAAAGGAAGTCTAACAAGAGAAGCAAGGCTTTGTAATCATCAATCAAGCAAGAGGTAGGGGTACTTTTCCTTAAATCTAACATTCCTCTCCATTCCATGTAGTTTAGGTATGGATGAATGGATTTTGCGAAAAAGGGGAATTGGAGGTAAAAATAGTTTCTTTGGTTAATTCCTATTTTCATTTACTAAGTTTAGTTTGGTTCTTGTTTAACTCATGCTTGGTGACTGATTTGAGATTCTAAACACCTCCTTAGGTGTTGAATCCAAAGTTGAGAACTAGGTTTTGAATGATTTTATTTTGTTCATAACCTAGGTTTAATGAATTGAAAGTAATGTATGATGATTCTAACATGATTAGAGATCATAACTATGACTGGAAAATGCTTAGAATCAAAGATTTGGAAGATTGGAGTTAGTTTGGAACCATTAAAGCTATGGCTTAGTTTTTGCCCAATTTTCTGCAGAATTGCCACGCCTAGGCATGGAACATTCAGATTTCAATCCAAGAGAGACAAAGAGTGTCATGCCTAGGCATGAGGCAGCCATGCCTAGGCGTGGGAAAGTCACGCCTAGGCGTGAGTTCCAAAGTTTTATAAGAGTTATATTCTTGATGTTTTGAAGTTCCCTATCAGTTGGGATCAGTTATATATGCTTTCTTAAGTGTATTAAAACACTTTTATGGATAATTTATCAAGGAATTGTGTGGTGTTTGATTAACAATTGTATGAGCACTTGTCTTACTTGATGATATTTTACAATTGTATGTGCTATTGTTCAATATCATTGTTAGTCATAATCTTATGTATACAATTTTGTTTACTCATTGTGAATGATGTAAATGCTGATTTTGGGATACTTATACTAAGGATTTGTGAATTCTCACCCCGATTGTGTTTTCATGTAAATCCAGGTCAAGACCCCAAAAAGGGAAAGAAGAACAATAAGCAAAAAGGCTTAGAATAGTTTATTTTGTTATTTGTGAAACCAAGCATGTATTTATTTTATATCGCTAGTTTTTAGTTTTAAGTTTGTATATGATAATGAGTCATTTATGGCTAAAGTTGTATACATATATATTTATATAACTATCTCTTCTTCCATTTTAGCTATCTATAATGACTATATAGGTTATTATAGATTTTTATTTTTCTACATTTTTTTAGGAAGTGACATACTTGATACTTTTCATCTTGAAATATTCCGATTATTTTATGATAGTTGTATTAGGGTGTTACACAAAGCAAAAACAAGTCATCCTCAAGTTCTCCAACAAGATTCATGCAAAAAATGTAACACCCTCCCTTAGGAATTACATTTCAAACTAAAAATTATAAAGCTAAACCCAAGTCATAAATAATTTAATATTGTAATATACAGGTTGTAAAATTTCTTTTCGCGGATAACATAAACTTAATAAAATATAGAGAACACAAGACATACTAAATTGAATAATACATATTTCATATACATAACATAGTTTAATGACAACATAAATACATAAAGCTTACGTACTCAAAAGTATATGTACAGTTACTATAACAAAACCTAATATGGCCCAAGTCCAAACACTTGGAAGGAAGGGTCTTCCACTGGATCCTCCTCCGGATCCTCCTCGGAATCCATAATAGACAAATTCCCTAGTTGGAGCATGTATCGATGGATGGGAGTCCAAGCAGACGATACCTCAGAATCCTCCCTAGGAGTGTAATGAGGATCATCCCATAACTCCCTAACAGACATATAAAACTCCAGATATATAGTAGCATCAAAAGAAAAAGTAGCGACCCTATGGCAGGTCGTACTCAAAGATAAGGTAACATCCCCTAAATACTCAATGCACTCAGTGTCCAAATAGGCGTACTATGCATCGGTGCCTCCATGGAACTGCACCCTAATGAAACCCAGAAGATCCTGCCTTGCTGCCATCACAGTCTTCATAGAACATAAACATAGAACAGAACATACAAGACAATATAATAAAGAGGTGAGAACTCATACATTACATACCAGTATAGCAGCAAAGAAATAGTAATAACAATAATGTCATTCAATATAGAATCAACAATTATAGTCATGATATCATTTAATAGATAATTCAACAAATGTATATCACAACAACATGTCTACTGACTATGTATATGCACAATGGACCAACCCCTATTCCATGGAGCTAAAACCAATATAAGAGAGAATTGATCGGGAGACATGTCCGTATATCGTTAGCCTCAACTTAAGTGCTACAACTTTCTCAGCGAACGCATCATGGCTTAAACAAGACATTCTACACCAGATTGTGAATAGGAATAGTATTTCGTCGAGATCGTTGGTGTGTTTGCATCAGCAACCATGGCACGGTAGAGCTACTAACTGGCCTCTTGTGGGATTACCACACCCCGACGCCCCCAAGATCAGTCATTGACCTTCATTATGCTATTTGCACCTACACTAAGGTGTAAATTCAATCTCCTAGGCATACAACCTTAACAAACAAAGTCCCCATGTCTTTCACAATGCATGATCAAATAACTCAATGAATCAATAATTATTAACAACGTGATTTTTCACGAAAATCAAACCACCACTGGGCTAAACCGTCTATTGACTCCTCCGAGTCTAGTACGTCGGCCCAACAACAAACTGTTGTTGTTCTCAATCGCGAAGTATTTTTATCGCATTTTCACAATTGCATAACACTTTTGTTACATTTCCAAATCGCATAACATTTTTATGTCATTTTTCAATCGCGTAAAAATTTTCAAACGTTTTCTTAATCGCGCAACTCAAAAATCAACGTTTTTAAATCACGTAAAATGTTTATTGATGTTCTAAGCTTAATTTTGAGACTTTCCATGTTTAATATAAAATTTGAACCTTAATTCCCATGTTTTCTTACCAAATCTTCTCTAAGTGATATTTTCTAACATTTTTCACAAAATCTACGTTATTTTGATTTAATCAAACATTTCAAAAATTCTTTTCTATTACCTTTACTAAAAACTCTCTTAAATGAAATACTTTAAATTTTCAAACCATCTTTCAAACTTATTTCTGTTATTATGTCTGAAAATCAATTCTTTTCCAACGATAAAATTTTGTTCATTTCCTTTTTCAACTTGTAAATCCTTAAATCATATTCTTGTCACCTAATCATCTAGGTTCAAAATCAATAAAATATTTTTGCCTGGATACCGCATCTTAGGCTAAATGGCCATGAGCCATGTATGGTCATTGGGACCAAAATTTTGCCATTCCCGAATGATTCAAAGCATGTAAAATATTACAATCATCAATTCCTACCATAGCATTTTCATGCATACTATCAAAGTCATATAATCACATATAGCCAAACAAGCATAGACCATTAAATTCACATAATCAAGTGAATAAATCCTCACATGGATTTTTCACCAACAAACACAAATTCCATTTCTCACCACCAAGTTGGTCGATGAGGTTAATCTCCCTCTTACCTTAGGTGATGATCAAGAAGCTCCTTAGTTGTCTTCTTGGAGTAAACTTTTACCACCAAATAGATCCTTAAAACAAATTAAACATACAAATATTAAAATCTAAGGCTTGAAATAAGATGACCATGGATCAAGATTATGGTCTATAACTTGAAAATAAAATTAGAAGTGAAGATCAAGAACTTCAACTAAAAACCTTCAAACTTAAGCTTGGAGAAAGTGATTGAAGATGAATTAATTTGAAGAAGATCACAACATGAAAGTGTCTCCAAATGGTGTCTAGATTCAATAATATGTGGTTGGTTTGGATTGACCACGATTGGAGAGTAATTTTGGTGTGTTGGCCGAAACTTACTAAGGAGAGAAATTGAGAGAGTTTGGTATTTTTGTTTCTTGAAAGAAATGATAAGATAAACTTGAGTGAGAGTAAGTAACCATTTTGTCTTCTAAGCTTGTCCTAGAAGCTCCTTGGCTGTGTATAACTAAGGTGTTGGGTTGGCCAAACTTCTCCTCCAAGTTTCTCTTCAAACTTGCCTTGGAAGCTTGCTTCCTATTGGTCCAAAATTTTGAGTCATACCCACAAAGCTTGACTTCCTTCAAACTTACCTTAGAATCTTTCTTTCTATTAGTTTAACAACAAGGTGAGTCATAAGTGGTAATGACTAGGTTTATGACTAGGCTCATGACTAATCATCTAACTAGATCTTTACCAGTAGATATTAACCAATGGACAAAGGTTACTGCATGAAAATCATTGTTTATTATGCAATAGATAATAGAATATACATAGATTTCATCTGTCAAATAAAATCTTAGAAAAAGAAAAATTTTGAAATCTATTTCCAGTTTTGGGTTTAGTAAGCTCCCCCGGCCCCATGTTAACTAAGGATGACAAAATTACTCCCCGCGGGGATTACCCGCGACGAGGCGTGGGATGGGTACTCGTTTAATAAATGGGGGAGGGGGCAGGGATTATAGTACCCGCCTCGCGGGTACCCATAAACCCGTTAACTATATTTTTTTTATTTAATATATATCATATATTATGATTCTTTTTCTTTTTAACTTTGAGATGAGATGAAAATACATATATTTTTATTATTTTAAAATAAATTTTTTATTGAATGAGCCTATAATGATAAAACTTGTTGAAAAATATATACTATTTATGTAATAGTTTTTTATGTAAATTGATTATTACAAAATATAATTGAATTTAGTTTGTTATTTATAATATTCTTTTAATTTTGTCGAGAATCTTAGATTGTTGAACAAAATTGTAGTATGTTGTGTTAAAGTTTATTTTATTTATATCTTTTTTTGTATTTTTTAAGATTTTATTTTAAATTATTAACTACCTGCGAATATCTGCGAATATCTGGTCTACCTGCGGGGATCATAAATGGGTACCCGTGATAGGGACGAGGGCGGGGGAAGCACTACCCGCCCCCGCCCCGTCCCGCCCCATTGCCATCCCTAGCGTTGACAGTCAAAATTGTTTCAGTCTCGAAAATATTTTATTTTTCCAGCACCACCTCAAACATACATAAAGTCTAAAAATAATAATAAAATAATCAAAATAAATTAAATAATTCACACAAATTTCAAAAATCATAAAAATCATAAAAAAAAAGAAATTTCAGTGTGTTACAAAATACACCAAATCACACTCATAACCTTAATCCCCGCATCAAGCCAAGTCTCATGAACAAGATGAAGAAAATGAAAGAATAAGCAAAAACATGGTTGCCCCTACCTCAACGGCCAGAAATGAAATCACTTAGCAGCTTCTCTTTACCACTATCCTCTTCTTCTTCTTTGTTGGATGAATCCCCTCATTTGCCTTGTTTCTTTCCTTTCCCTTTGCCTATTGTAGCTGAGAGAAGAAATGAGAAATGAGAAAAAAATATCTTATTTAAGCCTTAAAAAGATCAGGGCAGCACATGAGAGAACCGTGTGGTCACTTGGTAACTTAAGCGACTATACTGATATTTCTTGATCTGCTAAGAACACTTAAATTTCACCAAATCAAGTTTCCTAGCTTCCAACAAGTTTAAAATAAATCTTAAGATTCATAAAAAATCTTGTTTCACCATTTCTCTATTTTTCCATATCTGCTGGTAGCCAATCCAACATTAAAACACAACCAATATGCTTAAAAATACCATACTAACTCTGATTAATCTCAAATTTTTATTACACCAACTTTAACACATTTGTGTCCTAGAAACAAATCCTCCACATTTATTTCCATTAAATAAGCAGTTTAAGCCAATTTCGGGGCTAATAACAACTATATTTCACACATAGCAATACAACAAAGTGGCTAAACGTGCTTAGAAGATCACAAAATTCAATAGGCATATTAAGCAAGTATTAGGTTACCTCTATAATCATTTACAAGTCTAACATGTTCTTCATGGTGTTACAAAAGATACTTATTCTTAATTCATCAATCAAAAACCATTTTAAAACTTATTTCCTTTTCAACAAGAATTTTATAAGAACACATTACATTTTCAAAAACATTTTCGAAGGGTAGAGAGGTTTTATATTAAAAAACACATATTCCTTGAGAGTGATCAAAGCCAAGTTAAGAAAAATTGAAAGTACATCTCCTCTCTTTCTCATTGAACAAGAGCCTTGAGAAAATAAAACACTTAGAAGAACAAGGCTTATATTTTGAAGAAACAAGATGGGCTCTATAGAACATTTCAAAAGATTTATTTAGAAGCTTTCTTAAACATTCCCCCAAGATTTAATAAAACTTTTCAAAGCAAATGAAAAGAGTACTATATAACATCTCAATATTGTTGTTCCTATATATTTAAAATATATATAAACAACCGAATACTAGTCATGCTACTTTCAACAAAACCCATAACATTCATATTAGTAAATCATTATGGGGAGCCACGTTATCAAAGGATTATATATATATATACATCATAGCCTCAAAAGGGCGTACTATTATACATAATCTTGCACAAACTAAACAAATATAAATATATATAAGGTTAGCCTAAAAGAGCATTTATACTATGCTTCCCCAGACATCTTCTTCTTTCCTTTTGAAATGCTTCCACCTGGATTTACATAGAAATATAATCGGGGTGAGAAATAACAATTTCTCAGTATAAGCATCCCAATACCAGCTTTTATCCATAACAAGAATAGATAAAATTATAAACTTTTAATTTGGACCTGCAACATACAAATGAGCCAATGCCCATCGCCACAAGAATATTAGCATACAACTTATGTAACATTCACAAGGCAATTTATAACTATAATCTCAAACTGTAACTATCAACAATATTATACAACTGTCCATACAATTGTAAATATCATCGATTAAGGTAACTGCCTATACAATCACCATGCAAATGCAATGGTTGTTATGTTGTATGTTTATCCCTGATATGTCCTAAGTCAATGAAAATGAACTGAAGTAGAAATAGTATTGGTGCAATGTCATGAAACTCCACTATTTCCAAGAACTATGATTCCTTTTTACTTCTCTGCGTAGAAAGGCTCCAACCTTCAATCACTACCTAGCAACAAATGGACTACTACATCTCACAACAATGAGTGTACCATACCATCTCATATACCAATCACAGATATGTGGAAAAAGCAAATGTGTGAGAAAACATGCAAAATGATGCTTAATACACATTCAACACCACATCGATTACTCTCCTACACGAAATCATAACCAATGCCCTTAAATATGCCCATCCTCCTCCATGAGGTTTTCCAACTATCAACTTAGGAATACTCACATACTCACCTTATGTGTCATTCCCATCACAAATCACCATCACAAGTGATAGATAAAGTCAATATCATGTTAACTTACAATTCTAAACACTAATCTAAGCATTTCACCTCTCAAATGAAGCTTAGGTTTCACAACTTGTAGATATATGCCATAAGGTTATCCTCCCCAAGAATTACCCCCATTTGTGTCTCAACAGACATAGGAATGCATATATAAATGATCTCAACATTTAGGGAACTCCAAAACATCAAGATTCAACAGTTGACAAAGTCTGGAAGTCACGCCTAGGTGCCACCCATCCACGCCTAGGCGTGGTTCTGTCACGCCTAGGCGAGACACTCTCTATCTCACCCCCACTTAGGCTTGGTCCAATCATGCCTAGGTGTGACCCTGCAATAGAGAATTCTGCAGAATTCTACAGAATGGTGTTACTGTTCCATTGGAAGAATTTATGGATTTTGGCCACTCCAAATTAGTTTCTAGGTGATTTAAGGTCCCTAACAAGTTTTCCTACACATAGGAATTGTTAATCACTAACAACAACCTCTAATTTGGATCCCAAAAACCAAAACTCTTATCCATGACCTTACTTTCTCACTTTTAGCATCAAAGGTTCCAATGACAAGCTCTAAGCTTCTAACTCAAACTCAATCCATGAACAAGTCATAAACAACCAAAGAGACTCATCCAAGCAAGAAAAAATCTTCAAACAAATCTAAATCCCAAAATGACCTATTAAGCACCAAGTGTGCTTCAATGGTGAAAGTGGAAGAAAAGAGTTAAGAAGAACACAAAACCCCTACCTCTTGGATCAAAGATGGCGAGGATGATGAAGCCTTAGCTTTCCCTTTCCTTTTCCTTTCCTCTTCTTTCTTCTTTCCCTTTTCTTTCTTCTTGCTTGATCGGCCTTCCCTTGCCTCTCCTTTGGCAGCTGCAACTGTAACACCCCTTGGTGTAGCAACCGGAGCATAATCGTCATTACACCACAGTTACTAACTCCAAGTGTGTCACAGTCATGATAACAGTAACTTAAATTCTCAAGAGTCTATATTTTTTTTTTTTTTTTGACAATTTGCATAGGTAGAAAATATGAGCCTCGAATGAAATATAAATATATTCAAGCCATGATACAACCACTGAAATAAAATCATATCTCTTATACATATATATACAGTCAATTTACACAAATCATTGGTGACATAGAACATAACAATTACAGAGTCCAATAAAATACAGCGGGAATAAAACACTAAAAGGGGGAAAAGTAGTGACCCAGGGATAGGTACTACTAGCAGACAAAGCCGCAACCCCATATACACAGACGACGCTCGGAGTCCCAGTCAACAAGTCAGGCATCAATGCCTCCACGCAACTGCACTCGTACGTAGCCGAAGAAACCTTGTCCAAACGCCCAATCCAATCAACCAAGGTGTGATCCCTCTTTATCTTCCTCATGATCTTTTATCATTATAAACATAAAACAGAAATACAAAAATATAGAAAACACAGAAAGAGGTAAGATATCCTACCATCAATACCAATACAGCAACCAAGAACCGAACGGCGCATAACGCCCACGTAGCACGTAGAAGCAATAAATAAGCTTTTAAACAGATAACCAGTCAGGCAAACATTAATAAAGGTAATGAACAATTCATAATATCCAGGCAATTAAATTCAGACGGTTAAATCGGGTAAACAATAATTCTCGGATGCCGAATATTCCATGATGCATGGACACAACATTCAATTTCCTACTCCATGGAGCTAGACTCAAACGGTCGGAGAGAAAGATCGAGACGTGTCGGTGACTCGGCCTGCCGAGGCCAATGTGCTATTCATCAATAATTTCCACGTGCACGATCATGGCATTGCAGCGACACGCGCTCGATCACGACATAGGACGGTGTCAAGTCCGGATCGTCGGTGTGTTTGCATCGGTTTGCCCCACGGTGCGGAGGAGCTCTAGCCTGCCCATGTGGAGGACCCGCACCCCGACGCCCCGAGGTCATCACACGACCCACACTTGTCTATTCGCACCCGCACAAAGGTGTGTTCAATCTCCTAGGCAACTTGGCCTTACAACAGTCCACACGGACATTCACAATGCATAACACTCTATGCATGAACATGTATGATTCACAATTCATACAATGGCATAACACACCACGTTTGATCAAGAGGGTGCAATAAGCATAATCCACAGTTCATACAATGGCATAACATACCACATTTGATCAAGAGGGTACAATAAGCATAATTGCATCCAAAGAGAACCCAATATCAACGTAATATCAATTTATAATTCAAGGAACACATTTTAGGTCCATTATGGATTTCTAAAACCTCCAAGTCTTATGAAAATTATCTCATTGGTTCACTTACTTGTCCTTTGATTCAAGTTATTTGATTCTTATAATTACCTTCCAACTTAGCTTATTTCCTAAGTCTTAACCACAATCCATTATGAAAATTATTGTTGCAAGTTTCCTATTATCAATCTACATTTTTAATTGCTTGATTAACTCAAGTCTTGATATCTCAAATTTGTTAATCTTTTCCCTCATTCAAGCCCTCAAAACCGTGGCACTCAAGAGAGTCTTAGATCACAATTTTCTTCTCACTAATTTAGTCTTCCTTTACTTAACCTACCTAGCATTATTCTTGGCACCATGACAACCAAAATTCTGCTCCTATAACAACCCAAAACCGTGGCACTCACCAAGGTTTAGCAACCAGAATTTTGTCCATCTAAACCAACCTTAACTACTTGATTTTATTAGCCATGCATTGATCATAAATTAAGCATTACTTTAACTCTTTTTCCAGCACAAAACAGCCCCAAAAACAGAGCCAAAACCGTGACTCACTCAAGGTTCCAACAACCAGAATTTTATCCATTTAAATCAACCTTAACTACTTGATTAAATTAGCCATGCATTGATCAAAAATTAAGCATCACTTCCACTCATTTTCCAGCACAAAAACAGCCCCAAAAACAGAGCCAAAAACCGTGGCACACATAGTAGTCCAAGCAACCAGAATTTTGCTCACTTTAATCTCACTCAACTACTTGATTTAATTAACCATGCATTGATCACAAATTAAGCTTCACTTCCACTCAATTTTCAGCACAAAAACAGCCCCAAAAACAGAGCCAAAAACCGTGGCACATATAGTAGTCCAGCAACCAGAATTTTGCTCACTTTAATCTCACTCAACTACTTGATTTAATTAACCATGCATTGATCACAAATTAAGCTTCACTTCCACTCAATTTTCAGCATAAAAACAGCCCCAAGAACAAGCCAAAAACCGTGGCACACTTAGTAGTCCAGCAACCAGAATTTTGCTCACTTTAATCTCACTCAACTACTTGATTTAATTAACCATGCATTGATCACAAATTAAGCTTCACTTCCACTCAATTTTCAGCATAAAAACAGCCCCAAGAACAAGCCAAAAACCGTGGCACACTTAGTAGTCCAGCAACCAGAAATTTCCAGCATTCATGCATGAATTTCAATCACAAAATTACTTAATCAATCAACTACTCAAAGCCAAATTAAAATCACATTCAAGAAATCAATTTCAAGCACTTTCAAGAACAACCACCATGTGGTTCTTCTTCCAAAAATTAAATACAAGATTCCTAGTTGCTAAAGAGGTTGAGGAGGATTAATCTTCCTCTTACCAAGTTGATGAACCAAGAAAACTCCAAGAATCACCCTTGATTTTCGGATTTGAAGCTCAAAAACCCTAGAAAATTTGGTCCAAGTTAGAACAATGAAATGATGTGTAAAAGAAGAAGAAAATGGCCATTAAACCAAGGAAAAACAGAAACGAAAATGGAAGGAGAAGGCTGGAATTTTTCAGCCATGGGAGCTCACCTTCAAGGCTTGAGAAATGGTTGAAGATGGAGGCTTTCTTGAAAACTCCAAGTACAAAAGATGAAGAGGAGGTGTAGGAGATTAAGGAAATGTGAGTGGTTTAAATTTTTATGGAGGTTTGGGATTTCATTGGGGTGGCTGGACGTAGATTTCTTTGGAAGGAGAAGAGAAAAATTTTGAAGAAAGAAAAAGAAGAAGAGGAATACGTAAATGAAGAAGCAAAATGTGTTTTTGGGTGAAAATGTGTTAATGAATTACTTGGATAATTATTCAACTCTTTACTCCTCTTTGAGGCTGCAGATACGTAAGTGAGAGGGAGAGAAATGAGTGGGAAATTTGGCTTCCTTTGGAAGCCACACACTTGGGTCAAAGCTTGGGTCAAAGCTTGTTAAGGAAGCTTTGATTAAAATACACTTAAATTTGAATTAAAGTGATTTGATTAGACATAAAGCGGATTACATTGGGATAATGTGATAGTATTTTTATTACACACTATTATCCATTAGATAATAGTTCTGATCGAAAGTCAAGTATTTAATTAATCGACGGATGAATTTTCATTTGTATTGATTTAATTGTATCGTAAAGATTTCTCGGAAATTTGCGAAACCTCGTAAACTGTGTCAAGTCCGGGTTTAGTAAGATCCCCGTTGACTTATCCATAGTCCAAAGTTCGCAGAGAGAAAACATCGCGTTTTCCGATTCCGGTCGGTGTGCACGCAAAAGCGAGGAATATACGGTAATATTCGACGTTTCAGAAAAATTCCCAGAAAATTCTCAAAAATTGCAAATATTATAAAACGACTATCCGTCATATAAATTTCCAATTTTTAAAGCATTACTGATCGTTTTCACGACTCTGCTCAATATTACGCAAAACGAGGAATATATTAAAATATTCGTCGTTCTAGGAAAAAATTGAAAGAATTCCCATAAATCACAAATATTGGAAAATGACTATTCATGGTGAAAAAATCAATTTCAGGAGTGTTACACTTGGTCTTAGCAATTCCCAGCCCAGTGTACACGTAAAACGAGGAATAATATTAAAATATTCCGCGTTCTCAGAAAAATCCAGAAAAATTCCAGAAAATCCCAAATATTGAAAAATGATCATTTATCTGGAAATTATAAATTTTCGGGATGTTACAGCAACCATGAGAGAAGATGAGGAGAAAGAGTGAGAATATGAGATACAAATATCTCATCTTATGCCTAATATAAGGCAACCGTGAATGACCTTGGTCACTTAAATGACCATGTTTCAAATTCCCAACCTGCTAAGAACACTTAGATTTTACCTAATCCACTTTTCTTAAAGCCAACAAGTTTAAAATAAATCACAGGATTCATTAAAAATCTTGTTGCACCATAACCACCATTTTCGATATCAGTTGCTAGTCAATCTAGCATTAAAATACACAACCAATATGTTTAAAAATACCAAACTATCTATGAAAAATCTCAAATTTTAACTGTAGTACAGTTCACACATTTGGGACCTAGAAACAAGTTCTCCACACTAATTTACATTAACTAAGCAGTTTAAGCCACTTTCGAGGCTAAAAACAGCTATTTTCTACACATAGCATTACAACAAAGCATCTAAACGTGCTCAGGTAACCATATACAAGTGTATCATATTTTCTAGGGTATTACATACTACATTTATTGCACATATCTAAAGATTTCCAAATTGTCAAGACAAATAGGAGGTGAAAATACTTTCAAGGTCTTAAGACAAGTTCAAATGATTCTCAAGGATATGCAACTTAAAAAGCTTCTTTCGAATATAATAAGAGATTTTGCTTTAAAAAAAACTTTTTAATCAAACCATAAATTCTTTTCAAAACAAGAGCATGATTCTCTTAGGTGTTATACCACTAAGAAACCATAGATCAAAAGAATCATAAATATCAAGCATTCACCTTGATGAAATATGCTATAGGGATCAAAGTATGTTTAGAACTAATATCATCCACCCTATATGCAATGACAAAAATTAGCAAGTTAATATCTAATTAGGTTCTTTGTCAATGCTAAGCATACTTCTCATGTAAGGAAATCATCTAATCATTTAAGATCAATTTATCAACAAGTATCATACAATCCATAGCATATAGAATACCAGAATAGCTTAGGGATAGAGATACTTATTGAGTTAGATAAAGAGTGATGCTCTTCATTTATTAGTCCTTCAATTTTGAGTTTTCTTCCTTTAAATACTATGACACCTAGGACCGATGAGGGTGGGGAGTGGTCACTGATGCCAAAAGATGAAGCACGGACAATGAGCGGCTCTTGGCAGGCTTCTAAGCGAAGGGACACATGAATGAACTGAATACACACCGGAATGAGAAGGATTTAAAGATTGTGCTGGTATGGGACTGCATAGTTGAGGATGACTTAAAGGAATTGATTAGCACCACCCATATCAACAAGATACATCTTTTTTTTGGAAGCTATAAGTACAACATGGTTAAGCGTGCTTAACCTGGAGCACTTGTGGGATGGTTGACTTCCTAGGAAGTTTCCTAGGATACATGTGAATGAGGACAAAGCACGCTGAAAAAACTCATGTTGATTTGTGGGAACACTCATCAATCCTGCGGGCAGTCTCGGGACGTTACAAATACTCCATTCTATTGCACTAGAAGAAAGTCTCCTTTTATTTTTCTCTTCATTTGAACTCCATTCAACTCTTCTCACTTATCCACATGTGCTTGTATATAAAAAATTTGATGACTATATTTGAAATGCATCGAGAGACTTGCAATCAAAAGTTCTCTAAATCATAAGCTATCATCAAATATTATTTAAACTCATTTACAAGCATAATTTAGATTGATATATAATGTAAAATGTAACATCCCGAGAAACATGTTAGGCTTGTATATGGTCTCAGAGGTACTATTATACTTGCTTAACATGCTAGTTCAGTTTTATGAGAAACTAAGTCAGTTTAGGCACTTTGTTGCAATACAGAAGTTGAAAAGTAGCTTAAAATGACTCAAATAATAGCATAATTTGCTAAGTTGAGGGAAACATGTATGAATGACTTGTTTTTAAGTCACAAATGAGCTAAATAAGGTACAGTTAAAATTTCAGAACAATCAGAGTAAATTTGGTATTTTTAGGCATACTGTTTGTGAATTTAATGCCCGATTGACCCCCAACAAATATGAAAAAATAGAATAAAGGTGAAACAACAATTTAGATGAATCATATTATTTATTCTGAAGTTGTTAGAAGTTAGAAAACTTGAATTAGCATAATTCAAGTGTCCTTAGCAAATATAAGTTTTAGTACAAAAACTTAAGTTAGACTTCTCTCTAAATTTCCTCTATGTCCCTATCTCATTTTCTCTCTTATCCCCTACGAGCCTTAGCAGAAAAAAAGAAAAGAAAGAAAGAAAAGAGAGGAAGGGGAAGGAAGAAGAGGAAAAGCAAGAAGATCCAAGGCAAGATCAAGGATCAAGGCCAAGGCTTCAAGAATCAAGTAGTCTTCAAGAGGTAGGGGTTTTATCTCATCTTTTCCCACTCATTGTCATCTTGTTTTCTTAGTTTTACTTAATGAATAGAAAGTGAGTTTAATAGGTAAAAGATGTTTCTTGGTTGATGATGGCTACCAAAGACTAAGTTTGGTTGATTCACGACCTAACCTATACTTGGATGTAGTTTATGAACCTAAGAACTTCCATTGATAACTTAAGAAGATATTTGGAATATGGGTAGAGAAAGTTTTGTTTAGGTTCATGAAATCCATGCTAGATATGTTGAAATGTTTTATGAGGACCTCAACATGATTAGAAGTCATGGTTGGTGATAGAAATCACCTAGGAACTCTTTTGAAGGAGTTATAACGTGAAAATGGTGTTTTTCTGTAGAAAACCACCTTATAACTAATTACCCTTAGTGACTAATTGGTTATGGAGCATGTGAGAACAACATTTTCTATTCTGAATATTAGAATAACCGATTATAGAGAGCTCATAATCGGTTATGCTATTTCAAAGAATTAGAAACAAAACATGGCATCCTGATAGTTTGCGATGTTTGTTGCATAACTTGAGCTACAGACATCGTATGGACCTAATTCTGGTTTCATTTGAAAGCTAAGAGATGAGACTTCATATGGTAAAAATTTTAGAATTATTGAGCAAGCCAATCAATACCAGTTTCTGTTTGAATCTAAGGTAGATTCTGCAGAAAAATGCATTCTGGCAACCAGTAAACCAGATTGCATAATTTCTTGCTCCGATGTCATATGGACATAAGACCAGTGGCATTTTGAAGCTAAGATGTAAAGCTTCTTGCAAGTAAAATTTCAAAATTTCACCACTTGTAGTTTGTTCCCAATTTCAATTTAAAGTCAAGTCTGAATCAGGTAAATCAGAGAATGCCCTATTTTGGCCTCTGCAAAATGTCGCATAACTTTGGCTACACTTAGCCAAATGAAGCAATTTATGGCATTGGAAAGATATGAAAGAAAGTTGTGTGCTCATAAAATTTTAGAATTTTTGAAGTTATGATGCACATTTGGTGCAATCTTGAAAATCAGTCTTTTTAGGTCAGATTTGAGGTATTTTAGAGATGATTTGAGCCCTATGAACTCTAGTAGCTCCTTTAATAGTTAAAGTTGAGCTAAATAAGCAAGTTTTCTAATAAATACTATATTCTCTCATTAAGTTGGGATTGAGTGGAGTGTTTACTAAGAGTGGTTCCTTTGTTTATCAAAGTTGAACCAAGTAAGTGGCTCCCCTATAGGTTGAACTAAGCAAGTGACTCCCCTATGGATTGAACCCTAGTAAATTGGCTCCTTTATGCAATAAGGTTCAACCCTAGTAAATTGGCTCCCTTATGCAATAAGGTTGAACCCTAGTGAATTGGCTCCCTTATGCAATAAGGTTGAACCCTAGTAAATTGGCTTTCTTATGTAATGAGGTTGATCCAAAAGAGATGGAACCCTTATGTAATAAGGTTGAATAATAGTTTATCACAATTCCAAACTGAGGGAGCAAGGTAAGCCCCTTGGCCTTGTGAAGGAGTGAGTAAAATCCTTTGCAAAAGGTGGAGTTGTGACTCGTTACGTCCTATGCTAGGTTATGGAAGAGAAATCCTATGCCAGGTTATAGATCAGTATATCCTATGCTAGGCTGTGGATCAGGATATCCTATGCTAGACTAATGATGAACATATCCTAGGTCAAGCTAAGGGATAAGTAGGCTTAATGCCAAATTAGGAATACAATTCCTAAGTATAAATAAATTGCATATACGAGTTTTAGTTTAAAAATATATGTATGTATATATTTAGTTTTAATACCACGAGA
Source organism: Ormosia emarginata (assembly GCA_029884605.1). Lineage (NCBI taxonomy): Eukaryota > Viridiplantae > Streptophyta > Magnoliopsida > Fabales > Fabaceae > Ormosia > Ormosia emarginata. The sequence continues at coordinate 41,595,003 of JAQQTP010000088.1, forward strand.
TATATGTTTTTTACTGAAAATTTTATATTCTTACCCCGTTATGTTTCATGGTTAGGAGGTCAAGACCCTACAAGAGGGTAAGAAGATGAAGAAAGCAGAAGAAATAGAAAAGTTTAATTTATGTTCTTAATTCAAAGCTTATGTATTGATTTATATTTGCTTTGAGAATGTAAAAGTTATATATTTGTATATGACTTTTAGATATGGCTCTCCATAATTATTTGTTTAAATGTTATGGATTAGTTGATGTTTAAGCTAGGAGTAGCATGTCTAATACTGTTTATCCAGGTATATGTAAGATATATTAGGGTATAGATATTAGGTTGTTACATTATGGTATCAGAGCAGTTCATCCTGTGAGCTAGGGTATGGACTGACTAGGTTTAAGCAAGTTTAGAGTTTTTTACTAAGTGTTATGCATTTCTTGTCACATATGTGAGATGTGTTGATAGGATTGCATGACAAGCTTTAAGTTGGAATGTCAATGGTTACTGTCACAGGTAGTGTGTGTATGGAACCATTACTTCACCAAGGTGAGCTAGGAGTAATGCGAACTCTTCTAGTGAAAGATCAATTAATATAACTGAAGTGTTCTATGAGATGGCAACTACTAGGAGGAAGCAGATTACTATCACAAATAGATTTTTAGAAGGAATGGAAATAATTTTATCTCAGCAGCTAGTACCACTAATATAGTTAGTGTATATAGTAGTGGTAGCAAGAGACCAAAACTCCCTAAATCTCTTAAGGTTTAGAAAGGCCAATCCTACCTCCTGTAAGGAAAAATACGACCCGTTTGGAGTAGGTGAAATGGCTTAAGAAAATGGAGGAAATCTCTATAGTTGAGGTTTGTTCAGATGACCTGAAAGTTTTGGTTATCTTTTATATGTTAGAAATGAGGTAGAGTTTTGGTGAACAAAATGTCAATGAGATAGAGTTCTCAAGACCTGAATAAGGTTGCATGTTAGTGCACCCGTAAATGGCTAAGTTTAAAGAAGTAAACGATAAGTACAGAGCAAGTTACAGAATCAAACTTCAACCCATAGAACTCTAAGTTAAGGGGTTGTGGTGTTTGTTTTTTTGTATTCACCATTCTTTGTTTGTGAAGGTTGACGAAGGATGGATAATATCTAATTCTTCATGATACTCGAAGTAAAATCATGAATGAATGAAGTTAAGTTTCCAATCCTTTTCTACATGAGCTATGGTGTCATTAGATACTTGTAGAATAAAGGATTGGTAAGAAAGTGAAAGAATAAGAAAGTCGTTGTTTTAAGAGTTTTCAGTTTATCCTCCTGCAATATTCTTTTCGAATCAGACTAGAGCAGTAACTTGAAGATAATAGATGATATTAGGTTTTTATTACACCAGCTATTTGAATTTGCGAGATCTCAGTAATGAGCCAAAGTTTATCAAGTAGACAAAGTTCGAATAGCATAGACTTCAAGGCTAATTGAATAGACTAAGAAAACTGTTCGATTGGCACAGTTTGGAGAGACAGACTAGCTTTAATCGGGTATACTAAGTGTACTATTCAATTAAGTAAGATTTCGATGTTAATCAAAAAATGATGTTAGCTTTTGAGTAGTAATTCAGAATGACATACTTTCAAAGGTGATCGAATAGATGGAGAATTATTCAAATAGGTCATTACAGAATGGTATGTTAATTTAACCGAGTAAATAAAAGGAACTATTCATTTAGCAAGAGTACAAGGTTAATCAAATATACTATAAGAGTTATTCGATTAGTGTAGTTTCGATTAGTTGAAACAGACAAAGAGAGGTTTAGTTTCGATTAATTGAGAAAGGCAAAATGGTGCCGATAGTGCCAATCAAAGAGAATAGTTAAGGATCCCTATAGCTAGCTTCTAATGGAACAATAGTCGCAACGTTTCCACAAGAGGAAGAGAAAAGATAATAGGTATTAGAAGTATGATTCTAGACCTAGTTATCTTCAAGATAAAAACAAGTTGAGCTAGCTCAACTGGTGAGAGGTGTTTGCTTTAATGGAAGCAAAAGGCTTGGTCACAGGTTCAAATCCTAAGAAGGGCTGTAGACCGAATGTGGGAATTGAATTTCCATGCTAATGCCAGACAATATCTTAGTAGATGTGACAACACCCTAGAAGTAATGGGTTGTCGCTACATTAAAAAGTGAAGGAACTGACATGTGATAGATAAGGGAGTTCGTATGGGGACAGACCTAATTGTGTTGGCCAAATAGTATGTTATACTTATGGTTAACCAGAGCACTTTTAAATAAGTGTATATAGAGACAAGGAGCAGTGCCCAACCTCAAAGTTCAAGTTAAAGTAAGAGTTTATACTTTGAGTAGTAAGGAGGCGGCTCAAACTCCAGATCTTATACGAGATAAGGACATAGTTAAAGATGATCTCTAAGTTTAGTATATGATTCAAGAGTACCACACTCTTTGATTTCATATAAGCAAGTAAAGAGATCATATTTACCTATGTTGAGTTTCCCTATGTTTTGTCCTTGTCTACACCAACAAGAAAGCTAATCATAATTTCCTTAGTAAGTTGGGACAGCTATAAAAAAGATAGAAGGTAAGATTTCCTTTGTGAATCTTATCAGTTTATCTCTTCTTAACATAGACATTAGATTAGACATGGTTTTGAATTTATCAGATAAAACATTGAGGTTTACATCTGATGATTCTGCTATGCCAATTTCTTTCGAGTCTATGTTTTAAGAGCAAAACAAGTGAACAACTTCTAAGTAGAGGAGATTTAAGTATATGTTTTCCTTTTCTCCTGGTATGTGGAAGTTGAACAAGTCTTAGGGAATATATCTGTGATAATACACCATCCAGAAGTATTTCCTAGAAAGATGAATGAGTACCACCTAAGAGAGAAGCAAAACTCTTTATAGGTATGGTATGAGTTAAGCTAGTAGATTATTTAAGATGTTCAACGATCTTACGAGTTGGCAACACTTGTTTGGTCAGAAAAAGTTGAACAAGAGATAAAGATGATTGATGGAATGCTAAGCAGAACTTGGTTGTGATCATAGGATCATAACTTTGAGGTATAGTGTCATCCAGGTAAAGCCATTGCAAGGGCTGATGCACTAGGTAGGAAATTCCTACAGGTGTCCTTGATGATGGTCCAAAATAGAGTGAACTTCTCGAGAGTTTTAGGAATTTGAGTCTAGCAGTGTTTATGGTGACACATAGTCTCATAGTGAGTAGAGTGGGCATAGTAAATGACTTAAGGACTCAGATTTTTGAAACTCAAGAAGAGAATGAAACTCTAAGGGACATGAATGAGCAAATCCTCTAAGAGACCCGAAAGGATTTTGTTATGACTGAATATAGAGCGACAGAGTTTAGAGACAAACTTTGTGTTCCAAGAGAGTCAAGGATCAAAGGAAGGGATTCTAGAGGAAGCTCACAAAAGAAAGTATACCATCCATTTAGAAGCTACTAAGATGTACTGAGATCTTCGAATAATGTTTGGTAGCCTACAAGGAAAAAGAACATAGCAAAATAGGTGTCCAAGTGTCTTTTTCCATAGTATAGTAAAGGGTGAAGTTGGCACCAAATGAGCCTTTGTGGGAGTTGGAGTCCCATATAAAGTAAAATTACCCAGAGTTGTGACAAAAGAAAAGTAATTTTGAGGATAAAATTTTAAAAGGAACGGTGAAATGTAACATCCTGATAGGCTTGTATATGGTCTCAGAGGTACTATTATACTTGCTTAACATGTTAGTTCAATTTTATGACAAACTGAGTCAGTTTAGGCACTTTGTTGCAACACAAAAGTTGAAAAGTAGCATAAAATGACTCAAATAATAGTATAAACTTCTAAGTTGAGGGAAACATGTATGGATAACTTGTTTCTAAGTCATAAATGAGTTAAATAAGGTGCAGTTAACATTTGAGAATAATCGGAGTCAGTTTGGTATTTTTAGGCATACCGGTTGTGCATTTAATGCCTAATTGACCCCCAGCAAATATAGAAAAATAGAATAAAGGTGAAACAACAACTTAGATGAATCATAGTATTAATTCTAAAGTTGTTGGAAGCTGAAAAACTTGAATTAGCATAATTCAAGTGTCCTTAGCAAATATAAGTTTCAGTACAGAAACTTAAGTTAGACTTTTTTCTAAATTTCCTCTATGTCCCTATCTCATTTGCTCTTTTATCCCCTACGAGCCTTAGTAGAAAAATAGAAAAGAAAGAAAGAAAATAGCGAAAGGAGAGAAAAGAGGAAGGGGAAGGAAGAAGAGGAAAAGCAAGAAAATCCAAGGCAAGATCAAGGATCAAGGCCAATGCTTCAAGAATCAAGTAGTCTTCAAGAGGTAGAGGGTTTATTTCATCTTTTCCTACTCATCTTCATCTTGTTTTCTTAGTTTTACTTGATGAATAGAAAGTGGGTTTAATAGGTAAAAGATGTTTCTTGATTGGTTATGGCTTCCAAAGACTAAGTTTGGTTGATTCATGACCTAACCTATACTTGGATGTAGTTCATGAACCTAAGAACTTCTATTGATCACTTAAGAAGATATTTGGAATATGGGTAGAGAAAGTTTTGTTTAGGTTCATGAAATCCATGCTAGATAAGTTGAAATGTTTTATGAGGACCTCAATATGATTAGAAGTCATGGTTGGTGATGGAAATCACCAAGGAACTCTTTTGAAGGAGTTATAACGTGAAAATGATTTTTTTTGGTAGAAAACCACCATATAACCGATTACTGTAACACCCTTGTGGGGATGTCACATTTTTTATGCAATAAAATAAAATCTTACCCAAGTTATAAAATGTTTGGTACATAATTAATATGAGTTATAAAATTTTTCTTTTTATATCAGATATCATTAAATAAAATAAAACGAAAACATAAAGTAAAACAAACTGTTATCACACACCATAATATACATATGATTTTGTCTTAAATATACAAATAATTTACAACTACAAATATTTAACAAAGCAGTAAAAAGTCAACATAACACTAAAACATAACATGCCCAAGTGCACATCAAAGATTTCTAACCCTCCGAAGGATTATTCTCAGATGGATCATCGGATGAAAGAAATCCTGGATGTCTCGCAGCCCTACGGACAGGAGTTCGTGCTATCGACACACTATTGATCTCACTAGGCACATGAAAAAGTCCTCCCCAGTAACGCCTAAGAGTCAAAGGCATCTCAAGATGTAAATACAGAGTAGTAGTAAAAATAGGTGCTCCATCAAACTCTCTACGCAGGGTCACAATCAGACGCCCCACATAGACTATCGAACCTCTATCTTCACGCAGCCGCCAAGCCTCCGAACCTTCGTGAAAATCGAGTCTCACAAAACCAAAGAAATCAGGCAACGCCATCACCCCAAAATCAATCTAAATGATAAGGGTGATCTAACGGCTCGCCTTCCTCAAACTAGTCACTCGGTTGTTGTTCCTCTGGGTACTGAATATCAAGAGGCTGCTCCTCTTCCTCTTCCTCAAACTCTTTACAGAATATAAAAATAATACAGAGAAATACATACGAAGAGGTGAGACAATCTACATCATTACTTGCATGGCAATAAAGAAAACGACAATACAAACAGATATCACAGTTTAACACAATAATGCATACCATCACATTATATATAATACCTTAAATTAACACATCATACATGCTATCACAAGTTACAGTAAACATTAAGATGCAGATCATAAATATAATGTATACTGACTCATTCCTACTCCATGGAGCTAAACACAGACATCAGAGAGAATGATCCGGAAAAACCTATTCGTACCTCAGGCTGCCCAACCAAACTATTACACAGTCAAACGTCGTGTCAATAGCCCACAGTCAAAATCATCGTGTAGTTAGTACACAGTCCAAACGTCGTGCATAACAGGCATTGTACCAGATAGTCTCCACAAGATCTTGATTAAGAATAGTGCTTGTCGAGATTATTAGTGTGTTGCCCGTTACCACGACCGAAAGGAGCTACCAACTATCGATATGTGGAAGCCTCCGCACACTAATGCCTCCAAGTTCAATCAATGAACCACACTACGCCTATCACACCCACAACACGGTGTAATTCATCTCGTCAATCAATCGCCAATTTTAACCAAATTGACATAACTCTTAATGCATGAATAAGAACCATAATTACATAAATACCCTCAGTCTCAATATGTCACCATATTTACATAAATACCCTCAGTCTCAATATTTCCAAATATAGTACGTCTCCACTTGACAGTACTATATCTCAACCTATCCGGGTCCACCAACCTGTCCGGGTCCACCACTTTGGCCCAATAGTAAAACTCACTGTTCCATTTAGTCGCGTAGAAATTTTATCGCATTTTCACAATCGCGTCACTGTTACAAACGTTTTTAAATCGTGTAAATATATTTTGACATTTTTAAATATCGCGTAATGTTTTTAAATCCTTTTCTCAATTGCATAAGATTTTTAAATCGTTTTCTTAACCCATAGCTCAAAAATCATTATTTTAAATACGCGTAAGCTATTTCTAGTACTTTTCAACTACGTAGAATATTTTCCTTATGTTATAAATATATTATGAAACTTTCTCTTTTATTTGTCCATTTTTAGTAAATTTTGACAGCATTTTGTCTAGAAAATTCATTAAATGATATTTTCTACGTTTTTCTTTAAATACTACATATTTTAACCTTAACCATTATTTACACCTTGAAACTTGCTAACGTGCTTCAAAACTCAAAGAGTGAGCTCTACGTTAGTATTTTTCAAGTGTTTGCTTTATTTCTTACTTATACAAATTCTTCTAATCTAGGATTCTAAAACTAAGTTCATTCATTTTATTTCCCAAAGATTCATTGAAATTAAATTCTTTTGTAGTTAACTACTCAATCTACCTTAGAAAATATTTTTTTGGAAATCAATTATACATTGAAGGGCATATTGGCTGAATTCAACATATCCTTTACAAATGGTCATTAAATCATTTTCCAATTCATTGTTTTACCTAAATTCATTAAATCATTGTTTTAGAAAATGGTTGAGAATATTTTGGTTCTCTTTTTCGTTGGAGAAGTCGTGAGCTCCTTTTGTGTTCTTTGGAACACTCATGCAATCCTTACATATTATTCACATCCTACAATAATAGTCATACATCTATAAACACATGCAATATATTTTTAAAGCTATAGACATGCTTACAAATAAAATCAACTACAAATAGGAAAGCATTAAACAACCAAATGAATGAATCCTTATGGATTCTTCACCACACATACAATTCATTTTCTCATCACCACACAAGGTTGATGAGATTAAATCTCCCTCTTACCTTAAGGGAAGACAAACTCCTTCTAACCCTTCCTAGTGATTTCGTGTGGCTCCCAAAGAGTTCCTAACAAGCTTAAACAAATTTTAAAGAGTTATAACTATAGGAGAAAAATACAAACCATGGATCAATCATGGCTTAGAACATCAAAAATCAAGTTAGAAATAAGAAACAAAGATTTTCACCTTGTAGGAAAATCTTCAAAGATGGTTTTCCAAGCTCAAGATGAACTTTTTTGAAAGAACCCTCAACTAGGGATGTTCTTGGAATGGTGTTTGGATTTGAGAAATAAGGTTAGGTAAAATTTTAGAAGAGTGGAGGTGTTGGTTGTAGGTGTTAGCCGAATGGCTTTCAAAGAGTGACAATGGTGTTTTTAGGTTTTGGTAGAAACAAAAGAGATTTTGAATGATAGCAAAATGAAGATGAAGATGAAAATGATCTCCTAACTCCTAAGCATAGCCGTGAGCTTCACAAAGGAGGTGGCCATCATTGTTGACTCTTAAGACTCCTTAATGACCTTAGATTAGATCAATGGATGATATCAAAGGCTTTGGCTCCAAGCTTGTTTCTCATTGGTGTAGGAAAACCTAGTAATCAAGTGACTAAGCCCTTCTTGAAGGTGCTTGGCCGAATGGCCTTTAGGAATAACAAACTAGGTTTTGGTTCATTTGGTTTCCTAGTTAGGTTTAGGCAAACTTAGTTAGGCTTCTTAGTTGTTTAGTTAGTCATTTAGTTAGCTAGGATGACTAACCATCTCCTAGATTTCTCTAGAACCTTCTCTAACTAGAACTTAAATAGATAGCTAACTAGGTTTTCTTCATTTAGTTACTAAACAAGCTTCCTATACTAACTTAGTTAGGTTCAAACTAACTTGGTTAAGCTTTCTAGTCATAATTCAACAAGTCTAACCACTTTTGTGGACTTGCTTCTTATTGGTCTAGAAATTTCAAGCCACTAATGTTGACTAGCTTTCGTTGGCTTAGGATTTAATCTAGTCAGAAACGTTGACTGGTTTACTAAACGTGGGTCCCACAGACTTTTTCGGGTCCATGGTCCATTTTAGAGCAGATTTCTACTATTTTCAAGATAGTAGGTATTGTCAAATAAAATAATATTATAATAATATAAAATTATTTTATTGCACAGTTAAATTCTAAAAATTAAAAGATTACTACACGTATCATTCAAAATTGGGTTTAGTAAGATCCCTCAACTCTGAATAATTAAATTAAGATTTTTTCGGCTAGAAAATTATTATTTCCTTGACTCAGAGTAAATCACACACAATGATCAAATACAATAACGAAACAGTCAAATTCAATTTATAACTCACAAAAAACATAAAAAGTACAATCAGGATAATATCGTACTTAACTTAAAAGTTGGGGTGTTACAATTACCCTTAGTGAATAATCAGTTGTGGAGCATATGAGAATAGCATTTTCGGTTCTGAATATCAGAATAACTGATTATGGAGAGCTCAAAATCAGTTATGTTGTTTCAAAGATTTAGAAACAAAACATGGCATCCTGACAGCCTGCGATATTTGTTGCATAACTTGAGCTATAGACATTGTATGGACCTAATTCTGATTTCATTTGAAAGCTAAGACATGAGACTTCATGTGGTAAAAATTTAAGAATTATTGAGAAAGCCAATCAATACCAGTTTCTGTTTGAATCCAAGGTAGATTCTGCAAAAAAATACATTCTGACAGCCAGTAAACCAGATTGCATAATTTCTTGCTCCGATGTCATATGGACATAAGACCAGTGGCATTTTGCAGCTAAGATGTAAAGCTTCTTGTCTGTAAAATTTCAGAATTTCTCCACTTGTAGTTTGTTCCCAGTTTCAATTTAAAGTCAAGTCAGAATCGGGTAAATCAGAGAATGCCCTGTTTTAGCCTCTACAAAATGTCTCATAACTTTGGCTACACTTAGCCAAATGAAGCAAGGTTAATGGAATTGGAAAGATATGATAGAAAGCTATATGACCATAAAATTTCAGAATTTTTGAAGTTATGATGCACATATGGTGCAATCTTGAAAATCAGCCTTTTTAGGCAAGATTTGAGGTATTTTAGAGATGATTTGAGCCCTATGAACTCTAATAGCTCCTTTAATAGTTAAAGTTGAGTTAAATAAGTAAGTTTTCTAATAAATACTATATTCTCTCATTAAGTTGGGATTGAGTGGAGTATTTAGTAAGAGTGATTCCTTTGTTTATCAAAGTTGAACCAAGTAAGTGGCTCCCCTATGGGTTGAACCAGGCAAGTGGCTCCCCTATGGGTTGAACCATAGTAAATTGGCGCCCTTATGCAATAAGGTTGAACCCTAGTAAATCAGATCCCTTATGCAATAAGGTTGAACCCTAGTGAATTGGTTCCCTTATGCAATAAAGTTGAACCCTAGTAAATTAGCTCCCTTATGTAATGAGATTGATCCAAAAGAGATGGAACCCTTATGTAATAAGGTTGAACCATAGTTTATCATAATTTCTAACTAAGGGAGCTAGGCAAGCCCCTTGACCTTGTGAAGGAGTGAGTAAAACCCTTTGCTAAAGGTGGAGTTATGACTGGTTACATCCTACGCTAGGCTGTGGATGAGAAATCCTATGCCAAGCTATAGATCAGTATATCCTACGCTAGGCTATGGATGAGAAATCCTATGCCAGGTTGTGGATCAGTATATCTTATGATAGACTACGAATGAACATATCCTAGGTCAAGCTAAGGGATAAGTATGCTTAATGTCAAATTAGGAATACAATTCCTAAGTATAAATAAATTGCATATACGACTTTTAGTTTAGAAATATATCTTTGTATATATTTAGTTTTAATACCATGAGATATATGTTTTTACTGAGAATTTTATATTCTTAACCCCGTTATGTTTCATGGTTAGGAGGTCAAGACCCTACATGAGGGTAAGAAGATGAAGAAAGCAGAATAATTAGAAGAGTTTAATTTATGTTCTTAATTCAAAGCTTATGTATTAATTTATATTTTCTTTGAGAATGTAAAAGTTATATATTTGTATATGATTTTTAGATATGACTCTCCATAATTATTTGTTTAAATGTTATGGTTTAGTTAATGTTTAAGTTAGAAGTAGCATGTCTAATATTGTTTATCCAAAGTATATGTCAGATATACTAGGGTAGCTTTCTAAAAGGGTAATTGTGATATGTCACGAGATAGTTAGGTAGTTGATGAAAGCTGACCGAGAGAGCGAACATCGCCACGGAGAAACAGGAGCTGATTACTAATCGATGATACAATATTAGGCTATTACATATTAAATATTAGGCTATTACATAAAGCATGTACCACATTATCAACCAACCAAGGTTAGCTCTAACAAGAACAAAAGAAGGACATATGCATTTGAATCCAAAAGCATAGTTTGAGCATTTTCAAAGCAAGATTCAGGTTTATCAAGAAAAACTTGGTCATCATCAAAACATAAATAAGCATTTTGGGGCAAACAATGATCATGTAAGATATGTAATATCAAGTAAGGAATTCTAGTATGCACACATGCCAATCAAGAACAAAAAGTCCCTTATTGTAATGCAAGAATTGAAAAACTATGGAATTATAACTTTTGAAACCATTTATGATTCATTTCAAGATATACTTCAATGTAAAAACCGTTGTAGTTCAAAAACAAGTTCAAGACACAAAATGAATCATTTACTTCTTGTTGTCAAGATATGAACATATCAAACAATTTCAAACAAGAAGACATATAAATTTTAACTTTCCAATCTCCAAGTAAGTACATAAGACAATTACGCAGCAAAGAGAAAGTATTAGAACTAACTATGTGAATTTCTATATTTGAACAAGGAGACTTGGTCATGAGCTCAAGAACAAAGATATTACTATAAAACATGTTATTCTAAATAAGGTGTGTACTTATCTAGCATGTTAGCATATATAAAGACACTTCAAAGACACAATGCTTGAGAAGCATAACTTAAGGCATGTTAAAGCATAAAACAAGTCTCTAGTTCTCAAAATATCACATGATATTCAATTTAAGGCATAAATAAGGATAAGAGATTGATATCACCAAACGTGTACTCTGAGGTGACTCCAACTTCCATGCCTTAAGGCTCCTTGAGAATGTTGTGGTTCTCCATGATGTTTTTCATTACTCTTGGAGAACTCAGACCATTTCAATTTTTTTTCAACCTCAAGCAGCATAGTTGTATTTCACTTAAATGCATGCTTGAGCTAATAGTCTCCCTACAACACAAATCAAAGTACTTTATTTAGTATCCACCAATTTTGGATCCATAGGTGTTAGTCATTGATTATTAATCCATTATGCTCTCATAAAGATCAATTGTTTCATAGTATGTAAATTGAGCATAGGAAATTAAATAATCAATAGCCAATAACATTCTTACTTTGATGATATATAGACAATTTAAAACATAACAAGTATACCTAGGCATTGTAGAACCTTATGTACTAATATATATAACAAATTGATGAGCTATGGTACAAAAAGAATGAACATAATCATGTGCTAAACATAATATTCAAATTTTACTAAGTACACATGATTTTATCAATCACTTAAAGCCTACAAGGAATATACCTCAAATTCATTGACTCTACAAGTGAATGTGCATAAGAGGTAAAAGCTTTTGATACCTTGGCCTTGGTAATCAAGGAAATAATTTTTCTTACCCATTGCTTCTCTTTTGGAATCTTGAACTTTACAAGTTCTACATTTTGTACTTGAGAAGCTTTTGTTGGAGTCATGTTCCTTCTTTGACCAAAATTTTTACCATTGTGCTTTGGAAGCATTCTCCTTGATGATTCCTCTTTCCTTTGACCAATTAGTCCATCCTTTTGAGAAATTTTTTGCATAATTGAAACACTAGGAGGACATTTTGGTACTCACTTCATCTTGGGTCCTTGAATGTTAGTAGTAGGGCCTTTAAGATCTTTTGGAACTCATACCATACTATTTCTCATATAAGGATTCCTTATATAATTGCATAAATCAGAAATATGTCCTAGATAATAAAAAAATTGCAAACAATTGAATTTAATGATAGCTTAGTCCTTTAAAGATCATCTTTGAAAAACTCAAGCTTTTTGTTGTTATTACATTCTATACTATTTTTTCCATAAGCCTTGATTGAATTTTTATGTGGAATAACATTAATTTTATTCTCATTAACAAGCATGGAATGTAAGCAATTGGAATCATTAGCTTTGGCAAATTCAGAATATAAGTCCTCAACTTGATTTTCTAAATTAATGCACTTTTCACAAGAGGTTGAGGTTTCACATTTCAAAGGCATTTCCTCATCAAGAAAAACATATTCATTTTTCAAATCTCAATTTCATTTTCAATCGAGGAAATGTTTTCCAAACAAGAAAAGTTTTTCTTTTCTAAATTTAATAAGCCATCATACAATTCATCATATACATATTGTAGCTCATCATAGGAAGGACTATAATCTTGTTTAAAGTTATTTACCTCAATGTCCTTTTAGCCATATAGGAAGTAGTCTCAATTTCTAGGGATGGTGTTACATTAGTTGGTATCAAAGCCCCGATTTGAGTCTTTTGGGTTTTGTGGTTAGCGTTGTCTTGTTTGTGTTTATGATTCTCTGTGTTTGGTTTGCGAAAGGAGACAATATTGTTTGAAATAACTACATTTGATTTTTCATTGTGTTTGATTAGTCTGACTTCAAAGGAGAACAACAGCTTATGATAGAGGTGCACATGTTAACACTAGACGTGACAATGAAAGTATGGTTACAGTTGTAGAAACAATGCAGAGGATGGCTGACATGATAGTACAACAGAATCAGAGGGCTGCTCAACAACAGGAAGCAACAACTAAGGCTCAGAATTTGTTAGAGTTTCATCGCAACAATCTGCCATAGTTTAAAGGAGAGTTTGATCCAGAGAAAGCGAACCTTTGGATTAAGGAGCAGGAGAAAATCTTTAGAGGAATGGGATGCATGGATGAAAAGAAGGTAACCTATACTACTTTCATGCTTATTGGTGACGGTGAAGACTTGTGGGCAGGAACTCAACGGTTGTTAGAAGCTGAAGGAAGGATGATCATGTGGGAAGTCTTTCAGAGCAAATTTCTAGAGAAGTATTTTCCAGCTAATACGAGGCATGCGAAGGAGATGGAGTTCCTTTGTTTAAAGTAAGGGGGAATGACTGTCGGTAAATATACTACTAGGTTTGAAAGCCTATCAAAATTCTCAAGGTATTTTCAACTACAACCCGATGAGGAATAGAAGTGCCGAAAATTAGAAGAAGGTTTGAGACATGATTTGAAGCGAGTAGTGCTGCCTTTAGGAATAGAGTAGTTCCTAACTTTGTGGATAAGTGTCGTCGGATTGAAGAGTGTAACACCCTCCGTAGGGCATTACTTTTCCGACTACAACAAAAGAAAACTAAGGTAGATTATAAAAGATTTAATTATTTAAAATGCAAATTAAAAACTTCTTTCTTGTTCAAAATATAAATTTACCAAAGTTATAGGTACTATTTAAAAATATAGTGAACCGATTAAGATTCATATAACAAACACCGCATAATATTTAACAATTATTCAGGAAACATAAAACTTACAGACTCAATTTTAAATAGTAGCAAACCCCGTGATGGGTCCTACTTAATAGCACGGTAAAACATTAACAAGAAAAACTCAACATACTTATTCCATCTTGTATCCATCTTGATACGTCATATATTTGTTCTTCCTCAAAACTGCATCCCAACGAATCTGGGATAGCCACTCCTCGATGTTGTCACCGAACTCAGAATATTTATCTCCAGTCAAGTCTAAGAAACTCGTTCTATCTACTATACAGATTTTAACAATACAAGCACAACAAAACAATACAACAAAGAGGTGAGATCCCTTTTCATCAACACCAACATGATAGCAAGGAATGATACGAATGACAAAGTCATTCCATACACACAAATATCACAATTATATTCATGTCATCATTTCATAAACAATTTCCATAACCATATATCATAGTATAATAACCAATACCAATTTCATAATAACCAATACCATCAATATATATTAAATGATGATGTCGCACCATATGAATATTTATCATGCCACAACAATATGTGTACTGACCATGTGTATACATACTAAACTAATTTCCCACTCCATGGAAGTTTTCAAAATTTCGAGATGAATGTTTTAGAATAAATGTCAGCCTTAGCCCAACGACATTACCAGTCCACGAAAGTAATTGTGTTCTTGTCATGTATCATTAATGTGTTGCAATGGACTACGTCACCAAGTGACAGATGGTACTTGCCAACTGTCCACTGGTTGACCGCCGCGCCTCGATGCCTCCAGGATCCATCATAGATCTCACTTTTCAATTCTCATTCACTCTTCAACCACAATGGCCATAATAGCTATCAGCTATATTTCGTTCAATGCACGAATACCTCAATGCAATTTTGTTCAATGCATGAATATCTCAATGCATGTCTCAATTTCATCATATGCCTCAATGCATATCTTAATTTCATCATTAAAAGGGTTCCCAAATAAGATTAGAACAACCGCCCATACAATTGTCTAATATCATAAGATCAATGGATATTATATAATCGCTCATACAATTACATAATATCACCGATACATCCGGGTCCAGTACATCAATTTTTACAGTATCTTTTCTGTATTTTCAATCGCGTATCATTTTTAACACGTTTTCACAATCGCATAACACTCTTGTTATATTTTCAAATAGCGTAACTATTTTCTAACGTTTTCTCAATCGCGTAAAAATATTTACACGTTTTCCAAATCGCATAGCGATTTTTCAACGTTTTCAAAATCGCGTAGCTTAAAAATCATATTTTCAAGTGGCATAAATCATTTTTCATCATTTCTCAACTACATAAAACATTTCTCAATATTTCAAACATCATTTTGGATTTTTCAAAAATTAATGTCATTTCCAACTTTATTTTCCACGTTTTCTTCACTTAAAAATCCTTTACGTAATATTTTTCATTATTTTCTCAAAATCAATATTCCTTCAAATCAATTATTCCAACTTAAAATTTCCTAACGCGCCTTAAAACCCAACAGGTGAGCTATACGTCAGTAAACTTCAGGTTATCAATTTATTTCTATTTATAAACTAATCCTACCAATTTCATAGTTTCCAAAAATAATTCTCAGTTACTTTAAAAATCTCAAAATTCATTTCTTTAAATCCTTTGCAAATAATCATCTAAGATTACTCTTAAAAATCATTCTTTTGACTTAATTTACCAATCCTTGGCATATTAGCCGAAAATCATAAATAGCTTCATCATAAAACTTTTGTTCATTTTCATGTCCACTTTCTTTGCAAATCCTTAAAATCATTAACTTATTACCCTTTTCAACTAAAACTCATGATTAGTAAAATACTTAGAATCTTTTGCTTCCAAAATAACTTTGAGGCCGTGTGCCTCCATGGCTCTTTGGAACCAACATACTTTCCTTTGCCATATAAATCACATCTTATTACATACACAAATCATCATGCATCATAAACATAAACTAAAGCATATTATCAAAGCAATAAACATAGCAATCACCAAACAACCACAAATATGGAAAGCTCTTAAACAAACAAGTGAAATAATCCTTATGGACTTTTCACCACACACACAAATCCACTCCTCACCACTAACACATGGTTGATGAGGATAATCTCCCTCTTACCTTTTGGTGATTTCCTCCAAAGCCCGTTGTTTGTCCTCTTGAAATAGATCTACTCCACCAAGTAACACTTAAAAACAAAGAAACACATACAATATTAATATTCAAGGATATCAAAGATGACCATAAGCCAAAATATGGTCTTAGAGACTTACCAAAGAAAAGAAAGATGAAGAACACAAATCTTCACCTAAAGGCTCTTGATCTTGAACTTGAAGATCAAGGTTGAAGATGGATGATTTAGAGAAAGTCTCCAACATGAAAGTTTCTTAGAATATCATGTAGATCTAGGAAACTAGGTAGGATGAAATTAAAAGAGATTGGAGGTGATTTCTAGCCCTTGGCCATGAGGTATAGGGAAAGGAAAAGATGAGAGTTTTTGTGTGTAGTTTTTGGCTTTTGAAAGAACTCCTTGAAGATGGATGATTTTAATCAAAACTTCATCTACAAAAATGCTTGGATTGATGTAAAGATTCAAGAAATGATGTTGGTAGAAATTATTGAAGATAGGAGAAAGGTTTTTCTCTTGCTTGGCTGAAACCATGAAGAAGAGAAAATAAAAGGATTTGTGAAATTTGCTTTAGGAAAATGGAGAAGATAAGATCAAATGAGTTAGAAGCTTTCCTATAGCCTTACTAATACTCTCAAAACGATGAGCCCCCCCCCCTTGGACACCAAAGGAGTGTCCAAGTTCATCTAGCCACTTTTTGAGGCTTCAAGAGCCATTGATTGAATCAATGGTTGATCTTTGGTGTAGGTTCATTAATGATAAGATTGAATTTGAACCATTAGATCTCTCCTCCATGAAATCTTAGCCATAAGATGCATCTCCAAAATGGAGGATCAATAACTTCTCTTCATACTTTCCATCAAAGGGTCACAAAAAGTCCTAGCCATTTTGTGAGACTAATCTCTACCATAGATTAAATCAATGGTAGATATCCAAAGCCTTCACCTCTAAGCTTGTTTCCTATTAGTTGTCACTTTTGTTGACCAATTTCTATTGGTTGGAAGTTTACTAACTTGATTCCTATTGGTTGTCATTTTGGTTATCATGATTAATTTCTGAGATATTTTTGGAAACTATTGTCCAATGGACAGTAGTTACAGGAATTTTTACACAATGGACAGAACATACTGCTATCAGTCAGTAAGTATTTGTCCGCTATATAAATAAAAATATAGTATATTTTTATTTCACAGATAATTTTTAAAAATTAAAAGATTATGATACGTATCTCTCGGAATTGGGTTTAGTCAAATTCCCCGGCTCCGAATAAATACATAAAGATTTTTCACGGCCTGCAAATTATTAGTTTCTTGACACGGAACAAATCACACAAAACGAAAAAATGCAATCACAAAATAGTCAAAATATTTTTACAGCATACAGAAATTGCAAAATTGTACAATTTCGCCATCACTATCAAATAACTAAATTTTGGGGTGTTACAACTCTCTCCCTCTAAAAAAAATTTTGTCCTCGAAATTTGTGTAGCTTCATATAAATGCAGATACTATTTCCCCATTTTGTCTTCTAGCTTCAACGTTGTATCTTCAGTTACATCATTCCAGATTACCTTAACTATTCTCATCGTTCGTTGCATAAGTTCAAATCCTTATGCTAAGATTTCCCACACCTTTTGCCACTACAAAGGATGTCATACGTTGTCGTCCACATAAGATTATCGAACTTAGCTCCTTCTAATTGAACAGGTAACTCAAACCCTTGCAACCACTGTAGACGTTGAATATTGCTTTATACGAAAAATACTTCTAGACCTTTAAAGTAAACACCACAGCAACTAACTTTAACCAAATTGCGAATGTTAGCAACGATCTTCAGTCGTTCTCATTGAAGAATTATTTTCCCATCATTCTACCAACCACTGCTTAAGTTAAGCTAATTTTGACAGTGACATATAACATAGTAACACAGATTTTGGATTAAATTCTAATATAAAATCAATAGAAAACTCTATCTCTCTTTTCGGAGATATTCTAGGTACATCATTAGAAAACTTTGGAAAACTTATAAACCATAGGCAAGACATCCACATCACTCTCGTTCTTGACCTTTAAGAACATAGTGACATGTATCTTTGAACTTCTTCCTTCAACAGAGCATCAACTTTGTTGACTATTAGAAGTCCAGAGGTCTTAGTCTCAAAGAAAACTAAGGTTTTATTGAAATAATCTAGCAAGGTATGGTCGGAAAATAACTAATCCATTTATAGAATCATGAACCCAAATAGATGTGATCTTAGGCGAGCAAATCAAATCAACAAAAAAGATTTGATCTTTAAAGGAGATAGGATAGATTTTGTAACATCCTGAAAATTAATAATTTCATGACAAATAATCATTTTATAATATTTGGGAATTATGAGAATTTTTTTGGATTTTTCTGAGAATGCAGAATATTTTAATATTATTCTTCATTTTACGTGCGCGCTGAGCAGAACTGGAAAAATGAGATATTTTTCTCGAGAACCTTGAACTATGAAAACGTCGATGGGAGATCTTACTAAACCCGAGACCAGACACGATTTACGACGTTTCATGTTTTTTGAGAAATTTCATCTGATAGGATGAAAAATCACTGTGTAAAATTTTAGCCGCTGGACAATTAATACTGACTTCTGTCAACAGTAATAATTGTCTATTGGATAATAGCATGTATTAAAAACTCTATCACCATATCCTAATGCAATTTGTAATGCCCCATTTTGGGAGGGAACGTCACATTGTCAAATAGAAGAAAATGCGGAATTTTTTTTTTCTAAATTAAGACCCGGTTCATTTTAGTTCAAAACTAACTTGTTCGATGCTTTAATACGTGAGTAAAATGGCAGTCTAAATTTTTTTTTGTTAATTAATAAAACGGAGTAACGAAACGCGAATATCAGTAAAGAGTAAGACAGGAAATAAAACTCACATCTGGATAACATATATATATATATATATATATATATATATATATATATATATATATATATATATATATATATATATATATATCAACAGTGCTCTAGATACAAGCCTGGATATTTTTAAAAAGCAAAACTATACCTGCCCAATGGATCATACATATACATCCCCAGATATCAAAATATACAGCCCACTAAAATACAAAACATCAGGCCCCCAAAATAAAACACTGGCAGCCATCAGCAGCTACCAGTAAAATCAGTCCCTCAGAGGAGGAGGGACTGTATCAGGGTCCTTAGCAGGGTCCTCCTCGTCCGAGGAAACCTCCATGGGAACCACAGAGCCACGGGCAGGAGCCCGAGCAGTGGAATCAAAAGAGTCCTCTTGTGGGGTGTAGTAACGATCACCCCACATCTCCCGGATGGGCAGATAAAACTCTAAGCGTAGGCTGACGTAGCAGGTAAAGATCGGCGTCTCATGACGTCTCCAGGCTAAAGAAATCGACACGTCCCCCAGATAGACGCAGCGGTCAGAACTCAAGTTGATGTGCCAACACTTTGGCCCCCCAAGGAAGGTCAGACGCACATCACCCGAAAATCTGCGCATACGTGCCTCCATGCTCCACAGTGGGTGCTAATCTCAATCAGGCCAAAAGCCGGGGAAATCGGGAGCTCCAACCTCCTTGCCGTCGTCTTTGATAGATGCAATGTACACACAGGCAGCAAATGACAGAAATACAGAAAAGAGGTAAGACATCCTATCATCATTACTAATTATAGCAGCCAGAAACAATACGGCGCATCGCGCCCAAATAGCATTCCAAGAACAATAATAATACTAATATTAATAAATAGTAAATGCATCAGTAAGCAGGTAAACAGTTCAAGGCGGTCAGTCGTCACAATAATGAATAAACAATTTAAATCCACATAAGCATTAATTATCGTTTGGTGTAACATCTCACGATGCATATGCACACAGTACCTAATTTCCTACTCCATAGACACGTCTGCAACTCGGCTGCCGCGGCCAAAGTGCTATGATCTCAACAGTTTTCCACGTGCACATTCAGGCATTGTACAGACAGTCTACGCTAGATCACGATATAGGACAGTGTCTCGGTCTGGATCGCCGGTTTGTTTGCATCGGTTTACCCCAAGGGCAGGAGAGCTTCCAACTGCCCATTGCGAGGAACCCGCACCCCGACGCCCCTAAGGTCATAACATGACTTACACTAGTCTACTCGCACCCGCACTAAGGTGTGTTCAATCTTCTAGGTAACTGGGCCTTACAACAGTCCACATGACATTCACAATGCATAAGACTCGGTGCATGAACATGAATGATCAACATCACATACTTTTCCATAATATGCCACAATTGGCCATGATAAGCATCAACACATCATTGGTCACTCAAATGGACCCACAATATCATAATATTGAAATCAATCAAGGTAATACATTTTTAAGGTCCATTATGCATTCTTATTTAAGATTTACTCTTCCTACAAGGTTCATCTTTAATTTGATTCTCATAATTAGTTTGATTTCTCTAATGTAATTCATTCTCTTACACTTGGTAATTTATTCTAAGTCCTTAGAATCTCCCACTCTCTTGTTATTGCTCTCTTGAAATCTCCTTATGCCTTATGGAAGTTTCATTATTGGTTCTTTAAAATTTATGAAATCTCCAATTATCTTCAATTCTTCCTATTGGTAATTTTTCTAGTTCATTACTTAGGATTTTAGCCACTTGATTACTTAAGTTTCCAAGTTACCAAACTTTCATAATTAAGCCTTAAAAGGCCCTAGAGGCCGTGACCTCCCTAGGGATCTAATTCCCAATCTTTTCAATTTATCACTTGTATCTGACACCTTTAATTTACTTAGTCTTTCACTTGTTACATTGGTTCACCAAGAACCCCCAATTTTGGGCTCAACACCGTGACCTCCCAAGAGGCACTCCCAATTCATTTTCTTTTATTCCAAGTCATCCAATCCAATCCAATATATCAATATACACAACCAACCAATCCAATGTCATAAACGTCATAAAATCAACATGTAAACATATAGATCATCAAATTAAAGAATCACCCTTGTTAGGGTTTTTCCACTAACAATCATAACCAAGGTTCCTAGATGCTAATAGAGGTTGAGGAGGAGTGTCTTCCTCTTACCAAGGTGAAGAACTCAAGAGAAACCTCCAAGAAACTCCTTGCAAATTCAGATTGGGTGCCATCAAAACCCTAGAAATTTCAACTTGGTTAAAATAACACCAATGCTTGAAAAATAAAGCATGGATGGTCACCAAGAGGACCATGAAAACGAAAATGAAGAGAGGGAAGGAAGAGTCAAGAAACTTACCCAAGAACCCTAGGCTTGAAGCTTGAAGAAGATGGTGAAAAATGGTGGATTTTCAAGATGCTCCAAGCAAGAGAAGTGTTTAGGAGGTGGAGAGGATTAGGAAAATGGTGTTAGTTGAAAATTTTGTGATGGTTGAGGGGGAAGAGGGGCTGCTGGCCGTGAGGCTCCTAGAGAGAAGAAGGAGATGAAGGTAGAGAGAGAAAGTGTTTGTAGGTTAATTTGAATTTTGTGTAGTGAAATAAGTTAAATGAAGGCAAACTAATTCCCCCCCAAAAATGGGCTGCAGCCGTGCATGAAGAGAGAGGATTTTTGGCTTCCCTTGGAAGCTAAGGACATTGAGGTCATTAGTTGGTCAAAGCTTCTCAAAGAAGCTTTGATTATAATACATTAGATTTGAATTAAAGTGGATTGATTAGACATAAAGTATATTACATTAGGATAATGTGATAGGATTTTTATTACATGCTACTATCCAATGGATAATAGTTACAATCGACAGAAGTCAGTATTAATTAACCTGACAGATAAATTTTACGCAGTAATATTTTATTTTATCTGTTAAAATTTCTCAAAAATCGTGAAACCTCGTAAACTGTGTCCAACCTCGGGTTTAGTAAGATCCCCCATCGACAGGTCCACAATTTAGAGTTTACCAAACACAGGGAAAGCATTGCAGCTCCCCAGGTCCGCTCAGCACGCGCGCAAAACGAGGAATATATTAAAATATTCGACATTCTCGAAAAATTCCTGAAAAATTCTCAAAAATTGAAAATATTGTAAAACGACTATTCCTCTCATCATTTCCCAATTTTTGAAGCATTACAGTCATTTTTTTGACTCTGCTCAATATATACGCAAAACGAGAAATATATTAAAATATTCGTCATTTCCGAAAAATTCCGAAAGAATTCACATAAATCACAAATATTAGAAAATAACTATTTGTGGTAAAAGAAATGATTTCCAGAGCGTTACAGTGACCTCAGCAGGTTTCTGCTCAGTGTATACACAAAACAAGGAATATATTAAAATATTTGTCGTTTCTGGAAAATTCCAGAAAAATTCCTAAAAATCAAGAATATTATAAAATGGTCATTTATGATTAAACAAACACTTTTTGGGGTGTTACAGCACTCCCCCACTAAAAAGAAATTTTGTCCTCGAAATTTGTGTACCTCAGAATAATTGTGGGTATTGCTCCCTCATCTTGTCCTCCAGTTCCCAAGTTGCGTCACCAGTTGTCTCATTCCAAATCATCTTTACCAATGGAATCTCCTTGCCTCTAAGTTGCTTTATCCGTCGATCCTCGATTCTCGCAGGAGGCGCCTCATAGGTCAAGTTCTCTTTTAACTGTACTGTGTCCGATGCTATGACATGACTCGGGTCAAGTAAGTATTTACGCAGTTGCGACACTTGGAAGACATTGTGTATATTGGAAAGAAAAGGGGGTAAAGGTATCTGGTAAGCCACTGGACCTATCCGGTGAAGAATTTGGTAAGGTCCAAGAAATTTTGGAGTGAGTTTTCTAGATTTCAAAGCCCGGCTGACCTCAGTCGTGGGTGTGACTTTCAAGAATACATGCTCACCTTCCTCAAACTCAAGAGGCTTTCTCCTCTTATCCGCATAACTCTTTTGTCGGCTCTGAGCAGTCTTCATCTTCTCTTGGATCATTTTGACCTTCTCAGTTGTCTGTTGAATGATATCCGGTCCAATCATGAGACGCTCACCGTCTTGGTACCAACACAATGGTGTTCGACACCGTCGTCCATAAAGAGCTTCATAGGGTGCCATCCCTATACTTGAATGGTAACTGTTGTTGTAGGTGAATTCTATCAATGGCAAGATTTCATCCCAACATCCAGTCTGCTCTATAGTACAAGCTCTAAGCAAATCTTCTAAAGATTGGATCGTTCTTTCTAATTGACCATCAGTTTGTGGGTGGTACGCCGAACTTAGACGTAATTTCGTTCCCAATGATGCCTGTAGACTCTACCAGAATTTTGAAGTAAACCTCGGATCCCTATCTGAAATAATGCTCATAGGCACACCATGCAGTCTAACGATCTCTCCAATATATAGCTGAGTTAGCTTCTCCAGACTGTACTTTATGTTGATCGGGAGGAAATGAGCTGACTTCGTGAGTCGATCAATTATTACCCAAATTGAGTCGTGTCCTCTTCTCGTTCTTGGCAAACCCACAACAAAATCCGTTGCGAGGCTGTCCTATTTCCATTCAGGAATAGACAATGGTTGCAGCAATCCTGCAGGTCTTTGATGTTCCACTTTAGCTTTCTGACAGACTAGACAAGTCGATACACATCTAGTGATGTCACTCTTCATTCCATGCCACCAGAACAACTTCTTCAAGTCTTGGTACATCTTCGTTATGCCCGGGTGCATATTCAACATGCTGGTGTGAGCATGTTCCACAATATACTGTTTAAGCTCTTGGTCACGGGGAATGCAGACTCTACCCCGAAACCTCATAATTCCATCTATTCCTTCCTTGAATTCTGTTTCCTTGCCTTGCCCCATCAGTTCTCTCACTTCTTGCAAGAATTCATCGGCCTTCTGCTTTTCTCGTATGTCCTCCATTAGCTCGCTTGAGATGGCGACCATGTTCATACAGATCTTTCTTGGTTTCAACTCTACAAATGACTAAACATCTCTAAACTGTTCGATGAGCTCTCTTTCCTTGATCATCAGGGCTGAAGCACTGATGGTCTTTCTACTCAAGGCGTCTGCCACGACATTGGCCTTGCCAGGGTGATACAACAGCTGAAAATCATAGTCTTTCAGGAATTCTAACCATCTTCGTTACCTCATGTTCAGCTCCTTCTGATCATACAAGTACTTCAAGCTCTTGTGGTCACTGAAGATGTTGAATGTTGCTCCATAGAGGAAATGTCTCCATATCTTCAGAGCAAATACTACAGCTGCTAGTTCCAAATCATATGTCGGGTAGTTCTTTTCATGCATTCGCAACTGTCGTGAAGCATAAGCTACCATTCTTCCATGTTGCATAAGGACAGATCCCAATCCTTGGCATGAAGTGTTACAGTACACCTCGAATGGCTCATTCAGATCAGGTAGCACTAGTACTAGTGAGGTAGTTAGTTGTTTCTTTAGCTCTTGAAAACTCTGCTCGCAGCTGTCAGTCCACTCAAAAGCCTGGTTCTTCTTTGTCAATTGGGTGAGCGGTCCAGCAATTTTGGAAAACCCTTCTATGAACCTTCTGTAATATCCGGCTAAACCCACGAAGCTACGAATCTCAGTCACCGACTTCAGCCTTTCCCATTGTAACACTGCCTCCACTTTTGATGGATCCACTGCAATCCCTTCCTTCGAGATCACGTGGCCCAAAAATTTAACCTCATCTAGCCAAAATTCACACTTTAATAGCTTGGCGTACAGTTCCTTCTCCTTCAGAATCTGGAGAACTATGCTAAGGTGTTCAGCATGATCCTATCGATTTTGGGAATATATCAAGATATCGTCGATGAAGACGACCACAAATTTGTCCAAATAAGGACGAAAAATCCTGTTCATGTAGTCCATGAAGATAGCAGGTGCATTCGTTACACCAAACGGCATCATAAGGTATTCGTAATGGCCGTATCGGGTACGAAAAGCAGTCTTGGGTATATCCTCAGTCTTCACCCTTATCTGATAGTATCCAGATCTCAAATCGATCTTCGAAAACATCGCTGCTCCCCTCAATTGGTCCATTAAGTCGTCGATTCTTAGGAGTAGATATTTGTTCTTGATCGTTAGCTTGTTTAATTGCCTATAGTCCACACACAGTCTTGAGGTACTGTCCTTCTTTTGAACCAACAACACTGATACTCCCCAGGGTGATACACTCGGTCTGACGAACTGTTTCTCCAAAAGCTCCTCTAGTTGTTTCTTAAGTTCTGCCAATTCCGTTGGTGACATCTGGTAAGGTGCTATAGACACGGGACCAGCTCCCGGTACAAGCTCAATAGCAAACTCTATCTCGCGCGTCGGTGGTAAACTAGGTACATCTTCTGGAAAGACTTCAGAAAACTCCTTCATTATTGGAATAGTACTCAGTTCAGCCTCGCTCTCGACTTTCAAAGAAGATAGTAGCATGTATCCTTGAGCTTCTTCTTTCAAGAAAGCTCGCGCTTGGTTGACCGTCAAGTATCTAGAGTCTCCATCCACAGGGAAAACTATGGTTTTTCTAGAGTAGTCTAATAGAACATGGTTGGAAGGCAACCAGTCCATCCCTAGGATTATATCTAGTTGTGAAAGAGGTAAGCAGATCAAATCGACAGAAAAGATTCGACCTTCAACAATTAGGGGACACTTTAAACAGACTTTGGTAGTAACTACCGGTTTGTCAGTAGGGGTTGAGACAGTCAAATCAAAAGGTAAGGTAGACACTGGTAAGTCATATCACATAGTCATATGATATGAAAGAATGGGTTGCCCCATAGTCATACAGTACTTTTAAAAGATTACCTTCTATGGTGCCTTCTCCTTGAATCAGGTCTTCGGATTCGGAGGCTTCAGCTCCGCTCATGGTGTAGAATCGACCTCCAACTCGCGGTTTCTTGGCTCGAGTTGCATTGACTGAAGGTTCAGCCTTTGTCTTATTGCAATCTCTGGACACGTGGCCTGGTTTGCCACATCTGAAGCAGATAATTCCCTTGATAGTGCACTATCTTGTGGGATGACCCTTCCCACACTTTAGGCATTTGGAGGGATATGCCACATTCTAACCAGCCCGGTTCCCAGTAGAACCTCCGCCAGAACTCCCACCAGTTTGTTGCTGACTTCCCGTTGGTCGGGAATAGGGCTTCTTTTGGAAGCAGTTTGAACTATTGCCTCCACCTCTTTGGAACCTTGCAGGCCCAAAGTTCTTGTTCCTCGAGTCTCTAGCTTGCTCCAAGGCCTCCACTTCACAGCATGTGTCCAATAGTTCTGAGAACACTTTAATTTTCAGAGTAATCACAGCCTTCTTCACTTCGTACTTCAGTCCTTCAGTGAACTTCCAACACTTCCAAGCTTCATCTGTTTGATGCTGATAATGCGATGAGAATTTCTCCAAGTTCTTAAATTTGGCCGCATATTCACTAACGGTCATGTTCCCCTGCCTCAGGTTGAGGAACTCCATCTCTTTTGCATGTCTCGCACTTGCAGGAAAGTATTTGTCCAAGAATTTGTCCTTGAACATGCCTCACGTGATGTCAGTTTCCTTAACTTCTAGTACTTTCTGAGCTCCATTCCACCTATCTTCGGCATTACCAACCAGCATGAAGGTAGCGTAGTTCACCTTCTTGTCTTTGGCACAGTTCATGCCACGAAAAACCTTCTCCAGCTCTTTGATCCATAAACTAGCCTTGTCCGGATCAAATTCCCCTTTGAATTGTGGAGGGTTGTGGCGACGAAACTCCGCCAAGTTCTGTGCATCGGCAGTCGCTTCGAGCTGTTGAGCAGCTCTCTCTTGTTGCTGAGTAGCACGTTCATTTTGTTGCGCGATGACTTCCACCATCCTTTGCATTGCCTCTATAGCAGCTGTCATATCTCCGCCTCTTGCCATCTCGGTTTCTCTTAAATCAGATTAACTGAAAAACACAAGAAAGGTCAGATGCATTCATTCCAAACACCAATCACAGAGATTCACACAGCACAAACAAGACAGACTCACACACAAGACCCAAAGAGACACAAACTGGGGCTCTGATACCAACTTAATGTAACGCCCCTTTTTGGGAGGGAACGTCACATTGTCAAATAGAAGAAAATGCAGAAAATAAATTTTTCTAAATTAAAACCCGGTTCATTTTAGTTCAAAACTAACTTGTTCGATGCTTTAATACGTGAGTAAAATGGCAGTATAAATTTTTTTTTGTTAATTAATAAAACGGAATGACGAAATGCGAATAACAGTAAAGAGTAAGACAGGAAATAAAACTCACATCTAGATAACATGCATATATATATATATATATATATATATATATATATATATATATATATATATATATATATATTATATTTATATTTATATATATATCAACGGTGTTCTAGATATAAGCCTGGATATTTTCAAAAAGCAAAACTATACCTGCCCAATGGATCATAAATATACATCCCCAGATATCAAAATATACAGCCCACTAAAATATAAAACATCAAGCCCCCAAAATAAAACACTGGCAGCCATCAGCAACTACTAGTGAAATCAGTCCCTCAGAGGAGGAGGAACTGTATCAGGGTCCTCAGCAGGGTCCTCCTCGTCCGAGGAAACCTCCATGGGAACCACAGAGCCACGGGTAGGAGCCCGAGCAGTGGAATTAAAAGAGTCGTCCTGTGGGGTGTAGTAATGGTCACCCCATATCTCCCGAATGGGCAGATAAAACTCCAAGCGTAGGCTGACGTAGCAGGTAAAGATTGGCGTCTCATGATGTCTCCAGGCTAAAGAAATCGACACGTCCCCCAGATAGACGCAGCGGTCGGAACTCAAGTTGATGTGCTAACACTCTGGCCCCCCAAGGAAGGTCAGACGCACATCACCCAGAAATCCACGCATACGTGCCTCCATGCTCCACAGTGGGTGCTAATCTCGATCAGGCCAGAAGCCAGGGAAATCGGGAGCTCCAACCTCCTTGTCGTCGTCTTCGATAGATACAATGTACACACAGGCAGCAAATGATAGAAATACAGAAAAGAGGTAAGACATCTTACCATCATACCAACTATAGCAGCCAGAAACAATACGGTGCATTGCACCCAAATAGCATTCCAAGAACAATAATAATACTAATATTAATAAATAGTAAATGCATCAGTAAGCAGGTAAACAGTTCAAGGCGGTCAGTTGTTATAATAATGAATAAACAATTTAAATCCACATAAGCATTAATTATCATATGGTGTAACATCTCATGATGCATATGCACACAGTACCCAATTTCCTACTCCATGGAGCTAGACTCAAATAGTTGGAGAGAAAGATCCAGAGACGCGTCTGCAACTAGGTTGCCACGGCCAAAGTGCTATGATCTCAACAGTTTTCCACGTGCACATTCAGGCATTGTACAGACAGTCTACGCTAGATCACAATATAGGACAGTGTCTCGGTCCGGATCGCCGGTGTGTTTGCATCGATTTACCCCACGGGCAGGAGAGCTACCAACTGCCCATTACGAGGAACCCACACCCCGACGCCGCCAAGGTCATAACATGACCTACTCTAGTCTACTCGCACCCGCGCTAAGGTGTGTTCAATCTCCTAGGCAACTTGGCCTTACAACAGTGCACGGGACATTCACAATGCATAAGACTCTGTGCATGAACATGTATGATCAACATCACATACTTTTCCATAATATGCCACAATTGGCCTTGATAAGCATCAACACATCATTGGTCACTCAAATGGACCCACAATATCATAATATTGAAATCAATCAAGGTAATACATTTTTAAGGTCCATTATGCATTCTTATTTAAGATTTACTCTTCCTATAAGGTTCATCTTTAATTTGATTCTCATATTTAGTTTGATTTCTCTAATGTAATTCATTCTCTTACACTTGGTAATTTATTCTAAGTCCTTAGAATCTCCCACTCTCTTGTTATTGCTCTCTTGAAATCTCCTTATGTCTTATGGAAGTTTCATTATTGGTTCTTTAAAATTTATGAAATCTCCAATTATCTTCAATTCTTCCAATTGGTAATTTTTCTAGTTCATTACTTAGGATTTTAGCCACTTGATTACTTAAGTTTCCAAGTTACCAACTTTCATAATTAAGCCTTAAAGGCCCTAGAGGCCGTGACCTCCCTAGGGATCTAATTCCCAATCTTTTCAATTTATCACTTGTATCTGACACCTTTAATTTACTTAGTCTTTCACTTGTTACATTGGTTCACCAAGAACCCCCAATTTTGGGCTCAACACCGTGACCTCCCAAGAGGCACTCCCAATTCATTTTCTTTTATTCCAAGTCATCCAATCCAATCCAATATATCAATATACACAACCAACCAATCCAATGTCATAAACGTCATAAAATCAACATGTAAACATATAGATCATCAAATTAAAGAATCACCCTTGTTAGGGTTTTTCCACTAACAATCATAACCAAGGTTCCTAGATGCTAATAGAGGTTGAGGAGGAGTGTCTTCCTCTTACCAAGGTGAAGAACTCAAGAGAAACCTCCAAGAAACTCCTTGCAAATTCGGATTGGGTGCCACCAAAACCCTAGAAATTTCAACTTGGTTAAAATAACACCAATGCTTGAAAAATAAAGCATGGATGGTCACCAAGAGGACCATGAAAACGAAAATGAAGAGAGGGAAGGAAGAGTCAAGAAACTTACCCAAGAACCCTAGGCTTGAAGCTTGAAGAAGATGGTGAAAAATGGTGGATTTTCAAGATGCTCCAAGCAAGAGAAGTGTTTAGGAGGTGGAGAGGATTAGGAAAATGGTGTTAGTTGAAAATTTTGTGATGGTTGAGGGGGAAGAGGGGCTGCTGGCCGTGAGGCTCCTAGAGAGAAGGAGGAGATGAAGGTAGAGAGAGAAAGTGTTTTTAGGTTAATTTGAATTTTGTGTAGTGAAATAAGTTAAATGAATGCAAACTAATTCCCCCCCCCCCCCAAAATGGGCTGCAGCCATGCATGAAGAGAGAGGGAAGAGAAAGGATTTTTGGCTTCCCTTGGAAGCTAAAGGCATTGAGGTCATTAGTTGGTCAAAGCTTCTCAAAGAAGCTTTGATTATAATACATTAGATTTGAATTAAAGTGGATTGATTAGACATAAAGTAGATTGCATTAGAATAATGTGATAGGATTTTTATTACATGCTATTATCCAATGGATAATAGTTACAGTCGACAGAAGTCAGTATTAATTAACCTGACAGATAAATTTTAAGCAGTACTATTTTGTTTTATCTGTTAAAATTTCTCAAAAATCATGAAACCTCGTAAACTGTGTCCAGCCTCGGGTTTAGTAAGATCTCCCATCGATAGGTCCACAATTTAGAGTTTACCAAACACAGGGAAAGCATTGCATCTTCCCAGGTCCGCTCAGCGCGCATGCAAAATGAGGAATATATTAAAATATTCGACGTTCTCGAAAAATTCTCAAAAATTGCAAATATTGTAAAACGACTATTCGTCTCATCATTTCCCAATTTTTGAAGCATTACAGCCGTTTTTCTGACTCTGCTCAATATATACGCAAAACGAGAAATATATTAAAATATTTGTCATTTCCGAAAAATTCTGAAAGTATTCACATAAATCTCAAATATTAGAAAATGACTATTTGTGGTAAAACAAATGATTTCCAGAGCTTTACACTGACCTCAGTAGGTTTCTGCTCAGTGTGCACGCAAAACGAGAAATATATTAAAATATTCATCATTTCCGAAAAATTCCTAAAAATCAAGAATATTATAAAATAGTCATTTATGATTAAACAAACACTTTTTGGGGTGCTACACAATCCACTTTATGTCAAATCAAATCCTCCTTAATTCAAATTAGTGTACTTTCATCAAGAAGCTTCCTTGAGAAGCTTTAGCTACAAATGACCAAGCTACCCTTGGCTTGTTGGAGAAGCCAAAAATTCTCCCCCTCTCTCCTTCTATAGCTGCGGCAATGCTTTTACCTCCTCACCTAATACACATCACTCAAAATATCTCTCACTTTTTACAACACTTTCTCTCTCTAGCTTTCATCTTCCATTTTCTCTCTTCCTTCCCTCTTCTTCTCCCTTCTTCTCTACGAAAATCCAGCCACCATTAGAGACCATTCTCTTCACTTTTCTCTTCATAAACATCATTTCTATACTCCTTTCAACCTCCTTTACACTTCCTATTTGAAGGGTTTTCTTCAAAACCCAACTTTTCCTCCATTGCCATCCAAGACAAAGCTTCCAACTTTGAGGTAAAGCTTCTATTTTTCTTTTTCTTTCTCTTCATTTTCGTGCTCTCGGGTCTCATTGGAGACCAAAGATCCATTCTTTACCATGTTTAATGTTGGTTCTTGATGAATGATATTCTAGGGTTTTGGGAAGCTCAAAATCAAATCTCTAAGGAGGAAGTAGGAGCTTATTTTCGAGTTCTTCCTTTAGGTAAGAGGGAGATCTACTCACTTCAACCATTATTGGTGGTGAAGAGACTTTTGTGTGGTTGTTGATGGAGAAATCCATCTTTGTATGTTTACTTTGTTGGGTGATTTTTCATGTTTAAGTATTCTTAATTGAGATTGATACTTGTATAATGATCTTGAATGTATTGGATATGTTGAAAATGCTTGATCATGTTAGGGTTGTTAAATGAAAAATTTGGAGTTTCCTACCCTAATATGAGGTTACGGTTTTGACTAGGATTTTGAGGTATGAATTGGTTTTTGTACACAAATAAAATGAAGCTTATGTAATTAAAGATTGAATGATAATGTTGGAAATGAATGGATGGAGATTTTTGAGGGTTTCCTAACCTAATGTGAGACTACGATTTTGGCTTGGAATTTAGGGAAATAGGAATGATTTTGTGTGAACAAAAATTTGAGTGATTATATATATTAAGAAATTAGTGCATAAAAGGGAAATAAATTGAAACTTTGAAGACTTGAGAGGTCACGGTTTTTGTGAGAAAAATTGGAATTCAAATGATGCTTTAGTGTATCTTGGAATTTAAGAATTTAGAGATAAATATAATCTATAATGAGATAGGAGAATTGAATTGGATGAAAACACTTATGAGGCCTCGGTCTTGGCTTGAAATCTCTAAGGTTGGAATTGAATCGTGTAAGACGAAATCTATGTGATTAGTTATGAAATGAGTAAGACATGAAATGGAAATTTTGGGGGTTTCCCACCCTAATGTGAGGCCATGGTTTGGCTTGAACCTTGAGAAAATGAATTGATCCCATCTGGAATAAAAGTAAGTAATTAGGTATCAAGAGACTAGTACATAAAATGGAAGGAAATTTAGAACCTTGAAGGCTTGTGAGGCCATGATTTTAAGGGTTATTTAACCTAGGGAATTTCATAATTGATCAAGGCTCAAATTATTAGAAACGTTGGACCCTTAATGGGGAATGGTGATAAATGATGGACCCTAAACATACATTGATGTTGAGAAGTGGTTCTATATTGTTGTAAGACCCTATGTGGGGCTAAGTATTTGTTGATGAATTTCTTGAAGAGATTATGACATATTGACATTGAGAATGATTATACACCATTGTGGTATTGCATATGATAAATGTATCATTGATATGATTTATTGACATTGAGAATGAATGTATATGCCATTGAGGTATGCTTATGATGAATGCATCATTGATAGACATACATGATTGGACATTGCATCGTCATGCATATGTGTTGTCCATTGGATACTATTGTAAAGGCGGTGTATGCCTAGGAGTTTGAATAACACCTATGTGCAGGTGCGAATAGACTAAGTGTAGGGTCATAGTAGTTGGCCTTAGGGGGGTCGCGGTGTGGGTGCCTCACATGGACAGTTATGAGCTCCTCTGTGCCGTGGGGTAGACCGATGCAAACACACCGACGATCCGGACCGAGACAAAGTCCTATATCGTGATCAACTGTTGAGGTGCCATGTATAAGCCATTGTTGCACAAATATTTTTATGAGATGAAGCACATTATTTTTAAGGCTAACGATATACTGGCATTACTCCTTGATCATTTACTCCGAAAATGTTGATGTCTAGCTCTATGGAGTAGGATTTTGGTCCCATGATGCATTATGCACTGTTTATTGTCGGTCTCATTAATTGTTGAGCATGAACACTTGTGACTGTGAAAATATCTATTTTATTTCTGTAATAATGATCTGGATATTGTGCTGATTGCTTGAGATATCATTGCTTATAATTGTACTACTTTGCTATAAATTCTACTATTACTGTTAATGAATATGTGGATTATGTTGCTATGTGGGTGCTCTACACCGTGTTGTCTTCTTATTGCTATAATGGTAATGAAAGTTAAATGTCTCACCTCTTTACTGTATTACCCTATTTTATGTCGTATTGGATAAAGACAGCAAAGAGCGCGAATTGAGTTCAATTAGTTAGGTTTTAAGGATCGACTTCTGTTTCCTTGTGATGGCATCTGCACAACCTCCTCTGTTTTGCACGTGGATACAGTTTCATAGTGGCTTGGAAGCCTGGCATTTTGACCATGAAGCGAAGCGTGTAACTTACACTGGGGATGTGACCCTAGTTCAGTGCGGTAATGAACTTGGAGCTGGTACGAACATATCTTATGTTCCTATATATGTTGAGTTCCCTATACCCATTGGGGAGATGTGGGATAACCGCCGCCTCTTTGCTAGAGAGGTTCCAATTATAATGTATGTCCGTGCTCCCATCCATCTGGAAGTGTCGCAAGGGCGAGTATTCCCTATCGGAAACACTGAAGAAGATCAGGTGCAGGACTATTCCTTACATATGTTAGACTTCAGGGAAGGTCGAACTTTTATATAGTAGTTATGTTATATTATGTAAAACCTATAATTTATATTGTTGTACGTTAATTTTTGTAAGGATGATGGATGTGTACTCTGTATTAAGCTAATGTTGTATTTTGTGCTGTGAGACAATATAATTATATTTCATATCGTGGCTCGTATTTTCTATTTATGCATAATGGAAATATCTCTAATTATTTTATAAATCTAAATTTGAAAATACTGGATAGTTGACATTGTGACACGCCTAGACCTAGTGACTGTGGTATAATGACGATTGTGCTGCGATGGCGAGATCTAGGTGCGTTACAATAAAGGTGGTATGAGAGTAGTTCATCCAGTTGAGCTGGGGTATGGACTTGCTATGTTTAGGCATATTAGAAGTTTGCATGTTGTGCACTTCCTTGTCTCTTAATTAAGATGATGGGAAAGGAATGCATGGCTTGCCATAGGTTGAATGTTAGTAGCTACTGTTATACAGTTGCATGATATTGAGGATTGACCTACTCAATATGTAATATTTTGTGTGTACAGGAAACTATGACTTCACCTAGGCGTACTGTACTAGGAAAATAGGAATTTTTTTTTGTAAGAAGATCAAAAGGTTTTGGGGAACCGATCTTCTGGAGAAAGAAATGACTGGTGTAAGTTTGGTTTGAGAAGCTGTTTGGGGGTTGAAGACTTACAAGGGATTATGTCACACCCTAAT
This sequence comes from Ormosia emarginata, assembly GCA_029884605.1. Lineage (NCBI taxonomy): Eukaryota > Viridiplantae > Streptophyta > Magnoliopsida > Fabales > Fabaceae > Ormosia > Ormosia emarginata. The sequence continues at coordinate 41,629,551 of JAQQTP010000088.1, forward strand.
AGGGATGTCACATTTTCGAACAATAATAATAACCTCTACCCAAGTTATAAATTATTACGTAATATATAATAATATAATTTGTAAAAATATTTTTTTTTAACATTATATTATAAAATAAACAGAACATAAAATAAAACAAACTATTACATACACACCATAATTATACATATGATTTTGTGTTTAATAGGTACAAATAATTTACATATTATAAACTAGTTAATTAAAACAAGAACCCATCGATTTAAAGCAAACCATAAACTAGCCCAAGCATAACACTAGAAGTTCGATCCTCAGAAGAATCCTCCTCGGGAAGATTATCGGAAGACAGAAATACTCGGTAACATCATACCACGCTGCAATCAATCCATATGATATGGATGATCTCGAGTTCACCTTCCTCGAGCCCCGGTCACTCGGTTCTTTGCTCCTCGTTGTATTGACAATCCAACAGTTGCTCCCCTTCCACTTCCTCAACGACTTTACGGAACATAAATAATAATACGAGAAAATATATGCAAAGAGGTGAGACAATCTACATCATTACAAAGATAGCGATAAGAAAATGACAAAACATACGAGATATAGCGATTAAAGCAACAAAATCATGTTAGCACAACATATATCATATCTCAATCAAGTATAAATGTCACGGATGCAAAATATCATAAATCAAATTATAATTATTCACACGGTGATGCAGATTAAATATGCCATGTACTCGAGACTCATTCCTACTCCATGGAGCTAAACACAAACATCGAGAGAATGATCCAGGTAGACATGTCCGCACATCGAGCTGCCTCAACCAGCTATTACACGGTCAAATACGTCGTGTAAATAGCACACGATCAAATACGTCGTGTGAATGACACACGAGTCAAATACGTCGTGTGAATAGTACAATCAAACACGTCGTGTACATCCGAGCATAGTACTGAGGGGTCCCCAATAGATCCCGATTAAGAATAGTATTTGTCGAGATCGCTAGTGTGTGTTTTTCGATTACCACGGCCCGGAGGAGCTACCAAGCATTGTCCACATGTGGAATCTATGCGCACACTAACGCCTCCAAGTTCTCCACATGAACACACTACGCCTATCACACCCGCAATACGGTGTAATTCATCTCGTCATCAATCGTCAATTTCAACCAAATTGACATACCACTCTATGTATGTAATGATCCATAATTACAAAAATACCCTCGAGTATCACCATGAATCATAATTACATAAATATCCTCATTGTCATCATAATTACAGAAATACCCTTCGTATAAAAAAAAACAGTATATCTCCACTTGACGATACTATTTCCTGACGTGTCCGGGTCCACCACTTTGACCCGACAGTAAAAATTTACTGTTTCCATAAGTCGCGTAAATATTTTATCACATTTTCACAATTACGTCACATTTTACAGACGTTTTTCAATCACGTAAATATTTTTCAACGTTTTCTCAATCGCATAACATTTTTAAATCATTTTCTCAATCGCGTAGTTTAAAAATCACCATTTTAAATACGCGTAAGCTATTTCTACTATTTTTCACTGTATAAAATATTTCTTGACATTCCAAATTAAATTTTTAAACTTTCCAAACTAAAAACATTATTTGAATATTATATTCTATTTTTCTTACAAAAATTACTCTAAGTAATAATTTCTGACGTTTTTCCCAAAAATTTGATTTTAATAAATTCTTCTATAGTTAATTTTATTCTTTAACTACGTAAAATATTTCCTTGCTTTCTAAATGACATTTTGAAACATTCTTCAATACTTGCTCATTTTTAATCAATTTTGATGACATTTCGTTTAGAAAATCCACTAAATGATATTTTCTACGTTTTCTTTTTAAAAATTCATTTATTTTATTATAACCATAAATACACTTTGAAAATTGCTAACATATTTTAAAACTCAAAGGTAAGTATTTTTCAAGTATCTAAAATTTATTTCTTTTCTATACTAGACTTCTAATAAAAATTTGTTTACTTATTTATTTCTTGAAAATCCATTGTAAATGAATTCTTTTTAGGTTAACTAACTAGTTTACACTTAGAAAATAATTTTTGATCAATTAAACATTAAAAGTGTATTTTGGCGAAAATCACCACTTTTATACAAACCTTATTTAAAATTATTTTTCATCCATTAAATCATTGAAAAATCCTTTAACTTAATTAAATCAATTAGGTTATTCTTTTAGAAAATGGTTGAGAACATATTGGTTCTCTTTTCATAGTCAAAACCATAAGCTCTTCATCTTGTGTTCTTTGGAACACTTTTGCAAATCTCAACATATTTGCACATCCAACAATAATTATCATATATCTATGAACATATACATATATTTATGAACACATACCATATATTAAAGCAATAATAAAACACATACCAAATATCAAAGCTATAAACATGCTTGCATGCATAATAAATCACAAATAGAAAAGACAATAAACATGCACACAAAATTAATCACAACTAGAAAAGACAATAAACATGCACACAAAATTAATCACAAAACAAACAACCAAGTGAATGAATCCTTATGGATTCTTCACCACAATTACATCCATTTTCTCACCACCACACATGGTTGATGAGATTAAATCTCCTCTTACCTATAAGGAAGACAAGATCTCCTTGGACTCCTCCTTAGAAATTTTTGTGTAGCTTCAAGAAAAATCCTAACAAGCTTAAACAAATTATAAAGTCATAAACTATGGATGAAAAAGATAAACCATGGATCAATCATGGCTTAGAACATCAAAAATCAAATTAGAAACAAGAAACAAGAATTATCACCTTATAGGAAAGAAACTTCAAAGTGATTTTCCAAGCTCCAAATGGATGATTTAGCAAAAACTCACAACTAGAGATGTTCTTAGAATATGGTTTAGATTTAGGAAATGAAGTTGGATGAAATTTTTGATGGATGGAAGTGTATTGAAGAGGCTTGACCGAATGGTAGAGAAAATGGAAACTTAGGAATTTTCTTTGGTGTCTTTGGGTAGGAGAGAAATGAAAGGATGAGGTAGAATGATTGAAATGAAATAACAAAGTGAATATTAGTCCCCCCCCATCATGCATGGTCGTAGAGCTCAATAAGAGAGCTAGCCATCCTTTTTGACAAAATTGGCTTAATAATGGCCATAGGACACTCATAATGGAGCTTTGTCTCCTTTGTTGACCAACTAAATGCATAATGCATGCATAGATCCAAAAATAGCTATAGGAAATTCTAATCAAAATTTGATTGATTTTTAATAACTTATTTATGCTTAAGTCCTCCTAATTAAGTTTAATTAAAAGTTAGTTAGATTCCTTTGTATTTTAGTTAATCATTAATTTACTTAGAATCCTTAATCTTCTACTTAATTATACTAATACAATTGTCTAATTAAAATTTGATAAAAACTAATTAGGTTTTAATCTATTTAATTATCACTTAACCCCTTTAGATTAACTTAATTAGATTTTAAATTAACTAATCTATTAAATCTAACCATTTTTATGGATTTTTAACCTTTTGGTCTAGAATTTTACAAGCCTTTTACGTTGGTAAATTTTTCTAAAAGTGGGGCCCACAAACCCAAATGTGGGTCCCACTAAAGCAAATGTGGGTCCCACAAGCCAAACGTGGGTCCCACAGATTTTTCTGCACGATAAATATTTTTATTATACAGAAAAATTCTAAAAATTAAAAGATTGATATATGTATTATTCGGATTGAGTTTAGTAAGATCGCTCAACTCCAAATAATCAAACAAGATTTTCCCTACGAAAATTATTATTTTCTTGACTCGGAGCAAATCACACGAAACAATCAAATACAGTTACGAAATAGTCAAATTAATTTTATAACACACAGAAATCGAAAACTTGATACAATAAGGGCAAAATCGTAATTAACCAAAAATTGGGGTGTTACAACTCTCCCCACTAACGTAAATTTCGTCCCGAAATTTATCGTACCTTAGAAAAGATGTGGGTACTTGCTCCCTCATTTTGTCTTCTAGCTCCCAAGTAGCATCTCCCGTTATCTCATTCCATATAACCTTTACCAAAACAATCATCTTCCTCGAAGCTGCTTCACTCTCTGTCCTCAATCTTAACAGGAAGTGTCTCATACGTCAAATTATCTTTCAGTTGTACTTCATCAGGTTGAATGACATGTATTGGATCAGGAATATATTTTCTCAACTGAGACACATGGAATACATTATGAAGATTGGATAGAAAAGGTGGTAAAGCTATATGGTAGGCTACGGGACCTATCCGACGAATGATTTGATAAGGTCCAATGAATTTAGGAGTGAGTTTTCTGAATTTGATAACCCTTCCGACACCAGTCGTAGGTGTTACACGCAAAAACACATGCTCACCTTCTTCAAATTCAAGAGGTCTTCTCCGTTTATCAGCATAACTTTTCTGTCTGCTTTGAGTCGTCCGCATTTTCTCCTGAATCATCTTCACCTTCTCCGTAGTTTGTTGCACAAGATCAGGTCCAATGGTCATACTTTCCCCATCTTGATACCAACACAAAGGTGTTCGGCATCGTCACCCATAAAGTGCTTCATAGGGTGCCATCCCTATACTTGAGTGAAAACTATTATTGTAGGTGAATTCTATCAAAGACAGAAATTCATCCCAACTTCCTTGTTGTTCCAACACACAAGCACGCAATAGATCTTCCAATGATTGAATAGTCCTCTCCGTTTGACCATCAGTCTGCGGATGATAAGCAGAACTCAGACGTAACTTAGTCCCCATGGCTTCTTGTAAGCTTCGCCAAAACCTTGACGTAAACCTCGGGTCTCTATCAGAAACTATACTTGAGGGTACACCGTGAAGTCTAACAATTTCACTAATGTACACCTGGGTTAATCGTTCCAACGAATACTTAATATTGATTGGCAAGAAGTGCGCTGACTTTGTAAGCCTATCAATTATAACCCATGTAGAATCATGACCCTTCTTCGTTCTTGGCAATCCGGTAACAAAATCCATCGAGATACTATCCCATTTCCACTCAGGAATAGTTAAAGGTTGTAACATACCGGCTGGTCTTTGATGTTCCACTTTTGCTTTTTGACAAACCAGACAAGACGCCACACGTTCCGCAACATCTCTCTTCATCCTTGGCCACCAAAACATCCGCTTTAAATCTTGATACATCTTTGTCATCCCCGGATGCATACTCAATCTACTAGCATGAGCTTCATCCAAAATCGCTTGCTTCAGCTCGGGATCATTAGGTATACAAATCCTTCCTTTAAATCTTAAGATTCCATCAGATCCTTCCTCAACCGTTGCCTTATGACCTTGCTTCAAAAATTCTTTCTCATTCAACAAATATGGATCCTTATCCTGTTTTTCTTTGATTTCTTCCATCAAGTCATTCAAAATAATAACTTTACTAAGACGAATCCTTCCTGGTGCCAATTCCACTGACAACCGTAAATCTCTAAACTGATTGATCAATTCTTCCTCCTTTATCATCATGGTAGAAACACTGATCACCTTTCTACTTAAGGCATCCGCCACCACATTCGCCTTTCCCGGATGGTATTGAAGTTGGAAATCATAGTCCTTCAAGAACTCCAACCATCGCCTCTGCCTCATGTTCAATTCCTTTTGATTGAACAGGTATTTTAAACTCTTGTGATCACTGAAGACATTGAACACAACTCCATACAGAAAATGTCTCCACACTTTCAACGCAAAAACCACTGCAGCGAGTTCCAAATCGTGCGTTGGATAGTTCCTCTCATGAACCTTCGGCATGCGGAAGCATAAGCTACCACATTTACGTTACGCATCAACACGCATCCTAACCCTTGGTAAGAAGCGTCACAATACACCTCAAAAGCCTCGTTAGGATCGGCAAAATCGATCGGTGCAGTCGTCAATCTCTTCTTTAACTCTTGAAAACTTGCCTCACTATTCTTTCGTCCAATCAAAAACTTGACTCTTCCTTGTGAGTTGCGTAAGAGGTCCAACTATCTTAGAAAAACCTTCAATGAACCTCCGATAATATCCGGCCAATCCAACAAAACTCCGAATCTCGGTTACCGTCTTCGGCCTCTCCCATTGCAAAATAGTTTCTATTTTCGATGGGTCCACTGCAATACCTTCCTTGGAAATCACGTGGCCCAGAAATTGAACTTCTTCCAACCAAAATTCACACTTTGCCAATTTTGCATACAGCTTCTTGTCCTTCAAAATTTGGAGAACTATACTAAGATGTTCAGCATGCTCTTCCTTATTTTGGGAATAGATCAGAATGTCATCGATAAAAACAACGACAAATCTGTCTAGGTATGGACGAAAAATCCTATTCATATAGTCCATGAATATTGCGGGAGCATTCGTCACTCCGAACGGCATCACACGATATTCATAATGCCCGTAACGAGTTCAAAAAGCGGTCTTAGGTATATCCTCTACCTTGACACGAATCGATGATAACGATCGCAGATCTATTTTAGAGAAAAAAATTTGCTCCTTTCGGTGGTCCATCAAATCATCGATCCTTGGAAGTGGGTATTTGTTCTTTATCGTGACCTTGTTCGGTGACGATAGTCTACGCAAAACGAGAAGTTCCATCCTTCTTCTTGACTAGTAGTACTTGGCGCTCCCCACGGTGAAACACTCGGTCGCACAAACCGCTTTTCCAACAATTCCTCCAATTGCTTCTTCAATTCCACCAATTCGATGGCGACATCCTATATGGTGCAATTGAAATAGGACTGCTCTGGTACCAAATCAATAGCAAACTCGATTTCTCTTTGCGGTGGTAAGCCAGTACATCATCGGGAAAAACTTCGAAAACTCATTCACGATTGGAATAGCATTCACATCTTTTTCACTCTTGACCTCCAAAGAAGACAAGAACATGTATCCTTGAGCTCGAGTCCCTCAACAAAGATTTGACTTTGTGGCGGTTAAAAATCAGAATCCTCATCCTTAGGAAAAACTAGGGTTTTATTGGCACAATCTAATAGGATATGGTTAGAAGATAACCAATCCATTCCTAATATTATATCTATTTCAACAAGAGGTAAGCAAATTAAATTGACCGAAAAGACTCGATCATTTATGGTAATAGGGGCAGTTCAAACATACTTTAGATGTAACAACGAGGCTTGGCAGTTGGTGTAGAAACAATCAATTGAAAACTCAAAGAAGACACAGGCAATTTCAACCGATCCACACGGTCATACGCAATAAATGAATGCGTCGCACTGAATCATATAGTACGGTCAAAAGATTACCTGCTACGACACCTTCCCCCGAATAAGATCTTCGACCGAGAAGCCTCGGCCCGCTCATCGTGTACACTCGCCTCCGGATCGCGGTGAGTAGCACGAACATTGCTCACCCCGGCTTCCTTTACGTCGGTTACATTCCCTAGAAACATGTCCAGGGCTTTCCACACTTGAAACAGATTGGCCCTTTGATTGAAGCAGTCTCTAGATATGTGGCCACTCTTTCCACATTTAAAACATCTTGGCGTAAACGCCACGTTTGTACCAACTTTGTTGCCACTAGAACTTCCGCCGATAGATGGACGTTGAGGTTGATTCCCGGTGGTCTCGAATACGGCTTGCGCTGAAATAGGTTGTTATTGTTGTTGTTGTTGCCTCCTCTTTGGAACCTCGTTGGTCCAAAGTTACGATTCCTTGGATCACGTGACGGCTCCAACTCCTCGAGTCGTACACATGTGTCCACCAAAGCATGCTTGGTTCATCCTTAAGGGTAGCACTCCTCGCTTCAACTCTACCCTCAGCCCTTCCTCAAACTTACGACATTTCCACGTATCATTCTGTCGAGTTTGAGCATAGTCTGAGAACTGAGACAAGCTCTCAAATTTAGAAGCATATTCATTGACAGTCATGTTGCCCTGACGTAAACCAAGAAATTCCATCTCCTTGGCATGTTGAGCACTGGCAGGAAAGTACTTTTCCAGAAATACCTCACAGAATACCTCCCAAGTAATTTCAGTTCCCTCAGCTTGTAGTAAGCGTCGGGTTCCTCTCCACCAGTTCTCAGCATCCCCTCTCAGCATAAATGTAGCATTCGTCACCTTTCGATCATTAGCGCACCCCATTCCTTCAAATATCTTTTCGAGATCTTGGATCCAAAGACTCGCTTTCTCGGATTAAATTCACCTCGAAACTGCGGCGGGTTATTGCGTCTAAACTCGGACAAGTTTAGAGCATCAAGCGATCGCATCTTCTTTGTTGAGCTGCTCGTTCATTTTGTTGCGTAATCACCCTGCGCCATACGTTGCATAGCCTCAAGCCATTGCAATCATTGGGTCAACATTACGGTTCATGTTTGCACGTGTTCCTCTTCCGCCGACATCTTTTTCTTCAATCAAACAAGACAAAACAAAGTCGGATGTATCCTTTCGGACACCAATCACGAGAGAATCACACAACACAAGCAAAAACGGACCCAACCACAACCCCAAAAGACTCAACTTGGGCTCGATACCAACTTAAATGTCACACCCTAATAGGGATGTCACATTTTCGAACAATAATAATAACCTCTACCCAAGTTATAAATTATTACGTAATATAATAATATAATTTGTAACAATATTTTTTTTAACATTATATTATAAAATAAACAGAACATAAAATAAAACAAACTATTACATACACACCATAATTATACATATGATTTTGTGTTTAATAGGTACAAATAATTTACATATTATAAACTAGTTAATTAAAAAAAGACAAATGTATCGGTTTAAAGCAAACCATAAACTAGCCCAAGCATAACACTAGAAGTTCGATCCTCAGAAGAATCCTCCTCGGGAAGATTATCGGAAGACAGAAATACTACGGTAACATCATACCACGCTGCAATCAATCCATATGATATGGATGATCTCGAGGTTCACCTTCCTCGAGCCCCGGTCACTCGGTTCTTTGCTCCTCGTTGTATTGACAATCCAACGGTTGCTCCCTTCCACTTCCTCAACGACTTTACGGAACATAAATAATAATACGAGAAAATATATGCAAAGAGGTGAGACAATCTACATCATTACCAAAGCATAGCGGAAGAAAACGACAAAACATACAGATATAGCGAGTTAAAGCAACAAAATCATATTAGCACAACATATATCATATCTCAATCAAGTATAAATGTCACAGATGCAAAATATCATAAATCAAATTATAATTATTCACACAGTGATGCAGATTAAATATGCCATGTACTCAGACTCATTCCTACTCCATGGAGCTAAACACAAACATCAGAGAGAATGATCCGGTAGACATATCCGCACATCAGGCTGCCTCAACCAGCTATTACACAGTCAAATACGTCGTGTAAATAGCACACAGTCAAATACGTCGTGTGAATGACACACAGTCAAATACGTCGTGTGAATAGTACACAGTCAAACACGTCGTGTACATCCAGGCATAGTACCAGACAGGCCCCAATAGATCCTGATTAAGAATAGTATTTGTCGAGATCGCTAGTGTGTGTTTTTCGGTTACCACGCCGGAGGAGCTACCAGCGTCCACATGTGGAATCTACGCACACTAACGCCTCCAAGTTCTCCACATGAACACACTACGCCTATCACACCCGCAATACGGTGTAATTCATCTCGTCAGTCAATCGTCAATTTCAACCAAATTGACATACCACTCTATGTATGTAATGATCCATAATTACAAAAATACCCTCAGTATCACCATGAATCATAATTACATAAATATCCTCATTGTCATCATAATTACAGAAATACCCTTCGTATAAAAAAAAACAGTATATCTCCACTTGACGATACTATTTCCTGACGTGTCCGGGTCCACCACTTTGACCCGACAGTAAAAATTTACTGTTTCCATAAGTCGCGTAAATATTTTATCACATTTTCACAATTACGTCACATTTTACAGACGTTTTTCAATCACGTAAATATTTTTCAACGTTTTCTCAATCGCATAACATTTTTAAATCATTTTTTCAATCGCGTAGTTTAAAAATCACCATTTTAAATACGCGTAAGCTATTTCTACTATTTTTCAATTGTATAAAATATTTCTTGACATTCCAAATTAAATTTTTTAAACTTTCCAAACTAAAAACATTATTTGAATATTATATTCTATTTTTCTTACAAAAATTACTCTAAGTAATAATTTTCGACGTTTTTCCCAAAAATTTGATTTTAATAAATTCTTCTATAGTTAATTTTATTCTTTAACTACGTAAAATATTTCCTTGCTTTCTAAATGACATTTTGAAACATTCTTCAATACTTGCTCATTTTTAATCAATTTTGACAACATTTCGTTTAGAAAATCCACTAAATGATATTTTCTACGTTTTTTTTTAAAAATTCATTTATTTTATTATAACCATAAATACACTTTGAAAATTGCTAACATATTTTAAAACTCAAAGGTAAGTATTTTTCAAGTATCTAAAATTTATTTCTTTTCTATACTAGACTTCTAATAAAAATTTGTTTACTTATTTATTTCTTGAAAATCCATTGTAAATGAATTCTTTTTAGGTTAACTAACTAGTTTACACTTAGAAAATAATTTTTGGATCAATTAAACATTAAAAGTGTATTTTGGCGAAAATCACCACTTTTATACAAACCTTATTTAAAATTATTTTTCATCCATTAAATCATTGAAAAATCCTTTAACTTAATTAAATCAATTAGGTTATTCTTTTAGAAAATGGTTGAGAACATATTGGTTCTCTTTTCATAGTCAAAACCATAAGCTCTTCATCTTGTGTTCTTTGGAACACTTTTGCAAATCTCAACATATTTGCACATCCAACAATAATTATCATATATCTATGAACATATACATATATTTATGAACACATACCATATATTAAAGCAATAATAAAACACATACCAAATATCAAAGCTATAAACATGCTTGCATGCATAATAAATCACAAATAGAAAAGACAATAAACATGCACACAAAATTAATCACAACTAGAAAAGACAATAAACATGCACACAAAATTAATCACAAAACAAACAACCAAGTGAATGAATCCTTATGGATTCTTCACCACAATTACATCCATTTTCTCACCACCACACATGGTTGATGAGATTAAATCTCCCTCTTACCTATAAGGAAGACAAGATCTCCTTGGACTCCTCCTTAGAAATTTTTGTGTAGCTTCAAGAAAAATCCTAACAAGCTTAAACAAATTATAAAGTCATAAACTATGGATGAAAAAGATAAACCATGGATCAATCATGGCTTAGAACATCAAAAATCAAATTAGAAACAAGAAACAAGAATTATCACCTTATAGGAAAGAAACTTCAAAGTGATTTTCCAAGCTCCAAATGGATGATTTAGCAAAAACTCACAACTAGAGATGTTCTTAGAATATGGTTTAGATTTAGGAAATGAAGTTGGATGAAATTTTTGATGGATGGAAGTGTATTGAAGAGGCTTGACCGAATGGTAGAGAAAATGGAAACTTAGGAATTTTCTTTGGTGTCTTTGGGTAGGAGAGAAATGAAAGGATGAGGTAGAATGATTGAAATGAAATAACAAAGTGAATATTAGTCCCCCCCCCCATCATGCATGGTCGTAGAGCTCAATAAGAGAGCTAGCCATCCTTTTTTGACAAAATTGGCTTAATAATGGCCATAGGACACTCATAATGGAGCTTTGTCTCCTTTGTTGACCAACTAAATGCATAATGCATGCATAGATCCAAAAATAGCTATAGGAAATTCTAATCAAAATTTGATTGATTTTTAATAACTTATTTATGCTTAAGTCCTCCTAATTAAGTTTAATTAAAAGTTAGTTAGATTCCTTTGTATTTTAGTTAATCATTAATTTACTTAGAATCCTTAATCTTCTACTTAATTATACTAATACAATTGTCTAATTAAAATTTGATAAAAACTAATTAGGTTTTAATCTATTTAATTATCACTTAACCCCTTTAGATTAACTTAATTAGATTTTAAATTAACTAATCTATTAAATCTAACCATTTTTATGGATTTTTAACCTTTTGGTCTAGAATTTTACAAGCCTTTTACGTTGGTAAATTTTTCCTAAAAGTGGGGCCCACAAACCCAAATGTGGGTCCCACAAAGCAAATGTGGGTCCCACAAGCCAAACGTGGGTCCCACAGATTTTTCTGCACGATAAATATTTTTATTATACAGAAAAATTCTAAAAATTAAAAGATTGATATATGTATTATTCGGATTGAGTTTAGTAAGATCGCCCAGCTCCAAATAATCAAACAAGATTTTCCCCGGCCCGAAAATTATTATTTTCTTGACTCGGAGCAAATCACACGAAACAATCAAATACAGTTACGAAATAGTCAAATTAATTTTATAACACACAGAAATCAGAAAACAGTACAATAAGGGCAAAATCGTAATTAACCAAAAATTGGGGTGTTACAGATTACGCCATGGAAGGCAGAATGAAGAGGCTCGAGTTGGAGACTGTTAGGGTTTGTGGATTTGACTTATCTTGTTTGAATTGTGTGATTCTTGTGTTTGGTTTCTGAAAGGAGACAATGTTGTTTGAAATAATTATGTTTGCTTTGTTGTGTCATGTTTTGTCTATCTTTGAAGAAAGTCGATGGCTTGCGGTAGACATACGAGGGCAATGGCTCGTGATAGATGTACGTATATGAGCGCAGGACGAGATAATAAAAGCTTGGTTGTGACTGCGGAAGAAAGACAAAGGAAAGATGATGTGACAACTCACCAAGATCAGAGGACTGCACAACAGTGAGAACTGGAGGTTAGGGTCCCAAATCTGTTGAAGGAAAGTCAGACTTGGGATAACCTTGGACTACATAAATCCCAAAGGAGGAGTAATAGAAAGGCTAATAAATTCAAGTGGAAACCATACTCCTGATAGTTAGGAAAATGACAGCCATATCCAACTCACAAGGAAAGTGCTAGTGGCAGTGGATACAATCAGACCCCGACATTCTTACCAAAATGTAAGAAATGTGGAAAGAACCACTCAACAAAGGGATGTAAGACCAAGAATATGTCCTGTCTCAAGTGCAGAACGAAGCACCTACCGAGGGATTGTGTAACGCCCCTTTTTGGAGAGGGAACGTCACATTATTAAAAATAAATGAAAATGCGGAAAATAAAATTTATCTAAATTAACACCCGGTTCATTTAATTTAAAGTTAACTTATTCGATGCTTTAATACGTGAGTAAAATGATAGTATACTTTTTTTTTTTAATCAATAAAACCAAGTGACGAAACTTGAACAACAGTAAAGAGTAAGACAGGAAACAAAACTCACATCTGAATAATACGTATATATATATATATATATATATATATATATATATATATATATATATATATATATATATTTTGAATATCAATTGTACTTTAGATACAAGCCTGAAAATTTCTAAAAAAACAAAACTATACCTGCCTATGGATTTTACATACACATCCACTAGAATATCAAAATATACAGCCCACCAAAAATAATACATCAGGCCCCCAAAATTAAACACTGGCAGCCATCAGCAGCTACCAGCAAAATTAGTCCCTCAGAGGAGGAGGGACCGTATCAGGGTCCTCAGCAGGATCCTCCTCATCCGAGGAAACCTCCATCGGGACCACAGAGGCACAGGCAGGAGCCCGAGCGGTGGAATCAAACAAATCCTCCTGAGGGGAGCAGTAACGATCACCCCACATCTCACGGATGGGCAAGTAGAACTCCAGTCACAGGCTGACATAGTAGGTAAAAATAGGTGTCTCATGACATCTCCAAGCTAAAGAAATCGACACGTCACCCAGATAGACATAGCGGTCGGAACTCAAGTTGATGTGCCAACACTCCGGCCCTCCGAGGAAGGTTAGACGCACATCGCCTAGAAATCCATGCATGCGTGCCTCCATCTTCCTCTGTGGATGCTAGTCTTGATCTGGCCAGAAGTCGGGGAAATCAGGGGCTTCAACCTCCTTGCCGTCGTCTTCGGTAGATACCTTATACACACAAGCAACAAATAATAGGAATACAAGAAAGAGGTAAGACATCCTACCATCATTACCAATTATAGCAGCCAGAAACAAAACGGCGCAACACGCCCAAATAGCAATTCAAAACAGTATTTCCAATTAATAAACAGTAGATCCAACAGTAAGCAAATAAACAATTCCAAGTATATGTTTATTATAGTAATGATCAGACAATTCACAGTTACGGAAAATAATGATTTACAATGACAGATTATTTCATGATGCACATGCATGCTTTCCCAAATTCCTACTCCATGGAGCTAGACACAAACAATCAAAGAGAAAGATTAGGGGACATGTTTGTAACTCGGCTGCTGCGACCAAAGTGCTAAAATGAATAATTCTCACGTGCACATCCAGGCATTGTACAGATATTCCACGCTCAATCACGATATAGGACAGTGTCTTAGTCCGGATCATCGGTGCGTTTGCATCGGTTTGCCCCACGGGTAGGAGAGCTACCAACTGCCCATTGTGGAGGACCAGCACCCTGACGCGCCCAGGGTAAACACGACCTACACTAGTCTACTCACACCCGCACTAAGGTATGTTCAATCTCCTAGGCAACTTGGCCTTACAACAGTCCACAGGACATTCACGATGCATAAGACCCTATGCATGAACATGTATGATTCACAATTTCATACCATTCCATAATATGCCACAATTTGGCCAAGAGAGCATCAATACATAAATGGTCACTCACATAGACCCATAATGTCATAATATTGAAATCAAATAAGGTAATACATTTCTAAAGTCCGTTATGCATTCTTATTTAAGATTTGCCATTCCTACAAGAATACATCACTAAGTAAGTCCTCAAAATCAATTAAGTTTTTCTAAAGCAATCTATCCTCATACACTTAGAAGATTATTCTAAGGTCTCAAGATCTCACACTCTCTTGTTCTTGCTCTTGTAAAATTTCTCAAGCTTCATGACAAGTTCATTTCTTGGTTCTTTAAAATTTATGAATCTCCGATTTTATTTCATTCTTCCAAATTTACTAATTTACTAATCTATTATCTATGTTTTAACCATTTAATTTTTCCAATCTCCAAGATTACCAAAATTTACATATTTAAGTCCCAATTTGCCCTAGAGGCCGTGGCCTCCCTAAAGGGTTCAATCCTCAATTTTCCATTCCATTGATTTTATACTATACACTTGATTAATTTAACCATTCACTTGTTAAAATTTGTTCACAAAGAACACATCAATTTAAGCCTCAAAACCGTGGCCACCCAAAAAGCCATTCCAAATTCATTTTCTTCCATTTCCAGCCATCCAATCCAATCCAATCCAATATATCAATATACACAATCAATCTAATCAAGGTCATGAACTCCATAAAAATCAACATATAAGCATACTAATCACAAAATCAAAGGATAACCCTCATTAGGGTTTTTCCACAAACAACACAATCAAGGTTCCTAAATGCTAATAGAGGTTGAGGAGGAGTGTCTTCCTCTTACCTAAGTGTAGAAATCAAGAAGAAGCACCAAGAAACTCCTTGCAAATTCGGATTGGGTGCCACCAAAACCCTAGAAATTTCAACTTGGTTAAAACAACACCAATGCTTGAAAAATAAAGCATGGATGGTCACCAAGAGGACCATGAACACGAAAATGAAGAGAGGGAAGGAAGAATCAAAAATCTTACCCAAGAACTCAAAGCTTGAAGAAGATGGTGAAAATGGTGGAATTTCAAGATGCTCCAAGCAAGAAAGGTGTTTAGGAGGTAGAGAGGATTAAGAAAATATAGTTGAATGAAAATTTTGTGATGGTTGAGGTGTGGAAGAGGGGCTGGCCATAGCCCTTGTAGAGAGAAGGAGGAGAAAGCAAAATGAAGAATGAAGAAGAAGAAGAAGAGAGAGAAAGTGTTTTTAGGTTAAATGAATTTGTGTGGTGCAATTAACTAAATGAAGCAAATCAATTTTCCCCTTGTTTTGAAATTTCTTTGCCGTGCATGAGAGAGAGAAGTGAGAGTGTTTTGGCTTCCCTTGGAAGCTAAGGGCTTCTTGGTCATTGTTTGATCAAAGCTTCTCAAAGAAGCTTTGATTATTTTACATTAAATTTGAATTAAAGTGAATTGATTAGACATAAAGTAGATTGTATTAAGATAATGTGATAGGATTTTTATTACATCTTTGTTATCCAATGGATAATAGTTACGGTTAATGCAATCGGTATTTAATTAATCGACGAGATAAATTTCTTGTGATATTATTTTATTTTATCTGTTAAAATTTCTCAAAAAACGTGAAACCTCGTAAACTGTGTCCAGCCTCGGGTTCAGTA
Organism: Ormosia emarginata; assembly: GCA_029884605.1. Lineage (NCBI taxonomy): Eukaryota > Viridiplantae > Streptophyta > Magnoliopsida > Fabales > Fabaceae > Ormosia > Ormosia emarginata. Next base: position 41,645,928 of record JAQQTP010000088.1, read on the forward strand.
AGACCCCCCGTCGACGTGTCCATAGTTCCAGGTTCACGGAGAAAACATCGCGTTTCTCCAGTTCCGTTCAATGCGCACACAAAACGAGGAATATATTAAAATATTCTACGTTTCCAGAAAAATCCCAGAAAATTCTCAAAAATTTCAAATATTGTAAAATGACTATTCGTCTAATCATTTCCCAATTTTTGAAGTATTACAGTCATTTTCCCGACTCTGTTCAATATGCATGCAAAACGAGAAATATATTAAAATATTCGTCGTCTCCGAAAAATTCTAGGAAAATTCCTAAAAATCAATAATATTAAAAAATGATTATTTATAATTAAACAGATACTTTTCAGGATGTTACAACACTCTCCTACTAAAAAAAAATTTCGTCCTCGAAATTTACGTACCTCAAAATAGTTCTGCATGTTGCTCCTTTATCTTGTCTTCCGGCTTCCAAGTCGCATCACCAGTTGTTTCATTCCAAATCACCTTTACTAATGGGATCTCCTTGCCTCTAAGTTGCTTTATCTATCGGTCCTCGATTCTCGCAGGAGGTGCCTCATAGGTCAAGTTCTCTTTTAACTGTACTGTGTCTGGTGCTATGATATGACTTGGGTCAGGTAAATATTTACGCAGTTGTGACACATGGAAGACATTGTGTATGTTGGAAAGGGAAGTGGGTAAGGCTATCTGGTAAGCTACTGGATCTATCCGGCAAAGAATTTGGTAAGGTCTAAGAAATTTTGGGGTGAGTTTTCTAGATTTCAAAGCCCGACCGACCCCAGTCATGGGTGTGACTTTCAAGAATACATGCTCACCTTCCTTAAGCTCAAGAGGCTTTCTCCCCTTATCCGCATAACTCTTCTGCCGGCTCTGAGCAGTTCTCATCTTCTCTTGAATCATTTTGACCTTCTCAGTTTCCTGCTAAATGATATCTGGTCCAATCATGAGACGCTCACCGTCTTGATACCAACACAATGGTGTCCGACACCGTCGTCCATACAGAGCTTCATAGGGTGCCATCCCTATACTCGAATGATAACTGTTGTTATAGGTGAATTCTATCAGTGGTAGTACTTCATCCCAACATCCAGTCTGTTCTATAGTACAAGCTCTATGCAAATCTTCTAAAGATTGGATCGTTCTTTCCGATTGACCATCGGTTTATGGGTGGTACGCCGAACTCAGACGTAACTTTGTTCCCAATGATGCCTGTAGACTCTGCCAAAATTTTGAAGTAAACCTCGGATCCCTATCCGAAACAATACTCGTAGGCACACCATGCAGCCTAACGATCTCTCCAATATACAGCTAGGTCAGCTTCTCCAGACTATACCTTATGTTGATAGGGAGAAAATGAGTTGACTTTGTGAGTCGATCCACTATTACCCAAATCGAGTCATGTCCTTTCTTTGTCCTTGGCAAACCCACAACAAAATCCATTGCAATGCTGTCCCATTTCCATTCAGGAATAGACAATGGTTGCAGTAATCTTATAGGTCTTTGATGTTCCACCTTAGCTTTTCGACAAACTAGACAAGTCGATACGCATCTAGTGACATCGCTCTTCATCCCATGCCACCAGAACAACTTCTTCAAGTCTTGGTACATCTTCGTTATGCCCGGGTGCATATTCAGCATGCTAGTGTGAGCATGATCCACAATATATCATCTAAGCCCTTGGTCACGGGGAATACAAACTCTACCCCGGAATCTCAGAATTCCATCCGTTCCTTCCTCAAATTCCATTTCTTTACCTTGCCCCATCAGTTCTCTCACTTCTTGCAAGAATTCATCAACCTTCTGCTTTTCCCGTATGTCATCCATCAATTCATTTGAAATGGTGACCATGTTCATACAAATCTTTCCGAGTTCTAACTTAACGAATGACCAAACATCTCTAAACTGTTCTATGAGGTCTCTTTCCTTAATCATCAGGGTAGAAACACTGATAGTCTTTCTACTCAAGGCATCTGCCACGACATTCGCTTTGCCAGGGTGATACAACAGCTGAAAATCATAGTCCTTCAGGAATTCTAGCCATCCCCGTTGCCTCATGTTCAGTTCTTTCTGATCATACAAATATTTCAAGCTTTTGTGATCACTGTAGATGTCGAACGTTGCTCCATAGAGGAAATGCCTCCATATCTTCAGAGCAAAAACCACAGTTGCTAGTTTCAAATCATGCGTCGGGTAGTTCTTTTCATGCACTTGCAACTGTCGCGAAGCATAAGCCACCACTCTTCTATGTTGCATAAGAACAGACCCCAATCCTTGGTATGAAGTGTCACAGTACACCTCAAATGGGTCATTCAGATCAGGTAGCACCAATACTGGTGAGGTGGTTAGCCGTTTCTTCAACTCTTGGAAACGCTACTCGCAGCTATCAGTCCATTCAAAGGCTTGGTTCTTCTTTGTTAATTGAGTGAGCGGTCTAGCAATTTTGGAAAACCCTTCTATGAACCTTCTGTAATATTCGGCCAAACCCACGAAGCTACGAATTTCTGTTACTGACTTCGGTCTTTCCCACTGTAGCACTGTCTCTACTTTTGACGGATCCACTGCAATCCCTTCCTTTGAGATCACGTGGCCTAGAAACTTAACCTCATCTAGCCAAAACTCACACTTCGACAACTTGGCGTACAATTCTTTCTCCTTCAGAATCTGAAGAACTATGTTGAGGTGTTCGGCATGATCCTCCCGGTTCGGGGAATATATCAGGATATCGTCAATGAAGATGACAACAAACTTGTCCAAGTATGGATGAAAGATTCTTTTCATGTAGTCCATGAAGATAGCAGGTGCATTCGTTACACCAAATGGCATCACAAGGTATTCGTAATGACCGTATCGGGTACGAAAAGCAGTCTTGGGTATATCCTCTATTTTCACTCTTATCTGATGGTACCCAAATCTCAAATCGATCTTCGAAAATACTGCTGCTCCCTTCAGTTGGTTTATCAAATCGTCGATTCTTGAGAGTGGATATTTGTTCTTAATCGTCAGCTTGTTCAATTGCCTATAGTCCACACACAATCTTGAGGTACTGTCCTTCTTTCGAACTAACAACACTGGCGCTCCCCAGGGCGATATACTCGGTCTGACAAACTGTTTCTCCAAAAGCTCCTCTAGTTGTTTCTTAAGTTCTGCCAATTCCGTTGGCGACATCCGATAAGGTGCTATAGACACGGGACCAGCTCCCGGTATAAGGTCAATAGTAAACTCTATTTCACGCGTCGGTGGTAAACCAGGTACATCTTCTGAAAAGACTTCAGAGAACTCCTTCACTACTGGAATAGCACTCAGATCAGCCTCGCTCTCAATTTTCAAAGAAGATAGCAACATGTATCCTTGAGCTCCTTCTTTCAAGAAAGCTCGCACTTGGTTGGCCGTCAAGTATCTAGAATCTTCATCCACATGAAAGACTAAGGTTTTTCTAGAGCAATCTAATAGAACATGGTTGAAAGACAACCAGTCCATCCCTAGGATTATGTCTAATTGTGACAAAGGTTGACAGATTAGATCGACAAAAAATATTCGACCTTCAACAATTAGGGGATACTTCAAACAGACTCTGGTAGTAATTACCGGTTTGTCAGTAGGGGTTGAGACAGTCAATTCAAAGGGTAGTTCAGACACAGGTAAGCCAAGTCGTAGCACACAGTCATAGGATATGAAAGAATGGGTTGCCCCAGAGTCATACAGTACTTTTAAAAGATTACCTTCTATGGTGCCTTCTCTTTGAATCAAGTCTTCGGATTCGGAGGCTTCAGCTCCGCTCATGGTGCAGACTCAACCTCCGGCTTGCGGTTTCTTAGCTTGAGTTGCATTGATTGAAGGTTCAGTCTTTGCTTGGTTACAATCTCTGGACATGTGGCCCAGTTTGCCATATCTGAAGCAGATAAATCCCTTGATCGTGCAGTCTCTCGTGTGATGATCTTTCCCACACTTTAGGAATTTAGAGGGATATGCCACATTCTGACCAGTCCGGTTCCCAGTAGAACCTCCACCAGAACTTCCGCCAGTTAGTTGTTGGCTTCCCGTTGGTCGGGAATAGGGCTTCTTTTGGAAGCGGTTTGAACTACTGCCTCCACCTCTTTGGAACCTCGCAGGTCCAAAGTTCTTACTCCTCGAGTCTCTAGCTTGTTCCAAGGCCTCAACTTCACAGCACGTGTCCAACAGTTCTGAGAATACTTTAATTTTCAGAGTGATGACGGCTTTCTTCACCTCATATCTTAGTCCCTTAGTGAACTTCCAGCACTTCTAAGCTTCATCTATTTGATGCTGATAATGCGTTGAGAACTTCTCCAAGTTTTCAAACTTGGCCGCATACTCACTGATGGTCATGCCTCCTTATCTCAGGTTGAGGAATTCCATCTCCTTTGCATATCTTGCACTAGTAGGAAAGTACTTATCTAAGAATTTTTCCTTGAACAAGTCCTATGTGATGTTGCACCCTTCGGCCTCCAATGCTCTCTGGGCTCCGTTCCACTAGTCTTCGGCATTGCCGACAAGCATAAAGATAGCGTAATTCACCTTCTTATCTTCGGCACAGTTCATGCCACGGAAAACCTTCTCGAGTTCCTTGATCAACAAACTAGCCTTGTCTGGATCAAATTCTCCCTTGAATTGTGGAGGGTTGTGGCGATGAAATTCTGCTAAGTTTTGTGCATCTGCAGTTACCTCAAGTTGTTAGGTAGCTCTCTTGTTGTTGAGCAGCACGCTTATTTTGCTGCGCGATGACTTCCGCCATCTGTTGCATCGCTTCTACAGTAGCTGTCACATCTCCGCCTCTCGCCATCTTACTTTCTCTTGAATCAGGTTAACTGAAAAACATAAGGAAAGTCAGAGGATTTCATTCAAAACACCAATCACAAAGATTCACACAGCACAAACAAGACAGACTCACACACAAGACCCAAAGTAACACAAACCGGGGCTCTGATACCAACTTAATGTAGCGCCCTTTTTTGGAGAAGGAACGTCACATTATTAAACATAAATGAAAATGCAGAAAATAAAATTTTTCTAAATTAAGACTCGGTTCATTTAATTTAAAGTTAACTTGTTCAATGCTTTAATACGTGAGTAAACGGCAGCATACTTTTTTTTTTAATCAATAAAACCAAGTGACGAAACTTGAACAATAGTAAAGAGTAAGACAGGAAACAAAACTCACATCTGAATAATACGCATATATATATATATATATATATATATATATATATATATATATATATATATATATATATATATATATTGAATATCAACTGTACTTTAGATACAAGCCTGGAAATTTTTAAAAAAACAAAACTATACCTGCCTATGGATTTTACATACACATCCACCAAAATATCAAAATATACAGCCCACCAAAAATAATACATCAGGCCCTCAAAATAAAACACTGGCAACCATCAGCAGCTACCAGCAAAATCAGTCCCTCAGAGGAGGAGGGACCGTATCAGGGTCCTCAGCAGGATCTTCATCATCCGAGGAAACCTCCATCGGGACCACAGAGGCACGGGTAGGAGCCCGAGCGGTGGAATCAAACGAATCCTCCTGAGGGTTATAGTAACGATCACCCCACATCTCAAGGATGGGCAAGTAGAACTCCAGTCGCAGGCTGACATAGCAGGTAAAAATAGGCGTCTCATGACGTCCCAAGCTAAAGAAATCGACACGTCACCTAGATAGACACAGCGGTCGGAACTCAAGTTGATGTGACAACACTCCGGCCCTCCGAGGAAGGTCAGACGCACATCGCCTAGAAATCCGTGCATGCGTGCCTCCATCTTCCTCTGTGGATGCTAGTCTTGATCTGGCTAGAAGTTAGGGAAATCAGGGGCTTCAACCTCCTTGCCGTCGTCTTGGGTAGATACCTTATACACACAAGCAGCAAATAATAGGAATACAAGAAAGAGGTAAGAAATCCTACCATCATTACCAATTATAGCAGCTAGAAACAAAACGGCGCAACGCGCCCAAATAGCAATTCAAAACAACATTTCCAATTAATAAACAATAGATCCAACAATAAACAAATAAACAATTCCAGGTAGATATTCATTACAGTAATGATCAGACAATTCACAGTTACGAAAAATAATGATTTACAATGACAGATTATTTCATGATGCATATGTATGCTTTCCCAAATTCCTACTCCATGGAGCTAGACACAAACAGTCGGAGAGAAAGATCAGGGGACATGTCTGTAACTCGGCTGCCGCGGCCAAAGTGCTAAAATGAATAATTCTCACGTGCACATCCAGGCATTGTACAAACATTCCATGCTCGATCACGATATAGGACAGTGTCTTAGTCCAGATCGTCGGTGCGTTTGCATCGGTTTGCCCCACGGGTAGGAGAGCTACCAACTACCCATTGTGGAGGACCCGCACCCCGATGCCTCTAAGGTCAAGCACGACCTACACTAGTCTACTCGCACCCGCACTATGGTGTGTTCAATCTCCTAGGCAACTTGGCCTTACAACAGTCCACAGGACATTCACGATGCATAAGACCCTATGCATGAACATGTATGATTCACAATTTCATACCATTCCATAATATGCCACAATTTGGCCAAGAGAACATCAATACATAAATGGTCACTCACATAGACCCATAATGTCATAATATTGAAATCAAATAAGGTAATACATTTCTAAAGTCCGTTATGCATTCTTATTCAAGATTTGCCATTCCTACAAGAATCCATCACTAAGTAAGTCCTCAAAATCAATTAAGTTTTTCTAAAGCAATCTATCCTCATACACTTAGAAGATTATTCTAAGGTCTCAAGATCTCACACTCTCTTGTTCTTGCTCTTGTAAAATTTCTCAAGCTTCATGACAAGTTCATTTCTTGGTTCTTTAAAATTTATGAATCTGCGATTTTATTTCATTCTTCCAAATTTACTAATTTACTAATCTATTATCTATGTTTTAACCATTTAATTTTTCCAATCTCCAAGATTACCAAAATTTACATATTTAAGTCCCAATTTGCCCTAGAGGTCGTGGCCTCCCTAAAGGGTTCAATCCTCAATTTTCCATTCCATTGATTTTATACTATACACTTGATTAATTTAACCATTCACTTGTTAAAATTTGTTCACAAAGAACACATCAATTTAAACCTCAAAATCGTGGCCACCCAAGAGCCATCCAAATTCATTTTCTTCCATTTCAAGCCATCCAATCCAATCCAATATATCAATATACACAATCAATCTAATCAAGGTCATGAACTCCATAAAAATCAACATATAAGCATACTAATCACAAAATCAAAGGATAACCCTCATTAGGGTTTTTCCACAAACAACACAATCAAGGTTCCTAAATGCTAATAGAGGTTGAGGAGAAGTGTCTTCCTCTTACCTAAGTGTAGAAATCAAGAAGAACCACCAAGAAACTCCTTGCAAATTCGGATTGGGTGCCACCAAAACCCTAGAAATTTCAACTTGGTTAAAACAACACCAATGCTTGAAAAATAAAGCATGGATGGTCACCAAGAGGACCATGAACACGAAAATGAAGCGAGGGAAGGAAGAATCAAAAATCTTACCCAAGAACTCAAAGCTTGAAGAAGATGGTGAAAATGGTGGAATTTCAAGATGCTCCAAGCAAGGAAGGTGTTTAGGAGGTAGAGAGGATTAAAAAAATGTAGTTGAATGAAAATTTTGTGATGGTTGAGGTGTGGAAGAAGGGCTGGCTGTATCCCTTGTAGAGAGAAGGAGGAGAAAGCAAAATGAAGAATGAAGAAGAAGAAGAAGAGAGAGAAAGTGTTTTTAGGTTAAATGAATTTGTGTGGTGTAAATAACTAAATGAAGCAAATCAATTTCCCCCTTGTTTTGGGCTGCTGCTGCCGTGCATAGAGAGAGAGAAGTGAGAGTGTTTTGGCTTCCCTTGGAAGCTAAGGGCTTCTTGGTCATTGTTTGGTCAAAGCTTCTCAAAGAAGCTTTGATTATTTTACATTAAATTTGAATTAAAGTGAATTGATTAGACATAAAGTAGATTGTATTAAGATAATGTGATAGGATTTTTATTACATGCTATTATCCAATGGATAATAGTTACAGTTGACAGAAGTCAGTATTTAATTATTCTGACAGATAAATTTCACGCAGTATTATTTTATTTATTTGTTAAAATTTCTCGAAAAACGTGAAACCTCGTAAACTATGTCCAGCCTCGGGTTTAGTAAGACCCCCCGTCGACGTGTCCATAGTTCCAGGTTCACGGAGAAAACATCGCGTTTCTCCAGTTCCGTTCAATGCGCACACAAAACGAGGAATATATTAAAATATTCTACGTTTCCGGAAAAATCCCAGAAAATTCTCAAAAATTTCAAATATTGTAAAATGACTATTCGTCTAATCATTTCCCAATTTTTGAAGTATTACAGTCGTTTTCCCGACTCTGCTCAATATGCACGTAAAACGAGAAATATATTAAAATATTCATCGTCTCTGAAAAATTCCAGGAAAATTCCTAAAAATCAAGAATATTATAAAATGATTATTTATAATTAAACAGATACTTTTCGGGATGTTACAACGCTCCCCTACTAAAAAGAAATTTCGTCCTCGAAATTTATGTACCTCAAAATAGTTCTGGATGTTGCTCCTTCATCTTGTCTTCCGGCTCCCAAGTCGCATCACCAGTTGTTTCGTTCCAAATCACCTTTACTAATGGGATCTCCTTGCCTCTAAGTTGCTTTATCTGTCGGTCCTCGATTCTCGCAGGAGGCGCCTCATAGGTCAAGTTCTCTTTTAACTGTACTGTGTCTGGTGCTATGACATGACTTGGGTCAGGTAAATATTTACGCAGTTGTGACACATGGAAGACATTGTGTATGTTGGAAAGGGAAGGGGGTAAGGCTATCTGGTAAGCTACTGGATCTATCCGGCAAAGAATTTGGTAAGGTCTAAGAAATTTTAGGGTGAGTTTTCTAGATTTCAAAGCCCGGCCGACCCCAGTCATGGGTGTGACTTTCAAGAATACATGCTCACCTTCCTTAAACTTAAGAGGCTTTCTCCTCTTATCCGCATAACTCTTCTGCCGGCTTTGAGTAGTTCTCATCTTCTCTTGAATCATTTTAACCTTCTCAGTTGTTTGCTAAATGATATCTGGTCCAATCGTGAGACGCTCTTCGTCTTGATACCAACACAATGGTGTCCGACACCGTCGTCCATACAGATCTTCATAGGATGCCATCCCTATACTCGAATGATAACTATTGTTATAGGTGAATTCTATCAGTGGTAGAAAATGTAACCCCGATCCAGCCATGTCATCAAACTAAACACGGTACAATTCAGAGAAAGTCTTATATATGAAATGCTTCCTATGAAGATTAAGGACAGGAGAGGAAAGCAACACAGAGACAAGGGGATCACATTGGTAAAGGTGATCTGAGTTGACGTGGCTAGGAACGCAACGTGAATGTTAGAAGATAAGATAAAGAAACAACATTGATGTTTATTCTAAGGGATGAAAATTTCGAGCACGAAATTTCTATTTGAAGGGGAGAGTTGTAACGTCCCAAAAATTAATAATTTCATGACAAATAATCATTTTATAATATTTGTGATTTTTGAAAATTTTTCTAGATTTTTTTGAGAATGCAGAATATTTTAATATTATTCCTCATTTTACGTGCGCACTGAGCGGAGCCAGGAAAATGAGATATTTTTCCCGAGAACCTTGAACTGTGAAAACGTCGACGGGGGATCTTACTAAACCCGAGACCAAATACAGTTTACGAGGTTTCACGTTTTTTGAGAAATTTCATCTGATAGGATGAAAAATCACTGTATAAAAATTTATCCGCTAGGCAATTAATACTGACTTCTGTCAACAGTAACAATTGTCTATTAGATAATAGCATGTATTAAAAACCCTATCACCATATCCTAATGCAATCCACTTTATGTCAAATCAAATCCACTTTAATTCAAATTAATCTACTTTCATCAAGAAGCTTCCTTGAGAAGCTTTAGTCACAAATGACCAAGCTACCCTTGGCTTGTTGGGGAAGCCAAAAATTTTCCCCCTCTCTCCCTCCATAGCAGTGGTAATGCTTGCCCTTGGGAGGCAAAAATTTTGCCTCCTCACCTAATATACATCACTTAAAATATCTCTCACTTTTCACAACACTTTCTCTCTCTAGCTTTCCTCTTCCATTTTCTCTCTTCCTTCCCTCTTCTTCTTCCTTCTTCTCTACGAAAATCCAACCACCATTAGAGACCATTCTCTTCCCTTTTCTCTTCATAAACACCATTTCTATACTCCCTTCAACCTCCTTTACACTTCCTATTTGAAGGGTTTTCTTCAAAACCCAACGTTTCCTCCATTGTCATCCAAGACAAAGCTTCCAACTTTGAGGTAAAGCTTCCATTTTTCTTCTTCTTTCTCTTCATTTTCATGCTCTAGGGTCTCATTGGAGACCAAAGATCCATTCTTTACCATGTTTAATGTTGGTTCTTGATGAATGAAATTCTAGGGTTTTGGGAAGCTCAAAACCGAATCTCCAAGGAGGAAGTAGGAGCCCATTTTCGTGCTCTTCCTTTAGCTAAGAGGGAGATCTACTCACTTCAACCATTATTGGTGGTGAGGATACTTTTGTGTGGTTGTTGATGGAGAAATCCATCTTTGTATGTTTACTTTGTTGGGTGATATTTCATGTTTAAGTATTCTTAATTGAGATTGATACTTGTATAATGATCTTGAATGTATTGGATATGTTGAAAATGCTTAATCATGCTAGGGTTGTTAAATGGAAAATTTGGAGTTTCCTACCCTAATATGAGGCTATGGTTTTGACTAGCATTTTGAGGTATGAATTGGTTTTTGTACACAAATAAAATGAAGCTTATGTAATTAAAGGTTGAATGATAATGTTGGAAATGAATGGATGGAGATTTTTGAGGGTTTCCTAAGCTAATGTGAGACTACGGTTTTGGCTTGGAATTTAGGGAAATATGAATGATTTTGTGTGAACAAAAATTTGAGTGATTATATATCTCAAGAAATTAGTGCATAAAAAGGAAATAAATTGAAACTTTGAAGACTTGAGAGGTCATAGTTTTTGTGAGAAAAATTGGAGTTCAAATGATGCTTTAGTGTATCCTTAGAAATTAAGAATTTAGAGACAAACATAATCTATAATGAGATGGGAGAATTGAATTGGATGATAACTCTTATGAGGCCTCAGTCTTGGCTTGAAATCTCTAAGGTTGGAATTGAATCGTGTAAGATGAAATCTATGTGATTAGTTATAAAATGAGTAAGACATGAAATGGAAATTTTGGGGGTTTCCCACCCTAATGTGAGGCCACGGTTTGGCTTGAACCTTGAGAAAATGAATTGATCCCATGTGGAATAAAAGCTAAGTAATTAGGTATCAAGAGACTAGTGCATAAAATGGAAGGAAATTTAGAACCTTGAAGGCTTGTGAGGCCATGGTTTTAAGGGTTATTTAACCTAGGGAATTTCATAATTGATCAAGACTTAAGTTATTGGAAACGTTGGACCCTTAATGGGGAATGGTGATAAATAATGAACCGTAAAGATACATTAATGTTGAGAAGTGGTTCTATATTGTTGTAAGACCCTATGTGGGGCTAAGTATTTGTTGATGAATTTCTTGAAGAGATTATGACATATTGACATTGAGAATGATTATACACCATTGTGGTATTGCATATGATAAATGTATCATTGATATGATTTATTGACATTGAGAATGAATGTATATGCCATTGAGGTATGCTTATGATGAATGCATCATTGATAGACATACATGATTGGGCATTGCGTCATCATGCATATGTCTTATCCGTTGGACATTGTTGTAAAGGCGGTGTACGCCTAGGAGTTTAAATAACACCTATGTGCGGGTGTGAATAGACTAAGTGTAGGGTCAAAGTGGTTGGCCTTGTGGGCGTCGGGGCGCGGGTGCCTCACATGGACAATTATGAGCTCCTCTGTGCCGTGGGGTAGACCGATGTAAACACACCGACGATCCGGACCGAGATGCTATCCTATATCGCGATCAACTATTGAGGTGCCATGTATAAGCCATTGTTGCGCAAATATTTTTATGAGATGAAGTACAGTATTTTTAAGGCTAACGATATACTGGCATTACTCCTTGATCATTCACTCTGAAAATGTTGATGTTTAGCTCCATGGAGTAGGATTTTGGTCCCATGATGCATTGTACACTGTTCATTGCCAGTCTCATAAATTGTGGAGCATGAACACTTGTGACTGTGAAAATATCTATTTTATTTCTGTAATAATGATCTGGATATTGTGCTGATTGCTTGAGATATCATTGCTTATAATTGTACTACTTTGCTATAAATTCTACTATTACTATTAATGAATATGTGGATTGTGTTGCTATGTGGGCGCTTTGCACCGTGTTGTCTTCTTATTGCTATAATGGTAATGAAAGTTGGGTGTCTCATCTCTTTACTGTATTACCCTGTTTTATGTCGTATTGGATAAAGACAGCGAAGTGTGCGAATTGAGTTCAATTAGTTAGGTTTTAAGGATTGACTTCTGTTTCCTTGTGATGGCATCTGCACAACCTCCTCTGTTTTGCACATGGATACAGTTTTATAGTGGCTTGGAAGCCTGGCATTTTGACCGTGAAGCGAAGCATGTTACTTACATTAGGGATGTGACCTTAGTTCAGTGCGGTAATGAACCTGGAGCTGGTACGAACGTATTTTATGTTCCTATATGTGTGAAGTTCCCTATACCCATTGGGGAGATGTGGGATAACCGCCGCCTCTTTGCTAGAGAGGTTTCGATTATAACACATGTTCGTGCTCCCATCCATCTAGAAGTGTCGCAAGGGCGAGTATTCCCTATCGGAAACACTGAAGAAGATCAGGTGTAGGACCATTCCTTACATATGTTAGACTTCAGGGAAGGTCGAACTTTTATATGGTAGTTATGTTATGTTATGTAAAACCTATAATTTATATTGTTGTACATTAATTTTTGTAAGGATGATGGATGTGTACTCTGTATTAAGCTAATGTTGTATTTTGTGTTGCGAGACAATATAATTATATTTCATATCGTGGCTCGTATTTTCTATTTATGCATAATGGAAATATCTTTAATTATTTTATAAATCTAAATTTGAAAATACTGGATAGTTGACACTGTGACACGTTTGGACCTAGTGACTGTGGTATAATGACGATTGTGCTACGATGGCTAGATCTAGGTGCGTTACAGATTTAGCAAACTTAAATAACAACAGCCAGTTTAGAAATAAGAGTAGGAATACTCAGATTAAAAGAAAATGAAGACACAGATAAATCTAATCGATTTACTTAGTTATAAGCCATAAAAGAAAAATTTGACCCCGTTCTGGTCATTGGTAGTCCAACCACAAAGTCCACTATAGTACCGTCCTATTTCCATTCAAGAATAGATAAATGTTATAACATTCCATATTTCTTTTTGTAATGTCACTTCTTTCCTTTCGAATCATTTCACATTCCTATTTTCAATCTTAACAAAAGTGTGTCACAAGCCAAGCTCTCTCTTAATTGTACTGTATCGAATACTATGACATGGGTTGAATCAGGAATATACTTTCTTGTAATTGCGGTACATGAAAAATATTCTGAAGGTTTAGAAAGAAAAGATAGTAAAGTTATCTGTTATATTATCAAACATATCTGACAAGAAATTTGATATAACTGATTTTAGGAATGAGTTTTCAAAAACTAAAAAATTTTATTGGAACAATTTATAGGATATGGTTGAAAGATAACTAATCCATTTCAAAGATCAATGTCCATTTGTGAAAGAGATAAACAAATCGAATTAACAGAAAAGATTTGGTCATTCACAGAAATAGGATAGTTTAAGCAACTTAAGTAAGAACAACGGGTTTAGTAGTAGAAACAGAAATGGTTTATTCAAAAAAGAGTAACGAAGACATAGATCACTTAAAGCAATCCACACCGTCATAAGCCATAAAGAAATGGGTTACCTCTAGAATTATACAGCATAGTCAAAGGGTCACTTCCTATAGCACAATCTCCCTTGTTTAAGTCTTCAGTCTGGGATGCTTTCACTCCACTTGGATTAACGATTCTTCCTTCTACGTGAAATTTTAAAATACGTTTATTACCAATGAAAGGTTTCGTCTTTGGTGAAGTACAATTCCTGAAAACGTGTCTAGGTTTCTTACACTTGAAGCAGATCATTCCCTTGAACGTACAGTGCTTTATTGCGTGCTCTTTTGCACACTTCGAACATGTTAGCAAAGATGCCACAGTCTAATTGGGTTTACCACTACAAGCACTTCCTCCGCATAGTTGCTGCTATTGTTGACGTCCTTGTAATCATAAATACGTTTTCCGCTTAAACCGATTATCCTTTCTATTATTCTTCCTTTGGAATGCCCAGGCTCCAAGGTTACGAGATCTTGTATTTCAAGACTGATTCTCTTCTATAGATCCTGAACCTCAACTATCAATTCCTGTTGTTGAACGAGCCTCTAAGTTTGTTGTATAATTACATCAATCATTCTCTGTATTGCTTCCATAGTTTGTAGTCATATTGTCAGCATTACGTCTTGCTTCCATACGCGTACATCTACCATGAGCCATTGCCTTTTCTTCAAAAACAAATAATTTTAAAATACAATGGATACCAAAGTAACCATTTCAAACAATATTGTCTCCTTTCGGAGTCCAAGCACAGAGAGTCACACAACACAAATAAGAGAGACCTAACCACACAACCCAAAAAGACTCTAACTATGCTCTGATACTAACTAATGTAACACCCTCCATAGGGCATTACTTTTCCGACTACAACAAAAGAAAACTAAGGTAGATTATAAAAGATTTAATTATTTAAAATGCGGATTAAAAACTTCTTTCTTGTTAAAAATATAAATTTACCAAAGTTATAAGTACTATTTAAAAATATAGTGAACTGATTAAGATTCATATAACAAACACCACATAATATTTAACAATTATTCAGGAAACATAAAACTTACAGACTCAATTTTAAATAGTAGCAAACCCCATGATGGATCCTACTTAATAGCACGGTAAAATAGTAACAAGAAAAACTCAACATACTTATTCCATTTTGTATCCATCTTGATACGTCATATATTTGTTCTTCCTCAAAACTGCACCCCAACGAATCTGGGATGGCCACTCCTCGATGTTGTCACCAAACTCAGAATATTTGCCTCCAGTCAAGTCTATGAAACTCGTTCCATCTACTACAAATTTTAACAATACAAGCACAACAAAACAATACAACAAAGAGGTGAGATCCCCTTTCATCAATACCAGCATGATAACAACGAATGATACGAATGACAAAGTCATTCCATGCACACAAATATCATAATTATATTAATGTCATCATTTCATAAACAATTTCCATAACCATATATCATAGTATAATAACTAGAACCAATTTCATCATAACAAATACCATTAATACATATGAAATGATGATGTCACACCATATGAACATTTATCATGCCACAACAATATGTGTACTGACCATGTGTAGGCATACTAAACCAATTTCCCACTCCATGGAGGTTTTCATAATTTCAAGATGAATGTTCTGGAATAAATGTCAGCCTTAGCCCAATGACAATACCAGTCCACGAAAGGAATCGTATTTTTGTCGGGTATTGTCAATGCGTTGCAACGAACTGCATCACCAAGTGGCACATGGTACTTGCCAACTGTCCACTGGTTGACTGCCGCGCCTCGACGCTCCCAAGATCCATCATAGATCTCACTTTTCAATTCTCATTCACTCTTCAACCACAATGGCCATAATAGCTATCAGCTATATTTTGTTCAATGCATGAATACCTCAATGCAATTCTGTTCAATGCATGAATATCTCAATGCATGTCTTAATTTCATCATATGCCTCAATGCATATCTTAATTTCATCATTAAAAGGGTTCTCAAATGAGATTAGAACAACCGCCCATACAATTGTCTAATATCATAAGATCAATGGATATTATATAATCGCTCATACAATTACATAATATCACCGATACATCCGGGTCCAGTACATCAGTTTTTACAGTATCTTTTCTGTATTTTCAATCGCATATCATTTTTAACGCGTTTTCACAATCGCGTAACACTCTTGTTACATTTTCAAATAGCGTAACTATTTTCTAACGTTTTCTCAATCGCGTAAAAATATTTATACGTTTTCAAAATCGCATAGCGATTTTTCAACGTTTTCAAAATCGCATAGCTTAAAAATCATATTTTCAAGTCGCATAAATCATTTTTCATCATTTCTCAACTACATAAAACATTTCTCAATATTTCAAACATCATTTTGGATTTTTCAAAATTAATGCCATTTCCAACTTTATTTTCCACGTTTTCTTCACTTAAAAATCATTTACGTGATATTTTTCATTATTTCCCCAAAATCAATATTCCTTCAAATCAATTATTCCAACTTAAAATTTCCTAACGCACCTCAAAACCCAACAGGTGAGCTATACGTTAGTAAACTTCAAGTCATCAATTTATTTCTATTTATAAACTGATCCTACCAATTTCATAGTTTCCAAAAATAATTCTCACTTACTTTAAAAATCTCAAAATTCATTACTTTAAATCCTTTGCAAATAATCATCTAAGATTACTCTTAAAAATCATTCTTTTGACTTAATTTACCAATCCTTGGCATATTAGCCGAAAATCATAAATAGCTTCATCATAAAACTTTTGTTCATTTTCATGTTCACTTTCTTTGCAAATCCTTAAAATCATTAACTTATTACCCTTTTCATCTAAAACTCATGATTAGCAAAATACTTAGAATCTTTTGCTTCCAAAATAACTTTGAGGTCGTGTGCCTCTATGTCTCTTTGGAACCAACATACTTTCCTTTGTCATGTAAATCACATCTTATTACATACACAAATCATCATGCATCATAAACACATACTAAAGCATATTATCAAAGCAATAAACATATCAATCACCAAACAACCATAAATATGGAAAGCTCTTAAACAAACAAGTGAAATAATCCGTATTGATTTTTCACCACACACACACATCCACTCCTCACCACTAACACATGGTTGATGAGGGTAATCTTTCTCTTACCTTTTGGTGATTTCCTCCAAAGCCCCTTGCTTGTCCTCTTGAAATAGATCTACTCCACCAAGTAACACTTAAAAACAAAGAAACACATAAAATATTAATATTCAAGGATATCAAAGATGATCATAAGCCAAAATATGGTCTTAGAGACTTACCAAAGAAAAGAAAGATGAAGAACACAAATCTTCACCTAAAGGCTCTTGATCTTGAACTTGAAGATCAAGGTTGAAGATGGATGATTTAGAGAAAGTCTCCAACATGAAAGTTTCTTAGGATATCATGTAGATCTAGGAAACTAGGTTGGATGAAATTAAAAGAGTTTGAAGGTGATTTCTAGGCCCTTGGCCGTGAGGTATAGGGAAAGGAAAAGATGAGAGATTTTGTGTGTAATTTTTGGCTTTTGAAAGAACTCCTTGAAGATGGATGATTTTAATCAAAACTTCAACTACAAAGATGCTTGCATTGATGTAAGGATTCAAGAAATGATGTTTGTAGAAATTATTGAAGATGGGAGAAAGGTTTTCGCTTGCTTGGCCGAAACTATGAAGAAGAGAAAATGAGAAGATTTGTGAAATTTGCTTTAGGAAAATGGAGAAGATGAGATCAAATGAGTTAGAAGCTTTCCTATAGCCTTCCTAATACTCTCAAAACCATGAGCCCCCCCCTTGGACACCAAAGGAGTGCCCAAGTTTATCTAGCCACTTTGTGTGGCTTCAAGAGCCATTGATTGAATCAATGGTTGATCTTTGGTGTAGGTTCCCAAATCATAAGATTGAATTTGAACCATTAGATCTCTCCTCCATGAAACCTTAGCCATAAGATGCATCTTCAAAATGGAGGGTCAATAACTTCTCTTCATACTTTCCATCCAAGGGTCACAAAAAATCCTAGCCATTTTGTGAGACTAATCTCCACCATAGATTAAATCAATGATAGATATCCAAAGCCTTCTCCTCTAAGCTTGTTTCCTATTTGTTGTCACTTTTGTTGAACAATTTCTATTGGTTGGATGTTTACTAACTTGATTCCTATTGGTTGTCAATTTGGTTGTTATGATTAATTTCCAAGATATTTTTTGAAACTATTGTCCAATGGACAATAGTTACAGAAATTATTACATAATAGACAAAACATACTACTTATCAGTCAGTAAGTATTTGTCCTATGTATAAATAAAAATATAGTATATTTTCATTTCATAGATAATTTCTAAAAATTTAAAGATTATGACACTTATCTCTCGGAATTGGGTTTAGTAAGATTCCCCGGCTTCGAATAAATACGTAAAGATTTTCCCTGACCCTGAAAATTTTTAATTTCCTGACATGAAACAAATCACACAAAACGATCAAATACAATCACGGAACAGTCAAAATATTTTTACAGCATACATAAATTACAAAATAGTACAATTTCATCATTACTATCAAATAGCTAAATTTTAGGGTTTTACAAAGAGTTGGATCAATCTCGCGATACGAGAAACCATAACTTTGGACCATCCCAGTTCCAAGAGGGAGCAATAGTAATGTCAACCGATTCAAGTGAAAGTCATATTCGCGATCACTTAGAAATTAACAACAACAACAATCATGTGGGGGAGGTTCGAGTAGCTGTAGATTCAGTAAGTCTATGGTATCTTCGCCAAAATGTTTGAAGTGTAGAAAAGACCATATAACAAAGGATTGTACGATCAAGGGAATAATCTATTTCAGGTGTGGGAAGCTTGGACACATTTCTAGGGATTATACTCAACCAAAGATGGAGCCTTTTGTTAGTAATGTACGTGCTTCAAGACCTCAAGCAGGAGGGAGAGTCTATACCATGAGTGGAGCAGAAGCCTCCAAATCCTAAGATCTGATAAAAGGGAGATTGTTCTATAGGAGGTAATCCTTTAATTGTACTGTATGACTTGGGCGTGACCCATTCTTTTATTGCCTATGACTCTGTGAATCGTTTAGCGTTATATGTGTCTTCATTATCTTTTGACCTAATTCTTTCTACTCATACTGCTAAACCTGTTGTTACTACTCAAGTTTGTTTAAATTGTCCTATTACTGTTAGAGATTGAATCTTTTCTGTTAATTTGATTTGTTTACCTCTTTCACAAATAGATGTGATTTTAGGAATGGATAGGTTATCTTCTAACCATATCCTGTTAGATTGTTCCAATAAAACTTTAGTATTTCCTGAGATTGAGATTTCTGGATTTTTAACGGCTAACCAAGTTAAAGCTTTCTTGATGGAAAGAGCTCAATGATACATGTTACTGCCTTCTTTGAAGGTCAAGAGTGAGAAGGATGTGAATGCTATTCCTGTAGTCAATGAGTTTCCCGAAGTTTTTCTTGATGAGGTACCCGGACTACCACCGAAAAGAAAGGAGAATAGCCAATCTTTCATTTTTCTTTTTTGCATAAAAATATAGGAGAATAGCCAAGGGAATAGCCATCAACGTTATCATCTTCTATGTGCTTCATCTTTTATATTTCATCTTCTATCCATATCAATAACTAACCTTGCTTTTCTTACTCTTTTCTCCAACAATTGTTATGGTTAAATAGCATCAAAGAGGGCTGAAAATAGAGAGCATAACAACAAGCAAAGAGGGAGAAAAGAAGGAGGAAATAAGACTCAAGAAGAAGGAGAAATCAAAGGCAAGAAAGGAAAGAAAGTTGTGGCAAGTTAGAGGAATTGAGTTAAGGATTCTTACCTTCAAATCACTATTATTCTTCCATTAAACAAGAAATAAAAATTTTGTTTGATGTGTGGTGAAGGTCATGGCCATGCTTGGAAAAAGAAGGAGAATTCTTTGTTAAATTATGATTTAATTTCTATCTTCATCTTATTCTTTTTCTAAGAATTTTTGAATTAGTTTGGTGACCTTGAAGCTTAGGGAACTCATGGTCAAGATATGAATTTGATAGAGAATCTCTGTCGAATTAATTCTTTTCTTCTATTGATTGTCTTTAAATTATGATATTGGTTATGATTAGAAAATTGAAGTCTTTAAGTTCATGAATTTAGAAAGGGGGCCTAACCCTAACCCTAATTTGAAAAATGTAAGTCTTTGTCTAACTTATAATTCTAAGAACTTTGTGAAAGAATCTAGTGTATAAATACAAAAAATTTACTTGAATGTATTTCTATGAAGCTCTCAGCCATGAACCACTTAGAAACGAAAATGTTGAATTTTTGTATGTTATATATAGTTATTCAAGAATGTAGTGACTAAATATGAATAGAATAGTTATTCTTGTGACTTGGTTATATAATTGATGATTATTTGAATTTATGTATTAAACCTTTAGATGCTTACAGTTCTAATTGGTGATAATAATTATCGCATACTTAAATAAAAGTGTATTGTGTATCAAACGAGTTGGAATTGTATATTTGTTGAGGAATGTGATGATGAAATTTATTGGTATTGCTCCTTGCTTATTCAAGTTGAGCTTGAAATTTGTATTGCTCCCTTGATTCTTTAAGGTTGAGCTGTAACAACCTAATATAATTATCGTAAAATAAATAGAATATTTTGAAATAAAACGTATTAAGCATGTCACTTTCTAAAAATGCATAAAACATAAAATTTATAATAACCTGTAGAGTCATTATAGAGAGACACAAATGATAAAAAGAGTCATATATACATACATCACTGGTTAACAAGTCATATCGTATACATAAACTTTTACATGCAACCAGGAAAGTACAACCATACAAGTTGGTTAAAAAAAACAAAATTACTAAACTAAACCTTCTACTTCTTCTTTTTGTTGCCCTTTCCCTTCTTAGGGGTTTCACCTGGATTTACATGGAGTGTACAGGGGGTGAGAAATCACGATTTCTCAGTATTCACATACCAAGACCAGTAGTTAATCAATTACAACAAGTAAATCAACTAAACTTATAATTACACTTTATGTAATAGAATATTCGGAGAAATCAATAACAATAAAGAATCGTTCATACAATCCAAAGATACTATTAAATAAACAACCAACTAATCCACCGATCAAGCAATAACAACTGCCCGTACAATTGTCAACCATGCAATGCTTTATGTTATGAGGAATGATTATGCTCAAACAAAGTTCTAATAGAATGATTATGCAATGCTAATGCAGGTTTTAAAATTTGAAAATACAAGCTACTTGCTTAACTTCCCAAAAACCTCTGTCTCTAGTATATAAAAAGTAGGATAAGCCTAAAAGCCTAAATCTCACTTGGTAATAGGTAAACACCTTCCCCTCACCAATGTAAGAGTATTATTGTCACCCTCATATCGGTAACCTTGACCACAATAGCATACCTGCTATGAGAATCTTGATCAACACCTTGTTCTCTGGCCATATGGTTGTGCACACCATGTTAAGTTACAATACATAAGAAATTAACAAGTAGCAAGTTTGAAAACCAAATATCAAGAACTATCTCAATTCACAATTAAGACATATCACAAGATTCCCATAAGCAAGTGACTATCCAATGCTAAAACATATAAGTCCTAGTATCACCTATCCCACAAGGTAGCAAGAACTCTGTAACTAGCATTTCCTTGCCTAAATCTTCTCACCATCACTTCACAAGTAATTTCCAAGTCAACCTCATGTTGATTAAAGTTTTAGATTGTACCTAAGGCATCATATCTCTGAAAGAACACCTAAGGTTTCACAAATTCTCATATATGGTAAGGGGTCATTCTCTCCAAGAAATACCTCTATTAATGTCTTACACACTTAAAAAGGCATATATGAGTGATCTCAACACCTAGGAGATTACAAAACATCAAAAACACAATCCTGCCAAACTCTGGAACTCACGCCTAGGCGTGGTACTCTCTATCTTATCAGGATCCAAGACTGACCACCCCACGCCGAGGCATAGTTCAGTCACGCCTAGGTGTGATCCCGTGAAAGAATTCTGCAGAAGTATGGCACTGTTCCATTGGTGCTACACATGAATTTTGATTATCACAATTATGTTTCTTGATGATTTTATGTCCCAAACAAGTTTACAAACATGAGAGAAACATCAAACACCAATTGATTTCATCATAAAGGGATCCAAAAACAAAATTACCCATCAAAACTTCAAAACCTACACTTTGAGCACTTTAGGTCCAAAATGGATAGTTTTAGTTTCTTATCTGAACTCTTTGCAAGAACAAGTCATAAACCTCACTTACAACTCATCCAAGCAAGAAAATCGCATACAACACCTCTAGAACTCAATTTGGTATATTAAACCTCACATAGGCCTAACATGGAAAGATAAGAGAAAATATGAAGTTGAACTCAAGAACCCCTACCTTAGGCTCCTTAAGCTGCTGAGATGATGGAGATGATGAAGAAAATGATCACAAGTCTTCAAGCTTTCCTCTCCCCTTGGATTTCCTCTTCTTCCTTTCCTCCTTGGCCTCTTTCTCTTTCTTCTCTATGGCTTCTGTTTTCAACCGTGAAAACTAAATGAGAAATAAGAGAAACTTGAAAAAAATATCACAAAATAGCCAAGCAAGGTGGCTGAAAACTATGGATGGCGTATGGCCATTAAACATAACACTAATATGTCCCGACCCTATAAAAACACTGTACTTTAGCTAAATCAAGATTTCCAAGTTCCAACAACTTTAATATAAAACACAAGATTCATAAAAAATATTGCTACACCAAAATTATCATTTTCCATATCCTTGACTAGTCATTCCAGAATTAAAACACACAACTAGTATGCCTAAAATTACCAAACAGACTCTGATTAACCTCAAATATTAACCATATCACATGAACCATATTTTTGACTTAGAAGTAAAGTCTCCACATCTATCTCCATTTGCTAAGCCATTTATGCTAATTTCAAGATTATTTTAAGCTACTTTTCACCTTTCGACTTGCAACAAAGTACCTAAACTAACTCAGATTATCACGAAATTACACAGGCATGTAAAGCAAGTATTAAATAGAGGTGGCAAAATGGGCTAACCCGCCCCGCATTCAACCCGCAAAAATGCGGGGCGGGGCGGGTTAGCCCGTTTTAAAAAATCGGTTGGAAGAGCTAACCCACCCCGCTTTAGTGCGGGTTGGCGGGTTGACCCGCATAAAGAAAAAAAAAAAAAAAAAAGTAAGTGAGTTGATCCTAAAAAATAAAACAAAATGTATAAAAAATAAAAAAAAATCATAAAAATTAAAAAATAGAAAAATTATAATTTATAGAGGTTAAAAAAATAAAATAAATAAAATAAATTTAGTATCATACTCATAAAAATATCATAAACACAAATAATAAGACTAATTTGTAATATTTTTTTAAAAAAACTTAACCGCCATGAGCCAACCCTTTTCAAGCACCCGCCCCGCTTAACCCGCGGGTTATGCGGGGCGGGTTATGCGGGTTGGAAATCAAAAATGGGTTGAAATCTTGAACCCAACCCGCAAAAAAATTGCGGGTTGGCGGGTCAACCCAACGAGTTGAACCCGTTTTGCCACCTCTAGTATTAAGCTACCTCTATAACTAATTACAAGTTTAACATATTAAAGAGGATGTTAAATTTCTCTCCCCTTTTTAAAATTTTGTCCCCAAAATTGCTTACCTCATAGAAACAACTACGGGTAGTCTTTCTGCATATGGACCTCCAACTCCCAAGTTGCCTCCTCAAAACTAGCACCATCCTAAGGCACCTTACTAGAGGAATTCGCTTACCTCTAAGCTCTTTGACTCCTCTGTCCACGATCCTCATTGGTGGCATAGCATAAGACAAATCCTCCCTTAGCCGCACAGATCCATTTCTCATGACATGTGAAAGATCCGGATTGTAGTTCCTAAGTTGTGATACATGGAAAGCATCATGAAGGTTTGACAAATTGGGTGGAAGGGCAATTTGGTAGGCTACGGGTCCAATTCTTTTTAGGATCTAGTAGGGACTAATGAAACGAGGGTCTAACTTCCGTTCTCTCAATGCTTTACTAATCCCTGTTGTAGGAGTGACTCTCAAGAATACATGATCTCCCTCACTGCACTCTAGAGATCTTCTCCTCTTATCAGCATAGCTTTTCTGCCTACTATGAGCTCTAACCAATCTATCCTAGATCATTTTAATCTGATTAGTGGTCTATTGTACCAGCTCAGGGCCTAGAATGGTTCCCTCTCCAACCTCATACCAACATAAAGGGGACCTACACTTTCTATCATAAAGCCCTCCATACGGTGCCATACCAATGCTAGCATGAAAACTGTTATTGTAGGCAAACTCCACTAAGGGTAAGAACTTATCCCAACCCCCTTTCTGCTCTAGCACACATGCTCTTACCATATCCTCTAGGGTTTGAATAGTCCTTTCCGAATAACCATCAGTCTATGGATGGTATGTTGTACTCAAACTAAGCTTTGTCCCAAAAGCTCTCTGCAAGGCTCCCCAAAATCTAGATGTGAATCTAGGGTCTCTATGAGAAACTATACTAAGGGGTACACCGTACAATTTAACTATCTTCTAAAGGTATAACTGGGCTAGTCTATCCAAGGAGTAGTTAACCTTATAGGGTATAAAATGGGCAGACTTGGTTAGTCTATCTACTACAACCCATATAACATTAAATCCTAACTGAGTCCTGGGTAAACCCATCACAAAATCCATTGTGATGTTATCCAACTTCTACTCAGGGATTATTAAAGATTGAAAAGGTCTAGAGGGTTTCTGGTGTTATATCTTGACCTTCTGATAGGTTAGGCACCTAAACACAAACTCGGTTATGTCCCTCTTCATTCCAGACCACCAAAACAACTTCTTCAAGTCTTGATACATCTTAGTGGCCCCTAGATGTATAGAGTATTGGCTATAGTGAGCTTCTTCAGGGATTCTTTCCTTGATTTCAAATTCACGAGAAATGCAAAGTCTACCTCTAATCTTGATCATCCCATCGCCCATCATATCAAACTCTCCAAGATTACCTAAAAAGATCTGTTCACATAGATCACTAAGAGTCTCATCTTCCTTATGAGCTTCCAAGATCTGAGTCCTAAAATCACTCACTATGTCCACTCGACTCATACTGAGACTATGTGGTAACACAGTTACTGAAAAGCTCATGTCTCTAAAACTCTCTAGAAGTTCACTCTCTTGGATCATCATTTGGGACACATGTAGGGATTTTCTGCTCAGTGCATCATTCACCACATTAGCTTTACCCAGATGATACTTTAGTTCAAAGTCGTAGTCTTTTAAAAACTCCATCCATCTCTGTTGTCTCATATTCAACTCCTTTTGATCAAATAAGTACTTCAAACTCTTATAATCACTGAACACCTCAAATCAAACTCCATACAGGTAATGTCTCTAAACTTTCAATGCAAACACTATTGCAGCTAACTCCATATCATGAGTAGGATAGTTTCCCTCATGAGGTCTAGACTGCCTTGATGCATAGGCAACCACTCTCCTATTTTGCATCAAAACACAACACAAACCCATCTTTGAAGCATCACAAAACACCTCAAAGTTCTGCAAAGGATTCAGAATTACCAACACCAGTGTAGTAGTCAACCTCGCCTTTAGCTCTTGGAAACTACTATTACAGTCTTGAGTCCAATCAAAAGAACTACATTTCCTAGTCAATCTAGTCAAGGGTAACGCTAACTGAGAACAACCCTTTATGAATCTTCTATAGTACCCCGCTAGGCCAATTAAGCTTCTGATCTCCATTACAGTGGTGGGTCTCTCCCACTGCAACACTACATCAACCTTGCTTAGGTTCACAGAAATCCCACCCTGAGATATCACATGTCCCAAAAATTGTACTTGTGAAAGCCAGAACTCACACTTCGATAGTTTGGCAAACAACTTATTCTTTTTAAGGGTGTCTAACACTATCCTTAGATGTTGTTCATGCTCCTCCATTGTCTTAGAATAGATTAAGATATCATCTATAAACACCACCACTGTAATACCCTTAATAATATGTTAGACTTTTATATGTACACAAAGGTAACATATGACTTGTTTAACATGCCTGTTGAATTTTGTGGCAAACTGAGTTCATTTAGGCACTTTGTTGCAACTCTGAAGGAGAAAAATAGCTTAAAATGACTTAGATAATAGCATTAATTGATTAAATAAGGGATTTGTGTATGGATACTTTATTCTTAAGTCCCAAATGTATGTTATAAGTTGTGGTTATAATTTTATAACAATCGGAACCAGTTTGGTATTTTTAGGCATATAGGTTGTGCTTGTTATGCCGATTTGACTAGCAACAGATATGAAAAATTAAGATATTGGTGAAACAATAATTTTGATGAATCTTAGTATTTGTTTCAAAGTTGTTGGAAGTTGGAAAACTTAATTTAGCTAAATCTAAGAGTTCTTAGCAGATCGAGATTTGTCTGTGAATGGCCTAAAGGCCTTAAGAGTCTTTTGCCTTCTCTTTATATCCTAATTCATGGTTCTTTTCTGCACAAAAATAGAAACAAAAAATGTGAGAGAAGAAAAAGAGGAAGAGGAAGCAAAGATCAAAGAAGAAGAAGAGAGGAAGAGGAAAATCAAGGCAAAGCCAAAGTTTGAGATCCAACCAAGCTTGAATCTTCTTCATAGCTACTGAGGTAGGGGTTTTATGTCTATATTCATCTTCTTCCACTCTTTTCACCATTGATGCACTTTTGGTGCTTAATAGGTCAAATTGAGTTCTACAGGTGTTTGATGTGTTTGACTTGCATGAATGTGTTTCTTTGGTTATTTATGACTTGTTCATGGCATAAGTTGAGGTTAGAAGCTTAGAACATCTCATTTAGACCATTGATTCTCATTTTTGGGGTTTTAGGTCAAGGTTGTGTGATTTTGGTTCATCATCCAAATTGAGTGGTTAGTTGATTAATGATTCATATATGTTAATGAACTATTAAGTACTTAGAATGACCTAGAAAGTATTTTGGAATAGCCAAAAATCATGAATTGAACCAATGGAATAGTACCCACTTATGCAGAATTCTGCAGAAGTTTCTATCGTAAAGTCATGCCTAGGCATGATTGAACCACGCTTAGGCGTGGGTGAGACAGAGAGAGTGATGCTTAGGCGTGACAAAACTGTGCCTAGGTGTGGTTTCCTGGGAGTTACAGGGTTGTTTCCCTGCCACCTTCATGCCTAGGCGTGGGAGGGTGGCGCCTAAGCGTGAATACAAGAATTTTACAATAT
Organism: Ormosia emarginata; assembly: GCA_029884605.1. Lineage (NCBI taxonomy): Eukaryota > Viridiplantae > Streptophyta > Magnoliopsida > Fabales > Fabaceae > Ormosia > Ormosia emarginata. The sequence goes on from JAQQTP010000088.1 coordinate 41,673,276, forward strand.
TTGTGTTCTTGTGGTTTTGTGACTTCTTAAGTGATGGGATCACTCTTTTATACCTTTGAAAGTGTGCTGAGGCACAAATAGGAGTATTTTTCAATAAGGAAATTATCACCTAAAGTTGATGAAAAGAAATCTAAGCTTTGAACAACCAAGAGCCATGGATGGACTTACTATATGTCTAGTATGCTACTAAAGTTAATCCAACAAGAGAATGATTTTTGGTATGCATATGTTATAAATGAACTTTAAAGCAACCAAGAGCAAGGATTTGCTATAGAAAAGTGTCTTTCACCTTTGGTGATTTATTATTACTTAGCTTCACTAGAGATGTGATGATAAGTAGTGTTAGATACAAGTAAAGTAGAATATGTTGGCATTGTTTATCTGTGAACGCAACCGTGTATGGCAGTTAATGCTATTTGGCCAGAAGGAAGGGAGTCAGAGAAGTTCCTAAAAGAGCAGGTTATTCCTAACTAAGTGTTAAGGTTGCAAGTAGCGTGAAAATTTTTAGTTTTCCTATGTACATGAGGCAAACATGAGAAGTCAAAGATTTTTAGTAGAACATACCTAGGTCTTAGGTGAACTAAGTATGTAAGAATGAATATATGCATCTTCAACTTGGTATCTACAATTGTTAAAGTATATCTTTGTTGGTATTCTAAATATGTTTTTTTTTAGAATGTGTTAAATTATGTTTATTATGCTAATTGTGACTGGTCTTGATTACTTATACTAAGAAATATTATTTCTTACCCCACTATGTATCATGTAATTTCAGGTGAAGCTTCTTCCAATAGTAAGAAGAAAAAAGGAAGCTAAAGACTAAAGTAGCTTTATAGTTTATGTTATAAATGTTGTATTCATTAGTACTTCTTTATAATTGAAAGAACTATGTAATACTTCAAGCCTTTGCTAAGGCTAAAGTTGTATACGTATATGCATTTTTATGATGATTATGTATTTCTCTGCATTTCATAAGGCTCTTTGTAATGTTTCCAACGAACATTATGGATCTAAATATCATACTATTATGTATGTAGTGATATTGTAATGCTAGATAACTCCTCGTATACTTTATATATCGAGATGTTGGTATTAGGATGTTGCAACCACAAACTGATCCAAGTAAGGTCTAAAGATCCTGTTTATGTAATCCATGAACACTGCTGGAGCATTTGTCAACCCAAAGGACATCACAAAGTACTCATAATGCCTATACCTAGTTCTAAAAGTTGTCTTAGGGATATCCTCTTTGTAACATCCCAATATTGTTATTCCGATATATTTAACATATATATGAACAACCGATATTAGCCATGCCACTTTAAACAAAACTCATAACATTTATATTGATAAATCATTATGAGGAGCCACATTATCAAACGAATATATAAATAAATACATCACAACCTCAAAAGGGCGTACTATTAAACAAAACCTTGTACAAACTATGCAAACATAAAATATATACAAGGTTAGCCTAAAAGAGAATTTATACTATGCTTCACCAGACGTCTTCCTCTTTCCTTTTGAAACGCTTCCACCTGGAATTACATGGAAACACAATTGGGGTGAGAAATCACAATTTCTCAGTATAAACATCCTAATACCAGCTTTTATCCATAATAAGAATAAATAAAACTATAAACATTCAATTGCACCAACAACATACAAATGAGCCAATGCCCATTGCCAAAAGACTATTAGCATACAACTTATGTAACATTCACAAGGCAATTTATAACTATAATTTCAAACTGTAACTATCAACAATATTATACAATCGCTCATACAATCGTAAATATCATCGATTAAAGTAACTGCCCATACAATTTCCATGTAAATGCAATGCTTGTTATGTTATATGTTTATGCCTAGTATGTCTTAAGTCAATGAAAATGTAATGAAGTAGAAATAGTGTTGGTGCAATGTCATGAAACTCAACTATTTTCAGGAATGACGATTCATTTTTACTTCTCTAAGTAGTGAGGCTGCAACCTTCAATCATTACCTTGCAACGAATGGACTATTCTATCTCACAACAATGAGTGTACTGTACCATCTTATATACCAATCATAGATATGTGAAAATAGCAAGTGTGTAGGAAAACATGCAAAGTGATATTTAATACACATTCAACACCACATCGGTTACCTTCCTACACAAGGTCATAACCAATGCCCTTAAACGTGCTCATCCTCCTCCAAGAGGTTTTCTAACTATCAACTCAGGAATACTCACATACTCACTTTATGAATCATTCCCACCACCTATCCTCATCACAAATGATAGTTAAACAACAACATGTTGATTTACAATTCTAAACACTACTCTAAGCAATCCATATCTCTAATGATGCTTAGGTTTCCCAACCTTTAGATATATTCCATAAGTTTATTCTCCCCAAGAATTACCCCCTTTTATGTCTCAACACACTTAGGAAAGCATATATGAAAGATCCCAACACTTAGGGAACTTCAAAGCATATATGAAAGATCCCAAGTCTTCAATCATGTATGTTTATCAATGATGCATTCATCATATACAATACCACAATGGCATATATTCATTCTCAATATTAATAAATCATTTAAATGATACATATATCACATACGATGCCTCAATGGCACATAAGCATACTTCAACATTAACATGTCAATTCTCAACATCAATATATATCTTATGGTTCCTCATTATCACCATTTCCCCTTTAAGGGTTCAACATTTCCAAGAATCTAAATCTTGATCAATTATGTAAATCTTTAGGTTAACTAACCCTTAGAAACCTTAGCCTCACATGCCTTCAGGGTCCTAAATTCCTTCCCATATTATTCATTAGTCTCTTGATACCAATCATTTAGTTTTGGTTCCACGTGGGATTAATTCAATTCATCATCGTCATTAAGTATTCATGGTTTATCAACTACCACAATGTCCCTAGTAGGGATACTTATTTTCAAGTCTTAAGTCTTTGGTCAATTATGAAAAGGTTAGGGTAATTAACCCTTTAAAACTATGGTCTTCTCAAATACCATTATTCAACTTAATTCTTTAGCTTTATCAAAGATTATGCAAATCTCCAATTCTTCAATCTCCAAGGTTGCACCAAGGCATCACTTGAACTCAAATCTTTCTCTCTAAAACCGTGGTCTCTCAAGGTTCTTAAAATCTCAATTCCTCTCCATTTTATGTAATAGTTTCTTGTTATCAAATCACTTAAATTTTGTCCACCAAAGTCAATTTCATCCCTCATGATTCCAAGCCAAAACCGTGGCCTTCCTTAATCCTTAAAATTTCATTCTTTCACATATCATGTGTTAGTTACTTGATACTTAATTACTCAATTTCTATTTCTCACAAGATTAATTTAATTGCCTAAGGTCCATGCCAAAACCATGGCTTCATAGGTCTTCTAAGTTCCACTTTTTATTTCTCATTTGTGTATTGATTCCTTAAGATCAATTTACTTAAGTTTAAGGTATTAAAGTCATTCCATTTGCCTTAATGTTCAAGTCAAATCCGTGGCATCATTGAGTCTTCAAAGTCCAACCTTTCCTTCTTTTTTAGGTATTAACTTCTTGTTATTAATTCACTTAAGTTTTTAGTTTATTAAGATCAATCCAAATGCCTAAGATTCAATGCCAAAACCGTGGCTTCATGATGTCCAATGTCCAATTTTTCTTTCCACTTTTATGCATTAGTTTTCTTAATACTAGTTCACTCAAAATTTAGTTCATCAAAATTAATCTAATTTTCTCTTTACCAAGACCAAAACCGTGGCACCCCTCTTGGGTATTAAACTCTTAAAATCTTCCATTCATAAGTTTCAATATTATCATTCAATCTTTGATTACATAAGTCTTATTTTACTTATGTACAAAACCAATTTTCATCCCTAATTTCTAGTCAAAACCGTGGCACCATGTTGAGGTAGGAAATTCCAAATTTTCCATTTAGCAACCCCAACATGATCAAGCATAATTAATACATCAAACATATTCAAGAGCATAATCAAGTATTAATCAAATTCAAGAATACTAAATCATACAATTTTTATAATTCAAGTAAGCATACAAGGATGGATTTCTCCATCAATATACATACAAAGTCTCCTCACCACCATAAGTGGTTGAAGTGAGTAGTCTCCCTCTTACCTAAAGGAGACAATGCAAGGAAACAAACTCCTTGGTTCCTTGATTTGCAAATTCGGATTCCACCTTCAAGAGAACCATAAAGTGGTCAAATTTTCACAATCACAAACTAAGGATTGAAAAGAATGATTCTTGGTCACATAGGTGACCAAGGAAAATGAAATTGAGAAGTGAATGTGAAGAACTTTACCTAAAGCCTTAAGCTTGAACTCCTTGAGATTTTTTTTTGGTGATTTTCGGATTCCACTCACCCAAGAATCCTAGAGTGTTCAAAATCACTCACATCACACATCAATGCTCAAAAAGAGAAGCTCTTAGCCACATAGTAACCATGGAAAACGAAAATGAGAAGAAATAGGAGAGAAATCAAGAATCTTTACCTTGGAAGACAATGGAGACAAGGCTGGATTTTGGGCAACCTTTCTAAATGAAACTTGTAGAGAAGATGTAGATGAGTGTAGAAATATGTTTAGTGAAGAGAAAAATCAAAAAGCTTGGTCATCCATGGAAGAGTGATTTTCGGAATTGGAGAAGGAAAGGTAGAAAGGTTGGATTTTTGAAGAGATTTTCTAAGGAGAAAGTGTAGATGAGGTTGAGAAAAGTCTAGAAATGGTGTTTATGGAGAGAAAAGTGAAGAGAAAGCTCTCCAATGGTGGCTGGAAATTTTGGATTCAAGAGGAGGAAGAAGAGAAGAGGTGGAGAGAAAATAGAGGTAGAAATGGAAAATGAAGACACTTTCTACACAAAGAAGGTAGAGGAAGTGAAGGCAAGTGTAGAAATGAGCTTGGACAGGAGAAAAGATGAACAAAAATGGAGGAGAAGGTGGCTGCAATTTTGTGGCTAGGGTGGAGGTAGAGAGAAGGTGGAGAAAAGATGAAGAAGATGAAGTGAAGAGAGAGAAAATGGTAGGTTAAAGTGAGGTAATTTTGTGTGTGTACTAGGTTAAGTGTGTAAGTCACAATTTTGCCCTCCATGGGCTAGTGTGGGCCGCGGCCTCGGGTTTAGTAAGATTCCCCGTCAACATTTCCATAGTTCAAGGTTCTCGGGAAAATATTTCATTTTCCCGGCTCCGTTCAGCGCACACACAAAACGAGAAATATATTAAAATATTCGACGTCTCCAAAAAAATTCTAGGAAATTCCCATAAATCACAAATATTATAAAATGACTATTCGTCACAAAATTTTCTAACTTTCGAAACATTACAGTTGTTTACCCAACTCTGCCCAATGTGTACGTAAAACGAGAAATATACTAAAATATTCGACATTTTCGGAAAAATTCCAGAAAATTCTAAAAAAATCACAAATATTGTAAAACGACTATTCGTCATAAAATTTTATAACTTTCGGAGCATTACAGTCGTTTTCCTTCTTTGTCCAATGCGCACGCAAAATGGAAAATAATATTAAAATATTTCACGTTCTCAGAAAAATTTAGAAAAATTTCTAAAAATCTCAAATATTGTAAAATAATTATTTATCCTAAAATTATTAATTTTCGAGATGTTACAAAAACTAGTACTAAATATAAACCAATAGCTCAAGTATTTCTATTCAAGGACATATAAATTGAGAAAAAGATCTATTAGAATTAATTAAGACAACTTAAAAACTATAAAATTGGATTAAGTTGATGATTAGAGAATAAGGAATTTTTTTCACCTCATACTTTCATTGATAACAAGTATTCTTTACGAGCAATATACATGAAATGATTAGGTTAGCTTGAGAATCTATATTAGTTAAAAGCATATGTCTAGGTCAATCAATCATGCTTCAGTTACCTAATTCACTATGTTTACATGAGAACTAGCGTAAATCCACTCATTAAGATCTATTCCCAATCAATTACTATGCATAGCCAATAGGTATATTATATCCTATTAACAAATCATCGCATCCAAGCCAATTAAATGAAATAGAACATGCATCAATCATACATATGATCGCAAATCCAAATTCCTATGTCTAGGTTCATTGGATTTTATCAAATCACTTAAAAGTTGATCAAACATTCAAGAGCATTAAGCATTATATGATTGAACAAAACCAAATCATGTATATATACTTAAAGGATTACAATATTGTTCAATATCTATAGGAGGATCTAAAGAAAAACCCTATAAATAGCTTAGCCAGCCATGAAACCTACGAAAATATCACAAATACTTATGTTCATGGAGATTAAAAGAGAGGAAAATGAAGGAAAGAGAATAGAAAGCTCAATGGGATGATCCTTCAAGCTTCAATCCTCCTCCAAGGTGAAGATAACCTTCAATCTTGGTCATTTTTGCTTCCTTTTAATCTAAATTGTAAAACACTAGCCCCAGCTCTCCAAAAATAACCTAACTTCCAATAAAAAATTAATGCAATAGTATTTATAAGGCTCAGAAAATAGAGTCACATCATGGCATTCAAATTCCTACGTCGTGGCGCATATACATTTTAGGTCACCTCGTTGTGACATTCAAATGCGTGAAGGATGAATAGTATTTTAAGGGGAATACACCACTGATATGATCCAAGTTGGATGCATATTATTTTTACAGATTGTCCTTGAGTTGATTTCATGTTTTAAAGAATTAAACAATGAAGGATGAATAGTAATGCATGAACATTAATGTGAACAGTGCATGAACAGTACTATGAACAATGCGTGAACAATAAAAATAGAAAAGATGGAAAAAGACAAGGAATGAAAGGAAGAAGACGTCATACTCTTGGAAAGTGATAAGTTAAGTGAAGATTCACCATAAAGGTAAGGATGCAATAATATTCTCAAATTCAAAAGTGCCAAATGCAGTAAACATAAGCCTATTTATAAGCATTAGGTATGCGGTTATGTCTAGCTAAAAGACACAGTAAACTAGCGCATTTTTAATCATAATCCTAGCGCAAATGTGGCCCAAGCCCAATTAGAAGGCAACACCTATCCCTAGCTCTGCTATGTGCAAGTTAAACCCAAACAATGGACCCTTATTACAAAATTATCCCAAAAAGAAAATAAGAATCAAAACTGAGAAAATTAAAAGGTTCAAATACATAATTAAATAAAATTAACTAAGAAGAAATCATGCCCTCACATTAGGCCCTTCATCAACTTGGATCATTTGGACCATCTTGAGTACTCCCTCTTCTGGAATGGGCTTGAGTGAGAGAAAGTGGTTGACTTTTTTGCCCAAATCCTCTTTAGCCTTCTTAGCTCTTAACCTTGTCAATGGGTCTCCAAGTCCTCGCAGTGCATCTTTAGGCATTGGGCCTATTGGGCTTCCACTTAAGCTTCCTTGGTCTCTATCAACTACGTCGCGGCATTGATATGCATGCGCCATGGTGCGACAAGCTGATCCTTGTTCTTGGTTTTCTCTTGCAATACTGATCCAATTTTTCAAAGTTTCACTTGGTTGGACCCCTACCTGCTATAGAGAAATTACCAATTCAACAATAATTGCAAATGTATTCAATCTATCAAAGAATTGGAAACATTTTCTCAGAATCAGAATAGAAGACACTGAAATTGAATTTATATGAATACGAAGCTAAAGTCTTCCAATCATAAGTCAAAACAAGGACTAAGCCATCAATATAGCATAGATATGGGGCACAAATAACTATAAGATGTGGAGTTATCAATCCCCTTGCTCTAACCTAAAAAATTCCATCTCTTTTGCATTTTGTAGGTTTTGTGGAAAGAACTTTCTCATAAATGATCTCTTAAAGATCTCCCACGTAATAAGAGTATTTGCTGCCTCAAGAGCTCTCTTGGCGTCTACACACCAATCCTTTGCCTCACCCTTTAGCATATAAGTAGCAAAAAACACCTTTTGTCCACCTGAACAAGCCATAACTGTAATAATCTTCGCTATCTCTTTGAGCCAACCCTCAGCTCTGACTGGGTCATACTCCCCTTTGAAGGAAGACATATTAGATTTCCTAAACTCCGAGAAGTTCTAGAAAGTCTAATTCCTCCCAACTACCTCTAGGTCTGGTTGCCCCTGATAGTGTGGTGGTGGTATAGGTGGCTGATGTTGAGTCACCAACATTCTTTCAAACATCCTGTTTGTCATAGTTGTTTGCTCTCTTATGGTTTCAACATGAGCGATTGTTTGGTCCTTCAATGCATCAGCCATTGCCATAAAGGCTCCAGCCATACTAGGGTCTTCATTTCTCGAACTCCTACCCCCACAGGGTCGCCCTCGTGCCGCCATAGTTTCCTATAAAACACAGAACAATATATATTGAGGTAACTAATCTCAATATCATGTAACCGTGCAATAGTAGCTAAAACAGTCATACTAAAGGTAGGTTATTCAATTCAATCAAATATCTCATGCAAGATATAAGGAAATGCACAACACACACAAGGAATATCTAAACATGCCTAAGCATAGCCAGTCCATACCCCAGCTCAATAGGATGAACTGCTTTGATATCATAATGTAACACCCTAATACAATTATCAGAAAATAAACAAAATATTTCAAAATAAAACGTACTAAGCATGCCACTTTCTAAAAATGCATAAAAATAAATTCTATAATAATCTGTAGAGTCATTATAGAGAGCCACGAATGATAAAAAGAGTCATTTATACATACATCACTAGCTAAAAGTCATATCGTGTATATAAATTTTTACATACAACCAGGAAAGTACAACCATACAAACTGGTTCCAAAAAGAAATAAAACTACTAAACTAAGCCTTCTGCTTCTTATTTTTACTGTTCTTTCCCTTCTTAGGGATTTCACTTAGATTTACATGGAGCGCACATAGGTGAGAAAACACAATTTCTCAGTATTTGCATACCAAGACCAACAGTTAATCAATTACAACAAGTAAATCAACTAAACTTATAATTACACTTTATGTAATAGAATATCCAGAGAAATTAATAACGTCAAAGAATCGCCCATACAATCCTAAGATACTATCAAACAAACAAACAACTAATCAATCGATCAAACAATAACAATTGCCTATACAATTGTCAACCATGCAATGCTTTATGTTATGAGGAATGATTATGCTCAAACAAAGTTCTAATAGAATGATTATGCAGTGCTAACGCAAGTTTTAAAATTTGAAAATACAAGCTACTTGCTTAATTTCCCAGAAACCTCCGTCTCTCGTATATACAAAGTAGGATAAGCCTAAAAGCCTAAATCCCACTTGGTAATAGGTAAACACCTTCCCCTCACTAATGTAAGAATACTATTGTCACACCATACCGGTAACCCTGACCACAATGGCATACCTGCTACTAGAATCTAAATCAACACCTTGATCTCTAGCTATATGGTTGTGCACACCATGTTAAGTTACAATACATAGGAAACTAACAAGTGCCAAGTTTGAAAACCAAATACCAAGAACTATCTCATTTCACAATTAAGATATATCATAAGATTCTTATAACCAAGTGATGATCCAATGCTAAAACATATAAGTCCTAGCATCACCTATCCCACAAGGTAGCAAGAACTATGTAACTAACATTTCCTTACCTAAAACTTCTCACCATCACTTCACAAGTGATTCCTAAGTCAACCTCATGTTGATTAAAGTTTTAGATTGTCCTTAAGGTTTCCTATCTCTCAAAGAACACCTAAGGTTTCCCAAATTCTCATATATGGTAGGGGGTCATTTTCTCCAAGAAATACCTCCATTAGTGCCTCAACACACTTAAAAAGGTATATATGAATGACCCCAACACCTAGGAGATTACAAAACATCAAAAACACACTCCTTTAAAACTCTGGAACTCAAGCCTAGGTGTGACATTACCACGCCTAGGCGTGGTACTCTCTATCTTATCAGGATCCAAGACTGACCACCCCAAGCCTAGGCATGGTTCAGTCACGCCTAGGCGTGATCCCACGACAAAATTCTGCAGAAGTGTGGCACTATTCCATTGGTCCTACACACGAAATTTGATCATCACAATTTTGTTTCTTGATGATTTTATGTCCCAAACAAGTTTACAAACATGAGGGAAACATCAAACACCAATTGATTTCATCAAAAATGGATCCAAAAACAAAATCACCCATTAATACCTCAAAACCTACACTTTGAGCACTTTAGGTCCAAAATGGATAGTTTTAGTTTTTAATCCAAACTCTTTGCATGAACAAGTCATAAACCTCACTTACAACTCATCCAAGTAAGAAAATCACAAACAACACCTGTAGAACTCAATTTGGCATATCAAACCTCACATAGGTGTAATATGGAAAGATGAGGGAAAAGATGAAGTTAAACTCAAGAACTGCTACCTTTGGCTCTTTAAGCTACTGAGATTATGGAGATGATGAAGGAAATGATCACAAGTCTCCAAGCTTTCCTTTCCCCTTGGATTTCCTCTTCTTCCTTTCCTCCTTGGCCTCTTTCTCTTTCTTCTCTATGGCTTCCATTTTCAACCTTGAAAACTGAATGAGAAACAAGAGAAAACTTTAAAGAAATATCTCAAAATAGTCAAGGAAGGTGGCTGAAAATCGTGGATGGTGTATGGCTTTTAAACATAACACTGATCCATCCCGATCCACTAAAAACACTCAACTTTAGCTAAATCAAGATTTCCAAGTTCCAACAACTTTAAAATAAAACACAGGATTCATAAAAAATATTGTTGCACCAAAACCATCATTTTCTATATCTGTGACTAGTCATTTCAGTATTAAAACACACAACCAGTATGCCTAAAAATACCAAACAGACTTTGATTAACCTCAAAAATTAACCATATCATAGGAACCATATTTGTGACTTTGAAATAAAGTCTTCACATCTATCTCCATTAGCTAAGCCATTTATGCTAATTTCAAGATCATTTTAAGCTACTTTTCACCTTTCGGCTTACAACAAAGTGCCTAAACTAACTCAGATTGTCACAAAATTACATAAGCATGTTAAGCAAGTATTAAGCTACCTCTGTAACTAATTACAAGTATAACATGTTAAAGAGGATGTTACATTTCTCCTTTCCTTTTTAAAATTTTCTCGCCAAAATTGCTTACTCATATAAACAACTGCTGATAGTCTGTCTGCATGTGGGACTCCAACTCCCAAGTTGTCCCCTTAAAACCATCACCATCCCAAAGCACCTTCACCAGAGGAATTCACTTACTTCTAAGCTCTTTGACTATTCTGTCCACGATTCTCATCAATCGCATAACATAAGACAAATCCTCCCTTAACTGCACAAATTTATTTCTCATGATATCTGAAGGATCCAGATTGTACTTCCTAAGATGTGACATATGAAAGGTATCATGAAGGTTTGACAAATTGGGTGGAAGGGCAATTTGGTAGGCTACGGGTCCAATTCTTTTTATGATTTGGTAGGGACCAATGAAACGAGGGTTCAACTTTCGTGTTCTCATTGTTTTACTAATCCCTATTGTAGGAATGACTCTCAAGAATACATGATCTCCCTCACTGAACTCAATAGGTCTTCTCTTATCGGCATAGCTTTTCTACCTACTATGAGCTCTAACCAATCTATCTTGGATCATTTTAATCTGATCAGTGGTTTGTTATATCAACTCAAGGCCTAGAATGGTTCCCTCTCCAACCTCATACCAACATAAAGGGGACCTACACTTTCTACCATAAAGCACTTCATACGGTGTCATAACTATGCTAGCATGAAAACTGTTATTATAGGCAAACTTCACTAAGGGTAAGAACTTATCCTAACCCTTTTTCTGCTCTAGCACACATCCTCTAGGGTTTGAATAGTCCTTTTCGACTGACCTTCAGTTTGTAGATGGTATGTGATACTCATACTAAGCTTTGTCCCAAAAGCTCTCTACAAGGCTCCACAAAATCTAGATGTGAATCTAGGGTCTCTATAAAAAACTATGCTAAGGGGTACACCGTGCAATTTAACTATCTCCTGAAGGTATAACTAGACTAGTCTATCCAAGGAGTAGTTAACCTTATAGGGTATAAAATAGGCAGACTTGGATAGTTCAACATCCCGAATTTAATAACCATAGTATAATTCCACGATCATTAGATTCAAACCTGCTACTTCACAGCTATATGATTTCCAATATAACAAAACCATGTATATATAGAAAATATAAGTCTCAAATGAATATATAAATATTACACCACATCTGTATTTCTTATAACTACAATATGTACATCATTTCAAAAGAAACTACCTAGCTACACTAAGTTAAGCACTCCAAGCTCCTGCTTCTCTTTTTGGAGAACTCATACTTGGATTTACATGGCAACACAATCGGGGTGAGAAATCACAATTATCAATAGAAGTATTCCAAAACCAGCATTTATTCATAATAATGAATAAATTAAACAATAAACATCCAATTGCACCTGCAACAGATAGATGAGCCACTACTCAACACCATAAGAATATTAGCATATGACTTATGTAATATTCACAAGACAATCTATACCTATAACCTCAAAACAAAACTATTAACAATATTATACAACCGCTAATATAATCGTAAATATTATCGATTAAGGTAATTTCCCATATAATTACCATGCAAATGCAATGCTTATTATGTTGTATGTTTATGTCTAAACATGTCGTAAGACAATGATTATGCAATGAAGTAAAATAATGTTAGTGCAATGTCATGAAACTCAACTATTTGCGGAAACTATGATTCCTTTTTACTTCTCTGAGTAGTATGGCTCCAACCATTTAACACTACCTGGCAATGAATGGACTATTCCATCTCATAACAATGAGTATTATTACCATCTCATATACCATTCACAGATACATGGAAATAGCAAGTGTGTGAGAAAACATGCAAAGTGATATTTTAACACACATTCAACGCCACATCAGATACTCTCCTACACGAGTTCATGACCAATGCCCTCAAACATGTATATCTTCCTCCTCGAGGTTTTCCAATTATCAATTTAGGAATACTCACATACTCGCCTTATGTACCATTCCCATCACATATCACATCACAAGTGAAAACAAAGTCAATCCCCTATAGATCAAAAGTCTAGGTGTTAACCTATGGCATTCCCAAACCATTGGTTGTCTAAGGTCTCACACTTTCCTCACACATACTAGGTAGTAATTTCCTCCTTGAAAATATACCCATTGATGCCTCAACACACTTTAATAGGTATAAAAGAGTGATCCCATCACTTAAGAAGTCACAAAACCACAAGAACACAAATCTTGTTAGATTTTGGTAACCACGCCTAGGCGTGACATTCCCACACCTAGGTGTAACCCTCTTTGTCTTGCCTGGTTTGAGAAAACAGAACACTCCATGCCTAGGCGTGTTCAGTCGCTTAGGCGTGACCCTGCGACAATAAGTTTTCTGCAGAATTCTACAAAACGGGTACTATTCCATTAGGAACATACCCCCTTCTAATCACTCAAAACTCTATTCTAATTTATATCCAACATCAAATAAGGTCCATTAACACATTGCGACTCTTATTTCACTTCAATTTTACAAAATCAAGGATTAAAGAACCCATCATTCACCTTAAAACCTAAACCCCCAAATTCTCATCTCAAATGGAAATCAAGGTATACAAGGGTTGGAAATCCATTTCCATACACCAAACAACCTAAAATCATGCCATTATCAAAGTTAATAACAGCTATATTCCACACATAGTTTTACAACAAAGTGACTAAAGGTGCTTAAATGGCCACAAAATTCAACGGACATGTTTAGCAAGTATTAGGCTACCTCTGTATCCATATACAAGGTGTAACATCCTGGGACTGCCTGTAGGATTGATGAGTGTCTCCACAAACCAACACGGGTCTTTTTAGCGTGCTTTGTCCTCACTCACACGCATCCTAGGAAACATCCCAGGAAGTCACACATCCCACAATTGCTACATGGGAGATGCTACATGGGAGCTAGAAGACAAAATGAGGGAGCAATATCCTCAACTTTTCTAAGGTATGATAAATTTCAGGGACGAAATTTTATTAGTGGGGGAGAGTTGTAACACCCTAACTTTTCCCTAACTTTTGGCTAAATTACGATTTTGTCCTAAATGTATTGTTTTCTGTTTTCTGTGTATTATAAAATTAATTTGACTGTTTCGTGACTGTATTTGATTGTTTTGTATGATTTACTTCGACTCAAAAAAATAATCATTTTCAGGCCTGGGGAAAATCTTTGTTTGATTATTTGGAGCTGGGGGATCTTACTAAACTCAATTCCGAATAATACGTGTATTAATCTTTTAATTTTTAGAATTTATTTATAAAATAAAAATATTTTATATTTTATATTATTATTTTATAGGTCAGTACTAACCAAACGGATCATGGACCTAGAAAAAGTCTGTGGGACCCACATTTGGTTTGTGGGACCCATATTTTGAAAATCAGTCAACGTTAATGGCTTGAAATATTTCTAAACCAATAGCAATAAGTCAATAAAAATGGCTTGAATAATTCTAGACCAATAAGAAATAGTCAACAATAATGGTTGGACTTACTAGATTAGTGAATAGAAAATAAGACCAAGTTATTTTAAAAATCTAATTAAGTTAATCTAAAGTGTTTAAGTAGTAATCAAATGGATTAAACCTAGTTAGTTATTCATTAAAATTTTAATTAGACAATGTACTAGCATAATTAAGAAGGTGATTAGTGATTCTAAGTAACTAGATGATTTACTAAATAGCTAAGAAACCTAACTAAATTTACCTAAACTTAACTAGAATGGCTTAAGCATAATTAGGAGACTAAAATGAATTAAGATTTGATTAGTTCTTCCTAAGTGCAATTAAGGTCAAGTTCTTCAAAAAGGTTCAAGAACAAGGTGACTTGTCTCTCCTAGCCAATAGGAAGCAACTTGGAGATAAAGCCTTGAAGATCCACCCTTGAACTCATCAACGGCCATTAGGAGCTCTTAGATGTCTACTAAAGTGGCCATCCTCTTTGATTGAACTCCATGGCCATGCATAATGGGGGCTATTTTTCACTTCATCATCATCATTTCAATCATTCTAATCTATTTTCTCCTTTCTTTCTCTTCAAGAACACAAAGAAAACTCCATAGCTCTTCTTCTTGAGCAATTCGGCCATCACCCACTTCTCATACCTCCACTCTTCTAAATTTTCATCCACACCATTTCCTAAACCTAAACATCATTCTAAGAACTTCTCTAGTTGAGAGTTTCTTCAAAATCATCCATTTGAAGCTTGGAAACCAACCTTGAAATTTATTCTCTACAAGGTAAAAATCCTTGTTTCTTGTTTCTAACATGATTCTTGATGTTCTAAGTCATGATTGATCCATGGTTTATCATTTTCAACCATAGTTTGTAACTTAATAATTTGTTTAAGCTTGTTAGGGTTTTTCTTAGAGCTAGACGAAATCCATAGGAGGAGATCCAAGAAGGTTTTGTCTTCCTTATAGGTAAGAGGGAGATTTAATCTCATCAACCATGTATGGTGGTGAGAAAATGGATTGATTTGTGGTGAAGAATCCATAAGGATTCATTCACTTGGTTGTTTTAAAGTTGTTTCTATTTGTGATTGATTTTGTTTGCAAGCATGTCTATAGCCTTGATATATTTTGTATGTGTTTATAGATGTATGATAATTATTGTAGGATGTGAATAACATGTTGAGAATTTGCATGAGTGTTCCAAAGAACACAAAGAAGCTCACGGCTTCATCATTTCAAAGAGGACCAAAATGTTCTCAAATATTTTTCTAAGGTAAGGATGAATTAATTTAATTGGATCAATGATTTTTACAAGGACTTAGATAGTGGAAAATAAATTAAAGATGATTTATGGAAGATATAGTAAATTTCGGCCAACATGCCTTTGTGATACCTTTGATCTAAAATTATTTTGCTAAGTGTAGACTATGTAATTAAATTAAAGAGAACTCAATTTTAATGAATTTTAGAGAAAAAAATAAATGAAGTTATTTTAGAAACTTAATTAGAAAAATTAAGTATGAATGAGAAATATAATGAACACTTGAAAAATACTAACGTATAGCTCACCTTTTGAGTTTTGAAGCACGTTAGCAAATTTCAAGATGTAAATTTTGGTAATGATCAAGAAAGAAAATTTTAAGAGAAAACATATAAAATATTACTTAATAAATTTTCTAGAAGGAAATGTTGTAAATAAATTTTAGAAAATAAATATATAATGGAGGAAAACTCAAAATATAATTTAGAACGTAAAGAAATATTTTACGTAGTTGAAAAGTAGTATAAATACCTTACGCGTATTTAAAATAATGATTCTTAAACTACGAATTGAGAAAATGATTTAAAAACACTACGTGAATTTAAAAATGTCAGAAAATATTTACGCGATTTGAAAACGTTTGAAAAAGGTGACACAATTGTAAAAATGCGATAAGATATTTACGCGACTGAGAAGAACAGTAATTTTACTGTCGGGCCAAAGTGGTAGACCCGGATATGTTGAGAAATAGTACTGTCAAGTGGAGACGTACTGTATTTGGAAATATTGATAATGAGGGTAATTATGTAATTATGACTCATTATATTGATAATGAGGGTAATTATGTAATTATGGTTTATTATATTGGAAAATATTAATAATAAGGGTATTTATATAATTATGGCTCATTATATTTGGAAATATCGATAAAGAGGGTATTTGTGTAATTATGGTTCATATACACGCATTGAGAGATGTGTCAATTTGGTTGGAATTGACGATTAGCTGACGAGATGAATTACACCGTGTTGGGGGTGTGATAGGCGTAGTATGGTTCATTGAGTAAACTTGGAGGCATTAATATGCGGAGGATTCCACATGTGGACAGTTGGTAGCTCCTCTGGGCCGTGGTAATGGGCAACACACTAATGATCTCGACAAGCACTATTCTTAATCAAGATCTTGTGAAGACTGTCCAGTACAATGCCTGTTGTGCACGATGTTTTGACTGTGTACTAACTACACGACGATTTGACTGTGTACTATTTACACGACATTTGACTGTGTAATAGTTGGTTGGGGTAGCTTGAGGTACTAATAGTTCTTCCGAGTCATTCTCTCTGATGTTATTGTGTTTAGCTCCATGGAGTAGGGATGAGTCTGTGTACATTTGCATTTGGGGTCTGCATTGTTATGTGACATTTATATTTGGTTTGAGATATTTTGTATGCTGTGATAATATGATTTGTTGTTTTAATTATTATATCTGTATGTTTTGTCGTTTTCTTTACTGCTATGTTAGTAATGATGTAGATTGTCTCACCTCTTTATATGCAATTTTTGTATTATTTTTATGTTCCATAAAGATTTTGAGGAAGAGGAAGTGGTAGAGGAGCAGCCTCTAGATTGTTTGTACCCAGAGGAGGAGCAGCAACCGAACGAACAGTTTGAGGAGGGCGAGCCTCGAGATCATCCATATCATTTGGATTGATTGCGACTCAGTATGGTTTTACTGAAGTTTTCTGTCTTCCGAGGATCTCTCAGAGGAAGAAGATCTTTCGGAGGATCTGAACTTTTAATGTTATACTTGGGCTAGTTTATGGTTTGCCTTAAACCAAACAGTTTACTGTTTTATTAAATAGTTTGTAATGTGTAAATTATTTGTACCTATTAAAGATAAAATCATATGTATAATTATGGTGTGTATTTAATGGTTTGTTTTATTTCATGTTCTATTTATTTTATTTTATAATATAAAGTTCAAAAAGAAAGTTTTTACAACTTATATTATTATATATTAAGAAATGATTTATAACTTGGGTAATGTCTATTTTAATTATTCCGAAATGTGACATCCTCATTAGGGTGTTACACAAGGCTACCATATTTTCCAGGGTGTTATAGTTAGTCTATCCACTACAACCCATATAACATCAAATCCTAACTGAGTCTTGGGCAAACCAATCATGAAATCCATTGTGATGTTATCCCACTTCCACTCAAGGATTATCAAAGATTGAAGAGGTCTAGAGAGTTTCTGGTGTTCTATCTTGACCTTCTGACAAGTTCGGCACCTAGACACAAACTCTGCTATGTCCCTCTTCATTCCAAACCACCAACACAACTTCTTCAAGTCCTGATACATCTTAATGGCCCCGAGATGTATAGAGTACTGGCTACTGTGAGCTTCTTCAAGGATCCTTTCCTTGATTTCGGATTCACGAGGAATACAAAGTCTACCTCTAAACTTGATCATCCCATCATCCGTCATATTAAACTCTCCAGGATTACCTAAAAAGATTTGTTCACTTTGATCACTAAGAGTCTCATCTTCCTTCTGAGCTTCCAAGATCTGAGTCCTAAAATCACTCATTATGTCTACTCGACTCACACTGAGACTATGTGGTAACACAGTTACTGAAAGGCTCATGTCTCTAAAACTCTCTAGAAGTTCACTCTCTTGGATCATCATTCGAGACATATGTAGGGATTTCCTACTCAGTGCATCAGCCACCACATTAGCTTTACCCGGATGATACTTTAATTCAAAGTCGTAGTCTTTTAAAAACTTCATCCATCTCTGTTGTCTCATGTTCAACTCCTTTTGATCAAATAATTACTTTAAACTCTTGTGATCATTGAACACCTCAAATTGGACTCTATACAAGTAATGTCTCCAAACTTTCAAGGCAAACACTATTACAGCTAATTCCAGATCATAAGTAGGGTAGTGTCCCTCATGAGATCTCAACTGCCTTGATGCATAGGTAACCACTCTCCTATATTGCATCAAAACACAACCCAAACCCATCTTTAAAGCATCACAAAACACCTCAAAGTTCTCCAAAGGATCAAGAATTACAAACACCGGTGTAGTAGTCAATCTCGCCTTTAGCTCTTAGAAACTACTCACACAGTCTTGAGTCTAATCAAAAGAACTATCTTTCCTAGTCAATCTAGTTAAGGGTAGAGCTAACTGAGAAAAACCTTTTATGAATCTTCTATAGTACCCCGCTAGGCCAATGAAGCTTCTGATCTCCGTTACAGTGGTGGGTCTCTCCCACTGCAACACTACATCAACCTTGCTTAGGTCCACAGACATCCCACCCTGAGATATCACATGTCCTAAAAATTGTACTTGTGAAAGCCAGAACTCACACTTCAATAGTTTGGCAAACAACTTATTCTTTTTAAGGGTCTCTAACACTATCCTCAAATGTTGTTCATGCTCCTCTATTGTTTTAGAATAGATTAAGATATCATCTATAAACACCACCACTGTAATACCCTTAATAACATGTTAGACATTTATATGTATACAGAGGTAACATATGACTTGCTTAACATATTTGTTGAATTTTGTGACAAACTGAGTTCATTTAAGCACTTTGTTGTAACTCCGAAGGCAAAAAGTAGCTTAAAATGACTCAGATAATAGCATAAATTACTTAGATAAGGGATTTGTGTATGAATACTTTATTCCTAAGTCACAAATGTTTGTTATAAGTTGTGGTTAAAATTTGAGAACAATCAGAGCCAGTTTGGTATTTTGAGGCATACAAGTTGTGCTTGTTATACTGATATAACTAGCAGCAGATATGAAAAATTAAGATATTGGTGAAACAATAATTTTGATGAATCTTAGTATTTGTTTCAAAGTAGTTGAAAGTTGAAAAACTTGATTTAGCTGAATCTATGTGTTCTTAGCATATCGGAATTTGGCTATGTATGGCCTAAAGACCTTAAGAGTCTTTTGCATTCTCTTTATGTCCTAATTCACGATTCTTTACTGCACAAAAACAAAAACAAAAAATATGAGATAAGGAAGAGAGGAAGAGGAAAATCAAAAGCAAAGCTAAAGTTTGAGATCCAACTAAGCTTGAATCTTCTTCATAGCTACTAAGATAGGGGTTTTATGTCTATATTCATCTTTTTCAACTCTTTTCACCATTGATGCACTTTTGGTACTTAATAGGTCAAATTGAGTTCTATAGGTATTTGATGTGTTTGACTTGCATGAATGTGTTTCTTTGGTTATTTATGACTTGTTCATGACATAAATTGAGGTTAAAAGCTTAAAACATCTCATTTAGACAATTGATGCTCATTTTTGGGGTTTTAGGTCAAGGTTGTGTGATTTTGGTTCATAATCCAAATTGAGTGGTTTTGTTGTTGATTAATGCTTCATATGTGTCAATGAACTATTAAGGACTTAGAATAACCTAGAAACTATTTTGAAATGGCCAAAAACCATGAATTGGACCAATGGAACAGTACTCACTTTTGTAGAATTCTGCAGAAGTTTCTGTCGCAAAGTCATGCCTAGGTGTGATTGAACCACACTTAAGCATGGGTGAGACAGAGAGAGTCACGCTTAGGCATGATAGAACTATGCCTAGGCATGATTTCCTGGGAGTTACAGGGTTGTTTCCCTGCCACCTTCATGCCTAGGCGTGGGAGAGTGGTGTCTAGGAGTGATTACCAAAATTTTACAAGATTTGTGTTCTTGTGGTTTTGTGACTTCTTAAGTGATGGGATCACTCTTTTATATATTTTAAAGTGTGTTGAGGCACAAATAGGGGTATTTTTCAATAGGAAAATTATCACCTAAAGTTGATGAAAACAAGTGTAAGCTTTGAACATCCATGAGCCATGGATGGACTTAGTGTATGTCTAGTATGCTACTAGAGTTAATCCAACAAGAGAATGATTCTTTGGCATGCATATGTTATGAATGAACTTTAAAGCAACCAAGAGCAAATGTTTGCTATAGAAAAGTGTCTTTCACCTTTGGTAATTTATTATTACTTAGCTTTGTAATGCACCTAGATCTAACAACCGCAGCGCAATCGCCATTGCACCACAGTCACTAAATCCAGGCGTGTCACAGTCTCAAAACAGAAATTTCAAAATTTAATTATTTCCATTTTGCATAAATAGGAAATAAGAGCCTCAAATGAAACATAATTAGTACCCAACCATTTTATACACAACCACTGAAATAATATATATTATAGTCATCCTTAACACAAATCACTGATAACACAAAGTATAAAACTTGCATAGTCAAATAGAATACAGTGGGAACAAAACACTAAAAGGGAAAAGTAGTAATCCTTGGGATAGGCACTACTAGCAGACAAAGCCGCAACCCCATATGTACGTGACGCTCAGTGTCCCAATCGACACAACAGGCATCAATGCCCCCACAAAGTTGCACCCTCGCGTGACCGAAGAGATCTCATGCAGACACCACATCGAAAGTGATGAATCAGCCTAATCTAAGCAGTAAGGATGTGGTCTCTCATCTTCTTCCTCACGATCTTTTATCAAACATATATATATATAACAAAAATACAAGGATACAAGAAAGAGGTGAGACATCCTACTTACATTACCAATTATGGAAGTAAAGAAACAGAACGGCGCAGAGCGCCCACATAGCTTTTCAGCACATGTATTCATCAGCAGTGACAATAGAATGAACAGTAAGAGCAGGACATTGACTCATGGCAGTAATAATCAACAATAACAGGTAAACATCAATAATGCCCCAAGCAGTCGACAGAGTCTCAGATAATGAACAATTAAAACATTTTAGATAATTATGGCATCAATGTCACAATAATATAATCATCATATAAAAGAGTGCCCTATGATATGCGGACTCACAATGCGGACTCACAATGCCGACTCGCAATGTTGACTCACAATGCCGACTCGCGATGTTGACTCACAATGCCGACTCGCAATGCATGTGCACTTGGTACCAAGATTTTCTATTCCATTTCAAATATGAACGTTCCAGAAGATCTATCCCCCCTCAATGATAGTCTACACTGGACCATGAAGAGAATAGTGTTTGTCAGGTGCGTGATGCGTTACAACGGTTTATCATGGCCATGGATATAATAAAGTGATAACATCATCACGAAATGAACCACCGCGCGTCACGGTCCTCAATCAGATCCTACCACGGGATCACACTATCCAATTCTCACTCATTTACCATAAAAAGATTAGTGATTTGTCAGGTACGTAATGCGTGCAATCGGTATACACCATACCTTATGGTCCTCAATCAGATCCATCATAGGATCATCACTTATTCAGTTCGTATTCATAGGCTCATATAGCCTTTTAATAGTCATCGACTGAGCAATTTGTTCAATGCATATT
This sequence comes from Ormosia emarginata, assembly GCA_029884605.1. NCBI lineage: Eukaryota > Viridiplantae > Streptophyta > Magnoliopsida > Fabales > Fabaceae > Ormosia > Ormosia emarginata. The sequence continues at coordinate 41,695,522 of JAQQTP010000088.1, forward strand.
GATTCAATGAATAATCATAAGCTCATCTCACCTTTTAACAGTCATAGATTGAGCAAATTATTCAATGCGTTAACTCAATTCATAATCATAGGCTCATCCAGCCCTTTAACAGTCATCGACGGAGCAATTTATTTAATACATGCTGACTCAATGCATGATCCTAGGCTCATCTAGCCTTTTAACAGTCATCGACTGAGCAAATGTCCAATGCATGTTGACCCCATGCACAATCATGTATATTCAACCATAATAACATATATCTCATACATGCCACAATTTAGCCAACTTAAGTATCAATATAATTTTAGTCCCAAACACGAACCCACAATAGTATAGTATTAATTTCTCAATGTCAATACATCATATCAAAAGCATTGCCTCAATGGCATATCATCATTTCTTATCACCAACATATCATATCTCATCAAGTACTTGGTCCCCACATAGGAATTCACAATTGCATCAAACAATTCTCAATATCAATACATATACATGTCCATCATTCCACACATACCACAATTTCCATATTATGGATCCAAAAATTTCATTTTCAAAATCATTTCTCCATTATTGGTTTAGATATATAATCCTACCACATTCAAGTGAAATAAAATCCTTGAATCTAGGGTTTAAGATTTATGTTTGAGTTATAAGAGATAAGGAACCATGTTTTCATCATTTTCAGCTCAAAATCTTATTTTAGGATCTTGGTAATCGATCACATGCCTCTGGTAATTGATTACCAGCTCAACAGAACCTCTGTAATCGATTACAGGCTGAATGTAATCAATTACATAGCTTCCCAAAAACACGATTCGTAACTCCAAGGACCTGGTAATCGATTACCAGTTGGACAGAACCTCCGTAATCGATTACAGACAGTATGTAATCGATTACGTGATTCCCATAATCACGATTTTGTAACTCCAGAGGCATGATAATCGATTACAAATGTTGTGTAATCAATTACCACTCGTAAACTTGCAAAAAAATGATCTTTAAGCCATCTAAACTTAAACCAAATCAATACATAGCATTTTCAACATCAAATTAACTCAAATATGCATCCAAAATCACATAAAGACAATCAATGACTCATACAAATCCAACCAAATACGCCATTGTGAAAAATAATCATAACAATGAGAGAAATCCAAACATAGATTCCCTCAACAACAACAACATACAAGACATCTCCTTACTACCAAGATTGGTTGAAGAGGATTATCTCCCTCTTACCTTTCGAAGACAACACAAGGATGCTAGCTCCTTTTTGTTCTTGATTTTCATTTTCCTCCTTCAAGAAAACACTAATGTGAGTGACTTCCACAATGTCCACTCAAATCATGGAAAGATGAGTTCTTGATCACATAGGTGACCAAGAAAAATGAAAATGAGAAGAAAATGGGAGAAAGGTGAAGACTTTACCTCCAAGCTCAAAGCTTTAGCTTCAATGGTGGATAATGGAAGAAGAAGAAGAACTTGAGGATGACCACCAAAGAGAATGGCCTTGGAATAGTGGAAGGAAACAAGGAATGTGATTTGTTTAGCAAACAATGGAGTTGATCTCCAATGTGTGTGTGCACCGTGAAGAAGGAAGAAAAAGAGAAGAGGAGAAGAGTGCTTGAAGAAAATGAGAAGAGAGAAAATGTTAGGTGTTCTTTTATGTATTTGAAATGGAAGTGAGGTGATAGAAGGGAGAAGCTCTTCTTTACTTCCCAAAATGGGCTTCAGCCATAGGGTGAACGGGGAGGGACGAGAGAAAAAAAGAAACATGTGTATTATTAGGGAAATTTCTAGGAAGCTTCTCTCATTAAGCCCTTGATTAAATAAATCTTTCTTTTGAAATTAAAGCTAATGGATATGACACAAAGTAGATTTTGGATAATGTGATAAGGTTTTTAATACATGTTATTATTCAATACATAATTGTTATAGTTGATAGAAGTCAGTATCAATTATCCAGCGGATAAAAATTATATAGTGATTTATCGCTTTGTCAGATAAAATTTCTCAAAAAATGTGAAACCTCGTAAATTGTGTCTAGCCTCGGGTTTAGTAAGATCCCTCATCGATGTTTCCACAGATCAAGGTTCTCAAAAAAAATATCTCATTTTCTTGGGCCTGCTCCGTTTACATGTAAAATGAAGAATAATATTAAAATATTTCACGTTCTTAGAAAAATCCAAAAAATTCACAAAAATCACAAATATTATAAAATGACTATTTATCATAAAATTATAAATTTTCGAGATGTTACAAGCTTCACTAGAGATGTTATGATAAATGGTGTTAGATACAAGTAAACTAGAATATGTTGGCATTGTTTATCTGTGAATGCAACCGTGTATGGAAGTTAATGCTATTTGGGCAGAAGGAAGGGAGTCAGGGAATTTCTTAAAAGAACAGGTTATTCCTAATTAAGTGCTCAGGTTGCAAGTAGTGTGGAAATTTTTTGTTTTCCTATCTACATGAGGCAAACATGAGAAGTCAAAGATTTCTAGCAGAACATACCTAGGTCTTAGGTGAACTAAGTATGTAAGAATGAATATATGTATCTTTAACTTGGTATTTGTTAAAGTATATCCTTGTTAGTGTTCTAAATGTGTTTTATTTTTAGCATGTGTTACATTATGTTTACTATGCTAATTATGACTGTTCTTGATTACTTATACTGAGAAATGTTGTTTCTTACCCCGCTGTGTATCATGTAATTCCAGGTGAAGCTTCTTCCAAGAGTAAGAAGAAAAAAGGAAGCTAAAGACTAGAGTAGCTTTATAGTTTATGTTACAAATATTGTTTTCCTTAGTACTTCTTTATAATATAAAGAACTATGTAATACTTCAAGCCTTCGCTAAGACTAAAGTTGTATATATATATGTATTTTTATGATGATTATGTATTTCTGCAATTCATAAGGCTCTCTGTAATGTTTCCAACGAACATTATAGATCTAAATATCATATTATTATGTATGTAGTGATATTATAATGCTAGATATCTCCTTGTATACTTTGTATAACGAGATGCTAGTATTAGGATGTTACAACCACAAACTGATCCAGGTAGGGTCTAAAGATCCTGTTCATGTAATCCATGAACACTACTAGAGCATTTGTCAACCCAAAGGACATCATGAGGTGCTCATAATGCCCATACCTAGTTCTAAAAGTTGTCTTAGGGTTATCCTCCTCCCTACCTATTTTTTGATGATAACCAAACCTAAGATCAATCTTTGAGAATATCGTAGCTCCTCTCAGCTGATCCATTAGATCGTCTATCCTAGGCAATGGATACTTATTCTTAATGGTCACCTTATTCAGTTGTCTGTAATCCACACAGAGCCTCATGGTACCTTCATTTTTCTTCACTAGTAACACAGGTGCTCCCTATAGAGAAGCACTCGACCTAATGACCTGCTTATCCAACAAATCCTCGATTTGCTTCTAGAGTTCTGCTAACTCTAGTGGTGCCATTCTATAGGGTGTTATAAAGATAGGTCCCGTCCCAGGCAGTAAGTCTATAGTTAACTCTATTTCTCACTTGGGTGGCAATTCCACTATATCACTAGGAAAAACTTATGGATATTCACTCACCATAGATATTTCACCTAGGCTTTGCTTAACCTCAACACTTAGTGAAAACAAGAGAACATATCCTAGAGATCGCGCCTTCAAACAGGGATTAACCTTATTCACATTGAGATACACAGACTAAGATAGAACGACTTTGGTAGGTATATCTAACAAGAAAACTAAGGATTTTTCAGAACAATTCAACACTACATGGTTAGCAGATAACCAATCCATGCAAAATATGACATCAATAGCTACAAGAGGTAAACAGATAAGATTTACAAGGAAAGTCCTATCCTCTACTTTTACTTAATAATTAAGACACACTCTAGATGTCGTAACTGGTTTATCGGTAGCAGTAGATACTGATAAGTCATATGAAAGTCCAGACACAGGTAAATCCATCTCATTCACACAATCAAAAGAAATAAAGGAGTGGGATGCTCTCGAATCATATAACATAGTTAAAAAATGATTGTGAATAATGCATTTACCTAAAGGGTAGGCACAACTTCCTTCTTTGATGGATAGTCCTTAGCATAGTGCCCAGGTTGCCCACGGATAAAGCATACCAAGCAAGGTTGGTCTCTATGCTGCTTTCCACACTTAGGACACTTAGGTCCCACAAATTGCTTCTGAATCTGCTTACCCTTGTCTCAAGAGAAACTATATTTAGAAGCTTATTTCTTGAACTTGTTGTCACCCTGCTTCCTCTTTTGAAAGTCATGTGACTTAGGCTCCACTAAAAGCTTCTTTGAACGCAGTTTGATTATCCTGCATTTATTAATCAAAGTCTCAAAGTCCCAAATCTCAAACAGTTGAAAGGCACTCTAAATATCTTCCCTCAATCCTTCCTCAAACTTAACACACTTCCAAGATTCTTCTGTGTTAAGCCTGATGCAAGACGAGAACTTAGACAATTCATTGAATTTGGCCACATACTAGCCAACAAACATATCCCCTTGCTCCAACCTAAGAAATTCCATCTCTTTGGCATTTTGTAGGTTTTGTGGGAAGAATATTCTCAGAAATGATCTCTTAAAGATCTCCCACGTAATAAGAGTCCTTGCTACCTCAAGAGCTCTATTGGCATCTACCCACCAATCCTCTGCCTCACCCTCTAGCATATAAGTAGCAAAAAGCACCTTTTGTCCATCTAAACAACTCATGACCGTAAAAATCTTCTCCATTTCTTTGAGCTAACCCTTAGCTCTGACTGGGTTGTACTCCCCTTTGAAGGAAGACAGATTAGATTTCCTACACTCCGAGAGGTTCAAGAAAGTTTGATTCTTCCTAACTACCTCTGGGTCTGGTTGCCCCTAATGGTGTGGTGGTGGTGTAGGTGGTTGATGTTGAGTCACCGACATTCTTTCAAACATCCTATTTGTTGTAGTTGTTTGCTCTCTCATGGCTTCAACATTAGCGGTTGTTTAGTCCCTCAATGCATCAACCATTGCCATAAAGGCTCCAGCCATACTAGGGTCTTCATTTCTCAAACTCCTACCCCCACGGGGTCGCCCTCGTGCTGCCATAGTTTCTTGTAAAACACATAATAATACATATTGAGGTAGCTAATCTTGTAACACGTCAAAATTTGCTATTCCTCAGTAAATGCTTGATTTTACTATTTTGTGGTTTCTGTGCACTATAAATTTATTTTGACTGTTCTCTGATTATTTTTTATCTTTGTGTGTGATTTACTCTGAGCTGGGAAAATAAAAATTTTTAGGTCGGGGAAAATCTTTGATGATTTATTCGGAGATGGGGGAGCTTACTAAATCCAAATTCGAGAGGCATGATTCTCAATCTTTTGAATTTTAGAATTTTTCTGTCAAATAAAAAAAATTGTGTTTTATTATCTAGTGAATAATACTTACTGACTTACGAGCAGTAGCTTCTGCCCATTGGGTAATAATTTCTGTAACTATTGTCCATTGGACAATAGCTTTTAGAAAAAGTCTTAATAACTTATTTTGTGAACTAATTAGAAAGCTTGATACTTAAGGAAACCAATGGGAATTGGTCAATATAAATGGCTTGAATTTCATAAGCCAATGGAATCAAGTCAACAAAAATGGCTTGACTAGTTAGCCATGAAACTAGATGAACTAACTAAGTTAACTTAAGCTTAAGTAGTAACTAAATGGAACAAACTTGGCTACCTTACACCATTGAGCTCCACGGCCAAGTAGGAGATTCTAGAGCATTCATGAACTTATGAATCATCTAAGGTGACCAAAGCATGATCACTTGGTGACATTAACCATGTGCTTGATTTCTATCTTGATTGATTAAGCATTAACTCTCCTATTCTATTTCACTCCACACAAGCACATGCAAAAGGAGATATTTCATTTCATCTTCATTACACTTTGTAACCAAGAAGCCATTCTCTCCATACTCTCTCTTCCTAACTCAACAAAAACTCCATTTCTTCCCTTGGAGAAGCTCACGGATACTTCACCAAGAAACACCAGCCAAGCTTCTAAAATTTCAGCCAATCTTATTTCCTAAACCTAAACACTATTCTAAGAACTTTTCATGTTGTGAACAAAGCCTAGTTCTTCCATTTACAACCTTGAAAATCAAGCTAGAGTTTTCTGTTCTACAAGGTAAAATTCTTGTTCTTGTTTCTAAGTTTGATTCTTGAGTTTCTAAACCATGATTGATCCATGGTTTCGTATCTTCAAGCTTTGTTTGTGACTTTGCTTTGGTTTAAGTTTGTTAGGGTTTTCTTGGGGCGATTCACGAAATCCATAGGAGACCAACCACGAAGGAATTTTGTCTTCCTTGAGGTAATAGGGAGATTAACCTCATCAACCATATGTTGGTGGTAAGGAAATGGAATTGTTTGTGGTGGAAAATCCATAAGGATTTATTCACTTGATTGTTTAAATTTTTCATTTCTTGTGATGGTTTTGATTAGTATGCTTTATAGCTTTGATAATATGCTTAAATATGTGATTATGAAAGCATGTTGATAATTGTATAAAGTAGGATGTGATTCACATAAGGAAGTGCATGAAGGTTCCAAAGAACCCTAGAAGCTCATGGCCTCAACATCAAATTTTGGGCAAAATGTTCTAAATTATTTTACTAATAGGGATTAAGTGATTTTTAATGATAAGAAATTGGATTAAAGGTTTTTACAAAGAACAATGAGATAGAAAATAATTAAATATCATTTATGAAGTACAAATGGATTTTTGGCCAACATGTCAAGATTTGATATTCTAGATCCAAAACTATTTTTCTAAGTGTAGGCTTAGGTAATTAATTAATAAGAACTCAATTTAATGGGCTTTTAGAGATAAAAAGAAAGTGAATTAATTTTTAGAATTAATTTAGTGTAATTAGATTATGTTGAGAAATAAAATTAAAACTTGAAATTTACTAACGTATAGCTCACCATTTGGGTTTTGAAGTGTGTTAGAAAATTTCGAGCTATAATATCTAATTAAACTAAAGAAGTGCAATTTTTGTGAGAAATAGTAGAAAATATTACTTAAAGGATTTTTAGTGAGAAAATATTGTAAATAAAGCCAAAATACCAATATTATGTAAGAAGTTTCAAAAATGAGTTTAGAAAGCTAAGATATATCTTACGCGATTGAAAATATTAGAAAAATATTACGCGATTCCAAAATAGTGATTTTAAAACTACACGATTGAGAAAATGATTTAAAATCGCTATGCGATTGAGAAAATGTTAAAAAATCTCTACGTGATTTAGAAAACGTTTAAAAATATTTCTGCGATTGCAAAAACATTAAAAAATACTTGCGCGATTTGAAAACGTAAGAAAAATGTTACGCGACTGTGAAAACACGATAAAATATTTAAGCGATTAGAAATAACAGCAGTTTGCTGTTAGGCTGTTGTGGTGGGCCCGGTTGTGTTGAAAAGTGATACCGCCAAGTGATGACATGTGGTTATGAAAAACAGTGATAATGATTATATGTGTATTTACATCATGCATAGTAAAGCGTGTAAGCTTTGGTAGTAAAAGCGAGTTGCCTAGGAGATGAATTTACACCTTTGTGCAGGTGAGAATTGCGTAGCTATATCAATTATTGATCTTGGAGACGTCAGGGCGCGGAATGTCATTTGTGGCTAGATGGTAGCACCTTTGCACCGTGGTATCCAATGCAAACGCACCGACGATCTCGATGGAGTTGCTACTTTTTTCGTGGTAGGTTAAAAGTGTCTTGTATAAGCCATTTTGCGCATTATGATATGATATCTTGGCACATGAGTTAAACATGTACTTCCGATCTTTCTCTCTGAAATTGTGATTAGTGTAATATCCCGAAAATTAGTAATTTCATGATAAATAATCATTTTATAATATTCAGGATTTTTGTGAATTTTTCTGTATTTTTCTGTGAATGTTGAATATTTTTCTGTAACATCTCGAACGGTTTTTGAGATTTTTATCTAATAAATAAAAATCGCAGAATTATTTTATTATCCGTTAGACAGTGAATACCAGTTTTTGTTAACTGTAAATTCTATCTACTGATAATAAATACGATACAATGTTAATCATATTTTAAAGAACGCTTTAATGACATCACCATGGTGACATCATCACCATGACATCACTTTGACTTTTCAAAAAGTGAACTTTGGCTTGTTAGAGAAGCTTGGAGGAAGCTTCCTTGCACCTTCCTATTGGCTTCTTCAAGAAGCCACATTTCCTCTCTCCTCCTCTCCACCACACATTTTGAGGGCTCTTTGTGGCCACACATTTTAATTCACACACTTACATAAAATACACCTAATTACACATTTTACTTCATTTCACTTTACTATCACTTTCTTTCTCTATTCTCTCTTTATTTTCTCTCTTCATCTTTTCTCTCAACTTTCTCTTCTTCTCTTCCCTCTTCAACCCTATGGCCATGGAGGCTTGAAGGTGGTCAAACTCTTCACCTCACTTCATCCAACTACTCATTTGTTCATCTCATCATTCCTATTAAAGAGACAAACGAAAAAGCTCTCACCTTTCTCCTTGGAGGCTCACGGCCTCACCCCTCCAATACACTTATTCATCTTCTTTAATTTCAAACAACCCTTGATCTTGAATCTAGACACCATTCTAAGTAACTTTCACGTTGTGACCATCATCAAAATCAACCATTTTCGTTTTGTTCCATCAAGCTTCAAAGTTGGAGACTTTAAGGTAAAGTTCATAGATTTATCACCTTTCCTCCCCATTTTCATGATTCTTGATCTCTTGGATGATCAAGGGTTCCTTTTCTAAGCTTTGATGATGATTTTGGTGAGCTTTGATATCCTTAGGGTTTCCTCAAAGGTGTAGTATGAAAATCTCCACAAAGAACCAAGAGGCTTGCTTTCTGGTGTTGTCTTCAAGAGATAAGAGGGAGATTTACTCACTTCAACCATTATTGGTGGTGAGGAGACCTTGTGTGATTATTTAATGGAGAAATCCATATTTGTATGCTTACTTTGTTTGATGATTTTGCATGTGTATGTGTTCTTAATTGAAGTTGATGAGTGAATAATGATTTTTGATGCATTGGTATGTTGGAATGTTTGGAAACATTAGAGTTAAAGAATGGAAAATTTTGAGGATCAACTACCCCATTAGAGGCTACGGTTTTGGCTTGAAATTCTTAGGGATAAAATTAATTTGTGTAGAAGAAAACCTATGTGATTAATTATGAAATGATTAAAGCATGAAATGAAAATTTTAGGGATTGGAGTAATTTTGTGTGAGATAGAATTTGGGTGATTAGATATCAAGTAATTAATGCATAAAATGGGAAGAAAAATTAGAACCTTGATGACTTAGGGAGGCCACGGTCTCTAAAGGAAATTTTGGAGTTCAAAGTGATGCTTTGATGCACCTTTGGGAATTAAGGATTTAAACATTAGTAATTCATAATGAGATGGAAGAAATTGATTGAGTGATGAACAGTAAGAAGGCCACAGTTTTGGCTTGGAATTCCTAAGGTTGCAATTGATTTGTGTAAAATAAAACTCATGTGATTGGTTATAAATATGATTAAGGCATGCAATGGAAAATTTGAGGATTCCTACCTTAAAGTGAGGCCACGGTTTTGGCTTGAATTTAAGGGATTAGAATTGATTTTTGAGTGAAATAAGGTTTAAGTGATTAGATATTGAGTGACTAATGCATAAAATGGAAAGAAATTGGAACTTTGAAGACCTAGGGAGGCCACGGTTTCTAAGGGTTATTTAATCTAAAATTTTCATAATTGATCAAAGCTTAAGACTTTGGAAATGTGGATCCATAATATGGGCTTGTGATAATTGATGAACCATATATGAATAAATGTTGATGTTGAGAATTAGTTTTATGTTATTGTGTGTTCCTATGTGGAACTAAGTACTTGATGAAATCATGACATGTTGATATTGGAAAATGAATATATATGCCATTGTGGTATGCCTTATGACACATGTATCATTGATATACATACATGATGTACATTGCGTCGTCATGCATACGTGTTGTTCGTTCGACATTATTAGAAAGGCGATGGATGCCTAAGTGATTGAATAACACCTATGTGCGGGTGCGAATAGACTAAGCGTAGGGTCATAGTGGTTGGCCCTGGGGGCGTCGGGGTGTGGGTGCTTCACAATAGACAGTGGTAGCTCCACTGGGGCCGTGGGATAGACCGATGCAAACACACCAACGATCCGGAGAGAGACGCTGTCCTATATCGCGATGAACTGTTGAGGTGCCATGTATAAGCCATTTTGCACAAATATTTTTATGAGATGAAGCACACTATTTTTAAGGCTAACGAGATACTGATATTACTCCTTGATCATTCTCTACGAAATGTTGATGTCTAGCTCCATGGAGTAGGAATTTGGTACCATATGCATTGTGCATTGTCAGTCTCATATTTCATTAAGCAAGAGTACTTATGACTGTTAAACAATTTGTTTTTGATACTACAGAAACTGTCTCATGATTAAACTGTTGATTGCTTAAGATATTGTTGTTGTTTATCTTTTATTGTTGATTCTTACTACTGTTTATTGTTGTTCTTCTCTTACTGTTAATCTATTTATTACTGTTGATGAATATATGTGTTAATGTTATGTGGGCATCCTGCGCCATTCTGTTTTCTTACTACTATATTGGTATTGAATACTGGGTGTCTCACCTCTTTCCTATATCCCTGTATTTCTGTTTTATATTTATATTTGATAAAAGATCGTGAGGAAGACGAAAAAGGACCACACCCTTGCTGATTGGACTGGGTCGATTCATTATTTTCGATATGGCGTCTGGACAAGATTTTTGGTTATGTACGGGTGCAACTTCATGAGGGCATTGATGTCAGACGTGTCGACTAAGACTCCGAGCATCACGCATATATTAGGGTTACGGCTTTGTCTGCTTGTAGTACTTATCCCAGGGTTACTACTCTCCACCTTTAGTGCTTTTGTACACGTTACCTTTTATTTGAATATGTAAGTACTATGTTTCGTGTTATCAGTGTTTTGTGTTAAGGACGAATATATTATACATGAAATATGTTTTTCTTTAGGTGGTTGTATTCTAAATGGTTGGGTACTATAAATATATTCCATGTCATGGCTCGTATTTTCTATATATGCACATTGATTAAAATTTAATCAGACTTGTTGTCCTAAGAGTTTCCTCGAAGGTGTAGTACGAAAATCTCCAGCAAGAACTAAGAGGCTTGCTTTCTTGTGTTGTCTTCATGAGGTTAGGGGGATATTTACTCACTTCAACCATTATTAGTGGTGAGGAGACCTTGTGTGATTATTTGATGGAGAAATTCATTTTTGTATTCTTACTTTGTTCGATGATTTTGCATGTGTATGTGTTCTTTGTTGAAGTTGATGAGTGAATAATCATTTTTGAAGCATTGGTGGTGTTGGAATGTTTGGAAACATTAGAGTTAAAGAATGGAAAATTTTGAGGGTCTACTACCCCTTTGGAGGCTACGGTTTTGGCGTGAAATTCCTAGGGATGAAATTCATTTGTGTAGAATAAAACCTATGTGATTAATTATAAAATGATTAAAGCATGAAATGAAAATTTTGGGGATTGGAGTAATTTTGTGTGAGATACAATTTGGGTGATTAGATATCAAGTAATTAATGCATAAAATGTGAAGAAAAATTGGAACCTTGATGACTTAGGGAGGCCACGGTCTCTAAAGGAAATTTTGGAGTTCAAAATGATGCTTTGATGCACCTTTGGGAATTAAGGATTTAGACATTAGTAATTCATAATAAGATGGAAGAAATTGATTGAGTGATGAACAGTAAGAAGGCCACGGTTTTGGCTTGGAATTCCTAAGGTTGGAATTGATATGTGTAAAATAAAATTCATGTGATTGGTTATAAAAATGATTAAAGCATGGAATGGAAAATTTGAGGATTCCTGTCCTAAAGTGAGGCCATGGTTTTGGCTTGAATTTAAGGGATTAGAATTGATTTTTGTGTGAAATAAGGTTTAAGTGATTAGATACCGAGTGACTAATGCATAAAATGGAAAGAAATTGGAACTTTGAAGACCTAGGGAGGCCATGGTTTCTAAGGGTTATTTAACCGAAAATTTTCATAATTGATCAAAGCTTAAGACTTTGGAAATGTGGATCCATGATATGTACTTGTGATAATTGATGAACCATATATGAATAAATGTTGATGTTGAGAATTAGTTTTATGTTATTGTGTGTTCCTATGTGGAACTAAGTACTTAATGAAATCATGACATGTTGATATTGGGAAATGAATATATATGTCATTGTGGTATGCCTCATGACACATGTATCATTGATAAACATACATGATGTACATTGCGTCGTCATGCATATTTGTTGTCCATTGGACATTATTGGATAGGCGATGTATGCCTAGGAGATTGAATAACACCTATGTGCGGGTGCGAATAGACTAAGCGTAGGGTCATAGTGGTTGGCCCTGGGGGACTCGGGGTGCAGGTGTCTCATAATAGACAGTGGTAGCTCCACTAGGGCCGTGGGATAGACCAATGCAAACAAACCAACGATTCGAACCGAGACGCTGTCCTATATCGCGATCAACTATTGAGATGCCATGTATAAGCCATTTTGTGCAAATATTTTTATGAGATGAAGCACACTATTTTTAAGGCTAATGAGATACTAGCGTTACTCCTTGATCATTTTCTCCGAAATGTTGATGTCTAGCTCCATGGAGTAGGAATGTGGTACCATATGCATTGTGCATTGTCAGTCTCATATTTCATTGAGCATGAGTACTTATGACTGTTAAACAATTTGTTTTTAATACTACAGAAACTGTTTGATGATTGAACTATTGATTGCTTGATATTATTGTTGTTTATCTTTTATTGTTGATTCTTATTACTGTTTATTATTGTTCTTCTTTTACTGTTAATCTATTTATTACTGTTGATGAATATATGTGTTGTAATGTTATGTGGGCGTCCTACGTCATCCTGTTTTCTTACTACCATATTGGTATTAAATGCTGGGTGCCTCACCTCTTTCCTGTATCCCTGTATTTCTGTTTTATATTTATATTTGATAAAAGATCGTGAGGAATATGAAAAGGGACCACACCCTTGCTAACTGGACTGGGTCGATTCATTATTTTCGATATGACGTCTGGACGAGATTTTTGGTTACGTACAGGTGCAACGTCATGGGGGCATTGATGTCTGACGTGTTGACTAAGACTCCGAGCGTCACACATATATTAGGGTTACGGCTTTGTCTTCTTGTAGTACCTATCCTAGGGTTACTACTCTCCCCCTTTAGTGCTTTTGTACACGTTACCTTTTATTTGAATATGTAAGTACTATGTTTCGTGTTATCAGTGTTTTGTGTTAAGGACAAATATATTATATATGAAATATGTTTTTCTTTAGGTGGTTGTATTCTGAATGGTTGGGTACTATATATATATATTCTATTTCGTGGCTCGTATTTTCTATATATGAACAATGATTAAAATTTATTCAGACTTGTTGTAAATTGTAGCGCGTCTTGATTTAGTGACTGTGGCAATAATGACGATTATGCTGTGGTTATTAAATCAAGGAGTTTTACACTAGGTGGTATCAGAGCAGTTCATCCTGTTGAGCCGGGGTATGGACTTGCTATGTTTAGGCATATTAGAATTTTTGTATGTTGTTCACTTCCTTGTCTCTTGATTAAGATGATGGGAAAGGAATGCATGGCTTGTTATAGGTTGAATGTTAGTAACTACTGTTATACAGTTGCATGATATTGAGGATTGGCCTACTCTATATGTAATGTTCTGTATGGACAGGAAACTATGACTTCACCTAGGCGTATTAGGAGAATAGGAATTCTTTTAGTAAGGAGATCAAAAGGTTTTGGAAAATCGATCTTCTGGAGAAAAGGAATGACTAGTGTAAGTTTGGGTTAAGAAGCTGTTTGGGGGTTAACGACTTGTCAGAGGTTACGTCATGAAAGGCAGAATGAAGAAGCTCGAGTTGGAGACTGTTGGGATTCCTGGATTGGACTAATCTTGGTTGGGTTGTGTGGTTCTTTGTGTTTGGTTTTCGAAAGGAGACAATGTTGTTTGAAATAATTATGTTGGCTTTGTCGTGTCATATTTTGTCCATCTTCGAAGAAAGTCAATGGCTCGTGGTAGACATACGAGGGCAATGGCTTGTGGTGAACATACACATGTGAGCGCAAGATAAGATAATGGAAGTATGGATGCGATTGTAGGAGAAATGCAAAGGATAGCTGATGTGATAACTCACCAAGATCAGAGAGCCGCACAACAGCAAGAATTGGAAGTTGAAGTTTAGAATTTGTTGGAGGAAAGTCGGCTTTGGGGTAACCTTGCACTGCCTAGATTCCAAAGGAGGAATAATAAAAAGGTTATTTGGTTTAAGTGGAAACTATATTCACGATTATCAGGGAAGCAACGACAACATCCAACTCATGGAGAAAGTGCTAGTAGCAGTAGATTCAGTCAGACCTCGACATTTTTGTCAAAATGTAAGAAATGTGGGAAAGACCACTTAACGAGGGAGTGTAAGGTCAAAGGGATAATCTGATTCAGGTGCGGAATGCTCAGACATGTTTCTAAACATTGTGCTTCAGCGAAGAAGAAGTCTTCCGTTAATGATGCATGTGCTTCAAGATCCCAAGCTGAAGGGAAAGATTACACCCTGTATGGAGCGAAGGTTTCCCAAACTGAAGATCTAAACAATAGAGATTGTGCCTCAAGTGACGTTCCCGTAACTGTACTATATAATTCTAGGGGCAACCCATTTCTTTATAGCGTATGACCGTATGGATCATTTGCATTCATCTGTGTCTTCGGTTATCTTTGACTTAGTTATTTCTACTTCTGTTACTAAGACTTGTCGTTGGTACTTAGGTTTACGTAATCTATCCTATTTCCACTAAAGATCGAATCTTTTGTTGATTTGACTTGCTTGCCTAAAATCACACCTAGTAGAGTTCGTAATTTTAGGAATAGGTTGGTTATTCTCTAAGCATGTTCTGCTTGATCGTTCCAATGAAAACCTTAGTGATTCCCGAAACTAGGACTTTCGAGTTTGTGACGAGTAACAAAGTTGAAGCTTGGAGAGGATAAGAAATCCAAAGATACATGTTATCTTTTGTGGAGGACAAAAGTAAAGGGAATATGAATGTTACTATTGTAGTCAAAGAGTTTCACATGATGAGCTACAATGCTGTTAGTTAAGGAGAAGAATGGAACTTCTCGGTGCGATGAGGACTGTCGCCAATTGAATAAGATTACGATTAAGGATGAGTAACCTTGGAAGAAGATGAATGATTCACTGAATCGGCGAGAAAGGAGTCATTGTTTTCTTCAAGAATGATGTACGCTCTGGTCATCATTAGATTCATGGGAAGTTGAGGATGTTCCCAAAACATTTTTTTTTCGAACAAGTTATGAGCATTATGGGTATCTCGTGATGCCGTTCGGAGTGACAAATGCTCCTGTCGTATTCATGGATTGGATGAATCAGATTTTTCGTCCTTATCTAGAATAGATTTGTCGTTGTCATTAATGATGACGTTCTGATCTATTCTTGAAGATATAGAGAAGCATGTTGGGTATCTCGATATAGTTTTCCAGACTTTAAAGGAAAAGAAGTGTACGCCAAATTATCAAAGTACAAATGCTAGTTGAGGAGGTTAAACTTTGGGTCATGAAATTACGAAGGAAGGGAATTGCTGTGAGTCCATCAAAAGTTGAAGTAGTTTTACAATGGGAAAGACTGGAGACCATAATACCCTTTGCAAGGTTAGTTGGTTTTATCGAATGAGCGTCGACGGATTCTCCAAGACAACAGAACATTTTACTTAGCTTACAAGAAGAGAATCAATCTTTTCTATGGACTAATGCATGTAAAGAAGTTTTCGAAGGTCAAGGAGATATTCAAATACTCGCTAGTTTTAGTTCTACCTGATCCCAAGAAACTGTTTGAAGTATTTTGTGATGCTACACATTAAGGTCTAGGATGCATATTCATGCACAATTAGGAAATTACGACTTACGCCTCGAGGTAGTTGAGGGTACCTGAAGAGAATTACCTAACTTATGGCTTGGAGTTAGCCGCAGTTATAATTACTCTGGGAATATAGAGACACTTTTTTTATGAAGCAACATTCAACGCCTTTAGCAATCTTAAGAGCCTGAAGTATCTATTCAATGAAAAGGAACTAAACATGAGACAGAGAAGGTGACTAGAAATTTTGAAGAAGTATAACCTCTAGCTTTAGTGTCATCCTAGAAAAGCAAACGTCATAGCAGACGCTTCGAGTCGGAAACTACCTAATACCATCATTACGGTAGTCAAGAAGAAGGAATTAATAGAGTAATCCAAGGATAGGTGGCTGTCAATGGAAATGACACCAGATGAGGTATGTCTAGGTATGGTTATTATCCCGAATGATCTGTTGGGAGAAATTCGAGAGAAGTAGAAAAGTGACTAATTTCTACAAGACGAGAAGCAGCTATTGAAACAAGGCATGACATCAGAGTATGAGGAAGGAATTCGACGGAATCCTGATGTTCATGAGTAAGGTCCGTATACCCAATGGGTCGGAACTTAAGGAGTAAATTTTCAATGAAGCTCACATGAGTAAGTTGATTATACACATCAGAAAGACCAAGGTGTATCAAGACCTAAGATAGATATATTGGTGGCAAGGAATGAAGTGAGACGTTGCCAAATGTGTGTCATCTTGTCTAAGTTGCCAGCAAACTCATTCCTAAATTCTTCAGACTATATTAAATTCCTCTTCGAATTGGTCAGATAGCCTATCAACTGATTTTGTCATCCTTTCTTTCTAAATCTTCATAATATCTTCCATATGTCATAATTGCGAAAGTGTATCCCCGATCCAGCCATGTCATCAAACTGGACACAGTATAATTAAAAGAGAGTTTGATCTATGAAAGGCTTCCTGTGAAGGTCGAAGGTAGGAGAGCAAAGCAACACGGAGATAAAGAGATTTCATTGGCAAGGGTGATCTGAATTGATGTGACAAGAGACGCGACGTGAAAGTTAGAAGATAAGATGAAGAAACTACATCCATGTTTATTCTAAGGAATGAAAATTTCGAGGACAAAATTTCTATTTGAAGGGGAGAGTTGTAACATCTTGAAAATTAGTAATTTTATGATAAATAATCATGTTATAATATTCGGGATTTTTGTGAATTTTTCTATATTTTTCTGTGAACGTTAAAAATTGTAATAATATTTTTCGTTTTGCGTGTGCACTGAGCAGAGTCGGGAAAATAAGATATTTTTTCTCAAGAACCTTGAGCTGTAAAAATGTCGACGAAGGATCTTACTAAACCCGAGGCCAGACACGATTTACGAGATTTTACGATTTTTGAGATTTTTATCAGATAAATAAAAATTGCAGAATTATTTTATTATTCGTTGGACAGTAAATACCAGTTTTTGTTAACTGTCAATTCTGACCACTGATAATAAATTCAATACAATGTTAGTCATATTTTAGAGAATGCTTTAATGACATCACCATGGTGATATCATCACCATGACATCACTTTGACTTTTCAAAAAGTGAACTTTGGCTTGTTAGAGAAGCTTGGAGGAAGCTTCCTTGCACCTTCCTATTGGCTTCTTCAAGAAGCCACATTTCCTCTCTCCTCCTCTCCACCACACATTTTGAGGGCTCTTTGTGGCCACACATTTTAATTCACACACTTACACAAAATACACCTAATTACACATTTAACTTTATTTCACTTTACTATCACTTTCTTTCTCTATTCTCTCTCTATTTTCTCTCTTCATCTTTTTCTTTCAACTCTCTCTTCTTCTCTTCCCTCTTCAACCCTACGGCCATGGAGGCTTGAAGGTGGCCAAACTCTTCACCTCACATCATCCAACTACTCATTTGTTCATCTCATCATTCCTATCAAAGAGACAAAGCAAAAAGCTATCACCTTTCTCCTTGGAGGCTCACGGCCTCACCCCTCCAATACACTCATTCATCTTCTTTAATTTCAACTAACCCTTGATCTTGAATCTAGACACCATTCCAAGCAACTTTTATGTTGTGACCATAATCAAAATCTACCATTTTCGTTTTGTTCCATCAAGCTTCAAAGTTGGAGACTTTAAGGTAAAGTTCATAGATTTATCACCTTTTCTCCCCATTTTCATGATTCTTGATCTCTTGGATGATCAAGGGTTCCTTTTCTAAGCTTTGATGATGATTTTGGTGAGTTTTGATGTCCTTAGGGTTTCCTTGAAGGTGTAGTACGAAAATCTCCACAAAGAACTAAGAGGCTTGCTTTCTTGTGTTGTCTTCAAGACCTTGTGTGATTATTTGATGGAGAAATCCATATTTGTATGCTTACTTTGTTTGATGATTTTGCATGTGTATATGTTCTTAATTGAAGTTGATGAGTGAATAATGATTTTTGATGCGTTGGTGGTGTTGGAATGTTTAGAAACATTAGAGTTAAAGAATGGAAAATTTTGAGGATCAACTACCCCATTGGAGTCTACGGTTTTGGCTTGAAATTCTTAGGGATGAAATTAATTTGTGTAGAATAAAACCTATGTGATTAATTATAAAATGATTAAAGTATGAAATGAAAATTTTGGGGATTGGAGTAATTTTGTGTGAGATAGAATTTGGGTGATTAGATATCAAGTAATTAATGCATAAAATGGGAAGAAAAATTGGAACCTTGATGACTTAGGGAGGCCACGGTCTCCAAAGGAAATTTTGGAGTTCAAAGTGATGCTTTGATGCACCTTTCGGAATTAAGGATTTAGACATTAGTAATTCATAATGAGATAGAAGAAATTGATTGAGTGATGAACAGTAAGAAGGCCACGGTTTTGGCTTGGAATTCCTAAGGTTGTAATTGATTTGTGTAAAATAAAACTCATGTGATTGGTTATCAATATGATTAAGGCATAGAATGGAAAATTTGAGGATTCCTACCCTAAAGTGAGGCCACGGTTTTGGCTTGAATTTAAGGGATTAGAATTGATTTTTGTGTGAAATAAGGTTTAAGTGATTCGATACTGAGTGACTAATGCATAAAATGGAAAGAAATTGGAACTGTGAAAACCAAAGGAGGCCACTGTTTCTAAGGGTTATTTAACCGAAAATTTTCATAATTGATCAAAGCTTAAGACTTTGGAAATTTGGATCCATAATATGGGCTTGTGATAATTGATGAACCATATATGAATAAATGTTGATGTTAAGAATTAGTTTCATGTTATTGTGTGTTCCTATGTGGAACAAAGTACTTGATGAAATCATGACATGTTGATATTGGGAAATGAATATATATGCCATTGTGGTATGCCTTATGACACATGTATCATTGATAAACATACATGATGTACATTGCGTCGTCATGCATATGTGTTGTCCATTGAACATTATTGGAAAGGCGATGTATGCCTAGGAGATTGAATAACACCTATGTGCGAGTGCGAGTAGACTAAGCGTAGTGTCATAGTGGTTAGCCCTATGGCCGTCGGGGTACGAGTGTCTCACAATAGACAGTGGTAGCTCCATTGGGGTTGTGGGATAGACCGAAGCAAACACACCGACGATCTAGACCTAGACGCTGTCCTATATCACGATCAACTGTTGAGGTACCATGTATAAGCCATTTTGCACAAATATTTTTATGAGAAGAAGCACACTATTTTTAAGGCTAACGAGATACTGGTATTATTCCTTGATCATTCTCTCCGAAATATTGATGTCTAGCTCCAGGGAGTAGGAATTTGGTACCATATGCATTGTACATTGTCAGTCTCATATTTCATTGAGCATGAGTACTTATGACTATTAAACAATTTGTTTTTGATACTGCAGAAACTATTTGATGATTGAACTGTTGATTGCTTAATATATTATTGTTGTTTATCTTTTATTGTAGATTCTTATTACTGTTTATTGTTGTTCTTCTCTTACTGTTAATCTATTTATTACTATTGATGGATATATGTGTTGTAATGTTATGTGGGCATCCTGCGTCATTCTGTTTTCTTACTACCGTATTGGTATTGAATGTTGGGTGTCTTACCTCTTTCCTGTATCCCTGTATTTCTGTTTTATATTTATATTTGATAAAAGATCCTGAGGAAGACGAAAAGGGACCACACCCTTGCTGATTGGACTGGGTCAATTCATTATTTTCGATATGGCGTCTAGACGAGATTTTCGGTTACGTACGGGTGCAACTTCTTGGGGGCATTAATGCCTGACGTGTTGACTAAGACTCCGAGCATCACACATATATTGGGGTTACGGCTTTGTCTGCTTGTAGTACCTATCCCAGGGTTACTACTCTCCCCCTTTAGTGCTTTTGTACACATTACATTTTATTTGAATATGTAAGTACTATGTTTCATGTTATCAGTGTTTTGTGTTAAAGACGAATATATTATATATGAAATATGTTTTTCTTTAGGTGGTTGTATTCTGAATGGTTGGGTACTATATGTATATTCCATGTCATGGCTCGTATTTTCTATATATGCACAATGATTAAAATTTATTCAAACTTGTTGTAAATTGTAGCACGTCTTGATTTAGTGACTATGGCAATAATGACGATTGTGTTGTGGTTATTTAATCAAGGGGTGTTACAATTAGCTCCATGGAGTAGGAATTGGTCTGTGTACATATGCATAGAGGATCTGCATATTAATGTGATAATTATTTTATCTGTGATGTGATAACATGATTCATATGTTAATATTGTATATGTATATGTACTGTTTTTTTCTATACTGTCATACTGGCATTGATGTAGGGGATCTCACCTCTTTGTTATATTGTTCTGCTTTATTATGTATGTTTAATGAAGATCGTGGAGACGACGAGGCAGGAAATTCTATTTTCCATACTTGATAGTTTTTCCTTGTGTTTGCTTATATGGCAGAAAGGTGTCAGGTGCTTGGTTTTGTTATAGTGCAGTTCCATGGGGGAATTGATGCATAGAGTTTTGATATGGGTAATGAACATTTTATGTATACTAGAGATTTAACTATAAATCTTAGTAGAACACGTGCTGGGGTTCCAGTCATGTCAATGAATGTATCTATTCGTTTGGAGTTCTCGATGCCTATTCGAGAGCTTTAGGGTGGTAATGTCTATACCCCATAAGAGGATTCAATAGTGTCATCTGCTAGGATGCCAGCCCAGCGACGGATGTATTTGTCGGCGTTCTTTGGTGATGATACTGAGGAGGAGGATCCTTTCGAGGGCCTAAATCCTTAGTCTTTAGAAGTTCTAGTTAAGTAGTTTATGTTTCGATGTATATGTTGTACATATTTATCTTTTGGAGTACAATGTATTTATGTAAATTATTTGTGAACAAGGTTTCAGTATCTATGTATATTATGGTGAGTTTTATTCAGTTACATTTAATACTTATGGTTTTATTTATTTTCAGTTATCTGCAAATGAAATTTTGAAATCAATGTTTTACAAGATTAATTCTTTTATAACTTGGGTAAGTTATATTAGTATTAGTCTTAAATGTGATACCTTATTGTAGGTGTTATAAATCTCAATATCATGTAACCGTGCAACAGTAGCTAAAAATAGTCATACTAAAGGTAGGTCATTCAATTCAATCCAATATCTCACACAAGATACAAGGAAATGCATAACACACATAAGGAATATCTAAACATGCCTAAACATAGTTAGTCCATACCCCGACTCAATAAGATGAACTGTTCTGATACCTTAATGTAACACCCTAATACAATTATCGTAAATTAAACAAAATATTTTGAAATAAAATGTATTAAGCATGCCATTTTCTAAAAATGTGTAAAACATAAAATCTATAATAACCTGTAAAGTCATTATAGGGAGCGATGAATGATAAAAAGAGTCATATATACATACATCACTAGCTAACAAGCCATATTGTATACGTAAACTTTTACATACGACTAGGAAAGTACAACCATACATATTGGTTCCAAAAAGAAACAAAACTACTAAACTAAGCCTTCTACTTCTTCTTTTTTTCTGCTCTTTCTCTTCTTAGGGATTTCACCTGGATTTGCATGGAGCACATAGGGGTGAGAAATCACAATTTCTCAGTATTCGCATACTAAGACCAACAGTTAATCAATTACAATAAGTAAATCAACTGAACTTATAATTACACTTTATGTAATAGAATATTTGGAGAAATCAATAACATCAAAGAATCGCCCATACAATCTTAAGATACTATCAAACGAATAACCAACCAATCAATCGATCAAGTAATAACAATTGTCCATACAATTGTCAACCATGCAATGCTTTATGTTGTAACACCCCAAATTTCCTAACTATTTGACAGTAATTTTGATAGTTAATAGAATTCTACTGTTTAGTAATTTCTATGTACTGTAAAATTATTTTGAGTATTTCATGAATACATTTGATCGTCTTGTGTGATTTATTCCGTGTCAAGAAAATAATAATTTTCGGGCTGAGGAAAATCTTACGTATTTTAATTATTACTATTAAGTCTTAATTATTTTATGTAATCTGATTTGATTTTCGTAAGTTTTATAATTTTTGTGATTTTGTGGATGATTATGAAATTTTTATATTTCTCTGATTATTTTAATATTATCCATAGGCTATCTGTGGGCCCAGGGGGCTGTATGTGGGCCCAGGGGGGTCCAAAAAAGTAAAAATTTTCTGCAACTAGGAAAATTCGTACTGTTGAGATGGAGACGGGGGATCTTGCCAAACCTAAATCTAGAAACAGTTTTTGAAATTTTCTTTTACTGTGTTTTGTACTGTATTTAATTATCGGATGATAAAAATATAGTAAAAATATTATTCGTAGGATTATAGCAGATAAAAATAAATATTATACTGCGTAGTCAACATTAGTGGTTTGGACATCCACCATTGATTCAATCAACGGTAGAGATTGGTCTTATAAAATGGCTAGGACCATTTGTGACCCTTGGATGTAAAGTTTGAAGGAGTAATCCTGACCCTTCATTTTAGAGATACATCTAATGGCTAGGATTTCAAGGAGAAAAGATCTAATGGCCTAGATTAAGTCTTCAATCTAAAGGCTACCTAGAATCTATATTAATCCTAACCATTGATCTAATCAATGGTTAAGAATGCTTAAAATGGTGGCTAGTGAAATTTGTCACACATTTAGAGTGCATGAAGGGGGGGTTCGGTTTTGAGAGGCCTTAAGGCCATAGCAAAGTTTCAAGACCATTATTGCTATCCTTGATCATCTTTGTCTCCTCCAAAAAGCCAAAGCTTTATCAAAAAATTTTCTCCACTTCTCTTCATGTTAGTTTCGGCCAAGACCACCAAATCCACCTTCCATCACTTAACAATTTTAAACAACCTTACTTCTTGAATCTATACCTCAATCCAAGACACTTTGTAGTTTAGGCAAAGTTCTAAATCCATCATCTTCAAGGATTTTCTTCAAGAGCAAAGTTCTAGGGTTTTTAAGGTGAAGTTATGGAAAACTTCATTTCTTATCTCTTTTTCATGTTCTAAGCCATGTTTGATCCATGGTTTATCTTGTTCAAGCTTAATATGCTAATAAAATTGTCTTTTGTTTTGTATTTGAGAAGCTCTTGGTGGTGAAGGACTTGGAACAAGAAGCAAAACAAGGAGTTTTTGAGGTTCTTCAAGAGGTAAGAGGGAGATCCATTTCACCAACCAACTATGGTGATGAGAGATAGTTTTGTATTTGATGGATGGTGAATCCATGTGAGGATTCATATCCATGGTCATGTAATTATTTGTGGGTGTTTATGTATTTTGATTATTTGCTTATGCTTGATGTGCTTTGCATGATTTATTTATGCTTGCATGTTTAGTATGATTTTTATTTGCTTTTATGGTATGCTTGAAATATAATATGTTGATTATATGTGATGTATGCCATAAAAATTGTTGGAAAGGAAAACAATTTTTGGTTCCAATGACCATGAGGATTTCGGCCTCAACACCTCAAAATAGGTGTTCACAAACTAAAATTTTCATGAATGGTAAAATTGAATGATTAGAAAGGAAAGGAAAAAGAAAAGATGGATTGGTTTCAAAGAACAAGAGTTCACGATTTTAGAGAAATTTTAATGGTTTTGTTTGTGTAAAACCATGAATGGAACTTAATTGATTTAGAAGGAAAAAAATATATGATGGTTTCAATGGCCATGTCCATGGTTTTGAAGGCTTGTAATGCCTTGGTTTTATGAAAACAAAGTGATTTTCAAAGTGGAAATATAATTAATTTAGTATAAGGATTTTGGAAATGGAAACAAAGTGTTTTATCACTTGAGAAATAGAAATTTTGGTTATGAAAGAAAAATAGAGGTTGTAAGGGTTTGAACCTCAAATTATTTTGGAAGAGAATTGAATTTGAGAATTTATTTTGAATTATAAAGGAAACGTTGACAATTTAAAATTTACTAACGTAAAACTCATCCTTTGGGTTTTGGAGCGCGTTAGGAAATTTTAAGTGAGAAACATTGATTTAATTCAATGAAATGGTGAATTTGTGGAATATATTGCAAAAAGGATTTTCTTGAGTAAGAAAATGTGGAAAATAATGTGAGAAGTCATATTATTTTGAGAAAGGTTGAATTGAAAATTTTGACATATTGAGGAATATTTTACGAGGTTGTAAAATGGTGTAAAATGATTTACATAACTTAAAAACGTGATTTTTAAGCTACGCGATTTGAAAAAAATGCTTAAAATATTTCTACGCGATTTGAAAAGCATTTAAATGTTTTTACGCGATTGAAATATTGTTAAAAAATCACTACGTGATTGAAAAATGATGAAATATTTTTATGTGATTGAGAAAACGATGGAAAATCGCTACGCGATTTGAAAATGCAATAGAAATGTTGTGAAATTGTGAAAACGTAACAGAAATGTTGGGCGATTGTGAAAAACACAACAAAAGTGTTACGCGACTATGAAAATGCAATAATATGATTTCGCGAGTGAATAAACAGTAGGATTACTGTTGGACTAGTGTATGGACACTATATGAGAAAATGATAAATTTAACAGTAAGATTACTGTTGAACTAGTGTATGGACACTGTATAAGAAAATGATGAATTTTGCCTAGGATTGGCATTGGTGCATTGAACATGCACTGGAAAAGTCCGATGGACTGGTTAAGGCTAATTACCTAGGAGAGACGTACACCTCTTGAGTGGGTGCGATATGCATAGTGTAAGTCACTTGTTGACTTTTGGGGGCATCGGGGTGCGGGTTGCCTACAGTGGGCAGTTGGTAGCTCTTCTGTACCGTGGGTTAGACCGATACAACACACCGATGATCTTGACCGACACACTATTCTTAATCAAGATCTAGTAAAGACTGTCATGTATATGCTAGATGTGCAAACACATATGAGAATTGTGGCACGTGGTTTGAGGCATATTGGTACAGACAGATCTTTCGGATCAATTTCTCCGAACTGAGTATTAGCTCCATGGAGTAGGAAATTGAGTCTATGTGCACATGTATAAATTTGAGTATTTATATCTGTATGATATAATAATTGAGGAATATTAGTTATGACAATTGAACTGTTGAGAAATATTGGATGATGATGATGATGATAATGTGATGGCATTATTGTAATTATCGTGTGATTTGAATAATGTTAATGGCATGATAGTAATTATTATTTATTATATTTGTTGTGATAAATAATAATTGAGGGCATGATTTAATTATTGTATCTGTGATGATAAATAATGCTGAGGGCATTATTATAATTATAGTATGATGTATCTATATGATATATGTTATCTCTGTGCTACCATATTAGTATTGGCATAGGTGATCTCTCCTCTTTGTATGTCTATTTTATATTGTAATTATATTTGTAAAGACACTGAGCAAGGGGTTGAACAAGAGGGTGAAGAAGAGCAGACTCCAGAGGAAGCGGAGTTTTGATAAGATGACATCAAGACCTAGTTTCTTTGGTTACGTGAGACTACAGTTTCATGGTGGAGCTGGAGCGTGGAGGACTAGTCCCAAAGAGAGGGGACTAATTTATCAGGGAAATCTGACGGTCAACATGAGCTGGGAATTTCATGGAGATCCGTTTCTTTCCGTAACTATTTATGTACATGTCGAATTTCTGCTATCAATCAGGCAGTATTGGGATACTAGGTATTATGTCCCAACAGAGATTAGTATCGTGTCGTCTGCTTGGACACCTGTCCGTAGGACTTCGCGTTGAGCTGGATTCCTTCCTGCTGAGGAATCTGAGGAGGACCTGTCTAAGGGTTCTGCTGTTTAGTTAGACTTGGGCGAGTCGTTTAAATATCTTAGTATGTCAACTACTTTTGAGACTTGGTCTATATATAAATAATGTCAACAGTACTTCTGTAATGTACATGATGTAAATTATGTGTGATGATGTATAATAATTTTTATTTTCTGCTAAGTTTATTTTATCAACATCAAGAATTTTCACAACTCGTATTTTTATTATAACATCACAATTTATGAACTTGGGGGTAATTTGGTTATTAAGTAACATAAATGTGGCACCCTACGGTGGGTGCTACATTAGTTGGTATCAGAGCCCAAGTTAGAGTCTTTTGGGTTTGTGGTTAGGTCTGTCTTGTTTGTGTTGTATGATTCTCTGTGATTAGTTTCTTTGTTTGAAGATTGACTTTACTTTCTTGTGTTATCCAGTTTGAGTAGAGAAAAGTAATGGCTGGACGAGGAAGAGGACGTGTCAATACTAGAGCAGGAATGGAAAATGTTGGTAATGATAACCAGAACATGGTTGCAGCTGTAGCAGCAATGCAACAGATGGCTAATGTTGTGGTACAACAAAACCAAAGAGCAACTGAGGATGCTCACAGTTTGTCAGAATTTCGTAAAAACATGCTATGTTATGATGTATGATTATGACAACAAGATGCAATGTGATTTGTGTGAATGTGATAATCACGTATTTTATACATTTATAAACCCTCATTTTTAGTCATTTACACTCCTTATGAATAAAAATGAGGGTTTATAAATATATAAAATATGTGATTATCACATTCACACAAATCACATTGCATCTCGTTGTCATAATCATACATCATAACATAGCATTTGCATTTTTTTAGATAATTATATGGGCAATTGTCTTATTTTTCTTGAACGAGTTAGTTTAGAGTTGTAGTTTGATTGAGAACATTATGTAGAGAAAGAATGTAATTGTTCATTGAGATATGAATAGTAGTTTTATTGCTAGCTACAGATTTATTTACGATGTTTATGAGTTGTATGTTCTTATGGATATTGCAACTACTGGTATTGGTACACATATACTGAGAATATGTGATTGCCATCCCGTGTGTTGCCATGTAAATCTAGGTGAAAGGTCTTTCCAAGACAAGAAGCAGATGAAGACTTAAGATTAGACTAGTTTTATGTTTTAGTATTTAATTTTTGAATACACATGTATGTTTTAAATTAGTTTGTAAATAGATGTATATATGATACATTTTGTCACTTGAGACAAAGTTGTATGTATATAAGAGGAGGTATGTTTTTGCAAGGCTCTCCATAATGGTTTATTGATATAAATGTTATGGATTAGATTAATGGTTAAGCTAGAAGTAGCATAGCTAATACTGCCTATCCAGGTATATGATAGATATACTAGGATTTCGGTATTAGGATGTTACAAACTAATTACTGAGAAATGTAATTTCTCACCCCGTTTATTTATTTCTGTGATAAATCCAAGTAAAACTTCTTCCAAGAAAAAGAAGAAGAACCAAAAGAGCTAGATTGTTTTTCTTTACTCTTTTTGGTACAAAGCTCATATATATTTATATTTGCGTTGTATTATATAAAGGTTATGCATTACTATGTGTTATTTTAGGCCTTTGATGTATATATATAACTTTTTCATCCCTTTTGGCTCTCTATAATGACGATACAGGTTATTTTGGATTTGTTTTACGTGTGGTTAGGAAGTGACATGCTTGATACTATTTATCTTTAAATATCTAGGTTATATTGAGATAATTATATTAAGGTGTTACACCTTCCATATCCAGAATGTAAAAGTCAGCAGGAAAAATCAACTCATCCACTCTCACTAAAACATCCTCTATCAAGCCTGCTGGGTATGCATTGCTCCTATTTGCCAGTTGAATCATAACACCAGTTGCTCACAAAGGTCGAAGTCTAAGAAAATTGAAAACAGACATAGGCATCACATTAATTGAAGCTCCAAGATCCAACATTGCATTCTCAAACTTGCAATTGCCTATAATGCATGGAATTATAAATGTGTCTAGATCCTCGTATTTTTTAGGAATTGGCTGAATGAGGGCTGAAAAATTCTGCTCTATACTGACTCATTCATTACCTTTCAATGTAACATCCCGTAATCTTGTTATTTTAATCTTCTAGATTTTTTTATAAAGGTTAACATTTAGTATTAAGTTGGGAACCTTGATTCAATTAGAACCCCTAGGCAAAGACTAAGTGAAAGGTAACTTAATTTAGTTTTAGTGCTAATTTTAATTCAAAGAAATGATCTATTCAAAATTAATTATCATAACTAAGCATGTGATAAAATAATTCATAACTTCTTGAGTTGCCACAAAAATGGAAAAGGAAATCATGCAAGTCAACAAGTGAACATTTGCATGTTAATGCACGACTACAAGGATGATTAAAGGATGACAAATGTATAGCATGCATCAAGTGGTCAAAGAAGGAATAATAAGTAGATTTTATCCATTTTCTTTTGAAGCAAGCCATGGCAATAAGGCCACACATGCAAGATTCCATTTGTTTTCATCCTTTACAAGTGTCAAAGTCATCCATCACTTTGTCATGCAAGGAGCCACGACCATCACACATGGAGTGCTGCATGTTACTTCAAAAACAAGTGTTTGCATGTGTTTTCATGGTCATGCCAACATGACACCTATACACCCACGGCTGGACAAAGATTATAGCATGTGGAATGATCTCAAATGTTCATAAATGAGAGATAATCAAGGTTGGACCAAGTGGCCAGCTGCATGGTTTGCTAAGCCATGCAAAGTGACACATCAAAAGTAAGGCTTCTTGGCATGCTAAGACACTCACGGTTGGACCAGCTGCATGAAGACAATCAAGGCTTGCTTGACACCTCTCAAGCTCCTAAATCACTCCAAGCCAAGTGTGCAAAACCAAAGCACACCATTACCACCAAAAATGAGAAATTCACGCCAAATCTTCCATTCAACCAGCCACAACGTGTTCAGCCTCAAGGGAATCAAAGTTTAACACTTCACACCAAGCACTCCAATCTGTGAGACACATGGCTTTCATGCCATTCCTTTTCTTCATGCAAATGACACCATAGAAGTCTAGGAAGCTACTTGAGTAATGAAGAGAATAGATGGGCAGCAGAACCATCACACCTATCACTTCATCTTCTCTTCCTTTCTGCACTCTTTGTTGTCACGAAATGATCACTCCAAGTATCTACCAAGAGCACTCATCCATTGCTAGAAAATGCCACCAAAATGAACCTAAACCTAGCCTAGTCAAGGATGCAATGATAGCAGCCTTGCTTCTGCCTAAGAAGGCCATGACTACCATTTTAAGAAGACTTAAGCTTTTAAGGTTTCCCTTGGATAGCCTACGCTCCTCACTTCCTCTTCTACTTAGCCGTGAGCCATCTAAACTCCTTTCTAAATCACCCTACCCTCAATCACTTTCCATTCTTGTTTTCATTAATCAAGGACGTTGGAAGAAGTATCATCCCTCTTTCTCTCTTTTAGGAACATGGTTAAGGTAGGAAAATGAAGGGGGAAGCTCTTCTCTACAACTTTCTCCATGAAACTCTTCTTAAATCTTCATTCTTATACTTACTTCTAACAAGGTTCATTCTGTTTTTTAACTTTTGATTTATGAAGGAGGACTTAAATTAAAGTACTAACACTTTATTATAAGTTTTGTTACTGTTTTAGATTTAATTCATCACTTGTGATTTTAAACCTCATGCTGGCCACCTTTGGCTCTTAACGTTTTCTTGTAACTTGGAAGAATATAAAGGTAAGTTTTGATTTAAGAAGACAACCGTACTTTAATGGTTATTGGAAGGATAATATGATGGATTATGTTTATGAAATACATCTATGTTTGAAATTGTTTAAACACACAAAGCTTGAGTTTGCTTGCATTATATTTGACTAATATTATTTGGTTGACATAATCTTGGTTACTATCCTATGCTGTTTGGAATATAGTGATTTGTACAAAATGATCTCACACCTATGCTTATGAGGAATTCGAAAATGGAGATTGGATGTTGAAAATTGTTAGATGGCCGTGAGCCTTGAAATTGCATCATTAGAGTAATGAGTTCTATTTTATGACACTACAAGCTCTTAAATTATGGAATGTGTAAATATAATAAAAGTGGAAAGATAAGGTTTCCTTGGGATTAGCCTACACGATGATATGTGAGGAGTAGATGGGGGGTGGTGAAACCCTTGGGAGTAATGCTATTATAACCACACGTATGTGTCCTGGGTGGACTGTGATTTTGTTTATCGTGGGGGTCGCTTCCGGAGGTGGCATTACTTTGACATGCCCTTTTTCTCCAGGACGATGGAGAGCATACAGAGGGAGGTATGTGTACTCTTGTCCATCCGCTATCCCAAAGGATCACTCCATGGAGTTGGTGTAATAAAAGATACTTAAAACATTTTTTTATGATTATTCTAACTTGTGTTTCTTATAATTCTGACTTGTACTGACAACTATTATTCTGTATGTGTGGATGTATCTATTTTTTATTAATGCAATTTTATTGTTGTCTGTAATATTATTCCTTATCACCTAAACTTCTAACATTTATTTATTTTGTAGAGAAGGTATTTTTGAAAGGTAAACTGTTTTGGGAAATCGGAGATTTTCTTAAAGCTAAAATAATTACTGTTATGAGTATTCTACCAAAGAACCGATTCCCCTGGAATGCCATTAGTTCTGTTTTAAAATCTTTTCCTATTGAGAATTAGTTTCTCACCCCTTATAATTTTATCGTGGTATTCCAGACCCGCAGACATGAGTACCATTGTGGTTTGGTTAGGAGAGGGAAACAGGTCCTATGATCTGGAGACCAAGTTGTTCACCTTCACCGGGCAGATCACTATCCAGGTTTCTTCCATAGCCCACCCGGAATTCGGTACCATAACCATCTCTGGCCACTTCACCTTTCAAGTGGTCCTTCCCCCATGGTGATCCTGATGTAGCCGCCTCAGTCATGCTGACCGTGACCCCCTGTTGATTTCTTCTCTATATATATATTACTTGAACATGAGGAGAAAAGTGTTGTTTGTCTTTTTTTTGGTGTTGCTTTAATCATCGGCTTGTGTAAGACCTATTATAGGTCAAATTTTGTAACTATCTTTTGAACTGGTGTTTGGTAATTCGTACTAAGGTGTTATGCATGCAAATAATTTAAATTATTGGTCCTATATCTAAATGAAATCATGAAAATGTCACCTTCAAATATAGTTAATTAAAAAGTGTAATAACTAAGTTATCTCTTTGAACGTAGCAAGGAAGTATTGTTTTAGGTTGTTACATTCAATCTCTTCTTGTGCGTGCATAGCTCCTTTAGAAACTTGACATACTTTGGAATTTTCTTAATTGCATCTAGCAGTGGAATGTTCACTTCCACTTTCCTGAAAGTCTCCAAAAGTTCTTTATATTTTTTTTGCCTCATCCATTTTCTTGGACTGAAGTGCTCTTTGTGGAAATGGAAGAGGCACTATATAATTAGATTTCTTCTTTCTCAC
Source organism: Ormosia emarginata (assembly GCA_029884605.1). Lineage (NCBI taxonomy): Eukaryota > Viridiplantae > Streptophyta > Magnoliopsida > Fabales > Fabaceae > Ormosia > Ormosia emarginata. The sequence goes on from JAQQTP010000088.1 coordinate 41,727,473, forward strand.
TATAACTTCTAATTTCTGGTCTGCCTTAGCTTCAGGTTTTGTAGAATCAGATTTTTCTACAGAATCAATTTTCTTTGCTGCTTGATGCTTGCTTGCTAGTTGAGGTTCTTCTATCATCTTGCCACTTCTCAACATAACAACACTAACATTTTCCTTTAGGTTTGAAATTGTCAGGGTGGGAAGTTGGTCAAAGCCTTGTGCCTCAATTGACTCAATGAAGAAGTCAATTATACAATTTGAGTTTCTAAATTCTGAATGGTAGCTATTGTTTTTTTTTATGGAATTGGATGTTGTTGGAGGTTATTTACTTGAATAGGTCCTCTAATGTAGGCTCAGATTGAGTAGGACCTTGTTGCTGCACAAGTGGTTGCGACATCATTGGAATTTGAATCTTTTAGAGTTTTTAGTTTTTTTTTAGTTTATATTGCTTTTTCTTGTCCCCTAGTTTTGGTCTTATATGCTTTGCTCAGGAGTGCAAAAAGCTAAGTGTGAGAGAATTTGATAATCACATATTTTATACATTGATAAACCCTCATTTTTAATCATTTACTCTCCCCATGTACTTAATTGATTGAGCTTGGTCATGTTTTGTAAGTTTGGGCTCAAATTGGACCTAATTGATTTTTCTAGCATTAATGAGTTTTGACGTGGTTTCTGTATTTTGGTCATAACTTAAGTTCTAGACATTTGGTAATTATGAAGTTTACCTTGTAGGAAAGCTAAGAGGAAGCTCTACAACTTTGATGAAGAGCTCAAAGTCTCAATCAGATGTATAATGGACCTAATTGGGCTTGGAAGTCAGAACACAGGTTCTGTTACTGGAACTCGAGCCGTGTGCACTAATAAGGGCATAACTTGGGCTGTGGATGCGATTTTGGCCTAAACCGATGGAAGATGAAAGCTAAGACATATATCTCCATTTCATATGAAGACCATTTTTCTAAACTATGATGTTTTGATGGAGTTTTCAGCCATTGAAGTCAGCCAATGGAATCAGAGACCCTTGGAGAATGATTTGTCCATAACTTGAGTTGTAGACCTCTAAATTGCATGAGGTTTGGACCCAATTGCTCATAATGGACCCATCTTTGTAATTAATGAGTTTTTTTATTATGTGAAGCCAAAATAGGGAGTAGTTTTGGGGGTTGGAAGGCAGAAAATCGAGGCACCTCATTTCTACACACACTTCTCACCTTTCATTTTACACTTTTCATCTTCTCTCTAGATCTTTCTTCTTTCCCTTCTCTCTAGTTTTTCTCTTCTTTTTCTGAGTTCTCCTCTTCTCATGGAGGGGTAGAGCCTTTAATCAATCTAAGGGATTAATATTCTTGATGCTTAATCTTGAGAATCTATTTTAATTATTATACATTCATCTATTAATTAAATTCCTCTTCTTCTTTTTTTCTTATTTAAATTCTGATTTAATGCTTAATTTGATTAGGATTTGCATATGTTAATTGCGTAATTAACATATGCTAAGAGATGAATTCAGAGGTTAAACAATGCATCAAAGGTGTTTGATGAAATGTTTAGCTTGGTTGGGTCTTGGTTTTTAAGTTGATATGGGTTTTAGATGAATGCTTAATTTGTCTAACCTTAATTAATTAAATTCTGGAAGCATTTCTAGTAGAAGATCCGTGGATCATTGAGAGGCATCTTGATGTGATCTAATACCAAGGATTCAGTTGATAATTGAATGGATCTATAAAAATCAAGGATGGATTAAAATCAAGATTGGTTAATTCTCTTGGATTGATTGCTTCTTAATTTTGTTTTCTATTTTTGTTGTTAGTTTCACAAACATTTCCCCCTTATTTATTAATCTTTTAATCTGACTTCATAATTAAAGTGATCTACAGGCTCGACCCAGTGTTACCTTATGCTGTAAGTAGTTTTAGTAATTCGGTTATAAATTGATTTAAATTTGGTAAACTCGGCAGTTATTAAATTTTTGGCACCATTACCAGAGATTACTCTGATTTTGATTATATTTGATTACTAATCCCTCACTGACGCCTGTGTTGTTGTGTTTTGGTAGTTTTCAGGCAAAAACGGGTGATTGTGGGTCATTTTGCAGAATTTCGTACTGACAACAAATGTGCCCAGAATAAACTGTTAGTTGAAGGAAAACGACCTAATAAACAAGGCTCACTGTAAATTATGAGGTCAACCATGGTTTACCAAAATTCCATCATGTAGACTACTTTCTCAATTTTTTAATATTTTTTATTGCATTTTTTAGTTTCCTTTTTGTGTAGTTTTCATCCTGTGGTAGTCCCGTGATTTTTAAAAATCATTAGATAGGTTAACTAAATTTATTTTGGTAGATTTTTAATGTTATCTAGTGTATTTTTGCTTGTTTGCTGTTTTTTGTGCTATATGTGCTTTGGATGATGCATGACTAGGTCTTTTGCTAGCCAATTACTTGATATTGATCTTGAGAATGATAAGAGCTTGCATAGGTTGATTAGAGCTCGTAGGCTAAGTGCAAGAATTGCTTCTAAACTTGATTTTGATCTTAAAATTGAAAGTGAACCTGAGATCTTAAGTAATTTTGCAATTATGGGTGATAATATGCAGAATAGGACCCTTATGGAACTTGTTGTTCCTGACGTAACTTACCAGTCTTTGTGTATTCAATACCCTGATCTTAATGCTGACTTTGAATTAAAATCTGGATTGATACACTTGTTGCCCAAGTTTCATGGTCTTGCGGGTGAAGACCCTTATAGGCATCTTAAGGAGTTCTATGTGGTTTGCTCAACCATGAAGCCACAACGGATCCCGGAGAAGCACATTAAGCTAAGGGCATTCCCTTTCTCACTTACTGATATGACCAAGGATTGGCTGTTCTACCATTCACCTGGTTCTGTTATGAGTTGGGATGACTTGAAGCAACTATTCTTGGAGAGATTCTTCTCTGCATCTAAAACTGCTTTCATTAGAAAAGACATTTGTGGCATAAGACAAATGACAAGAGAGACCTTGCATGAATATTGGGAGAGATTCAAGAAGCTGTGCTTGAGCTGTCCTCACCACCAAATCAGTGATCAGTTTTGATCTAATACTTTTATGAGGGGCTGATGCCAATGGATAGAAGCATGGTGGATGTTGCGAGTGGAGGTGCCTTAATGGATAAAACTCTTGTTGAAGCAAGAGATTTGATAGCAAATATGGCCGCCAATGGCCAATAGTTTGGAACTCGAATGATCACTTCCACTAAAGGAGTTAATGAGCTTCATGTATCCAATGCTGATTAATAGAGAATGGAGCATAGACTTGATGAATTGACCTCTTTGGTGAGATAGTTAGCAGTGTGACAACACCCACCTATGCAAATGGCTATAACTGTGTTTGGAATTTGCTTTTATCTATCTCATCCTACAGATGCTTGTCCAACACTTCAGGATGATGGATCTATTTTTCCAACTCAATCTGTCACAGTAGCTAGTGTCTTTCCTAATAAACCTCAGTTCCAGCAGTAGCAACAACGATATGATCCATTCTCCAACACATACAACTCTAGCTAGAGACACCATATGAGATATGACAATGCAGCATCACAACAACAACAACAACCATTGCAATATCAGCAGCCATTCCAGCAACCAAGTAGGAAATTAAAGCAACCTATGCTACAACAGCCAAGTCTAGTAGCCACAAAATCTAAGTCTTCCTTTGAGGACTTGATGAAACAGTTGGCCACAAACAATATTCAGTTCCAGCAGAATGTCAATGCTACCATTCAGAATCTACAAACTCAGATTGGGTAGTTGGTAACCACTGTGAGTGAGCTGAAAAGTCAAGGGTCGAGCCAACTTCCTTCCCAAACAACTCCCAATCCGAATTTGAGTGCCAATATACTAAGGTCCGGTAAGTCTATACAAGCACCAACTAAACATCAACCTGCAAGTAAGCAACAACCAATAGAGAAATCAGTTTCTGAGGGTAAGAAGAAACCAGCAGTTGTTGATGAGTCGCAGCAGCCTGCCATAGCTCTTCCCTTCCCACAGAGAGCCATTCAAACCAGAAAGATAGATGAGGCTAAGAAGGATAAAGAGCTTCTTGAGACCTTTAGCAAAGTGGAAGTCAATATTCCATTGCTAGATGCAATCAACCAAATCTCAAAATATGCCAAGTTTCTTAAGGAATTATGCACCCAGAGGAGGAGGCTGAAGGGTAATGAGAGAATCAATATGAGCCAAAATGTTTCAGCCCTCATTCAACCTATGCCTCAGAAATGCAAGAATCCAAGGACTTTTATAATTCCATGTGTTATAGGCAATTACAAATTTGAGTATGTCGTACTAGATTTAAGTGCTTCTATTAATGTAATGTCTATGTCTGTTTTTAATTCTCATGGACTTGGCCCTTTGCATTCTATAGGTGTTGTGATTCAGTTGGATAATAGAAGTACTGCGCATCCAGTCGGGTTGATTGAAGATGTGTTGGTAAAGGTTGATGAACTGATTTTTCTTGCAAATTTTTATATTCTGGAAATGGAAGGGAAGTCATCATCCAGCAAGACCCCACTTATTTTAGGGTGGTTATTCCTCAAAACAGTAAGGTCTAACATCGATGTGCATACATGAACTCTATCCATGGAGTTTTGAGGCTCTATTGTTTAGTTTAACATTTTTTATACTATGAAGCATCCCATGGAGGAACATTATGTTTTTCATATTAATTTCCTTGTTGATTTAGTTGAGTTTGAGCGAACTTCTGATGAGTTGTGTGATGAATTTCCTAATTTTATTAGTTTTAATGATTCTTTCCATTGCCACTCATGTACTGAGTGATGGTAATATGATATGTACTATTTGTGCTGATATTTCTACATTCTTAAGAGCTGACGATTCTATTTACGTAGCAGCTAATGGTATTGAGGGATCTATCAACAATGCTCTTGGTGCAATTGTAGAATCTAAAACACAAAGGGAGGTGGAGTTTAAGGCCATTGAAGAATTTTCAGAGAAGGGAAAAGAGCACCAGACGACAGTCATTACTACAGTGGATTTTTTTTTTTTTGGGCCATGGTCCAACATAAATAAGGAAAATAAAGTTGATGAAGTAAACATATTGCATTCTAGTGGTGAAGCCAAGAAAATTAAAGAAGGTCAATGGGACCTTGGTGGAAGCCTTCTCACATGATAAGGATGTTTCTTTCCCTTCTCTTTTATTTTGCTTGTCTCATATTTGTTGATGCTATTGTTGCTTTGCTAATGATTTTTTAGCTTTACATTGAAAGTAATGCAAAATTTAAGTGTAGCAGAGAGATTTTAGCATGATGATGTTTCTATTGTTTCTGCATAATTTGTTGTGTTTTTGCTATTTGCTATTTTCTTTGGATAATTTGTTGTTTATTTCTGTTTTCCTAATTTGTTTTTAATTTTTTCATGTTCGATTTTTGTTGTTTTTATTTTTGTTTTCTATTTTTGTAGTAAAATTTTCTTTGTTGATTTCTGTTTCTAATTTTCTTTTTTTACTATTTTTAAATTATATTTTCTGTTTAGGAAAAAAATATGTTTTTATTTTTAATTGATTTCCAACGATGTTTTGGGATTTGTGAAGTTTATGAGTTTGAAACAATTGAAATTCAAGGCTCTTTGCATGATTGAATGAATTTTCTTCCTTCTTAAATTTGACATGCTTGGTGGTTGATGTTTGAATTGGTGGATTGAGTTTAATGGATGCATACCTTGTGAGATTTTGAGCTTATTAGTGGATTTAACATTGCTTCATTCTCTTATTTCTTGTGTGATTTTCACTCATGTCAATTTATCACTCTAGAACTTGCTTTAATTCTTTTTGAGGCTACATTTCACTTGCATGCATAAACATGATTGAGGCATTCTTTCTTGAATTAGATACTTGGGCCAAATAGCTAACATTGCATTATTTCCCTTTGATTAACCCCTTTGAGCCTATATAACTATTCATTGTTTTAGCTCATTATATGCCTTATATGAAAAACTATATTTTAACCTTACCTTAGGGAATGGGAAAGCATTAGTTCATTTTTGTTGGAGGAGTTCTTTGGCTTGTTATGGGCAATTAATAGTTCAAGTGTGGGGGTTGTGCAAATTGATATGTAATATGCAAGGTGATTGAAAAAAAAATGAAAATCATAAAAAAATGAAAAGAAAAAGAATAAATACAAGAAAGGTTGTTAAAGAAAAGAAATAAAAAAAAGAAATAAATAAGAGCAGGAATATGTAAAGAGAATGTGCATAATATGGAATTTGGGGTTAAATTTCATGCTTGTTACTTGTCATTTGAGTTCCTCCCCATTGCTCTTTTATTCTCTTGGGTGTTTAGCTTGTTATATCCATATTGTTTCCTTCCCTTACCTTGGCCCCATTACAACCTTGAATAAAGTCCTCTTGATTTTTGTGTGCATGTGTTTGGTAGTGGAAAAGTAGAAGATAAGCAAGCTTATGGTAGGGCAATTTTTGTGGGTTAAATTAAGTGAAATACTTACCTTGTAAACACTTGAGGCATAGAGAGTGCATCTTGTGAGGATCTATCATTCTTAATTCATTCTTTTCAATTTGAAGCTACCTTGCTTATTGGTTTGAGATGTGAAGAAATTTTAACTCCTGAATGTTTTGTCCCCTTGAATCTTTTCTTGCTCTTCTTGCTTGTAAACTTTTGCACTCTTGAATGTCATTGGAATTTAAATCTTTTAGAGTTTTTAGTTTTTTTGAGTTTATATTGCTTTTCCTTGTCCCCTAGTTTTGGTCTTATATGTTTTGCTCAGGAGTGCAAAAAGCTAAGTGTGAGAGAATTTGATAATCACATATTTTATACATTGATAAACCCTTATTCTCCCCATGTACTTAATTAATTGAGTTTGGTCATGTTTTGTAAGTTTGAACTCAAATTAGGCCTAATTGATTTTTTTCCAACATTAATGAGTTTTGACGTTGTTTCTGTATTTCGATCATAACTTGAGTTCTAGACATCTGGTAATTATGAAGTTTACCTTGTAGGAAAGCTAAGAGCAAGCTCTACAACTTTAATGAAGAGCTCAAAGTCTCAATCAGATGTATAATGGACCTAATTGGGCCTGGAATTCAGAACATGGGTTATGTTACTGGAACTCGAGCCGTGTTCACTAATAAGGGCATAACTTGGGCTGTGGATGCGATTTTGGCCTAAAACCGATGGAAGATGAAAGATAAGACATATATCTCCATTTCATATGAAGACCATTTTTTTAAACTATGATGTTTTGATGGAGTTTTCAGCCATTGAAGTTAGCCAATGGAATCACAGACCCTTGGAGAATGATTTGTCCATAACTTGAGTTGTAGACCTCTAAATTGCATGAGGTTTGGACCCAATTGCTCATAATGGACCCATCTTTGTAATTAATGAGCTTTTTATTATGTGAAACCAAAATATGGAGTAGTTTTGGGGGTTGGAAGGCAGAAAACCGTGGCACCTCATTTCTACACACACTTCTCACCTTTCATTTTACACTTTTCATCTTCTCTCTAGATCTTTCTTCTTTCCCTTCTCTCTAGTTTTTCTCTTCTTTTTCTGAGTTCTCCTCTTCTCATGGAGGGGTAGAGCCTTTAATCAATCCAAGGGATTAATATTCTTGATGCTTAATCTTGAGAATCTATTTTAATTATTATACATTCATCTATTAATTAAATTCCTCTTCTTCTTCTTTTCTTGTTTAAATTCTGATTTAATGCTTAATTTGATTGGGATTTGCATATGTTAATTGCATAATTAACATATGCTAAGAGATGAATTCAGAGGTTAAACAATGCATCAAAGGTGTTTGATAAAATGTTTAGCTTGGTTGGATCTTGGTTTTTAAGTTGATATGGGTTTTAGATGAATGCTTAATTTGTCTAACCTTAATTAATTGAATTCTGGAAACGTTTCTAGTAGAAGATCCGTGGATCATTGAGAGGCGTCTTGATGTAATCTAAGACCAAGGATTCAGCTGACAATTGAATGGATCTATAAAAATCAAGGATGGATTAAAATCAAGATTGATTAATTCTCTTGGATTGATTGCTTCTTAATTTTGTTTTCTCTTCTTTAATTGTTTTCTATTTTTGTTGTTAATTTCACAAACTCTTTCCCCCTTGTTTATTTACCTCTTAATCTGACTTCATAATTAGAGTGATCTATGGGCTCGACTCGGTGTTACCTTATGCTGCAAGTTATTTTGGTAATTTGGTTATAAATTGATTTAAATTTGGTAAACTCGGCAATTATCAGAATGCAACGTCATGAAACTTGACTATTCATCTTGGTAGGGAGGGAATCAGTTATCTTAACATGTTACCTCCTTAACCTACTAGATAAGGAGGAAATATGTTACCTTCTTAACCTACCTTATACTAAGTAGACTTTTCCACTACCTCAAACTGTTAGGAATAGCAAGTGTATGTATACATGTGTGTGTAAAGAATGTGGTGTTATGTCTAACTCTTACATAACCACCACATAACTCTATACCATGTTTGTCTTTGTACTATTAGCTCTACCTTAACTCTATGAGAGCATTCATGCATTATGGCACTCTACTTTTTTCAACAAACTTAGTATACCTTCTATCTTTGCATTACTAGCTCTACCTCAACTCTATGAGAGCATTCATGCACTTTGGCATTCTACTCTTGTCAACTAGGCACTATGGCACTCTACTCTTGCCAACTAGGCACTATGGCACTATGGCACTCTACTCTTGCCATCTAGGCACTACGACACTCAATTCTTTCCATCTAAGCATTAAGGCACTCAACTCTTGCCATCTAGGTATTGTGGTACTCAACTCTTGCCATCCAACTTGATTGCTTATATTTAGTTTGTAACGCCCTTTTTTCTTATCTCACGAAGAAGGAACGTCACACCATAGTGAAGTGAGAACGAAATAAATTACGAAAAATAATTACATTGTAGATTAAGACCCGGTTCATTTTATAGGAGTATAGGTTCCTTTTAAATGGCATTATATATATATTTTTTAATAAATTGTATTATTACCAAGTAGTGTCGAAAGAGTCAACTTAAAGGTTCTTTTCATAGTGAGATAATAGTTAAAACAATCGCAGTGAAAACTGACATAAACTAAAGCATACATTAATACATAACATTTATATTTATATGCATCAGCCTGTTTAATTACATCATAAATTATACAAAAAGCAAAAGATGTACCCACCCGAGATGATACAAATATACACCCATCAAGTATAACAAAACGTCAGGCTTCCCAAAAAGATAAACGGTTAGCCATCAGTAACCACCGACAGTATCAGCTCCTGAGACTGACGAGAAGGGATCGTAGCAGGGTCCTCCTCAAGGTCCTCCTCATCCGATGATATCACTTTTGGAGTGACCGGATTTCGAGCAGAAGCCTAAGTAGTGGAGAGGAAAGAGTCCTCTTGTGGGGTATAATAAAGATCATCCCACAAATCTCTAACAGGCAGGTAAAATTCTAAATGAACAAAGGTTGGGAAATCAAAAATAGGCGGATCGTAGCGGCCCCACACAAAAAACACAGTCAGCTCCCTGTGATAGATGCATCGGTCCATGCTCAAGTTAATATGCCGATAGTAGGGTCCTTCATGAAAGGTCATCCTAGCATACCCCAAAAATCAACGCAAACGCGAAGACATCTCCGATCAGCACTAACCGTAGTCGGGCCAGAAGTCAGGAAACTCAGGCACTTCCCTTTCTTCCTCGCAAGCATCTTCTCGGTAATACATAATTTAAAACAAAAGCACAGATATATAGAAAAGAGGTGAGACACCCAGCTTTCATTACCAAAATGGTAGCAAGAAAACAGAACGGCGCTGGACGCCCACATAACATTACAATACATATATTTATCAACAGAATAATTAAAAATAACAGTAATAATCAAGTAAGTAATAAAAGAGAAATAACAGCAAAATCTCAGGCAGTAAATAATTTATTAAACCAGGTACTTATATCGACAGTAAAATCAGATATTTCAACAATCATAAGTGCTCATGTTCAATGCGATATGAGACTGACAACTGACAGTGCACAATGCATTACGGTACCAAAAATCGTACTCCGTGGTGCTAGACATCAATATTTCGGAGAGAATGATCAAGGAGACATGCTAGTATCTCACTAGCCTAAAAAAATAATGTTCTTCATCTCATAAAAATATTTGCGTAATACGGCTTATACATGGCACCTCAACAGTTAATCGCAATATAGGACAGCGTATCAGTCCTGATCATTTGTGTGTTTGCATCGGTCTATCCCACGACCCTAGTGGACCTACCACTGTCTATTGTGAGACACCCGCACCTCGATGCCCCCAAGGCCAACCACTATAACCCTACGCTTAGTCTACTCGCGCCCGCACATAGGTGTTATTCAATCTCCTAGGCGTACATCGCCTTTCCCATAATGTCCAACGGATAACTCATATGCATGACAACGCAATGTACATCATGTATGTTTATCAATGATACATTAATCATAAAGCATACCACAATGGCATATGATCATTTCTCAATATCAACATGTCATAATTTCATCAAGTACTTAGTCCCACATAAGGACTCACAATAACATAGAACCAATTCTCAACATCAACATTTATTTATATATGGTTCATCAATTATCACAAGTCCATCCTATGGATCCATATTTCCAATGTCTTATGGTTTAGTCAATTATGAGAATTTCAAGTTAAATAACCCTTAGAAATTGTGGTACTCTCTTAAGAGTTATTACTTAATTTAATTCTTCCATCTCATTATGGATTATGTATATCTCTAAGTCCTTAATTTCCAAAGATGCACCGAGGCATCATTTGAACCCAAAATTTTCTCTAAAAATCGTGGCCTCCCTAGGTCTTCAAAGTTCCAATTTTTTTCCATTTTAAGCATTAATCACTTGATACCTAATCACTCAAATCTAATCTCACACAAAATCAATCCAATCCCTTAAAATCTAAGGCCAAAACTGTGGCCTCACATTAGTGTAGGAAACCCTCAAATTTTCTTTTTATTAATTTTAACATTATCAAACATTCCCACACCCCCAATGCATCCAAAATCATCATTCAATCATCAACCTCAATCTAGAACACATAAACATGCAAAATCATCAAACAAAGTAAACATTCAAATATGGATTTCTCCATCAACAATTACACAAGGGTCTTCTCACCACCAATAATGGTTGAAGTGAGTAAATCTCCCTCTTACCTAAAGGAAGAACATGAAAATGGCCTCCAAGTTGCTTCTTGGTGGTTTTGGTTTTGGGGTCTAAAAACCCTAGAAATTTCAAACACAAAGAATCAACACCAAGCTTAGAAAAATATGGATCTTTGGTCTCCAATGAGACCATGGAACACGAAAATGAAGAAAAGGAAAAGAAAAAATGGAAACTTAATCTTAAAGTTTGAAGCTTGGTCTTGGAAGACAATGGAGGAGATGATGGATTTTGAAGAAACTTTCCAAATAGAAAGTGTAGAGGATGATGAGGGGAGTGTAGAAATAATGTTGGTGAGGTAAAAAAGTGAAAGAAAAAGGTCACCAATGGGCTGCCAAAACCGTGACGGAAGGAGAAGAAGAAGAGAGAAGGTGGAGAGAAATGAAGATGAAACTTGAGGAGAGAGAATGTGTAGGATGAAATGAGAGATATTTTGATAAAATGTGTTAAGTGGGGGAGCAAAAATTTGCTCCCCTTGGGCATGCATTGCCAAGGCAATGGGAGAGAGAGAAGGGGGAAAATTTGCTTCCCTAACAAGCCAAGGAAACATGAGTCATTTGGTGGTCAAAGCTTCTCAAAGAAGCTTTGATTAAAATATAATATATTTGAATTAAAGTGGATTTGATTAGATATAAAGTAGATTACATTGGGATAATGCGATAGGGTTCTTAATACATGCTATTATCTAATGGACAATTATTACAGTTGACAGAAGTCAGTATTAATTGTCTGACAGATAAAATTTACACAACTATTTATTATTTTATCAGATAAAATTTTTCAAAAAATGTGAAAACTCATAAATCGTGTCGAGTCTCGGCTTTAGTAAGATTCCCCGTCAACATTTCCACAGATCAAGGTTCTCGGGAAAAATATCCCATTTTCCCAGCTCCGCTCAGTTTGCACGTAAAATGAAAAATAATATTAAAATATTTTACGTTCTCAGAAAAATTAAGAAAAATTCTCAAAAATCACAAAAATTATAAAATGAATATTTATAATAAAATAAATAAATTTTGGGGTGTTACATAGTTCTTCTTTTCTTAAACACTTCTCAAGTGATAACTAATGCAACTACATGTTACCTATGTTACAACTCTCCTCATCAAATAAGAATTTCATCCTCAAAATTTTCATACCTTAGAATAATTGTGGGTATTGCTCCTTCATCTTGTCTTCTAGTTCCCACGTCGCATCTTCGGTTGCTTCGTTCCATATCATTTTCACCAATGTAATGTCTTTCCCTTTGAGTTGCTCCATTCTCTTATCCTCAATCCTTACAAGAGTCATTTCATAAGTCAAGTTTTCCTTTAATTGTATTGAATTAGGTGCTATGACATGATCAGGGCTGGGAATATATTTTTGAAGTTGTGACACATGGAAAACATTGTGGAGGTTTGAAAGAAAATGTGGTAAAGCTATTTGATAAGCAACTGGACCAATCCGACGAAGAATTTGATAAGATCTAAGGAATTTTGGAGTAAGTTTTCTAGAATTGAGAACTCGACCGACCCCAATCGTAGGCGTGACTTTCAAAAACACATGCTCTCCTTCCTCAAATTCAAGAGGTTTCCTCCTTATGTCCGCATAACTCTTTTGTCGACTTTGAGCTGCTCTCATCTTCTCCTGAATCATTTTGACCTTCTCAGTCGTCTGCTGAATAAGATCAGGTCCAACTGTGAGCCGTTCTCCATCCTGATACTAGCATAAAGGTATTCTGCACCTTCGCCCATATAGAGCCTCATAGGGAGCCATCCTTATACTTGAATGGTAACTGTTGTTGTAGGTCAACTTTACCAATGGCAAAATTTCATCCCAGCATCCAGTCTGTTCTATGGCACAAGCTCTCTGCAAATCTTCCAATAATTGAATTGTCCTCTCTGATTGATCGTCAGTCTGAGGATGGTAAGAAGAACTCAGACGTAGCTTTGTCCCCATTACTTCTTAAAGACTTTGCCAAAATTTCGATGTAAATCTAGGATCTCTATCAAAAATGATACTTGTAGGCACACCATGTAGTATGACAATTTCACCGATGTACAACTGAGTCAACTTCTCCAATGGATATCTTATGTTGATCAGTAAGAAATATGCTGACTTCGTAAGTCAATCCATAATTACCCATATTGAATCATATCATCTTCTGGTCTTTGGCAATCCGACAACAAAGTCCATGGCAATACTATCCCACTTCCATTCGGGAATAGTCAAGGGTTGTAACATTCCAGATGGTCTTTGATGTTCGATCTTTGTTTTCTGACAAACTAAATAGGAAGATACGCATCTCACAATATCTCTTTTCATTCCATGCCACCAAAATAACTTCTTCAAATCTTGGTACATTTTGGTCATTCCAGGATGCATACACAACTGAGTCATATGAGCATGTTCGAGTATATACTTCTCGAGTTCTTCATCCTTAAGCACACAGACTCTACCTTGGAATCTTAAAATTCCATCACTTCCTTCCTCTAATGTTGATATACCACCCTGCTTCATCAGTTCCCTTTCTTCTTGCAAGAATTTGTCAACCTTTTGCTTTTCTCAGATATCTTCCATCAAATCATTCGAAATAGTGACCATGTTCATGCATATTTTTCCTAGCATTAATTCCACAAAAGACCACATATCTCTGAATTGTTCTATCAAATTCTTTTCTCTGTTCATCATGGTAGAAACACTGATCATTTTCCTGCTTAAGGCATCAGCCACAACATTGGCCTTTCTAGGGTGATACTGAAGTTGGAAATCATAATCTTTTAGGAATTCCAACCACTCCATTGCCTCATGTTCAACTTTTTCTGGTCATACAAATACTTCAAGCTCTTATGGTCACTGAAGACGTTGAACGTTGCTCCATAGAGGAAATATCTTCATATCTTCAAAGCACATACCACAGCAGCTAACTCCAGGTCATGCGTTGGGTAGTTCTTCTCATGCACTCGCAATTGTCTCGAGGCATAAGACACCACTTTTTCGCCTTGTATAAGGACACGCCCTAGTCCTTGGTATGAAGCATCACAGTATACTTGGAATGGTTCGCTTGGGTCAGGTAGAACTAACTCTAGTGAAGTAGTTAGTCTCCTTTTCAACTCTTAAAAACTTTCTTCGCAAGCATCCGTCCACTCAAAAGCTTGATTCTTCCTCGTGAGTTGAGTGAGAGGTTCGGCAATCTTAGAGAATCATTCGATGAATCTCCTATAATATCCAGCTAATCCCACAAAGCTTCGAATTTCTATCACCGTCTTCGGCCTTTCCCATTGCAGAACATCTTCCACTTTTGATCGGTCTACAACAATTCCTTCCTTTGAAATCACATGGCCTAAGAATTTAACTTCGTTCAACCAAAACTCACACTTCGATAACTTGGCATACAACTTTTTCTCCTTCAAAATCTGAAGAACTATACTGAGATGTTCAACATGATCCTCCTGATTTTGCGAATAGATCAAGATGTCATCGATGAAGACAACGACAAATTTGTCCAAATAAAGACGGAAGATTCTATTCATATAATCCATGAAAATAGCAGGTGCATTAGTCACACCAAAAGGCATCACCAAGTACTCGTAGCGTCCATAACGAGTACGAAAAGCTGTTTTGGGAATGTCTTTCACTTTTACTCTGATCTGATGGTAGCCCGATCGCAAATAAATCTTAGAAAACATCGTTGCTCCTTTCAGTTGATCCATTAGGTCATCTATCCTTGGCAATGGATACTTATTCTTGATTGTGACTTTGTTTAACTGACGATAATCCGCACATAATCTCGAAGTACCGTCTTTCTTCTTAACTAGCAATACTGGTGCTCCTCAAGGTGATACACTAGGTCTAACAAATTATTTCTCCAAAAGCTCTTCCAATTGCTTCTTGAGCTCAACTAGCTCTGCTGGCGACATTCTGTAGGGCACTATGGAAATAAGACCAGCTCCAAGTACAAGGTCAATAGTAAATTCGATCTCCCGCTCCGGTGGTAAACCAGGTACATCTTCAGGAAAGACTTTAGGAAATTTTCGAACCACTGGAAGTGTGTTCACATCTACCTCATTCTCGACTTTCAAAGAATACAATAACATGTATCCTTGAGCTCCTCCTTTCAAGAAAGCTTGAACTTGGTTAGCCATCAAAAATCTAGAATTCTCATCTAAAGGGAAAACTATGGTTTTTCTAGAACAATCTAATAGGACATGGTTAGTAGATAACTAATCCATTCCTAAGATCACATCTAATTGAGATAATGGTAAACAGATAAAATCAACAGAAAAGATTCAACCTTCAACAATCAAGGGACAATCTAGACAAACTTTGGTCATAACAACAGGTTTAGCAGTAAGGGTCGAAACAGTCAAATTAAAAGGCAAAGAAGACACAGGTAAACCAAGCCTTTTCACACAGTTATAGGAAATGAAAGAATGAGTTGTACCAGAGTCATACAGTACAGTTAAAAGATTACCTTCTATGACACCTTCCCTTTGTATAAGATCTTCGGATTTAGAGGCTTCAGCACCACTCAGGGTGTAAACTCTACCTCCAGCTTGTGGTTTCGCAGTTCTAGCAGCATTGACGGAAGGCTCCGCCTTAGGTTGATTACAGTCACGAGAAACATATCCGATCTTCCTGCATCTGAAACAAATGATCCCTTTGATCGTGCAATCTCGCATGTAGTGTTCATTCCCGCACTTCATGCATCTCGGTGTAGACGTCGTTGTTTGACCCGTTCTACCTGGACTTCCTCTAGGACTTCCACCTTGCGGTCTCTATTGCTGATTTCCAGGCGGTCTGGAATAAGGCTTCTTCTGGTAATGATTAACATTATTGCTTCCTCCTCTTTAAGACCAAAAAGATCCAAAGTTGCGGTTTCTTGTGTCCCACGCCTGGTCTAAGTCTTCCACCTGGGGACACGTATCAAGCAGCTCAGAAAACTGGTTATTCTTTAGAGTGATAATCGCCCTCTTTACATCGTGTCTTAGGCCTTCTTCGAACTTTCGACATTTCCATGCTTCGTTCGGTTGGTGTTAAAAGTAGGTTGAGAACCTCGACAAGCTCTCAAACCTTGCAGCATACTCACTTACAGTCATATTTCCTTGCCGCAAACCCAGAAACTCCATCTCCTTAGTATGTCTGGCACTTTCCGGGAAATATTTATTCAAGAATCTCTCCTTGAATACCGCCTAAGCAATCTCTCGACCTTCTACCTCTAGTCGTCTCTGTTTTTCGGTCCACCAATCCTCTGCGTCTCCTACAAGCATAAACGCCGCATAAGTCACATTCTTGTCGTTAGCACAGTTCATGCCCATGAATATCTTTCCAAGTTTCTTGATCCACAAAGTAGCCTTCTTAGGATCAAATTCTCCTTTGAATTGTGGAGGGTTAGTGCGATGAAATTCTGCTAAGTTTTGGGCATCTGCCGTAGCTTTAAGCTGTTGTGCAGTCCTCTCTTACTGTTGAGCCATCTGCTAGTTTTGTTGCAGCATGGCCCAGGCCATCTTCTGAATTGCCTCAATTACAGTAGTCATATCTCCTCTGCGAACTATGCCTTCTCTCAGATTAAGCTATAAAAAACACAGAGAAAGTCAGATATATCCCTACAGAATACCAAACACAGAGAATCACACAGCACAAACAAGACAGTCCAAAACCACAAGACCCAAAAGAAAACTTATATCAGGGCTCTGATACCAAGACAGTGTAACGCCCCTTTTTCTTATCTCACGAAGAAGGAACGTCACACCATACTAAAGTGAGAACGAAATAAATTGCGGAAAATAATTACGTTGTAGATTAAGACTTGGTTTATTTTATAGGTGTATAGGTTCCTTTTAAATAACATTATATATTATTTTTTTAATAAATTGTATTATTACCAAGTGGTGTCGAAAGAGTCAACTTAAAGGTTCTTTTCGTAGCGAGATAATAGTTAAAACAGTCACAGTGAAAACTAACATAAACTAAAGCATACATTAATACATAACATTTATATTTATATGCATCAGCCTGTTTAATTACATCATAAATTATACAAAAAGCAAAAGATGTACCCATTCGAGATGATACAAATATACACCTATCAAGTACAACAAAACGTCAGGCTTCCCAAAAAGATAAATGTTTAGCCATCAGTAGCCACTAACAGTATCAGCCCCTAAGACTGACGAGAAGGGACCGTAGCAGGGTCCTCCTCATCCGATGATATCGCCATCGGAGTGACCGAATTTCGAGCAGAAGCCCAAGCAGTGGAGAGGAAAAAGTCCTCTTGTGGGGTATGATAAAGATCATCCCAGAAATCTCTAACAGGCAGCTAAATTCTAAATGAACAAAGGTTGTGAAGTCAAAAATAGGCGGGTCATAGCGGCCCCACACCAATGACACAGTCAGCTCCCCGTGATAGATGCATCGGTCCATGCTTAAGTTAATATGCCAATAATCGGGTCCTCCATGAAAGGTCATCCTAGCATACCCCAAAAATCAGCGCAGACGCGAAGACATCTCCGATCAATACTAGTCGTAATCAGGCCAGAAGCCAGGAAGCTCAGGCGCTTCCTTTTCTTCCTCGCGAGCATCTTCTCAGTAA
This sequence comes from Ormosia emarginata, assembly GCA_029884605.1. Classification (NCBI taxonomy): domain Eukaryota; kingdom Viridiplantae; phylum Streptophyta; class Magnoliopsida; order Fabales; family Fabaceae; genus Ormosia; species Ormosia emarginata. The sequence continues at coordinate 41,745,273 of JAQQTP010000088.1, forward strand.
TACATAACGGTGCTGGACGCCCACATAGCATTACAATACATATAGAAACGAGGTGAGACACCCAGCTTTCATTACCAAAATGGCAGCAAGAAAACAGAACGGTGCTGGACGCCCACATAGCATTACAATACATATATTTATCAACAGAATAATTAAAAATAACAGTAATAATCAAGTAAGCAATAAAAGAGAAATAATAGCAGAATCTCAGGCAATAAACAAATTATCAAACAAGGTAGTTATATCGACAGTAAAAGCAGATATTTCAACAACCATAAGTGCTCATGTTCAATGCGATATGAGACTGACAACTGATAGTGCACAATTCATTACAGTACCAAAAATCGTACACCATGGAGCTAGACATCAATATTTCGGAGAGAATGATCAAGGAGTCATGCCAGTATCTTGTTAGCCAAAAAAAAATAATGTGCTTCTTCTCATAAAAATATTTGCGCAATACGGCTTATACATGACACCTTAATAGTTGATTGCGATATAGGACAACGTATTACTCTGGATCGTTAGTGTGTTTGCATCAGTCTATCCCACGACCTTAGTGGAGCTATCACTGTCTATTGTGAGACACTAGCACCCCTGTAACACCCCAAAATTATTTATTCCGCTATCGATGTTCATTTTATAATATTTATGATTTTTTGGAATTTTTCTGGATTTTTCTGAGAACGCGGAATATTTTAATATATTCCTCGTTTTGTGTGCTCAATTGGACAAAGTCAAGAAAATAACTGTAACATTCCAAAAATTGGAAAATTATAGGACGAATAGTTGTTTTATAATATTTGTAATTTTTGAAAAGTTTTTGGGAATTTTTCGGAAACGCTGAATATTTTAATATATTCCTCGTTTTGCATGCACATTAAGCGGAGCCAGAGAAACAAGATATTTTCTCCGAGAACCTTGAACTATGAAAACGTCGACGAGGGATCTTACTAAACCCAAGTCCAGACACAGTTTATAAGGTTTCACGTTTTTCGAAAAAAATTCTAACAGATAAAATAATGAAACACTGCGTAAAATTTATTTGTCAGATTAATTAACACTGACTTCTGTCGACTGTAACTATTATCCAATGGATAATAGCATGTAATAAAAATCCTATCACCTTATCTCAATGTAATGTACTTTATGTCTAATCAAGTCACTTTAATTCGAATTTGAACACTATTCAAGAAGCTTCTTTGAGAAGCTTTGACCCAAGATGACCACAATACCCTTGGTTTACATGAGAAGCTAACATTTCTCTCTCTCCTCTCTCTCCTAGCCGCGGTACCCACTAGGAAAAAAGGGGGGAATTTGCCTCCATCACTTTAACCTATATCACAAAAATATCTCACTCACTTTAACCTAGCTACTTCTCTCTCTACCACTTCATCTTCTCCATTTGCTCTCCCCTCTCCCTAGAAACTCCATAGCCATCCAAAAATTCCAGCCCCTTCACCACTTGATTCCTTCACCTTTTCTCTTCATCAATCACATTTCCTTACTCTCCATCACCATCTCTAGCACTTTCATTCACAAAGTTTCACCAAAATCTTCCATTTTCTCTTCCTCTCCATTTCGGGTTACTCCTCCCACACACTCTATTTTCGTTTTCTTGCTTCACTAATCCCATCTTGGCTTCTCTTCATCATTCTAAGTCTTTTTCCTTTCATACCCTACATCAAAATCTTTCATCTTCACCATCCTTCTTCAAGATCAAAGTTTGAGACTTTAAGGTAAAAATCACAACTTTCTTCTCTTCTCTTCTCCTTTTCGTGTTCCAAGACCATTTTCATGGTCAAGGATTCTTTTCTTTTCAAGTTGTGGTGTTGATTCTTTGAAGTTGTTTTCTAGGGTTTTTGAGGAGCCAAAACTGAAATCACAAGGAGCATTTTGGAGGCCATTTTCACGCTCTCCTCTTTGGTAAGAGGGAGACCACTCTATTCAACCAAAAACGGTGGTTGGAGACTTGTTGTTTGAAGATTTGTGAGAAACCCTAATAGGGGTTACTCTTGCTATTTCATTTTTCTTATAATTGATTCTTTAAATTTTCATTCTTTTAATTGAATTGTTAGATAGATTTGATTCATATTGCCATTGTAATAATTGTGATGGATTGAAATTGATGAGGTTGGGATAAAAGCCCCTTGCTTGAGGCATGGAGGCTAACACCCGCACCCTCCTTGGTGGGGTGTTGGTACTTAAAATTTTAAAGCTTAATGGATTGGTGTTAATTAAGTGATTAAGGATTAATGAAGAAATGAAAGAAAAAAAAAAGAAAAAAAGAATTTTATTGGATGGAGGAATTGATAAATTGGACATTAGAAGACAATTAGGGATTCATAATGTGTAATGATACTTAATCAAAGACCTAATTTGGTAACTTGGAGACTTTGAATCAAGAGAAAGAATATGAGTGTGTGAGTTTGGAAAACACATAAAGTAAATTAATAATGAAACACTAATGTATAAAAATGAAAATAGACATTGGACTTGAGAACTCAATGAGGGCCACAGTTTTGACTTAATTAATATAGGAGTGGATTAACTTAATGAACTAATGGAATTATGAAAATTTGAGGTAAGGAATTAATGCCTAATGTGATGAAAGAATGGAAATTCAAAGACTCTTGAATGCCCTGGATATAAGAAATTAAAGTGACCCAAAGTTGTCACATTAAATAAATAACATGTAAGTTGATAAAATGGAACCCATAATGTGGACCATAAGGATGAATGAAAATTAGAAAGCGATATGGACATAGAATTTGACTCTATGCTATTGTGGACCCTTATGTGGGATGGACATTTGACGGATATGGCTTATAAAAACACCGTGAGGTGATGACATCAATAAACGCATTTGCGTACGTATATATATAAATATACCATTGTGAAGTATTGTGAGGAACATACATGATTTGACATTGTGTCATTATGCATATGTGTCGTCCATTGAACATCGTTAGAAAGGCTATGTGTGTCTAGGAGTTCGAATAACACCTAAGTGCGGGTGCGAATAGACTAAGCATAAGTGTCATATGTTATTGACCCTGGGGGCATCGGGGTGTGGGTGTCTCACAATAGACAGTGGTAGCTCCACTGGGGCTGTGGGATAGACCAATGCGACAAACCGACATTCCTGTCTGAGATGCTGTCCTATATCGCGATCAACTGTCAAGGTACTATGTATAAGCCATTGCGCAAACTTTTTATGAAATAAAGCACACTATATTTTTAAGGCTAACGATATACTGTATTACTCCTTGATCATTCACTCCGAAAATGTTTATGTCTAGCTCCATAGAGTAGGTTTTTCTTTGAGACACTTTTGCATTGTGAGCTGACAGTCGCATAACTCATTGAGCATGAGCATTAATAACTGTGAAGCATGTCTATGGCTATTTCTATAACAATTGTTGGTTACTTGAACTGTTGACTATTGATGGTATGTCTGTTATTTAAATGTTGTCATTCTGCTTTCACTGTAAATTTTAATACTGTTGTGCTTAAATGTATAAACTGTGTTATATTTAGGCGTTCAGCGCCGTTTAATTTCTTGCTGCTATTATTGGTAATGAATGATGAGTATCTCACCTCTTTATTGTATATTCTGTTATTATGTATTATCATTGATTGTTTGAAGACGTTTGTGAGGAGGACAAGGAAACCACTGAGTTTCAGGGTTTCTGGCCGTATCTTGATTGAAATTGAAGCTGCCAAGGATGTCGTATCGCCCCTGTGGATTTTTTTGGCTATGTGCGGATCAACTTTCACGGTGGACCTGATTGCTGGCACATCAACGTGTAGACTGATCGTTATGTGTATCACGGCGAATTGACTGTGTCCTTGGCGAGGGGACGTTATGCTGCTTCTATTTTTGACTTTCATGCTTTTGTTTGGCTGGAGTTTTACCTGCCCGTGAGGGACATGTTGGCTGATATGTATTATACCCCACAGGAGGATTCCTTTCTGTCTACCGCTCGGGCTCTTGCCCATTGCTCTATCGTCCCGATGGATGTTTCCTCGGATGAAGAGGATCCTAAGGAGGACCCGGCTATGGTCCCTTCTCGTCAGTCCTAGGGGCTAAGTTTATTGGTAGCTACTGATGGCTAACTAGTTATATTTTTGGGAAGCCTGATGTCTGTACATGTTGGGGTATATTTGTATCTCTTTGGGTGGGTACATATTTTGCTTCTTTTTGGTATATTTTGGAAATGTAATTAAACAGGCTTATATTTCTGATACAATGTATATAATTATCCATATTATGTAAGATTGTATGTTTTATTCTACGTTGATTTCACTTCGATCATTTTGACGGATACTTCTTTTGAAAAGGAACTTTAATCTTTAATTCATTTAACGCTATATATTTATGAACAGGTATATATATATATTAAAAGAAATTTTAACCGGACTCATTTTCAAACAAATTAAAATAATCAAAAGAAAAAAATACATCTAAACTTTTCCGTATTTAATTGTCTGTCATTTCACTATAGTGTGACGTTCCCTCTTCCTACCCGTTATGATTAAGAAAAAGGGGCGTTACAACCTCGACGCCCTCAAGGCCAACCATTATGACCCTACACTTAGTCTACTCGCACCCGTACATAGGTGTTATTCAATCTCCTAGGCGTACATCGCCTTTCCCATAATGTCCAACGGACAACACATATGCATGACGACGCAATATACATCATGTATGTTTATCAATGATACATTAATCATAAAGCATACCATAATGGCATATGATCATTTCTCAATATCAACATGTCATAATTTCATCAAGTACTTAGTCCCACATAGGGACTCACAATAACATAGAACCAATTCTCAACATTAACATTTATTTATATATGGTTCATCAATTATCACAAGTTCATCCTATGGAACCACATTTCCAATGTCTTAAGGTTTAGTCAATTATCAGAATTTCAAGTTAAATAACCCTTAGAAATCGTGGCTCTCTCTTAATAGTTATTACTCAATTTAATTCTTCCATCTCATTATGGATTATGTATATCTCTAAGTCCTTAATTTCCAAAGATGCACCAAGGCATCATTTGAACCCAAAATTTTCTCTAAAAATCGTGGCCTCCCTAGGTCTTCAAAGTTCCAATTTCTTTCCATTTTATGCATTAATCACTTGATACCTAATCACTCAAATCTTATCTCATATAAAATCAATCCAATCCCTTAAAATCCAAGGCCAAAACTGTGGCCTCACATTAGTGTAGGAAACCCTCAAATTTTCTATTTATTAATTCTAACATTATCAAACATTCCAACACCCCCAATGCATCCAAAATCATCATTCAATCATCAACCTCAATCAAGAACATAAACATGCAAAATCAACAAACAAAGTAAGCATTCAAATATGGATTTCTCCATCAACAATCACACAAGGGTCTTCTCACCACCAATAATGGTTGAAGTGAGTAAATCTCCCTATTACCTAAAGGAAGAACACGAAAATGGCCTCCTAGTTGCTTCTTGGTGATTTCGATTTTGGGGTCTAAAAACCCTAGAAATTTCAAACACAAAGAATCAACACGAAGCTTAGAAAAAGATGGATCTTTGGTCTCCAATGAGACCATGGAACACGAAAATGAAGAAAAGGAAAAGAAAAAATGGAAACTTTACCTTAAAGTTTGAAGCTTGGTCTTGGAAGACAATGGAGGAGATGATGGATTTTGAAGAAACTTTCCAAATAGAAAGTGTAGAGGATGATGAGGGGAGTGTAGAAATGATGTTGGTGAGGTGAAAAAGTGAAAGAAAATGGTCACCAATGGGCTGCCAAAACAGTGAGGGAAGGAGAAGAAAAAGAGAGAAGATGGAGAGAAATGAAGATGAAACTTGAGGAGAGAGAAAGTGTAGGATGAAATGAGAAATATTTTGATAAAATGTGTTAAGTGGGGGAGCAAAAATTTGCTCTCCTTAGGCATGCATTGCCGTGGTAATGGGAGAGAGAGAAGGGTCAAAATTGGCTTACCCAACAAGCCAAGGGAACATGAGTCATTTGATGGTCAAACCTTCTTAAAGAAGCTTTGATTAAAATACAATATATTTGAATTAAAGTGGATTTGCTTAGACATAAAGTGGATTACATTAGGATAATATGATAAGATTTTTAATACATGCTATTATCCAATGGACAATTGTTACAGTTGACAAAAGTTAGTATTAATTGTCCGGCGGATAAAATTTACACAACGATTTATTATTTTATCAGATAAAATTTCTCAAAAAATATGAAACCTCATATATCCTGTCCAGTCTCGAGTTTAGTAAGATCCCTCGTCAACATTTCCACAGATCAAGGTTCTCGGGAAAAATATCTCATTTTCCCGGCTCTGTTCAGTTTGCACATAAACGAAAAATAATATTAAAATATTCTGCATTCTCAGAAAAATCTAGAAAAATTCCAAAAAATCACAAATATTATTAAATGAATATTTATAATAAAATAAATAAATTTTGGGGTGTTACATAGTTCTCCTTCTCTTAACCAATTCTCAAGTGATGACTAATGCAACTACATGTTACCTATGTTACAACTCTCCCCATCAAATAAGAATTTCGTCCTCGAAAATTTCATACCTTAGAATAATTGTGGGTATTACTCCTTCATCTTGTCTTCTAGTTCCCACGTCGCATCTTCGGTTGCTTCGTTCTAGATCACTTTCACCAATGTAATGTCTTTCCCTCTGAGTTGCTTCATTCTCCTATCCTTCATCCTTACAGGAGTCGTTTCATAAGTCAAGTTTTCCTTTAATTGTACTGAATTAGGTGCTATGACATGATTAGGGCTGGGAATATATTTTCGAAGTTGTGACACATGGAAAACATTGTGGAGGTTTGAAAGAAAATGTGGTAAAGTTATTTGATAAGCAACTGGACCTATCTGATGAAGAATTTGATAAGATCCAAGGAATTTTGGAGTAAGTTTTTAAGCTTTGAGAACTCGACCGACCCCAGTCATAGGTGTGACTTTCAAAAATACATGTTCTCCTTCCTCAAATTCAAGAGATTTCCTCCTTTTGTCCGCATAGCTCTTTTGTCGATTTGAGCCATTCTCATCTTCTCCTGAATCATCTTAACCTTCTCAATTGTCTACTGAATAAGATCAGGTCCAACTGTGAGTCGCTCTCCATCATGATACTAGCATAAAGGTGTTCTGCACCTTTGCCCATATAGAGCCTCATAGGGAGCCATCCCTATACTTGAATGGTAACTGTTGTTGTAGGTAAACTCTACCAATGGTAAAATTTCATCCCAACATCCAGTCTGTTCTATGGCACAAGCTCTCAGCAAATCTTCGAATGATTGAATTGTCCTCTCTAATTGACCGTCAGTCTAAGGATGGTAAGCAGAACTCAGACGTAGCTTTGTCCCCATTGCTTCTTGAAGACTTTGCCAAAATTTTGATGTAAATTTGAGATCTCTGTCAAAAATGATACTTGTAGGCACACCAAGTAGTCTGACAATTTCACCGATGTACAACTGAGTCAACTTCTCCAATGGATATCTTATATTGATTGGCAAGAAATGTGCTGACTTTATAAGCCGATCCATAATTACCCATATTGAATCATATCCTCTTCTAGTCTTTGGCAATCTGACAACAAAGTTCATGGCAATACTATCACACTTCCATTCGGGAATAGTCAAGGGTTGTAACATTCCAGATTGTCTTTGATGTTCGATCTTTGTTTTTTGACAAACTAAACCGAAAGATACGCATCTCACAATATCTCTTTTCGTTCCGTGCCACCAAAATAACTTCTTCAAATCTTGGTACATTTTGGTCATTCCAGGATGCATACTCGACTGACTCGTATGAGCATGTTCGAGTATATACTTCCTGAGTTCTTCATCCTTAGGCACATAGACTCTACCTTGAAATCTTAAAATTCCATCGCTTCCTTCCTCTAATGTTGATATACCGCTCTACTTCATCAGTTCCCTTTCTTTTTGCAAGAATTTGTCAACCTTCTGCTTTTCTTGGATATCTTCTATCAAATCATTCGAAATAGTGACCATGTTCATGCATATTTTTCCTGGCATTAATTCCACAAAAGACCATACGTCTCTGAATTGTTCTATCAAATCCTTTTCTCTGTTCATCATGGTAGAAACGCTGATCATTTTCCTGCTTAAGGCATCGGCCACAACATTGGCCTTTCCATGGTGATACTGAAGTTGGAAATCATAATCTTTTAGGAATTCCAACCACTCCATTGCCTCATGTTCAACTCTTTCTGGTCATACAAATACTTCAAGCTCTTGTGGTCAATGACGACGTTGAACATTGCTCCATAGAGGAAATGTCTCCATATCTTCAAAGCAAATACCACAGCAGCTAACTCCAGGTTGTGCGTTGGGTAGTTCTTCTCATGCACTCGCAATTGCCTCGAGGCATAAGCCACCACTTTTCTGACTTGCATAAGGACACACCCTATTCCTTGGTATGAAGCATCACAATATACTTCGAATGGTTCGCTTGGGTCAGGCAGAACTAATACTAGTCAAGTAATTAGTCTCCTTTTCAGCTCTTGAAAACTTTCTTCGTAAGCATCCGACCACTCAAAAGCTTGATTCTTCCTCGTGAGTTGAATGAGAGGTTCGGCAATCTTAGAGAATCCTTCGATCAATCTCCTATAATATCCAGCTAATCCCACAAAGCTTCGAATTTCTGTCACCGTCTTCGGCCTTTCCTATTGCAGAACAACTTCCACTTTCGATGGGTCTACAACAATTCCTTCCTTTGAAATCATATGGCCTAAGAATTTAACTTCGTTCAACCAAAACTCACACTTCGATAACTTGGCATGTAACTTTTTCTCCTTCAAAATATGAAGAACTATACTGAGATATTCAACATGATCCTCTTGATTTTGCGAATATATCAAGATGTTGTCAATGAAGACAATAACAATTCTGTCCAAATAAGAACGGAAGATTCTATTCATATAATCTATGAAATTAGCGGGTGCATTAGTCACACCAAAAGGCATCACCAAGTACTCGTAGTGTCCATAACGAGTACAAAAAGTCATTTTGGGAATGTCTTCCACTTTTACTCTGATCTGATGGTAGCCCAATGGCAAATCAATCTTAGAAAACATCGATGCTCCTTTCAGTTGATCCATTAGGTCGTCTATCCTAGGCAATGGATACTTGTTCTTGATTGCGACTTTGTTTAACTGACGATAATCTATACACAATCTCGAAGTACCGTCTTTCTTCTTAACTAGCAATATTGGTGCTCCCCAAGGTGATACACTGGGTCTAACGAATTGTTTCTACAAAAGCTCTTCCAATTGCTTCTTGGGCTCAACTAGCTCTGCTGGCAACATTCTGTAGGGCGCTATAGAAATAGGACCAGCTCCAAGTACAAGGTCAATAGTAAATTCGATCTCCCGCTCCGGTGGTAAACCAGGTACATCTTCAGGAAAGACTTCAGGAAATTCTCGAACCACTGGAAGTGTGTTCACATCTACCTCATTCTCGACTTTCAAAGAACACAATAACATGTATCCTTGAGCTCCTCCTTTTAAGAAAGCTTGAACTTGGTTAGCCGTCAAAAATCTAGAATTCTCATCCAAAGGGAAAACTATGATTTTTCTAGAACAATTTAATAGGACATGGTTAGTAGATAACCAATCCATTTCTAAGATCACATCTAATTGAGATAATGGTAAACAGATAAAATCAATAGAAAAGATTCGATCTTCAACAATCAAGGGACAATCTAGACAGACTTTGGTCATAACAACAGGTTTAGCAGTAGGGTCGAAACAGTCAAATCAAAAGGCAAAGAAGACACAGGTAAACCAAGCCTTTTCACACAGTCATAGGAAATGAAAGAATGAGTTGTACCAGAGTCATACAGTACAGTTAAAAGATTACCTTCTATGACACCTTCCCCTTGTATAAGATCTTCGGATTTAGAGGCTTCAGCACCACTCAGGGTGTAAACTCTGCCTCCAGCTTGCGGTTTCACAGTTCTAGCAGCATTGACGGAAGGCTCCGCCTTAGGTTGATTACAGTCGCGAGAAATATGTCTGGCCTTCCCGCATCTGAAACAAATGATCCCTTTGATCATGCAATCTCTCATGTAGTGCTCCTTCCCGCACTTCATGCATCTCGGTGTAGACGTTATTGTTTGACCTGTTCTACCTGGACTTCCTCCAGGACTTCCACCTTGCGGTCTCTGTTGCTGATTTCCAGGTGGTCTGGAATAAAGCTTCTTCTGGTAACGATTAACATTATTGCTACCTCCTTTTTTAGACCGAAAAGATCCAAAGTTGTGGTTTCTTGTGTCCCATGCTTGGTCTAAGTCTTCCACCTGGGGACACGTATCAAGCAGCTCAGAAAACTGGTTATTCTTTAGAGTGATGACCGCCGTCTTCACATGGTGTCTTAGGCCTTCCTCGAACTTTCGACATTTCCATGCTTCATTCGGTTAGTGTTAAAAGTAGGTTGAGAACCTCGACAAGCTCTCAAACCTTGCAGCATACTCACTAACAATCATATTTCCTTATCGCAAACCCAGAAACTCCATTTCCTTAGTATGTCTGGCACTTTCCAGGAAATATTTATTCATGAATCTTTCCTTGAATACTGCCCAAGCAATCTCTCGACATTCTGCCTCTAGCAGTCTCTATTTTTCGGTCCACCAATCCTCTGCATCTCCTACAAGCATAAATGCCGCATAAGTCACATTCTTGTCGTTAGTACAGTTCATGCCCGTGAATATCTTTTCCAGTTTCTTGATCCACAGAGTAGCCTTCTTAGGATCAAATTCTCCTTTGAATTGTGGAGGGTTAGTGCGATGAAATTCTGCTAAGTTTTAGGCATCTGTCGTAGCTTTAAGCTGTTGTGCAATCCTCTCTTGCTGTTGAGCCATCTGCTAGTTTTGTTGCAACATGGGCAAGGCCATCTTCTGAATTGCCTCAATTGCAGTAGTTATATCTCCTCTGCGAGCCATGCCTTCTCTCAGATTAAGCTATACAAAACATGGAGAAAGTCAGATATATCCCTGCAGAATATCAAACACAAAGAATCACACAGCACAAACAAAATAGTCCAAAACCACAAGACCCAAAAGAAAACTTAAATCGGGGCTCTGATACCAAGACAGTGTAACACCCCTTTTTCTTATCTTACGAAGAAGGAACGTCACACCATAGTGAAGTGAGAACGAAATAAATTGTGGAAAATAATTACATTGTAGATTAAGATCTAGTTCATTTTATAGGTGTATAGGTTCCTTTTAAATAGCATTATATATTATTTTTTTAATAAATTATATTATTGCCAAGTAGTGTCGAAAGAGTCAACTTAAAGGTTCTTTTCGTAGCGAGATAATAGTTAAAACAGTAGCAGTGAAAACTGACATAAACTAAAGAATACATTAATACATAACATTTATATTTATATGCATCAGCCTGTTTAATTACATCATAAATTATACAAAAAGTAAAAGATGTACCCACTCGAGATGATACAAATATACACCCATCAAGTACAGCAAAACGTCAGGCTTCCCAAAAAGATAAACGGTTAGCCATCAGTAGCCACTGACAGTATCAACCCCTAAGACTGACGAGAAGGGACCATAGCAGGGTCCTCCTCATCCGATGATATCGCCATCGGAGTGACCGAATTTCGAGCAGAAGCCCAAGCAGTGGAGAGGAAAGAGTCCTCTTGTGGGGTATGATAAAGATCATCCCACAAATCTCTAACAGGGAGGTAAAATTCTAAATGAACAAAGGTTATGAAGTCAAAAATAGGCAGGTCGTAGCGGCCCCACACCAAAGACATAGTCAGCTCCTCGTGATAGATGCATCGGTCCATGCTCAAGTTAATATGCCAATAGTCGGGTCCTCTATGAAAGGTCATCCTAGCATACCCCAAAAATCAGCGCAGATGCAAAGACATCTCCGATCAATACTAATCGTAATCGGGCCAGAAGCCAGGAAACTCAGGCGCTTCCCTTTCTTCCTCGCGAGCATCTTCTCAGTAATACATAATTTAAAACAAAAGCACAGTTATATAGAAAAAAAGGTGAGACACCCAGCTTTCATTACCAAAATGGTAGCAAGAAAACAGAACGGCGCTGGACGCCCACATAGCATTACAATACATATATTTATCAACAGAATAATTAAAAATTACAGTAATAATCAAGTAAGTAGTAAAAGAGAAATAATAGCAGAATCTTAGGCAGTAAACAAATTATCAAACCAGGTAGTTATATCGGCAATAAAAGCAGATATTTCAACAATCATAAGTGCTCATGTTCAATGCGATATGAGACTGACAACTGACAGTGCACAATTCATTACAGTACCAAAAATCATACACCTTGGAGCTAGACATCAATATTTCAAAGAGAGTGATCAAGGAGTCATGCTAGTATCTTGTTAGCCTAAAAAAATAATGTGCTTCATCTCATAAAAATATTTGCGCAATACGGCTTATACATGGCACCTCAACAGTTGATCGCGATATAGGATAGCGTGTTAGTCCGGATCGTCAGTGTGTTTGCATCGGTCTATTCCACGGCCCCAGTGGAGCTACCACTGTCTATTGTGAGACACCAGCACCCCTGTAACACCCCAAAATTTATTTATTCTGCTATCGATGTTCATTATATAATATTTATGATTTTCTAAAAATTTTCTGGATTTTTCTGAGAACGCGGAATATTTTAATATATTCCTCATTTTGCGTGCTCAATTAGACAGAGTCTGGAAAATAACTGTAATGTTCCAAAAATTGGAAAATTATAGGATGAATAGTCGTTTTATAATATTTGTAATTTTTGAGAATTTTCCAGAAATGCCGATTATTTTGATATATTCTTCGTTTTGCGTGCACATTAAGCGGAGCCAGAGAAACAAGATATTTTCTCCGAGAACCTTGAACTAAGGAAACGTCGATTGGGGGATCTTACTAAACCCAAGTCCGGACACAGTTTACAAGGTTTCATGTTTTTCGAGAAAAATTCTAACAGATAAAATAATGAAACACTGCATAAAATTTATTTGTCAGATTAATTAACACTGACTTTTGTCGACTGTAACTATTATTCAATGGATAATAGCATGTAATAAAAATTCTATCACCTTATCCCAATGTAATCTACTTTATGTCTAATCAAGTCACTTTAATTCAAATTTGAACACTATTCAAGAAACTTCTTTGAGAAGCTTTGACCCAAGATGACCACAATACCCTTGGCTTACATGAGAAGCTAACATTTCTCTCTCTCCTCTCTCTCCTTACCGCGGCACCCACTAGGAAAAAAGGGGAGGAATTTGCCTCCATCACTTTAACTTATCTCACAAAAATATCTTACTCACTTTAACCTGGCTACTTCTCTCTCTACCACTTCATCTTCTCCATTTGCTCTCCCCTCTCTCTAGAAACTCCAAAGCCATCCGAAAATTCCAGCCCCTTCACCACTTGATTCCTTCACCTTTTCTCTTCATCAATCACATTTCCTTACTCTCCATCACCATCTCTAGCACTTTCATTCACAAAGTTTCACCAAAATCTTCCATTTTCTCTTCCTCTCCATTTTGGGTTACTCCTCCCACACACTCCATTTCCGTTTTCTTGCTTCACTAATCCCATTCTCAGCTTCTCTTCATCATTCTAAGTCTTTTTCCTTTCATACCCTATATCAAAATCTTTCATCTTCACCATCCTTCTTCAAGATCAAAGACTTTAAGGTAAAAATCACAACTTTCTTCTCTTCTCTTCTCCTTTTCGTGTTCCAAGACCATTTTCAGGGTCAAGGATGCTTTTCTTTTCAAGTTGTGGTGTTGATTCTTTGAAGTTGTTTTCTAGGGTTTTTGAGGAGCCAAAACCGAAATCACAAGGAGCACTTTGGAGGCCATTTTCGTGCTCTCCTCTTTGGTAAGAGGGAGACCACTCTATTCAACCAAAAACGGTGGTTGGAGAATTGTTGTTTGAAGATTTGTGAGAAACCCTAATGGGGGTTACTCTTGCTATTTCATTTTTCTTATAATTGATTCTTTAAATTTTCATTCTTTTAATTGAATTGTTAGATAGATTTGATTCATATTGCCATTGTAATAGTTGTGATGGATTGAAATTGATGAGGTTGGGATAAAAGCCCCTTGCTTGAGGCATGGTGGCTAACGGCCACACCCTACTTGGTGGGGTGTTGGTAGTTAAAATTTTAAAGCTTAATGGATTGGTGTTAATTAAGTGATTAAGGATTAATGAAGAAGTGAAAGAAAAAAAAAAGAAAAAAAGAATTTTATTAGAACCCTAATCTTCATGAGGCTCACGGCCATGAAGGAGTAACATGGTGAAAAATTGTGACTTGGATGGAGGAATTGATAAATTGGACATTAGAAGACAATTAGGGATTCATAATGTGTAATGATACTTAATCAAATACCTAATTTGGTAACTTGGAGAATTTGAATCAAGAGAAAGAACATGAGTGTGTGAGTTTGGAAGAACTTGAAATAAACACCTAAAGTAAATTAATAATGAAACACTAATGTATAAAAATGAAAATAGACATTGGACTTGAGAACTCAATGAGGGCCATGGTTTTGACTTAATTAATATAGGAATGGATTAACTTAATGAACTAATGGAATTATGAAAATTTGAGGTAAGGAATTAATGCCTAATGTGATGAAAGAATGGAAATTCAAAGACTCTTGAATGCCCTGGATATAAGAAATTAAAGTGACCCAAAGTTGTCACATTAAATCAATAACATGTAAGTTGATAAAGTGGAACCCATAATGTGGACCATAAAGATGAATGAAAATTAGAAAACGATATTGACATAGAATTTGACTCTATGCTATTGTGGACCCTTATGTGGGATGGACATTTGACGGATATGGATTATAAAAACACCGTGAGGTGATGACATCAATAAATGCATTTGCGTACTTATATATATATATATATATATATATATATATATATATATATATATACCATTGTGAAGTATTGTGAAGAACATACATGATTTGACATTGTGTCATTATGCACATGTTTTGTCCATTGGACATTGTTAGAAAGGCTATGTGTGCGTAGGAGTTCGAATAACACCTAAGTGCGGGTACGAATAGACTAAGCGTAGGTGTCATATGTTGTTGACCCTGGGGGCGTCGGGGTGTGGGTGTCTCACAATAGACACTGGTAGCTCCACTGGGGCTGTGGGATAGACCAATGCGACATACCGACGATCTTGTCTGTGACGCTGTCCTATATCGCGATCAACTGTCGAGGTAACACATATAAGCCATTGCGCAAACTTTTTATGAAACAAAGCACACTATATTTTTAAGGCTAATGATATACTGGTATTACTCTTTGATCATTCACTCCGAAAATGTTTATGTCTAGCTCCATGGAGTAGGTTTTTCTTTGAGACACTTTTGCATTATGAGCTGTCAGTCGCATAACTTATTGAGCATGAGCATTAATAACTGTGAAGCATGTCTACGGCTATTTCTGTAACAATTGTTGGTTACTTGAACTGTTGATTGTTGATGGTATCTCTGTTATTTAAATGTTGTCATTCTGCTTTCACTGTAAATTTTAATACTGTTGTGCTTAAATGTATAAACTGTGTTATATTTAGGCGTTCAGTGCCGTTTAGTTTCTTGCTGCTATTATTGGTAATGAATGACGAGTATCTCACCTCTTTATTGTATATTTAGCTATTATGTATTATCATATGATTGTTTGAAGACGTTCGTGAGGAGGACAAGGAAACCATTGACTTTCAGGGTTTCTGGCCGTATCTTGACTGAAATTGAAGCTGCCAAGGATGTCGTATCAACCCCGTGGATTTTTTTGGCTATGTGCGGATCAACTTTCACGGTAGACCTGATTGCTGGCACATCAACATGCAGACTGATCGTTGTGTGTATCACGGCGAATTGACTGTGTCCTTGGCGTGGGGACGTTATGTTGGTTCTATTTTTTACTTTCATGCTTTTGTTTGGATGGAGTTTTACCTGCCCGTGAGGGACATGTGGGCTGATATGTATTATACCCCACAGGAGCATTCCTTTTTGTCTACCGCTCGGGCTCCTGCCCGTTGCTCTGTCGTCCTGATGGATGTTTCCTCAGATGAAGAGGATCCTGAGGAGGACCCGGCTATGGTCCCTTCTCGTCAGTCCTAGGGGCTAAGTTTATTGGTAACTACTGATGGCTAACTAGTTATATTTTTGGGAAGCCTGATGTCTGTACATGTTGGGTTATATTTGTATCTCTTTGGGTGGGTACATATTTTGCTTCTTTTGGGTATATTTTGGAAATGTAATTAAACAGGCTTATATTTCTGATACAATGTATGTAATTATCCATATTATGTATGATTGTATGTTTTATTCTACGTTGATTTCACTTCGATCATTTTGACGGATACTTCTTTTGAAAAGGAACTTTAATCTTTAATTCATTTAACATTATATATTCATGAACAGGTATATATGTATATTAAAAGAAATTTTAACCGGACTCATTTTCAAACAAATTAAAATAATTAAAAGAAAAAAAATATGTCTAAACTTTTCCATATTTAATTGTCTGTCATTTAACTATACTGTGATGTTCCCTCTTCTTACCCGTTATGATTAAGAAAAAGGGGCGTTACAACCCTGACGCCCTCAAGGCCAGCCACTATGACTCTACACTTAGTCTACTCGCACCCGCACATAGGTGTTATTCAATCTCCTAGGCGTACATCGCCTTTCCCATAATGTCCAACTGATAATACATATGCATGACGATGCAATATACATCATGTATGTTTATCAATGATACATTAACCATAAAGCATACCATAATGGCATATGATCATTTCTCAATATCAACATGTCATAATTTCATCAAGTACTTAGTCCCACATAGGGACTCACAATAACATAGAACCAATTCTCAACATCTACATTTATTTATATATGGTTCATCATTTATCACAAGTCCATCCTATGGATCCACATTTCCAATGTCTTAAGGTTTAGTTAATTATCAGAATTTCAAGTTAAATAACCCTTAGAAATCGTGGCTCTCTCTTAATAGTTATTACTCAATTTAATTCTTCCATCTCATTATGGATTATGTATATCTCTAAGTCCTTAATTTCCAAAGATGCACCAAGGAATCATTTGAACCCAAAATTTTCTCTAAAAATCGTGGCCTCCCTAGGTCTTCAAAGTTCCAATTTCTTTTCATTTTAAGCATCAATCACTTGATACCTCATCACTCAAATCTTATCTCACACAAAATCAATCCAATCCCTTAAAATCCAAGGCCAAAACTGCGGCCTCAAATTAGTGTAGAAAACCCTTAAATTTTCTATTTATTAATTCTAACATTATCAAACATTCCAACACCCCTAATGCATCCAAAATCATTATTCAATCATCAACCTCAATCAAGAACATAAACATGCAAAATTATCAAACAAAGTAAGCATTCAAATATGGATTTCTCCATCAAAAATTACACAAGGTTCTTCTCACCACCAATAATGGTTGAAGTGAGTAAATCTCCCTCTTACCTAAAGGAAGAACACGAAAATGGCCTCCTAGTTGCTTCTTGGTGGTTTCGATTTTGGGGTCTAAAAACCCTAGAAACTTCGAACACAAAGAATCAACACCAAGCTTAGAAAAAGATGGATCTTTGGTCTCCAATGAGACCATGGAACATGAAAATGAAGAAAAGGAAAAGAAAAAAAGGAAGCTTTACCTTAAAGTTTGAAGCTTGGTCTAGGAAGACAATGGAGGAGATGATGGATTTTGAAGAAACTTTCCAAATAGAAAGTGTTGAGGGTGATGAGGGGAGTGTAGAAATGTTGTTGGTGAGGTGAAAAAGTGAAAGAAAATGGTCACCAATGGGCTGCCAAAACCGTGAGGGAAGGAGAAGAAAAAGAGAGAAGATGGAGAGAAATGAAGATGAAACTTGAGGAGAGAGAAAGTGTAGGATGAAATGAGAGATATTTTGATAAAATGTGTTAAGTGTGGGAGCAAAAATTTGCTCTCCTTAGGCATGCATTGCCACGGCAATGGGAGAGAGAGAAGGGTGAAAATTGGCTTCCCCAACAAGCCAAGGGAACATGACTCATTTGGTTGTCAAAGCTTCTCAAAGAAGCTTTGATTAAAATGCAATATTTTTGAATTAAAGTGGATTTGATTAGACATAAAGTAGATTATATTAGGATAATGTGATAGGGTTTTTAATACATGTTATTATCTAATGGACAATTGTTACAGTAGACAAAAGTCAGTATTAATTGTCCGGCAGATAAAATTTACACAACGATTTATTATTTTATCAGATAAAATTTCTCGAAAAATATGAAACCTCATAAATCGTGTCTAGTCTTGGGTTTAGTAAGATCCCCCGTCAACATTTCCACAGATCAAGGTTCTCGGGAAAAATATCTCATTTTTCCGGCTTTGTTCAGTTTGCACATAAAACGAAAAATAATATTAAAATATTCTGCATTCTCAAAAAAATCTAGAAAAGTTCCAAAAAATCACAAATATTATAAAATGAATATTTATAAAAAAATAAATAAATTTTGGGGTGTTACATAGTTCTCCTTCTCTTAACCACTTCTCAAGTGATAACTAATGCAACTACATGTTACCTATGTTACAACTCTCCCCATCAAATAAGAATTTCGCCCTCGAAATTTTCATAACTTAGAATAATTGTGGGTATTGCTCCTTTATCTTGTCTTCTAGTTCCCACGTCGCATCTTTGGTTGCTTCGTTCCAGATCACTTTCACCAATGTAATGTCTTTCCTTCTGAGTTGCTTCATTCTCCTATCCTCAATCCTTACAGGAGTCGTTTCATAAGTCAAGTTTTCCTTTAATTGTACTGAATCAGGTGCTATGACATGATCAGGGCTAGGAATATATTTTCGAAGTTGTGACACATGGAAAACATTGTGGAGGTTTGAAAGAAAAGGTGGTAAAGTTATTTGATAAGCAACTGGACCTATCCGATGAAGAATTTGATAAGATCCAAGGAATTTTGGAGTAAGTTTTCCAGATTTGAGAACTCGACCGACCCCAGTCGTAGGCGTGACTTTCAAAAATACATGCTCTCCTTCCTCAAATTCAAGAGGTTTCCTCCTTTTGTCCACATAGCTCTTTTATTGATTTGAGCCATTCTCATCTTCTCCTGAATCATCTTGACCTTCTCATCATCTGCTGAATAAGATCAGGTCCAACTGTGAGTCGCTCTCCATCATGATACTAGCATAAAGGTGTTCTGTACCTTCGCCCATATAGAGCCTCATAGGGAGCCATCCCTATACTTGAATGGTAACTGTTATTGTAGGTAAACTCTACCAACGGTAAAATTTCATCCCAACATCCAGTCTGTTCTATGGCACAAGCTCTCAGCAAATCTTCCAATGATTGAATTGTCCTCTCTAATTAACCGTCAGACGTAGCTTTGTCCCCATTGCTTCTTGAAGACTTTGCCAAAATTTTGATGTAAATTTGGGATCTCTGTCAAAAATGATACTTGTAGGCACACCAAGTAGTCTGACAATTTCACTGATGTACAACTGAGTCAACTTCTCCAATGGATATCTTATATTGATCGGCAAGAAGTGTGCTGACTTTGTAAGTTGATCCATAATTACCTATATTGAATCATATCCTCTTCTAGTCTTTGGCAATCTGACAACAAAGTTCACGGCAATACTATCCCACTTCCATTCGGGAATAGTCAAGGGTTGTAACATTCTAGATTGTCTTTGATGTTTGATCTTTGTTTTTTGACAAACTAAACTGGAAGATACGTATCTTGCAATATCTCTTTTCATTCCATGCCACCAAAATAACTTCTTCAAATCTTGGTACATTTTGGTCATTCCAGGATGCATACTCAACTGACTCGTATGAGCATGTTCGAGTATATACTTCCTGAGTTCTTCATCCTTAGGCACATTGACTCTACTGTGAAATCTTAAAATTCCATCGCTTCCTTCCTCTAAAGTTGATATACTGCTCTGCTTCATCAATTCCCTTTCTTCTTGCAAGAATTTGTCAACCTTCGGATTTTCTCGGATATCTTCCATCAAATCATTCGAAATAGTGACCATGTTCATGCATATTTTTTCTAGCATTAATTCCACAAAAGACCACACGTCTCTGAATTGTTCTATTAAATCCTCTTCCCTGTTCATTATGGTAGAAACGCTGATCGTTTTCCTGCTTAAGGCATCGGCCACAACATTGGCCTATCCAGGGTGATACTGAAGTTGGAAATCATAATCTTTTAGGAATTCGAACCACTCCGCTGCCTCATGTTCAACTCTTTTTGGTCATACAAATACTTCAAGCTCTTGTAGTCAATGACGACGTTGAACATTGCTCCATAGAGGAAATGTCTCCATATCTTCAAAGCAAATACCACAACAGCTAACTCCAGGTCATGCGTTGGGTAGTTCTTCTCATGCACTCATAATTGTCTCGAGGCATAAGCCACCACTTTTCCGCCTTGCATAAGGACACACCTTAGTCCTTGGTATGAAGCATCACAGTATACTTCGAATGGTTCGCTTGGGTCAGGCAGAACGAATACTAGTCAAGTAGTTAGTCTCCTTTTCAGCTCTTGAAAACTTTTTTCACAAGCATCCGACCACTCAAAAGCTTGATTCTTCCTCGTGAGTTTAGTGAGAGGTTCGGCAATCTTAGAGAATCCTTCGATGAATCTCCTATAATATCTGGCTAATCCCACAAAGTTTCGAATTTCTGTCACCATCTTCAGCCTTTCCCATTGCAGAACAGCTTCCACTTTCGATGGGTCTACAACAATTCCTTCCTTTGAAATCACATGACCTAAGAATTTAACTTCGTTCAACCAAAACTCACACTTCGATAACTTGGCATGCAACTTTTTTTCCTTCAAAATATGAAGAACTATACTGAGATGTTCAACATGATCCTCCTGATTTTGCGAATATATCAAGATGTCGTCAATGAAGACAATAACAAATCTGTCCAAATAAGAATGGAAGATTCTATTCATATAATCCATGAAAATAGCAGGTGCATTAGTCACACCAAAAGGCATTACCAAGTACTCGTAGTGTCCATAACGAGTACGAAAAGCCGTTTTGGGATTGTCTTCCACTTTTACTCTGATCTGATGGTAGCCCGATCACAAATCAATCTTAGAAAACATCGTTGCTCCTTTCAGTTGATCCATTAGGTCGTCTATCCTAGACAATGGATACTTATTCTTGATTGCGACTTTGTTTAACTGACGCTAATCTACACACAATCTCGAAGTACTGTCTTTCTTCTTAACTAGCAATACTGGTGCTCCCCAAGGTGATACACTGGGTCTAACGAATTGTTTCTCCAAAAGCTCTTTCAATTGCTTCTTGAGCTCAACTAGCTTTGCTGGTGACATTCTGTAGGGCGATATGGAAACAGGACCAGCTCCAGGTACAAGGTCAATAGTAAATTCAATCTCCCGCTCCGGTGGTAAACCAGGTACATCTTCAGGAAAGACTTCAGGAAATTCTCGAACCACTGGAAGTGTGTTCACATCTACCTCATTCTCGACTTTCAAAGAATACAATAACATGTATCCTTGAGCTCCTCCTTTCAAGAAAGCTTGAACTTGGTTAGCCGTCAAAAATCTAGAATTCTCATCCAAAGGGAAAACTATGGTTTTTCTAGAACAATCTAATAGGACATGGTTAGTAGATAACCAATTCATTCCTAAGATCACATCTAATTAAGATAATGGTAAACAGATAAAATCAACAAAAAAGATTCGACCTTCAACAATCAAGGGACAATCTAGAGAGACTTTGGTCATAACAACAGGTTTAGCAGTAGGGGTCAAAACAGTCATATCAAAAGGCAAAGAAGACACGGGGTAAACCAAGCCTTTTCACACAGTCATAAGAAATGAAAGAATGAGTTGTACCAGAGTCATACCGTATAGTTAAAAGATTACCTTCTATGACACCTTCCCCTTGTATAAGATCTTCGGATTTAGAGGCTTCAGCACCACTCAAGGTGAAACGTTACCTCCAGCTTTCGGTTTCGCAGTTCTAGCAGCATTGACGGAAGGCTCGACCTTAGGTTGATTACAGTCGCGAGAAATATGTCCGACCTTCCCGCATCTGAAATAAATGATCCCTTTGACCGTGCAATCTCTCATGTAGTGCTCCTTCCCGCACTTCATCCATCTCAGTGTAGACGTCGTTGTTTGACCTGTTCTACCTGGACTTCCCCCAGGACTTCCACTTTGCGGTATCTGTTGCTGATTTCCAGGTGGTCTGGAATAAGGCTTCTTCTTGTAACGATTAACATTATTGCTTCCTCCTCTTTGAGACCAAAAAGATTCAAAGTTACGACTTCTTGTGTCCCACGCCTGGTCTAAGCCTTCCACCTGGGGACACGTATCAAGCAGCTCAGAAAACTGGTTATTCTTAAGAGTGATCACTGCCCTCTTCACATCGTGTCTTGAGCCTTCCTCAAACTTTTGACATTTCCATGCTTCGTTCGGTTGGTGTGAAAAGTAGGTTGAGAACCTCGACAAGCTCTCAAACCTTACAGCATACTCACTTACAGTCATATTTCCTTGCCGCAAACCTAGAAACTCCATCTCCTTAGTATGTCTGGCACTTTCGGGGAAATATTTATTCAAGAATCTCTCCTTGAATACCGCCCAAGCAATCTCTCGACCTTCTGCCTCTAGCAGTCTCTGTTTTTCAGTCCACCAATCCTCTACGTCTCCTACAAGCATAAATGCCGCATAAGTCAATTCTTATCGTTAGCACAGTTCATGCCCGTGAATATCTTTTCCAATTTCTTGATCCACAGAGTAGCCTTCTCAGGATCAAATTCTCCAGTGAATTGTGGAGGGTTAATGCGACGAAATTCTGCCAAGTTTTGGGCATCAGTCGTAGCTTTAAGCTATTGTGCAGTCATGTCTTGTTATTGAGCCATCTGCTGGTTTTGTTTCACCATGGCCTAGGCCATCTTCTGAATTACCTCAATTGCAACAGTCATATCTCCTTTGCGAGCCATGCCTCCTTTCAAATTAAGCTATACAAAACACAGAGAAAGTCAGATGTATCCCTGCAGAATACCAAACACAGAGAATCACACAGCATAAACAAGACAGTCCAAAACCACAAGACCCAAAAGAAAACTTAAATCGGGGCTCTGATATCAAGATAGTGTAACGCCCCTTTTTCTTATCTCACGAAGAAGGAATGTCACACCACAGTGAAGTGAGAACAAAATAAATTGCAGAAAATAATTACGTTGTAGATTAAGACCCGGTTCATTTTATAGGTGTATAGGTTCCTTTTAAATAGCATTATATATTATTTTTTTAATAAATTGTATTATTACCCAGTAGTGTCGAAAGAGTGAACTTAAAGGTTCTTTTCGTAGCGAGATAATAGTTAAAACAGTCACAGTGAAAACTGACATAAACTAAAGCATACATTAATAGATAACATTTATATTTATATGCATCAGCCTGTTTAATTACATCATAAATTATACAAAAAGCAAAAGATGTACCCACCCGAGATGATACAAATATACACCCATCAAGTACAGCAAAACGTCAGGCTTCCCAAAAAGATAAACGATTAGCCATCAGTAGCCACCGATAGTATCAGCCCCCAAGACTGACGAGAAGGGACCGTAGCAGGGTCCTTCTCATCCGATGATATCGCCATCGGAGTGACCGAATTTCGAGCAGAAGCCCAAGCAGTGGAGAGGAAAGAGTCCTCTTATGGGGTATAATAAAGATCATCCCACAAATCTCTAACAGGCAGGTAAAATTCTAAATGAACAAAGGTTGTGAAGTCAAAAATAGGCGGGTTATAGTGGCCCCGCACCAAAGACACAATCAGCTCCCAGTGATAGATGCATCGGTCCATGCTCAAGTTAATATGCCAACAGTCGAGTCCTCCATGAAAGGTCATCCTAGCATACCCCAAAAATCGGCGCAGACGCGAAGACATCTTCGATCAGCACTAATTGTAATCGGGCCAGAAGCCAGGAAACTCAGGCGCTTCCCTTTCTTCTTCGCAAGCATCTTCTTGGTAATACATAATTTAAAACAAAAGCACAGATATATAGAAAAGAGGTGAGACACCCAACTTTCGTTACCAAAATGGCAGCAAGAAAACAGAACGGCGCTGGACGCCCACATAGCATTACAATACATATATTTATCAACAGAATAATTTAAAATAACAGTAATAATCAAGTAAGCAATAAAAGAGAAATAATAGCAGAATCTCAGGCGGTAAACATTTTATCAAACCAGGTAGTTATATCAACAATAAAAGCAGATATTTCAACAATCGTAAGTGCTCATGTTCAATGCGATATGAGACTAACAACTGATAGTGCACAATGCATTATGGTACCAAAAATCGTACTCCATGGAGCTAGACATCAATATTTCGGAGAGAATGATCAAGGAGTCATGCCAGTATCTTGCTAGCCTAAAAAAATAATTTGCTTCATCTCATAAAAATATTTGCGCAATACGGCTTATACATGGCACCTCAATAGTTGATCGCGATATAGGACAGCGTATCAGTCCGAATCATCGGTGTGTTTACATCAGTCTATCCCACGGCCCCAGGGGAGCTACCACTGTCAATTGTGAGACACCGGCACCCCGACGCCCCGAAGGCCAACCACTATGACCGTACGCTTAGTCTACTCGTACCCATACATAGGTGTTATTCAATCTCCTAGGCATACATCGCCTTTCCCATAATGTCCAACGGACAACAGATATGCATGACGACGCAATGTACATCATGTATGTTTATCAATGATACATTAATCATAAAGCATACCATAATGGCATATGATCATTTCTCAATATCAACATTTCATAATTTCATCAAGTACTTAGTCGCACATAGGGACTGACAATAACGTAGAACCAATTCTCAACGTTAACATTTATTTATATATGGTTCATAATTTATCACAAGTCCATCCTATGGATCCACATTTCCAATGTCTTAAGGTTTAGTCAATTATGAGAGTTTCAAGTTAAATAACCCTTAGAAATTGTGGCTCTCTCTTAAGAGTTATTACTCAATTTAATTCTTCCATCTCATTATGGATTATGTATATCTCTAAGTCCTTAATTTCCAAAGATGCACCAAGACATCATTTGAACCCAAATTTTCTCTAAAAATCGTGGCCTCCCTAGGTCTTCAAAGTTCTAATTTCTTTCCATTTTAAGCATTAATCACTTGATACCTAATCATTCAAATCTTTTCTCATACAAAATCAATCCAATCCCTTAAAATCCAAGGCCAAAACTGTGGCCTCACATTAGTGTAGGAAACCCTCAAATTTTCTATTTATTAATTCTAACATTATCAAACATTCCAACACCCCCAATGAATCCAAAATCATCATTCAATCATCAACCTCAATCAAGAACACATAAACATGCAAAATTATCAAACAAAGTAAGCATTCAAATATGGATTTTTCCATCAACAATCACACAAGGGTCTTCTCACCACCAATAATGGTTGAAGTGAGTAAATCTCCTTTTTACCTAAAGGAAGAACACGAAAATGGCCTCCTAGTTGCTTCTTGGTGGTTTCGGTTTTGGGGTCTAAAAACCCTAGAAATTTTAAACACAAATAATCAACACCAAGCTTAGAAAAAAATGGATCTTTGGTCTCCAATGAGACCATGGAACATGAAAATGAAGTAAAGGAAAAGAAAAAATAGAAACTTTACCTTAAAGTTTGAAACTTGGTCTTGGAAGACAATGGAGGAGATGATGGATTTTGAAGAAACTTTCCAAATAGAAGGTGTAGAGGATGATGAGGGGAGTGTATAAATGATGTTGGTGTGTGAAAAAGTGAAAGAAAATGGTCACTAATGGGCTGCCAAAACCATGAGGGAAGGAGAAGAAGAAGAGAGAAGGTGGAGAGAAATGAAGATGAAACTTGAGGAGAGAGAAAGTGTAGGATGAAATAAGAGATATTTTGATAAAATGTGTTAAGTGGGGGAGCAAAAATTTGCTCCCCTTGGACATGCATTGGCGCGGCAATGAGAGAGAGAGAAGGGGGAAAATTGGCTTCCCCAACAAGCCAAGGGAACATGAGTCATTTGGTGGTCAAAGCTTTTCAAAGAAGCTTTGATTAAAATATAATATATTTGAATTAAAGTGGATTTGATTAGACATAAAGTGGATTACATTAGGATAATGTGATAGAATTTTTAATACATGTTATTATCCAATTGACAATTGTTACAGTTGACAGAAGTCAGTATTAATTATCCGGCGGATAAAATTTACACAATAATTTATTATTTTATCAGATAAAATTTCTTTAAAAATATGAAACCTCATAAATCGTGTCCAGTCTCTGTAACACCCTTGTGGGGATGTCGCATATATAAATAAAATAAAAGAAAGATAAATAAAATCTACCCAAGTTGTAAAACATTTGTTATATAATAATACGGGTTGAAAATTTTTTCAATTAAACAGAATATTACGAGATAAAATAACACAGAACATAAAATAAGCACACTATCATCACACATAATATGCATATGGTTTCATCTTAAATTATACAAGTAATATACAACTACCTATATTTAAAACTAAAACAGAACAGTAAACAAAGCAGTAAAAGGTTTATATATACAAACGCAGACGCGCCCAAGTACACATCATAAATATCTAGCCCTCTGAAGGATCACTCTTAGATGAAACTTCAGGTGATAGATATCCAGGATGCCTCAACCCTCTACGGACACGGGTCTGTGCAGTCGACTCGCTACTAATCTTACTAGGCGTATCAAACATACCGCCCCAATGACTCCTAAGAGATAGCGGCAACTCCACATGTAAATACGGCAAAGTAGAAAAGATCGGTACTCCATCAAACTCAGTACGTATGGTCACCGTCAGACGCCCTACTTACGTCACCGAATCACGATCCTCTCGCAGACGCCAGGCTTCAGAGTCTTCATGGAACTCCAGTTGCACAAACCCAAAGAAACCTGGTAGCGTCATATCCACACAATCAATCCAAAGGATATGGATGATCGGATGGTTCTTGATCGTAGAACTGATCTTCGGCTTGCTGATCTTCCTCCTCCTCAGGATACTCACACTCAAGAGGCTGTTCCTCTTCCTCAAACTCTTTAATACATCATTCAAAATATACAAATAACACATACAAGAAAGAGGTAAGACAATCTAATTCACCACAAACATGGTAGATAAGAAAACGACAATACAACAGGTATAACAATTCATACAATATAGCATACTATAATAACATAAATGAAATACAAGATAACTCAGATGTAATGTAACACAGAACGAAATGTAACAACATATAGTGGTACAAATAGACAAAATAGCACAGATAAATAATGGTACAGATAAATAAAATAATACAGATAGATAAAATAGAGCAAATAAAAACCTTAAAATGTATAAATCATAATTATATGAGATGTGACTCAACCCTACTCCATGGAGCTAAAAAAATACAGACATCAGAGAGAACGACCCGCAAAATCTATTAGTACCGTCGACCGCCCGTAACTATTGCGCTGTCACACGTTGCGTCTATAGCCCACTGAAATAGCATAGTGGTGTAGCACACTGTCATACGTCGTGTCACTATAGGCTCACAAGATCTTGATTAAGTATAGTGCGTGTCGAGTCCATTAGTGTGTTACCAGTTACCACGGCCCAGAGGAGCGACCAACTGTCCACAAATGGAATAATCTGCACACTAATGTCTCCAAGTTCATTCAAATTTGAACAACACTAATCTTATCACACCGACAATACGATGTTATTCACCTTGTCAATCAATCCACCAAAACTGGCATGATTCAATGCATGATAAAATTTTCAAATATGCCCTCACTGGCAAAAATTTCAAATATGCCCTCACTGGAAAATCGCATATATATATACAGTACGCACCCACTTGGCAATACTGTTTCACCATATGCCCTCACTGGCAAAATTACGAATATGCCCTCATTGGAAAAATTATGAATATGCCCTCACTGGCAAATCGCATATATATACAGTACGCACCCACTTGGCAATACTGTTTCACCATCTGTCCAGTCCACCACTTTGGCCCGATAGTAAAAACTTGTTGTTTTTGTCAATCGCGTAGAAATTTTTATTGCATTTTCAAAATCTCGTCGCTTTTACAAACGTTTTTAAATTGGGTAAATATATTTTGCTATTTTTAAAATCGCGTACTATTTTTCAAACGTTTTCTCAATCACGTAAGATTTTTAAATCATTTTCTTGTCCGAATTCCTTAAAAATTACTGTTTAAATAAACAGAAATAATATTTAGTACTTTTGAACTACGTAGAATAATTTTTCATACCGTATACTGTCATTTGGACATCTTTTCTATCTTATTTGTCTGTTTTTACTAAAAATTGACAGTATTTTGTTTAGAAACTTATAATAATGGTTTCCTAATTTTTCTGAAAAAAATTCCTTTTACTTAATTTTTAACCGTATAGTTTAACTTTATGAAAATCACTAACATGCTTCAAAATATAATATGAGCTATATGTTAGAAATTTTACAAAAGCTACTGTATTCTTTTTAACCATTGAAATCACTAGTTTTAACTCCTTAAACTTACTCTAATCATTTTTATTCCTTACAACTCATTGTAATAAAATTTCTTTTAGCATCATTACCTAACCTTTGTTGAAAAATAATTTTAGGAATCAAAATATTCAACTTAGGCATGTTGGCCGAATTTGTCAAAACTTTAATATTTGATCTTTGGATCATTTTTCTTCTTCTAAATCATGTTGCATCTTGTTATTTTTCCTAAGTCAATTAAATCACTCTTTTAGAAAATTGTTGAGAACATTTTGGTTCTCCTTTTTAGTTGAGGCCGTGAGCCTTGGTAGTGTGTTCTTTGGAACACTCATGCAAACCTTAGCATATTATTCACATCCTACTAATTATCCATGCATTTCTAACACATACAATATTTTTAAAGCTTGTAGACATGCATATTAATACAAATCACAAATAGGAAAGCTATTAAATCAAACACACCAATGAATCCTTATGGATTCTACAAGCACAAACAATTCCATCTCCTTACCACCACCCAAGGATGATAAGATTAAGTCTTCCTCTTACCTTAAGTGAAGACAAACACTCTTTCACTCTCCCTTAGGGTTTCGGTTTTCACCCTCCAAGACACCTATCAAGCTTAAACAAAAATTCTACAAGTTATAACCATGAAAGAAAGCTTAAACCATGGATCATTCATGGCTTAGAACTTTGAAAAAGAATTTAGAAATGAAAAACAAAGAGTTTCACCTTCTAGGTAAAATCTCCCAAGTAGATTTTCAAGCCCAAGATGAAGGATTTTGCAAGAACTCTCAACTAGAGATGTTCTTAGAATTGTGTTTAGGTTTAGAAAAGTTGGTTAGAAGAAATTTTGGGTGGATGGATGGTGAACTAGGGTTCTTGGCCGAATGCTTCACAAAGGAAACAACAATGGAGTTTTGTGTTTTTGGAAGAGAGAGAAGAGAGAAAATGCATGAAAATTAAGTGAAGAATGGCCTTGAATGAGTGAATGGCCGTAGACATCAAAGGGCAAGAGGTGTCCATTAGCTTGGCTCCATCCTAGCCTTAGAATTGATGAATGGTGAGGATTAAGACTTGCTCACCAAGCTTAGCTCCCATTGGTTAATCCTAGCCTTGTCACTAACCTTGTCATTAAGCTTAGTCACTAATTAAGCCTAGTCATTAAGCTTAGTCACATGTTCTTGAATGTTCCACCACTAATGATACTTAATTAAGCTACTAATCCTATTAAGCTTTTACTAAATGTGGGTCCCGCAAAACATTTCTAGGTCCATTACCGTTTATTTGTACTGACTAATAAAATAATATTATAATAATATAAAATTATTTTATTTTACAGTAAAATCCTAAAAATTAAAAGATTACTAACTGTATCATTCAAAATTGGGTTTAGTAAGATCCCCCAGCTCTGAATAATTAAAATAAGATTTCCCCGGTCCGAAAAATATTATTTTCCTGTCTTGGAGCAAATCACACAAAAAGTCCAAATAAAATAACAGACAGTAATATAAAGCAGTAATTCATACAGAAAAATAACAAACAGTACAAAAAGGACATAACCGTCATTTATCCTAAAGTTGAAAAACATCAAACAGTACATTCAGGACTCAATGGTAATACCCCAAAAGTTTAGGGTGTTACAATTCTTCCCAACAAACAAAAAATTTCGTCCTTGAAATTCGTTATAGTTCAGAACAAATAAGGATATTGCTCCCTCATTTTGCCTTCCAGTTCCCAGGTAGCATCACCCGTCACATCGTTCCATATGACCTTCACCAATTCGATCATCTTCCCTCGAAGCTGCTTCACTTTTCTGTCCTTTATTCTAACAAGTAAAGTCTCATAAGTCAGATTCTCCTTCAACTGTACCTCGTCTGGTTGTATAACATGCATCAGATCCGGAATATACTTCTTTAACTGGGATACATGAAATACATCATGCAGATTGGATAGAAAAGGCGACAAAGCAATTTGATACGCTACAGGACCTATACGTCGGATAATCTGATACAGTCCAATGAACTTAGGAGTAAGCTTCTTAGATTTGATAACTCTTCCAACACCAGTCGTAGGAGTCACTCTTAGAAATACATGCTCACCCTTCTCAAATTCAAGAGGTCGTCTTCGTTTATCCGTATAAATCTTTTGTCTGCTTTGTGTAATACCCTTAAGTACATGTTAGACTGGTAAATGGTTACCGAAGGTAGCATTTGACTTGTTTAGCATGTCAGTAAAGTTTTGTGACAATCTGAGTTCATTTAGGCACTTAGTTGCAACATAGAAGTTGTAAAGTGGCTTAAAATGACTTAGATAATAGCATAAGTTGCTAAGTTAAGAGAAATAAACATAGAGAGTTTATTTCTAGGTCATAAATAAGTCAAGTAAGATGTGGTAAAAGTTTCAAGAGAATCGAATCAGTTTGGTATTTTTAGGCATATAGGTTGTGCTTTTAATGGGTTTTGATTGATCCCTCAAGATATATAGAAAATGATGAGAATTGTGAAACAACAATTTAGATGAATCTTATGATTTATTCTAAAGTTGTTAGAAGCAGGGAAACTCGAATTAGTATAATTCGGGTGTCCATAGCAGATATAAGTTTCAGTGTAGAAACTTAAGTTAATCTTTTCTTGTAATTACCTCCACGTCCCAGCCCCCCTATTTCTATCTTCTCTCGGCAGAGAAGGAGAAACCGAAAATAGAAAGAGAGAAAGGGGAGAAGGGAGAAAGGGGAAGAAGGAAGAAAGGGAGAAGGAGAGGAAGAAGAGCAAGGATCAAGCTTCAAGGCTTTGAGTCTTCAAGAGGTAGGGGTTTAGAGCCTTTATTCATCTCTTTCTCTATGTATGCATATAAACAACATAATATGCCAAATTGAGTTCTAGAGATGTTAGATGTGTTTGGCTTGCATAGACATGTTTCTTTGGTCATTTATGACTTGTTCATAGCATAAGATTAAGTTAGGAACTTAGAACAACTCATTTAGACCCTTGATTCACAAAGTAAGCCATAGGCCATAGAATGAAGGATTTTGAGCCATAATCCAAATTAAGAGGTTTAAATTAGTGATTGATGATTCCTAATGGTTAAGGAACTAGTTAGGAACCTAGAATCACTTAGAAGTTGGTAAGAAATGGCCAAAATCCAAGAAAATGATTAAAAGAACAGCAAAACCGTACCTGCAGAATTCTGCAGAATCTGGGTTCTGCTATGGGTGCCGCGGCATGGCTTAGTGGCGTCGCGGCGCGAGGAGTCAGAAATCACGTTTTCAGCTACGGGCGCCGCGACGTTGAGAGAGAGATGCCGCGGCGTGCTGCCCAGAACCATGAAAAATGGTTTTTTCTTACCATTAGATATACTGCCTTTGATGGATCCATATGTTTATGTTTCCTAAGTGTAATAAGGCATAAATGGGGATATTTTCAAGTGGAAAATACCTACCCATCAAGAATGAGAAAGCATAGGCTTTTAAGCATCCTAAAGGAAAGGTTTGCTTTAAGTAATGACATTGCACCTTAGGCAACTTAGTGTTGCATTAGATATCACTTAAGATGTGATGAGATGGTGCAATGAAGACAAGTGTATTAGTATGCACTCTAGTAGAGAATGAGAAAGGTATGAACCTTAGGAGATCCAAGAATAGTGGATTACCTTAGGAAGGTACCTAGAACCTTAGGCAACAAAGAGTTGCAAGTAAGAACCACTCTTGCATTAGAGTTACTTGAGTGGAGATAAGATTGTGTATTAGTTCCAAA
Organism: Ormosia emarginata; assembly: GCA_029884605.1. Lineage (NCBI taxonomy): Eukaryota > Viridiplantae > Streptophyta > Magnoliopsida > Fabales > Fabaceae > Ormosia > Ormosia emarginata. The sequence goes on from JAQQTP010000088.1 coordinate 41,777,727, forward strand.
GAGGGAACGTTTAGGTACTAAGTCTCTAGTTAAGTGAGACTCAGTGCATTGCTAAATACACAATAAGATGAAATGTGACTAAAAAGATGTCATAATCATAAGGTAGAGCAGAAATGTGCAATAACTCATGTATTAGTAAAGATGAGTTAGAAATGCAAGATAAAGAGAATTTACTTCCTTAGATACTAACCAAAGTGTGGAAGTTAAGTTCTTAAGCATTCCATGAGTTTGGAATAGTTAAAGAGGTATCTGGAACCTTAAGCACACAAGTGTAGTATAAGCTACTACCAGACGTGTGATAGAAGGGAAAGCTAGATACAACTAGAATATGTATGTTAGCACACAAGTGTAGTATAAGCTACTACCAGAAGTGTGATAGAAAGGAAAGTTAGATGCATGAATTACTCACTTTAGTTAAAGTTGAGTTAATTATGCAAAGTTTTAGAGAGATGCTCATTATGTCCTTAAGCAAGGATAGTTGAGGCATTAGTTAAGATAGACTCTTTCACTAGGATGAGTTGAGTCTATAGGAAAGTAAGATGGTGTTTATGTAAGAGTTAGACATAACACTAAGCTTTTCACACACTAGTCAGTTAAGCTAGTATGTATGTGAAGAGAAAGAACCTTAGTGCAACTAAGACTAGTGGTTGCCATAGGTAAGTACCTTACACCTCAGCAACATAGTGTTGCGTTAGAGATCACTTAAGAGATAGGAGTGATGAGGTGGAGTTTAGGTACGAGTATGAGAAATGAAGTGGTGAAGTTTACCTGAGAATGTAACGTTATATGACATGAGGTCATTTAGCCAGAAGGTAAGGAATCAGAGAAGTTCCTTAGGGGACAAGTATTCCTAACCAAGTGCTAAGGTTACATATATTATGAGGTTACAGATTCTCCTCATTGCAAAGGGTAAACATAAGAAGCCAAAGTTATTAGAAGAATATGCTTAGATCAAAGAGGAACTAAGTATATAAGTATGAATAAAAGTCTATGAATTAGTTAAGTAGTATCGATCTGGTGGATATCCTTTGATGTTCATTCATGGAGGCAAAAAGAAGATCGATGGGTGTCCGAAGGACTTTTGAGAAGGACATAACCCTAATGTCTCGATAGTGCCTGTAACACCCCTTGATGTAGCAACCGAAGCATAACCGTCATTACACCACAGTTACTAAATCCAAGTGTGTCACAGACATGATAACAGTAACTTAAATTCTCAAGAGTCTATATATTTTTTTTTTTTGACAATTTGCATAGGTAGAAAATATGAGCCTCGAATGAAATATGAATGTATTCAAGCCATGATACAACTACTGAAATAAAATCATATCTCTTATACATATATATATATAGTCAATTTACACAAATCACTAATGACATAGAATATAACAATTACAGAGTCCAATAAAATAGCGGGAATAAAACAAAAAGGGGAAAAGTAGTGACCCGGGGATAGGTACTACTGGAGACAAAGCCGCAACCCCATATACACATACGACGCCGGAGTCCCAGTCAACAAGTCAGGCATCAATGCCTCCACGCAACTACACTCGTACGTAGCCGAAGAAACCTTGTCCAAACGCCCAATCCAATCAACCAAGGTGTGGTCCCTCTTTATCTTCCTCACGATCTTTTTCAATATAAGTATAAAACAGACATACAAAGATATAGGAAAGAGGTGAGACACCCATCCTTCATTACCATTATGGCAAGTAAAAAAATGACACGGCATGAGCGCCCATAAAGCAAAGCAATGATTCATATATTTATCAATGGCAAATGCGTGAATTTATAACAAAAGCAATGCAATTGTAAGCAATAATAAGAATTAATAATAACAACGATATTTATAGTAAAGTAGAACAACAATGGAACAATAGCAGAGAGATCACAATAGTATTTCCAAGAATCAACACAACAATCGACAATCATCAAGTAATAATAATCAAATGGAGTCACAATTACAGAAATAAACATTAATGATGACGAGAATGCATCATAGTTCATATGCATGCTTTCCCAAAGTCCTACTCCATGGAGCTAAACCCAAAGATTCGGAGAGAAAGATCGGGAGATATCACGTGACTGTACTGCCGAGGCCGAGTGCTATCAATAATTTTCTCGTGCACAATCATGGCATTGCACGACATTCTACACTAGATCACGATATAGGACGGTGTCAAGTCCGGATGTGTGTTTGCATCGGTTTGTCCCACGGCACGGAGGAGCTCTAAAGCTGTCCATGTGGGGGACCCGCACCCCGACGCCCCGAGGTCATAACACGACCCAACTTGTCTATTCGCACCCGCACTAAGGTGTGTTCAATCTCCTAGGCAACTTGGCCTTGTCCACAAGGACATTCACAATGCATAAGACACTATGCATGAACATGTATGATCCACAATCTCATACAATTCCATAATATGCCACATTAGGCCAATATAAGCATCAATTACAAATGGTCACTCACATGGACCCATAACAACATAATATCAATATCAAGTCAATTAATGCATCATTAGGTTCATTATGAATCCTAACTTAGAATTTATTCCTCTTTTCAAGGTTCATGACCAATTCCAATTCTTGCAACTAGCTTAGTATTCCAAGGCAACTCGATTTCCTATAACTTGTAAATTAATTAAGCTATTAAGCCTCACACTCTCTTGTTCTTCACTCACTTAGAATCACCTTAAGTTTTACAATGGTCTCATTCTTAGTCTTCTAAAATTTATGAAGTCTTGACTATACTAAATTCTTCCAATTTATTAGTTGTCCATTTATTACATAGGTTTCTAATTACCTAATCACTTATGCTTCCAAATTATCCAAACCACATACTTACCTAAAACTTGCCCTAGAGGCCGTGGCCTCACAATGGTTACAATCCCAAATTCTCTCAAGTCATCATACTACATGTCATTCCCTTAATTCATTTAAGTGTTCACTTATCAAATTAGCTCACCAAGAACCCTAATCTTTATACCTCAAAATCGTAGCCATCATTTAGGCTTCAATCTCAAACTTTTCTTCCATTAAATTCTATTTTGTCACTTGATTAATTCTAGTCTAATGCTTGTTACGCATTAACCATAATTTATCTAATTTTCACCCCAAAACCGTAGCTCTCCAAGAGAGATTCCCAAATATTTTTCTTCCATTTCCAATCACATAATCCAATCCAACATACCATTATATACAACAAATCAATCTAAGGTCACAATTATCACATTATATGTTACACTCTTAATTCACTTAAATTTAGATCATCAAAATCAATCCACTTGTCTTTTACCAAGACCAAAACCGTGGCACCCATCTTGGGTATTGAACTCTCAAAGTCTTCCATTCGTTAGTGTTAATACTATCATTCAATCTTTGATTATATAAGTCTTATTTCACTTGTATACAAAACCAACATTCACCCCTAATTTCTAATCAAAACCGTGACCACCATGTTGAGGTAGGAAACTCCAAATTTTCCATTTAGCAACCCCAACATGATCAAGCACAATTAATATATCAAACATATTCAATAGCATAATCAAGTATCAATCAAATTCAAGAATACTAAGTTATACAAAATTCATAATTCAAGCAAGCATACAAAGAGCATACAAGGATGGATTTCTCCATCAACACACACACACAAAGTCTTCTCACCACCATAAGTGGTTGAAGTGAGTAGTCTCCCTCTTACCTAGAGGAGACAATGCAAGAAAACAACTCCTTGGTTCCTTGATTTGTAATTTTCGGATTCCACCTTCAAGAGAACCATAAAGTGGTCAAATTCTCATATTTACAAATTTAAAGCTTGAAAAGAATGATCCTTGGTCACATAGGTAACCAAGGAAATCGAAAATGAGAAGAAAATGGAGAGAAATCAAGAATCTTTACCTTGGAAGACAATGGAGACAAAGTTGGATTTTGAGCAAACCTTCCAAACGAAACTTGTAGAGAAGATGAAGATGAGTGTATAAATGTGTTTAGTGGAGAGAAAAATCAAAAAGCTTGGCCATCCATGGAGGAGTGATTTTCGGATTTGAAGAAGGAGGGGTAGAAAAGTTGAATTTTTGAAGAGATTTTCTAAAGAGAAAGTGTAGAGGAGGTTAAGAGGAGTCTAGAAATGGTGTTTATGGAGAGAAAAGTGAAGAAGAGACTCTCTAATGGTTGGAGTCTTTTCGGATCTAAGAGGAGGAAGAAGAGAAGAGGTGGAGAGAAAATGGAGATAGAAATGGAAAATGGAGAAACTTTCTACACAAAGAAGGTAGAGGAGGTGAAGGCAAGTGTAGAAATGGGCTTGGAGAGGAGAAAAGATGAACAAAAATGGAGGAAGGAGGGGCTGCAATTAGTATGTGCTCATGGTGGAGGTAGAGAGAAGGAGGAGAAAGAAAAGTGAAGAAGAAGAAGAAGGAAAGAGAGAGAAAGGGTCTTGAATTAATGAATTAAAGTGATAATTGGATAATTGAAATGAAGCAATTTCCCTTCCCCCTTGGCTGCATTCCAGCCGTGAATGATGAGAGAAGAGAGAGTGAAAATTGGCTTCCAAGAGAAGCTAAGGGTATTTGGGTCAATATTTGGTCAAAGCTTCTCAAAGAAGCTTTGATTATTTAACATTAAATTTGAATTAAAGTGAATGGATTAGACATAAAGTAGATTGCATCAGGATAATGTGATAGGATTTTTATTACACACTATTATCCAATAGATAATAGTTACAATTGATGAAGTCGGTATAATTAATTAATCGACGAGATGATTGTATTGATTTATTTTTATCATAGAATTTCTAAAATTATGAAACCTCGTGAATGTGTCAAGTCTCGGGTTTAGTAAGATCCCCCGTCGACATGTCCATAGTCCAAGGTTCTCGAGAGAAAACATCGCGTTTCTCTAGTTACACTCAAGCGCACGCAAAAAACGAATATATTAAATATTCGACGGTTCCGAGAAAATTCCTAGAAAATTCCCAAAAATTGCAAATATTATAAAACGACTATTCGTCATATAATTTTCCAATTTTTGAAGCACTACGATCGTTTTCACGATGATTAGTTTCACGCAAAACGAGGAATATATTAAAATATTAAGTTTCGAAAAATTCTAGAAAAATTCACATAAATCACAAATATTAGAAAATGACTATTGGTGGCGAAATAATTAGTTCCGGAGCGTTATCGACCTCAGCAATTCTTAATCTGCGCACGTAAAACGAGGAATATATTAAAATATTCTGCGTTCTCAGAAAAATCCATAAAAATTCTAGAAAATCCCAAATATTGTAAAATGATCATTTATTCTGAAATTACTAATTTTCGGGATGTTACAGTGCCAAGGCCAAAGGAGATAAGTGGGAAATCCAAAGACGCTCTTTGAGCAAGGATGAAGCCCGAATTTCTCAGTGTGCCAGGATATGTATAATGTGAGGATGAGTTTTCCCTCTAATTACCATTAGATGATATACTGACTAGTTCCTAGCAAACTTCTTTGTTCTTAGAATAGACTTTTGCATTTGCATTTCATTCACATGCTTTTAGGATTCTTTAGGCATATTCATATTACATATCATTATCATTGCATTCACGGACAGTTGTATGGACATTGTCCGTCATTGTTGGTATGTACAGCTGTATGGGCGTTGTATATATTAACAATGTGTAGGCTATTAGTTGTTATCACACTATAAGAAAGTGTGCAGTTAAGAGAAAAGAGGAGGAAACTCCTAAGTTATAAAAAAAGAGGAGAAAGCCCCTAAGATAGAAATAGTTATGAGAAAAGGGGAGAAAGCTCCTAAGTTAGAATTATAGCATTTGTTATATATTTGTTATATACAATGTTATAAAGAACTGGTATTGGAATTGCTTTTACTGAGAATGTTAATTCTCACCCAATTCTTATTCCATGTAAATCCGAATCAAGCTCGGATGTGTTTGATGCAGGTTCGAGATGCAGTGTGTACCGATGGGGCTCGAATGCGGGAAATTACAAAGTGCAGAGGTACAAACCCTACTAAGGATGAGAAGATAAAGCATGAAGACTAGAGTAGTTTTTATTGCTTTAAGTAGACAGAACTTATGTAATCGGTTTATGTCACAAAACGTAAGTTTTATTTTATATGTATTACAATAAGCCCTCAGGTGGCTAAGTATGTATATGTATGAGTTTAAGTTTTTCTGCAATCTCTCAAGGCTTTCTATAATTACTCACTTGTGATTATAGATATATGTTAGTATGTAGTATAGAAGTGACGTCTCTAGTACTGGTTATCTTTATATATCTCTGTCTATCTAGGATATATCTGAATATCTGTATTAGGGTGTTACACTTTGCGTCGTTTTCATCTTCTCTTGTATCATCTTTACCTTTTTCATAGTCTGTTGTACAAGATCTGGCCTAGCAGTCATACTTTCCCCATCTTGATACCAGCACAACGTTGTTCGACAACGCCTTCCATACAACGCCTCATAGGGTGCCATCCCTATGCTCGAGTGAAAACTATTGTTGTAGGTGAATTCTATCAAAGATAAAAATTCATCCCAACTTCCTCATTGCTCCAAAACACAAGCTCGCAACAGATCTTCCAAAGACTGTATAGTTCTCTCTGTTTGACCATCAGTTTGCGGATGATAAGCTGAACTCAACCGCAACTTAGTTCCCATTGCTTCTTGTAAACTCTGTCAGAATCTCGACGTAAACCTCGGATCTCTATCAGAAACTATACATGTAGGCACACCATGTAATCTAACAATCTCACTGATGTATATTTGGGTTAATCTTTCCAACGAATACTTAATATTAATTGGCAAGAAATGAGCCGACTTCGTAAGCTTATCGACTATAACCCATATCGAATCATGACCTTTCCTCGTCTTCGGTAATCCAGTAACAAAATCCATAGAGATACTATCCCACTTCCATTCTAGAATAGCTAACGGTTGCAACATACCAGCTGGTCTCTGATGTTCAACTTTTGCCTTCTGACAAACCAGACAAGACTCCACATATTCCGCTACGTCTTTTTTCATTCTTGGCCACCAAAACAACCTTTTCAAGTCTTGGTACATCTTGGTCATCCTTGGATGTAAACTCAAGTCACTAGTATGAGCTTCATCTAGGATCCCCTTCTTCAATTCAGAATCATCAGGCATACAGATTCTTCCCTTAAACCTTAAGATTCCATCTACTCCTTCCTCTACCATCGCCTTATGACCTTGCTTTAACAATTCCCTCTCATTTTGTAAAAACACGTCTTCCTTTTATTTATCTCGGACTACATCAAGAAATTCATTTATGATCACGACCTTACATAGGCGAACTCTTCCAGACAGAAACTCCACTAACAACCATAAATCTCGGAACTTATTAATCAATTCCTCCTCATTTATCATCATTGCCGAAACACTAAGCACCTTTCTACTTAAGGCATCAGCTACCACATTAGCTTTTCCTGGATGGTATTGGAGTTGAAAATCATAATCTTTTAAGAATTCCAACCATCGCCTCTGCTTCATATTCAATTCTTTCTGATCAAACAAGTACTTTAGACTCTTGTGATCACTAAAGACATTGAACATCGCTCCATACAGAAAATGCCTCCACACTTTCAGAGCAAAGACCATTGCGGCCAATTCCAAATCGTGTGTTGGATAATTCCTCTCATGAACCTTCAACTGCTGAGAAGCATACGCCACCACATTCCGATTTTGCATCAACACGTATCCTAACCCTTGGTAAGAAGCATCACAATACACATCAAAAGTTCCCTTAGAATCTGGCAAAATCAACACTGGTGCAGTTGTTAACCTCCTCTTCAATTCTTGGAAATTGGCTTCACGTTCTTCCGTCCACTCAAAAGCTTGACTTTTCCTCGTGAGCTGCGTAAGCGGTCCAGCAATTTTAGAAAAACCTTCGATAAACCTCTAATAATATCCAGCAAGTCCAATAAAACTTCGAACTTCTGTCACTGTCTTAAGTCTTTCCCACTATAAAACAGTCTCTACTTTCGATGGGTCTACCGCAATACCTTCTTTCGAAATCACGTGACCTAGAAACTGGACTTCCTCCAACCAGAACTCACACTTAGCCAATTTCGCGTACAGCTGCTTCTCCTTTAAAATTTGAAGAACAACACCGAGATGTTCAGCATGCTCTTCCTTAGATTGAGAATAGATCAGAATGTCATCGATGAAGACAATGACAAATCTGTCTAGATACGGACGAAAAATCATGTTCATATAGTCCATAAATATAGCAGGAGCATTCGTCACCCCGAATGGCATTACTTGATACTCATAATGTCCATAACAAGTTCGAAAAGCTGTTTTGGGTATATCTTCCCCCTTAACACGAATCTGGTGATAACCCGATCTCAGATCTATTTTAGAGAATACCACTGCTCCCTTCAATTGATCCATCAAATCGTCAATTCTTGAAAGCGGATATTTATTCTTGATAGTCACCTTGTTCAACTGATGATAATCCACGCAAAGCCGAGAAGTTCCATCCTTCTTCTTGACCAAAAGCACTGGCGCTCCCCATGGCGAAACACTAGGTCGCACAAACTGTTTCTCCAACAAATCCACCAATTGCTGTTTTAGCTCCACGAACTCTGCTAGCGACATTCGGTATGGCGCAATTGATATAGGACCTGTTCCTGGTACTAAATCAATTGAAAACTCGATCTCCCTCTCAGGTGGCAATCCAGGTACGTCATCAGGAAAAATCTCTGGAAACTCATTGACAATAAGAATAGTATTCACATCTTTCTCATTCTTGACCTCTAGAGAAGACAATACCATATATCCCTGCGCTCCCTCTCTTAACAATGACTTGACTTTAACAGCAGTCAAGAATCCAGACTTTTCTTCCTTAGGAAAAACTATGGTTTTGCTTGCACAGTCTATAAGGATATGGTTAAAAGATAACCGGTCCATCCCTAATATCACATCTATCTCAACAAGAGGCAAACAAATCAAGTTGACCGAAAACGTACGGTCCTTGATAACCACAGGACAATCCAAACATATCTTAGACGTAATTACAAGTTTAGCAGTTAGCGTAGAAACACTCAATTTAACATTCAGAGAAGACACAGGCAACTTCAACCTCTCCACACAATCATATGCAATAAATGAATGTGTCGCACCAGAGTCATATAACATAGTCAGAAGATTACCTTCAATAGCTTCTTCTCCCTGAATAAGATCATCTGATTGAGAAATTTCCGTTCCAGTCATAGTATATACTCGTCCTCCAGATCTTGGTTGAATACTTCCTAACCTTGGCTGAGTAGCACGAACATTTCTCATAGCTGGCTTTCTCTTTGGCTGAGTACAATCCCTAGATATATGTCCAGGCTATTTGCAATTAAAACAAACTGTTCCTTTGATAGGGCATTCACTAGAAAGATGGTCTTTCTTTCCATAATTAAAACATGTTGGCGTAAACGCCACTCTTTGTCCAACTCCACTACCACTTGCACTTCCCCCCAACTGGTGGTCATTGAGATTGATTCCCTGGTGGTCTAGAATACGGCTTACGCTGAAACCGATTAGTATTACTGCCACCACCTCTCTGAAACCTAGTTGGCCCAAAATTACGATTTCTTTGATCTCGTGACGGCTCCAACTCCTCGAGTTGCGCACACACATCAACTAAAGCATGAAACTGATTCATCCTCAAGGATATCACCCCTCGCTTCAGTTCCACTCTTAACCCTGCCTCAAACTTCCGACATCTCCACCCATCATCTGGTCGAGTTTGAGCATAATCTGAGAATTGAGACAAACTCTCAAATTTTGTAGCATACTCATTCACTGTCATGTTACCCTGACGTAAACCAAGAAATTCCATTTCCTTGGCATGTCTACCACTCGCAGGAAAATACTTCTCCAGAAAAGCATCAGAAAATACTTCCCATGTAATTTCTGTTCCTTCAGCCTGCAACAACCGGCGGGTTCCTCTCCACTAATGTTGTCCATCTCCTCTTAACATAAAGGTTGCATACGTCACCTTCTTCTCACCAGAGCTTCTCATTCCTTCAAAAATTCTCTCCAAGTCTTGTATCCATTGACTCGCCTTCTCAGGATCAACCTCCCCTCTAAACTGTGGCGGATTGTTACACCTAAATTCAGATAAATTTAGGGCATCAGCAGTAGCATCTTGCTGTTGAGCTGCTCTCAGATTCTGCTGAGTAATTACTTTAGCCATTCGCTGCATAGCTTCAGCAGTCGCAATCATTGGATCCATTTCCCGATTTACGTTCGCACGTCCTCGTCCTCTACCAGACATCTTCTTTCTTCAATCATAACAGGAACAACGTTAGATACATCCTTTCGGAAGTAAATCACAGAGAATCACACAACACGAACAAAAATAGACCCAACCACAACCCCAAAAGACTCTAACTTGGGCTCTGATACCAACTAATGTAACACCCTTGTGGGGATGTCACATATATAAATAAAATAAAAGAAAGATAAATAAAATCTACCCAAGTTGTAAAACATTTGTTATATAATAATACGGGTTGAAATTTTTTTCCAATTAAACAGAATATTATGAGATAAAATAACACAGAACATAAAATAAGCACACTATCATCACACATAATATACATATGGTTTCATCTTAGATTATACAAGTAATATACAACTACCTATATTTAAAACTAAAATAGAACAGTAAACAAAGCAGTAAAAGGTTTATATATACAAACGCAGACGCGCCCAAGTACACATCATAAATATCTAGCCCTCTGAAGGATCACTCTCAGATGAAACTTCAGGTGATAGATATCTAGGATGCCTCGACCCTCTACGGACACGGGTCCGTGCAGTCGACTCGCTACTAATCTTACTAGGCGCATCAAACATACCGCCCCAATGACGCCTAAGAGATAGTGGCAACTCCACATGTAAATACAGCAAAGTAGAAAAGATCGGTACTCCATCAAACTCAGTACATATGGTCACCGTCAGACGCCCTACGTACGTCACCGAATCACGATCCTCTCGCAGACGCCAGGCTTTAGAGTCTTCATGGAACTCCAGTTGCACAAACCCAAAGAAACCTGTTAGCGTCATATCCACACAATCAATCCAAAGGATATGGATGATCGGATGGTTCTTGATCGTAGAACTGATCTTCGGCTTGCTGATCTTCCTCCTCCTCAGGATACTCACATTCAAGAGGTTGTTCCTCTTCCTCAAACTCTTTAATACATCATTCAAAATATACAAATAACACATACAAGAAAGAGGTAAGACAATCTAAATCACCACAAACATGGTAGATAAGAAAACGACAATACAACAGGTATAACAATTCATACAATATAGCATACTATAATAACATAAATGAAATACAAGATAACTCAGATGTAATGTAATGCAGAACGAAATGTAACAACATATAGTGGTACAGATAGACAAAATAGCACAGATAAATAATGGTACAGATAAATAAAATAATACAGATAGATAAAATAGAGCAAATAAAAACCTTAAAATGTATAAATCATAATTATATGAGATGTGACTCAACCCTACTCCATGGAGCTAAAAAAATACAGACATCAGAGAGAACGACCCGCAAAATCTATTAATACCGTCGACCGCCCATAACTATTGCGCTGTCACACGTTGCGTCTATAGCCCACTGAAATATCATAGTGGTGTAGCACATTGTCATACGTCGTGTCACTACAGGCTTGCACTAATAGACTTCACAAGATCTTGATTAAGTATAGTGCGTGTCGAGTCCATTAGTGTGTTACCAGTTACCACGGCCTAGAGGAGCGACCAACTGTCCACAAATGGAATAATCTGCACACTAATGTCTCCAAGTTCATTCAAATTTGAACAACACTAATCTTATCACACCGACAACACGATGTTATTCACCTCATCAATCAATCCACCAAAACTAGCATGACTCAATGCATGATAAAATTTCCAAATATGCCCTCACTGGCAAAAATTCCAAATATGCCCTCACTGGCAAATCGCATATATATATACAGTACGCACCCACCTGGCAATACTGTTTCACCATATGCCCTCACTGGCAAAATTACAAATATGCCCTCACTGGCAAATCGCATATATATATAGTACGCACCCACCTGGCAATACTGTTTCACCATCTGTCCGGTCCACCACTTTGGCCCGATAGTAAAAACTTGCTGTTTTTGTCAATCGCGTAGAAATTTTTATCGCGTTTTCAAAATCTCGTCGCTTTTACAAACGTTTTTAAATCGCATAAATATATTTTGCTGTTTTTAAAATCGCGTACTGTTTTTCAAACATTTTCTCAATCGCGTAAGATTTTTAAATTATTTTCTTGTTCGAATTCCTTAAAAATTATTGTTTAAATAAACAGAAATAATATTTAGTACTTTTGAACTACGTAGAATAATTTTTCATACCGTATACTGTCATTTGGACATCTTTTCTATCTTATTTGTCTGTTTTTACTAAAAATTGACAATATTTTGTTTAGAAACTTATAATAATGGTTTCCTAATTTTTCTGGAAAAAATTCCTTTTACTTAATTTTTAACCGTATAGTTTAACTTTATGAAAATCACTAACATGCTTCAAAATATAATATGAGCTATATGTTAGAAATTTTACAAAAGCTACTGTATTCTTTTTAACCATTGAAATCACTAGTTTTAACTCCTTAAACTTACTCTAATCATTTTTATTCCTTACAACTCATTGTAATAAAATTTCTTTTAGCATCATTACCTAACCTTTGTTGAAAAATAATTTTAGGAATCAAAATATTCAACTTAGGCATGTTGGCCGAATTTGTCAAAACTTTAATATTTGATCTTTGGATCATTTTTCTTCTTCTAAATCATGTTGCATCTTGTTATTTTTCCTAAGTCAATTAAATCACTCTTTTAGAAAATTGTTGAGAACATTTTGGTTCTCCTTTTTAGTTGAGGCCGTGAGCCTTGGTAGTGTGTTCTTTGGAACACTCATGCAAACCTTAGCATATTATTCACATCCTACTAATTATCCATGCATTTCTAACACATACAATATTTTTAAAGCTTGTAGACATGCATATTAATACAAATCACAAATAGGAAAGCTATTAAATCAAACACACCAATGAATCCTTATGGATTCTACAAGCACAAACAATTCTGTGGTGTCCCGGGGTTGATGTGGGCGGGGAGTGGACGCCGGTGCATGAGAGGCACGTACAAGGAGCGGCTCCTGGCATGCTTCTAGGAGAAGGGTCCCATGAATGAACTGAATACGCACAGGAATGAGAGGGATTCAGAGACTGTGCAGGTATGGGACTGCATAGTTGAGGATGGCTTAACGGAATTGATTAGGCGTAACCATATCAACAAGTTGCAACTTCTTTTCGGGAGCCTAGAACATAAGAACTCCATTGTTAAGCGTGCATGACTTGGAGCAAATGTGGGATGGGTGACCTCTGGGAAGTTTCTAGGATGCGTGTGAGTGAGGACAAAGCACGCCGAAAAGACCGTGTTGGTTTATGGAGACACTCGTCAATCCCCGGGCGGTCCGGGGATGTTACAAATGGTATCGAGACGGGACCTCTCCCAGTACGGTGTGGTTCGGGGACGAACCAGGCGGAAGCTGGTGGGCATGTGGTGTCCCGGGGTTGATGAGGGCGGGGAGTGGACGCCGGTGCATGAGAGGCACGTACAAGGAGCGGCTCCTGGCATGCTTCTAGGCGAAGGGTCCCATGAATGAACTGAATACGCACCGGAATGAGAGGGATTCAGAGACTGTGCAGGTATGGGACTGCATAGTTGAGGATGGCTTAAAGGAATTGATTAGGCGTAACCATATCAACAAGTTGCAACTTCTTTTCGGGAGCCTAGAACATAAGAACTCCATTGTTAAGCGTGCTTGACTTGGAGCAATTGTGGGATGGGTGACCTCCTGGGAAGTTTCCTAGGATGCGTGTGAGTGAGGACAAAGCACGCTGAAAAGACCCGTGTTGGTTTGTGGAGACACTCGTCAATCCTGCAGGCAGTCCCGAGGATGTTACAAATTCCATCTCCTTACCACCACCCAAGGATGATAAGATTAAGTCTTCCTCTTACCTTAAGTGAAGACAAACACTCTTTCACTCTCCCTTGGGGTTTCAGTTTTCACCTTCCAAGACACCTATCAAGCTTAAACAAAAATTCTACAAGTTATAACCATGAAAGAAAGCTTAAACCATAGATCAATCATGGCTTAGAACTTTGAAAAAGAATTTAGAAATGAAAAACAAAGAGTTTCACCTTCTAGGTAAAATCTCCCAAGTAGAATTTCAAGCCCAAGATGAAGGATTTTGCAAGAACTCTCAACTAGAGATGTTCTTAGAATTGTGTTTAGGTTTAGAAAAGTTGGTTAGAAGAAATTTTGGGTGGATGGATGGTGAACTAGGGTTCTTGGCCGAATGCTTCACGAAGGAAACAACAATGGAGTTTTGTGTTTTTGGAAGAGAGAGAAGAGAGAAAATGCATGAAAATTAAGTGAAGAATGGCCTTGAATGAGTGAATGGCCATAGACTTCAAAGGGCAAGAGGTGTCCATTAGCTTGGCTCCATCCTAGCCTTAGAATTGATAAATGGTGAGGATTAAGACTTGCTCACCAAGCTTAGCTCCCATTGGTTAATCCTAGCCTTATCACTAACCTTGTCATCAAGCTTAGTCACTAATTAAGCCTAGTCATTAAGCTTAGTCACATGTTCTTGAATGTTCCACCACTAATGATACTTAATTAAGCTACTAATCCTATTAAGCTTTTACTAAACGTGGGTCCCGCAAAATATTTCTGGGTCCATTACCGCTTATTTGTACTGACTAATAAAATAATATTATAATAATATAAAATTATTTTATTTTACGATGATAAAATCCTAAAAATTAAAAGATTACTAACCGTATCATTCAGAATTGGGTTTAGTAAGATCCCCCAGCTCTGAATAATTACAATAAGATTTCCCTGGCCCGGAAAATATTATTTTCCTGTCCCGGAGCAAATCACACAAAAAGTCCAAATAAAATAACAGACAGTAATATAAAGCAGTAATTCATACAGAAAAATAACAAACAGTACAAAAAGGGCATAACCGTCATTTATCCTAAAGTTGAAAAACATCAAACAGTACATTCGGGACTCAATGGTAATACCCCAAAAGTTTAGGGTGTTACAGTCTCGGGTTTAGTAACATCCCCCGTCAACATTTCCACAGATCAAGGTTCTCGGAAAAAATATCTCATTTTCCTGGCTCTGCTCAGTTTGCACATAAAATAAAAATAATATTAAAATATTCTTCATTCTCAGAAAAATCTAGAAAAATTCTCAAAAATTACAAATATTATAAAATGAGTATTTATAATAAAATAAATAAATTTTGGGGTGTTATATAGTTCTCCTTCTCTTAACCACTTCTCAAGTGATAACTAATGCAACTACATGTTACCTATGTTACAACTCTCCCCATCAAATAAGAATTTCGTCCTCAAAATTTTTATACCTTAGAATAATTGTGGGTATTGCTCCGTCATCTTGTTTTCTAGTTCCCACGTCGTATCTTCGATTGCTTTGTTCCAGACCACTTTCACCAATGTAATGTCTTTCCTTCTGAGTTGCTTCATTCTCCTATCCTCAATCCTTACAAGAGTCGTTTCATAAGTCAAGTTTTCCTTTAACTGTATTGAATCAGGTGCTATGACATGATTAGGGCTGGGAATATATTTTCGAAGTTGTGACACATGGAAAACATTGTGGAGGTTTGAAAGAAAAGGTGGTAAAGTTATTTGATAAGCAATTGGACCTATTCGACGAAGAATTTGATAAGATTCAAGGAATTTTGGAGTAAGTTTTCTAGATTTGAGAACTCGACCGACCCCAGTCGTAGGTGTGACTTTCAAAAATACATGCTCTCCTTCCTCAAATTCAAGAGGTTTCCTCCTTTTGTCCATATAGCTCTTTTGACGATTTTGAGCCATTCTCATCTTCTCCTGAATCATCTTGACCTTCTCAGTCGTCTGCTGAATAAGATCAGGTCCAACTGTGAGCCGCTCTCCATCCTGATACTAGCATAAAGGTGTTCTGCACCTTCGCCCATATAAAGCCTCATAGGGAGCCATCCCTATACTTGAATGGTAACTGTTGTTATAGGTAAACCCTACCAACGGTAAAATTTCATCCCAACATCCAGTCTATTCTATGGCCCAAGCTCTCAGCAAATCTTCCAATTACTGAATTGTCCTCTCTGATTGACCGTCAGTCTAAGGATGGTAAGCAGAACTCAGACGTAGCTTTGTCCACATTGCTTCTTGAAGACTTTGCCAAAATTTCAATGTAAATCTGGGATCTCTGTCAAAAACGATACTTGTAGGCACACCATGTAGTCTGACAATTTCACCGATGTACAACTGAGTCAACTTCTCTAATGGATATCTTATGTTGATCAGCAAGAAATGTGCTGACTTCGTAAGTCAATCCATAATTCCCATATTGAATCATATCCTCTTCTGGTCTTTGGCAATCCGACAACAAAGTCCAATGCAATACTATCCCACTTCCATTCGGGAATAGTCAAGGGTTGTAACATTCCAGATAGTCTTTGATGTTCGATCTTGGGTTTTTGACAAACTAAACAAGAAGATACGCATCTCGCAATATCTCTTTTCATTCCATGCCACCAAAATAACTTCTTCAAATCTTGGTACATTTTGGTCATTCCAGGATGCATACTCAACTGACTCGTATGAGCATGTTCGAGTATATACTTTTTGAGTTCTTCATCCTTAGGCACACAGACTCTAGCATTAATTCCATAAAAGACCACACGTCTTTGAATTGTTCTATCTAATTTTTTTCTCCGTTCATCATGGTAGAAACGCTGATTGTTTTCCTGCTTAAGGCATCGGCCACAACATTGGCCTTTCCCGGATGATACTGAAGTTGGAAATCATAATCTTTCAGGAATTCCAACCACTCTGCTGCCTCATGCTCAACTCTTTCTGGTCATACAAATACTTCAAGCTCTTGTGGTCACTAAAGACATTGAATGTTGCTCCATAGAGGAAATGTCTCCATATCTTCAAAGCAAATACCACAGCAGCTAACTCCAGGTCGTGCGTTGGATAGTTCTTGTCATGCACTCACAATTGTCTCGAGGCCTAAGCCACCACTTTTTTGCCTTACATAAGGACACACCCTAGTCCTTGGTATGAAGCATCACAGTATACTTCGAATGGTTCACTTGGGTCAAGCAGAACTAACACTAGTGAAGTAGTTAGTCTCCTTTTCAGCTCTTAGAAACTTTCTTCGCATACATCCGTCCACTTAAAAGCTTGATTCTTCCTCGTGAGTTGAGTGAGAGATTCGGCAATCTTAGAGAATCCTTCGATGAATCTCCTATAATATCTGGCTAATCCCACAAAGCTTTGAATTTCTGTCACCATCTTCGGCCTTTCCCATTGCAAAATAGCTTCCACTTTCAATGGGTCTACAACAATTCCTTCTTTTAAAATCACATGGCCTAAGAATTTAACTTCATTCAACTAAAACTCACACTTCGATAACTTGGCATACAACTTTTTCTCCTTAAAAATCTGAAGAACTATACTGAGGTGTTCAACATGATCCTCCTGATTTTGCGAATAGATTAAGACGTCATCGATGAAGATTACGACAAATCTGTCTAAATAAGGACGGAAGATTCTATTCATATAATCCATGAAAATAGCAGGTGCTTTAGTCACACCAAAAGGCATCACCAAGTACTCGTAGTGTCCATAATGAGTACGAAAAGTTGTTTTGGGAATGTTTTCCACTTTTACTCTGATCTGATGGTAGCCCGATCGTAAATCAATCTTAGAAACACCGCTGCTCCTTTCAGTTGATCCATTAGGTCGTCTATCCTTGGCAATGGATATTTATTCTTGATTGCGACTTTGTTTAACTGACGATAATCCATACACAATCTCGAAGTACCGTCTTTCTTCTTAACTAGTAATGCTGGTGCTCCCTAAGGTGATACACTGGGTCTGATGAATTGTTTCTCCAAAAACTCTTTCAATTGCTTCTTGAACTCAACTAACTCTGCTGGTGATATTTTGTAGGGCCCTATGGAAATAGGACCAGCTCCAGGTATAAGATCAATAGTAAATTCGATCTCCCACTCTAGTGGTAATCCAGGTATATCTTCAGGAAAGACTTCAGGAAATTCTCGAACCACTGGAAGTGTGTTCACATCTACCTCATTCTCGACTTTCAAAGAATATAATAACATGTATCCTTGAGCTCTTCCTTTCAAGAAAGCTTGAACTTGGTTAGCCATAAAAAATCTAGAATTCTCATCCAAAGGGAAAACTATGGTTTTTCTAGAACAATCTAATAGGACATGGTTAGTAGATAACTAATCCATTCCTAAGATCACATCTAATTGAGATAATGGTAAATAGATAAAATCAACAGAAAAGATTCGACCTCCAACAATCAAGGGATAATCTAGACAGACTTTGGTCATAACAACAGGTTTAGCAGTAGGAGTCTAAATAGTCAAATAAAAAAGCAAAGAAGACACAGGTAAACCAAGCCTTTTCACACAATCATAGGAAATGAAAGAATGAGTTGTACCAGAGTCATACAGTATAGTTAAAAGATTACCTTCTATGACACCTTCCCCTTATATAAGATCTTCAGATTTAGAGGCTTCAGCACCACTCAGGGTGAAACGCTACCTCCAGCTTTCGGTTTTGCAGTTCTAGCAGCATTGACGGAAGGCTCTGCCTTAGGTCGATTACAGTTGTGAGAAACATGCCCGGCCTTCCTGCATTTGAAACAAATGATCCCTTTGATCGTGCAATCTCTCATGTAGTGCTCCTTCTCGCACTTCATACATGTCGGTGTAGACGTCGTTGTTTGACCCGTTCTAGCTGGACTTCTTCCAAGACTTCCACCTTGCGATCTCTGTTGCTTATTTCCAGGTGGTCTGGAATAAGGCTTCTTCTGGTAACAATTAACATTATTGCTTCCTCCTCTTTGAGACCAAAAAGATCCAAAGTTGCAGTTTCTTGTGTCCCACGCCTGGTCTAAGTCTTCCACCTGGGGACACGTATCAAGTAGCTCAGAAAACTGGTTATTCTTCAGAGTGATAACCGCCCTCTTCACATCATGTCTTAGGCCTTCCTTGAACTTTCGACATTTCCATGCTTCGTTCGGTTGGTGTTAAAAGTAGGTTAAGAACCTCGATAAGCTCGCAAACCTTGCAGCATACTCACTTATAGTCATATTTCTTTGCCGCAAACCCAGAAACTCCATCTCCTTAGCATGTCTGGCACTTTCTGGGAAATATTTATTCAAGAATCTCTCCTTGAATACCACCCAAGAAATCTCTCGACCTTCTGCCTCTAACAGTCTCTGTTTTCTGGTCCACCAATCCTCTGCCTCTCCTACAAGCATAAACGCTGCATAAGTCACCTTCTTGTCGTTAGCACAGTTCATGTCCGTGAATATCTTTTCCAGTTTCTTGACCCACAGAGTAGCCTTCTCAGCATCAAATTCTCCTTTGAATTGTGGAGGGTTAGTGCGATGAAATTCTGCCAAGTTTTGGGCATCAGCCATAGCTTTAAGCTGTTGTGCAGTCCTCTCTTGCTATTGAGCCACCTGTCGGTTTTGTTGCAGCATGGCCTAGACCATCTTCTGAATTGCCTCAATTGCAGCAGTCATATCTCCTTTGCGAGCCATGCCTCCTTTTAGATTAAGTTATACAAATCATAGAGAAAGTCAGATGTATCCTTGCAGAATACCAAACACAGAGAATCACACAGCACAAATAAGATAGTCCAAAACCACAAAAGCCAAAAGAAAACTTAAACCAGGGCTCTGATACTAAGACAGTGTAACGCCTCTTTTTCTTATCTCACAAAGAAGGAACGTCAGACCATAGTGAAGTGAGAACAAAATAAATTGTGAAAAATAATTACATTGTAGATTAAGACCCGATTCATTTTATAGGTGTATAGGTTTCTTTTAAATGGAATTATATATTATTTTTTTAATAAATTGTATCATTACCAAGTAGTGTCGAAAGAGTCAACTTAAAGGTTCTTTTCGTAGCGAGATAATAGTTAAAACAGTCGCAGTGAAAATCGACATAAACTAAACCATACATTAATACATAGCATTTATATTTATATGCATCAGCCTATTTAATTACATCATAAATTATACAAAAAGTAAAAGATGTACCTACCCAAGATGATACAAATATACACCTATCAAGTACAGCAAAACGTTAGGCTTCCCAAAAAGATAAACGGTTAGCCATCAATAGTCAACGACAGTATTAGCCCCTAAGACTGACGAGAAGGGACCATAGCAGGGTCCTCCCCAAGGTCCTCCTTATCCGATGATATCGCTATCGGAGTGACCAAATTTCAAGCAGAAGCCCAAGCAGTGGAAAGAGTCCTCTTGTGGGGTATAATAAAGATCATCCCACAAATCTCTAACAGGCAGGTAAAATTCTAACTGAACAAAAGTTGTGAAGTCAAAAATAGGCAGGTCATAGCGGCCCCACACTATAGACACAGGTAGCTCCCCGTGATAGATGCATCGGTCCATGCTCAAGTTAACAGTCGGGTCCTCCA
This sequence comes from Ormosia emarginata, assembly GCA_029884605.1. NCBI lineage: Eukaryota > Viridiplantae > Streptophyta > Magnoliopsida > Fabales > Fabaceae > Ormosia > Ormosia emarginata. Next base: position 41,798,377 of record JAQQTP010000088.1, read on the forward strand.
TGAAAGGTCATCCTAGCATACCCCAAAAATCGACGCAGATGCGAAGACATCTTTGATCAGCACTAATCGTAGTCGGGCCAAAAGCCAGGAAACTCAGGCGCTTCCCTTTCTTCCTCGTGAGCATCTTCTCGGTAATACGTATTTTAAAATAGGAGCACAGATATACAGAAAAGAGGTGAGACACCCAGCTTTCATTACCAAAATGGCATCAAGAAAACAGAACGGCACTAGACGTCCACATAGCATTACAATATATATATTTATCAACAGAATAATTAAAAATAACAGTAATAATCAAGTAAGCAATAAAAGAGAAATAACAGCAGAATCTCAGGCAGTAAACAGTTTATCAAACTAGGTAGTTATATCGACAGTAAAAATAAATATTTCAACAATCATAAGTGCTCATGTTCAATGCGATATGAGACTGACAACTGACAGTGCATAATGTATTACGGTACCAAAAATCGTACTCCATGGAGCTAGACATCAATATTTCAGAGAGAATGATCAAGGAGTCATGCCAGTATCTCGTTAGCCTAAAAAAATAATGTGCTTCATCTCATAAAAATATTTGCGCCATACGGCTTATACATGGTACCTCAATAGTTGATCGCGATATAGGACAGCGTATTAGTCCGGATCGTCAGTTTTGCATCGGTCTATCCGATGGCCCCATTGGAGCTACCACTGTCTATTGTGAGACACCCGCACCCCGATGCCCCCAAGGCCAACCACTATGACCCTACGCTTAGTCTACTCGCACCCGCACATAGGTGTTATTCAATCTCCTAGGCGTACATCGCCTTCCCCATAATGTCCAACGGACAACACATTTGCATGACGACGCAATGTTCATCATGTATGTTTATCAGTGATACATTAATCATAATGCATACCACATTGGCATATGATCATTTCTCAATATCAACATGTCATAATTTCATCAAGTACTTAGTCCCGCATAGGGACTCACAATAACATAGAACCAATTCTCAACATCAACATTTATTTATATATAGTTCATCAATTATCACAAGTCCATCTTATAGATCCACATTTCCAATGTCTTAAAGTTTAGTCAATTATGAGAATTTCAAGTTAAATAACCCTTAGAAATTGTGGCTTTCTCTTAAGAGTTATTACTCAATTTAATTTTTCCATCTCATTATGGATTATGTATATCTCTAAGTCCTTAATTTCCAAAGATGCATCAAGGCATCATTTGAACCCAAAATTTTCTCTAAAAACCATGGCCTCCCTAGGTCTTCAAAGTTCCAATTTCTTTCCATTTTATGCATTAATCACTTGATACCTAATCACTCAAATCTTATCTCACGCAAAATCAATCCAATCCCTTAAAATCCAAGGCCAAAACTGTGGCATCACATTAGTGTAGGAAACCCTCAAATTTTCTATTTATTAATTCTAACATTATTAAACATTCCAACATCCCCAATGCATCCAAAATCATCATTCAATCATCAACCTCAATCAAGAACACATAAACATGCAAAATCATCAAACAAAGTAAGCATTCAAATATGGATTTCTCCATCAATAATCACACAAGGGTCTTCCCACCACCAATAATGGTTGAAGTGAGTAAATCTCCCTCTTACCTAAAGGAGTAACACCAAAATGGCCTCCTAGTTGCTTCTTAGTGGTTTCGGTTTTGGGGTCTAAAAACCCTAGAAATTTCAAACACAAAGAATCAACACCAAGTTTAGAAAAAGATGGATCTTTGGTCTCCAATGAGACCATGGAACACGAAAATGAAGAAAAGGAAAAGAAAAAATGGAAACTTTACCTTAAAGTTTGAAGCTTGGTCTTGGAAGACAATGGAGGAGATGATGGATTTTGAAGAAACTTTCCAAATAGAAAGTGTAGAGGATGATGAGGGGAGTGTAGAAATGATGTTGGTGAGGTGAAAAGTGAAAGAAAATGGTCACCAATTGCTAAAACTGTGAGGGAAGGAGAAGGAGAAGAGAGAAGGTGGAGAGAAATGAAGATGAAACTTGAGGAGAGAGAAAGTGTAGGATGAAATGAGTGATATTTTGATAAAATGTGTTAAGTGGGGGAGCAAAAATTTGCTCCCCTTGGGCATGCATTGCCACGGCAATGGGAGAAAGAGAAGGGGAAAAATTGGCTTCCCCAACATGGCAAGGGCACATGAGTCATTTGGTGGTCAAAGCTTCTCATAGAAGCTTTGATTAAGTTACAATATATTTGAATTAAAGTGGATTTGATTAGACATAAAGTGGATTACATTAGGATAATGTGATAGGATTTTTAATACATGCTATTATCCAATAGATAATTGTTACAGTTGATAGAAGTCAGTATTAATTATCCGGCGGATAAAATTTACACAGCAATTTATTATTTTATTAGATAAATTTTTTCAAAAAGCGTGAAACCTCATATGTAACACCCCAAAATTTCCTATCTCTTTGTCAGTAATTTTGACAGTTAACAGAATTTTACTGTTTAGTGATTTCTGTGTACTGTAAAATTATTTTGATTATTCCGTCAGCGCATTTGATCGTTTTGAGTGATTTACTCCGTGTCAAGAAAATAATAATTTTCGGGCCAGAGAAAATCTTTAAGTATTTATTTCTCTTGACTGTTAATTATTTTTAACAATCTAACTTGATTTTCATACGTTTTCTAATATTTGTGATTTTTGTGGATGATTATAAATTTTTATGGTTATTTGATTGTTTTTGGACAACTTGTGGGCCAGGTGCCCTTACGTGGGGCCAGGTGGCCCTACAGGGGCCTAGGTGGGTCCCGCAAAGTGAAAATTTTTTTACGCATAGAAAAATTCATACTGTTGAGATGGAGACAAGGGATCTTACTAAACCTGAATATGGAAACAGTTTTAGAAAAATTTTTGTACTGTGTTTTGTGCTGTATTTAATTATCAGGTGATAAAAATACAGTAAATATATTCTTTCGTGGGGTTTTAGCAGATAAAAATAAATATTAAACTGTTAAGTCAACATTACTGGTTATGACAACTTTTGACGGACCAATAGGAAGCAAGTCTAATATTGAAGACTTTAATATCAACCGTCGATTTAATCAACGGTGTAGAATTAGTCTACTAAAATGGCTATGACCATTTGCAACCATTGGATTTAGATTTAAATCAAGGGTGGAGATTTGATCTTACAAAGTGGCTAGGACCATTTCTGACCGTTGGATTTGGATTTAATCAACGGTGGAGATGGATCAATTAAGACCATTGGATTTCGATTTAATCAATGGTGGAGATTTGGTCTTCTAAAATGGCTATGACTAATTATGACCCTTGGATTAAAAGTTAGAAGGAGTAATCTTGATCCTTCATTTTGGAGATGGATCTAATGGCTAGAATTTCAAGGAGGAAAGATCTAATGGCCTAGATTAAGTCTTCTAACATAAGTCTACCTTAATCATAATCATTGATCTAATCAATGGCTTAAATTGCTCTAAAAGGTGGCTAGAAAAGGTGACAACCTTATGGAATGCATGGATGGAGGGGGGATGATTTTTGTGTTTCTTATCAAGCTAAACCAAAAGTTTGAATACCATTATTACTTGTCTTGGTCAATATGCATCATTATTGATCATTTTGCACTCTTAAGAGAATGCATGAAGGGGGGACGGTTTTCAGAGGCTTAAGACCATAGGAAAATGTTTCATGACCATTATTACTCATTCTTGATCATTATTGATCATTTCTAAAAACCTAAAGCTCTTAGAAAATTTTCTCTTCTTCTCCTTCAAGCATGGTTCAGCCAAGCACCCTAAGTATGCCTTCCATTACTGAATAATTTTATCCAACCTTATTTCTTGAATCCTTACCTTATTCTAAGCAACTTTCATGTTGGAGACTTTCTCTAAATCTTTCATCTTCATGGACTTTCTTCAGGATCAAAGTTATAGGGTATTTGAGGTGAAGTGTAAGGAAACTTCATTTCTTCTCTCTTTTTCATGACTCTAAGCCATGTTTAATCCATGGTTCCTCTTATTCAAGCTTAATATGTTAATAAACTTGTGTTTTGTTTTATATTTGAGAAGCTCTTGGTGGTGAAGGACTTGGAAAAATAAGCAAAACAAGGAGCTTTTGAGGATCTTCAAGAGGTAAGAGGGAGATTCATCTCACCAACCAAGTATGGTGGTGAGAGATGGTTGTGTATTTGATGGATGCTGAATCCATGTGAGGATTCATATCCATGGTCATGTAATAATTTGTGGGTGTTTATGTACTTTGATTATTTGCCTATGCTTGGTATGATTTGCATGATTTATTTGCTTTGATTATGGCATGCTTGTGATGTATATGTTGAATATGTATTTGTATGTCATGATTTAATGATGGAAAGGAAAGTGATTTTTGGTTCCAAAGACCAAGAGGAATTTTGGCCAAGACACCTCAAAATAGGTGTTCATAAATTAATATTTTCATGAATAATAAAACTGGATGATTAGAAAAGCAAGGAAAATAAACAAAGGGTTTGTTTTTCAAGAAGTATTGCTCACGGTTTTGACAAGGATTTTTATTGATTTATGTTATGTAAAAAGTTTCTAAGCATTTTACTAAACATGAGTTTTAAATGAAAAGGGCAATATTGATTTTAAGGATTTGCAAAGAAAGTGAAAATGGATTTGCAAAGAAAGTGAAAATGAAAAATAAACAAATGATTTGATTTCAAAGACCAAGTGCTCACGACTTTTATGAAGAATTTTTAATGGTTTTGTTTGTGTAAAACCATATTGACTTAGAAGGAAAAAATATTTGATGGCCATTGGAATCATGTACCACAGTTTTGGAAGGCTTGTAATGCCTTGATTTTAATGAAGCAAAGTGATTTTTCGAATGGAAATATAATTGATTTAGTATAAGGAATTTGGAAAGGGAATTAGAGTGTTTTATCACTAGAGAAAATGGGATTTTTGTATATGAATGGAAAAGAGAGGTTGAAAGTGTTTGAACCTCAATTTATTTTGAAGAGAATTGATTTTAGAATTTATTTGAGAAAAATGGAGAATATAATGGTGATTTGATATTTTCTAACGTGTAACTCATCCTTTCCTTTTTTTGTAGGCGTTACTAATTTTAAAGTTATAAACATTGATTTAATTCAATGGAATTATGAATTTGTGGAATATATTGTGAAAAGGATTTTCTTGAGTAAGAAAATGTAGAAACTAATGTGATAAGCCATATTATTTTGAGCAAAGAATTTCTTAAAGGAGAAATATGAAAAATGATGTTAGAAATGATATTGATCTGTTTGAAAGTCCAAAATAATGTTTGGAATATTGAGAAATATTTTAAGTGATTGTAAAATGGTGAAAAATGTTTTACGTATCTTAAAAATGTGATTTTTAAGCTACGCGATTTGAAAAATGTTGAAATATTTCTACGTGATTTGGAAATCATTTAAATATTTTGAAAATGATGGAAAATGGTTTACGTGACTTAAAAGAATGATTTTTAAGTTACGCGATTGTGAAAATGGTAGAAAATCGCTACGTGATTCGAGTAACATGTAAATATTTTTACGTGATTGAGAAAACATTGAAAAATCAATACGTAATTTGAAAATGCAACAGAAGTGTTGCGGAATTATGAAAATGTAACAGAAGTGTTGCGCAATTGTGACTATAAAAACGCGATAATATGATTTCGCTATTGAAAATATAGTATGATTACTGTTGAGCCAGTGTATGGACCCTGATTATGAGATTATGAAATTGAACAAAGAATGGGCCAATGTGTGGACCCTGAATATGAAATTGTGAATTTGAACTGAGAATTGCTCATTTTACATGCATGGACTAGTGTGTGAACACTGTATGAGAAAATGATGAATTTTGCCTACGATTGGCATTAGTGCATTGAACATGCATTGGAAAGGTCCAATGGACTGTATGAGGCTATTTGCCTAGGAGAGACGTACACCTCTTGAGTGGGTACGATATGCGTAGTGTAAGTCACTTATTGACCTTGGGGGCATCGGGGTGCGGGTTGCCTACAGTGGGCAGTGAGTAGCTCTACTATAACCGTGGGTTAGACTGACGCGACACACCGATGATCCTGACCGAGACTTTATTCTTAATCAAGATCTGATAAAGACTGTCGTGTATATGCTAGATGTGCAAAATCAAAATGAGGATTATAGCATGTGGTCTGAGGCATGCGGTACCGACAGATCTTTTTTATCAACTTCTCCGAATTGAGTATTAGCTCCATGGTGTAGGAACATTGAGTCTATGTGCACATGCATAATATATGTATTATTATTGAGCATTGGTTATGATAATTGAACTGTTGAAACACTTGGATGATGATGATGATAATTGAATAATGATGAGGGCATCATCATAAATATTGAATGATATTTAAACTGATAATTGATTTGATGATGATAATTAATTAATGTTGATGGTATGATATATCTGTATGATATGTTGTTGTGTTATCTCTGTGCTACCATGTTGGTATTGGTGTAGGTGATCTGTAACACCCTCCCTAGGGTATCACATGTCTGACTCCCGACTCAAAATCTGAAAAGAAGTTCACACAAAGTTTGAATTATAAAAGATGAGTTTTAAAATTTCTTTCTTGCTGAAACATAAACTTTCTGAAATTCATAAGTAATACGGAAAAACATATTGAAACAGACTCATATACAATACTAACACCAATTAATATTTAACAACTTAAAGAGAAATATAAAGCTAACAGACTCTTTTTTTTAATAGTAGCAAACCCCATGACGGGTCCTACTTAATAGCACGGTACAACACTAACGTTAAAACTTAACATACTTATTCTGTTGTGTATCCATCTTGTTGTATTAGACATCTGATCTACATCTGTTCTTTGTCAACACTGCACACCTTCGAGTCCTGAATGTCCACTCCTTATTGTTGTCACCCATCTCAGAGTATTCATCGCCCGTTATGTCTAAGACAACTCGATCCTTCTATTATTTGATTTTAACAGTACAGACACAGCAAAACAACATAACAAAGAGGTGAGATCACCTACGCCAATACCAACATGGCAGCACAGAGATAACACAAACAGCAATATCATACAGGGATATCATACCAAACTTCCAATAATATATTCAATATTAATCAACTATCATCATCCAATCATATATCAATCCAAGTATTCAAAACAGTTGTCATAGCCAATATTCCTCAATTAATATATCATACAGATATAAGTGTTCAAATTATGCATGTGATGTGTGTGAAACAACATCATATTTTGTTCATGTGTTTGCATGCATTTTTATACATTCTAGGCATTTTAGTTTCCCTTTTTGTTTGTTTTTCCCTTTAGTTCGGATAACTGCGGTGTTTTTAGTGTTGTTGTGCAGGATTGGTGCTTAATTGGCCTTGAAATGGATGGAAAGCTTGCACAATTGAAGTTGGAGCTTAAAGAGTAGCAATTTGGGACAAAAAGCTCATTCTAGAGAGTTCCACGGCCTGCCCGTGGCCTGAACCACGGCCATGGATCGAGCAGCTACGTAAAAAAGCAAAAAGGGAGGTCTAGAGACAACCACGGCCTGGCCGTGGTGGCCACCACGGCCGTGGTTAAGAATCAGGTTGAGAAATTCAGTTCCAGAACTGACCACGGCTTGGCCATGGTTCCCACCACGGCCGTGGTTCGGTGTGCATGTCAGATTTTTAAGTCCATTTTTCTCTTTTCTGATGGGCTTGAACTAGTTTTAACCCATGGGGTATATATAGATGTTCTAAAGACAACATTAGGGTTCAAATTTGGTTTGGAAGGAGGCACATTGGAGGCTCTTGATCTTCATCTTCCTCTCTTCTCTCTAGGATTACGGGTTTAGGATGTTCTTGGAACTTGATTTCTGGTTTCTTCTTCTCCATGTCTGAGTAGTTCCTTTTGTTTCTAGGATTGGGCAATGCCCTTTGATACATTGATGATGATTAATTGATATTGTTTACCCCTTTTATTAATCTTGAATGTTGTTGATTCAATCCTTATTGCGATTATTCATGTGAATTTGCTGGCCACTTATTTGCATCTCATAGATATCTAGGGAAGTACTGAAAGGTGAACCTACGTGTTGGAACTATAAGAATTGAACTTAAGGTTTAAATCACGAGAGTAGGTTTAGCCTTTCGAGGATTAATGAATTACCAAAAAGCGTAATGGGTTCAATTTAGATTCAATTACCACGAGAGTAGGAATTGGTTTAATTGGGCACGATTCTTGTATCTTGAAAAGGAACATTAACTAATTTATGGTAATTCACCTTCAATTGAATTTCAACTGTTAATAAGAGGATTGTCAATTAGGAGTCTTGTATCATTGTGGTTAACCCCAATCTTGGAAGCTTTCTTAAATCTGAAATCTTTTCTCAACAATTTGTTATTTTTATTCTTAATTTTGCGTCTTAACTTTATTTATTTAATTGTTTGGTTTCTACGTTCTTGTTCAACAATTATATTCTCTTTTGTTTAATTTAATTGAATTAATTAGTTAATTGGTATTCATAAACATAGTCCCTGTGGATTCGATATTTTATTACTTGACGACGAAACCGTACACTTGCGGATTTCACCCCAATCAAGTTTTTGGCGCCGTTGCCGGGGACTGTGTTCTTCTTGAATATCAGTTAAATTTTTAATTTAATTATTTTAAACCTTTTTACTACTTTCTTGTTTTCTCTTTGAGTGTCTACAGGTAATTCTCTTGTTTATGCGAAGAACTAGATGTTTTGGGACTCTTGAAGAAGCTGATCCTGAAATTGAAAGAACCCTTCGCAGAAGGAGAAGACAACAAAGCCAAAAAGCAAGAGATAGACTTGAGCCAGTGCTTGTCATGGCTGCACCTGCTGATAATATACCTCTTAAAGAGTATGCAGCCCCTAATGCTCGGGGTTTGCATTCTGGAATTGCTCGGCTAGACATTGAAGCTAGACAGTTCACCATACCACCTGCTTTACTCACCATGATAAGGCAGAACCAGTTTGGAGGATTGCCATCAGAGGACCCAAACGATCATGTGGATATGTTCTTGGAATTCTGTGAGACCCTCAAGATTGAAGGTGCCTCTGTTGATGCTATTCGCCTTCGCCTATTTCCATTATCATTGAGAGATAGAGCTAGGGCTTGGTTGAGGTCAATTCCCGCTGAGACCATCACTTCTTGGGACCAATTGGAGCAAACTTTCTTGAACAAATTCTTTCCACCATCCAAGACTGCTCATCTGAGGACCCAAATCACAAGCTTTGTTCAGAAAGATGGTGAATCATTGTCGGAAGCTTGGGATAGATATAAGGCTTTGCTGGAAGCCTGCCCACACCATGGGTTAGAAAAATGGTTGATCGTCCACACCTTCTATAATGGGCTAGAATATTCTTCGAAGGTGTCTCTAGACTCCGCAGCTGGTGGAGCTTTGATGAATAGAAGACTAACAGAAGCCTATGAGATCATTGAGAATGTTGCCACAAATCATCACCAATGGGCAAATGAAAGAGGTAATAACCCGAGAAAACTCTCGGGAGGTAAGTTTGAGGTAGACGGAGTTGATTTAATTATGTCAAAATTTGATTCTTTGAATAAACGTTTTGACATGCTTGAAAAGGCTCATGTAAATGCCATAGGTGCCTCTAACAATTTTTGTGAGATTTGTGGAGCACAGGGACACATAGGTGTTGAATGCCAAGTTGGAATTAGCTCCTCACAAGGTGCACTGGTGGAGCAAATGGAATCATGCCACAATTTCCATGACTTCAACCAAAAGGGGAGGAATGATCCATATTCTCAAACTTACAACCCCGGTTGGAAGTCACATCCCAACTTCTCCTACCGGAATAGTCAACACCAAGCAGGGCAAGGTAGTGGTAAACCCTCTTCTGGACTCCAACAGGTACAAAACTCTAAACTTGAGTCTCTTCTTGAGAATTTTGTTGAGAGTCAAGCTAAGCAAAATGAGGAGTTTAGGCAACATGGGCAAGTTGTGACTGAGGCCATTAGAGAGTTGTCATCTAAAGTTGAAAATTTGGCCATTCATAATAAATTGTTAGAAACTCAGATTGCCCAACTTGCAGGCACTTCACATAGGCAACAAGGTAAATTTCTGGTCACCGAAATGAATCCGTGTAATGAACACTTGCATGTCTGTTAGTTTGAGAAGTGGTAAGAACCTAGAGGATCCCAAGGATAAGGAGGTTAGTGACAAAGATGAGGGGAATAAGGAAAAAGACACTAAGACACAACCCTTAGAGGAAGAAGAAATTAATGAAAAGGTGTCTAAGTATGTACCCCCGGAACCTTACCAACCCCCTGTGCCATTCCCTCAAAGATTAGCTAAGGCCAAGCTAGATATGCAATTTGGGAAGTTCCTAGAGGTCCTTAAGAAATTGTACATTAATGTTCCCTTCACTGAGGTGTTGAAACAAATGCCTACCTATGCTAAGTTTCTTAAGGACATTTTGTCTAATAAGAGAAAGCTTGATGAATATGAGACCGTAGCTTTAACTGAGGAGTGTAGTGCTTTAATTCAAAATAAATTGCCTCCTAAGCTAAAAGATCCAAGTAGCTTCTCTATTCCTTGCTTAATTGGTAACACAAATTTTGATAAAGCTCTGTGTGACTTAGGGGCTAGTGTCAGTCTTATACCCCTTTCTGTGTGCAAGAAGTTGGAGGTGGGTGAGCTGAAACCCACAACTATTTCACTCCAGTTGGCGGATCGGTCCGTCCGTCAAGTACCCTGTTGGCATCTTGGAAGATGTTCCTATTAGAGTGGTTAAGTTTTTTATACCTGTTGATTTTGTTGTGCTTGACATGGAAGAAGATGCTAAAATGCCGCTCATACTTGGGCGACCATTCCTCGCCACTTTGGAAGGGCAATTATTGATGTCCACGAAGGGAAATTGACTTTGCGATTGAATAATGAGGAAGTAGTTTTTAATGTTTTCAATTCTGAAAAAATCTTAATTCCTCTAATTTATGTAATCGCATAGATGCTACCGATGATGTGGACGAGTTGTACTTTCAGATATGCGAGAATGTGACTCATCTTTGTATTAGAGGAGACCTTGCCCAAGGTTGCTTCCAAGTTCGAGAAGGTCAAGCCCTGCAAGAAAGGACCAAAGAAGCGGGATGACAAATGTGTCAAGAAGCGTGAATTTAAACTAAGGGATAAAGTTCTTGTTGATAACTTGCTTCTACATTTCGTCGGGTAAGTTTTGGTCGAAATATGGTGGACCATATGAGATTGTTCGAGTCTTATCCTATGGTGTGCTTGAGGTGAAGATAGAAGGCCAGAAGACATTTCTAATAAACGGCCAGAGAGTGCAACACTATGAAGATGGAGTGGGGACTGAGTACCACTCTATTGACATCACCTGAGCATAGAACAAACTCACAGTCAAGCTAATGACTATAACTTAGCGCTTCTTGGGAGGCAACCCAACATTCTATCTCTTTTCCTTTATTTTCTTATTTTTATTGATTAACACTTTTTTATTTTTGTTTCTTAGTTAGCTATTGTTGAGTCGGCTTTGGTGCCTCCCTGAGTTCGGAGCCTTTGTAGGGGGATGTATATAGCTGTCGGCCAAAAAAAAAAAATGGAGTTTTAGACCAGGATGTTCGAGTTCATGGCTACACGTCTCCTTTTTCCACCACCGCAGTAAGTTCTTTTCATTTATTCCTTCCATAGTTTTAGATTTTTATATTGGGGACAATGTAAGGTCTAAGCTTGGGGGTATTTATTTTTCATTTTTATTTTTATCTTCATTATCATGCATTCCCATATCTCATTTTGCATTGCATTTTCTTGTTGCATTTTCACACCATCTTATATTTTTGCTTTTTGGTTGAACCTTGTCCCCCTCTCTTTTGGGGATTTTGAGATGATAATTGATTTGGAACCCAATTTATTGATTCTTGTGGTAGGCAACAGGCATTGTCTTTAATTGATAGTGGAGGTGATTTCTTGATAGTTGATAATTAGCATATGTTCTCGAATTTGTGCTTCTCATTGATTTTTGAACCTCTAAAAGTGAGTTTTGAGCTTGTATGGGATTTATTCACTATATGATTTTTCATCCCATTCTTTGTGTTGAGTGGTCATTCCTCATTGATTTTGTGCTCTAGAACTTGATTTGAAACCATTTTGAGGTGAAATCTTGGTTTGCATGCTTGAATGTGATTAAGGCATCTTAGGTATTTTTCTGGCCTTCTGAATTTGTTACACTTTCATCCTCTAGTTGCCCATTTTGAGCTTATTGTATAATTGTTTTCTTGATGCCTATGATGATACATTGTCGGTGATCATTTAGAATATTGAATGGAGCAATCTAAGTTTGAATGTTGTATTGGGAATCATGTGTTTTGAAAATGAGGTCTCTCCCCTCTAAAAAAAATGAGGAAAAAGGGAAAATAAAATAAAAGAAAAGCTTGAGATGAAAGCTTGAAAAGAAAGGGAGAAAATGTGGAATTATGCCTTGATTGAAAACTGTCTTTGCTCCATGTATGTTCTATTGGGTTTCTTGTGCTTGTTGAAAATGTTGTTAGCCCTTTGTGCATACCCTCCTTTCTTTATCCTTCCTGACATCATTCCCATGGCCCCATTATATCCCTTGAAAGACCTTTTGATTCTTGCATTCATGCTGATTATTAGTGGAAATTTGGTTTTTTATCAAGCTTATGGAAGTGCATTTTCTTTGAGGAATATTGAGCGCATTGTCTTCATCCTTAAACACTTTGAGTGTGTTAGTTGAGTGATCCTAATTTAGTGAGGAGCATGATTTCTGAGAACTTTAGCCTCTAATTGGACTTGATTTTGATTACCTCTCTAATTCTTGGTTTGTCTTTGCCTATTGCTTGGTTAGATGTTTTCTCGGGTTCCTCATTCATTATTGTCTCATAATCCCATTTCTTAGTTGGTCTTAGTTATTGCTTGGGGACAAGCAAAATCTTAAGCTTGAGGGTATTTTGATGTGTGAGAAACAACATCATATTTTGTTCATGTGTTTGCATGCATTTTTATACATTCTAGGCATTTTAGTTTCCCTTTTTGTTTGTTTTTCCCTTTAGTTCGGATAACTGCGGTGTTTTGGGTGTTGTTGTGCAGGATTGGTGCTTAATTGGCCTTGAAATGGATGGAAAGCTTGCACAATTGAAGTTGGAGCTTAAAGAGTAGTAATTTGGGACAAAAAGCTCATTCCAGAGAGTTCCACGGCCTGCCCGTGGCCTGAACCACGACCATGGATCAAGCAGCTACGTAAAAAAGCAAAAAGGGAGGCCCAGAGACAACCACGGCCTGGCCGTGGTGGCCACCACGGCCGTGGTTGAGAATCAGGTTGAGAAATTCAGGTCCAGAACTGACCACGGCCTGGCTGTGGTTCCCACCACGGCCGTGGTTCGGTGTGCGTGTCAGATTTTTAAGTCTGGTTTTCTCTTTTCTGATGGGCTTGAACCAGTTTTAACCCATGGGGTATATATAGATGTTCTGAAGACAACATTAGGGTTTGAATTTGGTTTGGAAGGAGGCACATTGGAGGCTCTTGATCTTCATCTTCCTCTCTTCTCTCTAGGATTACGGGTTTGGGATGTTCTTGGAACTTGATTTCTGGTTTCTTCTTCTCCATGTCTGAGTAGTTCCTTTTGTTTCTAGGATTGGGCAATGCCCTTTGATACATTGATGATGATTAATTGATATTGTTTACCCCTTTTATTAATCTTGAATGTTGTTGATTCAATCCTTATTACGATTATTCATGTGAATTTGCTGGCCACTTATTTGCATCTCATAGATATCTAGGGAAGTACTGAAAGGTGAACCTAGGTGTTGGAACTATAAGAATTGAACTTAAGGTTTAAATCACGAGAGTAGGTTTAGCCTTTCGAGGATTAATGAATTACCAAAAAGCGTAATGAGTTCAATTTAGATTCAATTACCACGAGAGTAGGAATTGGTTTAATTGGGCACGGTTCTTGTATCTTGAAAGGGAACATTAACTAATTTAGGGTAATTCACCTTCAATTGAATTTCAAGTGTTAATAAGAGGATTGTCAATTAGGAGTCTTGTATCATTGTGGTTAACCCCAATCCTGGAAGCTTTCTTAAATCTGAAATCTTTTCTCAACAATTTGCTATTTTTATTCTCAATTTTGCGTCTTAACTTTATTTATTTAATTGTTTGGTTTCTACGTTCTTGTTCAACAATTATATTCTCTTTTGTTTAATTTAATTGAATTAATTAGTTAATTGGTATTCATAAACATAGTCCCTGTGGATTCGATATTTTATTACTTGACGACAAAACCGTACACTTGCGGATTTCACCCTAATCAGCATGTACACAAGACTCGATTTACTACTCCATGGAGCTAAACTCAGGTCGGAGAAATGATCGAAAAGATCTGTCGGTACCACATGCCTCAGACCACGTGCTATAATCCTCATTTTGATTTTGCACATCTAGCATATACACGACAGTCTTTATCAGATCTTGAATAAGAATAGTGTCTTGGTCAGGATCATCGGTGTGTTGCATCGGTCTAACCTACGGGAAGAAGCGCGACCAACCACCCGTGTAAGCAACCTGCACCCCGATGCCCCCAAGGTCAACAAGTGACTTACACTACGCATATCGCACTCACTCAAGAGGTGTGTTTCTCCTAGGCAATCAGCCATATCCAGTCCTCATCGGACCATTCCAATGCATGTATAATGCACCAAATACCAATCACAGGTATAATACCAATCACAAGTATATCTCATAATTTCTTAGATATAGTTTATACAATGCACTAATATATCAGTGCAAGTCCAACCACAAGGGCCATTCTGTTCAAATTCGTTTGTTTAATTAAATCATATGCCTCAACGCATATATATATATATTTTTTTCCAATGCATCTAAAATGCACCACGTGCCAATAACAGGCAAAACTCGTTATTTTTACAAACAGTATCCATACACTAGTTTTACAGTAATCATACTGTATTTTTCAATAACAAAATCATGTTATCATGTTTTCATAGTTGTAAAACACTTTTACCATATTTTCACAATTGCGTAACATTTCTGTTGCATTTTCACAATCCAAAAATGTTTCTGTTATGTTTTCACAATACCATAACACTTCTTTTACATTTTCACAATACCGTAACATTTTTGTTACATTTTTAAAATTCCAAAACATTTTTATTATGTTTTCACAATACCGTAACACTACTGTTACGTTTACAAAATTTCGTAATATTTTTGTTACGTTTTCAAAATACCACAACTCTTCTGTTGCACTTTTAAACCACGTACAAATTTTTCATTGTTTTTCTCAATCGCGTAAAAACATATGTTTCTGAAATCGCATAGTATTTTTCTACTGTTTCAAAATCGCGTAACTTAAAATCATTTTTTAAGTCGCATAAATCATTTTCCATCATTCTCAAAATATTTAAAATACTTTCCAAATCACATAACGATTTTTCGCCACTTTTCACAATCACGTAAAAATAATTCATCACTTTTCAATTGCGTAGTGATTTTTCAATAGTAGTTCAAATTACGTAAAATATCTAAATGTAATTCAAATCGCATAGAAATATTTCAACGTATTTAAAATCACGTAGAAATATTGTACTGTATTTCTAAACACTTAGAAATATTTTACTGTATTTCAAACCACATACTTTAAAATTACATTTTTAAGATACGTACATAATTTTTTCACCACAATTTCATTACAGAAAATAATTCTCAACCTTCAAATATTCTTTTTTCAACTTTTCTTAAAATAATATAACTTTATACTTCATGTAATATATTTTCTTACTCAAGAAAATCTTTTTCCACATTTCTTTACTCAAGAAATCCTTTTCCAAAATATAATTCATAAAATCACTTTTCCATTGATACAAATCAACGTTTTCAAAACTTAACATTTTCTAACGTACTTTCAAAACTCAAAAATAAGTTATACGTTAGTAACTTTCCAAATCACCATTATATTCTCCATTTTTCTCAAATCACTTGCAAAATCATTCTTCAAAATAAATTAGAGTTTAAACATGTTCAACCTCTCTTGTCTTTCGTTTACAAAATTCTCTCAAGTGATAAAAACACTCTGTTTCCCTTTCCAAATTCCTTGTATTAAATCAAGTTACGTTTTCACTTTGAAAATCACTTGTTCACAAAAATCAAGACATTACAAGCCTTTAAAAAAATATGGACATGACTATTGAAACCATCAAATATTTTTCCTTTTAAATTGATATGATTTTACACAAACAAAACCATTAAAAATCCTTTACAAAAACGTAAGACTCATAGTCTTTGAAAATCAAATCATTTGTTCATTTCCATTTTTCACTTTCTTTGCAAATCCATTTTCACTTTCTTTACAAATCCTTTTTCACTTTCTTTGCAAATCCTCAAAATCATCGTTGCTATTTTTATTTAAATCTCATGTTTAGAAAAAACACTTAGAAACTTTTTACACAAAATAAATCAATAAAAATTCCTCAAAAACCGTGTTCTTGTACTCTTTGAAAAATAAACTCTTTGTTTATTTTCCTTGTTTTTCTAAACATCCAATTTCATCATTCATGAAAATATTAATTTGTGAACACCTATTTTGAGGTGTCTTAACCGAAATTCACCATGTTTCTAGGGATCAAAAATTAATTCCCTTGTTCTTGAAAAATTTCAATATGAACCCTAAACAAGGGCATCAAAACCGTAGCTCTTCCTTGGCCATTAGGACCAAAATTAATTTCTTTCCATCATCAAATTATGGCATACACATACATACACACATATATATATATATATATATATATATATATATATATATATATATATATATATATATATATATATATATATATATATATATCAAAAGCATGCCATATTATCATCATGCATAGTATAAGCATACCATCAAAATCATAAAACTCATGCAAAGCATATTAAGCATAGGCAATTAATTAAAGCTTATAAACACCCACAAATTAATTACATGCCCATGGATATGAATCCTCACATGGATTCAACATCCATCAAATATATAACCATCTCTCACCACCATGCTTGATTGGTAAGATGGATCTCCCTCTTACCTCTTGAAGATCCTCAAAAGCTTCTTGATTTGCTTCTTTTTCCAAGTCCTTCACCACCAAGGGCTTCTCAAATACAAAACAAAATACATAAAAATTAGTATACTAAGCTTGATTAAGAAAACCATGGATCAAACATGGTTTAGATCATGAAAAAGAGAGAAGAAATGAAGTTTCCGTACACTTCACCTCAAAAACCTTAGAACTTGCTCTTGGAAAAACTCCTTGAAAATGAATGATTTAGAGAAAGTCTCCAACATGAAAGTTGCTTAGAATAAGGTAAGGATTCAAGAAATATGGTTAGTTGAAATTAAAGAGTGATGGAAGGTAGATTGGAGGGTCATGGCAGAAACTTAGAGGAGAAGAGAAATGGAGAGAAAATTTGCTAAGTTTAGCTTCTTGAAATTGGCAAAGAAAGACCAAGAATGAGTAATAATGGTGGTCTTCAACTTTGCTACTCACTTAAGCCACCAAAACCGTAGCCCACCCTCCAATGCATTCTCCTTGAATGCAAATTGATCAATAATGATCAATAATGATACACCATTGACCATGACATGTAATAATGGTCATAAAGTTTTGTTTCTTTGTCTCCTAAACAATCCAAAACCATCCCCTTCCATGCATGCTTCTCCTTGTGCATTTAATTATTTGTCATCATTATTAGCCACCATCTAGAGCATTTTAGCCATTGATTAATTCAATGGTTAGGATTTAGGTAGACTTTTGATTTGGAAGACTTAATCTAGGCCATTAGATTTTTTTCCTTGAAATTCTAGCCATTAGATGTGTCTCCAAAATTAAGGGTCAAGATTACTCCTTCTTACTTTTAATCCAAGGGTCATAATTAGTCTTTGTCACTTTTTAAGACTAAATCTTCACCATTGATTAAATCTAAATCCAATGGTCATAAATGGTCCTTGTTACTTTACAAGACCAAATCTCCACCCTTAATCAATTCTATATCCAATGGTTACAAATGGTCATAGTCACTTTTTGAGACCAAATCTCTACCATTGATTTAATCTCCATCATTAATTAAATCAATGGTGGATATCCAAACCACCAATGTTGACTTAAGCAATATAATTTCTATTTTTATCTGCTAAAACCCCACGAAAGATTATATTTACTATATTTTTATCGTCCGATAAATAAATACAGTATAAAACACAGTACAAGAAATTTTTTAAAACTGTTTTTGGATTCAGGTTTAGTAAGATCTCCTGTCTCTATCTAAACAGTACAAATTTTTCTATGCGTAGAAAAATTTTTGCTTTGCGGGACCCACCTGGGCCCACGTATGGCCACCTGGGCCCACATACACCCCTTGGGCCCACAAACAGTAAAAAATTTCATAATCATCCACAAAAATCACAAATATTAGAAAACGCACAAATATCAAATCAGATTACGTAAAATAATTACCTAACGGTAAAAATTAAATTACGTAATGTTTTCTCCGACACTTGAAATTTTTTATTTTCTTGACACGGAGTAAATCACTCAAAACAATCAAATACGCTGACGGAATAAACAAAATAATTTTACAGTGCACAGAAATTACTAAATAGTAAAATTCTATTAACTGTCAAAATTACTGTTTAAGAGATACGAAAATTCAAGGTGTTACAATACTCCCCCTCTTTACAGAAATTTCATCCTCAAAATTTTATGACCATGATTTCACACCCTCAGAATAAATAATGACATTATTCCTTTATCTTTTCTTCAGTTCCCATGTAGTTTCACCTCTTACGTTATTCCAAACGATTCTAAACTATTGAAAGTTCTTTATCACTTGTTCACTTCTCCTGATCAAACAATATCTTAATAAATTTTTTTTTTACGGTTTTCCATTACCGTCTTAAATTTTCCCATAGACAGACTTCCTCAACTTTTGAAGAATCCACCATGCTTCCACTGCGCCACTCTGATACTCTGACTTGGATATAAATAGGAATATTCTCTCTTGCAAGATATTCCTTCAATTGCAGTAGATGAAAGAAAACATCATGGAAAAGAACAAAACGAATCGAATATGTTATCGAACATATCCAGCAAAGAATTGGATGTAACTTGATCTTCAAGAATGAATTCTCTGATACCAATACAGCGACTACCAACCTTCATTCATGCCTAGAATAGTTTTTCTCAGATAACTTCCAACTAATGTAATGTATTACTTAAATTTTTTTTATCCTCATATCACTTTATTCTCCAGCTTTAGCTCTTACCAGGAAATGTCTCACTAGCCGAATTCTCCTTTCAACCGCATTTTATACCAGATACTATGACATGAATTTTAAATAAGAATATCCTTTCTTGCAAAATATTCTTTCTTGCAAATGCAATATATGAAAGAACATTATAGAGGTTTAGGAAGAAAAGGTAGCGAAATGATCTAATATGTTACCAAACATATTCAACAAGAATTTGATTTTGCCTGATTTTCAGGAATGAATTTTTCTGAAATACTAATACTGTATTAAGACAATCTCATAGGATATGGTTGAAAAATAACCAATCCATTTTCAAAGATCGCGTCTGTTTATGAAACAGATCAAACTAACACAAAGTTTTGATCTATAATAATAATTTGAATAACTTGGGTAGCTTGATCGGCTGAGAATAGAAATAGAATTAAACAAATCAGAGGATAACGAATAACTCTAACATATAATTGATCTACTCAATTATATGCCACACAGAATAAGTTGTTCACAGAAATATTCCGTATGGTTTATAGGATTAGCTCCAATGACACAATCTCCATTGTTTAGGTCTTCAGCTCAGAACACTCCCGTTCCATTCAGAGTAACAACTTCCCTACTATCCGAGTTTTTACTAACAGAAAACTCTATTTTCAAAGAGCATAATCTCTGGGAAAATGTGTCCAATTTTTCCACAAAATGTTTCCTTGACGTACATTCCTTCATTAAATACCTTCTTTCACATCAGTTACTGCCTTTGGTTTCCTCAATGGTTCCCTAAAAATAATACCAGATTCCGAGATTACAAAATCTTATATTCCAAGACTGATTCTCTTCCATCAAATCCTGAACTTCAACTTTCATTTCTTCCTGCTGTTTAGCGATTCTCTGTTCCTGCAGTCATCCTTCCAAATTACTCCCGTTGCTCCCGTAGAAGCAACTGCATTACTAGTAACATGTTCCACTTCTACACAAGTATAACTATCCCGAGCCATTTCTTTTTTTATCCTTCTCGAGGCGTGCGGATCGAAATACAATGGATCTGATATCCATTATAAACAACATTGTTTCCTTTCAAAAATCAATAACACAGAGAACACAACACAAGGAAAACAGACCTAACCACAAACCCCAAAAGACTCAAATCATGCTCTGATACCAACTAATGTAACACCCTCCCTAGGGTATCACATGTCTGACTCCCGACTCAAAATCTGAAAAGAAGTTCGCACAAAGTTTGAATTATAAAAGATGGGTTTTAAAATTTCTTTCTTGCTGAAACATAAACTTTCTGAAATTCATAAGTAATACGGAAAAACATATTGAAATAGACTCATATATAATACTAACACCAATTAATATTTAGCAACTTAAAGAGAAATATAAAGCTAACAGACTCTTTTTTTTTTAACAATAGCAAACCCCATGACGGGTCCTACTTAATAGCATGGTACAACACTAACGTTAAAACTTAACATACTTATTCTGATGTGTATCTATCTTGTTGTATCAGACATTTGTTCTACATCTGTTCTTTGTCAACACTGCACACCTTCGAGTCCTGAATGCCCACTCCTTATTGTTGTCACCTATCTCAGAGTATTCATCGCCCGTTATGTCTAAGACAACTTGATCCTTCTATTATTTCATTTTAACAGTACAGACATAGCAAAACAACATAACAAAGAGGTGAGATCACCTACGCCAATACCAACATGGCAGCACAGAGATAACACAAATAGCAATATCATACAGGGATATCATACCAAACTTCCAATAATATATTCGATATTAATCAACTATCATCATCCAATCATATATCAATCCAAGTATTCAAAATAGTTGTATAGCCAATATTCCTCAATTAATATATCATACAGATATAAGTGTTCAGATTATGCATGTACACAAGACTCAATTTCCTACTCCATGGAGCTAAACTCAGGTCGGAGAAATGATCGAAAAGATCTGTCAGTACCACATGCCTCAGACCACGTGCTATAATCCTCATTTTGATTTTGCACATCTAGCATATACACGATAGTCTTTATCAGATCTTGAATAAGAATAGTGTTTCGGTCAGGATCTTCGGTGTGTTGCATCGGTCTAACCTATGGGAAGAAGCGCGACCAACCACCCGTGTAAGCAACCCGCACCCCGATGCCCCCAAGGTCAACAAGTGACTTATACTACGCATATCGCACTCACTCAAGAGGTGTGTTTCTCCTAGGCAATCAGCCATATCCAGTCCTCATCGGACCATTCCAATGCATGTATAATGCACCAAATACCAATCACAGGTATATCTCATAATTTCTCAGATATAGTTTATACAATGCACTAATATATCAGTGCAAGTCCAACCACAAGGGCCATTCTGTTCAAATTCATTTGTTTAATTAAATCATATGCCTCAACGCATATATATATTTTTTCCAATGCATCTAAAATGCACCACGTGCCAATAACAGGAAAAACTCGTAGTTTTTACAAACAGTATCCATACACTGGTTTTACAGTAATGATACTGTATTTTTCAATAACAAAATCATGTTATCATGTTTTCATAGTTGTAAAACACTTTTACTGTATTTTCACAATTGCGTAATATTTCTGTTACGTTTTCACAATCCAAAAACGTTTCTGTTATGTTTTCACATTACCATAACACTTCTTTTACATTTTCACAATACCATAACATTTTTGTTACGTTTTTAAAATTTCAAAACATTTTTATTACATTTTCACAATACTGTAACACTACTGTTACGTTTGCAAAATTTTGTAACATTTCTGTTACGTTTTCAAAATACCACAACTCTTCTGTTGCACTTTTAAACCACGTACAAATTTTTCAATGTTTTTCTCAATCGCGTAAAAACATACGTTTCTCAAATCGCATAGTATTTTTCTACTGTTTCATATCGCGTAACTTAAAAATCATTCTTTTAAGTCGCGTAAATTATTTTCCATCATTCTCAAAATATTTAAAATACTTTCCAAATCATATAACGATTTTTTGCCACTTTTCACAATCACGTAAAAATAATTAATCACTTTTCAATTACGTAGTGATTTTTCAATAGTAGTTCAAATTACGTAAAATATCTAAATGTAATTCAAATCACGTAGAAATATTTCAACGTATTTAAAATCGCGTAGAAATATTGTACTGTATTTCTAAACACTTAGAAATATTTTACTATATTTCAAACCATGTACTTTAAAATTACATTTTTAAGATACATACATAATTTTTTCACCACAATTTCATTACAGAAAATATTTCTCAACCTTCAAATATTCCTTTTTCAACTTTTCTTAAAATAATATAACTTTATACTTCATGTAATATATTTTCTTACTCAAGAAAATCTTTTTCCACATTTCTTTACTCAAGAAATCCTTTTCCAAAATATAATTCATAAAATCACTTTTCCATTGATACAAATCAACGTTTTCAAAACTTAACATTTTCTAACGTACTTTTAAAACTCAAAAATAAGTTATACGTTAGTAACTTTTCAAATCACCATTATTTTCTCAATTTTTCTCAAATCACTTGCAAAATAATTCTTTAAAATAAATTAGAGTTCAAACATGTTCAACCTCTCTTGTCTTTTGTTTACAAAATTCTCTCAAGTGATAAAAACACTCTGTT
Organism: Ormosia emarginata; assembly: GCA_029884605.1. Taxonomy (NCBI): domain Eukaryota; kingdom Viridiplantae; phylum Streptophyta; class Magnoliopsida; order Fabales; family Fabaceae; genus Ormosia; species Ormosia emarginata. Next base: position 41,821,367 of record JAQQTP010000088.1, read on the forward strand.
TCCCTTTCCAAATTCCTTGTATTAAATCAAGTTACATTTTCACTTTGAAAATCACTTGTTCACAAAAATCAAGACATTACAAGCTTTTAAAAAAATGTGGACATGACTATTGAAACCATAAAATATTTTTCCTTTTAAATTGATATGGTTTTACACAAACAAAACCATTAAAAATCCTTTACAAAAATGTAAGACTCATAGTCTTTGAAAATCAAATCATTTGTTCATTTTCATTTTTCACTTTCTTTGCAAATCCATTTTCACTTTCTTTACAAATCCTTTTTCACTTTCTTTCCAAATCCTTAAAATCATCATTGCTATTTTCATTTAAATCTCATGTTTAGAAAAAACACTTAGAAACTTTTTACACAAAATAAATCAATAAAAATTCCTCAAAAACCGTGTTCTTGTACTCTTTGAAAAATAAACTCTTTGTTTATTTTCCTTGTTTTTCTAAACATCCAATTTCATCATTCATGAAAATATTAATTTGTGAACACCTATTTTGAGGTGTCTTAACCGAAATTCACCATGTTTCTAGGGATCAAAAATTAATTCCCTTGTTCTTGAAAAATTTCAATATGAACCCTAATCAAGGGCATCAAAACCGTAGCTCTTCCTTGGCCATTAGGACCAAAATTAATTTTTCTTTCCATCATCAAATTATGGCATACACATACATACACATCATAAATATATATATATATATATATATATATATATATATATATATATATATATATATATATATATATATATATAAAAGCATGCCATATTATCATCATGCATAGTATAAGCATACCATCAAAATCATAAAACTCATGCAAAGCATATTAAGCATAGGCAATTAATTAAAGCTCATAAACTCTCACAAATTAATTATATGACCATGGATATGAATCCTCACATGGATTCAACATCCATCAAATATATAACCATCTCTCACCACCATGCTTGATTGGTGAGATGGATCTCCCTCTTACCTCTTGAAGATCCTCAAAAGCTTCTTGATTTGCTTCTTTTTCCAAGTCCTTCACCACCAAGGGCTTCTCAAATACAAAACAAAATACATAAAAATTAGTATACTAAGCTTGATTAAGAAAACCATGGATCAAACATGGTTTAGATCATGAAAAAGAGAGAAGAAATGAAGTTTCCTTACACTTCACCTCAAAAACCTTAGAACTTGCTCTTAGAAAAACTCCTTGAAAATGAATGATTTAGAGAAAGTCTCCAACATGAAAGTTGCTTAGAATAAGGTAAGGATTCAAGAAATATGGTTACTTGAAATTAAAGAGTGATGGAAGGTAGATTGGAGGGTCATGGCAGAAACTTAGAGGAGAAGAGAAATAGAGAGAAAATTTGCTAAGTTTAGCTTCTTGAAATTGGCAAAGAAAGACCAAGAATGAGTAATAATGGTGGTCTTCAACTTTTCTACTCACTTAAGCCACCAAAACCATAGCCCCCCCTCCAATGCATTCTCCTTGAATGCAAATTGATCAATAATGATCAATAATGATACACCATTGACCATGACATGTAATAATGGTCATAAAGTTTTGTTTCTTTGTCTCCTAAACAATCCAAAACCATCCCCTTCCATGCATGCTTCTCCTTGTGCATTTAATTATTTGTCATCATTATTAGCCACCATCTAGAGCATTTTAGCCATTGATTAATTCAATGGTTAGGATTTAGGTAGACTTTTGATTTGGAAGACTTAATCTAGGCTATTAGATTTTTTTCCTTGAAATTCTAGCCATTAGATGTGTCTCCAAAATTAAGGGTCAAGATTACTCCTTCTTACTTTTAATCCAAGGGTCATAATTAGTCTTTGTCACTTTTTAAGACTAAATCTTCACCATTGATTAAATCTAAATCCAATGGTCATAAATGGTCCTTGTTACTTTACAAGACCAAATCTCCACCCTTAATCATCTCTATATCCAATGGTTACAAATGGTCATAGTCACTTTTTGAGACCAAATCTCTACCATTGATTTAATCTCCATCATTAATTAAATCAATGGTGGATATCCAAACCACCAATGTTGATTTAAGCAATATAATTTCTATTTTTATCTGCTAAAACCCCACGAAAGATTATATTTACTGTATTTTTATTGTCTGATAAATAAATACAGTACAAAACACAGTACAAGAAATTTTCCAAAACTATTTTCGGATTCAGGTTTAGTAAGATCCCCTGTCTCCATCTAAACAGTATAAATTTTTCTATGCGTAGAAAATTTTTTGCTTTGCGGGACCCACCTGGGCCCATGTATGGCCACTTGGGCCCACATACACCCCCTGGGCCCACAAACAGTAAAAAATTTCATAATCATCCACAAAAATCACAAATATTATAAAACGCACAAATATCAAATTAGATTACGTAAAATAATTACCTAACGGTAAAAATTAAATTATGTATAGTTTTCTCCGGCCCAAAATTTTTTTATTTTCCTGACACGGAGTAAATCCCTCAAAATGATCAAATACGCTGATGGAATAAACAAAATAATTTTACAGTGCACAAAAATTACTAAACAGTAAAATTCTGTTAACTGTCAAAATTACTATTTAAAAGATATGGAAATTCAGGGTGTTACATGATCTCACCTCTTTGTTATATTGTTTGGTTGGGCTTGTGTTGTAAAAATTATATCATAGATGGAACTAGTTGTCTTAGACATGACGGGTGGTAAATACTCTGAGATTGGTGACAACATTGAGAAGTAGCCATTCAGGATTCGATAGTGTGCAGTGTGAATAAGGAACAGATGTCTGATGCATCAAGATGGATACAAGAAGGAATAAGTATGTTAAGTTTTACCGTTAGTGTTGTACCGTGCTATTAAGTAAGACCCATGATGGGGTTTGCTACTGTTAAAAAGAGAGTCTGCTAGTTTTATATTTCTCTTTAAATTGTTAAATATGAATTGGTGTCAATATTGTATATTAATCAGTTTAATTATATTTTCAGTAATACTTATGGATTTCAGTAAGTTTATGTTTTTGTAATAAGAAATTTTAAAACTCACAGTTTATAACTCAAACCTTTTATGAACTTCTTTACAAATTATGAGTTGGGAGTCGGAAATGTGATGCCCTGAGAAGGGTGTTACATTAGTTGGTATCAGAGCACGGTTTGAGTCTTTTGGGGTTTGTGGTTAGGTCTATTCTACTTGTGTTGTGTTCTTTGTGTTTTGTTTTCTGAAAGGAGACAAGGTTGTTTAAAATGGATATCGGATCCATTTTATTTTGATTCGTCCATCTTTGAAGAAAGGAAATAGCTTATGGTAGACGTACGCGTGTGGAAGCGGAACGTGACATTAACGTTATGGTTGCAGTTATGGGAGCAATGTGGAGGATAACTGATGTGACAGTATAACAGAAACAGAGGATTGCCGAACAGCAGGAATTGGAAGTTGAGGTTCAGGATTTGATGGAAGAGAATCAGTCTTGGAATATAAGATTTCGTAATTTTGGAACCTGGTATTTCTTCTTAGGGATATTAGGAAAGTGATTGATTTCAACGGGAAACATAATTACAATCACCAGGAAATCAGTAGAAGCAGTGAACGTGTGGAGGTAGTGCTTATAATAGTAAACCCATTTGGACCGTGATGTGTTTACTATTTTGTAAGTGAAGTGGAAAGGGGCACTTAATGAAGGATTGTATGTTCAAGGAAACAATTTGTTTTAAGTGCGAAAAGTTTAGACACATTTCCAAAGATTGTGTTCCATTGAAAATAGAGTTTTCTGTTAGTAAAATCTTGGATTGTAGGGAAAGTTGTTACTCTGAATGGAACGGGAGTGTTCTAAGCTGAAGACCTAAACAAGGGAGACTATGCCGCAGAAGGTGATTCTTTAACCTATTCTTTATGACATATGATTGGGTAGATCAATTATATGTTGGTGTTATCTGTGTCTTCGTTATCTTCTGACTTGCTGAATTCTGTTTCTATTCTTAGCTGATTGAGCTACTCAAGTTATTCAAATTATTGTTATAGATCAAATTTTTGTGTTAGTTTGATCTGTTTCAGAAATAGATATGATCTTTGAAACGGATTAGTCATTTTTCAACCATATCCTATGAGATTATTTCAATAAAGTGTTAGTATTCCAGAAAATTCATCCTTGAAATCGGGTTACATCAAATTCTTTGCTGGATATGTTCGATAACATATTAGATTGTTTTGCTATCTTTCATAATGTTCTTTCATGTATTGCAATTGCAAAGAAAGAAAGAAAATATTGTAAGAAAGGATATTCCTATTTATATCCAGTCATAGTATCAGAGTGGTGCAGTGGAAACGTGGTGAATTCTTCAAAGGTTGAAAAAGTTCGTCAATAGGAAAAGTTAAGATGGAAATAGAAATTCATAGAAAATTTATTGAGATATTTGTTTGATCAAGAAAAGTTGAACGCGAGACAAAGAACTTTCATTGGTTAAAATCGTTTGGAATGACGTGAACGGTGAATCTACATGGGAACTGGAGAAAAGATAAAAGAGCAATGTTTATATTTATTCTGAGGGTGTGAAATCATGTTTATCATATTTCGAGGATGAAATTTTTTTTTAGAGGAGGAATATTGTAACACCCCAAAATTTCTTATCTCTTTGTCAGTAATTTTGATAGTTAACAGAATTTCACTGTTTAGTGATTTCTATGTACTGTAAAATTATTTTAATTATTCCGTCAGCGTATTTGATCGTTTTGAGTAATTTACTTCCTGTCAAGAAAATAATAATTTTCGGGCCGGAGAAAATCTTTAAGTATTTATTTCTCTTGACTGTTAATTATTTTTAACAATCTGACTTGATTTTTATACGTTTTCTAATATTTGTGATTTTTGTGGATGATTATAAATTTTTATGGTTATCTGATTGTTTTTGGACTATTTGTGGGCCAGGTGGCCTTACGTGGGCCCAGGTGGGTCCCGCAAAGTGAAAATTTTTCTACGCATAGAAAAATTCGTACTATTGAGACGAAGACAAGGGATCGTACTAAACCTGAATTCGGAAACAGTTTAAGAAAATTTCTTGTACTGTGTTTTGTACTGTATTTAATTATTAGGTGATAAAAATACAGTAAATATATTCTTTCGTGGGGTTTTAGCAGATAAAAATAAATATTAGACGGTTAAGTCAACATTAGTGGTTATGACAACTTTTGACAGACCAATAGGAAGCAAGTCTAATATTGAAGACTTTAATATCAATCGTCGATTTAATCAACAGTGTAGAATTAGTCTACTAAAATGGCTATGACCATTTACAACCATTGGATTTAGATTTAAATCAAGGATGGAGATTTGATCTTACAAAGTGGCTAAGACCATTTGTGACTGTTGGATTTGGATTTAATCAACGGTCGAGATGGATCAATTATGACCATTGGATTTGAATTTAATCAATGGTGGAGAATTGGTCTTCTAAAATGGCTATGACTAATTATGACCCTTGGATTAAAAGTTAGAAGGAGTAATCTTGACCCTTCATTTTGGAGATGGATCTAATGGCTAGAATTTCAAGGTGGAAAGATCTAATGGCCTAGATTAAGTCTTCTAATCAAAAGTCTACCTTAATCTTAACCATTGATCTAATCAATGGCTTAAATTGCTCTAAAAGGTGGCTAGAAAAGATGACAACCTTATGGAATGCATGGATGGAGGGGGGATGATTTTTGTGTTTCTTATGAAGCTAAACCAAAAGTTTGAATACCATTATTACTTGTCTTGGTCAATATGCATCATTATTGATCATTTTGCACTCTTAAGAGAATGCATGAGGGGGGATGGTTTTTGGAGGCTTAAGGCCATAGGAAAGTGTTTCATGACCATTGTTACTCATTCTTGATCATTTCCAAAAACCTAAAGCTCTTAGAAAATTTTTTCTTCTTCTCCTTCAAGCATGTTTCGGCCAAGCACCCTAAGTATGCCTTCCATCACTCAATAATTTTATCCAACCTTATTTCTTGAATCCTTACCTTATTCTAAGTAACTTTCATGTTGGAGACTTTCTCTAAATCTTTCATCCTCATGGATTTTCTTCAAGATCAAAGTTATAGGGTATTTGAGGTGAAGTGAAAGGAAACTTCATTGCTTCTCTCTTTTTCAGGATTCTAAGCCATGTTTGATCCATGGTTCCTCTTATTCAAGCTTAATATGTTAATAAACTTATGTTTTATTTTGTATTTGAGAAGCTCTTGGTGGTGAAGGACTTGGAAAAAGAAGCAAAACAATGAGCTTTTGAGGATCTTCAAGAGGTAAGAGGGAGATTCATCTCACCAACCAAGTATGGTGGTGAGAGATGGTTGTGTATTTGATGGACGGTGAATCCATGTGAGGATTCAGATCCATGGTCATGTAATAATTTGTGGGTGTTTTTGTGCTTTGATTATTTGCCTATGCTTGGTATGATTTGCATGATTTATTTGCTTTGATTATGGCATGCTTGTGATGTATATATTGAATATGTATTTGTATGTCATGATTTGATGATGGAAAGAAAAGTGATTTTTGGTTCCAAAGACCAAGAGGAATTTTGGCCAAGACACCTCAAAATAGGTGTTCATAAATTAATATTTTCATGAATGATAAAATTGGATGATTAGAAAAGCAAGGAAAATAAACAAAGAGTTTGTTTTTCAAGAAGTAGTGTTCACGGTTTTGAGAAGGATTTTTATTGATTTATTTTGTATAAAAAGTTTCTAAGCATGTTACTAAACATGAGTTTTAAATGAAAAGGGCAATGTTGATTTTAAGGATTTGCAAAGAAAGTGAAAATGAACAAATGAACAAATGATTTGATTTCAAAGACCAAGTGCTCATGGCTTTTATGAAGAATTTTTAATGGTTTTGTTTGTGTAAAACCATATTGACTTAGAAGAAAAAAATATTTGATGGCCATTGGAATCATGTACCACGGTTTTGGAAGGCTTGTAATGCCTTGATTTTAATGAAGCAAAGTGATTTTTCAAATGGAAATATAATTGATTTAGTATAAGGAATTTGGAAAGGGAATCAGAGTGTTTTATCACTTAAGAAAATGGGATTTTTGTATATGAATGGAAATGAGAGGTTGAAAGTGTTTGAACCTCAATTTATTTTGAAGAGAATTGATTTTAGAATTTATTTGAGAAAAATGGAGAATATAATAGTGATTTGATATTTTCTAACGTGTAACCCATCCTTTGGGTTTTTGAGAGCGTTAGTAATTTTAAAGTTAGAAACATTGATTTAATTCAATGGAATTGTGAATTTGTGGAATATATTGTGAAAAGGATTTTCTTGAGTAAGAAAATGCAAAAACTAATGTGATAAGTCATATTATTTTGAGCAAAGAATTTCTTAAAGGAGAAATATGAAAAATGATGTTGGAAATGATATTGATTTGTTTGAAAGTCCAAAATAATGTTTGGAATATTGAGAAATATTTTAAGTGATTGTAAAATAGTGAAAAATGTTTTACGTATCTTAAAAACATGATTTTTAAGCTCTGCGATTTGAAAAATGTCGAAATATTTCTATGCGATTTAGAAATTGTTTAAATATTTTGAAAATGATGGAAAATGGTTTACGCGACTTAAAAGAATGATTTTTAAGTTACGCGATTGTGAAAATGGTGGAAAATCGCTACGCGATTTCAGTAACGTGTAAATATTTTTACGTGATTGAGAAAATATTGAAAAATCAATACGTAATTTGAAAATGCAACAGAAGTGTTGCGGAATTGTGAAAACTTAACAGAAATGTTGTGCAATTGTGACTATAAAAATGCGATAATATGATTTTACTGTTGAAAATATAGTATGATTACTATTGGGCCAGTGTGTGGACCCTGATTATGAGATTATGAAATTGAACTTAGAATGGGCCAATGTGTGGACCTTGAATATGAAATTGTGAATTTGAACTGAGAATTGCGCATTTTACATGCATGGACTAGTGTGTGAACACTGTATGAGAAAATGATGAATTTTGCTTATGATTGGCATTGGTGCATTGAACATGCATTGGAAAGGTCCAATGGACTGTATGAGGCTATTTGCCTAGGAAAGACGTATGCCTCTTGAGTGGGTGCGATATGTGTAGTGTAAGTCACCTGCTGACCTTGGGGGCATCGGAGTGCGGGTTGCCTACAGTGGGCAATGAGTAGCTCTACTGTAACCGTGGGTTAGACTGACGCGACACACCGATGATCTTGACCGAGACACTATTTTTAATCAAGATTTGATAAAGACTGTCGTGTATATGCTAGATGTGCAAAATCAAAATGAGGATTATAGCACGTGGTCTAAGGCATGTGGTACCGACAGGTCTTTTCAATCAACTTCTCCGAACTGAGTATAAGCTCTATGGAGTAGGAACATTGAGTCTATGTGCACATGCATAACATATGTATTATTATTGAGCATTGGTTATGATAATCGAACTGTTGAAATACTTGGATGATGATGATGATAATTGAATAATGATGAGGGCATCATCATAAATATTGAATGATATTTGAACTGATAAATGATTTGATGATGATAATTGATTAATGTTGATGGTATGATATATCTGTATGATATGTTGTTGTGTTATCTCTGTGCTACCATGTTGGTATTGGCGTAGGTGATCTCACCTCTTTGTTATATTGTTTGGTTGGGCTTGTGTTGTAAAAATTATATAATAGATGGAACGAGTTGTCTTAGACATGACGGGTGGTAAATACTCTGAGATTGATGACAACATTGAAAAGTAGCCATTCATGATTCGATAGTGTGCAGTGTGAATAAGGAACAGATGTCTGATGCATCAAGATGGATACAAGAAGGAATAAGTATGTTAAGTTTTACCGTTAGTGTTGTACTGTGCTATTAAGTAAGACCCGTGATGGGATTTGCTACTGTTAAAAAGAGAGTCTGTTAGTTTTATATTTCTCTTTAAATTATTAAATATTAATTAGTGTCAATATTGTATATTAATCAGTTTAATTATATTTTCAGTAATACTTATGGATTTCAGTAAGTTTATGTTTCTGTAATAAGAAATTTTAAAACTCACATTTTATAACTCAAACCTTTTATGAACTTCTTTACAGATTATGAGTTGGGAGTCGGAAATGTGATACCCTGAGGAGGGTGTTACATTAGTTGGTATCAGAGCACGATTTGAGTCTTTTGGGGTTTGTGGTTAGGTCTATTTTGCTTGTGTTATGTTTTTTGTGTTTTGTTTTCCGAAAGGAAACAAGGTTGTTTAAAATGGATATCAGATCCATTTTATTTTGATTCGTCCATCTTTGAAGAAAGGAAATGGCTTGTGGTAGACGTATGCGTGTGGAAGCGAAACGTGACATTAACATTATGGTTGCAGTTATGGGAGCAATGCGGAGGATAACTGACGTGACAGTATAACAGGAACAGAGGATCGCCGAACAGCAGGAATTGAAAGTTGAGGTTCAGGATTTGATGGAAGAGAATCAGTCTTGGAATATAAGATTTCGTAATTTTGGAACCTGGTATTTCTTCTTAGGGATATTAGGAAAGTGATTGATTTCAACAGGAAACATAATTACAATCACCAGGAAATCAGCAGAAGCAGTGAACGTGTGGAGGTAGTGCTTGTAATAGTAAACCCATTTGGACCGTGATGTGTTTACTATTTTGTAAGTGAAATGGAAAGGGGCACTTAATGAAGGATTGTATGTTCAAGGAAATAATTTGTTTTAAGTGCGGAAAGTTTTGACACATTTCCAGAGATTGTGTTCCATTGAAAATAGAGTTTTCTGTTAGTGAAATCTTGGATAGTAGGGAAAGTTGTTACTCTGAATGGAACGGGAGTGTTCTAAGCTGAAGACCTAAACAAGGGAGACTATGCCGCAGAAGGTGATTCTTTAACCTATTTTTGACATATGATTGGGTAGATCAATTATATGTTGGTGTTATTTGTGTCTTCATTATCTTCTGACTTGCTGAATTCTGTTTCTATTCTTAGCTGATTGAGCTACTCAAGTTATTCAAATTATTGTTATAGATCAAAGTTTTGTGTTAGTTTGATCTGTTTCATAAATAGATATGATCTTTGAAACAGATTGGTCATTTTTCAACCATATCCTATGAGATTATTTCAATAAAATGTTAGTATTCCAAAAAATTCATCCTTGAAATCGGGTTACATCAAATTCTTTGCTAGATATGTTCGATAACATATCAGATTGTTTTGCTATCTTTCATAATGTTCTTTCATGTATTGCAATTGCAAAGAAAGAAAGAAAATATTGCAAGAAAGGATATTTCTATTTATATCAAGTCATAGTATCAAAGTTGCACAGTGGAAACGTGGTGAATTCTTCAAAGGTTGAAAAAGTTCGTCAATGGGAAAAGTTAAGACGGTAATGGAAATTCGTAGAAAACTTATTGAGATATTTGTTTGATCAAGAAAAGTTGAACGCAAGACAAAGAAATTTCATTGGTTAAAATCGTTTGGAATGACGTGAGCGGTGAATCTACATGGGAACTGGAGAAAAGATAAAAAGCAATGTTTATATTTATTCTGAGGGTGTGAAATCATGTTTATCATATTTCGAGGACGAAATTTTTTTTTAGAGGGAGAGTATTGTAACACCCCAAAATTTCTGATCTCTTTGTCAGTAATTTTGACAGTTAACAGAATTTCACTGTTTAGTGATTTCTATGTACTGTAAAATTATTTTGATTATTCTGTCAGCGCATTTGATCGTTTTGAGTGATTTACTCCGTGTCAAGAAAATAATGATTTTCGGGCTGGAGAAAATCTTTAAGTATTTATTTCTCTTGAGTGTTAATTATTTTTAACAATCTGACTTGATTTTCATACGTTTTCTAATATTTATGATTTTTGTGGATGATTATAAATTTTTATGGTTATCTGATTGTTTTTGGGCTGTTTGTGGGCCAGTGGCCTTACGTGGGTCCCGCAAAGTGAAATTTTTTTTACGCATAGAAAAATTCGTACTGTTGAGACAGAGACAAGGGATCTTACTAAACCTGAATCCAGAAACAGTTTAAGAAAATTTCTTGTACTGTGTTTTGTACTGTATTTAATTATCAGGTGATAAAAATACAGTAAATATATTCTTTCGTGGGGTTTTAGCAGATAAAAATAAATATTAGATTGTTAAGTCAACATTAGTGGTTATGACAACTTTTGACAGACCAATAGGAAGCAAGTCTAATAGTGAATACTTTAATATCAACCGTCGATTTAATCAACGGTGTAGAATTAGTCTACTAAAATGGCTATGACCATTTACAACCATTGGATTTAGATTTAAATCAAGGGTGGAGATTTGATCTTACAAAGTGGCTAAGACCATTTGTGACCATTGGATTTGGATTTAATCAACGGTGGAGATGGATCAATTATGACCATTGGATTTGCATTTAATCAATGGTGGAGATTTGGTCTTCTAAAATGGCTATGACTAATTATGACCCTTGGATTAAAAGTTAGAAGGAGTAATCTTGACCCTTCATTTTGGAGATGGATCTAATGGCTAGAATTTCAAGGTGAAAAGATCTAATGGCCTAGATTAAGTCTTCTAATCAAAAGTCTACCTTAATCTTAACCATTGATCTAATCAATAGCTTAAATTGCTCTAAAAGGTGGGTAGAAAAGATGACAACCTTATGGAATGCATGGATGGAGGGGGGACGGTTTTTGTGTTTCTTATGAAGCTAAACCAAAAGTTTGAATACCATTATTACTTGTCTTGGTCAATATGCATCATTATTGATCATTTTGCACTCTTAAGAGAATGCATGAAGGGGGGGATGGTTTTTGGAGGCTTAAGACCATAGGAAAGTGTTTCATGACCATTATTACTCATTCTTGATCATTATTGATCATTTCCAAAAACCTAAAGCTCTTAGAAAATTTTCTCTTCTTCTCCTTCAAGCATGGTTCTGCCAAGCACCCTAAGTATGCCTTCCATCACTCAATAATTTTAGCCAACCTTATTTCTTGAATCCTTACCTTATTTTAAGCAACTTTCATGTTGGAGACTTTCTCTAAATCTTTCATCTTCATGGACTTTCTTCAAGATCAAAGTTATAGGGTATTTGAGGTGAAGTGTAAGGAAACTTCATTTCTTCTCTCTTTTTCATGATTATAAGCCATGTTTGATCCTTGGTTCCTCTTATTCAAGCTTAATATGTTAATAAACTTGTGTTTTATTTTGTATTTGAGAAGCTCTTGGTGGTGAAGGACTTGGAAAAAGAAGCAAAACAAGGAGCTTTTGAGGATCTTCAAGAGGTAAGAGGGAGATTCACCTCACCAACCAAGTATGGTGGTGAGAGATGGTTGTGTATTTGATGGATGGTGAATCCATGTGAGGATTCATATCCATGGTCATGTAATAATTTGTGGGTGTTTATGTGCTTTGATTATTTGCCTATGCTTGGTATGATTTGCATGATTTATTTGCTTTGATTATGGCATGCTTGTGATGTATATATTGAATATGTATTTGTATGTCATGATTTGATGATGGAAAGAAAAGTGATTTTTAGTTCCAAAGACCAAGAGGAATTTTGGCCAAGACACCTCAAAATAGGTGTTCATAAATTAATATTTTCATGAATGATAAAATTAGATGATTAGAAAAGCAAGGAAAATAAACAAAGGGTTTGTTTTTCAAGAAGTAGTGTTCACGGTTTTGAGAAGGATTTTTATTAATTTATTTTGTGTAAAAAGTTTCTAAGCATTTTACTAAACACGAGTTTTAAATGAAAAGGGCAATGTTGATTTTAAGGATTTGCAAAGAAAGTGAAAATGGATTTACAAAGAAAGTGAAAATGAAAAATGAACAAATAATTTGATTTCAAAGACCAAGTGCTCACGACTTTTATGAAGAATTTTTAATGGTTTTGTTTGTGTAAAACCATATTGACTTAGAAGGAAAAAATATTTGATGGCCATTGGAATCATGTACCACGGTTTTGGAAGGCTTGTAATGCCTTGATTTTAATGAAGCAAAGTGATTTTTCAAATGGAAATATAATTGCTTTAGTATAAGGAATTTGGAAAGGGAATCAGAGTGTTTTATCACTTGAGAAAATGGAATCAGAGAATTGATTTTAGAATTTATTTGAGAAAAATGGAGAATATAATGGTGATTTGATATTTTCTAACGTGTAACTCATCCTTTGGGTTTTTGAGAGCGTTAGTAATTTTAAAGTTAGAAACATTGATTTAATTCAATGGAATTGTGAATTTGTGGAATATATTGTGAAAAGGATTTTCTTGAGTAAGAAAATGTAGAAACTAATGTGATAAGTCATATTATTTTGAGCAAAGAATTTCTTAAAGGAGAAATATGAAAAATGATGTTGGAAATGATATTGATTTGTTTGAAAGTCCAAAATAATGTTTGGAATATTGAGAAATATTTTAAGTGATTGTAAAATGGTGAAAAATGTTTTACGTATCTTAAAAACGTGATTTTTAAGCTACGCAATTTGAAAAATGTCGAAATATTTCAATGCGATTTAGAAATCGTTTAAATATTTTGAAAATGATGGAAAATGGTTTACGCGACTTAAAAGAATTATTTTTAAGTTACGCAATTGTAAAAATGGTGGAAAATCACTACGCGATTTGAGTAACGTGTAAATATTTTTACGTGATTGAGAAAACATTGAAAAATCAATACGTAATTTCAAAATGCAACAAAAGTGTTATGGAATTATGAAAACTTAACAAAAATGTTGTGCAATTAAGATTATAAAAACGCAATAATGTGATTTCGTTGTTGAAAATATAGTATGATTACTGTTGGGCCAGTGTGTGGACCCTGATTATAAGATTATGAAATTGAACTAAGAATAGGCCAATGTGTGGACCCTGAATATGAAATTGTGAATTTGAACTGAGAATTGCGCATTTTACATGCATGGACTAGTGTGTGAACACTGTATGAGAAAATGATGAATCTTGCTTATGATTGGCATTGGTGCATTGAACATGCATTGGAAAGGTCCAATGGGCTGTATGAGGCTATTTGCCTAGGAGAGACGTACACCTCTTGAGTGGGTGCGATATGCGTAGTGTAAGTCACCTGTTGACCTTGGGGGCATTGGGGTGCGAGTTACCTACAGTGGGCAGTGAGTAGCTCTACTGTAACCGTGGGTTAGACCGACGCGACACACCGATGATCCTGACCGAGACACTATTCTTAATCAAGATCTGATAAAGACTGTCGTGTATATGCTAGATGTGCAAAATCAAAATGAGGATTATAGCACGTGGTCTGAGGCATGTGGTACCGACAGATCTTTTCGATCAACTTCTCCGAACTGAGTATTAGCTCCATGGAGTAGGAACATTAAGTCTATGTGCACATGCATAACATATGTATTATTATTGAGCATTGGTTATGATAATTGAACTGTTAAAATACTTGGATGATGATGATGATAATTGGATAATGATGAGGGCATCATCATAAATATTGAATGATATTTGAATTGATAAATGATTTGATGATGATAATTGATTAATGTTGATGGTATGATATATCTGTATGATATGTTATTGTGTTAACTTTGTGCTACCATGTTGGTATTGGCGTAGGTGATCTCACCTCTTTGTTATATTGTTTAGTTGGGCTTGTGTTGTAAAAATTATATAATAGATGGAACGAGTTGTCTTAGACATGACAGGTGGTAAATACTCTGAGATTGGTGACAACATTGAGGAGTAGCCATTCAGGATTCGATAGTGTGCAGTGTGAATAAGGAACAGATGTCTGATGCATCAAGATGAATACAAGAAGGAATAAGTATGTTAAGTTTTACCGTTAGTGTTGTACCGTGCTATTAAGTAAGACCCACGATGGGGTTTGCTACTGTTAAAAAGGGAGTCTGTTAATTTTATATTTCTCTTTAAATTGTTAAATATTAATTGGTATCAATATTGTATATTAATCAGTTTAATTATATTTTCAGTAATACTTATGGATTTCAGTAAGTTTATGTTTCTGTAATAAGAAATTTTAAAATTCATATTTTATAACTCAAACATTTTATGAACTTCTTTACAGATTATGAGTTGGGAGTCGGAAATGTGATACCCTGAGGAGGGTGTTACATCATAAATCGTGTCCAGTCTCGGGTTTAGTAAGATTCTCCATCAACATTTCCAAAAATCAAGGTTCTCAGAAAAAATATCTCATTTTCCCGGTTCCGTTCAGTTTGCACGTAAAATGAGAAATAATATTAAAATATTTCACTTTCTCAGAAAAATCCAAAAAAATTCTTAAAAATCACAAATGTTATAAAATGAATATTTATAATAAAATAAATAAATTTTGGGATGTTAGATAGTTCTCCTTCTCTTAACCACTTCTCAAGTGATAACTAATGCAATTACATGTTACCTATGATTCTAGATACACAACCAAGGTAATTCACAACTAGGGAATGCATCAAAATTCTCAAATTTACCAAAATACAACTTGTGACGCGACATAAACTCAAGAGTTTCACAACTTAGAGAGTTGTGCCATGGCTTTAAAACTTTTGTGTCACGGCCGCGAGCTCTCTGGACTGATTTTCTGTCTTGGCCGAGACTGAAAGGCCTCGACTTCCTCCTAGTTTGTGTTGTGGTTATCCCTCGAAAATCTAGGTTTTCCAGATTTCTCAAGAACACCATCCTCATTTCTCTCATTCCAATCACTCACAAGGATTTCTAATCATCCGAACTCCAAAACCATCAATAAACAACTCAACAACATCATATTTTTAGTTTTAAAGCATTCAATCTTCATCAAATCAAGCCAAACAAAAATGAGTTTCAAACGCATTTCTCAACAAACTAACTAATAGAAAACTATTTATTCTAAGGGTTCCAAACATCAAACTAGCTAGTATCTAACTTATTTCGACTAAATAAGCAAGAAACTAGGATCTATCTCCCTATTCTCACCCAAAACCCATTTTTCGTCATCAAGCCAAATGATGAACCTGCAAAAATTCATAGTTTTACGGTTCAAAATCTTAAGTTTTCATCATCTATTAATCTTTTTGATTTATTTTTATTCTCAAGTTTTATTATCTCTTTATTATTTTTAATTGTGTTCTTATTATGTGTTTTATATATTTTTTGTAGGTAATTGCATATGGAAAAGACTGGCATTTAAAGAGCAGAGAAAAGGAAGAAAATCCATTCAAAAGCCAAATGCTCATCACCGCTTAAGCGCGTGTTGTGCGCAAAAAAAATCCAATTAGTCAGCCAGCACTTAAGTGTTGGAAACCCAATGCCTGAGCACTGAACGCATAAGTAGCAACATTGTTGTTTTATAAATAAGAAAGTTTCACCAAATTGAATAGACGCTTGGCCAAACGCAGCAGCCATCAAGAGGCACAAACCCTAATGTGGTTTGGGCACAATTAGGCTTGAAGATTAGGAATTTTCTTCAACCTTTCCACCTTTCTACAATGGATTCTGTCATATTCTTCCCTTTGTGTTCTTCTTTTTCTATGTGTAACTAACTTTCCCTTGTTAGGGGGATGATGAATCTTGAACTTTGATGATGTAACTTCTTTTATTGGTTTAATTTATGTTTTTATTTCACAATTTATGTGTTTATCTCTATTCTTAATGCTCTTCTAAACCTGATCAATTTAGGCATGATCTTTTGGGTTAATGTATGATGTGGAAAAATTTGCATGAATATAGAAATGTGATAAACACCATAATTTCTGCAATCGCTAGGAATAGACATTGTGGGTTATATGGTCTTTCTTTTAATTCCCTCGTTCTTGATAATTCCTTTCTATTTGGAGTTAAGCTAAGGGATTAATTAATTCCAAATAGTGTAAGAGGATGAATATACCAAGGGATTGTATATTAATTAATTTTGAAAATTAACCATAAATCATTAAAATAGAACATAGTTAAACCAATATTTGAATATACATTTAAAGGCTTCAAGTGAAGTCTGAACCCTAACGCTTTAATACCATTATTTTTCACCCTTGTGATTAATTCTTTTGCTTACTTATATTTCCTTTTAATTAAATTTGCAAACAATTCTCTTTCTTTGTTAGCTTAAATAATGTCACTTTCAGCGAATTTAGTAATTAATAACTTAATCCACGTGGGACAATATTCTTACTCACTTTTTATTACTTTTGTGATTCAGTGCACTTGCCGATTTCACAACACCAAACCAAGAACAGGATGGAGATTAAGGGAAAAGGATGAAGATCAAACACCTCACCTCTTTGTGGAATGGATGATCACACCTTGGCCTTTCCTCTTTCCTTCTTCTTCCTCTCCTCTTCTTCCTTTTCCTTTCTCTTTTCTTCTTCTTTTATTTTGTTTTCAGTCTCTGCTTTTGTGAGAAAAAGGACAGAAATGAGGATAAAGTCAAAGATGACTTACTTATAGGATAACTATTAAGGTTTGTTGAAACTTTATATCTCTTAGGAACACTTTGATCTTACTAAATCAAGTTTTCCTAACTTCCTTAGGTATTAGAATAAATCATAAGATTCATCCAATTACTAAAAACATCATTTTCATACTATCCTATATCTGCACTAAGTCCATTCGGTATTAAAACACTCACTTTGTGTGCTTAAAAATACCAAATGAACTCTCAAACTTTAAATACATCATACTTAACTCATTTATGATCTAGAAACAAATTATCCATATTTGTTTCCCTTAACCTAGCCTTAAAAACCATTTTCTGAGTTATTTTAGGTCACTTTCCACCTTATGTGTTACGACAAAGTGCCTAAACTAACTCGGTTTGATACCAAACTTCACAGGCATGTCAAGCTAGTATTAGGCTACCTTTGTAAACCTATACAGGCTTAACATGTCATCGAGGATACAAGCTTAACATGTCATCGAGGATACAAACTTAACATGTCATCGAAGGTGTTACGTTTCTCCCTTCCTTTTTAAAATTTTGTCCCCAAAATTTACTTTACCTAATGTAAGAAGTCTTATGCAACTCACATTTAAAACCAACTTTAACCAAATCTTAAAGAAACAAAATTACTCACTCACCTTTTCCTGAACAAGAAGGTTGTGTTGTCTCATTGGCTTGCAAAAAGTAAACTCTTCCTGGAGTTGTGGGTCTGCTATCTAGCTTTACTTCTTCCCTTTGTGGACACTCCCTAGTATAATGCCTTGGCTACTCGCATTTATAACATATTGATTGTCTCACTAGGCATGGTTTGACACCATGATTCCTCCCACAGTTATGGCACTAAGGTCCCTTTAACTCCTTCTGAACTCTCTTATCTTCATCTTGAAGAAAACCAGCTTTCGAAGCACTCCTCTTACTCTTCTTGTACCTATCATCCTTACTTTTTCTTTTCTGAAGTTCTTCTGCCCTTTGTTCTGTTTGAAGTTAGAGACAACCTAATTCCACAATTCTGCTCTTATTAACTAGGAAAGGGAAATCCCTAATCTCCATTGGTCTTATCAACCTTTTGATGTCATCATTCAATCCATTTTCAAATTTGACACAGTTCTACTTCTCATCTAGATTGAGCTTATACAAAGAAGAAAACTTTGATAGCTTATTGAACTTTGCCTCATATTGACCTACAGTTATACTTCCTTATTCAAGCTTAAGGAATTCCATCTCTTTATCCTTTCGTAAGATTCTCGGGAAGTATTACTCCAAAAAGGTGCTTTGAAACACTTCCCATGTGATTTGTGTTCATATAACTTCTAACAATCTCCTGGTACTTCTAGCAAAAGAAATCCTTTGTTCGTCGGAACATCACATAACCTCGACGATCTTCTCCATTTTAGTCAACCATTCCTTGACCTTCGCTAGGTCATATTACCTCTGAAAGGTGGGTGATTCAACTTCTGGAACTCTAAAAGATCTTGAAAATTCTAATTTCTTGCAATTTTCACCTCTGGTATTAGTTGTGGTTGCCCTAGTGGCTGAGGTTGGTTAACTCCTAGCATCTCTAGCACTCTAGCCGTAATAGCTGCCTAATCTCTCATTGCATTATCTGTGATGGTTGTCCGCTCTCTCATGGCATTAACCATTTCCATAACAGCCTCTAACATATTTGGTCCTTCATTTATTGAGTTTGTATTTCCTTGAGTATGCCTCAATATCATGTAATCGTGCAATAGTAACTACTAATAATCCACCCTAAGGGAAGTCATGCAATCCTACGCAAACATCTCATAAAAGACAAAAATTATACAACACAAGCAAAACTTCCTACTAAAAACTCTTAAACCTTCCTAAGCCTAGTTTGTCCATACCCCAACTCAATAAGATGAACTGCTTTGATACCATAATGTAACATCCTAATACTGAAATCCTAGTATATTTATCATATACCTGGATAGGTAGTATTAACTATGCTACTTCTAGCTTAACCATTAATCTAATCCATAACATTTATATCAATAAACCATTATGGAAAGCCTTGCAAAAACATACCTCCACTTGTATACATACAACTTTGTCTCAAGTGACAAAATGTAACATATATACATCAGTTTACAAACTGATTTCAAACATACATGTGTATACAAAAAATAAATACTAAAACATAAAGCTAGTCTAATCTTCAGTCTTCCTCTGCTTCTTGTCTTGGAAAGAACTTTCACCTGGATTTACATGGCAACACATAAGGTGCGAATCACAAATTCTCAATATAAGTGTACCAATACCAGCAGTTGTAATATCTATAAGAACATACAACCCGTAAACATCATAAATAAATATGTAGCTAGTGTGACATCCTAATACTAGTACTAATGACGTATCCGAAATTATGCATTAGTAACTAGAATTAAGTATGTCATGTATGAATATCCAATTTTTTTAAATAAATAGATTGAATAAATATCAAAAAATGAGCCTTTCGCGGAAGCATAATATACATATATTAAGAAATGATGGTTATACAAATGGTACATCATTATATCTCATATACATATTTTGCATCATGGCACAAAATCGATATAACTACTTTCCAAGCATCTAAACCAAAGGACTAATCTAATTCTTCTTAATGAAGCTCCATTTTTCTTGGCCACCTGAATCCTGCCTGAAATTATCATGGAAATCATAGAAGTAGGGGGTGAGAATCATAAAATTCTCGTAGTCTATAAAACTATGTCATCACAATAATTCCATCTGTTTGGAAAAAAAATCATTTAAAATCAGTAATATATATATACATTTCGTAGGAAAGTGGCTAAAGCCAAATCGGGTACTTCCTCTTCCGAAACAGAAGGTCATTTTTATATCCTTATCGAAATCATTTGAATAATTAAATCAATCATTCTTATCAAAATCTCAAAGTCATGTCTCAAGACATAGCTCATTTCATTAAATCTCATAAAAATCAAATCATAGTTCATATCATCAAATTTCAATTCATAAATTATTTATCAAAGCTTGAGTCATCAAATCATAAAGTCTCAAATCATAATTCATATCTTCAAGTCTTAAGTATAAATCTTTTCATCAAATTTCATATGAAGACTTATCTATATCATCAATTATCAGAGTCATATCAAGAAATCTCATTTCTCAAGATTTATATCTCAAATCATCAAGACACATGTGTCTTCTCAAATCCAATGGTATAACGGGAATGTCCATCCTCACAATACCAATCACTTGGTCCTGCTTTTGAGTTGGTACACTTTGTAACATCCTGAAAGCATGTTAGGCTTGTATATGGTCTCATAGGTACTATTATACTTGTATAACATGTCATTTAAGTTTTTTGACGAACTAAGTTCATTTAGGCATTTAGTTGCAACTCGAAAGTTGAAAAATAGCTTAAAATGACTCAAATAGTAGCATAAGTTGCTAAGTTGAGGAAAAAAAATCTAGATAATTTGTTTCTAGGTTACAAATAGGTGAAGCAATGTGTAATTAAAATTTGAGAAGAATTATAGTTAGTTTGATATTTTTAAGCATACTGGTTGTGTGTTTTAATACCAAATTGACTAGCAGTAACTATGAAAAATTAGAGAAATAGTGAAACAATAATTTAGATGAATCCTATGATTTATTCTAAAGTTGTTAGAAGTTAGAAAACTCGATTTAGTACAATCTGAGTGTATTTAGCAGATAAGGAAGTTCCAGCAAAATATCACAAGATATTTTGGCCACTCATTTTCTCTCCCTCACACGGCTAAAAGGCAACAAGTGCTGCCAAAAGAAGAAAAAAAAATAGAAACCAAAGAAAGAAAAGAAAGAAGGAGTCGTAGGGGAGAAAGAAGAGGAGAAAATAGAGGAAAAACATAAGGATCAAGGGAAGGATCAAGATCAAAGGTTGAAGCTTGGAGATTGATCATCCACATATAAGCTAGGGGATTTAGAGTTCATCCATCTCTTTTATTCTCTTTACACCATTGATGCACCTTTGGTGCATAATAGGTCAAAATAAGTTCTAGAGGTGTTTGATGTGTTTGGTTTTCATGAATGTGTTTCTATGGTCATTTATGATTTGTTCATAACATAAGTTGAAGTTAGAAACTTAGAATATCTCATTTAGACCATTGATTCCCAAAAGAGGGGTTTAGGTCAAAGTATATGTGATTTGATGCTTGAATCCAAATTTAGTGGTTTAAGTTAGTGATTGATGATTCCTATGTGTTAATGAACTGATTAGGGACTTAGAATAACTTAGAAACTAATTTGGAATGGCCAAAAACCATGAAAAGAACCAATGGAACAGTACCACGATTCTGTAGAAATATGCAGAATCAAGTTTCTGCTATGAACGCCGTAGCATGAGGATGTCACACCAAGGCGTGAGGTTGAATTTGCTATGCGTGCTGTGGCATGCCAACGCCGTGCTGCGGCGTGCAGTGCATCATTCAAAAAATTGAGAGCAAGGTGTCGCGACATTCCAACGACGTGCCGCTGCGTGAGGACTAGGAACTCCAAAAATTTCATTTTTGATGTTTTGAAGTCCTTGGCTAATTGGAATCATTTATGGACGTTTTCTAAGGTGTGTTAGGATGCTACTGTAACACCCACCGTAGGGTGCCACATTTATGTTACTTAATTCCCAAATTACCCCCAAGTTATAATCTGTGACGTTGTGATAAAATATGAGTTGTAAATTTCTTTTTTTCTTTCTTCTTTGATAACTATAAATTAGCCTTAGCGGAAAATAAAATATTATACATCATCACACATAATTTACATCATCATACATTACAAACGTACTGTCAGGATCATTTATATACAAACCATTTCTCTAAAACTAGATAACACACTTAAATATATATAGACATAGTTTGTAATAGAGTTTAGACTCACCCAAGTCTAACTAAGCAGCAGAACTCTCAGACGGGTCCTCCTCAGACTCCTCAGTAGGTAGGAATCCGATTTGACGCGTAGCCCTATGGACAGGTGTCCGGGCTGACGACACATTACTAATTTCTATTGAGACATAGTTTCTAGTATCCCAATGCCGCCTAATAGACAGCGAAAATTCCACATGCACAAAAATAGTTACAGAGAAAAACGGATCCCCATGAAATATCCTGCTAAAGTTTACTGTCAGGTGTCCCTCATAAATTAGTCTCCTCTCATTGGGACTAGTCCTCCACACTCCAGCTCCACCGTGGAACTGCAATCTCACGTAACCAAAGAAACTTGACTGGGATGCCATCCGATCAAAACTCAGCTTCCTCTAGAGCCTGCTCTTCTTCACCCACTTGTGCAACCTTTTGCTCAGTGTCTTTACAAATATATTTACAGTACCAAATAAACATACAAAGAGGTGAGATCACCTATGCTAATACCAATATGGTAGCACAGAGATAATACATACAACATACCATATAGAAATATCATACTATAATAACAATTATGACATCATCATAATGTATTAAATAACAGATACAATAAATAACATTTACCATCATGCCATTAACAGTATTATCATCATCATCATCCAAGTATTTTCTCAACAGAACAATTGTCATAGCCAATATTCCTTAATTAATATATCACATAGATATAAGTGCTCAGTTTCATGCATGCGCACATAGACTCAATGTCCTACTCCATGGAGCTAATACTCAATTCGGATAAGTCAATCCGAAAGATCTATCTGTACTAAAATGCCTCAGACCAAGTGCTACAATTCTTATTTGTATTTGCACATCTAGCATATACACGACAGTCTTTACGAGATCTCGATTAAGAATGTCAGGATCATCAGTGCGTTGCATCGATCTAACTTACGGGAAGAAGAGCTACTAACCACCCATGTAAGCAACCCGCACCCCGATGCCCCCAAGGTTAACAAGTGACTTACACTACGCATATCGCACCCACTCAAGAGGTGTACGTCTCTCTTAGGCAAATAGCCTCATACAGTCCATCGGACCTTTCCAATGCATGTTCAATGCACCAATGCCAAACATAGGCAAATTTCATATACAGTGTTCATACACCAGTTCATGCATATAAAATGCACCAATGCCAATCACAGGTAAAATTTATCATTTTCTCACACAGTGTCCATTCACTAGTTCAACAGTAATCCTACTGTATATTTAATCGTGAAAATCATATTATCGCATTTTTATAGTTACGCACCATTTTTGTTGCGTTTTCACAATTTTGCAACCTTTCTGTTACGTTTTCAAATCACATATTGATTTTTTAACATTTTCATCAATTACGTACAAATATTTCATCATTTTTAAATCACGTAGTGATTTTCCAATAATATTTCAATCACGTAAAAATATTTAAACGCTTTCTAAACTGCGTAGAAATATTTCAATATTTTTCAAATCGCGTGGAAATATTTAAACATTTTTCCAATCGCGTAGCTTAAAAATCACGTTTTTAAGTTACGTAAATCATTTTTCACTATTTTTCAACTTCGTAAAATATTTCTCAACCGTTAAAAATTTCTTTTCAACATTTTTCAAAATAATATGACTTCTCACATTATTTTACACATTTCTTACTCAAGAAAATACTTTTCGTAATTTATTCCATAAAATCATCATTTCATTGAATTAAATCAATGTTTTTAACTTAAAAATTTACTAACGCTCTCCAAAACCCAAAGAATGAGTTACACGTTAGAAAATCCCTAGTTACCAACGTATTCTTTATAATTTCAAATCAATTCTAAAAATCAATCCTCTTTAAAATAAATTGAGGTTCGAACACTTTCAACCTCTCTTTTCCATTCACGTATGAAAATTCCAATTCTCAAGTGTTAAAACACTCTGATTCCCTTTCCAAAATCCTTGTATTAAATCAAGTTATATTTTCACTTTGAAAATCCCTTTGTTCATAAAAATCAAGACATTACAAGCCTTCAAAATCATGGACATGACCATTGAAATCATTCTTGTATTTTTCCTTCTAAATCAACTAAGTTCCATTCTTGTTTTTGCACAAAATAAATTAATAAAAATACTTCTCCAAAACCGTGTACATTGTTTCTTGAAAATCAAACCCTTTGTTTATTTTCCTAGCTTCTCTAATCATTCAATTTTATCATTCATGAAAATATAAATTTGTAAACACCTAATTAGAGGTGTCTTGGCCAAAATTCACCTTAGTTTAGTGTCCAAAAATTAATTCCCTTGTTCTTGAAAAATTTCAACATGAACCCTAATTTTGAGAGCTCAATACCGTAGCCTCCCCCTTGGCCTTTGGAGCCAAATTGCTTGTTTCAACATACATCCACCATAATATATTCAACATATTTTCATCATGCATATTATAAGCATATCATATAAGCAATAAAATCATGCAAAATCATGCAAATCATATCAAACATAGACAAATAATCAAATCACATAAACACACACAAATTATTATATGACCATGGATATGAATCCTCACATGGATTCAACATCCATCAAATAAATAAACCATCTCTCACCACCATACTTGGTTAGGGAGATGGATCTCCCTCTTACCTCTTGAAGAACCACAAAAAGTTCTTTGCTTTGTATTTTGAACAAGATCTCCACTAACAAAAGTCTCTTGAACACAAAACAAACACAAAGAAATTAGTATATTAAGCTTGAATAAGAGGAACCATGGATCAAACATGGTTTAGAATATGAAAAAGAAGAGAAGAAATGAAGTTTTCTATAACTTCGCCTTAAGAACCCTAGAACTTGCTCTTGGAAAAACTCCTTGAAGATAAAAGATTTAGGACTTGGTGTAAACTACAAAGTGTCTTAGAAATAGGTAAGGATTCAAGAGATATGGTTGCTTGAAATTAAAAAGTGATGGAAGGCTGTTTTGGAGTGCTTGGCCGTGAGCTTAGAGAAGAATAGAGATGGAGAGAAATTTTGATAACTTTGTTTCTTGAAAATGTTCAATGAAGACCAAGGTGATAAAAAATGACTAAAGTGATCAATTATGGTCTTCAACTTGTTGCTTTCGCTCCTAAATGCAGCACCAAACCATCCCCTCTCCTCCATGCACTCTTCAAAATGCAACAAATCTCCTAGCCATCATTTTAGGTCATCTTAACCATTGATTAGATCAATGGTTAGGATTTAATGTAGCTTCTAGGTTTAGGCTTAGGTAGAAGACTTAATTTAGGCCATTGGATCTTTTCTCCTTGAAATCCTAGCCATTAGATGTGTCTCCAAAATGAAGGGTCAAGATTACTCCTTCAAACTTTACATCCAAGGGCTATAAATGGTCCTAGCCACTTTATAAGATTAAATCTCAACCGTTGATTAAATCAAGATTAAGTCTCCAACGTTGATTACTTCAATGGTAGATATCCAAGCCACTAATGTTGACTTCGCAGTACAATATTTATTTTTGTATCTGCTATTGCCATTCGAATAATATTTTTATTATATTTTTATCACCTGATAATTAAATACAGTGCAAAACACAGTAAAAGAAAATTTTAAAAACTGTTTCCGGATTCAAGTCTAGTAAGATCCCTCGTCTCCGTCTCAACAGTACGATTTTTTTTTATTATAGAAAATTTTTTACCTTTCTGGACCCATGCGGGGCCCACATACAACCTCCCTAGGCCCACAGATGGCCCACAGATAATGCTAAAATAAACAGAGTAATATAAAAATTTCATAATCTCACACAAAATCACAAAAATTAGAAAATGCACAAGTATCAAATCAGATTACGTAAAATAATTAAGACTTGACAGTAATAATTAAATTACGTAAAATTTTTCCCTGCCCAAAAATTATTATTTTCCTGACACGGAGTAAATCACACACAACGATCAAAAGCAGTCACGGAATAGTCAAAATAATTTTACAGTACACAGAAATCACTAAACAGTAGAATTCTGTTAATTGTCAAAATTACTGTCTTATATTTAGGAAGTTTGGGGTGTTACAATACTCCCCCTCTAAAAAGAAGTTTCGTCCTCGAAACTTGATAAACTTGACTTCACATCCTCAGAATAAATACGGATATTGTTCCTTTATCTTTTCTTCTAGTTCTCATGTAGCTTCACCACTTACATCGTTCCAAACGATTTTAACCAATGAAATTTCCTTACCTCGAAGTTGCTTTATTCTTCGATCCTCAATCTTGACTGGAAACGTTTCATAGGTTAAGTTTTCCTTCAGCTGTACTGTATCTGGCTCTATAACATGGGTAGGATCAGGAATATACTTCTGTAGTTGCGATACGTGAAATACATTGTGAAGATTTGACAGAAAAGGTGGTAATGCAATTTGGTAAGCTACTGGACCTACTCGACGTAAAATCTAATATGGTCCTATAAACTTTGGGGTGTTTTTGGATTTAAGCACTCGTCCAACTCCAGTCATAGGTGTCACTCGCAAAAATACATGGTCACCTTCAAACTCAAGCGATTTTCTCCTTTTATCAGATAGCTCTTTTGCCGAGTTTGAGTTACTCTCATCTTGTCTTGTATCATCTTCACTTTCTGAGTTGTCTGTTGAACAATCTCTGGTCCTAATACAACACTTTCTTCATCCTGATACTAACACAACGGTGTTCTGCACCGTCTTCCATACAATGCCTCATAGGGTGCCATCCTTATGCTCGAATGAAAGTTGTTGTTGTATGTGAACTCTATCAATGGCAAAAATTCATCCCAACAACCAGTTTCTTCCAGAACACAAGCTCTCAACAAGTCTTCTAATGACTGAATCGTTCTTTCTGACTAACCATCAGTCTGTGGATGGTAAGCAGAACTCAGTCGTAGCTTTGTTCCCATCGCTTCTTGTAGACTATTCCAAAATCTCAACGTAAATCTCGGATCTCAATCCGAAATAATACTAGATGGTACACCATGAAGTCTAACAATTTCATTGATGTACACTTAAGCCAACTTTTCCATTGAGTACTTAATATTAATCGGCAAAAAGTGCGCTGACTTAGTAAGCCGATCAATAATTACCTAAATAGAATCATGACCTTTCTAAGTTTTTAGTAGTCCTGTCACAAAATCCATTGCTATGTCATCCAATTTCCATTCAGGTATAGGCAAAGGTTGTAACATTCCCGAAGGTCTTTAATGTTCCACCTTAGCCTTCTGACAGACTAAACAGGATGATACATACTCAGCAACATCTTTCTTCATTCCTTACCACCAATATAATTGTTTTAAATCCTGGTACATCTTTGTGGCTCCTAGATGCATACTCAACTTACTCCTGTGAGCTTCATCCAAAATCAATCTTCTAATTTCTAGATCATTAGGCACATAAACTTTGCCTTGAAACTTCAAAATTCCATTAGCACCTTCGCTAAATTCCACCTCTGCACCTTGGCTCTTTGCTTCTTTTGCTTCTTGCAAGTACTGATCACTGTTTTGTCCATCTTGTATTCTAGCCATCAAATCATTTGAAATGGCGATCATATTTACACGCATCTTTCTTGGCGTAAGTTTCACAGATAAACGCATATCCCAAAATTCTTCTATCAGTTGCTTCTCCTTGATCATCATAACAGAAACATTAACCATTTTCCTGCTCAACGCATCCGCTACGACATTCGCCTTTCTGGGATGATATTGTAACTAAAAGTCATAATCCTTCAGAAACTCTAGCCAACGCCTTTGTCTCATGTTCAACTCTTTCTGGTCAAACAGATACTTTAAACTTTTATGATCACTAAAAACAGTGAACGTTGCTCCATAGAGAAAATGTCTCCATACTTTCAACGCAAACACCACAGCTGCCAACTCCAAGTCATGAGTCGGATAATTCCTCTCATGATTTTTCAATTGCCTTGAAGTATAAGCCACCACCTTACGATTCTACATAAGTACATAACCTAATTCTTGGTACGAAGCATCACAATATACATGAAAAGGTTCATTCAGATCAGGTAAAATCAATACCGGTGAAGTAGTCAATCGTCTTTTCAACTCTTGAAAACTTTCTTCGCATGCATCAGTCCACATGAACGGTTGATTCTTCTGTGTAAGTTAGGTAAGAGGTCCTGCTATCTTCGAAAACCCCTCTATGAACCGTCTATAGTAACCAGCTAATCTGATAAAACTACGGATTTCTATTACAGTCTTCAGTCTTTCCCATTCCAAAACTGTCTCTATTTTTGAAGCATCAACTTCAATTCCTTCCTCCGATATAACATGTCCCAAAAATTGAACTTCGCTTAACCAAAATTCACATTTGGATAACTTGGCATACAACTTATTCTCCTTCAAAATCTGGAGAACCACTTTGAGATGTTCAGCATGTTCCTCCTGACTTCAAGAATAAATCAAAATGTCATCTATAAAGATAACAACAAACTTATCCAAGTACGAACGAAAAATTCTGTTCATAAAGTCCATGAATATAGCAGGTGCATTTGTCACACCAAATGGCATCACAAGATATTCATAATGCCCATAACGAGTCCGAAATGCAGTTTTAGGAATATCCTCCACCTTCACACAAATTTGATGATAGCCAAATCGTAAATCAATCTTAGAAAATATTGCGGCTCCTCGCAATTGATCCATCAGATCATCAATTCTTGGTAGTGGATATTTATTCTTAATCGTAACCTTGTTCAATTGTCGGTAGTCTACACATAGACGAGAAGTTTCGTCCTTCTTCTTAACCAACAATACTGGAGCTCCCCATGGTGACACACTAGGTCTCACAAATTACTTTTCCAACAAATCCTCCAGTTGTTTCTTAAGCTCCGCCAACTCTACCAGCGACATCCGATATGGCGCAATAGATATAGGTCCAGCTCCAGGTACTAAATCAATAGCAAACTCAATTTTCCTTTCTGGCAATAGTCCAGGTATATCTTCAGGAAATACCTCAGGAAATTCATTAACCACGAAAATATCCTTTAAGACATCTTCACACTGAACCTCCAAAGAAGACAACAATAGATACCCATGATCTCCTTCCTTCAAACAAGCTTCTACTTGAGTTACCGTTAGGAATCTAGGATCTTTAGCCTCAGGAAATACTAACGTCTTATTCGAACAACTAATTAGGATATGGTTAGAAGATAACCAATCCATTCCTAAGATTAAATTAATCTTGGAAAGAGGCAAACAAATCAAATCCACATGAAAGATTCTATCCCTAACACATACAGGGCAATTCAAACATACTTTTGTTGTTATCACAGGCTTATCAGTAGGAGTAGCAACACTCAAATCATATGGCAATGTAGTCACAGTCAATCCCAAACATTCCACACAATCACATGCAATAAAAGAATGTGTTGCTCTCGAATCATAGAGTACGGTTAAAGGATTACCTTCAATAGCACACTCCTCCATGATTAAATCCTCAGATTTCGTGGCTTCCTCTCCGCTTATAGTATACACTCGACCACCCGCCTGTGGCCTTGCTGTACGAACATTTCCCACAGAAGGTTCCCTTTTTATCTGATCACAATCCCTAGATAAATGTCTAGGTTTCCCACATCTAAAACAAACAATTCCTTTATGCTGACAATCCTTGGTCAGATGGTTCTTCCCACACTTGTAACAGTTATACATAGGAGTTCCAGCTTGACTTGCCTTATTGCCACTAGAACTTCCTCTAACAAATTGCTGCCAGTTCTGATTTCCTGCCGGTTTAGTATATGGTTTCTATTGAAAATGGTTTCCTCCACTACTCTTTCCTCTCTGGAATCTTGTAGGTCCAAAATTCTTGTTTCTCGCCACACGTTGTTGATCAATCTCCTTAACCTTACGGCACTTGTCCAACAATTCTGGAAACTGCTCAATTCCCAGGGTTGCTACAGCTCGCTTGATATCAAGCTTAAATCCTTCCTCATATTTCCTACACTTCCAGTCCTCATCTGGATGCATTTGGAAATACCTCGAAAACTTAGATAAGCTCTCGAACTTTGCCACATACTCACTAACAGACATTACTCCTTGCCTCAGACTAAGAAATTCCATCTCCTTAGCATGACGCGCACTTGCTGGAAAATACTTTGCCAAAAACTTCTGCCTAAAGAGCTGCCATGTTACAACTCTTCCTTCAACTTCTAACAATCTTCGGGCTCCTGCCCACCAGTTCTCACCATCTCCGACTAACATAAAAGTCGCAAAGGTCAGCTTGCGTTCATCAGTACATCCCATACCTTCAAATATTTTCTCTAATTCCTGGATCCACAATTCAGCTTTCTCCGAGTTAATTTCTCCCCGAAACTTCGGTGGATTATTCTTACGGAATTCAGATAAACTGTGAGCATCCTCAGTTGCTCTTTGATTTTGTTGTGCAACGACATCAGCCATCCGTTGCATCGCTGCTACAGCTGCAGCCATGTTCTGGTTGTCATTACCAGCATTTTCCATTCTAGTTCTAGTATTGACACATCCTCGTCCTCTACCAGCCATTACTTTTCTCTACTCAAACTGGACAATACAAAGAAAGCAAGGTCAATCTTCAAACAATATTGTTTCTTTTCATAGAACAATAACAGAGAATCACACAACACAAACAAGACAGACCTAACCACAAACCCAAAAGACTCTAACTTGGGCTCTGATACCAACTAATGTAACACCCACCGTAGGGTGCCACATTTATGTTACTTAATTTCCAAATTACCCCCAAGTTATAATCTGTGATGTTGTGATAAAATATGAGTTGTAAATTTCTTTTTTTCTTTCTTCTTTGATAACTATAGATTAACCTTAGCGGAAAATAAAATATTATACATCATCACACATAATTTACATCATCATACATTACAAACGTACTGTCAGGATCATTTATATACAGACCATTTCTCTCAAACTAGATAACACACTTAAATATATACAGACATAGTTTGTAACAGAGTTTAGACTCGCCCAAGTCTAACTAAGTAGCAGAACCCTCAGACGGGTCCTCCTCAGACCCCTCAGCAGGTAGGAATCCGATTTGACGCGTAGCCCTATGGACAAGTGTCCGAGCTGATGACACAATACTAATTTCTGTTGGAACATAGTTTCTAGTATCCTAATGCCACCTAATAGACAGCGAAAATTCCACATGCACAAAAATAGTTACAGAGAAAAACGGATCCCCATGAAATATCTTGCTAAAGTTTACTGTCAGGTATCCCTCATAAATTAGTCCCCTCTTATTGGGACTAGTCCTCCATGCTCCAGCTCCACCATGGAACTGCAAACTCACGTAACCAAAGAAACTTGACTGGGATGCCATCCGATCAAAGCTCAGCTTCCTCTAGAGCCTGCTCTTCTTCACTCACTTGTGCAACCCTTTGCTTAGTGTCTTTACAAATATATTTACAGTACCAAATAAACATACAAAGAGGTGAGATCACCTATGCCAATACTAACATGGTAGCACAGAAATAATACATACAGCATACCATACAGATATATCATACTATAATAACAATTATGACATCATCATAATGTATTAAATAGCAGATACAATAAATAACATTTACCATTATGCCATTAACAGTATTATCATCATCATCATCCAAGTATTTTCTCAACAGAACAATTGTCATAGCCAATATTCCTCAATTAATATATCACATAGATATAAGTGCTCAGTTTCATGCATGCGCACATAGACTCAGTGTCCTACTCCATGGAGCTAATACTCAGTTCGGAGAAGTTGATCCGAAAGATTTGTCTGTACCAAAATGCCTCAGACCAAGTGCTACAATTCTCATTTGTATTTGCACATCTAGCATATACACGACAGTCTTTACGAGATCTCGATTAAGAATAGTGTCTCGGTCAGAATCATCGGTGCGTTGCATCGGTCTAACTTACGGGAAGAAGAGCTACCAACCACCTATGTAAGCAACCCGCACCCCGATGCCCCAAAGGTCAACAAATGACTTACACTACGCATATCGCACCCACTCAAGAGGTGTACGTCTCTCCTAGGCAAATAGCCTCATACAGTCCATCGGACCTTTCCAATGCATGTTCAATGCACCAATGCCAAACATAGGCAAATTTTATATACAGTGTTCATACACCAGTTCATGCATATAAAATGTACTAATGCTAATCATAGGTAAAATTTATCATTTTCTCACACAGTGTCCATTCACTAGTTCAACAGTAATCCTACTGTATATTTAATCGCAAAAATCATATTATCGCATTTTTATAGTTACGCACCATTTTTGTCGCGTTTTCACAATTTTTGTAACCTTTCTGTTACGTTTTCAAATCACATATTGATTTTTCAACGTTTTCATCAATTACATAAAAATATTCCATCATTTTTAAATCACGTAGTGATTTTTCAACAATATTTCAATCACGTAAAAATATTTAAAGGCTTTCCAAACTGCGTAGAAATATTTCAACGTTTCACAAATCGCGTGGAAATATTTAAACGTTTTTCCAATCGCGTAGCTTAAAAATCACGTTTTTAAGTTACGTAAATCATTTTTCACTATTTTTCAACTTCGTAAAATATTTCTCAACCGTTAAAAATTTCTTTTCAACATTTTGCAAAATAATATGACTTCTCACATTATTTTACACATTTCTTTCTCAAGAAAATACTTTTCGTAATTTATTCCATAAAATCATCATTTCATTGAATTAAATCAATGTTTTTAACTTTAAAATTTACTAACGCTCTCCAAAACCCAAAGAATGAGTTACACGTTAGAAAATCCCTAGTTATCAGCGTATTCTTTATAATTCCAAATCAATTATAAAAATCAATCCTCTTTAAAATAAATTGAGGTTCGAACACTTTCAACCTCTCTTTTCCATTCATGTATGAAAATTCCAATTCTCAAGTGTTAAAACACTCTGATTCCCTTTCCAAAATCCTTGTATTAAATCAAGTTATATTTTCACTTTGAAAATCCCTTTGTTCATAAAAATCAAGACATTACAAGCCTTCAAAATCGTGGACATGACCATTGAAATCATTCTTGTATTTTTCCTTCTAAATCAACTAAGTTTCATTCTTGTTTTTACACAAAATAAATTAATAAAAATACTTCTCCAAAACCGTGTACATTGTTTCTTGAAAATCAAACCCTTTGTTTATTTTCCTAGCTTCTCTAATCATTCAATTTTATCATTCATGAAAATATAAATTTGTGAACACCTAATTAGAGGTGTCTTGGCCGAAATTCACCTTACTTTAGTGACCAATAATTAATTCTCTTGTTCTTGAAAAATTTCAACATGAACCCTAATTTTGAGAGCTCAAAACCGTAGCCTCCGCCTTGGCCTTTGGAGCCAAAATTGCTTGTTTCAACATACATCCACCATAATATATTCAACATGTTCTTATCATGCATATTATAAGCATACCATATAAGCAATAAAATCATGCAAAATCATGCAAATCATATCAAACATAGACAAATAATCAAAGCACATAAACACACACAAATTATTACATGACCATGGATATGAATCCTCACATGGATTCAGCATCCATCAAATAAATAAACTATCTCTCACCACCATACTTGGTTGGTGAGATGGATCTCCCTCTTACCTCTTGAAGAACCACAAAAAGTTCCTTGCTTTGTATTTTGAACAAGATCTCCACCAACAAAAGTCTCTTAAACACAAAACAAACACAAAGAAATTAGTATATTAAGCTTGAATAAGAGGAACCATGGATCAAACATGGTTTAGAACATGAAAAAGAAGAGAAGAAATGAAGTTTTCCATAACTTCACCTTAAGAACCCTAGAACTTGCTCTTGGAAAAACTCCTTGAAGATAAAAGATTTAGGACTTGGTGTAAACTACAAAGTGTCTTAGAAATAGGTAAGGATTCAAGAGATATGGTTGTGTGAAATTAAAAAGTGAAGGAAGGCTGTTTTGGAGTGCTTGGCCATGAGCTTAGAGAAGAAGAGAGATGGAGAGAAATTTTGATAACTTTGTTTCTTGAAAATGTTCAATGAAGACCAAGGTGATCAATATTGACTAAAGTGATCAATTATGGTCTTCAACTTGTTGCATTAGCTCCTAAATGCAGCACCAAACCATCCCCCTTCCTCCATGCACTCTTCAAAATGCAACAAATCTCCTAGCCATCATTTTAGGTCATCTTAACCATTGATTAGATCAATGGTTAGGTTTTAATGTAGCTTCTAGGTTTAGGCTTAGATAGAAGACTTAATTTAGGCCATTGGATCTTTTCTCCTTGGAATCCTAGCCATTAGATGTGTCTCCAAAATGAAGGGTCAAGATTACTCCTTCAAACTTTACATCCAAGGGCTATAAATGGTCCTAGCCACTTTATAAGACTAAATCTCAACTGTTGATTAAATCAAGATCAAGTCTCCACTGTTGATTACATCAATGGTAGATATCAAAGCCACTAATGTTGACTTCGCAGTACAATATTTATTTTTGTATCTACTATTGTCATTCGAATAATATGTTTACTGTATTTTTATCACCTGATAATTAAATACAGTGCAAAACACAGTAAAAGAAAATTTTAAAAACTGTTTCCGGATTCAAGTTTAATAAGATCCCCCGTCTCCGTCTCAACAGTACGAATTTTTTTTATTATAGAAAAATTTTTACCTTCTGGACCCATGCGGGGCCCACATACAACCTCCCTGGGCCCACAGATGGCCCATGGATAATGCTAAAATAAACAGAGTAATATAAAAATTTTATAATCACACACAAAATCAAAAAAATTAGAAAATGCACAAATATCAAATTAGATTACGTAAAATAATTAAGACTTGACAACAATAATTAAATTACATAAAATTTTCCCCGACCCGAAAATTATTATTTTTGTAACACGGAGTAAATCACATACAACGATCAAAAGCAGTCACGGAATAATCAAAATAATTTTACAGTACACAGAAATCACTAAACAGTAGAATTCTGTTAACTGTCAAAATTACTGTCTTATATTTAGGAAGTTTAGGGTGTTACAGCTACTAGGGATATTTCAAAGAGGAAACAACCCTTTAGTATAGATGAGAAAGTTTAGACCCTTTGTGCATCTAATAGTTAGGGATTGCCATAAGTAGGTATCTAACACCCTAGACACTTAGTGTTGTATTAGTTATCACACAAGATGTGATGAGATGGTGTAATAGATACGAGTGTACTAAAATGAATTAGTAGCATTCACTCTAATTAGTTGGTAAATGTATGAGCCTTAGGATATCCAAAAGTAGTGGATTACTTTGGGAAGGTACCTAGAACCTTAAGCAACAAAGTGTTGCAAGTATTAACTACTCTTGTATTAGTTTCACTCGAGTGGAGTCAAGTTTATGTGTTTAGTTCCCAAGCGGGGATGGTTGTGTACTAAGTTCTCTAGTTAAGTGAGAACTCGTGCATTGTTAAATACACAATAGAATGAATTGTGACTTGAAATCTTGTCATATTCATTGAATATAGTAGAAACATGCTTAGCTCCTTGTTTAGTAAAGTTAAGTTAGAAATGCATGTAAGAAGAAAGTTACTTCCTTAGATATTAAGTTAAGTATGGAACTTTAAGTCTTTAGGTATTCCAAGCGTAAGGAATCACTAAAACAGGTATTTGGAACCTTGAGCA
This sequence comes from Ormosia emarginata, assembly GCA_029884605.1. Lineage (NCBI taxonomy): Eukaryota > Viridiplantae > Streptophyta > Magnoliopsida > Fabales > Fabaceae > Ormosia > Ormosia emarginata. Next base: position 41,857,348 of record JAQQTP010000088.1, read on the forward strand.
CTCTAGTGTGACACAGGTCGCTATAGGTAGTGAATTAGTAAGGAGAGCTGAATACAAGTAAGATAGGTATAGTTTACTTATCTAGATGTACGAACTACTCACTTGCAGAAGAGTTGAGTTAAGTGTGCAAAAATAAGAGAAGTGCTCATTTGACTTCATAAGTTAGGTCAAAATGATGCATTAGTTAAGATAGACTCTTTCACAAGGATGAGTTGAGTCTATGAGCAAGACTAGAGTTAGCAAGGATGATAGTTTTCCTCTGTCCCAGGTAGGTCCAGGATGTGATAAGTTCATTCCCTACCTTAGTAAGTGTTTGTGGAACTAGAGTTTCTTAGAATGAATAGGTAGAGGTAGTGTTAAATTGTTAGCTTTGTAGTTACAGTCAATGTATGGGCACTTGTTTGTTGTTGTTAACATATGCAATTATATGGGCGGTTGTTTATGTTAACAGTATGTAGGCTATTGGTTTGGCTATACTACTAGGTATTGTGAAATTATCAGTTATAGTGGAGGAAACTCCTATGATAGTTATTACAGATAATGCTATACGATTGTATGGGCGATTGTATAATATTGAGTTTAGTTTAATTATATATGTAGTTTATATTGTTATTATACCATGAAATATATGTATATTACTGAGGATTTTTATGCTCTCACCCTTTTTTTTGTTTTTATGGTAAAAGCAGATCAAGAATCTTCATAGAGTAAGAAGTTCAAGAAACAGAAGAACTAGTGTGGTATAGTTTTACTTGTTGTGGTTATGTATATAGTTCAAGAATCTTCATGGTTATGTATATAGTTTATATTCGCTTTGTAGTTATATTCGGAGGCATGTATTACAATAGGCCCTTCTATGGCTAAGGTTGTATGTATATATATATATATACATATATAAGAAGTGTATCTGGTGAAAGAAGTGTTTATTGTAAGAGGTGAGATGAGTAAATCTTGACCATTAGATCTAATATAAATGGTCAAGATTAGAACATAAATTCATATGACTTTTTTAAGTGGTCACATGACCTTTAAGTAACTTTTAATGTTGACTATCCATGTATAATTGTATGGTCAAGATTTACTCCTCTTACCATCTCATAATAAAAGCTCCTTTCATTAGATATATCCCATATATATATATATATATATATATATATATATCAAGGCTTTCTATAATGATTTGCATAGTTGTTATAGATATATTATTAGTTAGTTAAGTAGTATGTAACATAGCTAGCACTGTTTATCTTATATATCCCAGATATATGTCCTAGGATGTTACACACTTTAACCCATTTATAGCTCTCGCTACACAGAACTACTCTAAGTAACCCAAATTAGCCACAACACTGAGGGAATGTCCATCCTCATTTTAGTTGTGAGTAGAGAGGGAATGTCCATCCTCAACTACTGTTGATAGGGAGGGTATCATCCTTTCTCACACTATCCTCAAACTAGGAATGCCTCAAGTGTAGGGAAGGAATGTCCATCCTCAACTACACATCAACCATAGGGAACTTAGGTTTAGAGGAAGGGAATGTCCATCCTTAACCTCATTACTTAAGTGGTAAGGGAATGTTCATCCTCAAGTATCGTTTCCAAGTCACCCCTTAGGTCTAAGGATATCCTAGGTAATGGGTTACTCATGAAAAATCTATCATTATTTAAATCATCAATCTCATATGATGACATCATGCATAATGTTCGAATCAATTATACACTATGATGTCTATCTCATTATCTCATATCATGGTACAAGGCCTCACATTTCATTATTATGCACTAATATACATATAAAGGTTTTTCTTGTCATCAATAATCAAATCCATCAATCAATCTCATATCATGGCACAAGGCCTCACATTTCATCATGAAAATCATTTCTCAAATCATTAATCAAGCATTTCCTAGCAAAAACACACAAGAAAAACAAGTTTGGGCCATTTTTAGGGGGAATAACGCTGCTCCACATCTTTTGTGTCGTGGCTCTTTTCTCTCAGACGACACAACCCCCATTTCACTCTTTTCAACCATTCACAAGGTTTTGTAATCATTCAAACTCCAAAACCATCAATTATCAACTCATTAAGATTATATTTATAGCATCCAATCATTCAAACATCATTAAATCAAGCAAGATACATATGGGTTTCAAACCTATTTTTTTTTAAAACTAAAGGTTCATCAAGAATCAAGATCAAAGTTTGAAACATTACTTATATTCAAAGCATAAATGCATAAATCTTTCATCATCAAGTCAGAATCTCGATCAAAACTCATCAAGTTTTCAGATCTTCAACTACAAAAGAAGAAGAGGAAATGAGAAAAACCCTTACCTCATCTTTCCTGGCTCCTTGATCTTGTTATTTTTTCCTCTATGATTCTTATTAGGCTTTGTTTCTCTTCTTCCTTCTGCCAGCAGCATGAGGACGTGAGAATGGAGAGTGAGTGAGAGTGAGGAGTTGAAATGTGAGATTGAGAGAATGGGAAAGAGAAAGAAAGGTAATGTGAAAGTGGTGAGAAATGAGAGGAAAAACCCAAAATATCTTGGGTTTGGTGGGTAGCGTCAGAATGCAACTGTGGAGGATCTCATAAAAATAAAATCTAACAGATAAATTTTTATCTGCTAAGGACACTTTAATCTTTCAGGAATGAATTTTCTAACCTTCATAGACATCATAGAAAATTCTGTGATCCCATTCTATTCTTTGTATTAAAATCCCAACATTTTTCTTATACTACAGTATCAATCTCTAAATTTATTATTCTTTCATAGGTTAAATTAAACCTTATGGAATTGAACTAAGAAGCTTTCAGGTGTTCATTCTATTCTATCTCCTCCCTCTCATTTTAATCTTCATTCATTATTTGACATTTGCTCATAAACTCATGATTTTCTGAGCTATTTCTCAACTTCAGTGTAATAGACTTGCGCTCAGATCAATCCAAATCATTATCAAAATTATTAAATATCTTACATCAATTTTATTGAGCTACTATAACCCTGATTAAATCCATTGGGTTAGAGAAAATGTTACAATTCTCTCCCCATTTTATAAATTTTGTCCTCAAAATTTGATTTATCTCATTCAAAAAGCTCTAGATAACTCTGCACCATTGTAGTTTCGAATTCCCATATGACATCCTCTGAGTCACTTCCATTCATGATACTTTCACTAAAGGAATCTATTTCTCTCTGAGCTCTTTTCACAACCCTATCAACTCCCATAATAGGAGTGACTCCGAGGAACTCATGTTCTCGTTCAATTAACCCCATGGGTCTCTTTCTCTCATTCGCATAATTTTTCTGTCTACTCTGGACTATTATCTTTCTATTCCTATTTATTTTAATCTATTTTATGGTCTGTTGTATCAAAAACTTTTTGCAAGGCTGCCCAAAATCTTAAGGTGAATCTGAAGTCTTCATCAGATTTATACATAGGGGAATTCCATGCAGTTTGTCTATCTCTTGAAGATACAACTGGGCTCTTCTATTTGATGGCCAGTTATACTCTATGGCTAAAAGTGAGCAGACTCTGTCAGTCTGTCCATTATAACCCAAGTGGCATCATGGCCTAACTAGGTATTTGGCAATTTCATCACAAGGTCCATCAATATGCTTTCTCATTTCCATTTGGAAATCTCCAAGACTTGTAGACATCTGGAGGGTCCTAGGTGTCCTATTCTCACTTTTTGACAAACTAAGCATTTGGACACATATTTTGCTATATCTCTTCTCATGTTTAGCCACCAAAACATCTCTTTTGAGGTCTTAATACATCTTTGTGGCTCTAGGGTGGATGGTCTATCTACTATTATGGCCTTCTTATAAAATCTTTTCTTTGATTTCATCTTCTCTTGAAACACATAGTCTATTTCTAAACATAAGTGTTCCATTATGAGCCCTCCTGAAAATTCTTTTCTTTCCTGATTAGATTTGTTCATCTATTAGCTTTAAAACTTCATCTTCCTTTTGAACTTCTCTAATTTAGGCCCTCAAATTGATTTGAATCTGTAATCTTTTCACACAAAGATCATGTGGTAACACAGTCATTAACAGGCTCAAATTTTGAAGCTCTCAAGGAGTTCATCTCTTGTACCCTTATTCAGGACACAGACAAAATTTTTTCGTTAAGTTCATCGACCCTAACATTGGCCTTACTCGGATGATACTTTAACTCAAAATCATAATCTCTGAGAGGTTCCTTCCACCCCCATTGCCTCAAGTTCAACCATTTTTTATCAACGATTATTTCAAACTTTTTGGGATCACTAAAGACCTCAAACTTGACCCCATACAAATAATGCTTCCAAATCTTTAAAGCAATCACAACTGCTACTAGTTCCAAGTCATGGGTTAGGTCACTACTAGAATTTTTAGATTTAGAGACGAAACAAATTCCATCTCTAAATGTGTAAATTTTGTCTCTAAATATTTAGAGATAGATATAGAGATGGAAACTGTTCCATCTCTGAATCGGGTGTCTCTGATTGTTAGAGACGGAAAAAATAATTCTGTCTCTAATTTAGAGACGGATTTTTTTCGTCTTTATTTCTATCTCTAATTTAGAGACTGGTTTTTTTGTCTCTAAATCCATCTCTAATATTTTAAAAAATATAAAAAAAATAGGCATCTAGTTGGAATTTGTCACAACTAGATGCCTTCATTTTATAAAAAAAAACTATTTTCCTATGCATATAATTATCCAAAATCAAAATTTACTAAAAATCACAATAAATCATTAATCATTATAATTATCCAAGTAACTATAAAAGATATCAAAATAGTTGAAAGTATATGAAGTAGTTACAATATCTTATGCACACCATTAATTGCTATTACATTTTACAAGTAGATTTCTCTCTAACTTATATAATTACAAGTAATGAAACTCAAAGTTAAATAAAAAAAAATCATGTTACCATTTTATTCCAAAAAATATGTTAGCAACTAAGAAATTATTTTTGCATGAACAAGAATCTGATTGGCCTCATTCATATTGATGTCCTGCTCTAGCTTTTCAAGAGAAGATATTGTTCAGTCCTTGTCAAGAACGTGCAAATCAGATACATATGCAGAAAAGAGCCTATTCAACCTAATAAATAGGATTTGCAAATTAGGTACTGATAATCACATATTTTATTCATTAAGAAACCCTCATTATTAGTCATTTACACTCTTCATGTACTTAATTGACTGAATTTGATTATGTTTTGTAAGTTTGAACTCGAATCGGACTTAATTGATTTTTCAGCATTATTCGAGTCTTACATTGTTTCTGTATTTTGGCCATATCTTGAGTTCTAAATGTCTGATAATTATGAATTTTACCTTGTAGGAAAGATAAAAGAGAGCTCTACAACTTTGATGAAGAGCTCAAAGTCAAATTCAGACATTTAGTGGAGCTAATTGGGCATGGAAATCAGAATACGGGATTTGTGACTGGAACCCGAACAGTGTGTAGTAACCAGAACATAATTCGAGTTTGGGTTTATAGAATGGGCTGAAAATTGGTGATCTGAAAGTTAAGACCCATATGTACAACTTTCATGACAAACACAAAACTTGATTCGGGCTCCTTGATGGAGATATTGGGTCTGAAAGTCAAAACAGAGGTGCTGAAACTGGTCCTGAGCAGTCTGTAGTAATTGGGTCATATCTTGGGCTGTAGGACGAATTTTTGGGTGCTTCTAGAGCCATTGGAAAGCTTAGACAATTTCCTAGAACTTTCATGAAGACCATTTGGCTCAAAAATGACGAAATCAATGAGTTCAGCAATGAATACTTTCGGAGACAAGGAAGCTCACCTACCAAGCTCACCTACCAAGTTCACCTACCAAGCTCACCTACTAATTCCACCTACTAATCTCATCTACCCATCTACTACTACTCTGAATCCTCTATAAAAGGAAGCATGTGGAGAGCTCTAAACACAACATACACTTAGTGTTAAAGATAGTTTTTCATAGTTCTTGTATATTTTTCCTTCATTGTAATGGAGAGCTAAGTCACTTCTAGTCAATTCGGGACTCTTGAAGAGATTGTGGCTTGGATTCTTGAGACCTTGGTTATGTAATGTATTTGATTTATATTTGAATTCCTCTTCTCTTCTTCTTATGTTCTCTTAATCTTGAATGCATGAATGGTGATTCTGTTTATGTTTGATCTGATTTGATCTTGGTTTAAGATTAAGTATTGTGATGAAATTTAGAACCTGATTGATCTAAACTAATCACGTAATTGAAGAGGTTAGGTTACTGATTTGTGCCTAGGTTAATTGAATTCGGTGCTTAAATTGACATATATTTACATGAATGGTGCGATTGCAGATTTGTGTTTATCACTTGTCAATTGAATTCTGGACGATTGTCTAGTATGAATTCTGGATCTAATGCAGAGATCTCGGTTAGATCCAAGTTAACCATTCAAATGTATTTCAGGTGTTTATTGAAAGGTCTATGATTGAATCCACCCAATCTCGGATAGATTTCTGAATTGACTGTTCTTTTAATTGTTATTTCACTTTAAATCCGTCATGCGATCCTTGAACCATCAAAACCCCCTTTTTCTAACTTTCACTTAATTTGATCAAATTGCATCTACGATCCTTGAGGAGACGATCCGGTGTTGTTCACTATACTACAAGTTTAGGTAATAACTTCGGTTATAATTTTGACTGAGTTCGGCGCTCGTCAAAATTTTGGCGCCGTTGCTGGGGACTGCGAAGGTGTAATCTTTTCATTTTGAGTAACCTTACTAATTTTTGTTCTTTCTTACCTATTCTAACAGTTATTTTTCATTTACTAACATTGTTCATACCATACTAACGTTTTTTATCTTAGCTTTTGAATTTTTCTGATTTAGGAAAGACGGAAAACAGGTGATTACGGGTAACTATTGCAATTTTCGAATTGCAACATGCCCAGAATGAGCTGAAACTTGGTCATTGAAGGAAAACAGCCTGATAAACAAGACTCACAGTGAACTGGGAGGTCACCCCTGGTTTTTCGAAATTCTATCATTTAGATCACTTTTTCAATTTTTTAATATTTTTTATTGCATTTTCTAGTTTCATTTTTATGTAGATTTTGTTCTGTGTTGATTCCATAATTTTTAAAAATGTTTAGACATATTAACTAGATTTATTTTTGCATATTTTGAGTGGTATTTAGTGTATTTTGCTTAGTTGCAGTTTTTGTGTTTTTGTGTTTTAGTTGATGCATGACTAGGTCCAATCCTGATATCTTGCTTGATCTTGATCCTGAGATTGATAGGACCTTGCATAGATTAATTAGATCTCGTGTGATAAATTCCAGAGTTAATTCTGAACCTAATTTTGGGAGTGAACCTGATAACTTAAGTAATCCTGAAATCATGGCTGATAACATGAATAATAGAACCCTTAAGGAACTTGTTGCTCCTGATGTATCTTACCAATCTTTGTGCATTCAATATCCTGATCTTGATGCAGATTTTGAGTTGAAATCTGGTTTGATACACTTGTTACCAAAGTTTCATGGTCTTGTGGGTGAAGATCCTCATAAGCACCTGAAAGAGTTCCATGTTGTGTGTTCAACCATGAAGCCACAAGGCATCTCCGAGGAACACATCAAGTTAAGGGCATTTCCCTTCTCACTTGTCGATGCAGCCAAAGATTGGTTGTTTTATCTTTCACCAGGTTCGGTCGAAGTTGGAATGACATGAAGAGGTTGTTCCTGGAGAGATTCTTCCCCGCCTCGAGAGCCGCTGCAATTAGGAAGGATATATGTGGCATCGACGGATGTCCGGTGAGACTTTGCATGAATACCGGGAGTGCCCGTATTTTATAGCCTTAAATTGGATAAATTGTGATGCTTTGATTGATTTATTTAGAATTTATGTCACATTTATTCTATTTATCCTTATTATCTCAAAATTAGTCATTCTATATGTTTTTAGGTCCAAGAGTGGTGTTTTGACATGGATCTATGAAGCTTTGGATGGATTTATTGCAATGGAGTTGAACTCAGAATTTATACGGCCAAGATTCGTAGAGTTTTTGACCTTTGTGCAGTAAAATGAGCATAACTTGAGCTACAAAAGTCGAAACGAGGCGAATTAGGTGTCCTTGGAAAGCTAAGAAAAATATCTACAACTTTGATGAAGGCATCTTTGCGAAATTCCAATAGACAAGGCCATGCCTAATCCAAGCACGGTCGTGCCTCTCCCAAAAGTGGATTTTCGCATTCCTGGACCCTCACACGACCGTGTCTAACCTTGGGAAAGCTTTTGGAATTTAAACACGGCCGTGCCTAAGCCAAGCACGGCCGTGTGAGCACTGTTCACTCACGGATCTACTGTTTTCACGCGTTTTTGGATGACTGTGATTAGGCACGGCCGTGCCTAATTCAAGCACGGCCGTGTCCCCCGAAAAGCTTCTAGAATCCTTTTTGAAGATAGTGGACGCGTTTCCGACAGCCACTTTGTGTATTAGGCACGGCCGTGCCTAATTCAAGCACGGCCGTGCCTCCCTGCAAAACTTCTGAAACACGTTTTTGACCATTTGTACGCGTTTTGACCACTTTAATTATTAGGCACGGCCGTGCCTAATTCAAGCACGGCCGTGCCCGACTTTTTGCATATATACGCAAAGGAAGGGCAGAGAGGGGAGGTGGATTTTAGAGCGAGGAAAGAGCCGAGAGGAGGGCTTTGAAACACAAAGGGAGGTCCCCCGGAAGGGAGAAACCGAAGGTGGTGAGTGACACCCTCTAAGGGAGCTCTGGAAAGGGGAGAAAAGTCCTAAGGGGAGAGGGGTCCCCAAGAGAGGAAGCCTAAAGGAGGAAACTCGGGGCGAGAAATGGTGGATTAGCTGCAGAAGAGTTTGAGAGGTACATGGATTTGAGGCAAGGGCTTGGGAAGCAAGATCAAGAGCCATTGAAGATCAACCATTTTGATGTTCTTTTTCTCTACCTTTTCTCTTATTTTGGAATCATGGTTGTCTCTTTAATCTCTATTCTTGTTTGTGCTTTAATTGCCATGAGTGGCTAAACCCCTTTATCTAGAATTGGGATGAAACTCTTTATTTATCTATGTTGAATTGATTATTGTTGTTCTTGATTCATTCTTAGTGTTCTTAATGCTTGTGGTATGTTGCGCGCCATATTTACATGATTTTAGGCTTTAGAGGAAGGATCGAAAGAAGAAGTCTAATTGCTTGATAATCTAAGAATTGAACTTAGGAATTAATGCCTAGACATAGGGTTAAGTCCTTCGAGGGTCAAACGAATGTCATGAATCTTAATGGGTTAGAACTTGGATTAATTGCCATGAGAATGGGATTGATGAGGTTTTAACACGTTTTTAGTGCCAAGACATTGGGCTTTAAATAATTTAGGACAATTCGCCTTCAAGAACATGAACGATTTAGCATAGAGAATATTGTAGTGGATTCTCAGTCCTAGGTCTTTATCCATGGTTGAATCTCAATTCTTCTTAGTTTAATTGCTTTTATTTCTCTTCTTAGTTTAATTGCTTTTATTTTATTTTGATTTCAATTTAGCTTCCATCATTGTATCTGTTTGCTTAAATAATCGAAATCACCGTAAGAGTTGGTAATCAAACGATCCTCGTGGGAACGATCTTTATTTTACTACTTGTACGACCCATGCGCTTGCGGAAATCACACAACAAGTTTTTGGCGCCGTTGCCGGGGATCGTTTTGATATTAACACGAGCGGTAATTTGATTAATTTAAGCATTTTTAATTTGATATTAACATTTTCCTGTTTTTATTTTGTAGTTAGCTAATGTTGTGTCGGCTTAAGTGCCTCCCTGAGTTCGGAGCCTTTGTAGGGGGATGTATATAGTGTGCGGCCACCAAAAAATTTTTTTTTTCTTCTCTTTCATTTAATTTATTTATCTTTGCATTTAATTCTTGCATTTTGTTTTTCTTGGTTTGATTTTTTTTTGTTTTTGGTTTGATTGTTTTTAGTTTTTGGTTTGTTATTTTTAGTTTTTGGCTTGTTTTTCTTATGCAGTTTCAGACCATATATTGCTACTCATGAAGACCAGTTGTTCGAGTTTATGGCTACATGCCTCCTTCCCCACCCTTTCCCACCACCTACATAATCTTGAGTTCGCAATTTCAGGAAGTTTCGTTATCCTTTGTACTGTTATTTTTCTTATTTAAACATTAAGGGCAATGTTTCTTTCAAGCGTGGGGGGAATCATTTTTCACTTGCTTATTGCATTGAATCTTGCGGGAATTGTGTTTTAATTTCTTGATTATTTCTGAGCTGATTGGAATTTGTTTGATAGGGGAATCCACTACTAATGAACTAATTTTTTTTTCTTTTTGTATACCAAATTTTTGTGTAAGGCAATTTTTTTTCAATTGAATGTCGGCCTAGAAAGTTTAGCACTTTATCTGGAAAATTAGTCATGTCTGCTTGCATTTAATTTCTCTTTACTAACTTAAGCCAGAAAGTGAGTTTTGAGCCTTTATTGATTGGATTTATCATAAACTGAATCCTATTTTCTTTCTGGAGTGAGTTTTCTCTTGATTTTTGTATGCTAGAACTTGTTTTGATATCTTGTTGAGACTTTAATGGTTCACATACATTCTTGGACATGATGAAGGCAATTAGGCTTCTTTCTTTCTTGACTTCCAGAGTTGCTTTTTAAAATAATCCATTAGTTGTCCCATTTGAGCCTGAAATTTATTTTTTTGAATACCCAATTGATTAATCAGGTTGAATTCCTTGGAGCTTCTAATGTGTTAGTTGAAAAGTCTTGAAAGGTTACTTTTATCTTCAAGGGTTGTTTATTGAAAATAAAAATAAAAATAAAAATAAAAATAAAAATAAAAATAAAAATAAAAATAAAAGAAAAGAAAAGAAAAAAATTTGTATATATTTTCGGTGAAGAATAATGAGAATTAGTTGGAATGACCTTGTGTATATTGGTATATTGATAATCTTTTCAACCTGATTCTGCTTTGTATAGCTTCACCCATAAATATTCTTTACATTCATTTATTTTTCCCTTCATTTGTTTTACCCTTGGCCCCATTCCAACCAGATGAAGTCCTTCTGAGTCTTGTTTTGTATGTGAACTTGAAAGTGAGATGAGATTAATAATCAAGCATATGGTCATGCATTTGTTGAGAGAAATTTGAGTGATCTCTTTGCCCTTAAACACTTGAGAGATGGAAAGATGAGTGATCTCAATTGTTTGGTAGAGAGAAGAGATGCATGATAGACTCAAACCTCTAACTGTATTAAGTGCTGAATTTTCTTGTTTGATTGGATTTGATTGCCATGTTTAATTGAATTTTATTTTATTTTTAAACGGTGGATTGTCCCTTGATTCTTATTTCTTGACGCTTAGTTTGATCTTGACTTTGATTCATATTCTTTGCTTGAGGACAAGCAAAGTTCTAGTGTGGGGAATTTGTTATGCCCGTATTTTATAGCCTTAAATTGGATAAATTGTGATGCTTTGATTGATTTATTTAGAATTTATGTCACATTTATTCTATTTATCCTTGTTATCTCAAAATTAGTCATTCTATATGTTTTTAGGTCCAAGAGTGGTGTTTTGACATGGATCTATGAAGCTTTGGATGGATTTATTGCAATGGAGTTGAACTCAGAATTTATACGGCCAAGATTCGTAGAGTTTTTGACCTTTGTGCAGAAAATGAGCATAACTTGAGGTACAAAAGTCGAAACGAGGCGAATTAGGTGTCCTTGGAAAGCTAAGAAAAAGATCTACAACTTTGATGAAGGCATCTTTGCGAAATTCCAATAGACACGGCCGTGCCTAATCCAAGCACGGCCGTGCCTCTCCCAAAAGTGGATTTTCGCATTCCTGGACCCTCACACGACCGTGTCTAACCTTGGGAAAGCTTCTGGAATTTAAGCACGGCCGTGCCTAAGCCAAGCACGGCCGTGTGAGCACTGTTCACTCACGGATCTACTGTTTTCACGCGTTTTTGGATGATGATTGATTAGCAGCCGGCCGTGCCTAATTCAAGCACGCCGTGTCCCCCGAAAAGCTTCTAGAATCCTTTTTGAAGATAGTGGACGCGTTTCGACAGCCACTTTGTGTATTAGGCACGGCCGTGCCTAATTCAAGCACGGCCGTGCCGTGCCCCGCAAAACTTCAAACAAGTTTTTGACCATTTGTACGCGTTGACCACTTTAATTATTAGGCACGGCCGTGCCTAATTCAAAATGCACTGCCGTGCCTGACTTTTTGCATATATACGCAAAGGAAGGCTGCAGAGAGGGGAGGTGGATTTCGAGAGAGAGAAAGAGAGCGAGAGGAGGGCTCTTGAAACACAAAGGGAGGTCCCCGGAAGGGAGAAACCGAAGAGGTGAGTGACAGCCCTCTAAGGGAGCTCCTGGAAAGGGGAGAAAAGTCCTAAGGGGAGAGGGGTCCCCAAGAGAGGAAGCCTAAAGGAGGAAACTCTGGGGCAGAAATGGTGGATTAGCTGCAGAAGAGTTTGAGAGGTACATGGATTTGAGGCAAGGGCTTGGGAGGCAAGATCAAGAGCCATTGAAGATCAACCATTTTGATGTTCTTTTTCTCTACCTTTTCTCTTATTTTGGAATCATGGTTGTCTCTTTAATCTCTATTCTTGTTTGTGCTTTAATTGCCATGAGTGGCTAAACCCCTTTATCTAGAATTGGGATGAAACTCTTTATTTATCTATGTTGAATTGATTATTGTTGTTCTTGATTCATTCTTAGTGTTCTTAATGCTTGTGGTATGTTGCGCGCCATATTTACATGATTTTAGGCTTTAGATGAAGGATCGAAAGAAGAAGTCTAATTGCTTGATAATCTAAGAATTGAACTTAGGAATTAATGCCTAGACATAGGGTTAAGTCCTTCGAGGGTCAAACGAATGTCATGAATCTTAATGGGTTAGAACTTGGATTAATTGCCATGAGAATGGGATTGATGAGGTTTTAACACGTTTTTAGTGCCAAGACATTGGGCTTTAAATAATTTAGGACAATTCGCCTTCAAGAACATGAACGATTTAGCATAGAGAATATTGTAGTGGATTCTCAGTCCTAGGTCTTTATCCATGGTTGAATCTCAATTCTTCTTAGTTTAATTGCTTTTATTTCTCTTCTTAGTTTAATTGCTTTTATTTTATTTTGATTTCAATTTAGCTTCCATCATTGTACTGTTTGCTTAAATAATCGAAATCACCGTAAGAGTTGGTAATCAAACGATCCTCGTGGGAACGATCTTTATTTTACTACTTGTACGACCCGTGCGCTTGCGGAAATCACACAACAAGTTTTTGGCGCCGTTGCCGGGGATCGTTTTGATATTAACACGAGCGGTAATTTGATTAATTTAAGCATTTTTAATTTGATATTAACATTTTCCTGTTTTTATTTTGTAGTTAGCTAATGTTGTGTCGGCTTAAGTGCCTCCCTGAGTTCGGAGCCTTTGTAGGGGGATGTATATAGCTGTCGGCCACCAAAAAGATTTTTTCTTCTCTTTCATTTAATTTATTTATCTTTGCATTTAATTCTTGCATTTTGTTTTTCTTGGTTTGTTATTTTTTTCAGTTTTTGGTTTGTTTTTTAGTTTTTATGCTTGCAGTTTCAGACCATATATTGCTACTCATGAAGACCAGTTGTTCGAGTTTATGGCTACATGCCTCCTTCCCCACCCTTTCCCACCACCTACATAATCTTGAGTTCGCAATTTCAGGAAGTTTCGTTATCCTTTGTACTGTTATTTTTCTTATTTAAACATTAAGGGCAATGTTTCTTTCAAGCGTGGGGGGAATCATTTTTCACTTGCTTATTGCATTGAATCTTGCGGGAATTGTGTTTTAATTTCTTGATTATTTCGAGCTGATTGGAATTTGTTTGATAGGGAATCCACTACTAATGAACTAATTTTTTTTTTTCTTTTTGTATACCAAATTTTTGTGTAAGGCAATTTTTTTCAATTGAATGTCGGCCTAGAAAGTTTAGCACTTTATCTGGGAAAATTAGTCATGTCTGCTTGCATTTAATTTCTCTTTACTAACTTAAGCCAGAAAGTGAGTTTTGAGCCTTTATTGATTGGATTTATCATAAACCGAATCCTATTTTCTTTTTCGGAGTGAGTTTTCTCTTGATTTTTGTATGCTAGAACTTGTTTTGATATCTTGTTGAGACTTTATGGTTCACATACATTCTTGGACATGATGAAGGCAATTAGGCTTCTTTCTTTCTTGACTTCCAGAGTTGCTTTTTAAAATAATCCATTAGTTGTCCCATTTGAGCCTGAAATTTATTTTTTGAATACCCAATTGATTAATCAAGGTTGAATTCCTTGGAGCTTCTAATGTGTTAGTTGAAAAGTCTTGAAAGGTTACTTTTATCTTCAAGGGTTGTTTATTGAAAAAAAAAAAAAAATAAAAATAAAAATAAAAATAAAAATAAAAATAAAAAAAAAGAAAAGAAAAAAATTTGTATATATTTTCGGTGAAGAATAATGAGAATTAGTTGGAATGACCTTGTGTATATTGGTATATTGATAATCTTTTCAACCTGATTCTGCTTTGTATAGCTTCACCCATAAATATTCTTTACATTCATTTATTTTTCCCTCCATTTGTTTTACCCTTGGCCCCATTCCAACCAGATGAAGTCCTTCTGAGTCTTGTTTTGTATGTGAACTTGAAAGTTGAGATGAGATTAATAATCAAGCATATGGTCATGCATTTGTTGAGAGAAATTTGAGTGATCTCTTTGCCCTTAAACACTTGAGAGATGGAAAGATGAGTGATCTCAATTGTTTGGTAGAGAGAAGAGATGCATGATAGACTCAAACCTCTAACTGTATTAAGTGCTGAATTTTCTTGTTTGATTGGATTTGATTGCCATGTTTAATTGAATTTTATTTTATTTTTAAACGGTGGATTGTCCCTTGATTCTTATTTCTTGACGCTTAGTTTGATCTTGACTTTGATTCATATTCTTTGCTTGAGGACAAGCAAAGTTCTAGTGTGGGGGAATTTGTTATGCCCGTATTTTATAGCCTTAAATTGGATAAATTGTGATGCTTTGATTGATTTATTTAGAATTTATGTCACATTTATTCTATTTATCCTTGTTATCTCAAAATTAGTCATTCTATATGTTTTTAGGTCCAAGAGTGGTGTTTTGACATGGATCTATGAAGCTTTGGATGGATTTATTGCAATGGAGTTGAACTCAGAATTTATACGGCCAAGATTCGTAGAGTTTTTGACCTTTGTGCAGTAAAATGAGCATAACTTGAGCTACAAAAGTCGAAACGAGGCGAATTAGGTGTCCTTGGAAAGCTAAGAAAAAGATCTACAACTTTGATGAAGGCATCTTTGCGAAATTCCAATAGACACGGCCGTGCCTAATCCAAGCACGGCCGTGCCTCTCCCAAAAGTGGATTTTCGCATTCCTGGACCCTCACACGACCGTGTCTAACCTTGAGAAAGCTTCTGGAATTTAAGCACGGCCGTGCCTAAGCCAAGCACGGCCGTGTGAGCACTGTTCACTCACGGATCTACTGTTTTCACGCGTTTTTGGATGACTGTGATTAAGCACGGCCGTGCCTAATTCAAGCACGGCCGTGTCCCACTGAAAAGCTTCTAGAATCCTTTTTGAAGATAGTGGACGCGTTTCCTGACAGGCCACTTTGTGTATTAGGCACGGCCGTGCCTAATTCAAGCACGGCCGTGCCTCCCTGCAAAACTTCTGAAACAAGTTTTTGACCATTTGTACGCGTTTTGACCACTTTAATTATTAGGCACGGCCGTGCCTAATTCAAGCACGGCCGTGCCTGACTTTTTGCATATATACGCAAAGGAAGGCTGCAGAGAGGGGAGGTGGATTTCAGAGCAGAGAAAGAGCTGAGAGGAGGCTGCTGAAACACAAAGGGAGGTCCCCTGGAAGGGAGAAACCGAAGAGGTGAGTGACAGCCCTCTAAGGGAGCTCCTGGAAAGGGGAGAAAAGTCCTAAGGGGAGAGGGGTCCCCAAGAGAGGAAGCCTAAAGGAGGAAACTCTGGGGCAGAAATGGTGGATTAGCTGCAGAAGAGTTTGAGAGGTACATGGATTTGAGGCAAGGGCTTGGGAGGCAAGATCAAGAGCCATTGAAGATCAACCATTTTGATGTTCTTTTTCTCTACCTTTTCTCTTATTTTGGAATCATGGTTGTCTCTTTAATCTCTATTCTTGTTTGTGCTTTAATTGCCATGAGTGGCTAAACCCCTTTATCTAGAATTGGGATGAAACTCTTTATTTATCTATGTTGAATTGATTATTGTTGTTCTTGATTCATTCTTAGTGTTCTTAATGCTTGTGGTATGTTGCGCGCCATATTTACATGATTTTAGGCTTTAGATGAAGGATCGAAAGAAGAAGTCTAATTGCTTGATAATCTAAGAATTGAACTTAGGAATTAATGCCTAGACATAGGGTTAAGTCCTTCGAGGGTCAAACGAATGTCATGAATCTTAATGGGTTAGAACTTGGATTAATTGCCATGAGAATGGGATTGATGAGGTTTTAACACGTTTTTAGTGCCAAGACATTGGGCTTTAAATAATTTAGGACAATTCGCCTTCAAGAACATGAACGATTTAGCATAGAGAATATTGTAGTGGATTCTCGATCCCTAGGTCTTTATCCATGGTTGAATCTCAATTCTTCTTAGTTTAATTGCTTTTATTTCTCTTCTTAGTTTAATTGCTTTTATTTTATTTTGATTTCAATTTAGCTTCCATCATTGTATCTGTTTGCTTAAATAATCGAAATCACCGTAAGAGTTGGTAATCAAACGATCCTCGTGGGAACGATCTTTATTTTACTACTTGTACGACCCGTGCGCTTGCGGAAATCACACAACAATAGCAAACATGGCAGCCACTACCCAACAGTTTGGCTCGCGGATCATCACCGCAACCAGAGGAGTTAATGAAATTCAAGCATCTCATATGGACCAACAAAGAATGGAACACAGACTAGATGAATTGACTTCTTTGGTAAGACAGATAGCAGTGGGTCAACAACCACCCATGCGATGACCGCATCGGTGTGTGGAATTTGCTCTAATTCATCTCATCCTACCGATTCATGCCCTACACTTCAGAAGATGGTCCCGCTTTTCCAGATCAATGTGTTGTGCACCGTGGTGTTTTCCTGGACCCCAATATCGAACAACAAGAACAATCTAGATATGATCCATTTTCTAGTACTTATAATCCTGGTTGGCGAGACCATCCCAATTTGAGATATGGGAATTCTAGCCCAAGCAACAACGGCCCCCCACCAAGAAGAACAACGGCCCCACCAAGAAGCAACAACAATTTAGATACCAAGTCAGGTCCAAGCAACAAATACCAACAAATACCCCCGCATTCGGACAACAACAACATTCAAGTAGTCTGTCCAATCCACTCCGGTGAGCCATCATTGGAAGACCCGATGAAACAAATGGCCACAAATAACATTCGGTTCAGCAGTAACGTCGGTGCCAACATTCAGAATTTACAAACTCAAATCGGGCGGTGGCAACCACCGTGAGCGAGCTAAAGAGTCAAGGTTCTAGCCAATTGCCTTCACAAACAAATCAACAATCCAAGAGGCAACGTAAGTGCAATTACCTTGAGAAGTGGCAAAGAAGTTGATGTTCCAACCTTACAGCAATCAGAAATTGACCAAAAACAGGAAATGGATAATTCAGTCCAGAAATCTGTGCCACTGAAGAAAATTACAGAGAATTCAGATGTTACCATTCCATTACCTTTTCCAAATAGGATCACACAATCCAAGAGAACAATGCAAGCAGAAATGGAAAAAGAAGTCATGGAGACATTCAGGAAAGTGGAAATCAATATTCCCCTCCTAGATGCAATCAAGCAAATTCCAAAATATGCTAAATTTCTCAAGGAGTTGTGCACTCATAAGAGAAGGTTGAAAGGGGATGAGAAGATCAAGCATGGGTAAAATGTTTCTGCAATGATTCTGCCAAGCATGCCACAGAAATGCAAAGATCCTGGAACTTTCACAATTTCTTGCACAATTGGCAACTCTAGATTTGAGCATGCAATGCTAGATTTGGGTGCTTCGATCAATGTCATGCCCATGTCAGTGTATAAGTGTTTAAACATCAGTACTTTGCAACCCACTGGTATCGTGATTCAGTTGGCAAATAGAGCCACTGCTCATCTTGCAGGTGTGCTGGAAGATGTGTTAGTCCGGGTGAATGAGTTGATTTTTCCAGCAGATTTCTACATTCTGGACATGGAAGATGAGTCTCCAACAAACCATGCTCCATTGATTCTAGGCAGACCATTCCTCAAGACCGCCAAGACCAAGATAGACGTGCATGCTGGCACCCTTTCTATGGAGTTTGGCGACGATTTGGTACAATTTAACATTTTTTATGCTATGAGACACCCCCTAGAGGAGCATTCTGTTTTCCATGTTGATATGATTGAGATGCTGGTTGATGATGTCTATACTGATTTATATCTTTGAATTCCCCGATATTGTTGACTATCTTGGTTCTGTTTCTTGTGATACATGTGCCACTTGTGATGTTGAACCATGTCTTTGCATGTGCTTGAGATTTATTCTGTTATGAGTAATGATACAAATCTGGCCGATGATGCAACAATTGAGAATGAGAGTCGTACCATGCTGAAATTAATGTTGCTGAGATAGTTGTTTCAGATCACTTGTTACCTTCCATTGTGCAACCTCCATCTTTGGAGTTGAAAACTTTACCAGACCATCTTAAATATGCATATTTGGGAGATGGTGAGACATTTCCGGTGATCATTGCTAAAAACCTACAACCTGATCAAGAAGAAAAGTTACTGCAGATTTTGAGGCAGAATAGGCAAGCCATCGGATGGACTCTTGCAGATATTCCTGGTATTAGTCCCTCCACATGCATGCATAAGATTTTATTGGAAGAAGGCATCAAACCAGTTAGACAGCCCCAAAGGAGACTAAATCCCCTGATTCTAGATGTGGTGAAGAAGGAAGTTACAAAGCTACTTCAAGCTGGCATTATTTATCCCATATCTCGATACGGTCAATGGGTGAGCCCGTGCAAGTGGTTCCCAAGAAATGCGGGGTCACGGTGGTTGCGAATCGAACAATGAGCTTGTGCCCACACGAGTTCAAAACGGTTGGCGAGTTTGCATTGATTATAGGCGGCTCAACCAGGCTACCAAAAGGATCATTTCCCGCCGCCCTTCATTGATCGATGTTGGAGCGGTTAGGCGGCAAG
Organism: Ormosia emarginata; assembly: GCA_029884605.1. NCBI lineage: Eukaryota > Viridiplantae > Streptophyta > Magnoliopsida > Fabales > Fabaceae > Ormosia > Ormosia emarginata. The sequence goes on from JAQQTP010000088.1 coordinate 41,876,626, forward strand.
TCACATTATTGTTTCCTGGATGGATATTCGGGCTATTTTCGATTCATATAGCCCCGAAGACCAAAAGAAGACTACTTTCACTTGTCCATTTGGCACATTTGCATACAGGAGGATGCCCTTTGGTCTATGCAATGCTCCGTGCACCTTTCGAGAGGTGTATGGTAAGTATCTTTTCGATTTTTTAGAAAATTGCATGGACGTATTCATGGATGATTTTACTGTCTATGGATCTTCCTTTGATGCATGTTTAGATAGTCTGGCTTAGGTCTTGCATAGATGCATTAAGACTAACCTTGTTCTAAATTTTGAGAAATGTCATTTCATGGTAGAACAAGGTATAGTCTTAGGACATGTGATATCTCGTGAGGGTATTGAGGTAGATCCTGCAAAAATAGATGTTATTTCATGCCTATCTTACCCCACATGCGTGCGGGAGATTCGTTCTTTCCTTGGTCATGCAGGTTTCTATCGGCGGTTCATAAAGGATTTCAGCAAAATTGCACTTTCGCTATCCAACTTACTACAAAAAGATGTGGAGTTTCACTTTGATAAGAAGTGCCAGGATGCCTTCAATCAATTGAAGCAGGCATTGACCAGTACACCTATCATCCAACCGCCGGATTGGACACTTCCATTTGAGCTGATGTGTGATGCCTCTAATTATGCATTGGGAGCTGTTCTTGCACAAAGGGTCGGTAAAGTATCTCATGTCATTTCCTATGCTTCGAGAACTTTAGATCCTGCACAAATCAACTACACCACAACTGAAAAGGAACTTTTAGCAATTGTTTTTGCTTTAGATAAATTTCGATCATATTTGCTTGGTTCCAGAGTGGTTGTGTTTTCATATCATGCAGCATTGAAGTTTCTCCTGAAGAAGCCCAATGCCAAGCCCCGGTTGATTAGGTGGATGTTACTCCTCCAGGAGTTTGATATTGAGATTCGTGACAAGAGTGGAGCAGAGAATTTGGTGGCTGATCACTTGAGTCGAATTGAAAGGGAGGCAGATGTTTTTCCCATCCATGATGTTTTCCTTGATGAGCAGCTTTTCAAGCTGCAAGGCAACATCCCTTGGTTTCCTGATTTGATTAATTTCTTGGTTGCTAAAGCAATACCGCACATTTCACTAAGGCTAAGATTGATAAATTGAAAAGTGAGTCAAAGTATTATGTGTGGGATGATCCTTACTTATGGAGATTTTGCGGTGACCAAGTAATTAGGAGGTGTGTGCCTCGATGATGAATTCCATTCCATTCTTAGCTTTTGTCATAAACTTGCATGTGGCGGCCACTTCGGTCCTCAACGGACTGCTAGGAAAGTTTTAGACTCGGATTATATTGGCCCACTCTATTTCATGATGCATATATGTTTTGCAAATCTTGTGATCAATGCCGAGAACAGGAATACTTCTCGTAGGAATGAAATGCCCCGAAACCCTTATTATTCTCGTGAGATTTTTGATGTTTGGGGTATTGACTTTATGGGTCCTTTTCCTGTATCATTTGGTTTTGTTTACATTCGCTTTGTGGATTATGTATCTAAATGGGTGGAGGCTAAGGCCACTCTGACCGATGATTCTAAAGTTGTTGTGGATTTTATTAGATCACAGATTTTCGTAGGTTTGGAGTCCCGAGATCCATCATTAGTGATCAAGGTTCACATTTTTGCAATCGAAGCATGGAGGCTTTGATGAAGAAGTATGGAGTCCAACACAAGGTTTCTACACCCTACCACCCCAAACCAATGGGCAAGCCGAGGTCTCCAACAAAGAAATTAAGCAGATACTCGGAAGACAGTTAGCTCAACCTAACAGAAAGGACTGGAGCAAGAGGCTTGAGGATGCTTTATGGGCTTACCGGACTGCTTATAAGACACCAATCGGGATGTCTCCGTATCGATTATTTTTGGAAAAGCCCCACCTACCGGTGGAAATTGAGCATCGAGCATTCTGCGGGCGGTGAAAAGGTGCAACTTGGACCTAGATCAAGCATGTTTGGAGAGGAAGCTGCATTTGTAGCAATTGGAGGAGATCCGCTTGGAGGCTTATGAAAGTTCCAAACTTTATAAGGAGAAGACCAAAGCCTTCCATGATAAGTTGATTCGAGGAAAACATTTGAGATTGGTCAAAAAGTTCTCCTCTATAACTCCCGCCTCCGACTCATGCCTGGCAAATTAAGGTCTAGATGGGATGGACCATTTATTGTTACTAATGTTTTTCCTTCTGGTGCTGTTCAGATTAAAAGTGAGGTCACTGCCAAAGCTTTCATCGTAAATGGACACCGCCTCAAACAAGATATCATGAACTTCCAGAGAATGCGAAGTGGAGGTGATGAACCTTCTCCATCCGCATTATGAATAAAAAAAAAAAAAAAAAACAAGAAGAAAAAAAAAAAGAAGAAGAAGAAAAAAAAAAAACAGCTGTGTGCCCGACAATGAGGTAGGTAGAGTCGCTCGAAGCATGTGGAGGTCATTTTTCTTCGGCGACAACAACTCGCGAAAATCTTGCAAGTATGGATTTTATTGGCCTACTTTATTAAAGGTCTGTTACACCTTTTGCAAAAGCTGCGGAAATTGGTCAAAAGTTCGCTTTGAGATTATCATCTCGCACCTACTCCTTGGAAAATTGAGATCTAGGTGGCGCGGTTCTTTTGTTGTCGACACGCGTATTCTCTCAGCATCAGATACTGAGGATCCTAGGAATGGTAATGCGCTTAAGGTTAATGGACAAAGACTCAATCATTCCTGGAAAACCAAGTTCTTGAGTTCTTTGTGTTGCCGGTTAAGTGGCGGATACGGTACTCCATGACTCTTGAGTCGGTTTATTCTTCAGTTTCCCAAAATAACTGAACCCTTCTTCTCCTCCAAAATGGATGTCATTCTTTCAAACCTGAGAAAACATTTTCCTTCTCTTCCTCAAAATGCTCTGAGAAAAATATACAAAGTTCGATGTGAGAGATTGAGAATGTTAATGCACAAAGGTATGCCAGAAGATGTACGCTGGATAATTGAAGCAAAGGTCCGATTAGCAGGTGAGTCCTCAATTTCATTTGACTCATATATGCCCGGTCTTGGAAGAAGTTCATATTCTAAAAGGAGAAGAGCAAAAAGGTTACAAGTCTGTCACAAATGTGGACGATGGAACTGTAACAAGCGATGTCGTACTAAGGGGATGGTTTCCGCAAATAGAGAAGATAAAATTTTCTTCATTAAGAATGGATCGAGTAAGGAGTCATTAGATGATATCTTATTGACTCTTGAGACGCATTCTTGTGGATTGGTGCATCGTGAAATTCTTAAATTGTGGAATCTCTTCAAGGATGAAGAACAACGCTACAGTCTTGGGAATCTGACTCTAAAAGACCCTGTTTGCCAATTTATAAGAAAATTGGATGGGAAGCTTATCCTCGACTCATAGAAGACGTTTAAGCCGTTACTGGACGTTAAACCAGAGGCAGATGTGAGCCATATCCACAAACAATCTATACATATCATCTTCTTCTTCTTCTTCATGTCATTTTTCAAAAAAAAAAAAAAACAAAACAAAAACAAAACAAAAAAAAAAAACAAAAAACAAAAAAAAAAAAAAAATAAAAAAATGAAAAAAAAATGAAAAAAAAATGTATACTTCTTAGGGTTGGCTTTGGTAACACAAACCGTGAATGGGGAAATGCATGCATCCTGATTCAGCCTTCTTAATTGAAAAACAAAGAAGGTAGATTGTATCCCAGATGTGAGGCAGCCAGTCGTATTATGGTCACTTGTCCCTTCTGGGAGCCCTATGTTCGTTGGTCTTGAATGGGTCGAATATCTTGGTCAACAATGCTTTGGCACAAAGCCGAAAGAGCAGACTACCTCCATCCCAATCTTAAGTAAGTATACACTCATCTTTCATCAAGTTTTTCTAACAATTTCAAAAAAAAACAAAAAAAAAATGGACGTGATGTCTACTGCACTCATGACGCGCAGTATAAAGATACGCCATGGAAACCGTACATACAGGTATGTCATCATTTTCTATTATCTTTGTATCATTTTGTTGTATTTTGATTTTTGTACGACGATCCTTTGAGCGGGGTCCTTCAGGGGTTTCTAGACTTCTTTACCTTGATGGTTTTCTTGAAGTCAAAAAAAAAAAAAGATTTTGTGTCTCTTAATTTCAACCTTTTCTGACAACCACCAACCTACCCTCATAGGTGCAATTATTCCCCTTTCCATTCTTTTTCCTATTTAAACACTCTATTTTCTCCATTTTCCTTCAAACTCAGAAACACTCAAAGGGAGGAAGAGTATAGAATGGGGCCTTCTATTCGTAACCTCAAAAATGTCTGTGTTTTTTGTGGGTCGAGTTATGGGAAGGGATTAGAGTTTGTAAACGCAGCTAGCACTCTTGGTCGATCACTTGCTGCGAGGAATATTCATCTTGTATATGGGGGAGGTTGTCGTGGGTTAATGGGGCTGTATCACTTGTCGCCTTTGTAAGAGACAGTCAGTTTTAGGTGTCATTCCTGAAACTTTAGCTCAACAGAACATCAATGGAAAGACAATTGGGGAGGAACTTAAAGTATCATCAATGCATGAACGCATGAAGATAATGCTTGAAAACTCTGATGCATTCATTGCCTTACCAGGTGGTTTTGGTACTTTGGAAGAAATTTTTCAAATTGTCTCTTGGGCCGAACTGAACATCCACCATAAACCCATTGGTCATGGCAGAGTAAGGAGTAATTTTACTCTTGAGACGCATCTTAATTGGTGGCAGAGTAAGGAGTTTTTTAGGTAGTAATTAATTAGTATTGAATTGTGGAAGTACTAACGTTTTCTTATTTGATTTCTTTTCAGGGTCTGATGCGGCACTGACAGTGTGTTTCTTTTCTGCTTAGCGTTGATTCACTTCTTATCAGGTTGTGTTGCTCTTTTCTATCTCTTTCTTTCACATTGAGGACAATGTTCTATTAAGTGTGGGGGGAGAGATTTTAGCATGTTTCTGTTTCTTTTCGTTTGTTAAAAAAAAAAATTCAAAAAAAAAAATTCAAAAAAAAAAAAAAGAAGGTTCATTGCATGATTGAATAATTTTTCTCCCTTCTTGAACTGATATGCTTGGTGATGGATGATTGAATTGATGAATTGAGTTTGATGGATGCATACCTTGTGAGATTTTGAGCCTAATGGATGGATTCAACATTTATGCCATTCTCTTCTTTCTCGTGTGATTTTCACTCATGTTAATGACCACTCTAGAACTTGCTTTGATTCTTTTTGAGGCTACATTTCACTTGCATGCATGAACATGATTGAGGCCCTCTTTCTTAGCTAGTTTAACCAAATAGCCAACCTTGTTTTCAATATAATATCAAGCACTCTTTTGACCTCTCGAAAATTCTCTGATTCTTGTCAACCTTGTATATTTTCCTTTGCTTAACCCCTTTAAGCTTATTTGACCATTCCTTGTTTCTAGCTCGTTATGTGCCTTAAATGAAAAATCGTGTTCTTACTGTACCTTAGGGAATAAAAGAACATTAGCCTGGTTAATGGATGAGTTTTTGAACAAGTGTGGGGGTGTGTGTACAAAATGGTTGTTGAAAAAAAAAAAGAGTGCCTAGAAAAAAAAAAAAAAAAAAGAAAAATGTATGTATATAGTTATGTTCATATATATAAAAAAAAAAAAGAGAGAAAGGATGGGGAAATAAATATGTAAAGGGATATACATTAGAGTTGAGATGAACTTTTATGCTCGTTATTTGAACTCAGCTCTCATTTGCTTTTATTCTCTTTGGTATTTATCTTCTCATATCCATTTTATCCTCTTCTGTTACCTTGACCTCACTACAACCTTGAATAAAGTCCTCATGATTTGTGTGTGCATGTGTTTTGAGTAGTGGAGAAGTAGAAGATAAGCAAGCTTATGGTAGTGCAATTTTCATGAGTTGAATTGAGTGAAATACCTACCTTTTAAACACTTGAGAGATTGAGAGGGAATATTGTGAAGATCCATCATTCTTAATTCATTCTTTTCAATGGAAGTTTCCTTGCATTTTGGTTTGAGATGTGAAGAAATGTTACCTCATTTATGCTTTGATCCCTTGAATTTCTTGTTGCTCTTCTTGCTTCATTGAGTCCTTTAGAGTTTTTTAACTTTTAAGTTTGTGTCGTTTGTCTTTGTCTTCTAACTTTAGTTTTATATGTTTTGCCCAGGAGTGCAAAAAGCTAAGTGTGGGGGAATTTGATAATCACATATTTTATTCATTAAGAAACCCTCATTATTAGTCATTTACACTCTTCATGTACTTAATTGACTGAATTTGATTATGTTTTGTAAGTTTGAACTCGAATCGGACTTAATTGATTTTTCAGCATTATTCGAGTCTTACACTGTTTCTGTATTTTGGTCATATCTTGAGTTCTAAATGTCTGATAATTATGAATTTTACCTTGTAGGAAAGATAAAAGAGAGCTCTACAACTTTGATGAAGAGCTCAAAGTCAAATTCAGACATTTAGTGGAGCTAATTGGGCATGGAAATCAGAATACGGGATTTGTGACTGGAACCCGAACAGTGTGTAGTAACCAGAACATAATTCGAGTTTGGGTTTATAGAATGGGCTGAAAATTGGTGATCTGAAAGTTAAGACCCATATGTACAACTTTCATGACAAACACAAAACTTGATTCGGGCTCCTTGATGGAGATATTGGGTCTGAAAGTCAAAACAGAGGTGCTGAAACTGGTCCTGAGCAGTCTGTAGTAATTGGGTCATATCTTGGGCTGTAGGACGAATTTTTGGGTGCTTCTAGAGCCATTGGAAAGCTTAGACAATTTCCTAGAACTTTCATGAAGACCATTTGGCTCAAAAATGACGAAATCAATGAGTTCAGCAATGAATACTTTCGGAGACAAGGAAGCTCACCTACCAAGTTCACCTACCAAGCTCACCTACCAAGTTCACCTACCAAGCTCACCTACTAATTCCACCTACTAATCTCATCTACCCATCTACTACTACTCTGAATCCTCTATAAAAGGAAGCATGTGGAGAGCTCTAAACACAACATACACTTAGTGTTAAAGATAGTTTTTCATAGTTCTTGTATATTTTTCCTTCATTGTAATGGAGAGCTAAGTCACTTCTAGTCAATTCGGGACTCTTGAAGAGATTGTGGCTTGGATTCTTGAGACCTTGGTTATGTAATGTATTTGATTTATATTTGAATTCCTCTTCTCTTCTTCTTCTTCTTCTGTTCTCTTAATCTTGAATGCATGAATGGTGATTCTGTTTATGTTTGATCTGATTTGATCTTGGTTTAAGATTAAGTATTGTGATGATTGATCTAAACTAATCACGTAATTGAAGAGGTTAGGTTACTGATTTGTGCCTAGGTTAATTGAATTCGGTGCTTAAATTGACATATATTTACATGAATGGTGCAATTGCAGATTTGTGTTTATCACTTGTCAATTGAATTCGGACGATTGTCTAGTATGAATTCGGATCTAATGCGAGAGATCTCGGTTAGATCCAAGTTAACCATTCAAATGTATTTCGGTGTTTGTTGAAAGGTCTATGATTGAATCCACCCAATCTCGGATAGATTTCTGAATTGATTTGTTCTTTTAATTGTTATTTCTCTTTAAATCCTCATCATCGCGATCCTTGAACCATCAAAACCCCCTTTTTTCTAACTTTCACTTGATTTGATCAAATTGCATCTACGATCCTTGAGGAGACGATCCGGTGTTGTTCACTATACTACAAGTTTAGGTAATAACTTCGGTTATAATTTTGATTGAGTTCGGCGCTCGTCAGGTACCACTCAAAAAACTATGACAAACCAGAATTGTACAAACACAATGCTAGATCTGACAGGAAGGTAAATGACAGTCGTAGCATGTGCAATATGATTTATATACTAATTGCAAAATTTGACAAGAAGGCAAATGAGGCAATATCTCATCTATACTTTGAATCAAAATGCATCTTTCTGAGAAACATTAATATTAATTAATCATGATTTGGATGCATAATGAACAAAAAGCAAGAAAAGACATGTCTTACTACAAACTTCAATTCCTTATTAATTGCCCAACGTCAATTCCTTATTAATATATGAAACTATATCGTCTTAAAAAGTTAAATTTTAATCGCGTGAACAAAAACACATGAAAGCAAGTCAACTAAAAGATCATTAATTGTATATAGCACTATTATATCTTATAATAAGAATCTGAAACATATACAAATTATAAGGCAAAGAAGAAAAACCTAGGTGTTGCTTCTTCAATTATATATCCACTAATTCAACTGTCAAATGCTCATAAAACGCGAAGATTAGGCATTAAGCTAGCTTTTTTATACTACTACTTCTTACATATAGATCTAGTTAACCACAATAATACAATTTATGTACCTCAGTGTTAGTTTTGATACTCCATTCACCATTTTGGGCTTCAAACCTGTTATATAGAGAATTTGAGCTCAGCCATCAAATTCTTCTTTTTCTTATACATGTATTATGAATAGAGAAACTTGGCCTAAAGATACATCTAAAATTTTGTTATATGCTTCAGGTACTCTTCTCAAATCAAGACCCATCTCCACAAAATATGATTATATGAAAAGAATGTGAATATACCTTAAAAGATTAAATAGCCATATTAGTATGGATCATGGCCAAGTCTGAGCTCTAAGTCCACTTCACTATCTTTCTGAGTTCCTCTCCTAATTTGATGAGTATTATTATCCACACGACTTTGACCAATTTGGAGACTCAAATTGGCACCCCGAAACTCCTAGTTCAAATTCATAGGTCGAGACCTAGGGTTATGAAACTCATATTGAAAGGTGTGTGCATATGCAAGTTGGTTTCTAAGGTTAGGTGCTGGTGGATGAAAATACATGTAAACAAAAAAGACTATATAAAAGATTTGGACTGCTTGAAGTAGCAAAAACTACATAAAATACAGATTTGGACTGCTTAAAGTAGCAAAAACTACATAAAAGACTCATATATCAGAGCAACCATGATACTAATCAGTTTGCAAACAAAACTATAATAAGTTATTAAAACACATTATGTTAATCCTAAACCTCAATACCACATTATAAATATTAAACTCTCCATCATCTGAAGTACATTTGGATGTTAGAAAGACCATAAAATGTAGTAGTTTACAATGAACAATATGCCTATAACTCGTATAGTTAACAAAGTTTACATAGAAGATTGGAAAAAGTGCCAGAGAAAAGTAAGATATAATTAAATGGAAGAAAATGATGAAAACAAATAAGTTAAATGAAAGAACTTGGCTTTACCTCAGTGAGCAATGCCCAAAACTCAGGTTCAGCATATTATGAAGTGTACGAACTTTTCAAAATCATTCAGTTACATATAGAGAGTTTGCATGTCCACTCATCAGCTACACCATAATCAAGTCTGAGCTCTCTCAATGGAGGGATGCTCTCCATTGCAAATAGCATAAGGTGAGGGAATATCAAATTATTGTGATCATACAGAACAAACTGAACTAACACATTTGGAGACGAACTATGACTCATATAGAAAGCAACATTCCTCATTCTTGACACATCCATAGCAAAATCTAAAGGAAGAATTGATGGATATGCTAGACGCACATAGTTGGAGTCTATCAGAGATAAATCCCCCCACTCTGCCCACTTATCCAAAAATTGAGTCAGATATATCAACATATCACCATTCATTGTCAAAATTTGTGCTTGCTCCTTAGTCAGAACAACCCCTGTGTACTCACAGATAAAAGCACCAGCTTGCATAAGGTCCAAGGACCTAACTCCCTAACTAGTTTCCATAGATCTAAAACACTTCCAACCTATTTTTCAGCCCCTTTTGTGTAACACGGTTCCGACAATAAGGAGGACAACTAGTTTTGTCATCAAAGCAAAAAACTTTCAAATGCGATTTTCAATTAAACAAAAACCCATTATTCTAATGACTAGATTATGTTCAAACCCATAAAGACTCTACTAAAAAAATGTCAATATAGCTAAAAAGAAAAAAGAATGGTGGTATTGTAAGCAAAATGGTGAAACCAATGGTCCACGGTGACTTACCATATTCAGATCTGAGGAAAATGGTGGTGTGGTGAGAAGCGTGGTGCACGGTTGGACGTGAGAAGCGTGGTGCTCAGCTGGGTGAAAAGCGTCGTGCACGACTAGGTAAGGAGCGTGGTGCGTAGAGGCATGAGAGCAGAGAAGAGCTCAACAAAGAGTGGTGCGCGGAGGCCAAGAGTAAAGAAGAGTTCTAATTTAGGAACTTCAGATTTTTGAAACCTAAGTTGTTAACCTTTTAATTTGAAGAAATTAGAGATGGAATGTTTCCATCTCTATCTTTTATAAAAAAAAACAATTTTATTAATTAAATTATATTAATTATTTAGAGACGGAATAGACATATAATTAGAGATGAGAAATTCAGAGAGGGATAAATTTCGTCTCTATATTCTGTCTCTAAACATATTTGGTTTTTTATTGACCAATTAGAGATGACATTAGAGATAGAAAAATCTGAGACGGGTAAATTCCATCTCTAAATTTTGTCTCTAAGCATATTTGACTTTTTGTTGACCAATTAGAGACGGAATTAGAGACTGAAAATTCTGAGACGGATAAATTCCGCCTCTAAATTCCGTCTCTAAGTTTTAAATTTTATTTTCCATCTCTGAATCATCAAATCTGTCTTTGTTTCCATCTCTAATAGAGATGGGATTATTTCCATCTCTAAATTCCGTTTCTAAATCGAAAATTTCTAGTAGTGGGCCATTTTCTTCATGGGGCCTCAGTTGCCTATAAACATAAGTAACTACTCATCCTTTTTAACATCAACACATAACCTAACCCATTTCTCGAAGCCTCACAATAAACCTCAAGGTTTTCTTGTGGGTCTGGATTCACTAGCATAGGTGTGGTGGTCAAATTTTCTTTTAACTCTTGGAAGCCTTTCCCATATTTTAGTGTCCACTTAAAAATGTTACCTTTCTAGTCAACCTAGTTAAGGCAAGATTATTTGGGAAATTCCCTTTATGGATTTTCTATAATACCCATATGAACCCAAGAAACTCTTGACTTCATTTATGGTGGTAGGTTTTTCCCATCGTAACACTGCCTCTATCATACTGGGATCTACGGATATCCCATTTCCAAATATCACATATCCCAAAAACTGCACCTCCTTCATTCAAAACTCACATTTTGATAGTTTAGCAAGTAATCTCTTCTTTTTCAGAATTTCTAGAACTTTCTTAAGATGTTTTTCATGTTCTTCCATTGTATTTAAATAAATGAGAATATCATCTATAAAGATAATAACTAATTTTTATCAAGGTATAGTATAAAAATCCTATCCATATAATCTATAAAATGGGAGGTGCATTTATCAGACCAAATGACATTACAAGATACTCATAATGCTACACCTCATCCTAAAGGCAGTTTCAGGAGTATCTCCTTCTCTATCTCTGATTTGATGGTATCCTGACTTTAAGTCAATCTTGGAAAATAATGTAGCTCCTCTCAATTGGTCTGTCAAACCATTTTTCCTAGGCAGTGGGCCTTGCCTATAATCCACACACATAGCTTCATACAATTATATTTCTTTTTCATCAAGAGCACTGGGGCTCCCGTTGGTGAGACTCTAGGTTGAATGAATTTTTCATCCAACAATTCTTCTATCTGTTTCTTAAGCTCAGAGAGTTCTACAGGAAACGCCCTATAGGGTGCTACAGATGTAGGACTTATTCCTAGCACTAGGTCTATAGCACACTCAATCTCTTTCTCAGGTGGTCAATCACTTAGTTCATCTAGGAATACCTCTGGGCACTCTCTCACATTTCGGATAATGTGGTCTTTTGCCTTTCATCTTTAATTGTCTCCTTTTTCCTTATTAGTTTTCTAACTTTGACAACTTCTCCTTGGAATCACCATCTATCTTCTCTCTCTTTTGAAGGTCCTGAAGATTTTGCTCCTATAGGGACTTCGGCTGCAGAGGTTTTGAACTATCCAATTCTATTATTCTACATTTGTTCGCAAAAGTGTGAAAGTCCCTGCTCTCAAGAGGCATCACCATCTTCCTTATTTTGTCCTTTAATCTAGACTCAAACTTCACGCACTTCCAGGTCTCATCTAAATGATACCAGAAGTACAAAGAGAACTTCGATAGTTCCTCGAATCTTGCCACATCCTGCCCCACAATCATGTTTCCTCGTTCCAGCTCTCTCAACCATTCCTCAACCTTAGCAGAACTCCGATTTCTCACAACCACTGCTTCCTTCCCAGGTTTGCAGAAATGGGTTGCTACCCATACTTTCTAAAACTCTTATTAGTGACAATCATCCATTCTCCCCTAGCTATAGTCATCGCTATTTACTTTCTCATGACAGCTGTCACTTCTCCAAATATCTTCATCTTATCTATCATATTATTATTGGCAGACACTTTATTTCTTTGTGTACACCTGGATGATGCCATAGTCTACCGTACACACCGTACATTCCATATTGAGTTGATCAGGCACAACATTAAATGAAATAGCGATAGAGCCTCAGATAATAAACAATAAAATAGTTCAAATAATCATAACATCATTAAAATAATAGTCCAATCATCATATAAATGAAAGCCAAATAATATGCTGACTCACTATGCATGTGCACATGGTACCAAAAATCCTACTCCATGGAGCTAAACCAAATTTTAGAGTTGAGCGTTCCAGAAGATCTTCCCCCCTCAATGACAGTCTACGCCGGACCGCAAAAAGAATAATGCTTGTCGGGCTCGTAATGCATTGCAACAGTTTATCATGGCCAGTGGTATATAATGTGATAACATCATCACGACATGAATCACCGCGCCTTACGTCCCCCCAAGATCCATCATAGATCTCACTATCAGATTCTCGCTCAACTCATAGGCTCAAGCAGCCTTTTAACAGTCATCAACTGAGCAATTGACCAATGCGTGTTGACTCAATGCATAATCATGTATATTTAACAATAATGATATACTTTCCATAACATGCCACAATTTGGAAAAGTTAAACATCAATAGAATTTTAGTCCCAAATACAGACCCACAATAGCATAGTATTAAGTTCTCAAGAGTGATAACACACTTTTTGAGGTTCATTTCGAGATTTCACTTTAACTTAACAATTCTTATGAAACCATTACAAAGTTTCACATTGATTAACGTTTCTTATGAAATCATTATTAAGTTTCACTTTAATTAACATCTATTATGAAATCATTATAAGGTTTCACTTTAATTAATATTTCATATGAATTTATTTTCTAGAGGGATTCTCTTGAAGTCCTTATTCAATCTTCATTCCTTTAGATTAGTCAAGTTCTTTAGTCTAATCAAATTATGCTTACTTAAAAATTTACTCTAAGGTTTTACAAGTCTCACTGTAACACCCTAAAATTTATTTATTTTATTATAAATAGTCATTTTCTAATATTTGTGAATTTTGTGAATTTTTCTGAATTTTTTTTAGAACGTAAAATATTTTAATATTATTTCTCGTTTTACGTACAAACTGAACAGAGCCAGGGAAATGCAATATTTTTCTCGAGAACCTTGATTTGTGGAAACGTCGACGGGGGATCTTACTAAACCCGAGGCTGGACATAGTTTACGATGTTTCACATTTTTTGAGAATTTTATTAGATAAAATAATAATCGTTGTGTAAATTTTATCTGCTGGCTAATTAATACTGACTTCTATCAACTGTAACAATTGTCCATTGGATAATAGCATGTATTAGAAATTCTATCACATTATCCTAATGTAATCCACTTTATGTCTAATCAAATCCACTTTTACTCAAAAATACAATATTTTAATCAAGCTTCTCATGGAAGCTTTGACCACCAAATGACCAAACTATCTTAAACTTGTTGGGGAAGCCATTCTCCGTGGCAATGGTGCCCTTGGGGAAGCAAAAAATTTGCTTCCCACACTTATCACACTTCACTAAAAAATATCACTTATTTCTACTATCACTTTCTCTCTCTTCAAGTTTCATCTTCCATTTTCTCTAACTTCTCTCTTCCTCTTCTTCCTTCTTCACACCACGGTTTTGCAGCCCTTTGAGTGGCTATTTTCATTTTCTCACTTCACCATCACCATTTCTACACACTCCTTCTCATTTTAAACATTTTCTCTTTAGAGATCTTCTTCAAAATCCATCTTTTTCTTCACTTTTTCTCAAGAACAAAGTTTGAGACTTTGAAGGTAAATCTTTGATTCTTCACCTTTTCTTCCTATTTTTCATTTCTATGACCATATTAATGACCATGGATCTCTTCTTTTTCAACCATTGGTGTTGATTCTTTGAGCTTAATTTTTAGGGTTTTTGGAGAGCCAAAACCGAACCACCAAGAAGCCAACTAGGAGGCTATTTTTGTGTTCTTCCTTTAGGTAAGATGGAGATTTACTCACTTCAACCATTATTGGTGGTGAGGAGACTTTTTGTGGTTGTTGATGGAGAAATCCATAATGGATGCTTACTTTGTTTGTTGGTTTTTCATGTTTTGAGTGTTCTTGATTGAGATTAATAATGATTGGTTGTTTTGAATGCATTAAGGATGTTGGAATGCTTTGATAATGTTGAATTTGATAAATGGAAAATTTGAGGGTTTACTACCCTATTGAGAGGCCACGATTTTGGCCCAAAACCTTAAGGGTTTGAATTGATTTTTGTGTAAAATGAAATCTAGGTAATTAGTTATTAAAGGATGGATGGAAGGAATGGAAAAGAAAATTGGAACCTTGATGCCTTAGGGAGGCCACAGCCTCTAAAGTAAATTTTGAGTCCAAATGATGCTTTTGTGCATCTTTGGGAATTAAGGATTTAGAGATATATAATTCATAATGAGATGGAAGAAATTAATTGAGTGATGAACATTTAGAGGGGCCACGGTTTTTCAAGGGTTCTTTGGCCCAAAATTTTCATAATTGACCAAGACTTAGGAAACTAAGGATGTTGGATTCATAATATGGAATTATGATATGTGTTGAACCATGTATATGAAATTATTGATATTGAGAATGGATTATATGATATTGTGAGTCCATGTGTGGGACTAAGTACTTGTTGATGTGTATTTGGTTAAATTGAGGCATGATGTTGTTGATGATTGACTATATGCCATTGTGACATGTTCTATGAGAAAATATATTGTTGATGAATATACATGATATGCATTGCATTATGAGGAACATGCAATTGATACATATACATGATGTAAATTGAGTCGTCATGCATATGTGATGTCCATTGGACTTTGTTGGAAAGGCGATGTATGCCTAGGAGATTAAATTACACCTTAGTGCGGGTGCGAGTAGACTAAGCATAGGGTCATAGTGGTTGACCTTGGGGGCGTCGGGGTGCGGGTGTCTCACAATAGACAGTGGTAACTCCACTGGGGCCGTGGGATAGACCAATGTAGACACACCGACGATCCAGACCGAGACGCTGTCCTATATCGCGATCAACTATTGAGGTGCCATGTATAAGCCATATTGTGCAAATATTTTTATGAGATGAAGCACTTTATTTTTTAGGCTAACGAGATACTAGCATGACTCCTTGATCATTCTCTCCGAAATGTTGATCTCTAGCTCCATGGAGTAGGATTTTTAGTACCATGTGCATTATGCATTGTCAGTCTCATATTTCATTTAGCATGAGTACTTATGACTGTTAAACTATCTGTTTTGATACTGCAATGATTATTTGAATGATAAACTATTTACTGCCTGAGATTTTGTTATTACTCTTATTTTATTGCTTACTTAATTATTACTATTAATTTTATTATTACTGTTGATGAAGATATGTGTTGTAATGTCATATGGGCGCCCAGCGCCGTTCTGTTTCCTTGCTGCCATTTCGGTATTGAATACTGGGTATCTCACCTCTTTTCTGTATATATGTACTTCTATTTTTAAATTATGTACTTCTGAGAAGACGTTCGCGAAGAAGAGGAAGCACCTGAGTTTCCTGGCTTTTGGCCCAATTATGACTAGTGCTGATTGAAGATGTCTTCACGTCCGTGCTGATTTTTGGGTTACGCAAGGATGATCTTTCACGGTGGTCTAGGCTGCTGGCACATAAACTTGAGCATGGACTGTTGCATCTATCACGGGGAGCTGACTATATCTTTAGCTTGGGGTCGCTACGACCCGCTTATTTTTGATTTCACAGCTTTTGTCCATTTAGAGTTTTACCTGCCTGTTAGAGATCTGTGGGATGACCTTTATTACACCCCACGAGATGATTCGTTTCTCTCCACTGCTCGAGCTTCGGCTCGAAATTCAGTCGCTCCGATGATGATCTCATCGGATGAGGACGACCCTGAGAGGATCCCGCTATGGTTCCTTCTCGTCAGTCTTAGGGGCTAATACTGTCGGTGGCTACTGATGGCTATCCGCATATTTTTGGGAAGCCTGACGTTTTGTTATTTTTGATGGGATGTAAATTTTGTAATCATCTTTGGGTGGGTAAAGCCTCTTACTTTTTGTATAGTTTGATGATGTAACTAAACAGGCTAGATGCATATATATATATATATATATATATATATATATATATATATATATATATATATATATATATAATGTGAATGTATGGTTTTATCTCATGTCAACTTTTATTGTGTCTATAATTATCATTATCTCTTCAAAAAAAATTATATATATACACACGTGTTTTCAATACCCGATTACTATACAATTAAGATGCAAATTAATTATTCACATAACAAATACGAACCGGGTCTTAATCAATCAATGCATTCATATTTTTTCGCATTTAATTTTCATTCATTTTACTATGGTGTGACGTTCCTTCTTCCGTCGGAAAAAGGGGTGTTACACTCACAAACTCTCTTGTTCTTCCCTTATGTTTAAAATCGTTCTAAGTCATAAGTTAAAGTCTTGTTCTTTCTTATTTCCATTTTATGAACTCCTAAGGAATCTAAAATTTTTCAATCATCGAAGTCTCCATTTTAGCACTACATTTTGTGGCATTTTGCCTTAAGAGGCCGTGAGTTCTAGGGGTTTTAGAAACCCAAAATTTTCATTTCTCCATTCATCAATAATCCTTTAATTAGTTAGTCTTCCAACTTACATCAATGTTTTAATTTTGGACACCCTATTTTAGGGCACATGATCATAAGCCTCAAGTGGAAGTGCAAGGAACCCTTGCCTCCCATTCATAATTCCAATTTATTACAAACAACCCAAGATTACCAACATACACCAATACACCCACAAAATCACACAAAAGCACATTAAATCCAAAGAATCAATAGAAAACTATAAAATCAAGAGAACAACCCATGTTAGGGTTTCTCACAATCCACATACAAACAAGTTTCCCACCACCAATAAAGGTTAAAGTGGATAGTCTCCCTCTTACCAAGAGAAGACAACACAAAAGCAAGCTCCTTTCTCCTTTGAAATTTCATCCTCCACCTTCAAGAAACCCTAAGAACATCAAACTCACAAGAAACACAATCAAGACTTGAAAAAGGTATCCATGATCACCAAAGTGACCATGGATTATGAAAATGAAGGGGAAAAAGGAAAAAACCATGAACTTTTACCTTAAAGTTTCAAGCTTTAAGTCTTGAAGAGATAAAAATAAAAATGGTGGATTTTGATGATGGTCACAAAAGAGAAAATGTTCTAAGTGATGAGAAATGAAAGGAAATGAGGTTGGTTGAATGGAAAGCTTGGATGGCCCAAAAATGGTGGTCTAGGCCATGGAAGAGGAGAGAAAATTGAGAGGAAAGGTTAAGTTTTTGAAGATGGTCACCAAAGGAAAATGTCTTAGAATGGTGAGAGGAAACAAGAAATGTGATTTGTTTTAGCAAGCTAATGGGGATAGTCTCCAACAGTGGCTGCAACCATGGGGTGGAGAGGAAGAGAGGAAGAGAGAACATGAGAGAAAATAAGAGGAAGAAAGGATGGAGAGAGAAAGTTTTAGCTTTTGAAATGAGTAAATGAAAATATGATAAAATGAAAACACAAATTTTGGCTCCCCAAAATGATACATTGTTGTGGAAACAAGGAGAGAAAGGAGGGAAAAGTGAGCTTCATGCATGCATAGGAAATTTCTAGGAAGCTTCCTTGAGGAGATTTTGATTAAACAAATCATTCTTTTTGAAATAAAGGAGATTGGATGTGACATAAAGTGGATTTCCTTTAGATAAGGTGATAGGATTTCTATTACTATCTATTATCCAATAGACAATTATCACAGTTAACAAAATTAGTATTAATTGTCCAACGGGTAATAGAGCATATTGCAAAAATCTTTATTCGTCAGAACGTACCGTGATTTTATTTATCAGATAAAATCTCAAAAAACATGAAACCTCGTAAATTGTGTATGGCCTTGGGTTTAGTAAGATCCCCCATTGATGTTTACACATTTCAAGGTTCTCGAAAAAAATATCTCATTTCCCGACTCTGCTCAGTGTGTACGTAAAACGAGGAATATATTAAAATATTCAACATTTCCGAAAAAATCCATAAAAAATTCACAAAAATCACAAATATTACAAAATGACTATTTATCATGAAATTATCAATTTTCAGAGTGTTACAACTCTCCCCTTCTAAAAAGAAATTTCATCCTCGAAATTTTATACCTTAGAATAAACATGGATGTTGTTCCTTTATCTTGTCTTCTAACTCTCACGTCACGCCTCTAGTCACGTCAATTCAGATCACCCTTGCCAATGTAATCTTTTTGCCTTTGCGTTGCTTTGCTCTCCTACCCTCGACCTTCACAGGAAGCATTTCATAGATTCAAACCCTCTTTTAATTATACTGTGTCCGGTTCGATGACATGGGTTGGATCGGGGATATACTTTCGCAATTATCACATACAAAAGATATTATGAAGATTAGAAAGAAAGGGTGGTAAAACTAGTTGGTAGGCTACCAGACCTATCCGAAGAGGAATTTGATATAGTCCGTAAAATTTAAGAGTGAGTTTACCGGCAACTCAGATAAGGTGACACATATTTAATAACGTCTCTCTTCATTCCTTGCTACTAATACATCTGTTTTAGGTCTTGATACATCTTGGTTGTTCCGGTGTGTATACTCAACTTACTCGTGTGAGCTTCATCAGAAATTAACTCCTTAAATTCTAAATCATCCGTTATACAGACTTTACCCGTGAACATCAGGATTCCGCCAAATTTCTTCTCCATAATCTGACGCCATGCCTTGTTTTAATAGTTCCTTCTTGTCTTGTAGAAATTGGTCACTTTTCTACTTCTCTCAAATTTCTTCCAACAGATCATTCGAAATAGTAACTATACCTAGACATACCTCATCCGGTCATTCTCAATGACAACCACCTATCCCTGAATTATTCTTTTAATTCCCTCTCCTTGACCATTATAACAGAGATATTAAGTAGCTTCCGGTTCAAAGCGTATGCTATGATGTTTGCTTTTTCATGATGACACTGAAGCTAGAAGTCATACTTCTTGAAAAATTCTAGCCACCTTCCCGGTCTCTTGTTCAACTCATTTTGGTCAAACAGATACTTTAGGCTCTTGTGATTGCTAAAGGCGTTAAATGTTGCTCCATACAAAAAGTGTCTCCATATCCTCAGAGTAAATACAACTGTGGTTAACTCCAAGTCATGAGTTGGGTAATTCTCCTCATGCACCCTCAACTGCCTCAAAGAGTAAGCCACGACTTCCCAACTCTGCATGAGCACACATCCCAGACCTTGACGTGAAGCATCACAAAACACTTCAAACGGTTCCCTAGGATCAGATAGAACCAAAACTGGCAGAGTAGTCGAACATCTCCTCAACCCTTGAAACTTCCCTTACCTGCATCGATCTATAAAATGACTTGATTCTTTCGTGTAAGCTAAGTGAGAGGTCCTGCTATCTTGGAGAATCCATTGATGCTTCTTTGATAAAAACTAATTAATCCCACTAGCTACGAATCTTCTTTACGGTCTCTGGTCTTTCTTATTGAAGGACTGCTTCAACCTTTGAGGAATCCACAACAATTCCTTCCTTTGAAATCTCATGACCTAAAAGTTTAACCTTCTTAAACCAGAATTTGTACTCTGATAATTTGGCGTACATTTCTTCTCCTTTAAAATCTGGAAATTATACCGAGATATTCAACATGTTCCTCTATATTTTCGAGAATAGATCAGATTGTCATCGATAAAGACAACGACAAATCTGTCTAGGTAAGGATGAAAGATCTAATTCATATAATCCAAGAATATGACATGAGCATTTGTCACTCCGAACGGCATCACGAGATGCCCATAATGCCCATAACGCATTCGAAAAACCATTTGGGGAACATCCTCAACTTCCCACGAATTTAATGATGACCAAAACATACATTTATCTTAGAGAAAACAACGACTCCCTTTTTGTTGATCCATCAAATCGTTTGTCTTCTTCTGAGGATACTCATCCTTGATCGTAATTTGTTCAATTGGAAACAGTCCTCATCTCACTGAGAAGTTCCATTCTTCTCCTCAACTGATAGCACTGTACCTCATCATGAGAAACTCATTGACTACAAGAGTGACATTCATATTCCCCTTGTTTTTGTCCTCCACAAAAGATAACATGTATCCTTGGATTCCTTCCCTCACAAAGCTTCAACTTTGTTGGCCATTATGAATTCAAAAATCTTAGTTTCAGGAAACACTTAGGTTTTCATTGGAACGGTCTAGCAGAATATAATTAGAAAATAACTAATCTATTCCTAAAATTACATGCATTCGAGAACGAGGTAAACAATTCGAATCGACCGAAAAGATTTGGTCTTTAACACAAATAGGATAGTTTGAACAACTGGATAGTAACACTAGGTCTGGTAATAGAAAAAGAAATGAACAAGTCAAAAGTAACGAAGACACTGATAACCCTAATCAATCCACATAGTCATAAGTCGTAAAGAAATGGGTTGCCCCTAGAATTATACAACATAATTAAGGGATCAACCCCCATGGCATAATCTCCCTTGGTCAAATCCTCAGTTTGAGAGACTTTCGCTCCACCTGGAGAATCAACATTCCCTCCTACTTGAGATTCTGAAGCACGTCTATTACTAATGGAAGACTTCGTCTTGGGTGAAACACAATATCTAGAAATGTGTCCGTACTTTCCGCACTTGAAACAGATTACCCCCTTGATCTTACACTCCCTCATTGAGTGGTTCTTTCCACATTTCTTATATATTGGTAAAGATGTCACAGTCTGGTTGGAACTATGGCTACTAACACTTGCTCCATAAGCTGGATATTGTTGTTGCTTCCCTGATAATCGTGAATACGATTTCTGCTTAAACTGATTAACATTTCTATTATTCCTCCTTTGGAATCTAGGCAGTCCAAGGTTACCCCAAAAATGGCTTTCCTCCAATAGATTTTGAACCTCAACTTCAAATTCTCGTTGCTGTGCGGCCCTCTGATTCAGTTGCACTGTTACATTAGTCACTCTCTACATTACTTCTGCCACTGTGGTCATATGACCATTGTCGCGTTCCATACCCACACGTTCACATCTACCACGAGTCATTGACTTTCTTCGAAGGCGGACAAAACATGGCATAACAAAAGCAAACGTAATTATTTCAAACAACATTGTCTCCTTTCAGAAACCAAACACAAAGAATCACACTATCCAAACAAGATAATTCCAATCCACGAATCCTAACAGTCTCCAACTCGAGCTTCTTCATTCTGCCTTCTATGACGTAACCTCTTGCAAATCGTCAACCCCCAAACAGCTTCTCAAACCAAACTTACACTAGTTATTCCTTTCCCCAGAAGATCACTTCTCCAAAATCTCTTAGACTGCTTACTAAAGAACTTCTATTTAGACTGCTTACTAAAGAACTTCTATTCTCCTAATACGCCTAGGTGAACTCATAGTTTCCTGCCTACATAGAACATTACATATTGAGTAGGTCAGTCCTCAATATCATGCAACTATATAACAGTAGCTACTAACATTCAACCAATGGCAAGCCATGCATTCTTTTCCCATCATCTCAATCAAGAGACAAGGAAGTGCACAACATACAAGAACTCTAATATGCCTAAACATAGCAAGCCCATACCCCGGTTCAACAAGATAAACTGCTCTGATACCACCTAATGTAACACCCCTTGATTTAATAACCACAACACAATCGTCATTATGCCACAGTCACTAAATCCAGGCGTGCTACAACTCAATCCACACATTTGAAAATTGCATCATTGTGCATATATAGAAAATACGAGCCTCGATATGAAATATATTTATATTTACTCGAATTCAAAACATAACATCAGCTTAAATAAAGATACATTTCCATAATCCATGCATAAAAGTAACATATAACAATGTTAAACATAAGTTTACATAGAGTAACTACCATATAAAAGTTCAACCACTCCCAAAGTCAAACACCTGGAGAGAAGGGTCATGCACTTGATCTTCCTCCGGATCTCCAATAGATGAACTCCTCCCCCCCCCAAGACATGTCATGATGCATAGGAACTTGAATAGATGACACAACCCAAGCCTCTTTAGGAAAGAGGTGGCAATCATCCCACAACTCTTCAATGGGTATAGGGAACTCTACATGCATAAAAGTATGAAAGATGCTCATGGCAACTTTAGGATAATTACCACTCCGAATTAGGGTCATATTCCCTATGTACATAAAACGCTCCACATCATGGTCGGAATGCCAAGCTTCCATGCCTCCATGGAACTGTATCCACATGCAACTGAAGAAAGCTTGTCCAGATGCCATCACAAAGAGATAAAAGTCGATCCCAAACTAAACTAAGCTAATTCAACTCGCTCTTTCCGCAGTCTTTATCCAAACATAGCATAAGACAGAGTAATACAACAAAGAGGCGAGACATCCTGCTTTCATTACCAATTATGACAGTAAAGAAACATAACGACGCAGGATGCCTATGTAGCAAAGCAACAATATTAAACAGCAATAATCATATACAATAAAAGAAACAGCAGCAGAGTCTTACATAATAAACAATAAAATAGTTCAAATAATCATAACCTCATTAAAACAATAGTCCAATCATCATATAAATGACGGCCAAATAATATGCTGACTCACTATGCACGTGCATATGGTACCAAAAATCCTACTCCATGGAGCTAAACCAAATTTTAGAGATAAGCGTTCCAGAAGATCTGCCCCCCTCAATGACAATCTACGTTGGACCACGAAAAGAATAGTGTAACATCCCGAAAATTAATAATTTTAGGATAAATGATCATTTTACAATATTTGGGATTTTCTGTAATTTTTCTGGATTTTTCTGAGAACGCAGAATATTTTAATATTATTCATCATTTTGCGTGCACACTGGGCAGAGTTGGCAAAACGACTGTAACTCTCCCGAAGTTCAAAAATTTTATTACGAATAGTTATTTTCTAATATTTGTGATTTATGTGAATTCTTTCAGAATTTTTCGGAAATGACGAATATTTTAATATATTCCTCGTTTTGCGTTGGTATTGAGCAGAGTCAGAAAAACGACTGTAATGCTTCAAAAATTGGAAAATGATAAGACGAATAGTTGTTTTATAATATTTGCAATTTTTAAGAATTTTCTAGGATTTTTCCGAAAACGTCGAATATTTTAATATATTCCTCGTTTTACGTGCGCATTGAGCAAAGCCGGAGAAACGAGATGTTTTCTCCGAGAACCTTGAACTATGGACATGTCGACGGGGATCTTACTAAACCCGAGGGTGGACACAGTTTACGAAGTTTTACATTTTTCGAGAAATTTAGCAGTTGGAATAATAAAACACTGTGTAAATTTCATCTGTCAGATAAATGAATACTGACTTCTGTCGACTGTAACTATTATCCATTGGATAATAACATGCATTAGAAATCCTATCACCTTATCCTAATGCAATCCACTTTATGTCAAATCAAATTTACTTTAATTCAAATTTGTATGCTTTTTCAAAGCTTCTTTGAGAAGCTTTGACCACCAAATGACCCAATTACCCTTGGCTTGCATGAGAAGCCAAACTTTTCCCCTCACTCTCTCCTCTATTCAGCAGCCCACTCATGCCAAGGAGGGCAAAAATGTAACTCATCCACACTTAACCTAAACCCACCAAACCCTAATTCACTTTACCTATCACTTTCTCTCTCTTTACTTCATCTTCTTCATCTTTTCTCCTCCTTTTCTCTACCTCCACCATGAGCACGAAAATGGCAGCCCTTCCTCCTCCATTTTTGCTCATCTTTTCTCCTCTCTAAGCCCATTTCTACACTTGCCTTCAACTCCTCTACCTTCTTTGTGTAGAAAGTTTCTTCATTTTCCATTTCTATCTCCATTGTCTCTCCACCTCTTCTCTTCTTCCTCCTCTTGAATCCGAAAATGGCAGCCACCACCACCATTGTTTCTATTCACTTTTCTCTCCATAAACACCATTTATAGACTTCTCTCAACCTCCTATACACTTTCTCTTTAGGAAATCTATTCAAAAATCCAACCTTTCTACCTCTCCCCTCCAAACCCGAAAATCACTCCTCCATGGATGGCCAAGCTTTTTGATTTTTCTCTCCACTAAACACATTTATACACCCATCTTCATCTTCTCTACAAGTTTCATTTAGAAGGTTTGCTCAAAATCTAACCTTGTCTCCATTGTCTTCCAAGACAAAGCTTCTAACTTAGAGGTAAAGCTTTCACTTTTCTTCCTCTTTCTCTTTAATTTTGTGATCTAGGGTCTCAATGGAGACCAAAGATCCATTCTTTTCAAATATTAATGTTGATTTTTGATGCTTGAAAAATTAGGGTTCTTGAAGACCCAAAACCGAAATTCACCAAGAAGCCATAAGAGATTGTTTTTGTGTTCTTCCTTTAGGTAAGAGGGAGACTACTCACTTCAACCACTTATGGTGGTGAGGAGGCTTTGTATGTGTGTTGATGGAGAAATCCATCCTTGTATGCTCTTTGTATGCTTGCTTGAATTATAAATTTTATATGATTTAGTATTCTTGAATTTGATTGATACTTGATTATGCTCTTGAATATGTTTGATATATTAATTGTGCTTGATCATGTTGGGGTTGCTAAATGGAAAATTTGGAGTTTC
Organism: Ormosia emarginata; assembly: GCA_029884605.1. Lineage (NCBI taxonomy): Eukaryota > Viridiplantae > Streptophyta > Magnoliopsida > Fabales > Fabaceae > Ormosia > Ormosia emarginata. The sequence continues at coordinate 41,901,816 of JAQQTP010000088.1, forward strand.
CTGCCTCAACATGGTGCCACGGTTTTGACTAGTAGTTAGGGGTGAAAATTGGTTTTTGTATACAAGTGAAATAAGACTTATGTAATCAAAGGTTGAATGATAGTATTAACACAAATGAATGGAGGACCTTGAGAGTTTAATACCCAAGAGGGGTGCCACGGTTTTGGTCTTGGTAAAGAGACAAATGGATTAATCTTGATGAACTAAATTTAAGTGAATTAGTGTTAAGAAAACTAATGCATAAAAGTGGAAAGAAAAATTGGATAATGGACATCATGAAGCCACAGTTTTGGCATTGAATCTTGGGCACTTGGATTGATTTTAATGAACTAAAAACTTAAGTGAATTAATAACTAGAAGTTAATACCTAAAAAAGAAGGAAAGAATGGATTTGAAGACTTGAAATGGAAGAAAATGATTTGGGATTCACCATTGGGAGGTCACGATTTTGGGCCCAAGAATTGGGTCTCTTGGTAAACAATTTGCATCAAGTGCAAGACTTAAACTAATTGAATGTATAGAATAAAAGTAATGGAAGAAAAATAAATTGGGAGTGCCTCTTGGGAGGTCACAGTTTTTGGGCCAAAAAGGGTGGTCTTTTGTGATCAATTTGTAATAAGTGCAAGCCATAATGTAATCAAATGGGTAGAATAAAAATTGATGGAAGGAAAATTTGGAATTGGAACCTTTAGTGAGGCCACGGCCTCTAGGGTAAATTAGGCTTAATTAAGGAATTTTGGTAACTTTGAAATTCAAGAAATCAAGTGGCTAAAATCCTAGGTAATGAACTAGAAATATTACCAAGTGAAAGAATTGAAGACAATTTGAGATTTCATAAATTTGAAGAACCAAGAATAAAACTTTCATAAGACTTAGGGTAAATTCAAGAGAGCAAGAACAAGAGAGTGTGAGTCTTTAAGAGCTTAGAATGATTTATCAAGTGTAAAAGAATGAATTACAATATGAAGATTAAATTAATTATGAGAATTTAATTGGAAATGGACCTTGTAGGAAAGACAACTTCTAAGTTAGGATCCATAATGGACCTAAGAATGTACCATTTGGCTTGATCTCAATATTATGATGTTATGGGTCCATATGAGTGACTGTTTGTATATTGATGCTCTCTTGGCCAATTGTGGCATATTATGGAATTGTATGAAATTGATGATTATACATATCCATGCATAGAGTCTTATGCATTGTGAATGTCCTGTGGACTGTTGTAAGGCCAAGTTGCCTAGGAGATTGAACACACCTTAGTGCGGGTGCGAGTAGACTAGTGTAGGTCATGTTTGACCTTGGGGGCGTCGGGGTGCGGGTTCCTCACATGGACAATTATGAGCTCCTCTGTGCCATGGGGTAGACCGATGCAAACACACCGACGATCCGGACCGAGACACTGTCCTATATCGTGATCTAGCGTGGAATGTCTGTACAATGCCTGAATGTGCACGTGAAAATTACTGGTTTATAGCACTTTGGCCGTAGCAGTCGAGTTACAGACATGTCTCCTGATCTTTCTCTCCGACTGTTTACGTCTAGCTCCATGGAGTAGGAATTGTGGTATCATAATGCATTGTGCATCGTTCATTGTCGGTCTCATGAACTATTGAGCATGAACACCTGTGAATGTGAAGATAACTGTTGTACTTCTGTAAATGATTATCTGATTGTTGTGCTGATTCCTGGGAATACTATTGTGATCTGCCTGCTATTGCTTACTGTTGTTCTACCTTTACTATAAATATCACTGTTATTATTGACTCTGATTATTGCTCAGAATTGAATTGCCTTTATTATAAATTCCGCTGTTGCTATTGATGAATATATGAACTGTATTGCTTGGTGGGCGCTTTGCGCCGTGCTGTTTTCTTACTGCCAATAGTGGTAATGAAAGACGGGTGTCTCACCTCTTTTCTATATTTGTGCATTTTCATTTTATATTTATATTTGATAAAAGATCGTGTGGAAGATAAAGAGAGACCACACCTTGGTTGATTGGCTTGAGTGTCTAGACAAGATTTCTTCGACTACGTAAGAGTGCAGCCGCGAGGAGGCATTGATGCCTGTCGTGTCAACTGGGACACCGTGCGTCATATACATATGGGGTTGCAGCTTTGTCTGCTAGTAGTACCCATCCCTGGGTTACTACTTTTCCCCCTTTAGTGTTTTTATTCCCGCTGTATTTTATTGGACTCTGTAATTATTATATTCTATGTCATCAGTAATTTGTGTAAATTGACCATAAAATATATATATAAGGAATATGATTTTATTTCAGTGGTTGTATTATGGGTTGAATATATTTATATTTCATTCGAGGCTCATATTTTCTACTTACGCAGATTGTCAAAAAAAAAATATATAGACCCTTGAGAATTTAAATTACTATTATTATGGCTGTGACACACTTGGATTTAGCAACTGTGGTGTAATGACGATTACGCTCTGGTTGCTACATCAAGGGGTGTTACAAATAGTGCTTGTCGGGCTCGTAATGCGTTGCAACGGTTTATCATGGCTAAGAGTATATAATGTGATAACATCATCACGAAATGATTCCCTGCGCCTTACGCCCCCCAAGATCCATCATAGATCTCACTATCTGATTCTCACTCAACTCATAGGCTCAAGCAACCTTTTAACAGTCATCGACTGAGCAATTGACCAATGCATGTTAACTTAATGCATAATCATGTATATTCAACAATAATGATATACTTTCCATAACATGCCACAATTTGGCCAAGTTGAACATCAATAGAATTTTAGTCCCAAACACGGACCCACAATAGCATAGTATTAAGTTCTCAAGAGTGATAACACATTTTTTGAGGTTCATTTCGGGATTTCACTTTAACTTAACAATTCTTATGAAACCATTACTGTAACACCCACCTTAGGGTATCACATTTCAGACCAACTCCTCTTATATTCTTTACCTAAGTTATAAAATGATTAAATATTATTGTAATACTTTGGTTTCAAAATTACTTTTTCGCGGATAACATAATTTTACCAAATTAAAGTAACATGAGATACAAAAATAGAACAACATATATTCCCTATTCATATCATAGAATCTTAATATTTTCATTACATAAAGTATATAAAAACTTGACCTGGCCCAAGTTCACAATCTCTAAAAGCAAAAGTTCTTCTCAAAGATAGATTCCCTAGCAAGGAATGTCTCGCTACTTATGCAACCTTAAAATAAGAAGTAATGACCCCATGACGGGTCCTACTTACAGAATAGAGTAATATCGCCACAATACTCTATATACTCAAAGTCTCACTGAACACACCAAGCAGCAGCGCCTTAAAGAAACTGTAGTATAAAGAAACCTAGCTAGTCTCTCCTTGCCGCCATCGCAGTCTTCACCGACATAGGCATAAAATAGAAACAGATAGAACAATACAGCAAAGAGGTGAGATCCCCTACATCGCATACCAATATAGCAACAAGAGAACGACAAACATTCCAACACAGTTCAATATACAATATAACAATAACATATTTAATAAGTAAATAATTCGATAAACTTGTATCACAATATCAGGCATAATGATAACACCACAATAATATTACATCACAATAATGTAAATGCTGATTATGCATATGCACGATGTGTATGTTAACCATCCTTTTCCACAATGTAACCAGTTTCTACTATTCCATGGAACTATACTCAAATTCAGAGATGAACGTTCTAGAAGATCTGTCCCCCCTAAAAAGACAGTCTATGTTGGACCATGAAAAGCAATAGTGTTGTCGGGGCTGTCAGTGCGTTGCAAACGGTTTATATCGCGGCCAGGGGTATATATATATATATATATATATATATATATATATATATATATATATATATATATATATATATATATATATGGTGCTAACATCAGCACTCATGATAACATCATCACGAAGCGAATCACCACGCCCTAACGTCCCCCCAGGATCTATTAAGATCCCACTATCTTGTAAGTTCCCATCCACTCTTTAGGCATAAAACGCCACAACAACCATGAACTGTACAATGCTCAAATACATGTTTAATGAAACCAAACCACCATTGAACTATTCCCAATGATATTAAATCAACCGTCCATACAATTACATAATACCAAAGATTTACACGGGTCTAGAACCTCGGTCCCATAAGCACAATGCAATACCACAACTACTTAGATATAGTACATCAGCTCTACAACACAACTTGATGTTTCTCAATTGTGTAACTAAAATCACTGTTTTTAAAATGTGTAAGAGTTTTTCTGCGTATTTTTAATCGCGTAAAATATTTGAATCATATTCCAAGCTTAAATTAAAACGTTTCTCATTTATTATCAAAATTGGACTTCAATTCCAATATTTCCTTAATAAATCATTGTTAAATAATATTTCCAACATTTTCTTACTAAAGCTCCTTTAATAAATATTTCCAAACATTTTCCATAAAAATGTAACTTACTTAAATTAATTCAAAATATCTCAAAAACATTTGTTCATTACTCTTAATAACATTTTAAATAAAACACTTTAAGTTCCAAACCATCCTCAAAATCATTTCCTTGCTAAAACTTCTCTAAATAATATTTTTTCACAAAACTGTATTTCTTTGATTAACTTGGAATACTACAGCCCAAAGGGCGAGCTATACGTCAGTAAATTTCAAGTTTTCATTTTTATTTCACATAATACTCTAATTACAGTAATTTTAATTCTAAAATTTGTTTACTTTCTTTTTACATCTCAAAATTCACTAAATTGCGTTCTTGTTAATAAATCCTTCAAAACTACTCTTAAGAAAATATTTTTGATCTAAAACACCAATTCTTAGCATGTTGGCCAAAAATCAATTTCTTTTCCATAACTAAATATGTATTCTTTTCCTTTGTAAAACTATTTAATTGTTACTTAATCATCTAAAATCCACACTTAGTAAAATATTTCAAATGATTTGTTCCAAAATCTTCATGGAAATCGTGTACCCCTTAGTTCTTAGAAAACAACATAGTTTTCCTTTTCACTTGATTTTTATCATATGCCACATATCTCATATGATATTTTCCACTATCATATATTCATGCTTTAAATCATACTTAAGCATATTAAACATCCAATAATAATCTAATCAAAATTAGACCATCTCACATATAAATCATACTCAATTATCAAAGTAATAGAATCACATATATCAAAAATCAACCATGGCAAGTTCATGCATATAATCCACATCATATAAATATACACAATCAAACATGCATAAACCAATAACTGTTCAGACCGTAAATCCGCAAGCGCACGGGTCGACAAGTAATATAAAGGAGAGTTAGAGTATCGTGTCCCAAAGGATTGAATAATTTAGAAGAATGTTAAACTTAACTAATATTCACAAATTTTTATCCAAGCAAACGAAAGAGAGTGGGTTGCAATTTAAGTAACAACTTAAAGGAAACAAAATAAGAAAACACCAAACACTAATTCCACAAGAGAATATGAGAATGATTAAAGCCTAGGGGTCCCTATTCACTTACTATTTCAATGATTAATTGCAATTAACAAGCACCTATCAATGAATTGATATATGTTGGCTAATAATCATCAATAGATAAGAGCCTATGTCTAGGACAATTACCCATGTGAACCCTAGCTATTCCACTATGTGTCCATGTGAAGCAACATAAGATTCACTCATTGAGGCCAATTATCAAACACTTGTCATGCATGACCAAAGGGTATGTGTCCATCCCCTTAGTTAAACATACATCAACCATACCATATCCATATTCACAACACCCTATTTCTAGTTCAATTGGAATATTAAAAATCATGCAATTGATGGCCAATCAATAACAAGCACTAAGCATAGATATGGATGAACAAAACCAATTTCATTGAAAGGATACTCAACTAATTACAAATTAATCAAATTCATAGCAAGATTCTAGAGAGCCCCTAGATTAGAGTTTAGTTACACATTATCAAGGAGAAGAAAACAAATGTAATCAAATGATTCATCATGTTACAAATCAAGGAGAAAGGGGAAAGAATGAACAAAAATTGGAGAGATTCCAAGCTTGATCTTCCTCCTTCTTCTTGATTCTTCCTTTAGTCACCTTCAATCCAAGTGTATTCCTCTTCCTCTCTCTTGCTCTCTGGAATTCGTGGTTAGGTTAGAACTGAAGATCCCCTTAATCCTCCCAAAAATCAGAATATAAGGGTAAAATTCGTGTGCCAGGATTTTACTCACGCCTAGGCGTGGTTATGAATCATGTGCATGTCCTCAGCTTGCCACGCCTAGGCTTGACTTCACCACGCCTAGGCGTGGAGGTCTCTGTCTGAATCTCCTTGAAAAATTGAGTTTGTTACGCCTAGGCGTGAGTTAACCACGCCTAGGCGTGGGTGTCTCTACTTCTAATCCCTGAGAAACTGCAAGGGCCACGCCTAGACTTGGATTTGTCACGCCTAGGCGTGGGTTGGAAGCACCTTCCCTTGATGATTTCTTCATACTTTGGGCCTCTCTTCACTTTCCTCATCCCTTCTAAGGCCTTTCTCATCTTGAATACCTATATCAAAACAATGATAAAGTCCATCAAATCACAATTCATCCAACTTCGATAAACAAGATCTTCAAAGATTCAATTATAAATCATTTGAATCAACAAGCTTAATTCACCAAAGTCATGCAAATATTGAACTTATGACCTTGAAAACTTAGGGATAGCATGCTCAAATACAATCAAATTCGAGTGAATTAACTTCATTTTCGAAGTTATCACACCCCAAACCTAAAGTTTTGCTAGTCCTCGAGCAAACTAATCCAAGCAGGAAAAGGAATTACAATCCAATTCAAAGGACAAGAAACATGAGGCAATTTGAACTAGAGCAAACCCAGCTTCCAATTATCATTTATACCCTCAGAAATCACTTCACAACCTCACAACAAGGTCCACACATGCAAGAAATTCCCAACTATTGTGATCACCCTTGAATGCCATTTTTGTGCATGAAAGATTTCCCAAGCCCATGTATTTAAGACCCTTTCCTAATCATGAAGAGCAAGATGGATGAATTTATAAAATGCACATGCACTCTCAAAAGAATGTTCTGCATCCCTTTCTCCACTAATGTAGGCAAGACAGAATCAAAGATCATGAGGGTCATTTAAGCTTGTAATGAAGGGCTAGGGGTAGTGGCTAAGAAGGAAGGGAAAGGATTTGAATTCAAATATCAAGCACATAATCAACCACTTCTATTGAACTAAGCCAAGCATGTAGATACACAAACAGAATCCAAATTGAAGAATCAACTTTCTTTATTCCATTTTCTCATAATTTCAAATTTTTTTTTATATATTTCTAAGATCATACATACAACCTTATTTTCATTGCAAAAAGGGCTTCAATTCACACAACAGCCCACTTATTTATTTTCTTTCTTCTTTTTTTTTTTTTTTTTTTTTTTTTTTTTTATATATATATATATACCATTTTTGAATGAAAGCTAGTAAACACAAGGCAAAATCATGCTCACTCAGATCCGAAGAGAAGGGAATCAATATATATATATATATATGTCCAAACAATGATTCAACAAGCATTCACAAAAAGATCATCAATCCAATCCCCCCCCCCAAACCTAAGATAAGCAGTGTCCCACTGTATCCAAAAGAAGTCAAGTTTTTTTTTTCAATAAAGTATGTACAATGGACTGAAATGAAAAACAGAAAAAAATAAAGCAGAAAGAGCAAGAAAACAAGGGCCCTGGCGCCTCAAAACAAGTCCTCCTCATCAAATAGGTCATCGCCCATCTCCGCATCATCAGCTGGTGGAGGAGGAGGAGGAGGAGGAGGAGGTGAAGCTGCCACTGGTGGGGCTGCAAAAGGAGGAAATGCTGGAAAATCATCCATTGGGTGCCCCTGACCCAAAGCTATCCAATGAATGCCCTGGTACATCGCAGCCAGCATCTCCTGCTGCGTAGTCAGCATCTCCTGCTGCCTAGTCAGCATCTCCTGCTGCCTAGTCAGCATCTCCTGCTGCCTAGTCAGCATCTCCTGCTGCCTATCCAGGCACTGATCAACAGAGGCATCCCAAGCAGCGTCAAAGACTGCAGTAGGCTGTGGGACAGGTGTGGGAAAGGGCCGTGGAGCCGGTATAGGAGCGTGCCCTGCCTCGCAGCCTAGGGGTTGAGCAGGGGCTTGCCTGCGCTTCTCCTGGGCGGTCATGATCGTCTGAACTGCTCTCTCCGTCATCGGAGTCTTCAGTTTGACACGCACCTCAGTATCTTTCCATCTGACGTGAGCTCTCTCACAAAGCTGACAAATGAGGAAGGGGAAGAAAAGTGATTTGAGCCGGGAGGTGATGCACAGTCTGATCTGATCGTAAAGTATCTGAGCAGTGTCCACCTGCTGTAGACTGTGGATCGCATACAACATGTACGCCCGCTCTGGATAAATCTCTGACCGGTGCTCAGTGGGGAGCAAGCAGGAGCACACAAAATGATTCCAAGGGCGCAGCTCACGGCGCAAACTCTCCTGTTTGATGAATCTGATGGAGCGGTCTGAGTTCCGCTGAACCTGAATCGGGAAGGCCGGATCACAGATACTGGTCATGACAGTGCTGAATGGTGTTCCTCCCTCCTCTTCAGGTAACTGTAAAGTCCTGTAAGCACACTAAAGAGGAGGAGGGCCAAGGTCCATAATCTGCCGAATGTGATCCACAGAGTAATCAACTACCTTCCTTCTGACTCTAGTAGTGGAAATGGAGCGCTTCTCAGCATGCGCATTGGCGTAGAATTCCTTTACTATAGCCGCCACAGGTTCCTCAGAGGGATGCTCAGCAAAGGTCATCCAGTGGAGTGCTTCAGTGGCATCGGAAATGGCAGGATAGCGTGCCACATTAACACCATGGAAGCCCTCTCTGGTATGATGTTAATCTTCTTGCGCAAATGCTGCCATAAATAGTCAAAAGCATCCTGCGTTGTAAAGTAGGCTAGGTCAAAAACTGGAATTTCATCACCATCCTCAGCCTGGCTCGCTCCAGCCTCAACAGTTTTCCTTGGACGCTTTGACATGGTTAGAGGATACCTGAAAAGAATTTAATCCCTGTTATGACCATTGAACAAGAATCAAGCAATCAATGTAAGCAGTCATATCCAATTAGAACAGTTGGCAATGCAAACAATAAGCCCAATCATTCACAAATGTCACTCATGCAACCATGTAGCCCAAAGCTCGCCCAAATCAACAATTCAACCCCAAAAGTGAGTGAGAAGATCTTTCAGACAACTCAAAATGATAACTCAGAGCTCAAGCATGATGACCATATAAATTAACATCCTCCAATCACATAACAGCATCAGCACATCAATCATGCACAACCCAGATATGCCAAAGGCACAATTCTAAATCAATCAATGTAAATCCATAGTTTAGTTAACTCCTAGTCAAACCTAGTCACTATCCAACCAAACCACAAGGTTAACCAAATCATAGCCCAAGCAACAGTCACAACTTAGATGCATTAAATCCTAACATTCAACATAACAAAATAAAGCCAGATCATAGCACTACCAAAGCACAACAGAGCTAATCATAGATGATTCACAACCCAAGCAATTCACACTCAACCCAACCAATTAACATAGTGTAACCAAATCCTAGCCCCACCCCAAAAATCGCAACAGTCACACGATTAACAACTCCAAAATTACTAGAGTCATTGAGCAAAAATAAGTATCCCAGCAGCCATACTATTCAAAAAAAATCAAGAATTCCAGAGTGATATTCGACCACGTTAACACAGTGTGACCCTTGATGAGCAATATATCAACCCAAAAAAAAAAATAGCCATGGTGAAACAGAGCATAGCAGAAGATAGGACAATGCTACACATTTCAAAAATATTCAACATGTTAATCATGGAAACAGAGCATCTCAGAATCACAGTGATCACAACATATTCAACTTCCTCATATGGTGAACAATTTAATCACAAATGGGAACAGCCACAATAGTTAGACAACTCGGAAGTCAAAAATGTGGAACTCACCGTGAATGAAGCACCAATGTCACAAAGTACCCAAAAACCACGTAACAGAGAAGACAAAATCAAACCCAATACCAAAATCAACAAGAGGGGTTTACGGTAGGGCAGGTACGGTGGTTGTTGGGTGGGGGAAATGTGGGTGGAGATACGGTGATGGCTGAGAAGAGGGGTTTACGGTGGCTATTGGGTGGGGAAAACGTGGGTGGAGAGGAGGAAAGAAGAAGGAGGAAAGAAGCTACGGTGGTTTAGGTGAAGGAGGATGAGAAGATTGGAGGGGTTACAAAGTGGCTATTGGGTGTTTTGGTGGAGGGTGGGAAGAAATTAGAAAAAAAAGGGGTTAGGGATTTGAGAGGGGAATAGGAAGGAAAGGATAGAAATCTGCGTTTTGTGCAAAGAACAGCACACCACGCCTAGGCTTGACATTACCACGCCTAGGCGTGGTTTAATTTTTTAATTAATTTTATTTTTATTTTTATTTTTAATTTTTAATTTTTTTTATTTTTTTTTTTAAAATTTTAGCCATACTAAGCCTAGGCGTGGAAAACACACGCCTAGGCGTGATGCTTGCGGGCTAAACTGACTGAAAACGCAGAGAGGACCACGCCTAAGCGTGTATAATACACGCCTAGGCGTGGAACTCTCTGGAAAATTCCCCTATTGCAGCTAAGACCACCACGCTTAGGGGTGTAAAAACCACGCCTAGGCGTGGGACTCTGGATCTCAAATCTTAACAGCAACACCAGAATACCCCACATCCATGCATCGAACCCACCCTCCTTAATCTCAAACATCTAAGAACAGCATAGGAATGACAAGAGCAATCAAAGCATCAAATTGAAAAACAAACACTATAAAACAATGAGAAAATGAAAATTCATGCATAAAAATGTCCTAAGCTAAGAGATAGGGTTAAGAAATTGGGTTGCCTCCCAAAAAGCGCCTTATTTATAGTCCTGGCTGGACTTTGCAGACACTCAGGATGGAGGAGCAAGGGTAAGTGAGGTTTTGTGCCTCTCCACCTCACCACCTAAGTAGGGCTTGAGCCGCTGACCATTGACCTTGAAGGTTGACTTTGAAACTGGGTCTTCCAAGGTTACGGCACCATGAGGAAAAACTTCCACAACCAAAAATGGACCTGACCATCTAGATTTGAGCTTGCCAGAAATAGAGCCTTGAGTTGAACAGAGAACCTTCTGCCCCGATGCAAAGTTTCTTGGGATAATACGATTGTCATGCCACTTCTTCACCTTGTCCTTGTATAACTTGGCATTTTCATATGCTTGGAGACGAAATTCCTCAAGTGCATTGAGTTGCAACAATCGTTTCTCTCCACAGCTTCATAATCCCAATTCAATCTCTTGATGGCCCAATAAGCATGATGCTCAAGCTCAACAGAAGGTGACATGCCTTGCCAAAAACTAGTTGATAGGGGACATGCCAAGAGGGGTTTTGTAAGCAAGTGCGATATGCCCAAAGAGCGTCATCCAGCTTCTTTGACCAATCCTTCCCGGAAGGACTCACGCGTTTTCTCCGTAATCCGCTTCAACTCCCTATTAGAAACCTCGCTTGGCCACTTGATTGTGGATGGTAGGTCGTGGCTACCCTATGTGTCACCCCATATTTGACGAGCAATGCAAAGAAAGTACTTGTTGCAGAAATGAGATCCCTATCTATCACTAATAATAGCACGAGGGGTGCCAAACCTTGAGAAAATGTTCTTTTCGAAAAACCAGACCACCTTAGAGTCACTAGTGGGTAAGGCATGAGCTTCCACCCACTTCGACACATAATCCACCGCTACAAGAATATAACGGTTGCCAAAAGATGATACAAAGGGCCCCATAAAGTCTATGCCCCACACATCAAAGAGTTCCACTTCCAAAATGGAGTTCAAGGGCATCTCATTCCTCTTTGAGATATTTCCAAATCCGTTGACAACGGTCACAATTAGCTGCAAAGGAGTAAGAATCTCGAAACAGAGAAGGCCAATAGAAACCTGATTGCAACACCTTAGCCGCTGTTCTTTCACCCCCATAGTGACCTCCATATGGTGAAGCATGACATTGCTCAAGTATCGCACTAGTCTCCTCCATAGGAATGCATCTTCTAAGCACTTGATCAACACACTGCTTAAAGAGAAATGGCTCATCCCAAATAAAATTTCTGACATCATGAAGAAACTTCTTTTTCTGATGATAAGACAATTCATATGGCACCAATCCACTCACTATGTAGTTAGCAAAATCAGCATACCATGGATCTGAACTAGCAAACACTGCAAATAACTGTTCGTCTGGAAATGACTCACTAATCAAGGCTGGGTCTTGTTGATACTTCTCATTCTCTAACCTGGAAAGATGATCAGCCACCTGATTTTCAGCACCCTTTCGATCTCTGATCTCAAGATCAAACTCTTGTAATAATAATACCCAGCGAATCAACCTTGGCTTGGCATCCTTTTTGCTTATTAGATACTTGATAGCAGAGTGATCTGTGAAGACAATGACTTTGGTGCCAACCAAATATGCTCTGAACTTGTCAAAAGCAAACACTACAGCAAGGAGTTCCTTCTCAGTGGTGGTGTAGTTCAACTGAGCATCATTGAGTGTCCGGCTTGCATAATAGATGGAATGAAAGATTTTGTTCTTCCTTTGGCCCAACACTGCTCTAATTGCATAGTCACTAGCGTCACACATAAGCTCAAATGGTAAGGTCCAATATGGAGTAGTGATAATGGGTGCAGAGATAAGCCTCTTCTTCAATTCCACAAAGGCTTCCATACAAGCTTCATCAAACTTGAAAACCACATCTTTTTCCAGCAAGTTACACAACGGTTTAGCAAGCTTAGAGAAGTCTTTGATGAACCGCCGGTAGAATCCAGCATGACCAAGGAAGCTCCTAACTCCCTTCACTAAAATTGGTGGAGGAAGTTTCTCAATCACTTCAATTTTAGCTCGGTCCACTTCCATTCCTTTAGATGACACTCTATGACCAAGTACTATTCCCTCTTGGACCATAAAATGGCACTTCTCCCAATTGAGCACCAAATTGGTTTCCTCGCACCTTTGCAACACTAGGGCCAAGTTCTGAAGACAACCATCAAAGGAATCACCAAAAACAGAGAAATCGTCCATGAATATCTCCAAGCAATTCTCTACCATATCAGTGAAAATGGCCATCATACACCTCTGAAAAGTAGCAGGAGCGTTGCACAACCCGAAGGGCATTCTTCTGAAAGCATAAGTACCATAAGGGCAGGTGAATGTTGTTTTCTCTTGATCATCCGGGGCAATCGCTATCTGATTGTAGCCCGAGTACCCATCCAAGAAACAGTAAAACTCATGACCTGCCAACCTATCCAGCATCTGATCAATAAATGGCAATGGAAAATGATCCTTTCTGGTTGCAGTGTTAAGCTTCCTGTAATCCATGCATATGCGCCATCCAAGGATGTGGCCCCTGGTGGGAATCAAATCATTATTCTCATTTGCTACAACTGTCATTCCACCTTTCTTGGGCACACATTGAACTGGGCTCACCCATTTGCTATCAGAAATAGGGTATATGATACCCGCATCCAGCCACTTGATAATCTCCTTTTTGACAACCTCCTTCATGATGGGATTTAGGCGCCTCTGATGTTCAATGGTTGGCTTATGGTCAGCTTCCAACAATATTTTGTGCATGCAAATGGTGGGGCTAATACCCCTGATATCTGCAATGGACCACCCCAAGGCCTGTTTGTATTCTCTGAGCACTCGAGCAACTTAGATTCTTGCTCTTCTAACAAGGATGAGGAGATGATAAGCGGCAATGTGGACTCCTCCCCGGTATGAATACCTCAAATGATCGAGCAAAGTGGCTTGAGTTCTAGCTTGGGTGGAACTATTACGAGAGGGTTGGAGACTGACCTTATCGAGGGTATGTTCAATGGTTCAAAACCTGGTCTCTGTAAAACTTAGCGAGACACGTCAAGCGAGTTTAATACATTCCATCACATCATCCCTATCTACATACTCATGTATGGATGTTAATGATAAAGCAAGGGGATCATCAGTGAAATTAGTATGGAATGCAGTATTAACTACTTGATCAATCATACCTGTGTAAGAACATTCTTCATGGTCATTGGGAAATTTCATGGATTTGTAAATGTTAAAAGTTACCTTATCCTCATTGACCTGCATTGTAAGCTCACCTTTTTGGACATCGATCATAGTCTTACCTGTAGCCAGGAAGGGTCTCCCAAGAATCAAAGGCACATTGCGGTCCTCTTCCATGTCTAGAATGATGAAATCCGCTTGGAAAGATGAACTTGTCCACCTTGACCAATACATCTTCTATGACCCCTTTAGGGTATGTGAGAGAACGGTCACCAACCGCAAGGTAAGCGAAGTCGGCCGCCTCCCCAAACCTAGCCTTTGAAAGATGGATAAGGGCATCAAGTTTATGCTTGCCCCTAGATCACACAAGGCTTTTCCAAAGAATTGACTCCCGATTGTGCATGGAATGGTGAAGCTCCCGGGGTCTTTCAATTTGGGAGGTAGCTTATTCTGCAAGATTGCACTACACTCCTTTGTGAGAGCTACGGTCTCATAATCCCCCAATTTCCTCTTCTTGGACAAGATGTCTTTCATGAACTTCACATAACTCGGCATTTGTTCTAACGCCTCAGCAAATTGAATGTTGATGTGAAGCTTCTTGAAAATTTCCAAGAATTTTTGGAACTGAGCATCAAGCTTCTGCTTTGCTAGCCGGTTAGCAAAAGGTGGAGGTGATGTTATGGGCTTGTCCTCCTTCTTCATGTCTTCAACATCTCCCTTTACAATTTCCTCATTTTTATCAACCTCTTTGCTCACAACCATTTCATCTTATGCTACCTCAACTTCTTCTTCAAGAAGCTTAGTCTTGGGGTTCCCTTCAATTTCCTTCCCACTCCTCAATGATATAGCCTTGCACTGCTCGTTAGATGCACCCTTGGGATTGTTGATGGTGTCACTTGGAAAATTCCCTTGGGGTCTGTTATTTAGAGCTTGGGCAAGTTGGCCCACTTGAGTCTCAAGATTCCTCAAAGAAGCTGCTTGACTTTGCATTAAAGCATCGTGGGATGCTAGCCTTGAATCAGTCTTAGTCATGTAATCTTGTTGACTGGTCATAAACTGAGCAAACATCTTCTCCAAATTAGAAGTTGAAGTCATTGTTGAAGTTTGGGCTTGAAGGGGGCTCTGTTGTTGGAAGCCTGGAGGAGCACGAGGTGCTTGATTATGCTGATGAGATGAGGAAGAGCCTTGAACATTTCCACCCCATGAGAGATTAGGATGGTTCCGCCAACTGGGGTTATAAGTATTACTAAATGCAGTATTGTGACCCAGTTGACGGAATTGACTAGCATATTGTACACTTTCCAAGCTAGCCGTACAATTGGCAGTGGAGTGATGATCCCCACAATGATCATAAATCTCAGCTGTGACATTAGTTCCGCTTGCAACTGAGTTGACTGTCATGGTGTCTAACTTCTTGGAGAGTGCTGCCACTTGAGCGGAAAGTGATGTGAGAGCATCAACTTCATGTATCCCGGCTGTCGCTCTCCTCAAAGCAACTCTCTCTGCTGGCCACTGATAATTTTTGTTAGCCATTTCTTCCAACAGGTCATAGGCTACATCCACAGTCTTACTCATAAGTGCCCCTCCAGCTGCTGCATCAATTATGGAACGAATGGAGGTTGTCAAGCTATTGTAGAAAGTATGAACCAACATCCATTTTGCTATGCCATGGTGGGGGCACTTCCTTAGCAAATCTTTAAATCGCTCCTATGCTTCATATAAAGTTTCGCCTTCAAATTGCCTGAAGGACAAGATGTCATTTCTGTACTTCATTGCCTTCATGGGAAGAAAGAATCGGTCCAAGAACTTCTAAGCCAGCTCTTCCCAGGTAGTGATAGAATGTTTTGGTAAAGAATGAAGCCAAGCCTTGGCCCTATCCCTCAATGAAAAAGAGAAGAGCCTTAAGCGAGCTGCATCGTCAGTCATCCCATGATGCTTGAAAGTATCACATATCTCTAGGAAATTGGCTAGATGAGCATTAGGATCTTCATGGGGTAAATCTCCAAACTGCACATTTTGTTGAACCATCTGCATAATAGCAGGCTTGATCTCAAAGGTCTGTGCTTGGACAGCTGGCCTTCTAATGCTAGATCGAATTTCTCTAGCATTTGGGGTGGCGTATTCCCTCAATGGTCTTCCAGTATTTGCCTCCTCCGCCATCTCAGATTCACTAACCAAATTTAGTGCTTGTTCTTGTACTTGTTGTTCTCTTAGCAATCTACGAAATGTCCTTTCAATCTCAGGATCGTAAGGAAATCGAGACACACCTTGAGTTCTTCGCATACAAGAGCCAAGTACCTGAAAATAAAAAAAAATGCAAAACAAAACAAACGAAACTTGAAATAAGAATTGTGAATAAATGTAAGAAATAACACAAAATCTAAACTCAATCCCCGGCAACGGCACCAAAAACTTGTTGTGACCATAAATCCAAGCAAGCACTTGGTCGACAAGTAATATAAAGGAGAGTTAGAGTATCGTGTCCCAAAGGATTGAATAATTTAGAAGAATGTTAAACTTAACTAATATTCATAAATTTTTATCCAAGCAAACGAAAGAGAGTGGGTTGCAATTTAAGTAACAACTTAAAGGAAACAAAATAAGAAAACATCAAACACTAATTCCACAAGAGAAGATGAGAATGATTAAAGCCTAGGGGTTCCTATTCACTTGCTATTTCAAAGATTAATTGCAATTAACAAGCACCTATCAATGAATTGATATATGTTGGCTAATAATCATCAATAGATAAGAGCCTATGTCTAGGACAATTACCCATGTGAACCCTAGCTATTCCACTATGTATCCATGTGAAGCAACATAAGATTCACTCATTGAGGCCAATTATCAAACACTTGCCATGCATGACCAAAGGATATGTGTCCATCCCTTTAGTTAAACATACATCAACCATACCATATCCATATTCACAACACCCTATTTCTAGTTCAATTGGAATATTAAAAATCATGCAATTGATGGCCAATCAATAACAAGCACTAAGCATAGATATGGATGAACAAAACCAATTTCATTGAAAGGATACTCAACTAATTACAAATTAATCAAATTCATAGCAAGATTCTAGAGAGCCCCTAGATTAGAGTTTAGTTACACATTATCAAGGAGAAGAAAACAAATGTAATCAAATGATTCATCATGTTACAAATCAAGGAGAAAGGGGAAAGAATGAACAAAAATTGGAGAGATTCCAAGCTTGATCTTCCTCCTTCTTCTTGATTCTTCCTTTAGTCACCTTCAATCCAAGTGTATTCCTCTTCCTCTCTCTTGCTCTCTGGAATTCGTGGTTAGGTTAGAACTGAAGATCCCCTTAATCCTCCCAAAAATCAGAATATAAGGGTAAAATTCGTGTGCCAGGATTTTACTCACGCCTAGGCGTGGATTTACCACGCCTAGGCGTGGTTATGAATCACGTGCCTATCCTCAGCTTGCCACGCCTAGGCTTGACTTCACCACGCCTAGGCGTCTGTCTCGAATCTCCCGAAAAACGAGTTTGTTACGCCAGGCGTGAGTTAACCACGCCTAGGCGTGGGTGTCTCGCTTCTAATCCAGAAACTGCAAGGGCCACGCCTAGGCTTGGATTTGTCACGCCTAGGCGTGGGTTGGAAGCACCTTCCCTTGATGATTTCTTCACACTTTGGGCCTCTCTTCACTTTCCTCATCCCTTCCAAGGCCTTTCTCATCTTGAATACCTATATCAAAACAATGATAAAGTCCATCAAATCACAATTCATCCAACTTCGATAAACAAGATCTTCAAAGATTCAATTATAAATCATTTGAATCAACAAGCTTAATTCACCAAAGTCATGCAAATATTGAACTTATGACCTTGAAAACTTAGGGATAGCATGCTCAAATACAATCAAATTCGAGTGAATTAACTTCATTTTCTGAAGTTATCAATAACCACACAATTCGAGTGAATAAATCCTCACATGGATTTTTCACTCACAAACATAAACAAATCCATTCCTTCACCACCACATATGGCCGATGAGGTTAATCTCCCTCTTACCTTGATTGATGCCTCCTAGCTCCTTATAAAACTCTCTTTGTATCACTTTTTCACCACCAAGTGGATCTTAGAATCAAAACAAATAAATTAGTATCTAAGGCTTGATTATGATGACCATAGATCAAACATGGTCTTAGGATTTCCAAGAGTCAAGTAAGAAATCAAGTTTCAAGATCTTTACCTTGAAACCCTAGAACTTAAATCCAAGAATCAAGCTTGAAGATGATAGAATTAGGTCTTGATCTCAACATGAAAGTTGCTTAGAATGAAGTTTAGGATCAAATGATGTGATTAGATGAAATTATGAGTGATTGGAAGGTAATTTTAGAGAGTAAGGCCGTGAGCAACATAAGGAGAAAAAAAGGTAAGCTTTTGTTTTCTTTGCTTGATGGCAAGGTGAAGATGAATGAATCTTAAGAAGTTCACAACATGAAAGTGTCTTGGATTGATGAGAGGATTCAAGAAATGATGTTAGTAGAAATTATTGAAGTTTGGAAAGTGAAGAATGGTACTTGGCCGAAACTATGGAGAAAAGAAGATGAGAGAATTTCATGTGTTGGTTCTTGGTTCTTTGGAGAAAATGATGAGTAAATGAACAAGTGAAGTGAATAAATGAGTATTGTCTCCTATTTTTGGGTGTATGACCGTGGGATATCAAGGAAAGAGAAAGGTGAGAATTATTGGGTAGCTTTGCTGAATATAGAATTATGACCAAATGCATTTAGTTGAATGAATTTGCCTCCTTTTTGCATGCATGGCCAAGGAGTAGCTTGGATAGAAAGTTCAAGACTTGATTAGCAAGATAGAAACATTTGCACATGGTTTCACATGGTCTCACATGGCTTCACTTGGTCTCACATAGCCTAAGTCATCATGTAGTCATCCTTTAGAAAATTCAAGAACATGGTAGAATTAGCTAGGTGGTCGTGTGACTTAATGGAAAGACTAATGGAGTTTTGTTTTAATTTAATTCCTAATTACACTTAGCTTAGGTAATTAATTCATTTAATTACTTTCAAGCTAACTTTAATTACATAATTAACTATCTAATTACAAACTTATGTCATGCATTTATCATGCCTTCTAGATAACTCTTGATATGTCCTTATAACTATAAATTCTAAGTATTAACAATAGTTACTAATTAGATTATTAGAGTAACTAAATTAGATTATTTAGTTTCTTCACTAACTAACCTAGCCATTTTTGTTGACTTTTCAATAAACAATCATGATTCTAATTGGTTAGTCATATTACTATCTTCTAGAATAAGACGAGTCACCATTCTAGAACATTATGAGTCAATGTTTCTACTAGCTTCTAGAAAAAGAATGATAGGATAAGCTTGAAAGAATAAGTAGTCAAGTTGGATTTGTCTTCTAGCTTGAGTAGTCAATTTGAATTTGTCCTCTTCAACTTGAGTAACTATTTTGGCTTCTTCCAGCTTGCCATTGGTTCATCACTTTGCGTCATAGCTATCAAGATATTTTCCCGAAGATATTACTCAATGGACAATAGTTACTACTATTATTACACAATGGATAATAGAAAACTCAGATAAAGAAAATCTCTGTCAATTGTTCCCAGTTTCAGAATTAGTAAGATCCTCCGATCTCGCCTTGACAGTCCGAAACTTTCTGGTCCAGGAAAATTTTTTATTATTTCCGGGGCCACCTCAAACACACATACAACTTAAAATAATATTAAAATAATCAACAACTAAGAATAATCCATAAAAATTCTTAAAAATCATAAAAATTATAAAACTCATATTTATGCAGAAAAAACAAAATTCGAACATACAGTTCAAAAATAATATTAAAATAATCAAAATAATATTAAAATATTCAAAATCATTAAAATTTCCCAAAAAATCACAAAAATTCATAAATATTATAAAACGTATTTATTTTAAGAAAAACAAAAAATTGGGGTGTTATAATTACAAAGTTTCGCTTTGATTAACGTTTCTTAAGAAATCATTATAAAGTTTCACTTTAATTAACATCTATTATGAAATCATTATAAGGTTTCACTTTAATTAACATTTCATATGAATTCATTTTCTAGAGGGATTCTCTTGAAGTCCTTATTCAATCTTCATTCCTTTAGATTAGTCAAGTTCTTTAGTCTAATCAAATTATGCTTACTTAAAAATTTACTCTAAGGTTTTACAAGTCTCAAAAACTCTCTTGTTCTTTCCTTATGTTCAAAATCGTTCTAAGTCATAAGTTAAAGTCTTGTTCTTTATTCTTTCCATTTTATGAACTCCTAAGAAATCTAAAATTTTCGAATCATCTAAGTCTCCATTTTAGCACTACATTTTGTGGCATTTTGCCTTAAGAGGCCGTGAGTTCTAGGGGTTTTAGAAACCCAAAATTTTCATTTCTCTATTCATCAATAATCCTTTAATTAGTTAGTCTTCCAACTTACATCAATGTTTTAATCTTGGACACCCTATTTTAGGGCACATGGCCATAAGCCTCAGGTGTAAGTGCAAGGAACCCTTGCTTCCCATTCATAATTCTAATTTATTACAAACAACCCAAGATTACCAACATACACCAATACACCCACAAAATCACACAAAAGCACATTAAATCCAAAGAATCAATAGAAAACTATAAAATCAAGAGAACAACCCATGTTAGGATTTCTCACAATCCACATACAAATAAGTTTCCCACCACCAATAAAGGTTGAAGTGGATAGTCTCCCTCTTACCAAGACAAGACAACACAAAAGCAAGCTCCTTTCTCCTTTGAAATTTCGTCCTCCACCTTCAAAAAACCCTAAAAACATCAAACTCACAAGAAACACAATTAAAACTTGAAAAAGGTATCCATGATCACCAAAGTGACACAGATTACGAAAATGAGGGGGGAAAAGGAAAAAAGCCATGAACTTTTACCTTAAAGTTTCAAGCTTTAAGTCTTGAAGAGATAAAAATGAAAATGGTGGATTTTGATAATGGTCACAAAAATAAAAAATGTTCTAAGTGATGAGAAATGGTAGGAAATGAGGTTGGTTGGATGAAAAGCTTAGATGGCCCAAAAATGGTGGTCTAAGCCGTGGAAGAGGAGAGAAAATGGAGAGGAAAGGTTGAGTTTTTGAAGATGGTCACCAAAGGAAAATGTCTTAGAATGGTGAGAGGAAACAAGAAATGTGATTTGTTTTAGCAAGCTAATGGAGATGGCCTCTAATGGTGGCTGCAACCGTGGGGTGGAGAGGAAGAGAGGAAGAGAGAACTTGAGAGAAAATGAGAAGAAGAAAGAATGGAGAGAGAAAGTGATAGTTTTTGAAATGAGTAAATGAAAATATGATGAAATGAAAACACAAATTTTGGCTCCCCAAAATGATACATTGCCATGGAAACAAGGAGAGAGAAGGGGGAAAAGTGAGCTTCATGCATGCATAGGAAATTTCTAGAAAGCTTCCTTGAGGAGCTTTTGATTAAACAAATCATTCTATTTGAAAAAAAGGAGATTGGATGTGACATAAAGTGGATTTCCTTTAGATAAGGTGATAGGATTTTTACTGCTATCTATTATCTAATGGACAATTGTCATAGTTAACAAAACCCGTATTAATTGTCCAATGGGTAATAGAGCTTATTGCAAAAATCTTTATTTGTCAAAACGTACAGTGATTTTATTTATCAATAAAATCTTGAAAAACGTGAAATCTCATAAATTGTGTCTAACCTCAGGTTTAGTTAGATCTCTCGTCGACATTTCCACAGTTCAAGGTTCTCGAAAAAAATATCTCATTTCTTGGCTCCGCTTAGTGTGCACGCAAAATGAAAAATATATTAAAATATTCAACATTTTCGAAAAAATCCAAAAAAATTCACAAAAATCACAAATATTATAAAATGACTATTTATCATGAAATTATCAATTTTCAGGATGTTACATTTCATGGAAGCATAATATACATATATCAAGAAATGAAAGTTATACAAACAGTACATCATTATATCTCATATACATATTTTGCATCATGGCACAAAATCGGTATAACTACTTTCCAAGCATCTAAACCAAAGGACTAATCTAATTCTTCTTGATGAAGCTCCATCTTTCTTGGCTGCCTTAATCTTGCCTGGAATTATCATAGAAATCATAGAAGTAGGGGGGTGAGAATCATAAAATTCTCTGTAGTTTATAAAATCGTCTCATCACAATAATTTCAGCTATTTTGAAAAAAAATCATGTAAAATCATTAATATATATATACATTATGTATAAAAGTGGCTAAAACCAAATTAGGTCCTTCCTCTTCCAAAACAGAGGTTCATTTTTATATCCTTATCAAAATCATTTGAATGATTAAATCAGTCATTAAGTCTTATCAAAATCTCAAAGTCATGTCTCAAGTCATAGATTATTTCATTAAATCTCATAAAAAACAAATCATAATTCATATCATCAAATATCAAATCATAAATCATTTATCAAAACTCGAGTCATCAAATCATCAAGTCTCAAATCATGATTCATATCTTCAAGTCTTAAGTCTTCAAGTCATAAATTATTTAATCAAATTTCATATGAAGACTCATCTATATCATCAATTATTAGAGTCATATCAAGAAATCTCATTTCTCAAGATTCATATCTTAAATCATCAGGACACGTGTGTCATCTCAAATCAAATGGCATGGAGGGAATGTCCATCCTCACAATACCAATCACTTGGTAGTAGCCTACTTTCAAGTTAGTGCACTTCAACCCATTTATAGCTCTCGCTACATATGTAACACACCGAAAATTATTTGTTTCATGATAAATAGTCATTTTATAATATTTGTGATTTTTGTAAATTTTTGTGAATTTTTCTGGAAACATTGATTATTTTAATATATTTTTCGATTTACGTGTGCATTGAACGGCGCCAGAAAAATAAATATTTTCTCCGAGGCTGGAAAACCTTAAACTAAAGAAACATCGATGGGGGATCTTACTAAACCTGAGGTCGGGCACAGTTTACGAGGTTTACGTTTTTTGATATTTTTATCTGATAAATAAAAACTACAGTACATTTTATTATCTGTTAGATGATAAATACTGATTTTTGTTAACTGTAACATTTATCCATTGGATAATAGCTTGTAGTATGATGCTTATCATCTTTTGAAGATTGTCTATTTTATGTCACATCAAGTTGACTTTTGCAAAAAGCTAACAAAGCTTCTCAAGGAAGCTTTGCCCAAGCTTCTAGAGGAAGCTTCCATCCCCCTCTCCCATGAGGCTCCACGACAATGTGGAGGGAAATGATTTTATCACATTTCCACTAATACCATTCCTTTATTCTCTTTTCAAAAATCCCTAAGCACTTTTCTATCACTTTCTCTCTCTATTTTCTCTTCTCTCACTTTTCTCTCAAACCCTTCTCTCCTTCATTTTCTCCTCTCCTCCACGGCAGCCCCACACCATTTCCCCTCCATGTTTGTTGATTTCAAGCCAACAAATTTGTTTGAAGCTACTTTCCTTTGAAGGTTTTCATTCTTGTTGGAAAACCATCTTCAAGAAGCTCACTTTTCTCTTCATTTTCTCCTCTCTTCCACGGCCAAGGAGCACAATTTTGGCCATACACATTTTCTTGCTCAACCAACCTTGTTTCTTACGTCTTCCCATCACTTAGAACCTTTTCTCTTTTGTGACCATCACCTAGACCCATCATTTTCATATTCTTCCATAAAGCTCTAAAGTTTGAAGCTTTGAGGTAAAAGTTCATGACTTTTTCAATTTTTCTTCTCATTTTCGTGATCCTTGGTCACCTTGGTGATCAAGGATTCTTTTTCAAGCTTTGATTGTTGATTTTTGTGAGTTTGAATATCCTAGGGTTTTGTGCTAGTGGAGGACGAATTTCAAGTGCAAAAAGAAGCTTGCTTTCTTGTTTATCTTTTTTGGTAAGAGGGAGATCATCCACTTCAACCTATTTTGGTAGTGAGGAGTACGTTTATGTGTTGGTTGTGAGAAACTCATGTTAGGGTTATTCTCTTTAATGTATAATCTTGTATTGATTTTTATCTTATATGAAATTAATGTTGTATTCATATATTTTGGTGACTTTGGATTGTTCTTGATGGATTGGAAACATGGATGGAAGCAAGGGTTTCTTGCCCTCTTGTTTGGAGGCTCACAGCCAAATGGCCCAAAATGGGTCCATGATGGAAACTTGTGTAATAATTTGGGAATTAAGACTCTTGATGATGAGTAATTGGTGAGATGGGAAAAATTGTGGAATCCCTTAGCCTCTTGAGGCTCATGGCCTCTTAAGGATAACATAGACAAAATTATGTATTAAAATGAGAACTTATCTAATTAGTCAAGTAGAGGTTAATTAAGAATTCATAAAATGGAAAGAACAAAGAATAGAATTTTATTCTATAACTTAGAATAAATTTGACCAAGGGAAGAACATGAGTGTGAGGGAGATGTTGGGTAACTTAAGTTAAAATTTCCCTAAGTGAATTAGGTTTAAAATTGAGTAAAGAACTTGTTTTATTTGAATAATAAAGATTAGATAAAAATACAAGAGAATTCCCCTAGAGAAAGACTTTATAAGAAACGTTGAGTTAAAGTGAAATTTCATAATAAACCTTAAAAGTGTATTTTCACAATTGAGAACATGATAATGTGTTGTTGTGGGCCCATAGATGGGACCAAGAATCTGTTGATAATGAAATTGGCCACTCGTGGCATGTTTATGGAAAAGTTCATGATTATTGAATGTATATATATGAATATGGATTGAGTCATCATGCATCGTAAAAAGTCCGATGGACTTTGTTGTAAGGCTTTATGCCTAGGAGATTGAATCACACCTTAGTGCGGGTGTGAATAGACTAGTGTAGGTCACTTGTTAACCTTGGGGGCGTCAGGGTGTGGGTATCTCGTAATGGGCAATTGGTACCGATGCAAACGCACTGACGATCCAGATCGAGACACTGTCCTATATCGCGATCTTGTGAAGAATATCTTGTATGAGTCACGTTGCGTAATTTTATTAAGATTGAAGCACTTGATTTGAAGCCGATGATATACAGACATGTTTCCTCGATCATTCTCTCCGACATTGTATTTAGCTTCATGGAGTAGGGCTTTGGTACTTTGTGCATGTACATGGTCAGTTATCATATTTACCTGGCTTACTTTGATATGGTTATAAAATTGTTTCTTTTATAATGCTATAAGTGCCTGGATTATTAAATTGTTTATTATTTGATCTTGATGTTATTTACTATTTTATTACACTATTTAGCATTATGTGTCATTTATGCTTCTTTACTGCCATAACTGGTAATGATGCTCGATATCTCACCTCTTTGTTTTGTTATTCTAGATATATATGTGTCTCCATAGAGACTACAATGTGGACGAGCCTGAGTTTCCTGGATTTTGGTCAAACTAGTTTCCTGTTCTGCGATGGCATCCCGGCGAGGCTTTTTGGGGTATGCCAGATTGAGGTTCCATGGAGGTGGTGATAGCTGGCACATGGATTTCGATACTGAGCGTTTTGTTTATGTAGGAGACGTGACTGTGTCTCTAGCATGGGGTCGTTATGATCCCCCTATTTTCTCTTTCAATTTTCATGTTTGGTTGGAGTTCTACATGCCTGTGTGAGAGGTGTGGGGTGAGCGTGTGTATACCCCACGTGAGGATTCAAATTTGTTTCTGTCCTCCACACGAGCTTTGGCTCATGGGTCAGCCGCTCCTATAAGGGTTTCTTCTTCTGAGGAAGATCCTGAGGAGGACCCATCTGAGGTTCCTTTTTAGTTGTTGAAGGAGGCATGTCTCTTTTTGGTAGGCTTTTGGGTGGCTAGCTATATATCGCTTTGGGGGTCTAATGTTTTGTCTTTTTGGTGGGCTGTAATATGTATATTCTTTTTGGGGCATGTAAAGCTTCTACTTCCTTTGTCTAACTATTGATGTATCTAAGCATGTATGTTATATATCTGATGAATAAATGTATGGTTAGTTATCATGTTAATTTTCTGTTGTAATTATGTTTTATTCTCTTACAAAAAAAAATAAAAAGAATTCGCCAAATTATTATACGCTTATAAATGAACAGGCTATTATCTACATGTAAATGAACTGGGTCAATTTTATATTTCGTTTTCCATTCGTGGTTTGGTGTGACAGTCCCTCTCCAAAAAGGGGTGTCACAGCATAAAACTACCCCAAATAACCCAAATAAGCCACAACACTAAGGGAATGTCCATTCTCATAATAGTTGTGAGTAGAGAAGGAATGTTCATCCTTAACTACTATTGATAGGGAGGGTATCATCCTTTCACGCACTATTCTCAAACCAGGAATGCCTTAAGTGTAGGGAAGGAATGTCCATTCTCAACTGCACATCAATCATGGGGAACTCAGGTAAAGAGGAAGGGAATGCCCATCCTTAAGCTCATTACTCATGTGCTAAGGGAATGTCCATCCTCAACCACCGTTTCCAAGTCACCCCCTAGGTCCGGTGATATCCTAGGTAATTGGTTACTCATAAAAAATCAATCATTATTTCAATCATCAATCTCATATTATGACATCATGCATAATGTTCAAATCAATAATACACTATGATGTCAATCTCATGTAGCAAGGCCTCACATTAGGCCTCATATTTCATTATTATATACTAATATATATATATATATATATATATATATGTAAAGGTTTTTCTTGTCATCAATAATCAAATTCTTCATTCAATCTCATATCATGGCACAAGGCCTCACATTTCATCATGAAAATCATTTCTCAAATCATTAATCAAGCATTTCCTAGCAATATGGCGTGGCTCCACCTATTTTATGTTGCAGCTCCCTGCTCTCGAGTGGCACTCCGTGAATTATAGAGAGTTCGGGGCCGTGACTCTCTCCAATTTTATGTCGTGGCTATCCCTCAGAAATCTGGAGTTTCCAGATTTCTCAACATAACTCCCATTTCATTATTTTTAACTATTCACAAGGTTTGCTAATCATTCAATCTCCAAAACCATCAATTATCAACTCATCAACATCATATTTATAGCATCCAATCATTCAAACATCATCAAATCAAGCAAGACACATATGGGTTTCTAACCCATTTTTTTTAACTCAAGGTTCATTAAGAATCAAGATCAAAGTTTGAAACTTTACTAGTAATCAAAGCATAAATGCATAAATCTTTCATCATCAAGTCAGAATCTCAATCAAAACTCATCAAGTTTTCAAATCTTAAAATACAAAGGAAGAAGAGGAAAAGTGAGAAAAAATCCCTACCTCATCTTTCTTGGCTCCTTGATCTTATTGTTCCTCCCGCTATGATTCTTGTTGGGCTTTGTTTCTTTCTTCCTTCTTCCAGTAGCATGAGGACGTGAGAATGGAGAGTGAGTAAGAGTGAGAAGCTAAAATGTGAGAATGGGAAAGAGAAAGAGATGTTGCGTGAAAGTGGTGAGAAATGAGAGGAAAAACCTAAAATATCTTGGGTTTGGTAGGTTGAATCAGAATGCAATCGTGGAGGATCTCGTAAAAATGAAATCTAATTGATAAATTTTTATCTGCTAAGGATATTTAATCTTTCAAGAATAAATTTTCTAACCTTCATGGACATCATAGAAAATTCTGAGATCCCAATCTATTTTAAGTATTAAAATCCTACCACTTTTCTTATACTACAGTATCAATCTCTAAGCTTCATTATTCTTTCCTCGGTTAAATTAAACCTTATGGAATTGAACTAAGAAGCTTTTGTGTAACATCCTCTTTAACATGTTAGACTTGAAAATGGTTACAGAGGTCGCTTAATACTTGCTTAACATGTTTGTTTCATTTTGTGACAATCTAAGTTAGTTTAGGCATTTTGTTGCAAGCCGAAAGGTGAAAAATAGCTTAAAATGACTCAGATATTAGCATAAATAGCTTAGCTAATGGAAATAGATGTGGATAATTTATTTTTAAGTCACAAATGTATATTCTATGATGTGGTTAAAGTTTGAGAATTTTTTGAGTCAGTTTGGTATTTTTAGGCATACTGGTTGTCTATTTAAAATCGAAATGACTAGTCGCAGATACGGGAAATGATGGTTTTAGTACAACAATATTTTTAATGAATCCTATGATTTATTTTAAAGTTGTTGGAACTTGAAAAACTTGATTTAGCTAAAGTTGAGTACTTTTAGCAGATTGAGAATTGCCAGTATGGTAACTAAAGGCCATAAGCCATCCACGGTTACTAGCCATCTTGTTTGACCCTTGTATGTGATATTTCTATCATAATTTCATTTGTTTCTCATTCACTCTCTATGGCTGAAAATAGAACAAAGAGAGAAAGAAGAGAAAAGAGAAAAGAAGGAAGGGAAGAAGAGGAAAGCTAAAAGGAAAGGAAAGCTTGAAGAATTGTGATCCATTCCATCATTATCTTCATCACCATAGAAGCTTGAGGAACTCAAGATAGGGGTTCTTGAACTCAACTTCATCTTTTTCCTCATTTTTTCATGTTATGCTTATTTGAGGTTTAATATGTCAAATTGAGTTCTTATGGCGTGTTATGTGATTTTCTTGCATGGATGTGTGACACCCGGGGCCGATGAAGGCGGGGAGTGGTCTCTGGTGCAAAAAGATGAAGTACAGACAAGGAGTGGCTCCTGACAAGCTTCTAGGCGAAGGGACACATGAATGAACTGAATACACACCGGAATGAGAGGGATTCAGAGACTATGCAGGTATGGGACTGCATAGTTGAGGATGACTTAAAGGAATTGATTAACACCATCCATATCAACAAGATGCATCTTCTTTTCGGGAGCCACGAATATAAGTACTCCATGGTTAAACATGCTTGACTTGGGCACTTGTGGGATGGGTGACCTCATAGGAAGTTTCCTAGGATGTGTGTGAGTGAGGACAAAGCACGCTGAAAAGACTCGTGTTGATTTGTGGGGATAGTCATCAATCCTGCAGGCAGTCCCGAGACGTTACCAATGGTATCAGAGCGAGACCTCTCCTAGTGCGGTGTGATTCGGGGACGAACCATACAGAAGCTGGTGGGCATGTGACACCCGGGGCCGACGAGAGCGGGGAGTAGTCACCGGTGCAAAAAGATGAAGCACGGATAAGGAGCGGCTCCTGGCAGGCTTCTAGGCAAAGAGACACATGAATAAACTAAATACACACCGAAATGAGAGGGTTTCAGAGACTATGCAGGCATAGGACTGCATAGTTGAGGATGGTTTAAAGGAATTTATTAGTACCACCTACATCAACAAGATGCATCTTCTTTTCGAGAGCCAAGAACATAAGTACTTTATGGTTAAGCGTGCTTGACTTGGAGCACTTGTGGGATGAGTGACCTCCTGGGATGTTTCCTAGGATGCGTGTGAGTGAGGACAAAGCACGCTGAAAAGACTTGTGTTAATTTGTAGGGACACTCATCAATCCTGCAGGCAGTCCCGGGACGTTACAAATTGTAACACCCTTTGTAAGGCATTACTTTTAAGACTACCACTGACCAAATAAAAACCAAATTATATAGGTTTACTATTATAAAATACAAGTTTTAAAATTTCTTTTTGCTAACAATATAAACTTACCAAAATTTGAAAGAACACACGTTATAATTAAGGGATCAATACACAACTTATATAAACATGATATAGTTTGCCAGCATCATACAATACTTGAGACTTACATACATAAAAGACAAGTAGCAAACCCCGTGACGGGTCCTACTTATAAGCACGGTAACAAACTTAACGAAATACTCAAAATGCCTGCATCAAGATGGACACGCCATACGATGATACCTCCACAACACTATGCCCTCACATAACCAAGGAAGATCTCCGCTTCACCACCACGACGGACTTTTCAAAACATAAACATATAAATAGAACAAGACAATAAAAAGGTGAGATCCCCAACATCAATACCACGTGGCAGTGCAGAAACAATAATGGCAATCAATATCATTCAAATACAGATACCAAACAACATAATTATAATACAGAATAATAATTTATTTCAATAAACAACACAACAGATAATTCGACAAGCAAATGTTGCATCAATATGCCCAAAAGATTACAACAAAATTATATCATAACAATGTTAATGCTGACTATGCATATGAACAATGTGTATACTGACCATGCACAAAAATATGATATGGACCATGCCACAACCACAATGGATAGACCCCTACTCCATGGATCTAAACCAAACAACCCTCAGAGGAATGATCTAGAAGACATATCTGTATCTCGTTAATCTCAAATCAAGTGCTAAATTATTTTCTCATTGCGCAACATGGCTTATACAAAGCATTCTATGCTAGATCGTGAAATAGCACAACATCAAGTCGAGATCGTCGATGTGTTGTAATTGGAAAACCGCACCCCAACGTCCCTAAGGTTCACTATATGACTATCACCATACACTATTCGCACCCGCACTAAGGTGTAATTCATCTTCGGGTCACAACAAACACAAACCTCATGACTTAATGCAATGTTTTATGTCTACCACATAACCTTCCACAAAGGAACAAGCCACCACAGGGCTAAAGTATTTTTCTTCCAACATCACAGGGTCTAGTACATCGGGCCAAAAACAATTCACTGAATTTCTTAGCTTACGAAGTACTTTTGCTAAGTTTTCAAATTTCGTAAACATTTTCTCAATCGCATAGCTCAAAATCAACACTTTTGGAACACGTAAGATTTTATCAATATTTTTTGATCTCAGAAAGCATTTGTTTGAAATTCTAAACTTTATTTCGAAACTTTCCAAGTTCAATAGAAAATTTGAATCTTAAATCCAAGGTTGCTTTACTAAAACTCCTCAAAGCAAGATTTTCCAACACATTTCACAAAAGTCACTTATTTTTTTTATTAAATCAAAACTAAGGAAAGCTTTTTTCCATCACCTTTAACAAACAAAAACTTTCTTAAATAAAATACTTTAAGTATCAAACCATCATTCAACTAATTTTTCATCTCCTTGGCCGAAAATCCCTTTTTTTAAAAACAAAAACTTTGTTCATTTTCTTTTCCATCTTGAAATTCCTTAATCAAATTCTTTAACACCAAATCATATAATTTCCAACTTAATAAAATATTTTTAACTTGAATTACCTAATTTTAACCATTATGGCCGTGAGCCATCTAGGTATTTAGGAACCAAAATTTTCTCACCATTTGATGCATGATTCATGATATGCATCACGTTCCAATCATCACATTTACATCATAACAAGTTTATACATACTATTAAAGCTATAAAAATCATATCATGCATATTTTTAAAGCCATAAAATCACCCAAAAACTCATACAACAAGTTCAAGCATCATATTCAAGCCATTAAATTTTAAGGAATAAACAAGCACAAAATATGATAAGTGATAACTTCACAAAATGTAGTTATTTGTACCCTATATTTGCGCTTCATAGATTGCTTAGTCCTTGTATTTATGCATATCTAGAAGGTTTTAGGTCTATATTTGTCAAATGTAATTTGGACACCTTCCTATATGTTCTTGAGCAAATTGTGCATATTCTTAAATGATTAAGTGGATTTACAACTTATATTTGACTTAGTGATTTCTCTAACGTAGGATGAGCTCAAAAGAGATGAATTGATGCAAGCCAAGGCCCAACATTCGAGGATAAAACAAAGGAAGCATTCTAGCAGAGCATGTCGCGGCGTTGGGTAATGAACGTCGTGACGTGAGCACCTCACTTGCTGTCCCCGAGTCATGGATGCCGTGACGCTGGGTAATGCATGCCACGACGTGATGCGTCTCACCTAATGTCAGTACTTACACCCAAGGCATGCAAGCCGCAACGCTGGGTGATGCACGCCGCGGTGTGACGTGCCGAACTGAGCCTATAAATAGATTTTTATCAGATTTTCTTAGGATGGCCGTTTAGGGTTAGAGAAGCTACAGCTTTGTCCTTCATTTCTGGGTAGATTTGAGGCCAAGGGAGCCAAGGTTGGAGGCTATCATCCTCATGGAGGGAGATTCAAGCATCAATGGCAACATCCATAAGCTTTTCTTCATTTCTCCCTTTTCCTTCCTCTCTCCCATTATCTTGATCATGTATTTTGTGATTTTATTTTCGTGTTCAATGATGTAGTAGCTGTTTTGGGGAATACTTTGAATCTTTTTTATGAATATTAATGATTTTATTCTCCTCTGAGTTTGTATGGATGTATGGTTTTGTTCAATCATATTGTGCTTAATGCTCTTGAGTGCCTGATCAACATTTAAGTGATTTGTTGAAATCTAATAAGCCTAGACATAAGACTTTGGGTTTTAAATCATATGTATGGTTGACGCATATTCAATTTCATTCTAATGTCGGGATGGGTTGATCTAATGGGATAGAAATATACCTCTTAGCCATGCATAACGTGTGTTTGAGAATAGATCTTAAAGAGTGGATTTTGTGTTAGTTCTCATGGAAACATAGTGAGTTGGGCATTTGAAGCCATGGTTGATTGACCCCTATACATAGGCTTTCAACTAAAGTAGATTCTCAAGCTAACCTAATCATTGCATTCATATTTATGAAGAGGATTGCAGGTTATTAGTTGAAGTAAAGGGTGAAGAAGGACTTCCCTAAGCTCTAGCCATTATCTTTATTGCTTTCCTAGTCTTTAGTTTATATCCCTTTTCCTTATTTTTATGTTCTTGAATAGAATTACTTAAACTATCGGTTAATACTTAGCATTAGAAATAAACTTATCCTCATGGGAATGATACTTTACTCTTCACTGTATTACTTATTCGGCCTGTGCACTTGCAGCCTTAAAAGGGATAAACAAGTTTTTGGCACCATTGCCAGGGATGAGGCATTATTTTTGTAATGCTAATATTGACAATGAGTTTAGGTAGTTCTAATTCAAGTTTTGTTTTTAGTACAATTCAATAAGTCCATTTGGACAAGTTATGGTCCTTTAGTTTTTATGTTTGTTATTGTTTTGCGTAAATATGTAGTAAGTTTTATTTTTATGGTTTTAATATGTTTTTGTTGTATATTATGCAATTTAAGTCTTTAGGCATATTTTTGCAGGTACTGGAGACCACTAGGAAGCAGAATTGGTAGAAAAAGGCATTTTGCTGCAAAATTCTGCGGTCTGATCACTCATACCGCGACGCCTATATCTCACATCGCGGCGCCCTTGTCTTTACCATATCAGAATTTTGCACCTAAGGACTCAATGTCGTGTAATGCCCCATGATTTAATAACCATGGCACAATCGTCATTATGCCACAGTCACTAAATCTAGATGCGCTACAACTCAATCCATACATTTGAAAATTTGATCATTGTGCATATATAGAAAATACGAGCCTCGATATGAAATATATTTATATTTACTTGCATCCAAAATACAACATCAGCTTAAACAAAGATATATTTCCACAATCGATTAATAAAAGTAACATATAACAATGTTAAACATAAGTTTACATAGAGTAACTACCATGTAAATGTTCGACCTCTCCCAAAGTCAAACACCTGGAGAGAAGGGTCCTGCACTTGATCCTCCTCTGGATATCTAACAGATGAACTTCCCCCTTCAGACATGTCATGATGCATAGAAACCAGAAAAGGTGACACGATCGAAGCCTCTCTAAGAAAGAGGTGGCGATCATCCCATAACTCCCCAATGGGTATAAGGAACTCCACATGCATAAAAGTATGAAAGATGCTCGTGGCAGCTCCATGATAATTACCACTCCGAATTAGGGTCACATCCCCTATGTACATAAAACGCTCCGCATCACGGTCGGAATGCCAGGCTTCCATGCCTCCATGGAACTGTATCCACATATAACTGAAGAAAGCTTGTCCAGATGCCATTGTAAAGAGACAAAAGTTAATCCCAAACTAAACTAAGCTAATTTAACTCGCTCTTTCCGCAGTCTTTATCCCAACATAAGCATAAGACAGAGTAACACAACAAAGAGGTCAGACATCCTACTTTCATTACCAATTATGACAGTAAAAAAATAGAACAACGCAGGACACCCACATAGCATAGCATGAATAATAATCAGCATCAAGATTCACATAGTAAACAACTTAACAATTATAGGTAGTTATAACATCAATTAAACAACAATTTCATCATCATATAAATGAATAAATACATAAATGCCAAATGATATGTTGACTCACTATACACGTGCACATGGTACCAAAAGTTCCTACTCCATGGAGCTAGACATAAACATTCAGAGAAAATGATCAGGGAGTCATGCCAGTATCTCGTCAGCCTAAAAATAAAGTGCTTATTAGAAAAATAATCTTTTGCGCAACATGGCTTATACACGACATTCTCAACAAGATCGCGATATAGGATAGTGTCTTGGTCCAGATCGTTGGTGTGCTTGCATTGGTCTATCCCACGGCTCCAGTGGAGCTACCACTGTCTATTGTGAGACACTTGCACCCCGACGCCCCCAAGGTCAACAATATGACCTAAACTAGTCTATTCGCACCCGCACTAAGGTGTAATACAACTCCTAGGCCAGCGGCCTTTTAACAGTCATCGACTGAGCAATTGTTCAATGCATGTTGACTCAATGCATATTCATGTATATCCAACATTAACGACATACTTTCCATGATGCGCCACAATTTGGCCAAGTTAAATATCAACATATTCATGTATATTTCACAATGATATAGTTTCTCATAATCATGCCATAATTGGCCAATGAAATTGTCAACAACATAACATTATTAAATCTTCAATAATAACACATAGTCATTTCAACCCAATACAAGTCACATTTCCATTTCTTTGAATCCATGATCCTAATCACCTAAGCCTTAGTGGATACACAAATATGGGTCCAAGAGGCCCCTTGAGGCTGTGACCTCACTATAATAAAAGTTTAACCATTTTTCTTTCACCACATTGTTGATCACTTATCCCTTAATTATATAAGTCCCAAGGTTGCACAAAAATCACAACTTGGACTAATAAACCCCCTAGAGGCCGTAAGCCTCACAAGGTGAGAAATCCCAATTTTTTTTTCATTGCATTCATTAATTCTTTAACACCTAATTAACTAAGTTCCAATATCTCCAAAAAATCAAACTTAAACCCCCAAAAATTGCCCTAAGGCCGTGACCCCCAAAAATGGGAGGAACATCATACATTTTTTTATACATCAATCCAAGCAATCCATGATCATCAATACCTCCAAAACAATCAATAATTTCATGCAAGTCAAAATAAGCACAAGATCCTAAAAAACAACACACAAAGTGAGCAATCCCACATGGATTCCTCAACCAACAACACACAAGACATCTCCTTACTATCAAAATTGGTTGAAGAGGATTATCTCCCTCTTACCTATTGAAGGCAACACAAGAAAGCAAGCTCCTTTGTGCTTGATTTTCGTTTTTCACCTTCAAGAAAACCCTAGGGTGAGCAACTTTCAAAATGTTCACTCAAACCATGGAAAGATGAGTCCTTGGCCACATAGGTGACCAAGAAAAACGAAAATGAGAAGAAAGGAGAAAAAAGTTAAGAACTTTACCTCAAAAGCTTCAAGCTTTGGCTCCAATGGTAGAAAATGGAAGAGGAAGAACTAGTGAATGACCACCAAAGAGAAGAACCTTAGAATAATGGAAGGAAGCTAGAAATGTGATTGATTAAAATTTTTGTGATGGTGGAGGTGGAGAATGGTGTGGTGTCATGGAGGGAGAGGAAATAGAGAGGAAAAGTTGAGTTTTTGAAGATGGTCACCAAAGGAAAATGTCTTAGAATGGTGAAAGGAAATAAGAAATGTGATTTGTTTTAGCAAGCTAATAGAGATGGCCTCCGATGGTGGCTGCATCCATGGGGTGGAGAGGAAGAGAGAACTTGAGAGAAAATGAGAGGAAGAAAGGATGGAGAGAGAAAGTGATAGTTTTTTAAATGAGTAAATGAAAATGTGACGAAATGAAAACACAAATTTTGGCTCCTAAAAATGGTGCATTGCCATGGAAACAAGGAGAGAGAGGAGGGAAAAGTGAGCTTCATGCATACATAGGAAATTTCTAGGAAGCTTCCTTAAGGAACTTTTGATTAAACAAATCATTCTTTTTGAAATAAAGGAGATTGAATGTGACATAAAGTGGATTTCTTTTAGGTAAGGTGATAGGATTTCTACTACTATCTATTATCCAATGGACAATTGTCATAGTTAACAAAACCAGTATTAATTCTCCAACGGGTAATAGAGCGTATCACAAAAATCTTTATTCGTCAGAACGTACCGTGATTTTATTTATCAGAT
Organism: Ormosia emarginata; assembly: GCA_029884605.1. Classification (NCBI taxonomy): domain Eukaryota; kingdom Viridiplantae; phylum Streptophyta; class Magnoliopsida; order Fabales; family Fabaceae; genus Ormosia; species Ormosia emarginata. The sequence goes on from JAQQTP010000088.1 coordinate 41,938,313, forward strand.
AAAATCTTGAAAAATGTAAAATCTCGTAAACCATGTCTAACCTTGGGTTTAATAAGATCCCTCATCAACGTTTTCACAATTCAAGGTTCTCAAGAAAAATATCTCATTTCCTAGCTAGGCTCAGCGTGCACGCAAAACATGAAATATATTAAATATTCATCGTTTCCGAAAAAATCTAAAAAAATTCACAAAAATCACAAATATTATAAAATGACTATTTATCATGAAATTATTAATTTTTGGGGTGTTACATCTCTCCCATTCTAAAAAGAAATTTTTTCCTTAAAATTTTCATTGCTTAGAATAAATATGAATGTTGTTTCTTCATCTTATCTTCTAACTCCCATGTCGCGTTTCAAATCACGTCAATTCAAATCATCCTTACTAATGTAATTTCTTTGCCTCTGTATTGTGTAACACCCCAAAATTTATTTATTTTGCTATCGATATTCATCTTATAATATTTATGATTTTTTGGAATTTTTCTTGATTTTTCTGAGAACGCGAAATATTTTAATATATTCCTTATTTTGCGTGCACATTGGACAGAGTCGGGAAAATAACAATAACGTTCCAAAAATTAGAAAATTATAGGACGAATAGTCGTTTTATAATATTTGTAATTTTTGAGAATTTTCTAGAAATTTTTCTGAAACGCTGAATATTTTAATATATCCCTCGTTTTATGTGCGCATTTAGCGGAGCCGAAGAAATGAGGTATTTTCTCCGAGAACCTTGAACTATGAAAACGTCGACGGGGGATCTTACTAAACCCGAGGTCGGACACAGTTCACGAGGTTTCATGTTTTACAAAAAAATTCTAATAGATAAAAAATTAGACAACGTTGTGTGAAATTCATCTATCAGATTAATTAATATTGACTTCTGTCGACTGTAACTATTATCCAACGGATAATAGCATGTAATAAAAATCCTATCACCTTATCCCAATGTAATCTACTTTATGTCATAACAAATCCATTTTAATTCAAATATATTGCTATTTTAATCAAGTTTTTAGAAGCTTTGACCTAAAAATGACATGACTACCCTTAGCTTGCTTGAGAAGCTTGTCATTTTCCCTCTTCTCTCTCTCCATTGCCGCAGCACACTCCAAGCAAAAGGGGGAAAAATTTGTTTGCATCACTTTAACCTAATTCTCCAAAACTATCTCATCACTTTTACCCTACCACTTCTCTCTCTACCACTTCATCTTCTTCTTTGCTCTCCTTTCTCTCTAAAAACACCATTGCCATCCAAAAAAGCAACCCCTCCTCTTCTTTGATCTCTTCATCTTTTCTCTTCATCAACCACATATCCTTACCCTACATCATCATCTCTACCACTTTCATTCACAAAGTTTCACCAAAATCTTCCATTTTCTCTTCTTCTCCATTTCGGGTTACCACTTCCACCATCACCATTTTCGTTTTCTTGCTTCATTACTTTCATTTCTAGCTTCTCTTCATCATTCTAAGTCTTTTTCCTTTCATACCCTACATCAAAATCTTTCATCTTCACCATCCTTCTTCAAGATCAAAGTTTGAGACTTTAAGGTAAAAATCACAACTTTCTTCTCTTCTCTTCTCCTTTTCGTGTTCCAAGACCATTGTCATGGTCAAGGATGCTTTCTTTTCAAGATATGGTGTTGATTCTTTGAGGTTGTTTTCTAGGGTTTGAGGAGCCAAAAACCAAAATCACAAGGAGCACTTTGGAGGCTATTTTCGTGCTCTCCTCTTTGGTAAGAGGGAGACCACTCTATTCAACCAAAAATGGTGGTTGGAGACTTGTTGTTTGAAGATTTGCGAGAAACCCTAATAGGGGTTATTCTTGTTACTTCATTTTTATTTATAATTTATTCTTTAAATTTTCATTCTTTTAATTGATTTGTTAGATAGATTTGAATCTTATTGCCATTGTAAAAATTGTGATGGATTGAAATTGATGAGGTTAAGAGAAAAGCCCCATGCTTGAAGCATGGAGGCTCACGGCCACACCCTCTTTGGTGGGGTGTTGGTGTTTAAAATTTTAAAGCTTAATGGATTGGTATTAATTGAGTGATCAAGGACTAATGAAGAAATGAAAATCCTTGAACCCTAAATTTGTGAGGCTCATGGCCATGGAGGGGAACAATGGTGAAGAATTTTGACTTAGATGGAGGAATTGATAAAGTGGACATTAGAAGACCATTAGGAATTCATAATGTGCAAAGATAATTGATTAAAGGCTTAATTTGGTAAAATTGAGAATCTTACTCAAGAGAAAGAACATGAGTGCGTGAGTTTTGGGAGAACATGAAATTAATACATAAAATGAATTAATAATGATACATTAATGCATAAAAATGAAGACAAATATTGGACTTGAGAGCCTAATGAGGACCACGGCCTTGGCTTGATTAATATGGAAATTATTTGACTTTAATGAACTAATGGGATTAAGAGAATTAGTGGTAAGGATTTAATGCCTAATGCGATGAAAGAATAAAAATTCAAAGACCCTTGAATGAGACGAATTTAAAGGATTAAAGTAACCCAATGTTATCACATTTAGTCGAATGGCTTATAACTTGAAAAAGTGGATTCCATGATGTGGACCATGATAGTGAATGTACTCTAGAAAATTGGATTGATACAGAATATGATTCTAAGTGATTGTGGACCCCCCTTTGTGGGCTAAATACTTGATGGTTATGTACCGTGAAAATATTCTAATGAAATGATACTGTTACATGACTATGATAAACATACATGAATTGACATTGTGTTGTCATGCATATGTGTTGTCTGTTGGACACTGTTAGAAAGGCCGTGTGGGCCTAGGAGTTGAATAACACCTATGTGCGGGTGTGAATAGACTAAGCGTAGGTGTCATATGTTATTGACCCTGGGGGCATCGGGTGTGGGTGTCTCACAATAGATAGTGGTAGCTCCTCTGGGACCGTGGGATAGACCAATGCGACACACCAACGATCTTGTCTGAGACGCTGTCTTATATCGTGATCAACTGTCGAGGTACCATGTATAAGCCATTGCGCAAACATTTTTATGAAATAAAGCACACTATATTTTCTTAGGCTAACGATATACTGGTATTACTCCTTGATCATTCACTCCAAAAATGTTTATGTCTAGCTCCATGGAGTAGGTTTTGAGACACTTTTGCATCGTGAGCTGTCGGTCGCATAACTCATTGAGCATGAGCATTATTAACTATGAAGCATGCTTATTATTATTTCTGTAAAAATTGTTAGTTACCTAAATTGTTGACCTTGATGGTATCTCTGTTATTTAAATGTTATTATTCTGCTTTCACTGTAAATTTTTAATGCTGTGGTGCTTAAATGTATAAATTGTGTTCTATTTAGGCGTTCAGCGCTGTTTAGTTTCTTACTACTATTATTAGTAATGAATGAAGAGTATCTCACCTCTTTACTGTATATTCTACCATTATGTGTCACCCTATGATTGCCCGAAGACATTCGTGAGGAGGACAAGGAAACCACTGAGTTTCAGGGTTTCTGGCCATATCTTGATTGAGATCGAGGCTGCTGAGGATGTCATTTCGCCCCCGTGGATTCTTTAGTTACGTGCGGATCAACTTTCATGGTGGTCTGGATTGCTGGCATATCAACGTGCAGACTGATCGTTGTGTATACCATGGCGAGTTGACGGTGTCCTTAGCGTGGGGACGTTATGATGCTTCTATTTTTTATTTCCATGCCTTTGTATGGCTGGAATTTTACCTACCTGTGAGAGACATGTGGGCGGATATGTACTATACCCCACGTGACGACTCTTTCTTGTCCACTGCTCAGGCTCCTGCCCGTTGTTCCTTCGTTCCGATGGATGTCTCGTCGGACGATAAGGACCCTGAGAAGGACCCATCTACGATTCCTTCTCATTCTCGTCAGTCTTAGGGACTATTTTTTTTATCGATGGCTACTGATGGTTGTCCATTTATTTTTGTGGGAGCCTAACGTATTATTGGATTGATGGGTATATATATATTTGTATCTCTTGGGGTAGGTACATATTTTTCTTTTTGTGTACATTTTGGAAATGTAATTAATATAGGCTTGTACGTATAATTATGATAATGTAGTTCCGATGTATGGTTTAATTTCTGTTGATTGTATTATACTATTCAGTGTTTGAAGTTCCACTACAACAGGGATTTTTTTTTTTCTAATTTACTATTGTACTACTTACAATGACCTAATATAAAAAAAAATATATATATATATACAATAATGATAATATAATAAGAGTATGGCGAAAGTTTTAAGATAAATTAAACCAGCATTAATACACCGGGTTTTATGGAAATTCAAACCAAGTACTATTTTCTGCAGTATAATCTTACCTTATGTTTTTACGATTATATAAATATAATAGTGTGACGTTCCTTCTTCGCGAGTATTGGATAAGAAAAAGTGGCGTTACATGTTGTTTTGCTCTCCTACTCTCGACCTCCACAAGAGGTATTTCATATATCAAACCTTCTTTTAATTGTATGGTATCCAGTTTGATGACATGGGTTGGATCGTGCATACACTTTCATAATTATGACATATAGAAGATATTATGAAGATTACAAAGAAAAAAGATGGTAAAACTATTTGGTAGGCTACTAGACCTATCTGAAGAGGAATTTGATATAGTTCGTAAAATTAAGGAGTGAGTTTGCTTGTAACTCAAACAAGGTGACAAATATCTAGCAACGTCTCTATTCATTCCTTGCTACTAATACATCTGTTTTAGGTCTTCATACATCTTGGTCGTTCCGGTGTGTATACTCAACTTACTCATGTGAGCTTCATCAAAAAATAACTCCTTAAATTCTAAATCATCCATTATATAGACTTTACCCCTGACCATCAGGATTTTGTCGAATTTCTTCTCCACAATCAGACGCCATGCCTTGTTTTAATAGTTCCTCCTTGTCTTGTAGAAATTGGTCACTTTTCTACTTTTTTCGAATCTCTCCCAACAGATCATTCGAAATAGTAATTATACCTAAACATACCTCATCTGGTGTCATTTCCAATGACAACCACATGTCCTTGAATTGCTCTATTAATTCCTTCTTCTTGACCATCATAACAGAGATATCAAGTAGCATCTGGTTCAAAGCATCTGCTATGACGTTTGCTTTTCCAGGATGACACTGAAGCTAGAAGTCATAATTCTTCAAAAATTCTAGTCACCTTCCCAGTCTCATATTCAGCTTCTTTTGGTCAAACAGATACTTCAGGCTCTTGTGATTGCTAAAGGCGTCAAACGTTGCTCTATACAAAAAGTGTCTCCATATCTTCAGGGTAAATACAACTGCGGCTAACTCCAAGTCATGAGTTGGGCAATTCTCCTCATGCACTCTCAACTGCCTCAAGGCATAAGCCACAACTTCCCAACTCTGCATGAGCACACATCCTAGACCTTAATGTGAAGCATCACAAAACACTTCAAACGATTCCCTAGGATCAGGTAGAACCAAAACTGGCAGAGTAGTCGTTGCACTTGATCCTCCTCTGGCAAAGTCAAACACCTGGAGAGAAGGGTCCTGCACTTGATCCTCCTCTCTCCAACAGATGAACTTCCCTCTTGAGGAACGTCATGATGCATAGGAACCTGAATAGGTGACACGACTAAAGCCTCTCTTGGAAAGAGGTGGCGATCATCCCACAACTCTCCAATTGGTATAGGGAACTCCACATGCATAAAAGTATGAAAGATGCTCGTGGCAACTCCAGGATAATTACCACTCCGAATTAGGGTCACATCCCCTATGTACATAAAACGCTCCACATCACGGTCGGAATGCCAGGCTTCCATGCCTCCATGGAACTCTATCCACATGCAACTGAAGAAAGCTTGTCCAAATGCCATCGCAAAAAGACAAAAGTCGATCTCAAACTAAACTAAGCAAATTCAACTCCCTCTTTCCGCAGTCTTTATCCCAACATAAGCATAAGACAGAGTAATACAACAAAGAGGTGAGACATCCTACTTTCATTACCAATTATGATAGTAAAGAAACAGAACGGCACAGGACGCCCGCACAGCATAACATGAATAATAATCAGCATCAAGATCCACATAGTAAACAACTTAACAATTACAGGTAGTTATAACATCAATTAAACAACAATTTCATCATCATATAAATGAATAAATACATAAATGCCAAATGATATGTTGACTCACTATGCACATGCACATAGTACCAAAAGTTCTTACTCCATGGAACTAGACATAAACATTCAGAGAGAATGATCAGGGAGTCATGCCAGCATCTCGTCAGCCTTGAAATAAAGTGCTTATCAGAAAAATATTCTTTTGCGCAACATGGCTTATACACGGTATTCTCAACAAGATCGCGATATAGGACATTGTCTCGGTCCGGATCGTCGGTATGTTTGCATCAGTCTATCCCACGGCCCTAGTGGAGCTACCACTGTCTATTGTGAGACACATGTATCCCGATGCCCCCAAGGTCAACAATATGACCTACACTAGTCCATTCGCACTTGCACTAAGGTGTGATTCAACTCCTAGGCTAGCGGCCTTTTAACAATCATCGACTGCGCAATTGTTCAATGCATGTTGACTCAATACATATTCATGTATATCCAACATTAACGACATACTTTCCATAACACGCCACAATTTGGCCAAGTTAAATATCAACATATTCATGTATATTTCACAATGATATAGTTTCTCATAATCATGCCATAATTGGCCAATGCAATTTTCAATAACATAACATTATTAAATCTTCAATAACAATACATAATCATTTCAATCCGATAAAAGTCACATTTCCATTTCTTTGAATCCATGATCCTAATCACCTAAGCCTTAGTGGATATACAAATATGGGTCCAAGAGGCCTCTTGAGGCTGTGACCTCACTATAATAAAAGTTTAACCCTTTTTCTTTCACCACATTGTTGATCACTTATCCCTTAATTATTTAAGTCCCAAGGCTGTACAAAAATCACAACTTGGACTAATAAACCCCCTAGAGGCCGTGAGCCTCCCAAGGTGAGAAATCCCAATTTTTTTTTTCATTGCATTCTTTAATTCTTTAACACCTAATTAACTAAGTTCTAATATCTCCAAAAAATCAACCTTAAACCCCCAAAAATTGCCCTAAGGCCGTGACCCCCAAAATGGTAGGAAAATCCTACATTTTTCTATACATCAATCCAAGCAATCCATGATCATCAATACTTCTAAAATAATCAATAATTTCATGTAAGTCAAAATAAGCACAAGATAATGAAAAACAACCCATAAAGTGAGGAATCCCATATGGATTCCTCAACCAACAACACACAAGACATCTCCTTACTACCAAAATTGGTTGAAGATTATTATCTCCCTCTTACCTATTGAAGCTAACATAAGAAAGCAAGCTCTTTTGTTCTTGTTTTTCGTTTTCCACCTTCAAGAAAACCCTAGGGTGAGCAACTTTCAAAATGTTCACTCAAACCATGGAAAGATGAGTCCTTGATCACATAGGTGACCAAGAAAAAACGAAAATGAGAAGAAAGGAGAAGAAAGTTAAGAACTTTACCTTAAAAACTTCAAGCTTTGACTTCAATGGTATAAAATGGAAGAGGAAGAACTAGTGAATGACCACCAAAGAGAAGAACCTTAGAATAATGGAAGGAAGCTAGAAATGTGATTGATTGAAATTTTTGTGATGGTGGAAGTGGAGAATGGTGTGGTGTCGTGGAGGGAGAGGAAATGGAGAGGAAAGGTTGAGTTTTTGAAGATGGTCACCAAAGGAAAATGTCTTAGAATGGTGAGAGGAAATAAGAAATGTGATTTGTTTTAGCAAGCTAATGGAGATGGTCTCCAATGGTGGCTGCAATTGTGGGGTGGAGAGGAAGAGAGGAAGAGAGAACTTGAGAGGAAGAAATGATGGAGAGAGAAAGTGATAGTTTTTGAAATGAGTAAATAAAAATGTGATGAAATGAAAACACAAATTTCGGCTCCCCAAAATGGTGCATTGCCGTGGAAACAAGGAGAGAGAGGAGGGAAAAGTGAGCTTCATGCATGCTTAGGAAATTTCTAGGAAGCTTCCTTGAGGAACTTTTAATTAAACAAATCATTCTTTTTGAAATAAAGGAGATTGGATGTGACATAAAGTTGATTTCTTTTAGATAAGGTGATAAGATTTCTACTACTATCTATTATCCAATGGACAATTGTCATAGTTAACAAAACCAGTATTAATTGTCCAACGGGTAATAGAGCGTATCGCAAAAATCTTTATTTGTCAAAACGTACTGTGATTTTATTTATCAGATAAAATTTCAAAAAATGTGAAACCTCGCAAACCGTGTTTGGCCTCGGGTTTAGTAAGATCCCTCGTCAACATTTCCATAGTTCAAGGCTCTCAGAGAAAATATCTCATTTCCTAGCTCGGCTCAGTGCGCACGTAAAAGTAAAAATATATTAAATATTCATCATCCTTACCAATGTAATCTCTTTGCCTCTGTGTTGCGTTGCTCTCCTACTCTCGACCTCCACAAGAGGTATTTCATAGATCAAACCTTCTTTTAATTGTACGGTGTTTGGTTTGATGACATGGGCTGGATCGGGCATACACTTTCGTAATTATGACATATAAAAGATATTATGAAGATTAGAAAGAAAAAAGATGGTAAAACTCTTTGGTAGGCTATCGAACCTATCTGAAGAGGAATTTGATATAGTTCGTAAAATTAAGGAGTGAGTTTGCTTGCAACTCAAACAAGGTGACACATATCTAGCAACGTTTCTCTTCATTCCTTGCTACTAATACATCTGTTTTAGGTCTTGATACATCTTGGTCGTTCCGGTGTGTATACTCAACTTACTCGTGTGAGCTTCATAAAAAACTAACTCCTTAAATTCTGAATCATCCGTTATATAGACTTTACCCGTGACCATCAGGATTCCGTCGAATTTTTTCTCCATAATCTGACGCCATGCCTTGTTTTAATAGTTCCTTCTTGTCTTGTACAAATTGGTCACTTTTCTACTTCTTTCGAATCTCTCCCAATAGATCATTCGAAATAGTAACTATACCTAGACATATCTCATTTGGTGTCATTTCCAATGACAACCACCTGTCCCTGAATTGCTCTATTAATTCCTTCTTCTTGACCATCATAACAGAAATATCAAGTAGCTTCCGGTTCAAAGCGTCTGCTATGACGTTTGCTTTTCCAGGATGACACTGAAGCTAGAAGTCATAATTCTTAAAAAATTCTAGTCACCTTCCCAGTCTCATGTTCAGCTTCTGTTGGTTAAACAGATACTTCAGGCTCTTGTGATTGCTAAAGGCGTCAAACGTTGCTCCATACAAAAAGTGTCTCTGGGTGGTGTGGATTGTGATTAAAATTTAGAATGAAAATTAGTTGCCAAGTTCCACCAAAAATAAAAACCTTGTAACCAGTTGTAGTTAGTAAGGGTCGATCCACAGAGAGCTAATTCAATTAACACTATAAGTTGAACCCTAATTTAAACACTCAAAAATAGTAAAAAATAAAACGGGAGTTTTGTTTGTTAAAATTAAAAACAGAAATTGAATCCAAGACAAAAACAGTAAATATGATTTAAAAAATCAATTAAAAGACAATGGTTAAGAGATGGAATCCACCACTAAATTTATATGATTATGCTAACCCACATATCCTTTATACCAACATGGTCAATTATGTTTTTGTGTGATTGTGAGATTAATTCTCTATTTTCCTTAAGTTTTGGTTAATTCAGCAACCGCTCAAATTAATCCCTAATCAATAATTATTTATAAAGCAACCACTCTTACATCTACTTATTAATTGCATTAAGATTTAGAAAACCAATCACACTAAGATCCAATCTCACACTGGGATTAAATTACTTAGATCATATGCCTCACTAGTCCTACCACCGCAACCGCGCATAGCAATCCTAGTTTTACCACTTTTGAAATTGGCAAAGAGTATAAAAACCTTTATACTAAATTAAGAACAGAAACATATGAATAAAAACACAATTGTATTGATATAAGGAAATATGCAAGAATCACATAATCAAAACTAGGGTTTCATCTTCCTTTAACCATATAAGAAAACTAGCCACACATAGAAAATTCAAAACCAAAAGAATAGAAGAAGAAAAACATTGTCAAGAATAGAAGTGCAGAAGAAAACTAAAGATCAAACTAGTTTCCAAAGGTTGGGGATGATTGATCTCCAATTGCTCGAACTCGAGACTCCAATCTTCGATCCAATCTCCATCTCCCTTGTTCTTGGTCTTCTCCTTAGCCTCTTGGCAATTTCCCAGTCCAGCCTCCCTTTTTATGACCCTAGGCAACCCTATTTATATTTTTGGATACCTCATACATCATTAGAATTCGTATCTAATGTTCTGATACGATGACACGGGCCGTGTCATTGGACACGGCCCACCCCGTGTTAGATTCTGTCAACACAAATTCAAGTGGATTACAAGTCAAAGGAGTACACGGCCTACCCCGTGTTATATGACACGGGGCCGTGTTGTTGGTCAGGTCCATGTTGAAGATCCAGAGAAGGACACGACCTAACTTGTGTTATATGACACGGGCCGTGTTATGAATCAAGCTCAAAGCTGGATCCTCTTGTGAAGTCAGAGATGTACACGGCCTACCCCGTGTCATATGACACGGGCCGTGTTGATCGCTTTCTTCAAATCTAACCTTGATTCTTCATGAATGTCCTTCTTCTTTTGCTTCTAGGGGTTGATACTGATTTCCTTGAGTCTTTAACTCTCTTCTCAATGGTTCAATGCCAATGGACTCCATCACTCATAGATCTCCTGAAAGTCACAATACATTTATGAGTGTTTATAACCACATTTAAGCATAGTTTCACAATAAACATCCAAAGACAGCTCTAAATCAGAAACTTAGCTAAATGTCAACAATTGAGCACATATGGAGTCCAATTAGATCAAACATATGACACTTAAGATATGAAAATAATTGACAGATCAATCTCCATGTCTTCAGGGTAACTACAACTGCGGCTAACTCTAAGTCATGAGTTGGGTAATTCTCCTCATGCACCCTCAACTGCCTCGAGGCGTAAGCCACAAGCTCCCAACTCTGCATGAGCACACATCCTAGACCTTAATGTAAAGCATCACAAAACACTTCAAACGGTTCCCTGGGATTAGGTAGAACCAAAACTGGCAGAGTAGTCAAACATCTCCTCAACCCTTGAAACTTCCCTTACCTGCATCGGTCTATGAAATGACTTAATTCTTTCTTGTAAGGTGAGTGAAATGTCCTACTATCTTGGACAATCCATTGATGCTCCTTCAATAAAACCAACTAACCTCACAAGTTACTAGTGTATCATGACCTTCAATCTTTCCCATTGTAATACTGCTTCAACTTTTGACGAACTCACAGTAATTTCCATCCTTCAGAATTTCATGACCCAAAAAAAAACTGAACTTCCTCCAACCAGGATTCGTACTATGATAATTTGGCATACAACTCCTCCTCCTTTAAAGTCTGGAGAACTATACTGAGATATTCAGTATATTTTCTTCTGATTTTCAAGAATAGATCAGATTGTCATCGATAAAGACAATGACAAATCTATCTAGGTAAGGACGAAAGATCTAATTAATGTTATCCATGAATACGATAGGAGCATTTGTCACTTTGAACGGCATCACGAGATGCCCATAATGCCAATAACGCATTCGAAAAATCGTCTTGGAACATCCTCAACTTCCCACAAATTTAATGATGACCAGAACGTAAATCTTTCTTGGAGAAAATAACGACTCTCTTTTTGTTGATCCTTCGAATTGTTTATCTTCTTCTGAGGATACTTGATCGGCGATGTCGCACTCGCCTCAAAATAGACTAGGTTTTACAATGGAATATAGCATAGTGCATAACCTAGGTCATCTCCCAAGGACCAATTCGGATTTCTCAAGCATGTTAGAAGTTATCAATAAGTAGGGGGTTTTGTTCATTACAATAACAGAAAATGAATTCAAACTTTAAGAAAATTCAATTAAGGAAACACCAATCCAAGGTCTTCAATTCAAGTGGCAGAATTAATCATTGTTCAAAGAGAATGGAATTATGTTGCTTACACCTCTATTAATTCGAATTCAACTAGATAATCACCTAGAATTTCATCAACTAAAACAAAATCACAATCGCAATTCTTGATTAACATTGAATTAGGAACAAACTCGGATTAACATAGATTATCAATCGATGATCTATTCTCCATTAAATTCAGATTAATCAACCCTAATTCTAACTTCAATTTCGAATTCATAATCAGAAATCAATTGAAGAAGGAGAAGAGGGAAGAACACAAACAGAATTTACAATTGAACAAGAGAACTTAAAACTCTAACCACAATCATTGAATTCCTTGGATTGATTGGAGCTTTAGCCTTCCATGGCCATTACAAAAATGCAGAGAAGAGGGAAAAATGAAAATAGAGAAGATGAAAAGAGAGAAAAGGTTTCTGCTCAAATCTGTTAAAACTGAACAACAACAAATCAAAAGGTAAATTCAAAATCTGCCTTAACCTATTTGTAACTAAAAATTCTTATGTAATTCCTAATCTACCCCTAGGCGAAACTGTAGCCCTCTGAATAAACTTTTCAGAGACTTATCATTTGCCTTAATTGGGCTTAAATTGAGAGAGTTAGGCCAAAATCATTGAGGAAAGGTCCAAGCTTTGTGACAGCAACAACATCCTAACTTTGAGGCCCAATTTCACCTTGAATCCAGCCGAACTAGAAAAATTGCATTATACACAAGATTATAGATCGTCGTCTCAGCTTTCAGGGGACTCCAAGATCATCCAAATACGATATTTGTAGCCCAAGTTATGGCCTGTACAAGACAGAAAGGTCAAAATGAGTTAAAATCCGAAAATTAATGAAGTTTTTACAATTAAGCTCAATGAAGACCAATCACCTAAAACTCATCTACAAACATAATATTAGACACAATTAGCATCAATTAGGCCAAATATAAAACAATAATGAATGACTCAAAATTGATTGATCAAAATCCCCCACACTTGAACCTTTGCACTGCTGGGCAAAATTCAAAATTGAACCAAAAGGGGTTTCATCACAAGAACACAAAATCAACATACCTTCCAATGAATTGCAAGAATGCAAGGTAGTGATCAAGATTCAAACATCCAAAGTATCAAGGAATCAAGACAAACATTAATATATCTCTCAACATCTCAAGCAAGCAAGAAGACAAATCGAATCAAATGAGGAACCAAAAGTGATAAGATCCTCACTAGGCATACTCTACTCTCAAGTGTTTAGGATTGTATTTACACTCAAGGCACCCATGAAAGCAAGTACTACCATAAGCTTGACAAGTCTCTAATTTTCACCACTTGAAACGCATGCAAATAAAAAGCAAAAGGACTTTATTCAAGGATGTAATGAGGCCAAGGTAAGGGAAGGAACAATATGGATATGGCAAGTTAAGCACTCAAGAGAATAAAAGAGCAATGAGGAGGAACTCAAATGACAAGTAATGCACATTCTCTTACTTTGATCACCTTTCCTTTTGCTTTCACAACCTTTCTTGAACTATTATTTTTTTTTAATTTAATTTTTTTATTATTATTTTTATTTCATCCTTCCTTTTCTTTTTCTTCTTTTTATTTATTATTTTTCATTTTTTTTAATAATAATAACCTTGCATGCATATTACACATCAATTTGTATAACCACCACACTTGAACTATCAATTGCCTACAAGCAAAAGAGCTCCTCAAATGAAATGAACCAATGCTCTCCCATTCCCTAAGGTAAGGTAAAATCATGGTTTTTCACAAAGGCATAAAATGAGCTAAAGCAAAGAATAGGCAATTAGGCTCAAGGGGGGTAATCAAAAGGAAATGATGCAAGGTTGGCTATTTGGCCAAAATAGCTAAACAAAGAAAGAAAGCCTCAATCATCTCAATACATGCATGTGAACAAGGAGCTTCAAAAGGAATCAAGTCAAGTTCTAGAGCACCAACAATCATGAGTAAGATCACACAAGAAAGAAAAGAGAATGGCATAATGCAATCCATCCATGTATAAGGTCCAAAATCTCACCAAGGACAAGCTTATCACAAATGATGCAACACTTTAATTCTCAATGCCAACTTGCTAAACCAAAAATACAAGAAAAATATTTATATCATGTCAAGAAACCTCTAACTAAGAATGATGAAATTATTCACAACCTGTACAAACCAAGATATTCAATGAAAGGCATGCAAAATGGATCAAAACAGAATTAAAAGAAACAAAAACAGAATTAGAAAAACAAAATCCAAACAAATTCAAAAAACAGAAAAGTAGAAAAAATAGAAACAGAAAAGTAGAAAAACAGAAACAAAAATAGCAAAAAAAATAGAAAAATAGAAACAACAAAATTCCCTCCCCCACACTTAAATCACACATTGTCCTCAATGGAAACATAAAGCAAAAGCAAAAGACAAGTATACATGTGAAATAAAAGAGCAAGGGAAGAAAACACCCTTATCATGGTGGGAAGATTTGCACTTGGGGAAAGGTGGGCTTTGCCAAGGAGAGCTCCTCTACAGATGCTGGGCTTGCGAGGCTCTCAAGAAAGGGCTTAAGACGGTGGCCATTAACCTTGAAACTCTTATTGGTGGCTTCATTCGAAATCTCCACTGCACCATAAGGAAAGATGCTAGTGACAACAAAAGGACCATCCCACCTAGAACGGAGCTTACCGGGCATGAGTTTAAGGCAAGAGTTGAACAAAAGCACCTTTTGGCCAATGGAGAACTCCTTTCTAGAAATCATCTTATCATGGAAATGCTTAGTCTTTTCCTTATAGATCCTTGAATTCTCATAAGCCTCCAAGCAGAGTTCATCCAGTTGTTGCAATTGAAGCTTGCTCTCTGAACTTGCTTGGTCAATTGCTAAGTTACAACTCTTCACTGCCCAGTATGCACGATGCTCTATCTCCACCGGAAGGTGACATGGTTTACCAAAGACAACCCTGAAAGGAGACATCCCTATAGGTGTCTTGTAAGCGGTACGATGAGCCTAAAGAGCATCTTCTAACCGGTGGCTCCAATCTTTCCTATTTGGCTGCGCCATCTTCTCCAAAATCTGCTTGATCTCTCTGTTAGAAATCTCGGCCTGCCCGTTAGTTTGGGGATGATATGCAGTAGACACTCTATGCATGACCCCATACATTCGAAACAAAGCCTCCAAAGTCTGGTTACAGAAATGAGTCCCTTGGTCACTAATGATAACTCGGGGCACTCCAAACCTGCAAAATATGTTAGACCTGACAAAATCCACAATAACTCGAGCATCATTAGTCCTGGTGGCCTTAGCTTCCACCCATTTAGAAACATAATCAACTGCAAGCACAATATAAGAGAAACCAAAAGAAACAGGGAAAGGGCCCATAAAATCGATACCCCAAACATCAAAAACCTCGCAGAACAGAATGGACTGCTGAGGCATCTCCTGCCTACGAGTGATAGCCACTCCTGCTCTATGGCACTGCTCACAAGTATTGAAAATTTGATATGCATCTCTAAAAATGGTAGGCCAGTAGAATCCAGAATCTAGCACCTTCCTAGCGGTCCGCTGTGGTCCAAAGTCACCTCCAACTGGAGAGGCATGACAGAAATGAAGAATGGACTAGATCTCATGGTTAGGTATGCATCTGCGAATCACCTGGTCACTACAAAATTTCCACAAATATGGATCATCCCATACATAATATTTAGCATCACTCTTAAGTTTAGCTTTCTGTGATCTAGATGCATGAGGAGGAAAAACAGATGCAACCAAGTAATTAACTAAATCAACAAACTAAGGAGAAAATGGGGGTATCATGGAGCTGCATGAACTGCTAATCTGGAAAATCATCTCTGATAGAAGAAGGGTCAACAACTCCTTCTATCCTGCTCAAATGATCTGCCACCAAATTCTCTGCGCCACTCCTATCTCTAATCTCCAAATCAAACTCCTACAGAAGCAGCATCCATCTAATCAATTCGGCTTCAATTCTACCTTCTTCAACAAGAATTTTAATGCGGCATGATCAGTAAAAACAACCACTCTAGAGCCAAGCAAATATGATCTAAACTTATCAAGTGCAAATACAATGGCAAGCAACTCTTTCTCAGTGGTTGTATAGTTAGCCTGTGCAGCATCTAAAGTCCGAGAAGCATATGAAATGACATAGGGAAGTCTGCCAACTCTCTGTGCAAGGATAGCTCCCAATGCATAGTTAGATGCATCACATATGAGTTCAAAAGGAAGTGTCCACACAGGTGGCTGAATGATGGGAGTGGTGGTCAAAGCTCTTTTGAGGCAATCAAAAGCCTCTCTACATCTGTCATCAAAATCAAAAACAACTTCTTTCTGCAATAAGTTGGACAGTGGAAGGGCCTTTTTGCTGAAATCTGGAATGAACTGCCTATAGAAACCTGCATGGCCAAGAAAAGAACGAACCTCTCGCACGCAAGAGGGGTAAGGTAACTGGGAAATAACATCAATTTTAGCAGGATCTACTTCTATACCCTTCTGAGAGATGATATGGCCTAAGACTATGCCTTGTTCTACCACAAAATGACATTTCTCATAATTAAGAACAAGGTTAGTCTCAATGCACCTCTGCAAAACTCTATCCAAACTGTCCAAACAGGTATCAAATGAGGAACTATAAACAGTAAAATCATCTATAAACAGCTCAATGCAATCCTCTAAAAAATCTGTAAAGATACTTACCATGCATCGCTGGAAGGTTCCAGGAGTATTGCATAGGCCGAAAGGCATCCTCCTGTAGGCAAAAGTGCCAAAAGGGCAGGTGAAGGTGGTCTTCTCCTAGTCCTCTGGTGCTATATGGATCTGGAAGTACCCCGAAAAGTCATCAAGAAAGCAGTAGAAAGACTTTCCAGCCAAGCGCTCAAGCATCTGATCGATAAAGGGCAAAGGAAAATGATCCTTTCTTGTCGCTTGGTTGAGCCGCCTGTAATCAATACAAACTCTCCAGCTACTCTGCACTCTAGTAGGAATCAGCTCATCACGATCATTCTTCACTACTGTGATTCCTGATTTCTTTGGAACCACTTGAACTGGACTCACCCAAGCACTATCTGAGATAGGATAGATGATGCCTGCTTGCAGAAGCTTGGTCACCTCTTTCTTTACCACATCCAGGATCAAAGGGTTGAGTCGCCTCTGTGGTTATCTCACTGGTTTAGCACCATCCTCAAGTAGTAATCTGTGCATGCACATGGAAGGACTAATGCCAAGAAGGTCAGCTAAGGTCCAACCTATAGCTTTCTTATGCTTCCTCAGTATTTACAGCAGCCTCTCCTCCTGGTCAGCATGGAGGGCAATAGAAATGATCACTGGCAGCTTCTTATCCTCCTCTAAGTATATATACTTAAGGTGCTCTAGGAGTGGCTTAAGCTCTAGTGTAGGTGGTTGCACTACAGATGGAAGGATCCTGGTGGAAGTGGCTGTGTTTACAGCCTGCAATCCAACGAAATCAGATTCATATGTACTTGCTGTAATCAAATTACTGCATTCTGACTTCCTTAAATTTTCAGCTGCACCACCATTTAGCTGTTCAGACTCCACACAATTTGTATCAAAATCACCATGTAAACAGGATGCAATCTCAGTACAAACACTGCACATTTCCGAAACAGTACAAGCATCACATGTGTAGGTATCAACAAAATCAGAAAAGAATGGAAGATCATCAGCAAAAAGCTCAGAAAAGCTATCATCTACTATACCAGCCAGCAAATCTATATGGAAAACTAAAAGTTCTTCCATGGGGTGCTTCATGGCATCCAAGATGTTAAATCGAACCACATTATCTCCAAACTCCATGGAAAGAGTACCGGCATGGACATCAATTTTGGTTCTAGCAGTTTTGAGAAAAGGTTTGCCAAGAATGATGGGAGCCTTGCTGGATTCGGATTCTCCATCCATATCCAGAATGTAGAAATCTGTAGGAAAAATCAAATCATTTACTCTAACAAGGACATCCTCAATGAGTCCAACAGGGTATGCATTACTCCTGTTTGCTAACTGAATGATGACTCCTGTATTCTGCAAGGGTCCAAGAGCAAGAGATTGAAACACAGACATAAGCATAACATTAATTGAAACACATAAATCCAACATGGCATTTTCGAAATTGCTATTGCCTATGGTGCATGGAATAGTAAAAATTCCAGGATCCTTGCATTTTTGGGGCATTATAGGCTATATAAGTGCAGACACATTTCTTCCCATGCTGATTTTCTCATTTCCCTTTAGTCTCCTTCTATGAGTACACAAATCCTTAAGAAACTTAGCATATCTTCGAATTTGCTTGATTGCTTCAATGAGAGGAATGCTCACCTCAACCTTCCTAAATGTCTCCAAGATCTCCCTATCTGTGTCAGTCTCGAAAGTCTTCTTAAGCTGCACAACTCTCTGAGGGAATGGTAGTGGGATGGACTTCTCAATAGTAACTACAGGAATGGGGGCAAAATCTATTTTCTTATTTTTGCGGCTACATGGAATTTCTGGTATGGCTTGCTACTCCTTATCTAATTCATGTTGCAACCCACAGTTTGGTGCATCAACAGTCTTACCAGATCTTAGAGTGATGGCACTCACATTTCTTGGATTCACCACAGTTTGTGCAGGAAGTTTATCAGAATCTTATGACTATAATTGGTTCATAGAACTTGCAAGTTGGCCAATCTGATTCTCCAAATTTTGAATAGTAGCTTCTGTCCTCTGTTGGAACTGCAAGTTGTTCACTGCCATCTGTTTCATCAATTCCTCCAAGGTTGGCTCGGATTTATGAGGAGCATTATTTGGCTACTGCATATTTTGCTGCTGCATGAAAGGTGGCAGATATGGTCTGCTGGGTCCTGCAGTGGACTGGAAGGGTAGCTGCTGCTGCCTAAATTGAGTAGGAGCAGGCTGTGTAGAGGTATTTTCCCACCTCAGATTTGGATGATTTCTCCACCCTGAGTTATATCTGTTGGAGGACAAATCGTAGCTCAGTTGTTGCTGTTGCTGAGGCCTATTATTGTAGATATTTGCTGCGTAGGCCTGGGGGGTACCATTAGTATCAACCTCTTGCAGTGTAAGACAGGCATCTGTTGGATGATCAGCAGAAATATAGATTCCACACACTCTGGCAAGAGCTACTGCAGCAGACTTCTGTTGTGAGTCACAGCCAATTGCCTCACCAAGGATGCAAGGTCATCAATTTTGCTTTCCAATTTTCTGTGATCTGCAGCATAAGTTGCCTCAATTTCGTGGACACCTCTACTCAATACCAATGAGTTACTTCTGGTGCCAAACTATTGGGAATTAGTGGCCATATTCTCAATCAATTCTTTTGCAGCCATAGGGGTCTTGTCTACCAATGCTCCTCCACTAGCAGCATCAATCATGCTCCTATCCATAGGCAGTAAACCTTCATAAAAATACTGGATTAGTAACTGGTCACTAATCTGATGATAAGGACAGGTAGCACACATCTTCTTGAATCTTTCCCAATATTCAGACAATGGTTCTCTATCAAACTGCCTGATGCCACATATCTCTTTTCGGATTGATGCAGCCTTGATGCAGGAAAGAATTTCTCTAAAAATAACCTCTTAAGATCATTCCAGCTAGTGACAGATCTTGGATGCAAATAATACAGCCAGTCCTTAGCAGCATCCTGTAATGAGAAAGGGAATGCTCTAAGTTTGATGTGATCTTCTGAGATGCCTTGAGGCTTCATGGTAGAACACACAATGTGGAACTCCTTGAGGTGTTTATGAGGATCTTCTCCTGCATGACCATTGAACTTAGGCAGCAAATGAATCAATCCAGATTTAAGTTCAAATGGAACATCAACATCAGGATACTGAATGCATAAAGACTGATATGTAACATCAGGGGCAGCCAGCTCCTTCAAGGTTCTATTATCCATAATCTCAGTATGCTCAGTAGAATCAGAATCAGAATTGAAAGATGGATCAATGACAGAAAGTGCAGAATCAGAAAATTCAGAAGCAGAATCACTTGTATGATAAGTATGTGAAGAATCACTACTTCCTATATGCTCAGCAAATGCAGAATCAAATCTATTGAACCTATGCAAGGTATGAAAAGTCCTATCTATCTCAGGATCAAAATTATACAAATAACCAGGATTGGACCTAGTCATATAACATGCAAAACTCGAAAACAACAAAATAGCAAAATGGAGTATCCAACACTAGAAATGCACCAAATAAATCTATTTGACCTATCACATGATTTTTAAAAAATATGGGACCACCACACACTTAAAACTACACTAAAATGGAAGTAAAAAATGCAATGAAAAATCTTCAAAAAATGAAAAAGTGGTCTAAATGAAGGATTTAGGGCAAACCAGGGTGTTGCTCACAGCAAAGCTGTGAGCCTTGTGGAAAAGGCCATCTTCCTTCAATCCACTAATTTTCAGCTCATTCTGAGCATGTTTGTTCATCCAAAAATTACAAAAATGCCATTGTCTCACCTAAATTTGCTCAAAAACCCTACCAAACGATGGATTTTGGCCAAATTATGCAGGAATGATCCTTTAAGATTAGTTTGCTTAGAATGATGGTTTACCTTTGGGGACCAAGTTTCAGCTCAAAACTCCATCGCAAGTACAATTTCTGTCTACTAGTGCCTTTTTGGATTCAGAAAAATATGAGCAAAATGAAACTCAAAAGTGAAAGTGGAGGTGAAACTCAAGAATGAAGATGAGAACTTTCAAATATCAAAAATGAAGTATATGGATGATCAAATGCAGCAAAATGACATGCAAAAACCGAATGTGGTGCAAGGAGACCAATGGAACAGTAACCGCAGCAAGGTTATGCAACAAACCAGGCTATGCAGCTCAGCAGATTATGTAGGAAATTTTGCAGTGGATGAATGTGTTATTTGTGCAACAGAAATAACAATTGTGTTGAGTGAAGCAATGCATATTCACAAGAGTCATGAAATGCAGCAAAAATCCAATGGAACAGTAAACAATCCAATGGAACAGTAACATGAAAATCCAATGAACTGCAAAATGCAAAGCAACAGATTTATACCAGAATTGAACAATGGTGTGTTGCAGTAGAAAAACACAATGGAACAACAAAACAACAGAATTATGCAGCAAAGCAAAATTATGTAGCCAGCAGAAATGCAGAATTATGCAGCAAATGAAACAAAAGCCAATGGAACAGTAACTGGTGCAATGCAACAGGCATGCACAAAATGGAATGTATAATGAAGCAAAATGCAGCAGGCAGGATGCAGCAGAATCAGTGAAGTAGCAGAAAAATAGCAAAATGCACTTAAGGACTTCCCAGCAAAGTTGATCACGAATACAGAGAAATTAGCAACTCCTAATAAACCTAAGAAACCGAAAATAGGTCCCCGGCAACGGCACCAAATTTTTGATCGGTGATGTCGCACTCGCCTCAAAATAGACTAGGTTTTACAATGGAATATAGCATAGTGTATAACCTAGGTCATCTCCCAAGGACCAATTCGGATTTCTCAAGCATGTTAGAAGTTATCAATAAGTAGGGGGTTTTGTTCATTACAATAACAGAAAATGAATTCAAACTTTAAGAAAATTCAATTAAGGAAACACCAATCCAAGGTCTTCAATTCAAGTGGCAGAATTGATCATTGTTCAAAGAGAATGGAATTATGTTGCTTACACCTCTGTTAATTCGAATTCAACTAGATAATCACCTAAAATTTCATCAACTAAAACAGAATCACAATCGCAATTCTTGATTAAGATTGAATTAGGAACAAACTCAGATTAACATAGATTATCAATCGATGATCTATTCTCCATTAGATTTAGATTAATCAACCCTAATTCTAACTTCAATTTCGAATTCATAATCAGAAATCAATTGAAGAAGGAGAAGAGGGAAGAACACAAACAGAATTTATAATTGAACAAGAGAAATCAAAACTCTAACCACAATCATTGAATTCCTTGGATTGATTGGAGCTTTAGCCTTCCATGGCCATTACGAAAATGTAGAGAAGAGGGAAAAACGAAACTGAACAACAACAAATCAAAAGGAAAATTCGAAATCTGCCTTAACCTATTTGTAACTGAAAATTCTTATGTAATTCCTAATCTACCCCTAGCCCAAACTGTAGCCCTCTGAATAAGCTTTTCAAAGACATATCATTTGCCTTAATTGGGCTTAAATTGAGAGAGTTAGGCCCAAATCATTGAGGAAAGGTCCAAACTTTGTGACAGCAACAGCGTCCTAAATTTGAGGCCCAATTTCGCCTTGAATCCATCTGAACTAGAAAAATTGCATTAGATACAAGATTGTAGATCGTCGTCTCAGCTTTCAGGGGACTCCAAGATCATCCAAATATGATATTTGTAGCCCAAGTTATGGCCTGTACAAGACAGAAATGTCAAAATGAGTTAAAATCCGAAAATTAATGAAGTTTTTACAATTAAGCTCAATGAAGACCAATCATCTACAACTCATCTACAAACATAATATTGGACACAATTAGCATAAATTAGGCCAAATATAAAGCAATAATGAATGGATCAAAATTGATTGATCAACACTCATCCTTAATCGTAATCTTGTTCAATTGGTGACGGTCCTTTTCTCACCGAGAAGTTTCATTCTTCTCCTTAACTGACAGCACTGTAGCTCATCATGCGAAACTCATTGACTACAAGAATGACATTCATATTCCCCTTGCTTTTGTCCTCCACAAAAGATAACATGTATCCTTGGATTCCTTTTCTTCACAAAGCTTCAACTTTGTTAGCCGTTATGAACTCAAAAATCTTAGTTTCAAGAAACATTAAAGTTTTCAATGGAATGATCTAGTAGAATATAATTAGAAAATAACCAATTTATTCCTAAAATTACACACATTTGAGAACAAGGTAAACAATTCGAATCAACCAAAAAGATTTGGTCTTTAACACAAATAGGATAGTTTGAACAACTGGATAGTAATACTAGGTTTAGTAATAGAAACATAAATGAACAAGTCAAAAGTAACGAAGACACTGATGACCCTAATCAATCCACATAGTCACAAGTCGTAAGGAAATGGGTTGCCCCTAGAGTTATACAACACAGTCATAGGATCATCTCCTATGGCACAATCTCCGTTGTTTAGATCTTCAGTCTGGGAAACTTTCATTCCACCCAAGGTATAAATTTCCCCTTCAGCTTGGGGTCTTGAAGCACACACATCATTAATAGAAGACTCTTCTTTGGTGGAGCACAGTCTCTAGAGGTGTGTCCAGCTTCCCGCACTTGAAACAGATTACCCCCTTAATCTTACACTCCCTCACTGAGTGGTTCTTTCCACACTTCTTACATCTTAGTAAAAATGCCACGGTCTGGCTGGATCTACTGCCATTAACACAACCTTTATAAGGTTGTTGTTATTGTTGCTTCCTCGATGGTTGTGAATAAAATTTTTGCTAGAATTGCTTGACCTTACAATTTTACCTCCTTCGAAACCAATATGGTCCATCGTCATGGGATCTTATATTCTGAGATTGATTTAACTCTAACAAATTCTAAATCTCGTTTATCGGTTCCTACTGCTTGTAACACCCCAAATTTCCTATCTATTAGACAGTAATTTTGATAGTTAACAGAATTCTACTATTTAGTGATTTCTATGTACTGTAAAATTATTTTGATTATTCCGTCATCGTATTTGATCATTTTGAGTGATTTACTCTGTGTTAAGAAAATAATAATTTTTTGGCTGGGGGAAATCTTTATGTATTTATTTCTCTTGATTGTTAATTATTTTTAACAATCTGATTTGATTTTCATATGTTTTATAATATTTATGATTTTTGTAGATGATTATAAATTTTTATATTTCTCTGATTGTTTTTGGGCAGTTTGTGGGCCCAAGTGACCTTACGTGGGCCCAGGTGGGTTCCGTAAAGTAAAAATTTTTCTACGCATAGAAAAATTTGTACTGTTGAGACAGAGACAGGGGATCTTACTAAACCTGAATCCGAAAACAATTTTAAAAAATTTCTTGTACTGTGTTTTGTACTGTATTTAATTATCAGGCAATAAAAATACAGTAAATATATTCTTTCATGGGGTTTTAGCAGATAAAAATAGAAATTATACTGCGAAGTCAACATTAGTGGTTATGATGACTTTATGACAGACTAATAGGAAACAAGCTTAATGTTTAAGATTTTGATATCAACCGTCGATTTAATCAACGGTGTAGAATC
Organism: Ormosia emarginata; assembly: GCA_029884605.1. Lineage (NCBI taxonomy): Eukaryota > Viridiplantae > Streptophyta > Magnoliopsida > Fabales > Fabaceae > Ormosia > Ormosia emarginata. Next base: position 41,962,655 of record JAQQTP010000088.1, read on the forward strand.
GGTCTAATAAAATGGCTATGACCATTTGTAACCGTTGGATTTAGATTTAAATCAAGGGTAGAGATTTGATCTTATAAAGTGGCTAGGACCATTTGTGACCGTTGGATTTGGATTTAATCAACGGTGGAGATGGATCATTTATAACTATTGGATTTGGATTTAATCAATGGTGGAGATTTGGTCTTCTAAAATGGCTATGACTAATTATGATCCTTGGAGTAATCTTGACCCTTCATTTTTGGAGATGCATCTAATGGCTAGGATTTCAAGGAGGAAAGATCTAATGGCCAAGATTAAGTCTTCTAATCAAAAGTCTACCTTAATCCTAACCATTGATCTAATCAATGGCTTAAATTGCCCTAAATGGTGGCTAGAAAAGATGACAACTTATTGAATGCATAACGAAGGGGGGGGGACGGTTTTGTGCTTGTTTTAGGAGTTAATGGAAAGTTTGAAGACCATTATTAGTGGTCTTGGTCTTTATGAATCATTATTGATTCATTTTGCACTCTTAGGAGAATGCATGGAGGGGGGACGGTTTTGGTGCATGCTTAAGAGCATAGAATGGTTTCAAGACCATTATTACTCCATCTTGATCATTATTGATCATTTCCAAAAACCTAAAGCTCTGAGAAAAATTTCTCTCCTTCTCCTTCAAGCATGGTTCGGCCATGATCACTAAACCTACCTTCCATCACTCAAAAATTTTATCCAACCTAGTTTCTTGAATCCTTACCTTATTCTAAGAACATCTCTAGTTATGAGTTTTCACAAAATCATTCATCTTGAGCTTCAAATCCAAGCTTCAAGTTTCTATTATAAAGGGTACAATTCTTATCTCTTCACCCAAACTTCAAGTTTTAATTTTCTAAGCCATGCTTGAACCATGGTTTACCTATTTCTACACTTGTTATTGATTTTAACATTTGTTTATGATTTTTAGGGATTTTTTCATGGAGCTCTATGAAATTGGTAGGAAGGAAAACTAAGTGTTTTCACTTCATTCTTTATCTTAACCAAGTCTAAGAAGTCTTTCTTTCACAAAAATCAAAAACTCCAACCTTGTTCTTCAAGAGGAACCATTCGGCCATTCACCCAAAATCACCATCCAATCTCTTTTAATTTCATCCAACCATATATCTTGAATCTACATGATATTCTAAGCAACTTTCATATTGGAGACTTTCTCTAAATCATCCATCTTCAACCTTGTTCTTCAAGCTAAAGATTGAAGTTTTATTGGGTAAGTTTAGTAATCTTCACTTTTCTTTTGATTTTCAAGGTTCTAAACATGATTCATATCCATGATTTTCTTATTCAAGTCTTATATATTAATTATGTGTGTGTTTTGTTTTGTATTTGAGAAGCCCTTGGTGGTGAAGGACTTGGAAAAAGAAGCAAAACAAGGAGCTTTTGAGGTTCTTCAAGAGGTAAGAGGGAGATTCATCTCACCAACCAAGTATGGTAGTGAGAGATAGTCTTATATTTGATGGATGGTGAATCCATGTGAGGATTCATATCTATGGTCATGTAATAATTTATGGGTGTTTATGTGCTTTGATTATTTTCCTATGCTTGGTATGATTTGCATGATTTATTGCTTTGATTATGGCAGCATGCTTGTGATATATATGTTGAATATGTATTTGTATGTCATGATTTGATGATGGAAAGGAAATTGATTTTTGGTTCCAAAGACCAAGAGGATTTCGGCCAAGACACCTCAAAATAGGTGTTCACGAATTAATATTTTCATGAATGATAAAATTGGATGATTAGAAAAGCAAGGAAAATAAACAAAGGGTTTGTTTTTCAAGAAGTATTGTTCACGGTTTTGAGAAGGATTTTTATTGATTTATTTTGTGTAAAAAGTTTCTAAGCATTTTACTAAACATGGGCAATGTTGATTTTAAGGATTTGCAAAAAAAGTGAAAATGGATTTACAAAAAAAGTGAAAATGAAAAATGAACAAATGATTTGATTTCAAAGACCAAGTGCTCATGGTTTTTGTAAAGGATTTTTAATGGTTTTGTTTGTGTAAAACTATATTGACTTAGAAGAAAAAATGTTTTGATGATTTCAGTAGTCATGTCCATGTTTTTGAAGGCTTGTAATGCCTTGATTTTATGGAAACAAAATAGAAATATAATTGATTTAGTATAAGGAATTTGGAAAGGGAATCAGAGTGTTTTATCACTTGAGAAAATGGGATTTTTGTATATGAATGGAAAAGAGAGGTTGAAAGTGTTTGAACCTCAATTTATTTTGAAGAGAATTGATTTTAGAAAAATGGAGAATATAATGGTGATTTAAAATTTACTAACGTGTAACTCATCCTTTGGGTTTTGGAGAACGTTAGTAATTTTTAAAGTTAGAAACATTGATTTAATTCAATGGAATTGTGAATTTGTGAAATATATTGTGAAAAGGATTTTCTTGAGTAAAAAAATGTGGAAAATAATGTGAGTAGTCATATTATTTTGAGAAAGGTTGAAATGGAATTTTTGAAGGTTGAGAAATATTTTTCGTAATGAAAAAATGGTGAAAAATGATTTACGTAACTTAAAAACGTGATTTTTAAGCTACGCGATTGGAAAAACGTTTAAATATTTTGAAAAACGTTGAAATATTTCTATGCAATTTGAAAAGCATTTAAATATTTTTACATGTTTGAGATATTGTTGAAAAATCACTATGTGATTTAAAAATGGTGGAATATTTTTATGTAATTGATGAAAACGGTGAAAAATCTATATGTGATTTGAAAACGTAACAGAAATGTTACAAAATTGTGAAAACGTGACAAAAGTGGTGCGCAACTATGAAAACGTGATAATATGATTTTCACGATTAAATATACGGTAAAATTACTGTTGAACCAGTGGATGAACACTGTATGAGAAAATGATAAATTTTGCCTGTGATTGGCATTGGTGCATTTTATATGCATGAACTGGTGTATGAACACTGTATATGAATTTTGCCTATGATTGGCATTGGTGCATTGAACACGCATTAGAAAGGTCCAAGGACTATATAAGGCTATTTGCCTAGGAGAGACGTACACCTCTTGAGTGGGTGCGATATGCGTAGTGTAAGTCACTTGTTGACCTTGGGGGCATCGGGGTGCTGGTTGCTTACATGGGTGGTTGGTAGCTCTTCTTCCCGTAAGTTAGACCGATGCAACGCACTGATGATCCTGACCTAGACACTATTCTTAATCGAGATCTCGTAAAGACTGTCGTGTATATGCTAGATGTGCAAATAAAAATGAGAATTATAGCACGTGGTCTGAGGCATTTTAGTACCGACAGATCTTTCGGATCAACTTCTCCGAACTGAGTATTATCTCCATGGAGTAGGAAATTGAGTCTATGTGCGCAAGCATGAAACTGAGCATTTATATCTGTAGGATATATTAATTGAGGAATATTAGTTATGACAATTGTTTTGAATACTTGGATGATGATGATGATAATTAGATAACATTGAGGGCGTTATCGTTATTATTGTTTATGATAATTGAACTGATAAATGATTGGATGATGATAATTGATTAATGTTGGTGGCATGATTGTAATTATGGTATGATGTATCTGTATGATATGTTGTTTGTGTTATCTCTATGCTACCATGTTGGTATTGGCATAGGTGATCTCACCTCTTTGTTATATTATTTTGTTGTGTTTGTGTTATTAAAAATTATATAGTAGAAAGAACGAGTTGTCTTAGACATAACGGGTGGCAGATATTCTGAGATTGGTGACAACATTGAGGAGTAGCAATTCAAGATTCGATAGTGTGTAGTGTGAACAAGGAATAGATGTTTGATGCATCAAGATGGATACAAGAAGGAATAAGTATGTTAAGTTTTACCGTTAGTGTTATACCGTGCTATTAAGTAAGACCCGTGATGGAGTTTGCTACTGTTAAAAAAAGAGAGTCTGCTAGTTTTATATTTATCTTTAAATTGTTAAATATTAATTGGTGTCAATATTGTATATTAATCAGTTTAAATATATTTTTAGTAATACTTACGGATTTCAGTAAGTTTATGTTTCTGTAATAAGAAATTTTAAAACTCACCTTTTATAACTCAAACCTTTTATGAACTTCTTTACAGATTATGAGTTGGGAGTCAGAAATGTGATTCCCTGAGGAGGGTGTTACACTACTTAGCGACCCTCTGATTCTATTGCACTGTTACATTAGTGACTCTCTCTACATCACTTTTGCCACTGTGGTTGTATGACCATTGTCGCGTTCCATACCCACACATGCACATCTATCACAAGTCATTGACTTTCTTTGAAGGCGGACAAAACATGACACAACAAAAGCAAACGTAATTATTTTAAACAACATTGTCTCCTTTCGGAAACCAAACACAAAGAATTACACAGTCTAAACAAGATAGATCCAATCCACGAATCCTAACAGACTCCAACTCGAGCTCCTCCATTCTGCCTTCTATGGCGTAACCTCTTGTAAGTCTTCAATTCCCGAATAGCTCCACAGACCAAACTTACATTAGTTATTCTTTTCCCCAAGAGATCGGCTCTCCAAAACCTCTTGGACTCCTTACTAAAGAACTCCTATTCTCCTAGTACGCCTAGGTGAAGTCATAGTTTCCCGTCCACACATAACATTTCATATTGAGTAGGCTAGTCCCCAATATCATGTAACTGTGTAACAGTAGCTGCTAACATTCAACCTATGGCAAGTCATGCATTCCTTTCCCACCATCTCAATCAAGAGACAAGGAAGTGCACAACATAAAAGAACTCTAACATGCCTAAACATAGCAAGTCCATACCCTGGCTCAACAGGATGAACTGCTCTGATACCACCTAATGTAACACCCATTGATTTAATAACCACGACACAATCGTCATTATGCCACAGTCACTAAATCTAGACGTGCTAAACTTAATCCACACATTTGAAAATTTGATCATTGTGCATATATAGAAAATACGAGTCTCGAAATGAAATATATTTATATTTACTCGCATCCAAAATACAACATCAGCTTAAATAAAGATACATTTCCACAATCCATGCATAAAAGTAACATATAACAATGTTAAATGTAAGTTTCCATAGAGTAACTACCATATAAAAGTTCGACCTCTCCTAAAGTCAAACACCTGGAGAGAAGGGTTCTGCACTTGATCCTCCTCTAGATCTCCAATAGATGAACTTCCCTCTTGAGACACGTCATGATGCATAGGAACCTGAATAGGTGACACAACCGAAGCCTCTCAAGGAAAGAGGTGGCGATCATTGTAACCCCCTTGTGGGGATGTCACATTTTCGATGTAATAAAATAAAACCTTACCCAAGTTATAAAACGTTTGGTACATAAATAATATGAGTTGTAAAATTTTCCTTTTATATATTATATTATGAGATAAAATAAATAGAGCATGAAATAAAACAACTATTATTACACACCATAATGTACATATGATTTTTTTGTCATAATTATACAAATAATTTATAAATACAAATATTTAATAAAGCAGTAAAAAGTCAGCATAACACTAAAACATAACATGCCTAAGTGCACATCAAAGATTTCTAACCTTTCGAAGGATCACTCTCAGATGGATCAATGGATGACAGAAATCCAGGATGTCTCGCAGCTCTACGGACAAGAGTCTGTGCTGTCGACACACTACTGATCTCACTAGGCGCATGGAAAAGTCCTCCCCAATAGCACCTAAGAGTTAGCGTCATCTCAAGATGTAAGTACAGAGTGGTAGTAAAAATAGGCTCTCCGTCAAACTCTCCACGTAGGGTCACAGTCAGACGCCCCACATAGACTACCGATCCTCTATCCTCACGCAGTCGCCAGGCCTCAGAGCCTCCGTGAAACTCAAGTCTCACAAAACCAAGGAATCCAAGCAACGCCATAACCACAAGATCAATCCAAATGGTATAGGTGGTCTAACGGCTTGCCTTCCTCGAACTGGTCGCTCGGTTGTTGCTCCTCAGGGTACTGAATATCAAGAGGCTACTCCTACTCCTCTTCCTCTTCCTCAAACTCTTTACAGAATATAACAATAATACAGAAACACATACAGATAAAGAGGTGAGATGACCTACATCATTACCAGCATGGTAATAAAGAAAATGAAAATACACACAGATATCACAAATGAATACAGTAATGCATATCGTCACATCATACAGAATATATCAAATTAAATAAAATAATTACACGAAAATGCAAACCACATATGCAATGTACACTGACTCAGACCTACTCCATGGAGCTAAAACACAGCATCAGAGAGAATGATCTGTAAGACATATCAGTACCTCAGGCTGCCCAATCAAACTATCACACAGTCAAACGTCGTGTCAATAGCCCACAGTCCAAAACATCGTGTAAGTAGTACACAGTCAAATACGTCGTGCATCACAAGCATTGTACTAGACAGTCTCCACAAGATCTTGATTAAGAATAGCGTTTGTCGAGATCTTTAGTGTGTTGCCCGTTACCACGGCCCAGAGGAGCTACCAATTGTCCATATGTGGAATCCTCCGCACACTAATGCCTCCAAGTTTAGTAAATGAACCACACTACGCCTATCACACCCACAATACGGTGTAATTCATCTCTTCAGCCAATTGCCAATTCCAACCAAATTGACACAACACTCAATGCATGAATAAGAACCATAATTACATAAATACCCTCAATAGCATTATAATGCCCTCAATAGCACTATAACCTATATTTATGCAAACGCCCTCAATATCACCATAATTACATCAATACCCTTAGTATCGGTATAAACCAAATATAATATGTCTCCACTTGACAGTACTATTTTTCAACATGTCCGGGTCCACCACTTTGGCCCGACAGTAAAACTCACTGTTCCTTTTAGTCGCGTAAGAATTTTATTGCATTTTCACAATCTCGTCACCTTTTCCAAACGTTTTCAAATCGCGTAAATATTTTTTGACGTTTTTAAAATCACGTAGGGTTTTTAAATCGTTTGCTCAATCACATAAGATTTTTAAATCATTTTCTCAATCACATAAGATTTTTAAATCGTTTTCTCAATCGCGTAGCTTAAAAATATTTATTTTGAATACGCGTAAACTATTTCTAGTATTTTTCAACTATGTAAATATTTTTTCTACGTTATAAATTATATTTTGATCCTTTATCCATTATTTGTTCGTTTTTAGTGAATTTTGACAGCATTTTATCTAGAAAATTCATTAAATGTTATTTCCTACGTTTACCGCTAATAATTGCCTTTTTTTTAACTATAACTAGCATACATTACTTGAAACTTACTAACGTGCTTCAAAACCCTAAGGTGAGCTTATACGTTAACATTTTTCAAGTGTTCATTGTATCTCTTATTTATAAAGAATCCCCTAATTTTAGTTTCTAAAACTAAGGTTATTTACTTTGTTCCTCGAAAATTCATTGAAATTAAATTCTTTTGTAGTTAACTACTTAATCTACATTAGAAAATAATTTTGGAAATCAACTATACAAAATGTGACATTTTGGCCGAACTAATACGATCAACTAATGTGACATTTTGTAAATTTTGTAAATTTCGTAACGTTAGACCGTATTAGTTAACTACAACTAATAACAGAAGTAGAAACAATCAGGCCAAAAGAATAATGAAGACACAAATAATTCTAATTGACTCACACAATATATGCCATAGAGAAATAGGCTACTCTCAGAATTATACAGTATAGTTAAAGAATCACCTTTTTGTGACACAATCTCCTTTGTTTAGGTCCGCAACATAAGATGCTTTTGCTCCACTTGAAGAATCGATGTTCCACTCTACTTAAGATGTCGAAGCACGTACGTTACTAACAGATGACTTCGTTTTTAGCAAGATACACTATTCAGCAAAACGTCCGGCATCCTACACTTGAAAACAGATGATTTTCCTTTGATTGCACAACTCCTCGTTAGATGATCTTCCTCACACTTTCAACACGTTGGTGCAGATGTCACAGTCTAACCAAACTTGCTACCGCTAGCTTTTCCTCCACAAGATTGTTGTTGTTGTTGACTTCCCAATGATCACGAATACGTTTTTCCACTGGACTTGCTTGGCCTTACAGTTTCTCCTCCTTCAGAACTAATACGGTCTAACGTTACGAAATTTCGTATTCTAAGATTTATTTCGACTTGGTCGCTTCTAATCCTCGGCTATCGTTCCCTCGCTCTGAGTAATCCTCAAGTCATATTATATTGTTTCTTCAATTATTCTTTACCTTGCTTTCATAGTTGCAGTCATATCACCGCTATCATGTCCTGCTTCCTCACGTGCACGTTTACCATGAATCATTGCCTTCCTTCAAAGACGGACGAATCATAGTACAATGGAAACCAGATGTAACCATTTCAAAGAAACATTGTCTCCTTTCGGAGTCCAAGCACAGAGAGTCACACAACAAAAACAAGACAAACCCAACCACAAACCCCAAAAAGACTCTAACGTGTGCTCGATACCAACTAATGTAACACCCTTAGTAGGGCGTCACATTTAAAAAAAAAAAAAATAAATAAATCTTAAAACTAATTAAAATTATTTTATAAAAGCTTTGAGTTTCAAAATATGGATTTTAAAATTTCTTATCGCGGAAATACAAACTTACCGTAAATTTTAAGTAAAATGGAAATTAAATTTAACAGATTAACATACACATCACCAATCATTTCATATAAGTTAAAACGTAATATTTACAGACTCGAGAAACAAAGTAGTAAACCCAAAGACGGGTACTACCAATAGCACGGTAACAACACTAACGAGAAAAATTCAACCTACATAGTCCGTTTCTTCACCAACTGCATCTTGTTGAAACTTGAAAAACCACTCAATAACGCCGCCACCATCTTCAGAATATTATCTCCCCTAGGGTTAAGAATGTGCTCCGCCTACTATACGAATTCGAAGAATACAAACCAAACAAAAACAACACAGGAAAAAGGTGAGATCCATTTTCACCAAGCATACCGATTACGGTAGTAAAGAATAATACGAATGACAAAGTCATTCCATACACCACAGATAATCACAATTATAGTCATGTTATCAATTTACAAATATTTCTAACATACATATAACCTAATAAAATAAACAAGTAATAACATTATCGGGATAGATATAACAATTCATACCATATAAAATATCATAACAAGACAATATAAAAGAAAGATCAAATGTCATAACAACATAAATATCACAATTTGGAAGGTCACAGATAAAAATCACGAGATAAAAAAAAAACATAGATAGAAAGCACAAATAAAATCACAAATAAAAATATCATAGATAAAAGATGATGAGATAAAAGAAATAACAAATAAAAGATAATAGATAAAAATAACAAATAGAAGATAATAATGCACCACATATCAACATATACAATAAGATACAATCCTACTCCATGGAGCTAAAGAAAACACAAGTATCAGAGAGAGGAATGATTCGCAAAATCTAATAGTACCACGGCTGCCCCACCAACTATTGCGCTGTCACACGTTGCGTCTATAGCCCCACGACACAGGAATCCATCAATCCAGGCGTGGTGTAGTTCACGGTCTCACGTTGTGGCACTACAGGCAAATGTACTACTAGATTTCACCAATCTTGATTAAATATAGTGTATGTTGAGTACCATAGTGCGCTATCGGTTTACCACGGCCCAGCGGAGCTACCAACTGTCCACATGTGGGATCCCGTACACTAAAGTCTCCAAGTTCATTAGAACAATGAACCACACTACGTTTATCGCATCGACAACACGATGTGATTCGTCTCGTCAACCAATCCACCAAATACATGGCACACATAACAAATAGATGGAAAGCACATGACGGGTTCACATTTTTGCCCGACAAATGAGATATAGTCTCAAAAGCCTATACGGGTTCACATTTTCCCGACAGCATATAAATTTTCAAAAGCCTGTACGGGTTCACATTTTCCCGACAGCAAATAGATTTTCAAAAATAATCTGTACGGGTTCACATTTTCCCGACAGTATAAAGATAGTAACGGTCAATCGCGTAGAAATTTTATCGCATTTTCATAATTCCGTCGTTTTTACAAACGTTTAAAAATCGCGTAAAGATATTTTTCTGTTTTTAAAATCGCGTAGCATTTTTAATACGTTTTCTCAATCGCGTAGGATTTTTAAATCATTTTCTTGTCCAACTTCCTTAAATAACTGTTTAAAATGCATGTAAATAATATTTAGTACTTTCAAATTACGTAGAATATTTTTCATAGCGTATATCTTGTCTTTTGGACATCTTTTCTATCTTATTTATCCGTTTTTACTAAAAATTGTGAGTATTTTGTTTAATAAATTATAATAATGGTTTTCTAAATTTACCATTTAAAAGTCCTTTTCATTTTTATTAATACCAAATAATTATACTTTTGAAATTCCTAACGTGCTTCAAAACACACGATGAGCTATACGTTAGAAATTTTATAAAGCTACTGTATTTCTTCTTACAGTAAAAACCATTAGTATTAACCTCTTAAACTTAATTCTAACTATTTTATTTCTTTAAAACTCATTGTAGAAAATTTACTTTAACTTGTATTGCTTCTTCTTGATTGAAAATAGCTTGGAATTAATTTTAGAAATCATGAAAGTCTAATTTGGCATGTTGGCCGAATTTGATAAAAACTTTGTATTTGATTTCCAAATTATTTTCCACCTTTTAAATACATGTTTAATCTCTTATATTGTCTACATTGATTTAATCCTTACCCTAGAAAAATAGTTTTAGAAATCAAAGTGTTGATGTTAGACATCTTGAATAAAAATGTAAGGTTATGCCATTTAATTTCCAAATTCATTTTTCTTAATCTAAACAAATGGATATCTTACCAAATTCTCTTAGGTTAATTAGGTCACCTTTTAAGAAAATTAAGAGAACATTTTGGTTCCCATTTAAATCATGGTCGTGAGCCTTGTTAATGTGTTCTTTGGAACACTCATGCAATCCTTGACATATTATTTGCATCCTATATATTATCATGCATTTCTAACACATGCCATATTATCAAAGCTTGTAGACATGCAAATTAAAGCTTGTAGACATGCAATTATTACAAATATCACATAAGAAGACTACTAACAAATACACAACAACCTACTAGTAAGCACCAAATTATCAAACACACAAATAACAAACACACAAATAATTAACACATCAAAACAAGCACACCACCGAATCCTTATGGATTCTACAAGCACAACCACATATATTCCTCACCACCAACACTTGGTTGATGAGGGTAATCTCCCTCTTACCTCTTGTAGAAACCTCCAAGCCATTGTATGTCTCCTTCAAGCAATTCCTCTCCACCAAGAGCTACTTGAAAAATCAAAGAAAACATACAATATTAATATCTAAGGCTTGAGTAAGGAAAACCATGAACCAAAATATGGTTTAAAAGGAAAGAATAAAATTAATAGTGAAGATTTCATAAACTTCACCTTAAAACCCTACACCTTGAGCTTGAAGAACAAGGGTGAAAATGGATGATTTAGGAAAAACTTCCAACATGAAAGTTCCTTAGAATGGTATGGAGATTCAAGATCTATGGTCATTTAAATTTTTAAAAGCTTGGAAGAGGATTTTTGGTGATTGGCCGAATTCAAGAGGAAGAGAAAAAGGAAAGAAATTTGGTTGCTTGATCTTGGTTCTTTCAAGAAAAAAGATATAGAAGAGAACAAATGAAATAAATTGATGAAGATTGTCTCCATTTGGGAGCTTTGGCCGTGAACACAAAGAGAGAAAAGAAGGAAGAATATTTGAGAGTTTTGCTTGATAGTTTTGGAGAAAGATGAAGACTTGGAGAAATAAAAACAAATCTCCTTTGGTTTTTCTAAGCTTTGGCCGTGAATGACCTTGAGAGTAGGTGAGAATGATATTTGGTTTTGCTTCCTCCAAATGCATGGTTGTAAATGCATGGAGAGTAAATGTGAATTGGAGTATTGGAATTGTCTTCCTAAAGGCATGCATTTGCCGTAAATGCATCATGAAGAGAAGTCATCAATATTGACTTTGTCACACTTGGTTAATAAATAAAAGATAGAAAGAAATCAATTGTAACATTTTGCCTTACAAAGAGTTAACTTTGCCGTAGAAGCAACAAAGAAAAGCCACTAAATTTGACTAGTCTTTACTTGGTTCATTAATTGAATGATAGGAAGAATTGAATGATACATTTGTTTCATCAAAAGGCTTTGCCGTGGAAGCAACAAAGAAAAGCCACTAAATTTGACTATTCTTCATTTGTTTAATTTGGCTTTCTAAATGAACTTCCTACGTGAATTCACTTTGGTGAATTTGGCTATTAGAGCAAATTGCTCTTTCCTCCTTTACGTAGAACCATTGCATTTCAAGAAGCCTAAATTTAATTGATAGCTTGTTTTCTATTGGTTGTTAAAAATTCAAGCTATTAATCTTGACCAAATTCTATTGGTTAAATATTTACTAACTTGATTCTTATTGGTTGCTATTTTTGTTGACCAATTCCTATTGGTGCACATTGTATATATATATATATATATATATATATATATATATATATATATATATATATATATATTTAACATACTTTAACCAATAAACAATAATTATACAATAATTACTTGTTTATAAAGTCATATATATTGTCCAATGGGTAATAAAATATACATAGATTTTTATCTTAGATTAACAGAGTAGCAATTATTATTGATCATTTTTTTTCTACCGATTACCCTTGATAAGTCATAAAGCGAGTCATCAAAGAGAAATTTCTAGAACATGTGACTCACACTACGATGAGTCGGTATGATGAGTCATCGTGGAATTTTCTAGAACGGGTGAGTCGGCATGGCGAGTCAACGTAGATATTTTCTAGAGCAGATGAGTCAAAGATAGATATTTTCCAAAAAGGTGAGTCAAGCATGGCGAGTCAAGATGTCGAGTCACTTGATCGCATCACAACCGCATCATTGGTGCATCATAAATGGTGAGTCATAGCTACTGAGTCATCGAGAAGCTTCGAATCTGGCGAGTCACCGCGGTGAGTCACAGCCGAGTCAAGACGGAACCTTCTAGAAGCTGGCGAGTCATGATGTCGAGGTGTCACGCCACGTGTCATCATCCTATTGGCCCGCTATGCGATGAGTCATAGCCACCAATTTTGACCACTCCTCATTGGTCCACGTGTACAAGACTCGATGACTAAACGTGGGTCCCGCAAAATATTTTCGGGTCCGCCATCACTTATTTATACCGACTAATAAAATAATATTATAATAATATAAAATTATTTTATTTGTGATTAAATCCTAAAAATTAAAAGATTAATTTTAGGCTCATTCAGAATGGGTTTAGTAAGATCCCGCCTCCGAATAATTAAAAACAGATTTTCGTCCGGAAAAATATTATTTTCCTACCCCGGAGCAAATCACACAAAAAGTCCATATAAAATTACAGATAAAGTATATCGGACATTAAATCAAGAAGAAAACAATTAAAAACAAAAAACAAAAAAAACGAAGACGTTCGGGACGTAACGGTCATTTTTCCATTTTTTCCCACAACGTAGGTAATCGTCCAAAATGTTCAAATAAAATATCCAAAGTATTATATATTTGTATATCTTTCGAGAAAAATTAAAACAAGATCGAAAAAATTTTTATTTCACTGTCTTGAAGAAAAATACGTAAAACGATTATATAAAATACTAGACAAGATTATACATTTGTTTTTGATACGTAAAAATTTAAAACAAGAATTTGATAAAATTTTTATTTTTCTTGTATCGAAACAAATTATGTAAAACTACCAAATAAAATAACAAACAAGATATTTTTCTCGTATTTCATACAAAAAACAAGAAACAAGTAAAATAGGGACACCGGTCTTTTACCCAAAAGTTGGGATGTTACAACACTCCCCACCAAAAAGGAATTTCGCCCTCGAAATTCGCAGCAGTCTCTGAACAGTCCCTTTGTCTTGTCTTTTAATTTTCACGTTGCACCTCCGTTTACACCACTCCAGATTACCTCGATTAACGAAAACTCCTTGCATCGCGTAAAACATGGAGAATAGTATTTTAGTGGGATTCTTCATGATTTCGAGAATAGATCGAATGTCGTTAATAAAGATAATGACAATCGTCCAAATAAGGACGAAAGATACTATCCACTACGCTTTCATTGCGTCACTCGATCGATCGTACCATTTGAAATTATCCCGACTTTGTACCGCTTCACTCTTTTCGCCTTTACTTTTAACTGGAAGTGCCTCACAATCCAAGTTCTCTTTTTCAACAATACTGTATTTGATACTTATGACATAATTTTGACTAAAAACATCCTTTCTTTACAATTGCAACACACAAAAGGACATTATAAAAATTTAGAAGAAAAGGTAGAGAAATTATCGAATTGTTATCGACTTGTCTAACAAAGAATTTGACATTGCCTCGATTTTAAGAATAAGATTTCTGGGACACCAAAGTTTTACTGAAACAATCTATAGGATATGATTAAAGATAACCAATCCATGTATAAGATCACATCTCTCTCTTGAAAGAGGTAGACAGTTTAGATTAACAGAAAAGATTGTTTAAGCAACTGGATAATAACAATAGGTTTGGTAACAAAAGCAGAAATAGATAAATCAAAAGGTAACAAAGGTATTGATAGCTCTAATCAACCCAAATAGTCAATTAATCATAAAAGAATAAGTTAGACTAAAAGTACATTTTTCGCAATTGCGGTATATGAAAGATGTCGTGAAGACATAGAAATAAAAGATGATAGAATCATCCATACCACCGAACATATCCACTAGAGAAATTGATATGGTACGATGAATTTAAAAGTAAGCTTTTTAACTTGAACAATTCAACTGATAAGTCTAACAGAGTATGGATGGTTGGAAAAATACCCAATCCATATTTTTAAATTACATCCGTTTTGAGAACGAAGTATACAAATTGAATCAACAGAAAAGATTCAATTATTTAATAGACTTAGGATGGTTTAAGCAACTCAAGTTCTCAACTACATGTTCTAATAATGTATAGAAACAATCAGGCCAAAAGAATAATGAAGACACAAATAATTCTAATTGACTCACACAATATATGCCATAGAGAAATAGGTTACTCTCAGAATTATACAGTATAGTTAAAGAATCACATTTTTGTGGCACAATCTCCTTTGTTTAGGTCCGCAACATAAGATGCTTTTGCTCCACTTGAAGAATCGATGTTCCACTCTACTTAAGATGTCGAAGCACGTACGTTACTAACAGATGACTTCGTTTTTAGCAAGATACACTATTCAGCAAAACGTCCGGCATCCTACACTTGAAAACAGATGATTTTCCTTTGATTGCACAACTCCTCGTTAGATGATCTTCCTCACACTTTCAACACGTTGGTGCAGATGTCACAGTCTAACCAAACTTGCTACCGCTAGCTTTTCCTCCGCAAGATTGTTGTTGTTGTTGACTTCCCAATGATCACGAATACGTTTTTCCACTGGACTTGCTTGGCCTTACAGTTTCTCCTCCTTCAGAACTAATACGGTCTAACGTTACGAAATTTCGTATTCTAAGATTTATTTCGACTTGGTCTGCTTCTAATCCTCGGCTATCGTTCCTCGCTGCTGAGTAATCCTCAAGTCATATTATACTGTTTCTTCAATTATTCTTTACCTTGCTTTCATAGTTGCAGTCATATCACCGCTATCATGTCCTGCTTC
The DNA here is from genome assembly GCA_029884605.1 of Ormosia emarginata. Classification (NCBI taxonomy): domain Eukaryota; kingdom Viridiplantae; phylum Streptophyta; class Magnoliopsida; order Fabales; family Fabaceae; genus Ormosia; species Ormosia emarginata. Next base: position 41,978,456 of record JAQQTP010000088.1, read on the forward strand.
CTCACGTGCACGTTTACCATGAATCATTGCCTTCCTTCAAAGACGGACGAATCATAGTACAATGGAAACCAGATGTAACCATTTCAAAGAAACATTGTCTCCTTTCGGAGTCCAAGCACAGAGAGTCACACAACAAAAACAAGACAAACCCAACCACAAACCCCAAAAAGACTCTAACCGTGCTCGATACCAACTAATGTAACACCCTCCGTAGGGCGTCACATTTAAGAAAAAAAATAAATAAATCTTAAAACTAATTAAAATTATTTTATAAAAGCTTTGAGTTTCAAAATATGGATTTTAAAATTTCTTATCGCGGAAATACAAACTTACCGTAAATTTTAAGTAAAATGGAAATTAAATTTAATGATTAACATACACATCACCAATCATTTCATATAAGTTAAAACGTAATATTTACAGACTCGAGAAACAAAGTAGTAAACCCAAAGACGGTACTACCAATAGCACTGTAACAACACTAACGAGAAAAATTCAACCTACATAGTCTCGTTTCTTCACCAACTGCATCTTGTTGAAACTTGAAAAACCACTCAATAACGCCGCCACCATCTTCAGAATATTATCTCCCCTAGGGTTAAGAATGTGCTCCGCCTACTATACGAATTCGAAGAATACAAACCAAACAAAAACAACACAGGAAAAAGGTGAGATCCCTTTTCACCAAGTCATCAAGACGGTAGTAAAGAATAATACGAATGACAAAGTCATTCCATACACTGAGATAATCACAATTATAGTCATGTTATCAATTTACAAATATTTCTAACATACATATAACCTAATAAAATAAACAAGTAATAACATTATCGGGATAGATATAACAATTCATACCATATAAAATATCATAACAAGACAATATAAAAGAAAGATCAAATGTCATAACAACATAAATATCACAACTGGAAGGTCACAGATAAAAATCACGAGATCAAAAAAAAAAAAACATAGATAGAAAGCACAAATAAAATCACAAATAAAAATATCATAGATAAAAGATGACAGATAAAAGAAATAACAAATAAAAGATAATAGATAAAAATAACAAATAGAAGATAATAATGCACCACATATCAACATATACAATAAGATACAATCCTACTCCATGGAGCTAAAGAAAACACAAGTATCGAGAGAGGAATGATTCGCAAAATCTAATAGTACCACGGCTGCCCCACCAACTATTGCTTGCACACACACGTTGCGTCTATAGCCCCACGACACAGAATCCATCAATCCAGGCGTGGTGTAGTTCACGGTCTCACGTTGTGGCACTACAGGCAAATGTACTACTAGATTTCACCAATCTTGATTAAATATAGTGTATGTTGAGTACCATAGTGCGCTATCGGTTTACCACGGCCCAGCGGAGCTACCAACTGTCCACATGTGGGATCCCGTACACTAAAGTCTCCAAGTTCATTAGAACAATGAACCACACTACGTTTATCGCATCGACAACACGATGTGATTCGTCTCGTCAACCAATCCACCAAATACATGGCACACATAACAGATAGATGGAAAGCCTGTACGGGTTCACATTTTCTCGACAGCAGATATAGTCTCAAAAGCCTGTACGGGTTCACATTTTCCCGACAAGATATAAATTTTCAAAAGCACACGGGTTCACATTTTCCCGACAGCAAATAGATTTTCAAAAATAATCTGTACGGGTTCACATTTTCCCGACAGTATAAAGATAGTAACGGTCAATCGCGTAGAAATTTTATCGCATTTTCATAATTCCGTCGTTTTTACAAACGTTTAAAAATCGCGTAAAGATATTTTTCTGTTTTTAAAATCGCGTAGCATTTTTAATACGTTTTCTCAATCGCGTAGGATTTTTAAATCGTTTTCTTGTCCAACTTCCTTAAATAACTGTTTAAAACAGACAGAAATAATATTTAGTACTTTCAAATTACGTAGAATATTTTTCATAGCGTATACTGTCTTTTGGACATCTTTTCTATCTTATTTATCCGTTTTTACTAAAAATTGACAGTATTTTGTTTAATAAATTATAATAATGGTTTTCTAAATTTACCATTTAAAAGTCCTTTTCATTTTTATTAATACCAAATAATTATACTTTTGAAAATTCCTAACGTGCTTCAAAACACACGATGAGCTATACGTTAGAAATTTTATAAAGCTACTGTATTTCTTCTTACAGTAAAAACCATTAGTATTAACCTCTTAAACTTAATTCTAACTATTTTATTTCTTTAAAACTCATTGTAGAAAATTTACTTTAACTTGTATTGCTTCTTCTTGATTGAAAATAGCTTGGAATTAATTTTAGAAATCATGAAAGTCTAATTTGGCATGTTGGCCGAATTTGATAAAAACTTTGTATTTGATTTCCAAATTATTTTTCACCTTTTAAATACATGTTTAATCTCTTGTATTGTCTACATTGATTTAATCCTTACCCTAGAAAAATAGTTTTAGAAATCAAAGTGTTGATGTTAGACATCTTGAATAAAAATGTAAGGTTATGCCATTTAATTTCCAAATTCATTTTTCTTAATCTAAACAAATGGATATCTTACCAAATTCTCTTAGGTTAATTAGGTCACCTTTTAAGAAAATTAAGAGAACATTTTGGTTCCCATTTAAATCATGGCCGTGAGCCTTGTTAATGTGTTCTTTGGAACACTCATGCAATCCTTGACATATTATTTGCATCCTATATATTATCATGCATTTCTAACACATGCCATATTATCAAAGCTTGTAGACATGCAAATTAAAGCTTGTAGACATGCAATTATTACAAATATCACATAAGAAGACTACTAACAAATACACAACAACCTACTAGTAAGCACCAAATTATCAAACACACAAATAACAAACACACAAATAATTAACACATCAAAACAAGCACACCACCGAATCCTTATGGATTCTACAAGCACAACCACATATATTCCTCACCACCAACACTTGGTTGATGAGGGTAATCTCCCTCTTACCTCTTGTAGAAACCTCCAAGCCATTGTATGTCTCCTTCAAGCAATTCCTCTCCACCAAGAGCTACTTGAAAAATCAAAGAAAACATACAATATTAATATCTAAGGCTTGAGTAAGGAAAACCATGAACCAAAATATGGTTTAAAAGGAAAGATAAAATTAATAGTGAAGATTTCATAAACTTCACCTTAAAACCCTACACCTTGAGCTTGAAGAACAAGGGTGAAAATGGATGATTTAGGAAAAACTTCCAACATGAAAGTTCCTTAGAATGGTATGGAGATTCAAGATCTATGGTCATTTAAATTTTTAAAAGCTTGGAAGAGGATTTTTGGTGATTGGCCGAATTCAAGAGGAAGAGAAAAAGGAAAGAAATTTGGTTGCTTGATCTTGGTTCTTTCAAGAAAAAGATATAGAAGAGAACAAATGAAATAAATTGATGAAGATTGTCTCCATTTGGGAGCTTTGGCCGTGAACACAAAGAGAGAAAAGAAGGAAGAATATTTGAGAGTTTTGCTTGATAGTTTTGGAGAAAGATGAAGACTTGGAGAAATAAAAACAAATCTCCTTTGGTTTTTCTAAGCTTTGGCCGTGAATGACCTTGAGAGTAGGTGAGAATGATATTTGGTTTTGCTTCCTCCAAATGCATGGTTGTAAATGCATGGAGAGTAAATGTGAATTGGAGTATTGGAATTGTCTTCCTAAAGGCATGCATTTGCCGTAAATGCATCATGAAGAGAAGTCATCAATATTGACTTTGTCACACTTGGTTAATAAATAAAAGATAGAAAGAAATCAATTGTAACATTTTGCCTTACAAAGAGTTAACTTTGCCGTAGAAGCAACAAAGAAAAGCCACTAAATTTGACTAGTCTTTACTTGGTTCATTAATTGAATGATAGGAAGAATTGAATGATACATTTGTTTCATCAAAAGGCTTTGCCGTGGAAGCAACAAAGAAAAGCCACTAAAATTGACTATTCTTCATTTGTTTAATTTGGCTTTCTAAATGAATTTCCTAAAGCCTTCTACGTGAATTCACTTTGGTGAATTTGGCTATTAGAGCAAATTGCTCTTTCCTCCTTTACGTAGAACCATTGCATTTCAAGAAGCCTAAATTTAATTGATAGCTTGTTTTCTATTGGTTGTTAAAAATTCAAGCTATTAATCTTGACCAAATTCTATTGGTTAAATATTTACTAACTTGATTCTTATTGGTTGCTATTTTTGTTGACCAATTCCTATTGGTGCACATTGTATATATATATATATATATATATATATATATATATATATATATATATATATATATATATATATATATATATTTAACATACTTTAACCAATAAACAATAATTATACAATAATTACTGTTTATAAGGTCAGTATATATTGTCCAATGGGTAATAAAATATACATAGATTTTTATCTTAGACTAACAGAGTAGCAATTATTATTGATCATTTTTTTTCTATTGATTACCCTTGATGAGTCATAAAGCGAGTCATCAAAGAGAAATTTCTAGAACATATGACTCACTACGATGAGTCAGTATGATGAGTCATCGTGGAATTTTCTAGAACGGGTGAGTCAACATGGCGAGTCAGCGTAGATATTTTCTAGAGCAGGTGAGTCAGGATAGATATTTTCCAAAACAGGTGAGTCAGCATGGCGAGTCAAGATCTTTGAGTCACTGATCGCATCACTGTTGCATCATTGGTGCATCATAAATGGTGAGTCATAGCGGCTGAGTCATCGAGAAGCTTCGAACCGGCGAGTCACTGCGGTGAGTCAGCCGAGTCGTCGACTTCCGGAACCTTCTAGAAGCTGGTTTGAGTCATGATGCTTCGAGGTGTCACGCCACGTGTCATCATCCTATTGGCCCGTTGCGATGAGTCATAGCCACCAATTTTGACCAGCCTCCTCATTGGTCCACGTGTGTACAAAGACTCGATGACTAAACGTGGGTCCCGCAAAATATTTTCGGTCCGCCATCACTTATTTATACTTCGACTAATAAAATAATATTATAATAATATAAAATTATTTTATTTGATGATTAAATCCTAAAAATTAAAAGATTAATTTTAGGCTCATTCGAGTAATGGGTTTAGTAAGATCCCCCGCCTCTGAATAATTAAAAATAGATTTTCCCGGTCCGGAAAAATATTATTTTCCTACCCCGGAGCAAATCACACAAAAAGTCCATATAAAATTACAGACATAAATATTATCGGACATTAAATCAAGAAGAAAACAATTAAAAACAAAAAAAAAGACAAAAAACAAGACGTTCGGGACGTAACGGTCATTTTTCCATTTTTTCCCACAACGTAGGTAATCGTCCAAAACGTTCAAATAAAATATCCAACAGTATTATATAGCTGTATATCTTTCAGAAAAATTAAAACAGTAGCTCAGAAAAATTTTTATTTCACTGTCTTGAAGAAAAATACGTAAAACGATTATATAAAATACTAGACAAGTATATACATCCGTTTTTGATACAGAAAAATTTAAAACAGTAATTTGATAAAATTTTTATTTTACTGTATCGAAACAAATTATGTAAAACTACCAAATAAAATAACAAACAGTATTATTTTTCTGTATTTCATACAGAAAAACAAGAAACAGTAAAATAGGGACACAATGGTCTTTTACCCAAAAGTTGGGATGTTACACATAGGAAATTTCTAGGAAGCTTCCTTGAGGAACTTTTGTAACGTCCCCGGGACTGCCTGCAGGTTTGATGAGTGTCTCCACAAACCAACACAGGTCTTTTCAGCGTGCTTTGTCCTCACTCACACATATCCTAGGAAACTTTCCAAGAGGTCACCCATCTCACAATTGCTCCAAGTCAAGCATGCTTAACCATGAAGTTCTTATGTTTTAGGCTCCCGAAAAGAAGTTGCATCTTGTTGATATGGCTACGCCTAATCAATTCCTTTAAGCCATCCTCAACTATGCAGTCCCATACCTACACAGTCTCTAAATCCCTCTCATTCCGGTGTGAATTCAGTTCATTCATGTGTCCCTTCGCCTAGAAACCTGTTAGGAGCCGCTCCTTGTTCGTGCTTCATCTCTTTGTATCGACGATCACTCCCCGCCCTCGTCGACCCCGGGTGTCATATGCCCACTAGCTTCCCCTTGGTTCGTCCCTGAACCACACCGTACTGGGAGAGGTCCCATCTCTGATACCATTTGTAACGCCCCCGGGACTGCCTGCAAGATTGATGAGTGTCTCCACAAACCAACGCGGGTCTTTTCAGCGTGCTTTGTCCTCAGTCACATGCATCCTAGGAAACTTTCCGAGAGGTCACCCATCCTACAATTGCTCTAGGTCAAGCACGCTTAACCATGAAGTTCTTATGTTTTAGGCTCTCGAAAAGAAGTTGCAACTTGTTGATATGGCTACGCCTAATCAATTTTTTTAAGCTATTCTCAACTATACAGTCCCATACCTACACAGTCTCTGAATCCCTCTCATTCTGGTGTGAATTCAGTTCATTCATGGGTCCTTTCACCTAGAAGCTTGTCAAGAGCCGCTCCTTGTTCGTGCTTCATCTCTTTGCACCAGCGATCACTCCCCGTCCTCGTCGACCCCTGGTGTCACATGACTAATGTAACACCCACCTTAGGGTATCACATTTCAGATCAACTCCCTTATCATTCTTTACCCATGTTATAAAATATTTAAATTATTATTAAGAATACGGGTTTCAAAATTTCTTTTTCGCGAATAACATAAATTTACCAAATTAAAATAACACGAGATACACAAATAGAACAACATATATCCTTTATATATATCATAGAATCTTAATATTTTCATTACATAAACCATATAAAAACTCGACCTGGCCCAAGTTCACAAACTCTAAAAATAAAATCCTTCTCAAAGACAAATTCCCTAGCCAAGAATGTCTCGCTACTTGTGCAACCTTAAAATAAGAAGTAATATCACCACAATACTCAAGATACTCAGAGTCCCAATGAGCACACCAAGTAGCAGCACCTTCAAGAAACTGTAGTCTAAATAAACCTAGTTGATCCCTCCTTTTTGTCATCGCCGTCTTCACCAACATAGACATAAAATAGAAATAGATAAAACAATACAGCAAAGAGGTGAGATCCCCTACATCGCATACAAATATAGTAGCAAGAGAACGACAAACATTCCAACACAGTTCAACATACAATATAACAATAACATATTTAATAAGTAAATAATCCAATAACTTGTATCATAATATCACGCATAATGATAACACCATAATAATATTACATCACAATAATATTATATCACAATAATGTAAATGCTGATTATGCATATGCACGATGTGTATGTTGACCATCCTTTTCCACAATGTAACCAGTTCCTACTCCATGAAGTTAGACTCAAATTCAGAGATGAATGCTCCAAAAGATTTGTCCCCCCTAAAAAGACAGTCTATGGACCATGAAAAGCAATAGTGTCGTCAGGGTTGTCAGTGCGTTGCAAACGGTTTATATCGCGGCCAAGGGTATATATATATATGGTGCTCAATCATCACTCATGATACCATCGTACCACGACGCAAATCACCGCGCCCTGACCACCCCCCAGGATCTATTAAGATCCCACTATCCTGTAAGTTCCCGTCCACTCTTTAGGCATAAAATGCCACAACAACCATCAAATGTACAATGTTTTTCCATGCATGATGTATGATCTAACACATACAAATCATTGTATGATCCAACACATACAAATCATATTTCACCATATTTTACATATACCCACCACATTCTTGGCGGTATCATTTTCCAACATATTGGGGTCCCCCGCGACAGCCCGACAGCCAATTGCTGTAATTTCCAATCGCGTAAACATTTTATCACATTTTTGAAATCGTGTAACATTTTTCAAACGTTTTCAAATTACGTCAATATTTTTCAACATTTTCGCAATCGCATAAATATTTTCAAACATTTTCTAAATCGCGTAAATATTTTCAAACATTTTTAAATCATTTTCTCAATCGCGTAGTTTAAAAATCATTATTTTAAATACGCATAAGATTTTTCTACTATTTTTCACTGTATAAATATTTCTTGATGTTCTAAATTAAATTTTGAAACTTTCCAAACTAAAAATATTATTTGGACATCATTTTCTATTTTCTTATAAAAACTACTCTAAGTAATAATTTCTAACGTTTTTCTCAAAATATGCATTATTTGATTTAATAAAATCTCCTACTGTTACCTTAACTGAAATCCTTTTTAATAAAATACTTTGAGTTCTAAATCACTGTCAAGACTTATTCTCCATTATCATGAATAAAAAAATCACTTTTATCTAATAAAAACTTTATTCCATAAAATATTTGAATTCTCAAATCGCCTTTAAAAACTCCTTTTTCATTTCAAAATTCACTAAATTGAGTTCTTGTTAATAAATCCTTCAAAACTACCCTTAAGAAAATATTTTTGATCTAAAACACCAATTCTTGGCATGTTGGCCGAAAATCAATTTATTTTCCATAACCAAATATTTATTCATTTCCTATCTCATTTTCCTTTGTAAAAATCTTTAATCCAATTACTTGTTACTTCCTCATAAAAAATCCACACTTAGTAAAATATTTCAAATGATTTGTTCCAAAATCCTCATGGAAACTGTGTACCCCTTAGTTCTTAGAAAACAACATAGTTTTCTTTTCCATATGATTCTTATCATATGCCACATGATTTTCACATATTCATGCTTTCATGCTTGCTTTTAAATAATAAAATCATATTAAACATTCAATAACAATCTAATCAAAATCATACCATCCTATATATACGTCATACTTAATTATCAAAGTAATAGAATCATATATAATCAAAAAGTAACCATGGCAACTTCATGCATATAATCAACATCATATAGTTATACACAATCAAATACACAAACACCAATAACCACACAATTCGAATGAATAAATCCTCACATGGATTTTCCACTCACAAACACAAACAAATTCATTCCCTCACCACCACATATGGCCGATGAGGTTAATCTCCCTCTTACCTTGATTGATGCCTCTTAGCTCCTTGTAGAACTCTCTTTGTATCACTTTTTCACCACCAAGTAGATCTTAGAATCAAAACAAATACATAAAAATTAGTATCTAAGGCTTGATTAAGATGACCATAGATCAAACATGGTCTTAGGATTCCAAAAGTCAAATAAGAAATCAAGTTTCAAAATCTTTACCTTGAAACCTTAGAACTTAAATCCAAGAATCAAGCTTGAAGATGATAGAATTAGGTCTTGATCACAACATGAAAGTTGCTTCGAATGAAGCTTAGGATCAAGTGATGTGATTAGATGGAATTATGAGTGATTGGAAGGCTATTTTAGAGAGTAAAACTGTGAGCAACACAAGGAGAAAAAAATAAGAGCTTTTGTATTCTTTACTTGATAAGAAGGTGAAGATGAATGAATCTTGAGAAGTTCTCAACATGAAAGTGTTTTGGATTGATGAGAAGATTCAAGATATGAAGTTAGATGAAATTATAGAAGATTGGATGTAGTTTAGAGGGTGATGGCCGAATGCTATGGAGAAGAGAAAATGAGAGAATTTCTTGTGTTGGTTCTTGGTTCTTTGGAGAAAATGATGAGCAAATGAACAAGTGTAGTGAATAAATGAGTATTGTCTCCTATTTTTGAGTGTATGACCGTAGGATATCAAGGAGAGAGAAAGGTGAGAGTTATTTGGTAGCTTTGATGAATATTGAATAGAATTATGACCTAGTGCATTTAGTTGAATAAATTTGCCTCCTTTTTGCATGCATGGCCATAGAATACTTCTTAAGAGAAAGCCATTTTGCTTGACCATTTCAAGACTTCACCATGAAGCTCTCAAATTCTATTAGCTCCCACTAAAATTGTCATAGACATTATTGTTGACTAAGCTTTGCATTAAAAGATGATAACTTTAAGATGTGATAGAAATGAAGTGAAATGTCTAACATTCAAGTGCATGCATGTGGGGGAATTAATGCTTGATCAAACAAGATAGAAATCAAGTACATGGTTAAAGTCATCAAGTGGTCATGCTTTGGTCACCTTGATGTTTCATAAGCTCTTGAAATTCCTAGAAACTCCTACTTGACTGTAGAACATCATTGAGATAGCTAACTAAATTTTGTTTCATTTTAATTCCTAAGTACACTTAGCTTAGGTAATTAATTCATCTAATTAATTTCAAGCTAACTTAGTTTTATTATAATAATCACATAATTAACTATCTAGTTACAAACTTATGTCATGCATTTGTCATGCCTTCTAGATAACTCAAGATATATTCTTGTAACTATAGATTACTATTACTAATTAGACTATTAGAGTAATTAAATTAGATTATCTAATTTCTTAACTAATTAACCTACCCATTTTTTTTGACTTAATGTCATTGGCTAAAAATCATGTCAAGCCACTAGTTTTGACTTCTAAAGATTAGTAGCACATGGCTACCACATGGCTAAAGCTACAAGAATTTATTACTAACAGAATGAAAATTACTGCTCACAAACCAGTAATTATTGTACAGTGAATAATAAAATAACAGTAAAAGAAAATTTAGCAATTGTATCCGGTTTCAGGTTTAGTAAGATCCCCTAGTCCCGCATTAACAGTACAAAATTTTTTATCCCATAAAAAATTTTACTTTTTCTGGGCCCACCCGGGCCCATAGACGGTCCAAAATAATATTAAAATAATCACAATCTCAAAAAAATCAAGAAAAATTCTCAAAAATCCTAAAAATTATAAAATTAATATTTATGCAGAAAAAAAATGAAATTAGGGATGTTACAACTTTTGATTAAACAAATCATTCTTTTTGAAATAAAGGAGATTGAATGTGATAGAAAGTAGATTTCTTTTAGAAAAGGTGATAGGATTTCTACTACTATCTATTATCCAAGGAACAATTGTCATAGTTAACAAAACCAGTATTAATTGTCTAATGGATAATAGAGCGTATCACAAAAATCTTTATTGATCTGAACGTACCGTGATTTTATTTATCAGATAAAATCTCAAAAAACGTGAAACCTCACAAACTGTGTCTGGCCTCAGGTTTAGTAAGATCTCCCGTTAATGTTTCCACAGTTCAAGGTTCTTGGGAAAAATATCTCATTTCCCGGTTCGGCTCAGTTCGCATGCAAAACGAGAAATATATTAAATATTCATCGGTTCCGGAAAAATCTAGAAAAATTCACAAAAATCACAAATATTATAAAATGACTATTTATCATGAGATTATCAATTTTCGGGGTGTTACAACTCTCCCATTCTAAAAAGAAATTTCATCCTCAAAATTTTCGTTCCTTAGAATAAATATTGATGTTGTTTCTTCATCTTATCTTCTAACTCCCACGTCGCATTTCTAATCACGTCAATTCAAATCATCCTTACTAATGTAATCTCTTTGCCTTTGTGTTGCTTTGCTCTCCTACTCTCAACCTCCACAAGAGGTATTTCATATATTAAACCTTCTTTTAATTGTACGGTGTCCGGTTTGATGACATGGGCTAGATCGGGCATACACTTTCGTAATTATGACATATAGAAGATATTATGAAGATTAGAAAGAAAAAAGGTTATAAAACTATTTGGTAGGCTACCGGACCTATCCGAAGAGGAATTTGATATAGTTTGTAAAATTAAGGAGTGAGTTTGCTTGCAACTCAAACAAGGTGACACATATCTAGCAACGTCTCTCTTCATTCCTTGCTACTAATACATCTGTTTTAGGTCTTAATACATCTTGGTCGTTGCAGTGTGTATACTCAACTTACTCGTGTGAGCTTCATCAAAAACTAACTCTTTAAATTCTGAATCATCCGTTTTATAGACTTTACCCGTGACCATCAGGATTCCATCGAATTTCTTCTCCACAATCTGACGCCATGCCTTGTTTTAATAGTTCCTTCTTGTCTTATACAAATTGGTCACTTTTCTACTTCTCTCGAATCTCTCCCAATAGATCATTCAAAATAGTAACTATACCTAGACATACCTCATCTGGTGTCATTTCCAATGACAACCACATGTCCCTGAATTGCTCTATTAATTCCTTCTTCTTGACCGTCATAATACAGATATCAAGTAGCTTCTGATTCAAAGCGCTTGCTATGACGTTTGCTTTTCCATGATGACACTGAAGCTAGAAGTCATAATTCTTCAAAAATTCTAGTCACCTTCCCAGTCTTATGTTCAACTTCTTTAAGTCAAATAGATACTTCAGGCTCTTGTGATTGCTAAAGGTGTTAAACGTTGCTCCACACAAAAAGTGTCTCCATATCTTCAGGGTAAATACAACTGCAACTAACTCCAAGTCATGAGTTGGGTAATTCTTCTTATGCACCCTCAACTGCCTCGAGGTGTAAGCCACAACTTCCCAACTCTGCATGAGCACACATCATAGACCTTAATGCGAAGCATCACAAAACACTTCCAACGGTTCCCTAGGATCAGGTAGACCAAAACTGGCAGAGTAGTCGAACATCTCCTCAACCCTTGAAACTTCCCTTACCTGCATCGGTCTATAAAATGGCTTAATTCTTTCTTGTAAGCGGAGTGAGAGGTCCTATTATCTTGGAGAATCCATCGACGCTCCTTCGATAAAACCAACGAACCTCATAAGTTACTAGTGTATCACGACCTTCAATCTTTCCTATTGTAATACTGCTTCAACTTTTGACGAACTCACAGCAATTTCCACCCTTTGGAATTCCATGACCCAAAAAAAACTGAACTTCCTCCAACCAGGATTCATACTCTGATAATTTGGCATACAACTCCTCCTCCTTTAAAGTCTGGAGAACTATACTGAGATATTCAGTGTATTTCCTTTTGATTTTCGAGAATAGATCAAATTGTCACCGATAAAGACAATGACAAATCTGTTTAGGTAAAGACAAAAGATCTAATTCATGTTATCCATGAATACGATAGGAGCATTTGTCACTCCGAATGGCATCACGAGATGCCCATAATGCCCATAATGCGTTCAAAAAACCGTCTTGGGAACATCCTCAACTTCCCATGAATTTAATGATTTCCAGAACGTAAATCTATCTTGGAGAAAACAATGACTCTTTTTTTGCTGATCCTTCGAGTCATTTATCTTCTTCCGAGGATACTCAACCTTGATCATAATCTTGTTTAATTGGTGATAGTCCTCATCTCACCGAGAAGTTCCATTCTTATCCTTAACTGACAGCACTGTAGCTCATCATGCGAAACTCATTGACTACAAGAGTGACATTCATATTCCCCTTGCTTTTGTCTGCCACAAAAGATAACATGTATCATTGGATTCCTTTTCCTCACAAAGCTTCAACTTTGTTGGCCGTTATGAACTCAAAAAACTTAGTTTCAGAAAACACTAAGGTTTTCATTGGAACGATCTAGCAGAATATAATTAGAAAATAACCAATCTATTCCTAAAATTACACATATTTGATAACGAGGTAAACAATTTAAATCAACCGAAAAGATTTGGTCTTTAACACAAGTCACAAGTCGTAAAGAAATGGGTTGCCCCCAGAGTTATACAGCACAGTCATAAGATCATCTCCTATGGCACAATCTCCGCTGTTTAGATCTTTAGTCTGGGAAACTTTCATTCCACCCAAGGTATAAATTTCCCCTTTCAGCTTGGGGTCTTGAAGCACACACATCATTAACAGAAGACTCTTCTTTGGTGGAACACAGTCTCTAGAGGTGTGTCCAGTTTCCTGCATTTGAAACAGATTACCCCCTTGATCTTACACTCCCTCGTTGAATGGTTCTTTCCACACTTCCTACTTCTTGGTAAAAATGCCAAGGTCTGGCTGGATCTACTACCATTAACACAACCTTCATAGGGTTGTTGCTTCCCCGATGGCTGTGAATAAATTTCTGATAGAATTGCTTGACCTTACAATTTCACCTCCTTCAAAACCAATGTGGTCCCTGATGTGTGAAATCCGCAAGTGTACGGTTTTGTCGTCAAGTAATAAAAAGATCGAATCCACAGGGACTATGTCTTTGAATACCAATTAATTAATTAATTCAATTAAATTAAACAAAGCAAATATGATTATTGAGTGATAAGAATGTAGTAACCGAGCAATTAAATAAACAAATATTAAAGTGCACAGTTGAGATCAAAAATAGCAAATTATTTAAGAAAGGTTTTCAGATTTAAGAAAGATTCCAGGATTGGGGATAACCACGATGATACAAGACTCCTAATTGACAATCCTTTTATTTAAACTAAAATTCAATTGAAGGTGAATTACCCTAAATTAGTTAATGTTCTTTCTCAAGAGACAAGAACCGTGCCCAATTAAACCAATTCCTACTCTCGTGGTAATTGAATCTAAATTGAACCCATTACGCTTTATGGTAATTCATTAAATCCTCGAAAGGCTAAACCTACTCTCGTGATTTAGACCTTAAGCTCAATTCTTATGGTTTCAACACCTAGGTTCACCTCTCAATACGTCCCTAGATATCTATGAGATGCAAATAAGTGGCCAGCGAATTCACATGAATAAGTGCAATAAGGATTGAATCAAAGAACATTCAAAATTAATAAAAGGGATAAACAAAGTCAATTAATCATCATCAATGTATCAAAGGGCATTGCCCAACCCTAGAAACAAAAGGAACTACTCAAACATGGAGAAGAAGAAACTAGAAATTAAGTTCAAAAGCATTCAAACCCGTAATCGAAGAGAGAAGAGAGGAAGATGAAGATCAAAAGCCTCCAATGTGCCTCCTTCTAAACCAAATTCAAACCCTAATATTGTATTCAGAACAACTATATATACCCTAGGGGTCTAAACTGATCCAAGCCCATAAAAAGAAAGAAAAACGAACTTAAAAATCTGACACAGACAACGATCCACGGCCGTGGGTAATTCCACGACCAGACCGTGGATCTCTCTGTTTGAGTTCCATGGCCGTGGATAATTCCACGGCTAGGTCGTGGAACTCCCTATAAGTTCTCTTTTGCTTTTTCGTGCAGCTTCTCGATCCATGGCCGTGGAGAATTCCACAGGCAGGCTGTGGAACCCTCTGTAGTGAGCTTTTTGTCCCAAAATGCTATCCTTTAAGCTCCAACTTCAATTACACAAGATTTCCATCCAGTTTAAGACCAATTCAGCACCAATCCTACATAATAACACTAAAAACACCGCAGTTATCCGAACTAAGGGGAAAAACAAATAAAAAGAGAAACTAAAATGCCTAAAATACATAAAAATTCATGCAAAACAAGAACAAAATATGATGCTGTTTCGCACACATCAGTCCCTTGTCATGGGTTCCTACTACTTAGCGAACCTCTGATTCTATTGCACTATTACATTAGTCACTCTCTCTGCATCACTTCTGCCACTGTGGTCGTATGACCATTATCGCGTTCCATACCCACACGTGCACATCTATCACAAGTCTTTGACTTTCTTCGAAGGCGAATAAAACATGACACAACAAAAGCAAACATAATTATTTCAAACAACATTGTCTCCTTTCGAAAACCAAACACAAAGACTCACACAGTCCAAACAAGATAGGTCCAATCCATGAATCCTAACAGACTCCAACTCTAGCTCCTCCATTCTGCCTTCTATGGCGTAACATCTTGTAAGTCTTCAATTCCTGAACAGCTCCACAGACCAAACTTACATCAGTTATTCTTTTCCCCAAGAGATCAGCTCTCCAAAATCTCTTGGACTCCTTACTAAACAACTCCTATTCTCCTAGTACGCCTAGGTGAAGTCATAGTTTCCTGTCCACACAGAACATTTCATATTGAGTAGGTCAGTCCCCAATATCATGTAACTGTGTAACAGTAGCTGCTAACATTCAACCTATGGCAAGCCATGTATTCCTTTCCCATCATCTCAATCAAGAGACAAGGAAGTGCACAACATAAAAGAACTCTAACATGCCTAAACATTGCAAGTCCATACCCTGACTCAATAGGATGAACTGCGCTAATACCACCTAATGTAACACCCCTTGATTTAATAACCACAACACAATTGTCATTATACCATAGTCACTAAATCTAGACGTGCTACAACTCAATCCACACATTTGAAAATTTGATCATTGTACATATATAGAAAATTCGAGTCTCGATATGAAATATATTTATATTTACTCATATCCAAAATACAACATCAGCTTAAATAAAGATACATTTCCACAATCCATGCATAAAAGTAACATATAACAATGTTAAACGTAAGTTTACATAGAGTAACTACCATATAAAAGTTCGACCTCTCCTAAAGTCAAACACCTGGAGAGAAGGGTCCAGCACTTGATCCTCCTCTGGATCTCCAACAGATGAACTTCCCTCTTGAGACACGTCATGATGCATAGGAACCTGAATAGGTGACACGAACGAAGCCTCTTTAGGAAAGAGGTGGCGATCATCCCACAACTACCCAATGAGTATAGGGAACTTCACATGCATAAAAGTATGAAAGATGCTCGTGGCAGCTCCAGGATAATTACCACTCCGAATTAGGGTCACATCCCCAATGTACATAAAATGCTTCGCATCACAATCGGAATGCCAGGCTTCCATGCCTCCATGGAACTGTATTCACATGCAATTGAAGAAAGCTTGTCCAGATGCCATCGCAAAGTGACAAAAGTCGATCCCAAACTAAACTAAGCTAATTCAACTCGCTCTTTCCATAGTCTTTATCCCAACATAAGCATAAGACAGAGTAATACAACAAAGAGGTGAGACATCCTAATTTCATTACCAATTATGATAGTAAAGAAATAGAATTGCGCAGGACACCCATATAGTATAGCATGAATAATAATCATCATCAAGATCCACATAGTAAACAACTTAACAATTACAGGTAGTTATAACATCAATTAAATAACAATTTCATCATCATATAAATGAATAAATACATAAATGCCAAATGATATGTTGACTCACTATGCACGTGCACATGGTACCAAAAGTTCCTACTCCATGGAGCTAGACATAAACATTCAGAGAGAATGATCAGGAAGTCATGCCAGTATCTCGTCAGCCTAAAAATAAAGTGCTTATTAGAAAAATAATATTTTGCGCAACATGGCTTATACATGGCATTCTCAACAAGATAGCGATATAGGACAATGTCTCAATCCGGATCGTCGGTGTGTTTGCATCGGTCTATCCCACGGCCCCAGTGGAGCTACCACTGTTTATTATGAGACACCCGCGCTCCGATGCCCCTAAGGTCAACAATATGGCCTACACTAGTATATTCGCACCCGCACTAAGGTGTGATTCAACTCTTAGGCCAGCGGCCTTTTAACAGTCATCGATTGAGCAATTGTTCAATGCATGTTGACTTAATGCATATTCATGTATATCCAACATTAACGACATACTTTCCATAACGCGGTATAATTTGGCCAAGTTAAATATTAACATATTCATGTATATTTCACAATGATATACTTTCTCATAATCATGCCATAATTGGCCAATGCAATTATCAACAAAATAACATTATTAAATCTTCAATAATAACACATAGTCATTTCAATCCAATACAAGTCACATTTCCATTTCTTTGAATCCATGATCCTAATCACCTAAGCCTTAGTTGATACACAAATATGGGTCCAAGAGGCCCCTTAAGGCCGTGACCTCACTGTAATAAAAGTTTAACCATTTTTCTTTCACCACATTGTTGATCACTTATCCCTTAATTATTTAAGTCCCAAGGTTGCACAAAAATCACAACTTGGACTAATAAACCCCCTAGAGGCCATGAGCCTCCCAAGGTGAGAAATCCTAAATTTTTTTCATTGCATTCATTAATTCTTTAACACCTAATTAACTAAGTTCCAATATCTCCAAAAAATCAAACTTAAACCCCCAAAAATTACCCTAAGGCTGTGACCCCCAAAAATGGTAGGAAAATCCTACATTTTTCCATACATCAATCCAAGCAATCCATGATCATCAATACCTCCAAAACAATCAATAATTTCAAACAAGTCAAAATAAGCACAAGATCATGAAAAACAACACACAAACTGAGCAATCCCACATGGATTTCTCAACTAACAACACACAAGACATCTCTTTACTACCAAAATTGGGTGAAGAGGATTATCTCCCTCTTACCTATTGAAGATAACACAAGAAAGCAAGCTCCTTTGTTCTTGATTTTCGTTTTCCACCTTCAAGAAAACCCTAGGGTGAGCAACTTTCAAAATGTTCACTCAAACCATGGAAAGATGAGTCCTTGGTCACATAGGTGACCAAGAAAAATGAAAATGAGAAGAAAGGAGAAAAAAGTTAAGAACTTCACCTCAAAAGCTTCAAGCTTTGGCTTCAATGGTAGAAAATGGAAGCGGAAGAACTAGTGAATGACCACCAAAGAGAAGAACCTTAGAATAATGGAAGGAATCTACAAATGTGATTGATTGAAATTTTTGTGATGGTGGAGGTGGAGAATGGTGTGGTGTCATGGAGGGAGAGGAAATAGAGAGGAAAGGTTGAGTTTTTGAAGATGGTCACCAAAGGAAAATGTCTTAGAATGGTGAGAGGAAACAAGAAATGTGATTTGTTTTAGCAAGCTAATGGAGATGGTCTCTGATGGTGGCTGCAACCGTGGGGTGGAGAGGAAGAGAGAACTTGAGAGAAAATGAGATGAAGAAAGGATGAAGAGAGAAAGTGATAGTTTTTGAAATGAGTAAATGACAATGTGATGAAATGAAAACACAAATTTTGGCTCCCCAAAATGGTGCATTGTCGCGGAAACAAGGAGAGAGAGGAGGGAAAAGTGAGCTTCATGCATGCATAGAAAATTTCTAGGAAGCTTCCTTGAGGAACTTTTGATTAAACAAATCATTCTTTTTAAAATAAAGGAGATTGGATGTGACATAAAGTGGATTTCTTTTAGATAAGGTGATAGGATTTCTACTACTATCTATTATCCAATGGACAATTGTCATAGTTACCAAAACCAGTATTAATTGTCCAACGGGTAATTGAGCGTATCGCAAAAATCTTTATTCGTCAGAACGTATCGTGATTTTATTTATCAGATAAAAAATCGAAAAACATAAAATCTCGCAAACTGTGTCTGGCCTCGGGTTTAGTAAGATCCCCCATCAATGTTTCCACAGTTTAAGGTTCTCGGTGAAAATATCTCATTTTCTGTCTCAACTCAGTGCGCACGTAAAACGAAAAATATATTAAATATTCATCGTTTCCGGAAACATCCAGAAAAATTCACAAAATTTACAAATGTTATAAAATGATAATTTATCATGAAATTACCAATTTTCGGGGTGTTACATGCCGCAGTGGAAGGAAGTTCATGCCGCAGTGTGACCCATGTTTTTGCATTTTCTAATTATTTTTCATGTTTTTCTTTATTTATTAATGCTCAGTTCTAATATAACTGCTATTCTGAATGGCTCAGGTACCCTATAGACCATGTACAGTGTAACACCCCAAAAATTTATTTATTTTGTTATAAATATTCATTTTATAATATTTATGATTTTTGAGAATTTTTCTGACTTTTTCTGAGAACGCATAATATTTTAATATTATTTTTCGTTTTACGTGTAAACTGAGCAGAGCTGGGAAAATGAGATATTTCTTCCCAGAACCTTGATATGTGGAAACGTTGGCAGGGGATCTTACTAAACTCGAGGCTAGACACGGTTTAGGAGGTTTTACGTTTTTCGATAAAATTTTATCTGATAAAATAATAAATCGCTGTATAATTTTTATCCGCCAGACAATTAATACTGACTTCTGTCAATAGTAATAATTGTCCATTGGATAATAGCATGAATTAAAAATCCTATCACATTATCCTAATGTAATCTACTTTAAGTCTAATCAAACTCACTTTAATTCAAATTTAATATATTTTAATTAAAGCTTCTTTGAGAAGCTTTGACCACCAAATGACCAAGCTACCCTTGGCTTGTTGGGGAAGCCAAATTTTCCCCCTTCTCTCTTTCCTTTTCGGCGGCATTACTTGCCCTTGGGAGGCAAAAATTTGCCACCATACTTAACCAATAATCACCCAAAAATATCATTTTTCCTACTATACTTTCTCCCTCTAGTTCTTCTTCTTCATTTTTCTCTCTTCCTTCTTTCTTCTTCTCCTTCTTGGCTATGGTTTTGCAGCCACCATTAGTGGCCATTTCTCTTCACTTTTCTCTTAACTAACATCATTTCCATACTCACCTCAACCTCCTCTACACTTTCTATTTAGAAAGTTTCTTCAACATCCATCTTCACCTCCATTGTCATCCAAGACAAAGCTTCCAACTTTGAGGTAAAGTTTCCATTTTCTTCTTTCTTGCTTTTCATTTTCATGATCTATGGTTTCATTGGAGACCAAAGATCCATCTTTTACCATACTTAATGTTGATTTTTGATGATTTCAATTTCTAGGGTTTTTGGACCCCAAAATCGAAACCACCAAGGAGCACTTAGGAAGCCATTTTCGTGTTCTTCCTTTAGGTAAGAGGGAGATTTACTCACTTCTACCATTATTGGTGGTGAGGAGACTTTGTATGATTGTTTGATGGAGAAATTCATATTTGTATGCTCACTTGTTTGGTTGATTTGCATGCCTTGTGTGACCTTGATGAGGATTGAAGTTTGATTGTATAAATGGTTTGATAATACTCGAATTGATAAATGAAAAATGGAGAATTTCCTATCACCTATGGAGGTCACGGTTTTGACTAGGATTTTGGGATGTAAATTGATTTTTGTACATAAATAAAATGGAGCTTATGTAATTAAATGTTGAGTGATAATGTTAGAATTAACGAATGGAAATTTTTTAGGGTTTCCTACCCTAATGTGAGGCCACGATTTTGGCTTGAATTTTGAGGGATTGGATTGGTTTGGTGTTAACAAAAATTTAAGTGATTAGGTATCAAAAGACTAATGCATAATATGGAAAGAAATTGGAACCTTGAAGACCTAGTGAGGCCATGACTTTTAGAGAAAATTTAGGGTTTAAATGATGCCCTGGTACATCTTTGGAAATTAGGAATTTAGAGACATGCATAATCCATAATAGAGTAGAAGAATTGAATTGAATAATAACACTTAAGAGGGACACAGTTTTGAA
Source organism: Ormosia emarginata (assembly GCA_029884605.1). Lineage (NCBI taxonomy): Eukaryota > Viridiplantae > Streptophyta > Magnoliopsida > Fabales > Fabaceae > Ormosia > Ormosia emarginata. Next base: position 41,999,639 of record JAQQTP010000088.1, read on the forward strand.
GGGTTATTTAACCTAAAATTGTCATAATTGACCAAAGCTTAAGACTTTGAGAATTGAATCCATAATATGGACTTGTGATAATAGATGAACCCTAAATACATATTGATGTTGAGAATTGATTCTATGTTATTGTGAATCCCATGAAATGTTGATATTGAGAAATGAATATATATATATATGCCATTGTGGTGTACTTCATGATGAATGCATCATTGATAAACATACATGATGTACATTGAGTTATCATGCATATGTGTTGTCCGTTGGACATTGTTGGGAAGGTGATGTATGCCTAGGAGTTTGAACAACACCTATGTGCGGGTGCAAGTAGACTAAGCGTAGGGTCATAGTAGTTGGCCCTGGGGTCGTCAGGGTGTGGGTGTCTCACAATAGATAGTGGTAGCTCCACTGGGGCCGTGGGATAGACCAATACAAACACACCGACGATTCGGACTAAGACACTGTCCTATATCGCGATCAACTGTTGAGGTGCCATGTATAAGCCATATTGCGCAAATATTTTTATGAGATAAGCACACTATTTTTAAGGCTAATGAGATACTGGCATAACTCCTTGATCATTCACTCCGAAAATGTTTTTGTCTAGCTCCATGGAGTGGGAAATTTTGTACCATTTGCATTGTGAACTGTCAGTCTCATAATTCATTGAGCATGAGTATTTATAATTATGTAAAAAAATATTTGTTATTATTACTGCAATAATCACTTGACTGCTTGAGTTGTCGACTGTTAGAAATATTGATGTTGTATGCTTGTTATTGATAATTCCTAGTGCTATCTATTGTTGTTCTGCTTTTACTATGATTGGATATATGAACTATGTTGATATATGGGCGTCCAGCGCTGTTTTGTTTTCTTACTGCCATATTGGTAATGAAAGCTGGGTGTTTCACCTCTTTTTGTATTTCGATATTTCGGTTTATTTGTATGCTTCTGAGAAGACGTTCGTGAGGAAGGAAAGGAAACACCTGAGTTTTCGAGTTTTTGGCCGCACTACGACTAGGGCTTGCTGAGGATGTCGTCACGCCCACGCTGATTTTTGGGGTACGTTAAGTTGACCTTCCATGGAGGACTCGATTGCTGGCACATACATGTGCAGATGGATCGATGCGTGTACCATGGGGAGCTAACGGTGTCTTTATCTTGGGGTCGCTATGACCTTCCTATTTTCAACTTTACTGCTTTTGTCATTTTAGTGTTTTACCTATCCGTGAGGGATATGTGGGCTGATATGTACTACACCCCACGTGAGGACTCTTTCCTCTCCACTGATCGGGCTTCTACCCAAAATTCGGTCACTCCGATGGTAATTTCATCGGATGAGGAAGACCCTGAGGAGGACTCGGCTACGGTCCCTTCTCGTCAGTCGTAGGGGCTGATACTGTCGGTGGCTACTGATGGCTAACCATTTATCTTTTTGGGGAAGCCTGATGTTTTGCCGTACTTGATGGGTGTACATTTGTATCTTTCGGGTGGGTATATATTTTGCTTTTTGTATAAAATATGATGTAATTAAACAGGCTGAAGCATATAATATATATATTGTGAATGAATGATTTTAAATTCTGTGTCGTTTTTATTGTATCTACAATTATTATCACCTCTTTATTATTAAAAAAAAGAAAAAAAAGGAAAGAAAAATTATGTACACATATTTCAATACTCGACTATCTTATCATCCAAGAACGCAAATTATATAATCACGTGTTAAAAATGAACCAGGTCTTAATTAATCAAGCTATTTATTATTTTTCGTAATTTATTTTGTTTCTCTATATTATGGTGTGACGTTCCTTCTTCGAAAGATAAGAAAAAGTGGTGTTACACTGTCTTGGTATCAGAGCCCCGGTTTAAGTTTTCTTTTGGGTCATATGGTTTTGGACTGTCTTGTTTGTGCTGTGTGATTCTCTGTGTTTGGTATTCCACAAGGATACATTCTCTATGTTTTGTATAGCCTGATCTGAGAAGAATTACGGCTCGCAGAGGAGACATGACTACCACAATCAAAGCAATTTAGAAGATGGCTGAAGCTATTACCACAGTAAAACCAGCAAACGGCTCAACAACAAGAAAGGACTGCACAATAATTGGAGGCTACTGTTGATGCCCAGAATTTGGTGGAATTTCGTCGCACTAACCCTCCACAATTTAAGGGAGAGTATGATCCTGAGAAAACTACTCTATTGATCAAGGAATTGGAAAAGATCTTCACGGGCATGAACTGTGCCGACAACAGGAAGGTGACGTATACTGCATTCATGCTGATTGGGGATGCAGAGGATTAGTGGACTAGAGAGTAGAGGTTATTGGAGGCTGAAAATCGAGCAATCAATTGGGAGGTGTTCTAAGAGAGATTCTTGAATAAATATTTCCCAGAAAGTGCTAGACACGCTAAGGAAATGGAATTTCTTGGCTTGAGGCAAGGCAATATGATTGTGAGTGAAAATGCTCCCAAATTTGAGAGTTTGTCAAAATTCTCAACCTACTTTCAACACCAACCAAACGAAGCATGGAAATGTCAGAAGTTCGAGGAGGGCTTAAGACACGATGTAAAGAGGGCTGTCATAACTTTGAAGATTACTCAGTTTTCGGAACTACTTGATACGTGCCGCCGGGTGGAAGACTTGGACTAGGCGTGTCATGCAAGAAACAAAAACTTTGGACCTTTTCGGTCCCAAAGAGGAGGAAGTAGTAATGCTAACCGTTACTAGAAGAAACCTTATTCCAGACCACCTGGAAATCAACAACAGAAGCAGCAAGGTGGAAGTCCTGGAGAAAGTATGGGAAGAACTGGTCAAACAACGGCCTCTACGCCAAGATGCTTGAAGTGCAGGAAGGAACACTACATGAGGGACTGCACTATTAAAGGAGTTATCTACTTCAGATGCGAGAAGCCTGGATATGTTTCTCGTGAATGCAATCAACCTAAAACGAAACCTTCCGTCAATGCTACTAGAACTGCTAAACCGCAGGCTGGAGGTCGAGTTTACACCCTGAGTGGTGCTGAAGCCTCTGAATCCGAAGATCTTATACAAGGGGAAGGTGTCATAGAAGGTAATCTTTTAACTGTACTGTATGACTCAGGTGCAACCCATTCTTTTATCTCCTATGACTGTGTGAAAAGACTTAGCTTACCTATGACTTCTTCACCTTTTGATTTGACTGTTTCAACTCCAACTGCTAAACCTATTGTCACTACCAAAGTCTATTTGGATTGTCCATTGATTATTGAAGGTCGAATCTTTTCTGTTGATTTGATCTATTTGCCACTATCTCAATTAGATGTGATCTTAGGAATGGATTGGTTTTCTGCTAACTATGTCCTATTAGATTGTTCTAGAAAAACCAAAGTTTTTCCTTTGGATGAGAATTGTAGATTTTTTACGGCCAACCAAGTTCAAGATTTCTTGAAAGAAGGAGCTCAGGGATACATGTTGTTGTCTTATTTGAAAGTCGAGAATGAGGTAGATGTGGATGCAATCTCGGTGGTTCGAGAGTTTGCTGAAGTTTTTCCCGAAGATCTACCTGGTTTACCACTGGAGCAGGAGATCGAATTTGCCATCGATCTTGTACATGGAGTTGGTCCTATTTCTATAGCGCCTTACAGAATGTCACCAGCAGAGCTAGTTGAGCTTAAGAAGCAACTAGAAGAGCTTTTGGAGAAGCAATTCATGAGACCTAGTGTATCACCTTGGGGAGCACTAGTATTATTAGTTAAGAAGAAAGATGGTACTTCGAGATTATGCATGGATTATCATCAATTAAACAAGGTCACGATCAAGAACAAGTATCCATTGCCGAGGATAAATGACTTAATGGACCAACTGAAAGGAGCGGTGGTGTTTTCTAAAATCGATCTGCGATCGGGCTATCATCAGATTAGAGTGAAAGTGGAAGACATTCCTAAAACGGCTTTTCATACTCGTTATGGACATTACGAGTACCTGGTGATGCCTTTTGGTGTGACTAATGCACTTGCTATTTTCATGGATTATATGAATAGAATCTTTTGTCCTTATTTGGACAGATTCGTCGTTGTCTTCATCGACAATATCTTGATTTGTTCGAAAAATCAGGAGGATCATGTCGAGCATCTTAGTATAGTTCTTCAGACTTTGAAGGAGAAAGAGATGTATGTTAAGTTATCGAAGTGTGAGTTTTAGTTGAATGAAGTTAAATTTTTGGGCCATGTGATTTTGAAGGAAGGAATTGTTGTAGACCCATCAAAGGTTGAAGCTGTTCTACAATGGGAAAAACCAAAGACGGTGACCGAAATCTGAAGCTTTGTCAGATTAGCGGGGTATTACCGGGGGTTTATTCAAGTTTTCTCTAAGATTGCCAGACCTTTCACTTAACTCACAAGGAAGAATCAAGCTTTTGAATGGACAGATGCTTACGAGGAGAGTTTTCAAGAGTTGAAAATAAGACTAATTACTTCACCAGTGTTAGTTCTACCTGATCCAAGTGAACTATTCGAAGTGTACTGTGATACTTCATACCAAGGATTGGGTTGTGTCCTTATGTAAGGCGGAAAAGTGGTGGCTTATACCTCGAGACAATTACGAGTGCATGAGAAGAACTATCCAACGCATGACTTAGAGTTAGCTGCTGTTGTGTTTGCTTTGAAGATATGGAGACATTTCCTCTATGGAGCAACATTCAACATCTTTAGTGATCATAAGAGCTTGAAGTATTTGTATGATAAAAAAGAGTTGAACATAAGACAACGAAGAAGGTTAGAATTCCTAAAAGACTACAATTTCTAACTTCAATATCACCCTGGGATGGCCAATGTTGGGGCCAATGCCTTAAGTAGAAAGATGATCAGTGTTTCCACTATGATGATCAGAGAGCAGGATTTGATAGAACAATTCTTAGACATATGGTCCTTTACGGAATTAATGCCAGGAAAAATTGTATGAACATGGTCACCATCTCGAATGACTTAATGGAAGATATTCGAGAAAAACAGAAGGCTGACAAGTTCTTGCAAGAGGAAAGAGAGCTGATAAAGCAGGGCGGTGTATCAACATTAGAGGAAGGAAGCGATGAAATTTTAAGATTCCAAGGTAGAGTTTGTATGCCTAAAGATGAGGAACTCATGAAGTACATTCTTGAACATGCTCATAAGAGTCAGTTGAGTATGCATCCTAGAATAACCAAAATGTACCAAGATTTGAAGAAGTTGTTTTCGTGGCATGGGATGAAAAGAGATATTGCTAGATGCGTATCTTCCTATTTAGTTTGTCAGAAGACAAAGATTGAACATCAAAGACTGTCAGGATTGCTATAACCCTTGACTATTCCCGAATGGAAATGGGATAGTATTGCCATGGACTTTGTTGTCGGGTTACCAAAGACCAAAAGAGGATATGATTCAATATGGGTAATTGTGGATCGACTTACAAAGTTAGCACACTTCTTGCTGATCAACATAAGATATCCATTGGAAAAGTTGACTCAGTTGTACATCGGTGAAATTATCAGATTACATGGTGTGCCTACTAGTATCATCTCTGACAGAGATCCGAGATTTACATCAAAATTTTGGCAAAGTCTTCAAGAAGCAATGAGGACAAAGCTATGTTTGAGTTCTGTATATCACCATCAGACGGACGGCCAATCAGAAAGAATAATTCAATCATTAGAAGATTTATTGAGAGCTTGTGCTATAAAGCAGACTGGAAGCTGGGACGAGATTTTACCGTTAGTAGAATTTACTTATAACAACAGTTACCATTCAAGCATAGGGATGGCACCCTATGAGGCTCTGTATGGACGAAGGTGTAGAATATCTTTATGTTGGTATCAAGACAGAGAGCGACTTACAGTCGGACCTGATCTTACTTAACAGACGACTGAGAAGGTCAAGATGATTCAGGAGAAGATGAGAACGACTCAAAGTCGACAAAAGAGTTATGTGGACAAAAAGAGAAAACCTCTTGAATTTGAGGAAGGAGAGCATGTGTTCTTGAAAGTCATGCCTACGACTGGGGTCAGTCAGGTTCTCAAATCTAGAAAGCTCACTCCAAAATTCCTTGGACCTTATCAAATTCTTCATCGGATAGGTCATGTTGCTTACCAAATAGCTTTACCACCTTTTCTTTCAAATCTCCACAATGTTTTTTATGTGTCACAGCTTCGAAAATACATTCCAAGTCCTGATCATGTCATAGCACCTGATTCAGTACAATTAAAGGAAAACTTGACTTATGAAACAACTCTTGTAAGGATTAAGGATATAGGAATGAAGCAACTCAGAGGGAAAGACATTTCATTGGTGAAAGTGATCTGGAATGAGACAACTGGAGATGCGAAATGGGAACTAGAGAACAAGATGAAGGAGCAATACCCAGAGTTGTTTTAAGGTACAAAAATTTCGAGGACGAAATTCTTATTTGTTGGGGAGAATTGTAACACCCCAAAAATTTATTTATTTTATTATAAATATTCATTTTATAATATTTGGGAATTTTTCTGGATTTTTCTGAGAACGCGAAATATTTTAATATTATTCCTCGTTTTGCATGCAAATTGAGCGGGCCTAGGAAAATGAGATATTTTTCTCGAGAACCTTGATCTGTGGAAATGTCGGCGGGGGATCTTACTAAACCCGATGCTGGACATAGTTTATGAGGTTTCACATTTTTTGAAAATATTTTATCTGATAAAATAATAAATCGCTATATAATTTTTATTCGCCGGATAATTAATGCTGACTTCTGTCAACAGTAACAATTGTCCATTGGATAATAGCATGAATTAAAAACCCTATCACATTATCCTAATGTAATCTACTTTAAGTCTAATCAAACCCACTTTAATTCAAATTTATTGTATTTTAATCAAAGCTTCTTTGAGAAGCTTTGACCACCAAATGACCAAGCTACCCTTGGCTTGTTGGGGAAGCCAAATTTTCCTTCTTCTCTCTCTCGTTTGTCGTGGCATTCCTTGCCCTTGGGAGGCAAAAATTTAGCTCCACACTTAACCAATAATCACCCAAAAATATCATTTTTCCTACAACACTTTCTCTCTCTAGTTCTTCTTCTTCATTTTTCTCTCTTCCTTCTCTTTTCTTCTCCTTCTTGGCTACGGTTTTGCAGCCACCATTAGTGGCCATTTCTCTTCACTTTTCTCTTCACTAACATCATTTCCATACTCACCTCAACCTCCTCTGCACTTTCTATTTAGAAAGTTTCTTTAAAATCCATCTTCACCTCCATTGTCTTCCAAGACAAAGATTCCAACTTTGAGGTAAAGTTTCCATTTTATTCTTTCCTTCTTTTCATTTTCGTGATCTATGGTTTCATTGGAGACCAAAGATCCATCTTTTACCATGCTTAATGTTGATTTTTGATGATTTCAATTTCTAGGGTTTTTGGACCCCAAAACCGAAACTACCAAGGAGCACCTAGGAAGCCATTTTTGTGTTCTTCCTTTAGGTAAGAGGGAGATTTACTCACTTCTACCATTATTGGTGGTGAAGAGACTTTGTATTACTATTTGATGGAGAAATCCATATTTGTATGCTCACTTGTTTGGTTGATTTGCATGCCTTGTGTGACCTTGATGAGGATTGAAGTTTGATTGTATAAATGGCTTGATAATAATGGAATTGATAAATGAAAAATTGAGAATTTCCTATCACCTATGGAGGTCATGGTTTTGACTAGGATTTTGGGATGTAAATTGGTTGTTGTACACAAATAAAATGGAGCTTATGTAATTAAATGTTGAGTGATAATGTTAGAATTAACGAATGGAAATTTTTTAGGGTTTCCTACCCTAATGTGAGGCCACGGTTTTGGCTTGAATTTTGAGGGATTGGATTAGTTTAGTGTGAACTAAAATTTAAGTGATTAGATATCAAAAGACTAATGCATAATATGGAAAGAAATTGGAACCTTGAAGACCTAGAGAGGCTATGGCTTTTAGAGAAAATTTAGGGTTTAAATGATGCCTTGGTGCATCTTTGGAAATTAGGAATTTAGAGACATGCATAATCCATAATGAAGTGGAAGAATTGAATTGAATAATAACACTTAAGAGGGACACGGTTTTGAAGGGTTATTTAACCTAAAATTGTCATAATTGACCAAAGCTTAAGACTTTGAGAATTGAATCCATAATGTGGACTTGTGATAATAGATGAACCCTAAATACATATTGATGTTGAGAATTGATTCTATGTTATTATGAATCCCTATGTGGGCTAAGTATTTGTTGACTATGTACCTGAGGGAATCATGACATGTTGATGTTGAGAAATGAATATATATATATATATATATATATATATATATATATATATATATATATATATATATATATATATGCCATTGTGGTGTACCTCATGATGAATGCATCATTGATAAACATACATGATGTACATTGAGTCGTCATACATATGTGTTGTCTGTTGGACATTGTTGGGAAGACGATGTATGCCTAGGAGTTTGAATAACACATATGTGCGGGTGCGAGTAGACTAAGCGTAGGGTCATAGTTGTTGGCCCTGGGGGCGTCGGGGTGTACTTGTCTCACAGTAGACAGTGGTAGCTCCACTAGGGTCATGGAAAAGACCGATGCAAACACACCGATGATCCGAACTGAGACACTGTCTTATATCGCGATCAACTGTTGAGGTGCCATGTATAAGCCATTTTGCGCAAATATTTTTATGAGATAAGCACACTATTGTTAAGGCTAACAAGATACTGGCATAACTCCTTGATCATTCACTCTGAAAATATTTATGTCTAGCTCCATAGAGTAGGAATTTTGGTACCATTTGCATTGTGAACTGTCAGTCTCATAATTCATTAAGCATGACTATTTATAATTGTGTAAAAAAAATATCTGTTATTATTACTGCAATAATCACTTGACTGCTTAAGTTGTTGACTGTTGGAAATATTGATGTTGTATGCCTGTTATTGATAATTCCTATTGCTATTTATTGTTGTTCTGCTTTTACTGTGATTGGATATATGAACAGTGTTGATATGCGGGCGTCCAGCGTCATTCTGTTTTCTTACTGTCGTATTGGTAATGAAAGCTAGGTGTCTCACCTCTTTTTGTATTTCAATATTTCTGTTTATTTGTATGCTTATGAGAAGACGTTCGTGAGGAAGAAAATGAAACACCTGAGTTTCTACGTTTTTTGCCGCACTACGACTAAGGCTTGCTGAGGATGTTGTCACGCCCACGCCGATTTTTGGGGTACGTCAAGTTGACCTTCCATGGAGGACCCGATTGCTGGCACATACATGTGCAGACGGAACGATGCGTGTACCGCGGGGAGCTAACGGTGTCTTTAGCTTGGGGTCGCTATGACCCTCCTATTTTCGTCTTTACTGCTTTTGTCATTTTAGTGTTTTACCTACTCGTGAGGGATATGTGGGCTGATATGTACTACACCCCACGTGAGGACTCTTTCCTCTCCACTGATCGGGCTTCTGCCCGAAATTCGGTCGCTCTGATGGTAATTTCGTCGGATGAGGAAGACCCTGAGGAGGACTCGGCTACGATCCCTTCTCGTCAGTCGTAGGGGCTGATACTGTTGGTGGCTACTGATGGCTAACCATTTATCTTTTTGGGGAAGCCTGATGTTTTGCCGTACTTGATGGGTGTACATTTGTATCTTTCGGGTGGGTATATATTTTGCTTTTTGTATAAAATATGATGTAATTAAACAGGCTGAAGCATATAATATATATATATATATATATATATATATATATATATTGTGAATGAATGATTTTAAATTCTATGTCGATTTTATTGTATCTGTAATTATTATCAATTCTCTATTATTAAAAAAAAAGAAAAAATGGGAAAGAAAAATTATGTACATATATTTCAATACTCGACTATCTTATCATCCAAGAATGCAAATTATATAATCACATGTTAAAAATGAACCGGGTCTTAATTAATCAAGTTATTTATTATTTTTCACAATTTATTTTGTTTCTCTATATTATGGTGTGACGTTCATTCTTTGAAAGATAAGAAAAAGGGTGTTACATACAGTAAGGACACAACGTCACTTTGGTTTGGCGGAGTATCATTACATGTTTTTTCTACCTTAATGCTTAATGTATAACATGTTTTGATATTTAAAGTATGCAGTAGTGATAGTCATCATACTTTCATCATTATATCTTGCTTTGGCTATCACTAATGCGTTGTTGATACAAATTTTCAATTTTCAATATTCTAAACACGATGTTATGCATGCTTGAATTGAAAAGGATGAAGAATGCATGATATATTGCCAATGGCTAGTGTTGAATTGGTTGTCCAATGATAAATATGGATGCGATTTAACCTCAATTCTTTTGTGAATCCATATGCGATCTTTGAAGCATGCTGAAGCAATCTAGTTTTTTAATGCATGATGTGTTTTCCACTTACATGCTCGTGTAACTTTGAAAGGATTTGAGTGCTTATCTAGAGAATGGTTATGATTTGTACATGTGGAAGTTTTCTACTATCCTTGAAGTTGTTTTGCAACTCTCTTGAAGTGAAATCCTTGATTGTGCATAATTGAGGAAATGATTATAGCATTGTTTGGACCGATTGAGCCTAAAAAACTTACATTTACATGATTAAATCCATAAGTCCCCTTTTGAAACTTTTTTTTTTAATGTTTGGCCTTATATGTTTTTCATCACCTTCATTGTCCTAACCCCATGTAACCTTTCTTATGCATGCGAAAGCATTGCATTCCCTTCCTCCCCTCTGTGTTTGTTGAGTGCATGATATGATATTTCTTCACTTAAGTCCAATGAGTAGGGTATCTATGTTGTTCAATACAAAAGTCGCTTGAAAGAACCATTTGCTTTACAAGAAATTGTTTTATTCAAATGAAAAGAAAAGAAAAAGAAAAGACAAAAAAACAAAACAAAAAGAAGAAAAGCAAAAGAAAGAAAGAAAGCAAATGTGAAAAAGCATTGAGTGGTTTTGGAGAGTGTTATTTATTTCATTTTGCATACCCTTGTTGTATCATTTCCCCTTTGTTCTTCACCCAAAAACCTTGGTCTTACATTACAAGCTATTGAAAACCCTTTTGATCCTTAATTGTGTGTGATTTACATTAGATGAGAGAGAGTTGGATTACAATTTTGTGGATTCTTTGATTTGTATTCATGTCTATGCTCATAAACTTATTCGGATGAGTATGATTTGAAAAAGATAAGTTTGGCTTGCATGTTTGTGGGAGTTATGATTTGCATGGTAAGAAGCTTGATTATTGGCATGATAAGGACTGTGTATATTTGAGCTTAATTGTGAGGTAGGAGCATTATTTGAGGGCTGATACAATCATTGTGCACTAGTTGTGGTTAAAAGAAAATTGAAGTTATCATAATTGTTGAATGTCTGTTGAATAAGATTGTCAAGTAAGTTTACTTAATCATACTTTGTTTTGCTCGAGGACTAGCAAAAACTTAGGTTTGGGGGTGTGATAATTTCACAAAATGCAGTTATTTGTGCCCTATATTTGTGCTTCATAGATTGCTTAGTCCTTGTATTTATACATATCTGGAAGGTTTTAGGTTTATATTTGTCAAATGCAATTTGGACACCTTCCTATATGTTCTTGAGCAAATTGTACATATTCTTAAATGATTAAGTGGATTTATGTAACATCCCGAAAATTAATAATTTCATGATAAATAGTCATTTTATAATATTTGTGATTTTTGAGAATTTTTCTGTGAATGTGAAATATTTTAATATTATTCTTCGTTTTGCGTGCAAATTGAGTGGAGCCAGGAAAATGAGATATTTTTCCCTAGAACCTTGAGCTGTGAAAACGTCGACTGGAGATCTTACTAAACCCGAGGCCAGACACGATTTGCGAGGTTTTACGTTTTTTGAGAAATTTTAACAGATAAAATAATAATTGTTGTGTAAATTTTATTTATCCAATAAATTAATACTGACTTCAGTCAACTGTAACAATTGTCTACTAAATAATAACATGTATTAAAAATCTTATCACATTATCCAAAATCTACCTTGTGTCACATCCATTAGCTTTATTTTCAAAAGAAAGATTAATTTATTCCAAGCTTGTAAAAAAAGAGAAGCTTCCTAGAAATTTCCCAACTAATTCATTTCTCTCTCTTGCCTTCCCACACTCCTACGGCAGAGGCCATTTTGGGAGCCAAATTTCTCCTTTTCACATTCTCACTTTTATCACTTCACTCTCACATTTCAACACACAAAAACACCTAACATTTCCTCTCTTCTTCTTCCTTCTCCACGGTGCACACACACGTTGGAGATCATCTCCATTGTTTGCTAAACAAATCACATTCCTTGTTTCCTTCCACCCTTCCAAGGCCATTCTCTTTGGTGGTCATCTTTTGGTTCTTCTTCTTCTTCTATCTTCCACCATTGAAGCTAAAGCTTAAAACTTTTAAGGTAAAGTCTTCACCTTTCTTCCATTTTCTTCCCATTTTTGTTTTTCTTGGTCACCTATGTGATCAAGAACTCATCTTTCCATGATTTGAGTGGACATTATGGAAGTCACTCACATTAGTGTTTTCTTGAAGGAGGAAAACGAAAATCAAGAGCAAAAAGGAGTAGCACCATTGTGTTGTCTTCAAATAGGTAAGAGGGAGATGATCCTCTTCAACCAATCTTGGTAGTAAGGAAATGTCTTGTGTGGGTTGTTGTTGATTGATGAATCCATGTATGGATTTCTCTCTTTGTTACGTTGTTTTTCATGATAGTGTATTTTGTTGGATTTGTATGACTTATTGATTTCCTTTACATGATTTGAAGACGTATCTGAGTTAACTTGATGTTAAAAATGATATTGATTAGTTTGGTTTGAGTTAAAATGACCTAAAGACTCTGTTTTTATGCAAGTTCATGCATGGTGATTGATTACACACCATTTGTAATCGATTACTAAGCTTCCAAGTTACAAAATCATGTTTATGGGAATCATGTAATCGATTACATCCTGTGTGTAATCGATTACGGAGGTTCTGTCCAGTTGGTAATCGATTATCAGAGCTATGTAATCGATTACCAGGTTCCTGGGGTTACAATCGGGTTTCTGGGAAGCTATGTAATCGATTACATTCTTTATGTAATGGATTACAGAGGATCTGCTAAGCTGGTAATTGATTACCAGGACCCAAAAATGAGATTTTTGAGCTGAAAATGATGAAAACATGGTTTCTTATCCCTTGTAACTCAAACATAAATCTTAAACCCCAGATTCAAGGATTTTATTTCACTTAAATGCGACAGGATTATATATCCAAACCAATGAGGGAGAAATGATTTTGAAAATGGAATTTTGGATCCATAACATGGAAATTTCGGTATGTGTGGAATGATGTACATGTAGATGTATTGATATCGAGGATTGTTTGATGCAATTGTGAGTTCCTATGCGGGACCAAGTTCTTGATGAAATTATGACATGATAATATTGTGAATGATTTTATACCATTGTGGCATTGCGTATGACAAATGTGTCGTTGATATGATTTATTGACATTGAGAATGAATATATATGCCATTGTGGTATGCTTATGATGAATGCATCATTGATAAATATACATGATTGGACATTATGTCATCATGCATATGTGTTGTCCGTTGGACATTGTTGTAAAGGCGGTGTATGCCTAGGAGTTTGAATAACACCTATGTGCGGATGCGAATAGACTAAGTGTAGAGTCATAATGGTTGGCCCTGGGGGCGTCGAGGTGCGGGTGCCTCACATGGACAGTTATGAGCTCTTCTGTGCCGTGGGGTAGACTGATGCAAACACACCGATGATCCGAACCGAGACGCTGTCCTATATCGCGATCAACTGTTGAGGTGCCATGTATAAGCCATTGTTGCACCAATATTTTATGAGATGAAGCACACTATTTTTAAAGGCTAACAATATACTGGCATTACTCCTTGATCATTCATTCTGAAAATGTTTAAGTCTAGCTCCATGGAGTAGGAATTGGGTACCATTCACATTATGAACTGTCGGTCTCATAAATCATTGAGCATGAGCATCTATAACTGTGAAAAATATCAGTTATTATTACCGTAATAATTATGTGATTGCTTGAACTTTTGACTGATGGAATATTGATATTGTCTGCTTGTTATTGATAACTTTTATTGCTATTTATTATTGATCTACTTTTATTGTTAATTTTAATTATTACTGTGATTGGACTATTGCTTTAAATGAAGTTATGATTGTTTGAATTGCCTTATTGTTCATTATCTGAGATGTTATTGTTGTCTCTATCTAAATTCTTATTTTTACTACTACTATTGATAAATGTATGTGTTGTGATATTATTTGGGCGTCCTGCGCCATTCCGTTTTCTTGCTGCCATATTGGTATTGAATGTTGGGCATCTCACCTCTTTCCTGTACCCTTGTATCTTTTGTTTTATATTTGTATTTGATAAAAGATCGTGAGGAAGACCAAAAGGGACCACCCCCTTGCTGATTGGACTGGATCGATTCATTATTTTCGAGGTGGCGTCTGGACGAGATTTCTTCGGTTACGTACGGGTGCAACTTCATGGGGGCACTGATGCCTGATTTGATGACCAAGACTCTGAGCGTCACATATATTTGGGGTTGCGGCTCTGTCTACTAGTAGTACCTATCCTAGGGTTACTACTTTTCCCTTTTGTACTCTTGTATCCATTATCTTTTATACTCAATATGTAAGTACTATATTTTGTGTTATCAGTGCATTGTGTTAAGGACTAAAATATTATTTATGGAGTATGTTTTCTGTAATTGGCTAGCTGACATGGAAAATAGTTTTGATGATAACAAACATGATGAAGATGATGTATAGTTCAAGTACCAAGAGTAAGCATTGCAACAAGAAAGCAAAAATCTGATTTATGCTTAACTCACAGAGAAGAAGGTTTTGATAACAACAAAATCATGTCGAAGACCAAGTCCAAAGGAAGATTAAATGGTATAGCTTATAGTACTTAAGGTCTTTTTGTAAGAAGCCCTCTAGATATCTCAAATATGTTTTCAAATATTTAAAAATGGTTTTCACATATTAAAATACCCAACAAACAAGTTTTGAAGGTTTAGTTATGATGGTAGTTCAAATTTATGAAAAATAGCAAAGTTTGAGTTTTGAAAATTTGACCTTTGGTTACTCTTTTGATCATAACTTTCAAAATAATTTGATTTTTGTTTTGAAACTTATTTCATTTGAAAATAGACTCAAATATCTTTCCAATGACTAGTCATTTTCTTTAAACGGATAAGAAATGAAGAAGTTATGATCATTTAAATTTGGATTTCAAAATCAGAGTGGTGTATTCGAATACACCATATAGGTATTCGAATACCACACCCCAGAAATGTCTCCAGAATGTGTTTTTAAGGATCTATTCGAATACCACACAAGGTATTCGAATACCACAACATAGAAAACGTTCCAAAACACATTTTTGAAGGATCTATTCGAATACCACAAGAGGTATTCGAATACCACAACCCAGAAATCACTTAACGGCTATTTTTTGGAGCTTTTAATGAATGAAATTAATACCCAACGGCTCTTTTTCTTGGAACACTATAAATACATGATTTTGGTCATCTTTTACACCAGCCCCATGATCTGAACTATTTTTGCTTGTGCCAAAAACGTGATTCTCTATTTTCTCATATTTTCTGTGCTCTTTTCGCCAAAACCTTGAGATATCATAAGAGAGCTTCCTAGTGCTTCAATTTGTAACATTTGCTCTGAGTGAGAGTTTCTCTTCTTCATCTATTTCTCTGATATACTGTATTGTGAGGGTGAGGTATCCCTCAGTAAAAGGGTGAGGTATCCCTTGTTGTAAAGAAGGTGAGGTATCCTTCAAAGGGGGTGAGGTATCCCTCTAAGGTTTGTGTAAGGGTGAGGTATCCCTGCAGGCTGAGGCTTTAGCACAAGGGTAGAGTTTCCCTGTGTGTGAAAAGTGCTCTATTGTGTAAAGGTTGCAAGCACCTGTTTTTAAGCTTGTATTGAATAGTGAAAAATCTCGAACTGTGTTTCGGGAACTGGACGTAGGCCACAAGTGGTTGGTGGTCGAACCAGGATAAATATCGTGCTTGCTTTTCTACCCTTAATCTTTTATCTTTATGCACTTTATTTATTCTTGCAATTTAATTATTAATTGTTCTTCTTATCTTCATCTCATTCACGACTTTTAATAATTAAATTCAGTATAATTTATTTGTTTAAGGCTTTTGCGAAAAATCCTTAATTACTCAATTCACCCCCCCTCTTGAGTACTGAAGCCACTTGGGTAACAAGTGGTATCAGAGCTAGACTCTTGTATAAAGAGCTTAGCCGCTTCAAGAGTACATGGCTTCATCAAATGTTTTATCAGAAGCAACTTCCATAAATCGACCACCCTTTTTCAATGGGGATGGTTATGCATATTGGAAGGAAAGAATGAAAATTTTTATCGAGGCTATTGATCTAGATGTGTGGGATGTTGTCGAAAATGGCGCATTTATACCTACACGCGTTGTCAATGGTGTAAAAACCGAGACACCTAGAAATGATTGGTCTAAAGATGATAAAAGAAAAGTTCAAAATAACTTAGTAGCCAAAAATATCATTACCTCAGCTTTGGGGCATGATGAATTTTTTAGAATTTCAAATTGTAAAACTGCTAAAGAAATGTGGGACACTTTACAAGTTACCCATGAGGGTACTAGTGAGGTAAAGAGGTCGAGAATCAATTCTCTAACTCGCGAATATGAATTATTTACAATGAACCAAGGAGAAAGCATTCAAGAAATGCAAAAGAGGTTCACCCACATTGTTAATCATCTTCCATCATTAGGAAAGAATTTTACTAACGAAGATTTGATTAACAAAGTGTTGAGATGTCTTAGCAGGATTTGGCAACCAAAAGTAACAGCAATTTTAGAATCGAGGGACTTGTCAACAATGTCTCTGGCTACCCTCTTTGGAAAGCTTCATGAGCACGAATTGGAACTAAACAGACTAAGTCAAAGTGAAGAAAATGACAAGAAGAAAAAGGGAATTGCACTCAATGCCACCACCTCCACTATCAATAATAAAAATGAAGACGACAGAGATGACATGGACAACATAGAATTAAATGAAGAAAACCTCAACCTTTTGGTAAGAAAATTTGGTAAATTTCTCAGGAAAAAGGGAACTCAAAGAAGACCGCCTGTTCCCCCAAAGAAAATTGAAAAGAAATCCTCCAAGGAAAGAAGAGTCTACATAGCATGGGATGACAACAACATGGACTCCACTGATAGCTCAGATAGCGAAGAAGCCCATCTATGTTTTATGGCCAAAGGAGAAGAAAAAGAAGAAAGCGACAACGAGGTAAATTCTGACTTATCTCCTTCTTATGATGAATTACAAGATGCTTTTAAAGAATTGCATGACGAATCAATAAGGCTCACAAAATTGATTTCTTCATCTAAGAAAACTATCTCTTCCTTGGAAAATCAAATTCTAATTTTAAATAAAGAGATTGAAGAATTAAAAATTGAAAATGAAACTTTGGGAATTATTGATGCATGCTCATATAATTCTTCACATGCTTCTACTTCTTTATCTTGTTCTTCATGTCATTTGCTTGAAAAAGAAATTGAAGATTTAAAGAACACCCTTGCCAAATTCACATGTGGAAGAGATAATTTAAATATTTTATTAGGAAAACAAAGGGTTGTTTTTCAAAAGGCTGGAATAGGATATAACCCGAATAATCAACACAAATCCTATAAAAATTATTTTGTTAATTCTAGCATCTCATGTAGCCCATTTGTTAAATGTTTCTATTGTGGGAAGAAGGGTCATAGTGCTTCAACATGCAATGTAAGGAAAAATATCAATACAAAAATTGGAACCAAAATGGTATGGGATCCTAAGGGCACTATACCCAAAACTGACAATCAAGGACCCAAGAAAATCTGGGTACCAAAAACCAAAAATTGAATTGTGTTGCAGGTGTGCTTGATAGCCAAGAGCTAACTTCGGCATTTTTGAAAGTGGTTGCTGCAAGCACAAGACTATAATAAATTCCAAGCTCTCCTTCTTGTCTCTATCAGGCTTGGACTTGCATTCATATGAGTATTTCCATCAAAAGGTAAGCTTTCTTATCTCAAATATGCCTTCTGGATGCAAAATATATGCCTTTATGTTTGAGTTATTCGAATACCTCCCTGTGGTATTCGAATACCATTGCATCTGTACGTGAAAATCCATGTTTTTCTGATAGGTCTATTCGAATACCATCATAAGGTATTCGAATACCATACATCAGTACAGAATTCTTATGGTTTTATAAGCTGGTGCATTCGAATACCCAAATATGTATTCGAATAATCTGAGAAATCTTTATCAGTACTTGTTACATGCTATCTGGAGTATTCGAATACCTTCCAAGGCATTCGAATACTTGCTCCTTCTGGAGTTTATAAAATGTGATGGGTATTCGAATACAGCAAAAGGTATTCGAATACCACATGGCTGAAAGCAAGTTTTACATCGTCTTCCCTGTTTCGTTTCTGCCGTTCTTTCTTTTATGCAATGTAAACAACATGCTTTTGATCTTATCAAGCCTTCATTTTTGCCTTATATGAAAATTACATGATGTTCTTAAATGCATATTTTTGCTTGTTCTTGTACCTTCTTTTTCTCAAGAAAATGTTACATTTTTTTTAAGGAAAATGCTTAATGTAATTGGCTACTATTTTAATAAATATACAAGTGCAATAAGTGGTATATGAAATATTTAATATCTATGCTTTTTATTGATATATGGCAGATTTATAAGAAATTGATAACAAGTGGTAAATGCTTTACTTTTTTGACAACAAGTGGTATCACACAAAGTGGTATGAACGTAATAATAAGTAATAACAAATGATAACAAATGATATCCAACAAGTGGTTACTTGGCCAAATTAATCGATAAATATATTTTTTTTTTGCCCTTGAAAATCATTTGTTGCTTTTGCCTCATTGTTTTAAATGCTTATTGGCTTATGAGTTTGACTAACCCCTATGGATCTAACATTAATGGATACCAATGAAAGCACTCCGAATTTTGTTGTAGGGGGAACACTACCTCAAGCACAAATTTAAATAGACAAAATTCATTCAACTTGAGGACATGCATATATTGTTTTAATATGATAAAAGGGGGAGAAAAATACTTGCCCCATCTTTTTGATCATGACAAAAGGGGGAGAAAAAGTTTGAATTATTTGTTTGAGAAAAGTCAGGGGGAGAAAAAGTAAAAGTTCGGTAAAACAAAAATAGAAATTGAATTCCAAAAGTAAGGGGGAGCTGCTGTGCATATCTCTGATGTAAATCACCTCTTATGAAAAAGAAGGGGAGTAAGTATCTCTAAACAAACTTTGTGAATTCTAATTTATATGAACTAATGCTTTTCTCAATGATAGTTTGTCATCATCAAAAAGGGGGAGAATGTAATTGGCTAGCTGACATGGAAAATAGTTTTGATGATAACAAACATGATGAAGATGATGTATAGTTCAAGTACCAAGAGTAAGCATTGCAACAAGAAAGCAAAAATCTGATTTATGCTTAACTCACAGAGAAGAAGGTTTTGATAACAACAAAATCATGTCGAAGACCAAGTCCAAAGGAAGATTAAATGGTATAGCTTATAGGACTTAAGGTCTTTTTGTAAGAAGCCCTCTAGATATCTCAAATATGTTTTCAAATATTTAAAAATGGTTTTCACATATTAAAATACCCAACAAACAAGTTTTGAAGGTTTAGTTATAATGGTAGTTCAAATTTATGAAAAATAGCAAAGTTTGAGTTTTGAAAATTTGACCTTTGGTTACTCTTTTGATCATAACTTTCAAAATAATTTGATTTTTGTTTTGAAACTTATTTCATTTGAAAATAGACTCAAATATCTTTCCAATGACTGGTCATTTACTTTAAACGGATAAGAAATGAAGAAGTTATGATCATTTAAAGTTGGATTTCAAAATCAGAGTGGTGTATTCGAATACACCATATAGGTATTCGAATACCACACCCCAGAAATGTCTCCAGAACGTGTTTTTAAGGATCTATTCAAATACCACACAAGGTATTCGAATACCACAACATAGAAAACGTTCCAAAACACATTTTTGAAGGATCTATTCGAATACCACAAGAGGTATTCGAATGCCACAACCCAGAAATCACGTAACGGCTATTTTCTGGAGCTTTTAATGAATGAAATTAATACCCAACGGCTCTTTTTCTTGGAACACTATAAATACATGATTTTGGTCATCTTTTACACCAGCCCCATGATCTGAACTATTTTTGCTTGTGCCAAAAACGTGATTCTCTATTTTCTCATATTTTCTGTGTTCTTTTCGCCTAAACCTTGAGATATCATAAGAGAGCTTCCTAGTGCTTCAATTTGTAACATTTGCTCTGAGTGAGAGTTTCTCTTCTTCATCTATTTCTCTGATATATTGTATTGTGAGGGTGAGGTATCCCTCAGTAAAAGGGTGAGGTATCCCTTGTTGTAAAGAAGGTGAGGTATCCTTCAAAGGGGGTGAGGTATCCTCTAAGGTTTGTGTAAGGGTGAGGTATCCTGTTGGTGAGGCTTTAGCACAAGGGTAGAGTTTCCCTGTGTGTGAAAAGTGCTCTATTGTGTAAAGGTTGCAAGCACCTGTTTTTAAGCTTGTATTGAATAGTGAAAAATCTCGAACCGTGTTTTGGGGGATGTGGATGTAGGCCACAAGTGGTTGGTGGTCGAACCAGGATAAATATCGTGCCTGTTTTTCTACCCTTAATCTTTTATCTTTATGCACTTTATTTATTCTTGCAATTTAATTATTAATTGTTCTTCTTATCTTCATCTCATTCACGACTTTTAATAATTAAATTCAGTATAATTTATTTATTTAAGGCTTTTGCGAAAAATCCTTAATTACTCAATTCACCCCCCCTCTTGAGTACTGAAGCCACTTGGGTAACATTTTCTTTTAGTGGTTGTGTTTTAGAAAAGTTGGATACTAATTATGCATTCATGCGGGGCTCATATTTTCTATTTACGCATAATGGAAATAAATAACTTTTGAAATTACTATTTTGAGACTGTGACACGCCTGGATTTAGTGACTGTGGTGCACTGACGATTGGGCCGTGGTTACTGGATCAAGGGATGTTACAATTTATAACTTATATTTGACTTAGTGATTTCTCTAATGTAGGATGAGCTCAAAAGAGATGAATTGATGCAAGCCATGACCCAACATTAGAGGATAAAACCAAGGAAGCATTCTAGCAGAGCATGCCGCGGTGCTGGGTAATGAACACCGCGACGTGAGCACCTCACTTGCTGTCCCCGAGTCATGGATGCCACAACGCTGGGTAATGCACGCTGCGACGTGATGCGCCTCACCTGCTGTCAGTACTTACACCCAAGGCATGAGCGTCGCGGCGCTAGGTAATGCACGTCGCGGCATGACGCGTCGAATTGAGCCTATAAATAGATTTTTATTAGATTTTCTTAGGATGGTCATTTAGGGTTAAAGAAGATGCGGCTTTGTCCTTTATTTCTGGGTAGATTGGAAGCCAAGGGAGCCAAGGTTAGAGGCTATCTTCCTCATGGAGGGAGATTCAAGCATCAATGACAACATCCATAAGCTTTTCTTCATTTTTCCTTTTTCTTTCCTCTCTCATATTATCTTGAACATGTATTTTGTGATTCTATTTTCTTGGTCAATGATGTAGTAACTGTTTTAGGGAATACTTTGAATCCTTTTTATGAATATCAATCATTTTGTTCTCCTCTGAGTTTGTATAGATGTATGGTTTTGTTCAATCATATTGTACTTAATGCTCTTGAGTGCCTGATCAACATTTAAGTGATTTGTTGAAATCCAATGAGCCTAGACATAGGACTTTGGGTTTTAAATCATATGTATGGTTGATGCATGTTCAATTTCATTCTAATGGCGGGATGGGTTGATTTGCTAATATGATAGAAATATACCTCTTAGCCATGCATAGCGTGTGTTTGAGAATAGATTTTAAAGAATGAATTTTGTGTTAGATCTCATGGAAACATAGTGAGTTGGGCATTTGAAGCCATGGTTGATTGACCCCTAGACATAGGCTTTCAACTAAAGTAGATTCTCAAGCTAACCTAATCATTGCATTCATATTTATGAAGAGGATTGCATGTTGTTAGTTGAAGTAAAGGGTGAAGAAGGATTTCCCTAAGCTCTAGCATTATCTTTATTGTTTTCCTAGTCATTAGTTTATATCCCTTTTCATTATTTTTATATTCTTGAATAGGATTACTTAAACTATCGGTTAATACTTAGCATTGGAAATAAACTTATCCTCGTGAAAATGATACTTTACTCTTCACTGTATTACTTGTTCGGCCCGTGCACTTGCGGCCTTAAAAGGGATAAACAATAAGCCATACAACAAAGTGGGTAAATTCTCACATGGATTTCTCACTCTCCACTCAAGAATTTCGTTTCTCACCACCAAAAATGGTTGATGAGGCTACTCTCCCTCTTACCTAAAGAGATAACAAGAAAGAAAACTCCTTGTCTCTTGAAATTTCATCTAACTCTTCCAACAACACCCTTGGAGATTCAAACTTTCAAGATCAACACCTAAAACTCAAGAACTTCAAGTTAGGGTTTTGAAGGAAAATGATGAAGATAAGATATTTGAATGAAGATCACAAGATAGAAAATCATCCTATGGTTGTGTAGATGCAAGAAATGTAATTGATTGAAGCAAACAAAATATGGAGGGTGGAAATGATGTTTTTGGCCGTGGAGCATAGAGAGAAAAATGAGAAGAGAAAAATGAGGGGAAAGGAGTGTGTGGCTTTTAGATGAAAAGAAAATGTAAAGGATGAAGGTTGAAGAGTTTTACCTTAAAATTTCCAACTTTAAGCTATAATGAGAACTTGAAAATGGAAGAACAAGAAGATGATCTCAACATAGAAGCTTCTCCAAATATGGTATAGAGTCCATAGGTGTGGTTAGTTGAAATGAAAGAAAATGGAGAGAAGGTTTTTAGGGTGAAAACCGTGAGCTTCAAGAGAGAAAGTGTAACGCCCCTTTTTGGAGAGGGACAGTCACACCGACATTACAAAATTCATAAAAAGAAATAAGAACTCGGTTTATAAAATTTTTGCCTGTTTATCAAATAAGCCTATGAGTTTGTCAATTTCTTCTTTTCACTTTTTCTTTATAGATACGGTAAAACATAAACTTAGTGGAAAATAACATAAAGAACATTACATACATCTAACCAGAATATACATTTCATGAGTACTTATATACATCAAAAGATCTTGGTAATGCATAAGTAAAAGTTTCACATGCCCAAAAAGGATTACATACATTAGCCCTCCAAAATAACAAAAACATTAGCCTCCAAAAAGCTACAAAACCACATGTCAAGTCCCACAACTATTGGAGAGGACCCTCCGATGGATCTTCCTCCAACTCATCAGAAGATAAGATTACCCGAGGATGCACACCCTGATGAACAGGAGTCCGTGCAGAGGACACCTCACTGTCCTCTCGAGGGGTATAATTCAAAACACCCCATAGCTCCCTAACTGGCATGAAAAACTCCAAGTGTATAATAGTATACAAGAAAAGAAGGGAACTTCATCCCGAGTCCTACGAATAATCACAGAAACGTCTCCCATGTATTTAATGCACTCCAAGTTCTAGTCAATCCTCCAGGCATCTGAACCCCCATGAAACAAAACACTCACGTAACCTAGAAAGTTTTGATCTTATGCCATCATGAACACAGTAGAATTAGCACAGTCAAAAAGGGTCAAATCCCTCTTCGTCTTCCCCTCGATCTTTATCAAGCATAAAATAATATAATACAAAATAGCATAACAAAGAGGTGAGATCCCCTACATCAATACCAACATGGCAGTAAAGAAACAGGAAGGACAGTAACACTATCCAGATACAATAAGCAACAGTTACAGACATCAGTTAGCAAAACAATACTATCAGTTACTCATCAATTTAACAAATTAATTAATAGGCATGTTAATAAGTAATTATATCATCAAGTATCAGATAATTTAATAGGTATGAAATGTCAAAATGATATTCAGACCAATTATGCATATGCACAATGTACTCATTTCCTACTCCATAGAGCTAAACACAATTTCTCGGAGAGAATAATCTGGAAGACATGTCTATATCTCGTTAGCCACAAAATCAAGTGCTAAAAATTTCTCATTAAAATCAAATTGCGCAATAGGACTTTATACAAGACATTCTACACCAGATCATGATTGGGGTGAGTGTCTTGATCCGGATCGTCGATGTGTTTGCATCGGTTTGACCCACAACTCAGTGGAGCTACCAACTGGCTATTGTGGAAAACCCGCATCTCGATGCCCCCAAGGTCAACAATGACCTACACTAGGCCCATCACACCCGCACTAAAGTGTAATTCAATCTCATAGGCATACAGCCTTAATAAATAGTCCACTAGACTTTCAATGCATGATTAATGATTCAATGCATGAACAATAAACAATCACATGATTCAAAACAACCACTACTAGGCTCAACAGGATATTAAATCATTCACATGATACAAAATAGTCACCACTAGGCTCAACTTTCAAACATCTTTCAGAAAGTCCATAATACTTTAAGTTACAAAACCTTTTCTCTATTATCTTTAGAAAACTCTCTTGATTTAAATCCTCTACTTTATAAATCACTAAATTCACTAAGTTCTTAAACATTTTTTCAAACCCATTTTTAACCACTTGGCTAAAAATCACACTTGAATTAAGGTTGAAATATTATTTTTCCTTTTATCCATTTTATTAGTCCCTAATTATATTTCTAATCATCTAATTACTTAAGTTCAATCTTGATACCAAAAATATTGCCTTGGTTGCCTCACATGGCCGTGAACCTTAAGGGTCATTAGACCCAAAAATTTTTCATCTTGTTTCATCATTGTTTACCCTTAATCAATTCCTTTTTAACCTAAGCTTCTAAGTTCCAAATTATCACAAGACTTGTCTTGGATATCCCATTTTCTTTCCTATTGGCCGAGACCTCCACCAAAGATTCCTAATCCCAAAATTTTCATCATTTCATCAATTATTTATCACCTAATTTCTTAAGTCCCAACTTAGTACAAGGATTTTACATTGGACCCTTAATTAGGCCACTTGGCCGTGAGTCACTCCTAAAAAGGGAACAAAAATCTTTTGCTTTTCATACATAATTCCAAGCATTCCAAACATATCCATCAATCCATTTCACATTTCTATTTTCATAAGTCATACATATTATTCAAAGCAATAGAAATCAAATAAGGCCAAATAATCATAAAGCATATAAATTATACAAACAAGGAGTGAATCCACACATGGATTTCTCACACCTACACACAAGATTCGTTTCCTCACCACCATGTGTGGTTGAAGAGGATAATCTCCCTCTTACCTTAAGAGAAAACAAGAAAAGAAACTCTTTGATACTTTCTTGAAGATTTCGTCCAACACCACCACCAAACCCTAGAAGATTCAAACCCACTCAATCAATATCCAAAGCTTGAAAAAAAAGAAGACCATGATCAAAGAAATGGCCTTGAATCACGAAAAAAGAGAAGAGAAAATAAAGATAAAAAATCTTACCTCAAAAGCTTCAAGTTAAAGCTTGGAAGAAAATGATGAAAATGGAAGAATAAGGTGGTGACCTCAACAAAGAAAAGCTTCCAAGTAAGGAGTAGATTCAAGAACTAGAAGTGGTTTGGAAAAACAAACATGGATGATGGGAAAAAGGGGTTGTGGCCATGAGAATGGAGAGAAAAGAGAGAAGAGAAAATGTGAGAGAAAAAGAGAGAATAAAGGTAGAAACTTTATGAGATGTAAAAGTGATGTGAATAGTTAAATGAAAGATGAAATTATGGTCATCTTTCTCTCCCAAAACCGTGGGCCACTTCCAAAAGAGAGAAGGGAAAAGCTTCTCCAACAAGTCTTGATAGTAAACTTCTCCGCTAAGTTTAGATCAAGCTTCTTAAGGAAGCTTGGTGTTACTTTTTGAAAAAGTCAAATGATGATGTTATCCATGTGATGTCATAAAGTGAACCTTCTAGAAAGATGACTTACGCTTTACTAAAAGTTATTATCCAATGGACAAAAATTACAGTTAACAAAATCAGTATTATTGGCCGTTGGATAATAGGACGTACCCGAATTTTATTTGTCAGATAAAATCACGAAAAATAAAACTTCGTAAACTGTGTCTGGCTTCAGGTTTAGTAAGATCCCCCAACCTTGTTTCACAGTCCAAATTTTTTTGGCATTAGAAAAATATTATTTTTCCTGCCCCGCTTATTGCGCACACAAATCGAGAAAATATAATAAAATAATCAAATTCACCCAAATAATTCAAAAAAATTCACAAAAATCAAGAATATTATAAAAGAAATATTTATCAGAAAATAAGAAATTTTTGGGGTGTTACAGAGAGATAAGAGAATTTTTCGTTTAGTTACTTGATAGAAAAATGAATAGAAGGCTTAAGAGAAAAAGATGACATTTGGTCATCTTTTTCCTTCTCAAAACCATGACCACACAAAGGGAGGAGAGAGGAATTAGCTTCTCCAACAAGCTTGAGAGAAAGCTTCTCTATTAAGTTTTGATGAAGCTTCTTTAGGAAGCTTGGTTTCACTTTCTGAAAAAGTCTAGGATGATGTCATCCAAGTGATGTCATCAAGTGAACACTCTAGAAAAATGACTTGTATTTTACTAAAAGCTTTTATCCAATGGACAAATGTTACAGTTAACAAAACTAGTATTTATTGTATGTTGGATAATAAGACGTACTCGAATTTTATTTATTAGATAAAATCTTGAAAAATGAAAACTTCGTAAACTGTGTCCGACTTCAGGTTTAGTAAGATCCCCCAACCCCATTTAACAATCCAAAATTTTTCAGTCTCAAAAAAATATTATTTTTTCAGCCCCGCTTATTGTGCACGCAAATTAAGAAATATAATAAAGTAATCAAAGTTACCCAAATAATTCACAAAAATAAAAAATATTATAAAAATCATACATAATGGAAAACAAACAATTTCCAGGGTGTTACAGGATGAGTTATAAATGTTGTTTATGACTTGTTTATGTAAAGAGTTTGGATTAGAAACCAATACTAGCTATTTTGGACCTAAAATGCTTAAGATGTATGATTTGGGGTTTTAATGGATGATTTTGTGTTTGATCTAATTTTTGATGAAATCAATTGGTGTTTTATGTTTCCCTCATGTTTGTGAACTTGTTTGGGACTTAAAACCTCAAGGTTTTGGCTAATGGAACAATACCACTTCTGTAAAAGCTGCTGTCATGGGGCTACACCTAGGCACAGGATTACCATGCCTAGTGTAGCACCCCTAGATCTAATAACTACGGCACAATCATCATTACATTACAGTCACTAAAATCCAGGCGTGTCACATTCTCAAAAATAGTATTTTTAAAAATTTAGTTCCATTATACATAAATAGAAAATATGAGCCTCGAATGAAGCATATTTAGTATCCAACCATTAAGATACAACCATTGAAAAACATATTTCATATATGATATATTCGTCCTTAACACAAAGCACTGATAACACGAAACATAGTACTTACATATCCAAATAAAAGATGACGGGTACAAAAGCACTAAAGGAGAAAGTAGTAACCCGGGGATAGGTACTACTAGTAGACAAAGCCGCAACCCCAATATATATGTTGTAACACCCCACAATTTCCTATCTCTTTGTCAGTAATTTTGACAATTAATAGAATTTTACTGTTTAGTGATTTCTGTGTACTGTAAAATTATTTTGATTATTCCGTCAGCATATTTGATCGTTTTGAGTAATTTACTCTGTGTCAAGAAAATAATAATTTTTGGGCCGAAGAAAATCTTTAAGTATTTATTTCTCTTGACTGTTAATTATTTTTAACAATCTGACTTAATTTTCATACGTTTTCTAATATTTATGATTTTTGTGGATGATTATAAATTTTTATATTTCTCTTATTGTATTTGGGCTGTTTGTGAGCTAGGTGGCCTTACATGGGCCCAGGTGGGTCCTGCAAAGTGAAAATGTTTCTACGCATAGAAAAATTTGTACTATTGAGACGGAGACAGGGGATCTTACTAAACCTGAATCCGAAAACAGTTTTAGAAGAAAATTTCTTGTACTGTGTTTTGTACTGTACTTAATTATCAGGTGATAAAAATACAGTAAATATATTCTTTCATGGGGTTTTAACAGATAAAAATAGAAATTATACTGTTAAGTCAACATTAGTGGTTATGACAACTTTTGACGGACCAATAAGAAGCAAGTCTATTATTGAAGACTTTAATATCAACTATCGATTTAATCAACGGTGTAGAATTAGTCTACTAAAATGGCTATGACCATTTACAACCATTGGATTTAGATTTAAATCAAGGGTGGAGATTTGATCTTACAAAGTGGCTAGGACCATTTGTGACCATTGGATTTGGATTTAATCAACGGTGGAGATGGATCAATTATGACCATTGGATTTGGATTTAATCAATAGTGGAGATTTGGTCTTCTAAAATGGCTATGACTAATTATGACCCTTGGATTAAAAGTTAGAAGGAGTAATCTTGACCCTTCATTTTGGAGATGGATCTAATGGCTAGAATTTCAAGGAAGAAAGATCTAATGGCCTAGATTAAGTCTTCTAATCAAAAGTCTACCTTAATCTTAACCATTGATCTAATCAATGGCTTAAATGGCTCTAAATGGTGGCTAGAAAAGATGACAACTTTATGGAATGCATGGATGGAGGGGGGACAGTTTTTGTGTTGTTTAGGAGCTTAAGGAAAAAGTTTGAAGACATTAATAGATGTCTTGGTCAATTATGCATCATTATTGATTATTTGCACTCTTAAGAGAATGCATGAAGGGGGGCAGTTTTTGGTGTCTTAAGGCCATAGCAAAAAGTCTATGACCATTATCACTCATTCTTGATCATTATTGATCATTTCCAAAAACTTAAAGCTCTTAGAAAATTTTTTCTCCTTCTTCTTTATGGTGGTTTCGGCCAAGCACCCTAAACCTACCTTCCATCACTTAACAATTTTATCCAATCTTATTTCTTGAATTCTTACCTTATTTTAAGCAACTTTCATGTTGGAGACTTTATCTAAATCTTTCATCTTCATGGACTTTCTTCAAGATCAAAGTTATAGGGTATTTGAGGTGAAGTGTAAGGAAACTTCATTTCTTCTCTCTTTTTCATGATTCTAAGCCATGTTTGATCCATGGTTCCTATTATTCAAGCTTAATATGTTAATAAACGTGTGTTTTGTTTTGTATTTGAGAAGCTCTTGGTGGTGAAGGACTTGGAAAAAGAAGCAAAACAAGGAGCTTTTGAGGATCTTCAAGAGGTAAGAGGGAGATTCATCTCACCAACCAAGTATGGTGGTGAGAGATGGTTATGTATTTGATGGATGGTGAATCCATGTGAGGATTCATATCCATGGTCTTGTAATAATTTGTGGGTGTTTATGTGCTTTGATTATTTGCCTATGCTTGGTATGATTTGTATGATTTATTTGCTTTGATTATGGCATGCTTGTGATATATATGTTGAATATGTATTTGTATGTCATGATTTGATGATGGAAAGGAAAGTGACTTTTGGTTCCAAAGACCAAGAGGAATTTTGGCCAAGACACCTCAAAATAGGTGTTCATAAAGTAATATTTTCATGAATGATAAAATTAGATGATTAGAAAAGCAAGGAAAATAAACAAAGGGTTTGTTTTTCAAGAAGTAATGTTCACGATTTTGAGAAGAATTTTTATTGATTTATTTTGTGTAAAAAGTTCTAAGCATTTTACTAAACATGAGTTTTAAATGAAAAGGGCAATGTTGATTTTAAGGATTTGCAAAGAAAGTGAAAATGGATTTGCAAAGAAAGTGCAAATGGATTTGCAAAGAAAGTGAAAATGAAAAATGAACAAATGATTTGATTTCAAAGACCAAGTGCTCACGATTTGTATGAAGAATTTTTAATGGTTTTGTTTGTGTAAAACTATATTGACTTAGAAGGAAAAAATATTTGATGGCCATTGGAATCATGTACCACGGTTTTGGAAGGCTTGTAATGCCTTGATTTTAATGAAGCAAAGTGATTTTTAAAATGGAAATATAATTGATTTAGTATAAGGAATTTGGAAAGGGAATCAGAGTGTTTTATCACTTAAAAAAATGGAATTTTTGTATATAAATGGAAAAGAGAGGTTGAAAGTGTTTGAACCTCAATTTATTTTGAAGAGAGTTGATTTTAGAATTTATTTGAGAAAAATAGAGAATATAATGGTGATTTGATATTTTCTAACGTGTAACTCATCCTTTGGGTTTTTGAGAGCGTTAGTAATTTTAAAGTTAGAAACATTGATTTAATTCAATGGAATTGTGAATTTGTGGAATATATTGTGAAAAGGATTTTCTTGAGTAAGAAAATGTAGAAACTAATGTGATAAGTCATATTATTTTGAGCAAATAATTTCTTAAAGGAGAAATATGAAAAATGATGTTGGAAATGATATTGATTTGTTTGAAAGTCCAAAATAATGTTTGGAATATTGAGAAATATTTTAAGTGATTGTAAAATGGTGAAAAATGTTTTACGTATCTTAAAAACGTGATTTTTAAGCTACGCGATTTGAAAAATGTTGAAATATTTCTACGCGATTTGGAAATCGTTTAAATATTTTGAAAATGATGGAAAATGGTTTACGTAACTTAAAAGAATGATTTTTAAGTTATGCGATTGTGAAAATGGTGGAAAATCGCTACGCGATTTGAGTAACGTGTAAATATTTTTACGTGATTGAGAAAACGTTGAAAAATCAATACGTAATTTGAAAATGCAATAGAAGTGTTGCGGAATTGTGAAAACGTAACAGAAATGTTGCGCAATTGTGAAAACATGACGAAAGTGTTTTGTGACTATAAAAATGTGATAATATGATTTCGCTGTTGAAAATACAGTATGATTACTGTTGGGCCAGTGTGTGGACCCTGATTATGAGATTATGAAATTGAACTAAGAATGGGCCAATGTGTGGACCCTGAATATGAAATTTTGAATTTGAACTGAGAATTGTGCATTTTACATGCATGGACTAGTGTGTGAACACTGTATGAGAAAATGATGAATTTTGCCTATGATTGGCATTGGTGCATTGAACATGCATTGGAAAGGTCCAATGGACTATATGAGGCTATTTGCCTAGGAGAAATGTACATCTCTTGAGTGGGTGCGATATACGTAGTGTAAGTCACCTGTTGACCTTAGGGGCATCAAGGTACGGGTTGCCTACAGTGGGCAGTGAGTAGCTCTACTGTAACCGTGGGTTAGACCGACACGACACACCAATGATCATGACCGAGACACTATGCTTAATCAAGATCTGATAAAGACTGTTGTGTATATGCTAGATGTGCAAAATCAAAATGAGGATTATAGCACGTAGTCTGAGGCATGTGATACCGACAGATCTTTTTGATCAACTTCTCCGAACTGAGTATTAGCTCCATGGAGTAGGAACATTGAGTCTATGTGCACATATATAACATATGTATTATTATTGAGCATTGGTTATGATAATTGAACTGTTGAAATACTTGGATGATGATGATGATAATTGGATAATGATGAGGGCATCATCATAAATATTGAATGATATTTGAACTGATAAATGATTTAATGATGATAATTGATTAATGTTGATGGTATGATATATCTGTATGATATGTTGTTGTGTTATCTCTGTGCTACCATGTTGGTATTGGCGTAGGTGATCTCACCTCTTTGTTATATTGTTTGGTTGGGCTTGTGTTGTAAAAAAATTATATAATAGATGGAACGAGTTGTCTTAGACATGACGGGTGGTAAATACTCTGAGATTAGTGACAACATTGAGGAGTATCCATTCAGGATTCGATAGTGTGCAGTGTGAACAAGGAACAGATGTATGATGCATCATGATGGATACAAGAAGGAATAAGTATGTTAAGTTTTACTGTTAGTGTTATATCATGCTATTAAGTAAGACCCGTGATGGGGTTTGCTACTATTAAAAAGAGAGTCTATTAATTTTATATTTCTCTTTAAATTATTAAATATTAATTGGTGTCAATATTGTATATTAATTAGTTTAATTATATTTTTAGTAATACTTATGGATTTCAGTAAGTTTATATTTCTATAATAAGAAATTTTAAAACTCACATTTTATAATTCAAACCTTTTATGAACTTCTTTATAGATTATGAGTTGGGAGTCGGAAATGTGATACCCTGATGAGGGTGTTACATATGTGACACTCGGTGTCCCAGTCGATATGTTAGGCATCAATGCCCCTATGAAGTTTTGCACCCGAACGTAATCGAAGAAATCTCGTCCAGACGCCATATCGAAAATAATGAATCAACCCAATCCAATCAGTAAGGGTGTGGTCCTTCTTCTTCATCCTCATGATCTTTTATCAAATATAAATGTAAAACAGAAATACAGTGATACAGGAAAGAGGTGAGACACCCAGCATTCAATACCAATATGGCAGCAAGAAAACAGAACCGCGCAGGACACCCACATAATATCACAACACATATATTCATCAACAATAATAATGAAATAAGCAATATAAGTAATAATAAAACAAGCAATAAAAGAGAAACAACAATAATATCTTAGGCAGTAAACACTTTAACAATTAGATAATTTTTACAACATAAAAAGAGATAATTTAACAGTTGTAAGTACTCATGCCAGATGAAATATGAGACTGACAATGTATAATGCATATGATACCAAGATCCTACTCCATGGAGCTAGACATAAACATTCGGAGAGAATGATCGAGGAGTACATGCCAGTATCTCGTTAGCCTAAAAAATAAAGTGCTCATCATAAAAATATTCTTTTGCGCAACATGGCTTATACATGGCACTCTCAATAAGATCGCGACATAGGATAGTGTCTCAGTCCAGATCGTCAGTGTGTTTGCATCGGTCTATCCCACGGCCCCAGTGGAGCTATCACTGTCTATTGTGAGACACCCGCACCCCGATGCCCCCAAGGTCAACAACATAACCCACGCTTAGTCTACTCGCACCCGCACTAAGGTGTAATTCAATCTCCTAGGCATTCACCGCCTTTACAACATAGTCCAACGGACATTCACAAATGCATGATGACTCAATGTGCATCATGTATATTCATCAATAATATGTTTCTCATAAACATTGCATATCATGTATATTCATCAACAATATACTTCTCATGAAACATATCACATTGGCATATAAAATCAATCCTCAATAACATCATACCACAATTTGGTCAAGTAAACACCAACAAGTCTTTAGTCTCACACATGGACCCATAATGGGATAAAATCAATTCTCAACAACATAACATATTTAAATCTTCAACAATAACACATGGTTATTAAAATTCAACCCTAGGTTACGTTTTCATTTCAAGACTTTCATCACTAATCCTCTCTAGGGGAATCATCTTGTAATTCTCATTAAATCTTTAGTACTCTTGATTAGCCAAGTTCTTTACTTTGAATTTAATCATACTCACTTAGAATATTATTCTAAGGCTCTTCAAGTCTCACTCACACTTTTGTTCTTTTCTCAAGTCTCAAATCACTCTAAGTTATCAAGTAAATCTCCTTCCTTCATTTTTCCATCTTATGAATCGATAATAGCTTGTTAAATTACCTATTCACCTAAGTTTCATCTTGATATGTAAATCTTAGCCAATAAAGCCCTAGAGGCCATGAACCTCCCAAGGACAAAAATCCAATCAATTTTTTTTTTCCATCACATTGTTAGCATGAACCTTAGGGATCATTGAACCCAAAAATTTGCATCTTGCTTCATCATTGTTTACCTTTAATCAATTCCTTCTTAACCTAACCTTCTATGTTTCAAATAATCACAAAAATTGTCTTGGATACCCCATCTTCTTTTCCTTTTGGCTGAAATCTCTCCCAAGGGTCTCTAATCCCAAAATTGTCATTAGTTCATCAATTATCCATCACTTAATTTCTTAGTCCCAAATTAGTACATAAATTCCATCATGGACCCATCATTGGGCCACTTGGCCGTGAGCCTCCAAGCTGAGAAGTCCCAAAGTTTTTCTATTATAATAATCAATTCTTTAACACCTAATCATCTAAGTTTCAATTCCCACAAAATCAATCTCAAACCTCCAAAATGTGGTCCAAAACTGTGACCTCACCAAAGGGTAGGAAACCTTACATTTTTTCCATTCATCTAATCCAAGCAATCCAACATTATTAAGGCATTCAATGTAACGCCCCTTTTTCTCCCTTAGTCATAATGGGTAAGAAGAAGGAACGTCGCACCATAGTGAAATGACGCACAAATGATTACGTAAAGTTTGAACTTTTTTTTTTCTTTAACATAAATCCGGTTAAAACTTCCATTAATGTACATATACACCTGTTGGTAAATATATCGCGTGATTGAGTTAAAATTAAAAGTTCCTCTTTCATATAAAACTTCTTATCAAAAACATCAAAGAGAAATCAACATGGAATGAAACATAGAACTATGCACAATATGGATAGTTACATACTTTGTACCAGAAATACAAGTCTGTTTAAATTACATTTCCAAAAAGATATACAAAAAGCAAAATGTGTACCTACCCCAAGAGATACAAATATATACCCACTAATCCAGTAGTACGTCAGGCTCCCTCAAAATAAACGGATATCCATCAGTAGCCATCAATTTAAAACCAAACCTAAGACTGTTGGTGTATGCCCTAGTGGCCAATACATTTTGTTTGTATTTACATACATTATATTATGTTATTTTATATGAGGCATTTCATTTATTGTGTTCTTTTTGGTAGACATAATAAAGTCCTTAGAATAGTAAGTTTGATACCATAGGACATCAAGTGGATGACTTGATCGTGAGATCCTATTGGATAAAACACTATTCTTAAATGTCCCTAGTCAAGTATTATTGTTAATTAGGACAACAATAATGCATTGAGACTAGTATGTGCGTAGACTGATGACCACATCTCACGGGTCATGGATATGAGATATCAAGTCTACACATGGATACATATTAGAGTAATGATGTATTGGACAGACCCGCCATGAGAACGCTATGTGGATCGTTACGTGAGTGTCATAAGCGATTCTCATAGTGATAATGGTGTATATGGTCCTTTGACCTGAAATCACTACGATTCCTACATGAGGAGTTGTGTGTTTTAATGCCATCAAACGTCATCTGTAACAAGATGATTATAAAGTTGGTTATTAGACATACCGCGATACATGTGGAGAGATGTGAGTGACCTAGATGGGATTTGTCCCTCCTACATAACAAGAGTGATATCTTTGGGCCCCCTGATTGAGTGAGACTACGAAATGCATGGCCATGCTTAAATGAGTCAATATGAGATATTGATCTCATTTGTTATTACTATGTCTGCTCGGGAATCAGGAAACTGAAGATTGAACTAAACAAGGGTGACACATTCCATGCCTTGTGTTCAATCTGGATATTTGGACAAAGGGACTAAACTACACGGAAACATTGGTCACGGATAGGTTATGTCAAATCACTGACATTCTCATTACTTGGGTAAGCAGTGATGTGTTGCTAGATACCACATCGTTTGTAATATTAAAATGAGATTTTAATATTACTACCAACGTCATGAGAACTGCAGGTCGCACACTTAGAACAGACTAAATTGGAGTAATCAGAATCCAAGTTGGACTTGGATTCAATTGTGGGCCTAACTCATGACGGATGGGTTTAGGGTGCACCACTTACCTTGCTACCGCTCACATTCACTTAAGGCAGCCACTGTTATAAATAATACTGCTAAGGGGGCTGCTACTAGGTTACATCACAACCCTAGCCGCACCTACAGAAAGTGAGTGAGAGATAGTGAGGTCTTCTTCTCCTCTCTTCGTAGCTAGCACTACGAAACAGAGGCGTGACTCCTGTTTGCAAGTTTGTTCGTGTGGATACCGCAGAGACATCGTCACTATTACGGTGTTGGTGATTCACCTTGCTTGTGATTATCACGCTTCAAGAGGTAAATTTTTAAAGACTCGGATTATGGATTTTTCGCATGGATCCTGTGAGGGAATTCTTTTATTCCGCTGCGAGACTTTTGATTCGCAATTCCCAACAACATGCAATGGTCCATCTGCACATTAATGTGCCAGCAATCGGGACCTCCGTGAAAGTGATCCGTGTGTAACCTAAAAACCCACGAGGGCGTGACGTCATCCTTGATAAGCTTCAATCGTAATATGGCCTGAAACCCGAAAACTCAGGAGCTTCCACTTCCTTACGCTCGTCTTCTCAAAAGTAAACGGGTCGACAAAATACGGAATCATAAAAATACAGAAAGAGATGAGACACCCAGCTTTCATTACCAATATGACAGTAAGAAAACAAAATAGTGCTAGACACCCACATATAACACAGCGTATATATTTAATCACAACAATATTATAATTAACAGTAAAAGCAAAACAACAATAATTAATTGTAATAATTGCGATAACAGGCAAACAACAGTTCAAATAACCAGACAATTATTGAAGTAATAAGAATAGTTATGAATGCTCATGCTCAATGGATTGTGAGACTGACAATTCACCATGCACAAGGTACCAAAAATCCTACTCCATAGAGCTAGACATTAACATTTTCAGAGTGAATGATCAAGGAGTAATGCCAGTATATCGTTAGCCTTAAACATAGTGTGCTTCATCTCATAAAATAGTTGCGCAAATGGCTTATACATGGCACCTCAACAGTTGATCGCGATATAGGACAGCGTCTCAGTCCGGATCGTCGGTGTGTTTGCATCGGTCTATCCCATGGCCCTAGTAGAGCTACCATTGTCTATTGTGAGACACCCGCACCTCGACACCCCCAGGGCCAACCACTATGACCCTACGCTTAGTCTATTCGCACCTGCACATAGGTGTTATTCAACTCCTAAGCATACACCACCTTTCAAACAATGTCCTACGGGCAACACATATGCATGACGACTCAGTGTACATCATGTATGTTTATCAATGATGTATTCACCATAAGCATACCACCATGGCATATTTATTCATTTTTTTAACATCAACATGTTATCATAATTCATCAATTAATACAAGTCCACATTATGGATCCACATTTGCAAAGTCTTACACTTAAGGTCAATTATGAAAATTTTAGGGTAAATGCCCCCTTCAAAACCGTGGCTTTCTAAAGTGTCATTATTCAATTTTAATTCTTCCGCTTCATTAAGAATTATGCATATCTCTAATTCTTAGTCTCAATAGATGCACCAAGGCATCATTTAGCCTCAAGGTTTTCCCTCTAAAACCGTAGCCTCACTAGGTTTCCAAGTTCCAAATTTTCTTCCATTTTATGCCTTAGTTCCTTGATATCCAACCATTTAAATTTTAGTTCACCAAAATCAATCCAATCTCTTATGGTTTCAAGCCAAAACCGTGGTCTCCCTTTTAGGGTATTAAACCCTTAAAACTTTACATTCATTAACTTCATTGTTATCATTCAACATTTAATTACTTAAGCTTTATTTATTTGTGTACAAAAACAATTTCACACCCCTAAATTCTAACCAAAACCGTGGCACTATATTAGGATAGGAAACTCCAAATTTTTCATTTAGCAACCCTAACATGATCAAGCATATTCAACACATCCAATATGTTCAAAATTACCAATCAAGCATCAATTCAATTCAAGAATATATAAACATGCAAAATTACTAAATAAAGTAAGCATACAAGGATGGATTTCTCCATCAACAAGCACACAAGGTTCCCTCACCACCAAAAATTAGTTGAAGTGAGTAATCTCCCTCTTACCTAAGGAAGAATCATGAAAATGGTCTCCTTCTAGCTCCTTGGTGATTTCGGTTTTGAGCCTTCAAAACCCTAGGATTTTCAAGACAATGAATCAACACCAATGGTTGAAAAAGAATAGATCCATGGTCATCAAAGAGACCATGGAACACGAAAATGAAGAGAAAAGAGAAGAAAAATGAAAACTTTACCTCAAAGTTAGAAGCTTTGCCTTGGAAGGCAATGAAGGAAAGGTTGGATTTTGGAGAAACTTTCTAAATGAAAGATGTAGAGGAGGTGAAGGTGAGTGTAGAAATGAGCTTGGTGAAGAGAAAAGATAAAGAATGGTGGTCTCTAATAGGGCTGCAATTTCATGGTGAAAGAGGAGGAGTAAAGAGAAGGTGGAGAGAAATTGAAGAAGAAAAGGTTAGAGAGAGAAGTGAATAGGTGAAAATGAGTGAAAGTAACTAAGCGTGTGAAGTGTGAAGAAATCAAATTCCCCCCCTTGCGCAAGGGTGTGCTGCGGCAATTGGAGAGAGAAGAGGGAAAAATTTTAGCTTCCCCAACAAGCCAAGGGCAAGGTTGTCATTTGGCCAAAGCTTCTCAAAGAAACTTCTTAATTAAGGTACACTAATTTGAATTAAAGTGAGCTTGATTAGACATAAAGTAGATTGCCTTAGGATAATGTGATAGGATTTTGCATACATGTTATTGTCCAATGGACAATTACTACAGTCGACAGAAGTCAGTATTAATTTATCTGATAGATAAATTTACACAGCGTTTTATTATTTTATTTGTTAAATTTTTTCGAAAAATGTAAAACCTCGTAAGCCATATCCAGCCTCGTAAGCCAATTACTACCTCGTAAACCGTTGTCGTTTTCACAAATTAAGGTTCTCGGAAAAAATATTTCATTTTCCCGGCTCCGCTCATTTTGCACGTAAAATGAAGAATAATATTAAAATATTCTGCGTCCTCAGAAAAATCTAAAAAAATTCTCAAAAATCATAAATATTAGAAAATGAATATTTATCATAAAATAAATAAAATTTGGGATGTTACAACTACGACATTCGCCTTTCTGGGATGATACTGTAACTGGAAATCATTGTCCTTCAAAAACTTTAGCCAACGCCTTTGCCTCATGTTCTACTCTTTTTGGTCAAATAAGTATTTCAAGCTTTTATGATCACTAAAAACAGTGAACGTTACCCCATACAAAAAATGCCTCCACACTTTCAATGCAAACACTATAGCTGCCAATTCCAAATCATGAGTCAGATAATTCTTCTCATGCACTTTCAATTGCCTTGAAGCATAAGCCACAACCTTCCAGTGTTGCATAAGTACACAACCTAATCCTTGATATGAAGCATCGTAATATACTTCGAAATATTTTTTGGATCAGGTAGTGTAACATCCCAAATTTCCGTATCTCTTAAACAGTAATTTTGACAGTTAACAGAATTTTACTGTTTAGTGATTTCTGTGCACTGTAAAATTATTTTGTTTATTCCGTTAGCGTATTTGATCGTTTTGAGTGATTTACTCCGTGTCAGGAAAATAAAAATTTTCGGGCCGGGGAAAACATTACGTAATTTAATTTTTACTGTTAGGTAATTAATTTACGTAATCTGATTTGATATTTGTGCATTTTATAATTTTTGTGATTTTATGGATGATTTTGAAATATTTTCCTGTCTGTGGGCCCCGCAAGGGGTATGTGGGCCCAGGTGGCCATATGTGGGCCCAGGTGGGTCCCACAAAGTGAAAAAATTTTCTACGCATAGAAAAATTTGTACTATTTAGATGGAGACAGGGGATCTTACTAAACCTGAATCCGGAAATAATTTTAGAAAATTTCTTGTACTGTATTTTATACTGTATTTAATTATCGGATGATAAAAATATAGTAAAAATATTATTTGTAGGATACAAGAATAAATATTATACTGCGTAGTCAACAAAGAGAGTTTGACTTGATTTATACCCTTGGATGAGAATACTTAGTTTGAATATTAACCATTGATTTAATCAAAGGTTAAGAAACAAACTTAATAAAGAAGCCTTGGATAATAACCATTGATTTAATCAATGGTGTGAGAATAAGCTTAGTTAGGAAGGCTTTGATATCAACCATAGATGTAATCAAAGGTGTAGAATTGGTCTTGAAAAATGACAAAGACCATTTATGACCATTGGATGAAGAATTAATCAAGGGTAGAGATTTGGTCTTCTAAAATGGCAAAGACTAATTAGGACCCTTGGATTTAAAGTTTGAAGAAGCAATCTTGACCCTTAATTTTGGAGACACATCTAAAATTTAGAATTTAAAGGAGAAAAATCTAATGGGCTAGATTTAGTCTTCTAAAATTAAAAATCTACCTAAATCCTAACCATTGAATTAATCAATGGCTAGAAATGCTTCAAATGGTGGCAAATAATGAAGACAACTTTATTGAATGCATTATGAAGAGAAGGTGATGGTTTTGGAGTGTTTAGAAGACAAAGAGACAAGTTTTATGTCATTTTTGCATGTCTTGGTCAAGTTAGACATCATAATGGCTTACTTTTGATTTTTGCACTCAAGAAGAATGCAAGAAGGGGGGCACGGTTTTGGTCTGATTTTGAGAGCTTTGAAGACCATTATTAGCTATCTTGGTCATTATTGATCATTCTTGATCATCTTTGTCTCCTCCAAAAGCAAAAACTCATCAAACTTTTCTCTCCACCTCTCCTCCAAGCAAGTTTTGGCCATGACCATCAAGA
The DNA here is from genome assembly GCA_029884605.1 of Ormosia emarginata. Lineage (NCBI taxonomy): Eukaryota > Viridiplantae > Streptophyta > Magnoliopsida > Fabales > Fabaceae > Ormosia > Ormosia emarginata. The sequence continues at coordinate 42,040,453 of JAQQTP010000088.1, forward strand.
ACACCCTCCATTACTCAAAAATTTCATCCAACTTGATTTTCTAAACCTAAACACTATTCTAAGAACATCTCTAGTTATGAGTTTTTCCAAAATCATTCATCTTGATCTTCAAATTCAAGCTTCAAGTTTCTATCAAAAATCAAAAAAATTTCATCTTTGTGCTTCAAGAGAAACCATTCGGTTATCTACCCTAAAATCACCATCCAAGCTCTTTTAATTTCATCCAACCTTGGATCTTGAATCTCCATGATGTTCTAAGCAACTTTCATGTTGAAGATTTCTTCTAAATCATTCATCTTCAAGGAGTTTCTTCAAGATCAAAGTTATGGGGTATTTATGGTGAAGTGTAAGGAAACTTCATTTTCTTCTCTCTTTTTCATAATCTAAGCCATGTTTGATCCATGGTTCCTCTTAATCAAGCTTAGTATACTAATTTCTATGTATTTTGTTTTGTATTTGAGAAGCTCTTGGTGATGAAGGACTTGGAAAAAGAAGCAAAACAAGAAGTTTTTAAGGATCTTCAAGAGGTAAGAGGGAGATCCATCTCACCAACCAAGCATGGTGGTGAGAGATGGTATTTTATTTGATGGATGTGGAATCCATGTGAGGATTCATATCCATGGTCATGTAATTAATTTGTGGGTGTTTATGAGCTTTGATAAATTTTCTATGCTTGATATGCTTTGCATGATTTTATAGCTTTGATGATATGCTTGATATGTTATACATGCTTTTATGGCTTTAATGGTATGCTTATATTATTTATGATGAAATATATATGTATATGCCATGACTTGATGGTGGAAAGGAAATTGATTTTTGGCTCCAATAGCCAAGGAAGAGCTACGGTTTTGATGCCCTTGATTAGGGTTCATGTTGAAAATTTTCAAGAACAAAAGAATTGATTTTCGAGTACTTAGAACATGGTGGATTTCGAACAAGACACCTCAACATAGGTGTTTATAACTTAAGATTTTCATGAATGATGAAAACGTATGATTTGAAGAATTTGGAAAATAAACAAAGGGTTTGTTTTTCAAGAGAACAAGAACACGGTTTTTAGAATGATTTTTATTAATTTATTTTGTGTAAAAAGTTTCTAAGTGTTTAACTAGACATGAGATTTAAATGAAAATAGCAATGATGATTTTAAGGATTTGCAAAGAAAGTGAAAAAGGATTTGTAAAGAAAGTAAAAATGGATTTGCAAAGAAAGTGAAAAATTGAAAATGAACAAATGATTTGATTTTCAAAGACTATGAGTCTTACGTTTTTGTAAAGGATTTTTAATGGTTTTGTTTGTGTAAAACCATATCAATTTACAAGGAAAAATATTTGATGGTTTTAATAGTCATGTCCACGTTTTGTTTAAGGCTTGTAATGCCTTGATTTTTATGAATAAAGTGAATTTCAAAGTGCAAACGTAACTGGATTTAATACAAGGATTTTGGAAAGGGAATCAGAGCGTTTATCACTTGAGAAAATCAAGTTTTTGTAAACGAAAATGTTTTCGAACTTCAATTTATTTTGAAGAAGGTTGTGTTTGGAAATGATTTGGGAAAAATGGAGAATATAATGGTGTTTTGAAAATTTACTAACGTATAACTTATTTTCAAGTTTTGAATTACGTTAGAAAAATGTTAAGTTTTGAAACGTTGATTTACATCAATGGAAAAGTGATTTCTGTGAAGTATATTTTGAAAAAGAATTTCTTGAGTAAAGATCTGTGGAAAAATATTTTCTTGAGTAAGAAAATATATTAAATGAAATATAAAGTTATATTATTTTGAGAAAAGTTGAAAAGGAATTTTTGAAGGTTAAGAAGTATTTTACGAATGAAATTGTGATGAAAAATGTTTTACGTATCTTAAAAACGTGATTTTTAAAGCTACGCAATTTTGAACAATGTGTTAAAAATGATATTGATTTATTTGAGTCCAAAATAATATTTGGAATATTGAGGAATATTTTATGTGATTGAAAAATGTTGAAAAATATTTTACGTATCTTAAAAACAATTTGAAATACAGTAAAATATTTCTACGCGATTTGAAAAATGTTTAAATATTTCTACACGATTTGGAAAGCGTTTAAATATTTTACGCGACTGAAATATTGTTGAAAAATCACTACGTAATTTGAATAGTGACAGAATATTTTACGTGATTGTGAAAATGATAGAAAATTGTTATGAGATTTGGAAAGTATTTTAAATATTTTGAGAATGATAGAAAATGATTTACGTGACGTAAAAGAATGATTTTTAAGTTACGCAATTTTGAAACAGTGAAAAAGTACCATGCGATTTGAGAAACGTATGTTTTTACGCGATTGAGAAAAATGTTAAAAAATTAGTACGTGGTTTAAAAGTGCAACAGAAGAGTTGCAACATTTTGAAAACGTAACAGAAATGTTACGAAATTTTGTAAACGTAACAGTAGTGTTACGGTATTGTAAAAACGTAATAAAAACATTTTGGAATTTTAAAAACATAACAAAAGTGTTACGGTATTGTGAAAATATAAAAGAAGTGTTATGGTATTGTGAAAACATAACAGAAAAGTTTTTAGATTGTGAAAACGTAACAGAAATGTTACGCAATTGCGAAAATACGGTAAAAGTATTTTACAACTATGAAAATGTGATAACATGATTTTCGCTGTTGAAAGTACAGTATGATTACTGTTGAACCAGTGTCCATACACTGTTTGTGAGAAAATGACATATTTGTCTATGATTGGATTTGGTGCATTATACATGCATTGGAATGGTCCGATGAGGACTGGATATGGCTGATTGCTTAGGAGAAACACACCTCTTGAGTGGGTGCGATATGCGTAGTGTAGGTCACTTGTTGACCTTGGGGGCATCGGGGTGCGGGTTGCCTACACGGGTGGTTGGTCGCGCTTCTTCCCGTAGGTTAGACCGATGCAACACACCGATGATCCGGACCGAGACACTATTCTTAATCAAGATCGATAAAGGCGTCGTGTATGTGCTAGATGTGCAAAAATTGAAATGAGAATTAAAGCACGTGGTCTGAGGCACGTGGTACCGGCAGATCTTTTCGATCATTTCTCCGACCTGAGTTTTAGCTCCATGGAGTAGGAAATCGAGTCTTGTGTATATACATAATCTGAACATTTTATATCCGCATGATATATTAATTGAGGGATATTGGTTATGACAATTGTTTTGAATACTTGGATGATGATGATGATAATTAGGACATTATCGTAATTGTTGTTTATGATAATTGAATTGATAAATGATTTGATGATGATAATTGATTAATATTGAATATATTATTGGAAGTTTGATATGATATCCTTGTATGATATTGCTGCTTGTGTTATCTCTGTGCTGCCATGTTAGTATTGGCGTAGGTGATCTCACCTCTTTGTTATATTGTCTTCTTGTAGGTATGCATCTTGTTAAAATTAAAAGAGAAGAAATAATGAGTTGTCTTAGACATAACGGGCGATGGATACTCGAGACTGGTGACAACAATAAGGAGTGGACATTCAGGACTCGAAGGTGTGTGCAGTGTTGACAAAGAACAGATGTAGAACAGATGTCTGGTGCAACAAGAAGGATACACAACAGAATAAGTATGTTAAGTTTTAACGTTAGTGTTGTACCGTGCTATTAAGTAGGGCCCGTCATGGGATTTGCTACTGTTAAAAAAAAAAAGTCTGTTAGTTTTATATTTCTCTTTAAATTGTGAAATATTAATTGGTGTCAATATTGTATATGAATTAGTTTAAATATATTTTCAGTAATACTTATGGATAACAGTAAGTTTATATTTCAGCAAGAAAGAAATTTTTTTTTAAACCCGCGTTTTTAACTCAAACCTTTTATGAAAACATTTTCAGATTATGAGTCGGAAGTCAGACATGTGATACCCTAGGGAGGGTGTTACAGGTAGAATCAATACCGGTGAAGTAGTCAGTCGTCTTTTTAACTCCTGAAAACTTTTTTCACATGCATCAGTCCATGCAAATGGTTGATTCTTTCGTGTAAATTGGGTAAGAGGTCCTGCTATCTTAGAAAACCCCTCAATAAACTGTTGATAGTTACCGGCTAACCTAATAAAACTACAGATCTTCGATACAGTCTTTGGCCTTTCCCATTCCAAAATCATCTCCACCTTTGAAACATCAACTTCAATTCTTTCCTCCGATATCACGTGTGCCAAAAATTGAACTTCACTTAGCCAAAATTCACATTTGGACAACTTTGCATACAACTTGTTCTCTTTTAATATCTAGAGAACCACTCTGAGATGCTCAACATGATCCTCTTGACTTCGAGAGTAGATCAAAATGTCATCAATAAAGACAACAACAAACTTGTCCAAGCAAGAACAAAAAATTCTATTCATGAAGTCCATGAATATGACAGGTGCATTCGTCACACTGAACGACATCACTAGATACTCATAATGCCTGTAACGTGTTCGAAATGCAATCTTGGGAATATCCTCCACCTTCACATGAATTTGGTGATAACCAGAACGTAAATCAATCTTGGAAAATATTGCGGCTCCTCGCAATTGATCCATCAGATCATCGATTCTTGGTAATGGATATTTATTCTTAATCGTAATTTTGTTCAACTGTCGGTAGTCTACACATAGACGAGAAGTCCCATCCTTCTTCTTTACCAACAATACTGGAGGTTCCCATGGTGACACACTAGGTCTGACAAATTGTTTCACTAATAATTCCTCCAGCTATTTCTTAAGCTCTGCCAACTCTACTGGCGACATCCTATAAGGTGCCATAGATATAGGTTCAGCTCCGGGTACCAGATCAATAGCAAACTCAATTTCTCTTACTATCAGTAGTCCAGGTATATCTTCAGGAAATACTTCAGAAAATTCATTAACGACGAAAATATCTTTCAAAACATCTTCACATTGAACCTCCAAAGAAGACATCAATAAATACCCCTGATCTCCTTCCTTCAAACACTCTTCTAGTTGAGTGGCTATTAGGAATCTAGAATCCTTAACCTCAGGAAAAACTAGTGTCTTACTAGAACAATCTATTAGGATATGGTTAGAAGACAACCAATCCATTCCTAAGATTACATTAATCTTGGAAAGAGGCAAGCATATCAAGTCCACATAAAAGATTCTATCCCTAACACAGACAGGGCAATTCAAGCCTACTTTTGTAGTAATCACAGGCTTATCAGTAGGAGTAGCAACACTCAAGTCATAAGGCAATGTAGTCACAGTCAATCCCAAACACTCCACACAATCACCTGCAATGAAAGAATGTGTTGCTCTCGAATCATACAATACGGTTAAAGGATTACCTTCGATGGCACACTCCTCCATAATCAAGTCCTCTGACTTCGCAGCTTTTTCCCCACTCATGGTATACACACGACCACCCGCCTGTGGCCTTATAGTATGGACGTTCCCCACTGAGGGTTCCATCTTCATCTAATCACATTCTCTGGAGAAATGTCCAGGCTTCCCATATCTATAACAAATAACTCCTTTGTGTTGACAATCTTTAGTTAGATGGTCTTTTCCACACTTAAAGCATTTGAGTGTAGAAGTTCCAGCTTGACCTGTCTTGCTGCCACCAAAACTTCCCCCAAAAGATTGCTTCTGAGTTTGACCTCCCGATGGTCTCGCATACGACTTGTAACATCCCCGAGAACATGTGAGGCTTGTAAAGGGTTACCAAGGTAGCTTAATACTAGTGTAACATGTCTGTAAAGTTTTATGACAAACTGAGTTAGTTTAGGCACTTTGCCGCAACACAGAATGTGAAAAGTGACCTAAAATGACCCAAAAAATGACATAAATTACTTAGATAAGTGAAATAATTATGGATAAGTTATTTTTAAGTCATAAATGAGTTAAGAAAGTTGTAGTTAAAATTTGAAGGTAAATTGAGTTCGTTTGGTATTTTTAAGCACACCGAGTACGTGTTTTGATACCAAATGGACTCAGCACAGATATAGAAAATTAAAGAAACTATGAAATGAATATTAAAGTAAATCTTACAATTTATTTTAATACTTATGGAGGTTTGAAATAATAAGATCAAAGTACTTCTACGAGATAAGAGTTTTGTAAAAAGACAAAGATGCCCTTAATGTTTTGTCTTTTAAAGTGACTATTTTCTCACTTCCTTCGTCGCTCTCCAGCACAGAAACAGGGAGCAGAAACGGAGCCAAGGAGCAGCGGAAAAAGAGAGGGAAAATGGAGGAGAAAATGGAGGAAAAAGGAAGAGAACTAAGGACCAAGTTGAAGACTTGAGGTAGGGGGATTCTTCTTCTCCATTTTCACTTTTGTTTCCTTCTTTGTTATTCACGGTTGAGTCTGAAAAATAAATGGGTCATGTATACTGTTCATGGCTGATCCTTGAGGTTAAAAACGAAAATTTATTTAAGTGTTAGTTTGCTTGAGATTTACATGTGTTAAAGAACATGGTTGGTGTGTTTTTTGGTAATGATTAGGGGGGACTGCAAAGTGGATTTTTCATGGGTGATGGGTGAAGTTGAATCCGAAATTATGTGGGAAAGTGTTTAAGACTGTTGTTATATGATCAAGGTCCAAGATTATGTGGGTAAATTATGTAAATTATGGAAGAGGAGGACTATGAACAGCAGCAAGGCTGCTGCTGCTGCTGTTGTTCCAGCAGCAATATGCTGTTGCTGCTACTGTTCCAGCAGCAATATGGTTGCTGCCCAACCGAGAATCATGAAGAAAATGTGAAGAATGATGCAATGTGATGCTAGTTTATGTTGTCTTAAATGTAAATAAGCATGGATAAGTATTGAAATGTATAAATTACATATGAGATTATGTATGTAGGGTTTTAATTCTCACTCTTTTTCTCTAATTTTCATCTTGTTCTTTGAGAGACTTGATGAAGGAAAGTGATTTTGGGTGAGTATAGAAAGAAAGATCCTAGTTCTTGTTAGTTGAGTTGAAATGACAGAGAGGTTATTTAGTTTGATGATTGGTTGAAGATTCAAAACTCAAGAGTTTATAGTTCTTAGTTGGTTAATTATATAACATGCTTAGTTGAGGTATAAGAAGTCAAAATGTGATTTTGAGGTATTTTGAGTATTCTCTTGCTTGAATGTATTTTAAATTATTTATGACTTGTTTATAGTAGGAGTTTGAGTTAGAAAATTAGGACTTTTCATTTGGACTCTTGATGTACAAAGTGAGAAAAAAAAGATATTTTTCCTTTCTTAATTGAGCTTGAATTTATGATTGATGAGTTGAATTTAGTGTTTAATGATCCTAACATGATTAGAGACCATGATTAGAGTTGAGGAACACTTAGAATCCATGATTTGAGGATTAGAACTTAGTTAGAAACCAAAATCATGCATAACCCGAATTATGCAGAAAACAGGACAGCATCGAGTAGTCTGTGATGTTTGTTGCATAATTTGAGCTACAGAGATCTTATAGACTTGATTCCAAAGCCATTTGAAAGCTAAGACATAAGCCTTCATGTAGTAAAAATTTCAGAATTATTGAGCTACCCAATTGGTCCCAGTTTTGATTTGAAGCTGAGCCAAATTCTGCAGAAAAAGCAATCTGGCACCTGTTAAACCAGATTGCATAATTTCTTGCTCCGATGTCATATTTACGTGAAACTAGTGCCATTTGAAAGCTAACACATAAGGCTATATGACTGTTAAATTTCAGAATTATTGAATTCTTAGTTTGTTCCCAGTTTCATTTCAAAGTCAGGTCATTTTCGGGTAAAACAGAAAATGCCCTGTTTTAGCTTCTGCACAATGTTGCATAACTTTGGCTACATTTATCCAAATGAGGTGAGGTTTGTGGCATTTGAAAGATATGAGGGAAGACTATATTACTGTAAAATCTCAGAATTATTGAAGTTAGTATGTGCATTTGGTGCACTCATGAAAAACAGCCTTTTTAGGCAAAAATTAAGGTGTTTTGAGAAAGTTTGGACCCTAGAAACTTTAGTAGCTTCTTTAATAGGTAAAGTTGAATTATGAAAGTGTAATAGAAATGTGTTTTCTCCTTTTTGGGTTAAACTTGAATTAAATGCTCTTTTATTGAGCTTATAATGAAATGTATGCATGATATTGATGTATAAATGTAACAGATTGAATGACTTATGAAGTAAATCATTATATGCACTTAATATGGAATGAATGACATATGTGAATGATGTTGATGTTGTAATACATTGAATATGCCTTGTATGGTATGGATAAAGTTGATGAACACGATATTGGGAAGCAATATAAAAGAAAAGGTAAAGGTAGATGAGGTTGAATGAGTCCCTCTCTACTAGCATGTATGATAATTCATTAAGAAAAGTTTAATGATTATGGTAATTGCTTCCCTATTATGTAAAGAAAAGTACAATTATGTAAAAAGTGAAGGAAGGAAAGGTTTTAATACTCTTGCATGTTTTATTTTCAAACTTGTTATTTGATGTTTCCATGTATTGTAAATTTATGCTTGGACAAAAGGGCTCCAAGTGGTTTGGGCAAAAGGGCTCCAAATGCTAAAGTTATGAATGTTTGGTAGTGCAAGGAACAAAAGGGCATCCTGCCTACCCAGAAAACAATACAAGGAAGTGTTCTCCTGCATGGTTCTAGGTTTGGTCCCAATGAAGGGCTATAACCTGAAGGAGGGGATTCAATAATCCCAATGAAGGGTTGTAGTCCGAAGGAGGGGATTTAATACCGAGCCATGTGAACAATACGGAATAGATTAACATAGCTTCCTGGGAGTTGGAGCTCTGGCTGGGGGTGTTACATTAAAAGATGCTTTCTGGAATAAAAGGGCTTCCTGGAAATATTCAAATAACATGAGTTTTCTAAAATAAATACATCTCAAAGAATCATTACATGAGCATACTTTAGGATTCTCATTAGGCATTATCATACATTACCATGCATTGCATAAAAATTGACGATTGTATGGGCAATCGTCTTGTTTTGATTCAATATGAAGATTAAGGTTAAAAGCTTATTATAAAAGGTTGATAGTAGTATTTAAAGGATTTAAGTGTTGTTTATAGTATGATGATAAATGTTTACGGTACATGCTGTTTAAGTTGTGATGTTGAATTGATTTGTTATGATATAAATGGATTATTTTGTAATTGAATGAACTGTCTGCTTTGGGAAGGGAAAGGACTGAGTTTTGGCTTATGCCACCTTTCCAAATGATTAAGTACAATTTATGTTTTATCTCAAAGCAGGTGGATTTATCGTGATGTTACGATTTCAAACTTACTACTGAGAATTGTTAATTCTGACCCCGAACTCTTTATGTTTTCCATGATAAATCCAGAGGAGGATTCAAGCAAGCACAAGGCAAGGAGATGAAGATTTGTTTATGTTGTTAATCTAATAGATTGGTTATGTAATTATATTTATGGCTTTGTAAATAAATTGATGTAATTAATATTGTAAATGTTTGTAATCTCAGACATATCAGATATATTTCTAGTAAAGAGCAAGTTTCTTGAGGTGTAAAATGTCTTGCTCTCTTGTTTTCTTAAAGGCTCTATATATTTATTCGTAAAATAGATATTGAACAAGTTATTTATTACGCTAAAGTTAGGAAGTGACATACTAATTCTATTTACTTAATATACTTAGGGTATACTACAGTATTTAGAATTAGGGTGTTACACGACTTCTGCTGATAACGGTTGCCACTGCTACCCTTTCCTCTTTGAAACCGTGTAAGTCCAAAGTTCCTATTCCTCACCTCACGTTGATGATCAATTTCCTCAACCTTTCGATATTTGTCCAACAATGCTGAAAACTGATCAATTTCTAAGGTTACCACAGCTTGCTTAATGTCAAGTTTCAACCCCTCTTCAAATTTTCTGCACTTCCATTCCTCGTTCGGGTGCATCTGAAAATACCTCGAAAACTTAGGCAAGCTTTCAAATTTTGCAGCATATTCGCTTATGGACATCACCCCTTGTCTCAAACTAAAGAATTCCATCTCCTTAGCATGATGAACACTAGCTGGGAAATACTTCCCCAGAAATTTCTGCTTAAAGAGCTGCAACGTCACAACTCTTCCCTCAGCTTGTATCAATCTTTGGGCTCTGGCCCACCAGTCTTCTCTATCTCCCACTAATACAAAAGTTACAAAAGTAAGCTTCCGTTCATCGGTACAACCCATACCTTCAAATATTTTTTCTAGTTCTTTGATCCACATATCAACTTTCTCTGGGTCAAATTCTCCATAAAACTTGGGTGGATTATTCCTACGGAATTCTGACAAACTTTGAGCATCCTCATTCGCTCTTTTGTTTTGCTGCACAACGACACCAGCCATCCGTTGCATTGTTGCTACCACTACAGCCATGTTTTGATTGTCATCGCCAACATTTCTAACTCCTGCTCTAGTGTTCATGCGTCATCTTCCTCGTCCAGCCAGTACATTTTCTCTTAGTTCAAACTGGACAACACAAAGAAGAGTTAAGGTCAATCTTTCAAACAATTTTGTTTCCTTTTAGAAATCTATCACAGAGAATTACACAACATAAACAAGACAGACCTATCCACAACCCTAATAGACTCTAACTTGGGCTCTGATACTAACTAATGTAACACCGACCGTAGGGTATCACATTTATGTTACTTAATTACCAAATTACCCACACATTATTAAAATTTGATTTGTAATGTAAATATAAGTTATAAAATTTTTGGAATATTGATAAAATAAACTTAGCAGAATATAAAATCCTCAACAGCATCACAAATAATGTACATCATATACATAAGTTTCAGTAATGACATACTTAAATATTTATAGACATAGTTCTCAAAAGTATTTGAACATTATTTAAAACTAACATACTTGCCCAAGTATGTAACACCCCGAAAATTAAATTTTATGATAAGTAGTTGTTTTATAATATTTGTGATTTTTGTGAATTTTTTTGTATTTTTCTGTGAATGCGGAATATTTTAATATTATTCCTTATTTTTTATAATCACATATTTTATATATTAATAAACCCTCATTTTTAGTCATTTACACTCTTCATGTACTTAATTGATTGAGCTTGGTTATGTTTTGTAAGTTTGGACTCGAATTCGACTTAATTGATTTTTTCAGCATTATTTGGGTCTTACACGGTTTCTGTATTTTAACCATATCTTGAGTTCTAAAAGTGTAATAATTATGTATCTTACCTTGTAGAAAATATAAGAGAGAGCTCTACAACTTTCATGAAGAGCTCTAGGTAAAATTCGGACATCTAGTGAAGCTAAATGGGCTCGGAAGTCAGAACACGAGTTTTGTGTCTGGAACCTGAATAGTGTACAATAATCAGAGCATAACTCGGGCCGTAGGAACTTTCTTGGGCTGAAATTTTGAAACTTGAAAGTTAAGACCCATATCTACAACTCTCATGAAGAACACAAAACTCAAATCGGATAGTTTGGAGGTAATATTGGGTCTGGAACTCAAAACAGAAGTGCTGAAACTGGGACTGAACAATCTGCAGTAATTAGGCTATTTCTCGGGCTGTAAGTGATGAAATGAGCTGAAATTTGGACATCTGAAAGTTAAGACCCAGATTTACAACTTTCATGAGATGACTTTTCCATTTGATGACGGAATCCATGAGTTAAGCAATGAATGATTTCGGAGACAAAGAATCTCAATAATTATCCACTCACCAACTCACCAATTGGCATTTTTCATTCATTCACCCACTCATCCACCTACTCTTAATCAGCCCCCTTGTCATTTTGTATCCCCAATCCTCTATAAAAGGCACCATTGGTTAATCATTTGGTGTTCTTGGTGTTAGGCTTAGTTTTTAGAGGTTATAGTTATGATTGTTTATTGTTTTCCTTTGTTGTAATTTTCTCTTGCTCTAAATTGAAGCTATGTTCATCTTTCTCTTTTTCTCTCTTTCTTTCTTCTTATCTATGAGTAACTAAATCTTCATCATGCTTTGGTAAAAGAATGAAGCTCTTGGTAATGAAATAAGGTTAGATTATTCTATTTCTTGTGCTTAAATGATATATTATCAAATGGACATTATATGTGTTGTATTTTGTTTCCAATTAATTTAGAAACCTTCTTTGTATAATGGAGATCTTGATTTATTGTAGACAATAGGATTGGCACAGTGAATGCTTGAACTCATTTACAAATGTTGGTAGATAATTAAAGGAATCATAATATGATTGCATATATAATTGAACTTTAAATGTTATATTTTTCGATTGGAACCTTCGTTGTGTGTGGATTTCAATTGAGTTATAAAGAGAAATAATCTTGCCTTTAATTTATTACCAAGAGTGGGTCTCCTAACCCAAGCAAATTCTTAAATTCATCTGTGAACATCTTTTATTACTTTTGGTGTTGTGATAAATCCTTTTCTGACCTCAATTAATTTTCTTCATCAATTCCCTGTGGATCGACCTCAGACTCCCAAGAAATTTATTACTTGAGACAACTTGCACTTGGGTTTGCATCCTTTAAATGCCGCAATCAAGTTTTTGGCGCCGTTGTCGGGGACTTGATTAGAAGTTTTAATTTATTGAGGTTCTTTTTCTTTAATAAAATCTATTCTCGCTTCTCCCTCACCAAAGCAAAAGATTGGCTTGCCGATCCTTCGGTTTCTTTACTAACTCTCTAACTTTCTAACTATCTAACTTACTAACCTACTAACTTGCTAACATACTAACTTTTAATTTATGTCATTTATTTTTTGCTTACTAACTTTTATTTTCTGCACTCTAACTTTTTAATTTCTGTTATTTATTATTGCTTTCTAACATAATGAAATAATCTTTCTTCTTCTTCTTCTCTTTCGCTTTGCTCTGGTGAGGCTTTGCCTCTCTCCAATTTTCATATTTTAAATTTATTTTCTGTATTTTACTTTTTGCACTTTATTTTTTTTTTCAATTTACTTTTTACAATTTATTTTTCGCACTTTATTTTTTTTGTATTTTACTTTTCGTATTTTGTTTTCTGTAATTTACTTTCTGCACTTTATTTTCTGTATTTTATTTCTAACTTTTTACTTGTTAATATTTATTGGGTGGTTGGTTCATACCACATCCTTGTTAATATTTAATGACTGATGTAAACTACTGACTTGTATATTATTTTTTTTATTTTAAGTCATTTATTTATGCTTAATTGGTATCGTGATTTAAATTCTGGTCGTTTAGTTAAAATTAATCCTGGTACTTTATATATTGATTTGTTTGAATCACAATCACACACAATTGACACAATGACTGAAAATGAAAGTGTACATGATGAACATGAAAATCAACCGTTGTGAACCATGCGTGAATATTTGTAACCACCTCGAAATTCTAGTCCATCATGTTTTATCTTTCCACTCAACGCCAACAATTTTAGATTTAAGTTAGGTATGATTTCTTTACTTCTTAATTTTCATGGTTTAGAATCTGAAAGTCCATATTTACATTTGAAAGAATTTGAGAAAGTATGTATTGCTTTCAATGACTAAAATTGTACTGAAGAGATTGTTAAGCTTAAATTGTTTCCTTTTTCTTTAAAAGATAAAGTAAAATCTTGGTTTAACACTTTGAAACCAAGATCAATTGGCATATGGCAAGAAATGCAAGGTGAGTTCTTAAAGAAATTTTTTCCAACACATAAAACCAATGCTATGAAAAGACAAATCCAAAATTTTTTCCAAAATTCAAATGAAGCATATTTTCAATGTTGGGAATGGTTTAAAGATTTGTTAAATTCTTGCCCACATCATAGTTTTGAAAAATGGTGCACTATAAGCTTCTTTTATGAAGGTTTAACACCTGAAACTAAACAATTTATGGAAACAATGTGCAATGGTGAGTTTCTTGATAAAGAACCTGATGAAGCTTTAGACTATTTAAACCAGTTGGCTGAAAATTCTCAATCTTGGGATGGTACTAACCTTTCTGAAAATTCAATTAGATCTAACCTTGCAAGTGCTAATAAAGGAAAATATCACCTTAGTCAAGAGGAAGATCTAAATACTAGGTTTGCTAGTTTGGCTAGAAAGGTTGAAGCCATGGAATTAAGAAAAGCAAAAGAAATTAAATCTGTGCAAAATGAAGAAATTTGTGGCATTTGTGATGACTTAGGACACTCAACACATGAATGTCCCAATATTTCTGTTTTTAAAGAAGTTATACATGAGCAAGTTAATGCAATGAATAATTTTAAAAAGCCATTTACTTCTTCTTTTTCAGATACGTACAATCTGGGATGGAGAAATCACTCGAACTTCAGCTGGAGGAATAATAATCAATCATAATTTGTGCTACCACCACGTCCTCAGGCACAACAAGACTCTCAAAATTCTCAAGGATATGCACCTTATGTCCCACCATATAGGAAAAACCTTGAAGAAACACTGCATGCGTTCATAGAAAAGCAAGAGGTCATTAATAAATAAAATAATCAAATCATAAGTGACATAAAAGACACTCTTGCTAAACTTTCTTCTACACTCACCATTCACGAGAAAGGAAAATTTCCTTCTCAACCTCAACCAAATCCCAAGGGTCAGTACAGTCTAAATGAAAGGAGTTCAGAAAACCAACAAATGGACTAAGTCAAGTCAGTGATAACTCTTAGAAGTGGAAAGGTTGTTGAAAAACAAATTCCTGAACCTTATAGGAAAGAAGATGAACCAATTGCCCAAGAAAATGAAAAAGCTGATCAAAAGGAGACTAAACTCTCGCCTTCACCTCCATTTCCTCAAGCATTGAATAATCCAAAGAAATTGGACCACCCCACTGAAATTTTTGAAATTTTGAAACAAGTGAAGATCAATATTCCTTTGTTAGATGCTATCAAATAGATTCTTTATTATACCAAATATTTGAAGGACTTGTGCACTGTTAAAAGGAAACTAAATGTGAAAAAGAAAGCATTTTTAGCTGAACAGGTAAGCTCTATTCTTTAGAATAATAATGCATTGAAATATAAAGACCCTAGTTGTCCTACAGTTTCATGCATTATTGGAGAACATAAAATTGAAAAAGCTTTACTTGATCTTGGTGCTAGTGTCAATTTGCTTCCATATTCAGTTTATCAGCAACTCAACTTGGGTGAGTTAAAACCAACTTCTGTAACTCTTCTACTTGCTGATAGATCAATTAAAATTCCAAGAGGAATAATGGAAGATGTTTTAGTTCAAGTTGATAAATTCATATATCCTGTGGATTTTATTGTCTTAGATACTGAACCTATGGTTGATAGTTTCAAGTCAATTCCTGTTATTTTAGGCCGTTCATTTTTAGCAACATCAAATGCTTTGATAAATTGCAGAAATGGAGTGGTGAAGCTAACATTTGGAAACATGACACTGGAACTCAATGTGTTTAACATGTGCAAGCAACCACAGGAAGTCCTTGATGAAAAGGAGGAAGTTGAAGGAATTGAAACCATTACAGATGATCATCTTCAAACAAGGAGGTCTTCTAACCCATTAGAAATTTGTTTAGTCAATTCATTTGAGTCAGGCATGCAACTAGAAGATGATATCTCTGAAATATGCTCTTTGCTTGATTGTACACAGGTAATGGAGTACAAGGGATGGAAGCCAAGATTTGAAGAGCTAAAACCCATGAATGATAATTGTTACCTAAGTGGCTTCAGTACTCAAGAGGGGGGTGAATTGAGTAATAAAAGACTTTTTCGTAAATTCTTTTTAACATGAATTTCTTGAAGCAATATAAAGAATATATAAAGATGATGAAATGCCTTAAGAACAGAAAATAAACAATTAAACTATAATAAATAAATTACAATAAATAAAGAGATAAAGAGAAGAAAAGAAGGCATGTTATTTATCCTGGTTCGACGACCAACCACTTGTGGCCTACGTCCAGTCCCCGAAACACAGTTCGAGATTTTTCACTATTCAATACAAGCTTAAAACAGGTGCTTGCAACCTTTACACAACACGGATACCTCACCCTATTTACTAGAGGGATACCTCACCCCCTTTGAAGGATACCTCACCTTCTTTACAACAAGGGATTCCTCACCCTTTTACTGAGGGATACCTCACACTCACAAAATCACTAAGGGATACCTCACCCTTTTACAAAAGCAGAAAATAGATGAAGAAAAACTCTCACTTAGAGCAAATGTTACAATTTGAAGCACTAGGAAGCTCTCTTAGGATATCTCAAGGTTTTGGCGAAAAGAGCATAGAAAATAAGAGAAAAATGAAAATCACATTTTGACACAAGCAAAAAATAATTCAGATCATTGGGCAACATTTAGAAGAGACCCAAGGTCTCTATTTATAGAGCAATGAAGAAAAGAGCCATTGGGTGCCATTAAATACATAATAAATGCAAAAAACGTTGGCTGCCATTTTCAAAATCTAAAACAGAGCTTCGTGGGTTATTCGAATACCATCAGGGGGTATTCGAATATCTCTGATAAAAGGTATTTTTAAAAATAGATCAAAGGGGGTTTATTCGAATACCAGTTAAGGGTATTCGAATGCCTCAGTTTAAACGGTATTTTCTGAAATCAGGTTATTCGAATACCACAAGGGTTATTCGAATACCTATCACTTAAAACAGGTTTTTAAGAAGCATTGTATTCCAATGCCATGAAGGGTATTCGAATACCTCTGATTTGGAAAATAGAAACGTATGTAAAGGATGCAGGTTATTTGAATACCATGGAGGTGTATTCGAATACCTCAGTTAAAAACAGTTAAAAAAACCATTTGTAATTGCTTCGAAAAACCATTTCCAATCTCTAAAACCTTTGATCTTTCAAAACCATTTTGAAAACCTCAGTTTGATTTTAAGAAATAGATTTTTAGATCTTTTAAATTTAAATAATGAGATATCCAATAAAAGCTCTCTTACAAAGATCCTAAGTCCTAAAGCTAAACTTGAAGATCTTGGACTTAGTCTTCTCATCATCTTCATATTTGTTATCATCAAAACTATTGTCCATGACAGCTAGCCAATTACAATAATGGCCATGAAGAAGTACCCACACCGAAACTAAAGTCATTACCTGCTGGGTTGAAGTACACATTTTTGGGAGAAGAGCAAACCTTTCTAGTGGTAATTTTCTCGTCTCTTACTGAAGAAAAAGAAGGTATGTTAACAGAAGTACTTAAAAGGCATAAAAGTACAATTGGATGGACATTAAAGGACATAAAAGGTATTAATCCATTAATTTGTACACATAGAATACATTTAGAGGATAATGCTAAAACTTCTTAACAACCTCAAAGAAGATTAAATCTATACATGAAAGAGGTAGTTAGAGCTGAAGTCCTTAAATTGCTTGATGTTAGAATTATCTATCCTATCTCTGATAGTCAATGGGTAAGCCCTACATAAGTTGTGCCAAAGAAATCTAGAATAACAATGATTGAAATGATAAGGGTGAATCAATACCTACGTGAGTCTCATCTAGTTGGCGTATGTGTATTGATATTAGAAAATTAAATGTTGTTACTAGGAAAGATCATTTTCCTTTGTCATTTCTTGATCAAATTCTGGAAAGGGTAGCAGGACATCCATACTACTATTTTCTTAATGGTTTTTCAGGTTATAATCAAATACCAATTGCATTGGAAGATCAAGAAAAAACCACTTTTACATGTCCATTTGGTACTTTTGCATATAGAAGAATGCCTTTTGGCCTTTGTAATGCTCCGGTAACATTTCAAAGATGCATGTTAAGCATTTTTAGTGACATGATTGAGCATTATTTAGAGT
Source organism: Ormosia emarginata (assembly GCA_029884605.1). Classification (NCBI taxonomy): domain Eukaryota; kingdom Viridiplantae; phylum Streptophyta; class Magnoliopsida; order Fabales; family Fabaceae; genus Ormosia; species Ormosia emarginata. The sequence goes on from JAQQTP010000088.1 coordinate 42,058,203, forward strand.
TTTCATGGATGATCTGACAATTTTTAGAAATTCTTTTAAAAATTATCTTGATAATTTGGAAAAAGTTCTTAAAAGATGTGAAGAAAAAGGATTTGTGTTAAACTGGGAAAAATGTCATTACATGGTTATCTCAGGAATAATGTTAGGTCATGTGATATCTTCTAAAGGAATTGAAGTTGATAAGGCCAAAGTTGAATTAATTGCTCATTTGCCTTCCCCAAAAATAGTCAGAGAAGTTCGTTCCTTTTTAGGACATACAAGATTTTACAGAAGATTCATAAAAGACTTTAGTGTCATATCTAGACAATTATGTAGTCTTCTGTTGAAAGATGCACCATTTGATTGGACTCAAGAATGTCAAAAATCTTTTGAAAAATTAATTGGTCTTCTGACATCTGCTCCTATCATGCAATCTCCCGACTGGTCTTTGCCTTTTGAGTTAATGTGTGATGCTAGTAATTATGTTGTGGGTGCTGTTTTAGGCCAAAGAAAGGAAGGTAAGCCTTATGTGATTTGTTACGCAAGTAGAACGTTAAATAGTGCACAAATGAATTATACCACTACTGAAAATGAAGTACTTGTTGTAATTTTTACACTGGACAAATTTTGATCTTACTTAATTGGTTCTTCTATTGTGATTTTCACCGATTATGCTGTTGTTAGATATTTGATGTCTAAACAGGATGCCAAACCAAGATTGATACGATGGATCTTGTTGCTTCAAGATAAGAAAGGAGCCAAAAATGTTGTCGTTGATCATTTGTCCAGACTTACAACAGGCTCACCTTTTGATAGCACAGCTATCAATGATTCTTTTCTTGATGAATTTTTATTTTTTGTCAATTTCATGTCTTGGTTTGCTGACATAGTCAACTTTCTTGTAACAGGAAAGATGCCGCCTTAAAGGATGTACCAAGATAGAAAGAAATTTTTGACAGAGGTAAAATTTTTTTATTGGGATGATCCATACTTGTTGAAATATTGTCCTGACCAAATCTTTCAGAGACATGTGCCCGACAATGAGGTAGGTAGTGTCATTAAATTTTGTCACTTAGAAGCATGTGGAGGTCACTTTTCTTTAAAGAAAACAGCTGCAAAAATCTTGTAGTGTGAATTTTATTGGCCTACTTTATTTAAGGACTACTATACTTTTTGCAAAAGTTGTGAAAATTATCAAAAGATTGGCTAAATTTCAAAAAGAAACATGATGCCTTTGAACCCCATCCTTGTCATTGAAATTTCTGATTGTTGGGAAATTGATTTCATGGGTCCATTTCCATTCTCATTTGGATTTGTGTATATATTGGTTGCAGTTGATTATGTCTCAAAATGGATTGAGACAATTCCATGCCGACACAATGATCATAAAACTGTTCCCAAATTTTTAAAAGAAAATATCTTGTGTGGATTTGGAATTCCTTGAGCTATCATCAGTGATGGAGGAACACATTTTTGCAATAAATCATTTGAATCTTTAATGAAAAAATATGGTATTACACACAAAATTGCCACCCCTTATCACCCTCAGACAAGTGGACAAGTTGAATTGGCAAATAGGGAGATTAAACAAATTTTGGAAAAAATGGTTAACCCAAATCGTAAAGATTGGTCTTTAAGACTAAACGATGCACTTTGAGCTTACAGTACTGCTTTCAAAACATCTTTGGGCATGTCATCCTATCGGTTAGTCTATGAAAAACCTTGTCACTTGCCTGTAGAATTGGAACATAAAGCATTTTGGGCCATTAAAGCTTTCAATCTAAATCTTGATGATGCTTGCAAGATACGCAAATTACAATTAAATGAACTTGAGGAATTGAGAAATAATGCATATGAGAACTCAAAGATCTATAACCATAGCCATCCTTGTTTATTTTCCCTTGTGTAACCCCTTTGAGCTTATTTGACTATTACTTGTTTTGAGCTTATTACGTGTCTTAAAAAAAAAACATGTTTTACCTAACCTTAAGGAATAAAAGAGCATTGTCTTTGTTCTTGAATAAGTGTGGGGGTGTGTGTGCAAAATGATATAAAAAAAAAGCTTACCACTGTTGCAATCAAAGAATTATTAGAGTTTAGAATAAAGGTAGATGCTTGGAAATAACAAGAAGAAAATGAGAAGGATCAGGCCTAACAATGAATTCAATTAACTAATTTGGGATTGATCTTCAACAAAACATTAGTCAAATATTGGTGATTGTCTTTTATGATAAATGTTCTCAAACATTTTCTCTACTCTAACTGTACCATAATGCTCTTTTATTTTCTTTGGTATTTATCTTCTCATATCCATATTGTAACACCCCAAAATTTACTTTTCTACTATCATAATTCATTCTAAAATATTTGTGATTTTCTGAAATTTTCTGAGAATGCGGAATATTTTAATATATTTCTCATTTTACGTATGTACTGAGCAGAACTAGAGAAATGAGATATTTTCTCCAAAAGCCTTGAACTATGGAAACGTCGACGGGGGATCTTACTAAACCCGAGACTGGACACAATTTGCAAGGTTTCACATTTTTCAAGAAATTTAACAGTAATAATAATGAAACGTTGTGTAGATTTCATCTGTCAGGTAAATTAATGCTGACTTCTATCAACTGTGATAATTGTCTACTAAACAATAACATGTATTAAAAACATTATCCTACTATCCAAAATCTACTTTGTATCACATCCATTAGCTTTAATTCCAAAAAGAATGATTAAATTAATTAAGCTTGTTAAGGGAAGCTTCCTAGAAATTTCCCAAATAATTCACTTTCTCTCTCTTCCCTTTCCCCATTCTTCTACACGGCAGATGGCTATTTTGGAAGCCTAAAATACCCACTTTTCTCATTCTCACTTTTATCACTCCACTCTTACACTTCAAACACTCTTCTCTTCTTCTCCTTGCTTCACCACCGTACACACACTCATTAGAGATCATCTCCATTGTTTGCTACCACTAAACTCATTTCGTGTTTTCTTCCACCATTCCGAGACCATCCTTTGGTTCCTCTTCTTCCACTATCCACCATTGAAGCTAAAGCTTTGAGCTTGGAGGTAAAGTCTTCACCTTTCTTTCACTTTCTTCTCATTTTCATTTTTCTTGGTCACCTATGTGATCAAGAACTCATTTTTCCATGGTCTGAGTGGACATTATGGAAATCACTCACATTGGTGTTCTTCTTGAAGGGGAAAATGAAAATCTAGGGCAAGAAGAGGTAAAACCTTGTGTTGTCTTCCAAATAGGTAAGAGGGAGATGATCCTCTTCAACCAATCTTGGTAGTAAGGGAATGTCTTGTATGTGTGTTGTTATTGATTTCTGAATCCATGTACAAAGTTCTCTCATTTTTATGTTGTTCTTCATGATAGTGCATTTTGTTGGGTTTGTATGATTTATTGATGCCTCTTGCATGATTTGAAGATATATTTGAGTAACTTGTTGATTAAATATGATAATGATTGGTTTGGTTTGAGTTAAAGGACCTGGAGAACTCTGTTTTCTGCAAGTTTATGTGTGGTAATCGATTACACAGGGCTTGTAATCGATTACCAAGCTCTTAAGGGTACGAAATCGTGATTCTGGAAATCTGGTAATCGATTACATCTTGTGTGTAATCGATTACAGAGATTCTGTCTAGCTTGTAATCGATTACTAGAGTGGTGTAATCGATTACCAAGCCTCTGATGTCACGAAATGGTGCTTCTGGAAATCATGTAATCTATTACAACTTGTGGGTAATCGATTACGGAGGTTCTGTCCAATTGGTAATCGATTACCAGGGCTGTGTAATCTATTGCCAGGTCCTTGAAGTTACGAATCGTGGTTCTGGAAATCACGTAATTGATTACAATGAGATTGTAATCGATTACAGAGATTCTGTTACGCTGGTAATCGATTACCAGGGTGATGTAATCGATTACCAAGACCCAAAAATGAGATTTTTGAGCTGGAAATGATTGAAACTATGGTTCTTTGCTTTTTGTAACTCAAACATAACCTAAAATCCCTGGATTCAAGGATTTTACTTTACTTAAATGCGATAGGAATATGTATTCATACCGATAGAGAAGAAATGATTTTGAAAATGGAATTCTTGGATCCATGACATGGAAATTGTGGTATGTGTGTAATAAGGAACATATATTGATACTGAGAATTATTGATGCAAGTGTGATTCCTTATGTGGGTTATGCACTTATTGATTTAGTACTCTATGAGATAAGAATGATGATATGCCATTGAGGCAATGTTTTTAATAGATGTATTGTTGATATGTCATGTTGGACATTGAATAATGCTTATGTGCCATTGAGGCAATGCTTATGTTGAATGTATCATTGATGAACATACATGATTGGACATTGTTGAGAAGGCCGTGTTGCCTAGGAGTTTGAATAACACCTTTGTGCGGGTGCGAGTAGACTAAGCGTAGGTGTCATATGTTGTTGACCTTGGGGGCATTGGGGTGTGGGTGTCTCACAATAGACAGTGGTAGCTCCACTGGGGCCGTGGGATAGACCAATGCGACGCACCAACGATCCTGCCTGAGACGCTGTCCTATATCACGATCAACTGTTGAGGTACCATGTATGAGCCATTGTGCAAACAACTTTATGAAAGAAAGCACACTGTATTTTAAGGCTACTGATATACTGGTATTACTCCTTGATCATTCACTCCGAAAATATTTACGTCTAGCTCCATGGAGTAGGAACTTTGGTACCCTTGTTGCATTGTGAGTTGTCGGTCACATGGTCCATTGACCATTTATAATTGGATAATGTGTTTACTATTATGACTGCGATATTTATTTGACTCTTGGTAATGCTAATGTTGCTAGCTGGCTATGGATAATGTTAACTATTATTCTTTGTTGCTTTACTCTCATTAATTGCTTTCGGGTATTACTGCACTTGTATGTATTAACTGTGTCTTATGTGGGCATTCGACGCTGTTTATTTTCTTGCTGCCATGTTGGTACTGAAAGCTGGGAATCTCACCTCTTTCGGTAATTTCTCTATTTTGTATTTTGGTGGGATCATGTGCTCTCGAGAAGACGCTTGTGAGGAGGACAAGGAAACCACTGAGTTTCAGGGTTTCTGGCCTCATCTAGATTGAGATCGAAGTTGTTAAGGATGTCATTTCGGCTCCGTGGACTTTTTGGCTACGTGCGGATCAACTTTCTTGGAGGTCCGGACTGCTGGCATATCAACGTGCAGACTGACCGATGTGTATACCACGGCGATGTGACGGTGTCCTTAGCATGGAGACGTTATGACGCTCCTATTTTAGATTTTCATGCTTTTGTATGGCTGGAGTTCTATATGCCCGTGAGGGACATGTGGGGCGAAATGTATTATACCCCTCGTGAGGATTCCTTTTTGCCTACTGCCCGGGCTCCTGTCCACTGTTCTGTCGTCTCGATGGATGTCTCTTCGGACGACGAGGACCCTGAGGAGGATCCATCTACAGTTTCTTCTCATTCTAGGCAGTCTTAGGGTTGGTTTTAATTGATGGCTACTGATGGCTGTCCGTTTATTTTGAGGGAGCCTGACGTACTACTGGGTTAGTGGATATATATATATTTGTGTCTCTTGGGGTAGGTACACATTTCGCCTTTTGCATATTTTAGGGAAATGTAATTTAAACAGGCTTGTATTTCTGGTACAAAGTATGTAATTATCCATATTGTGAACGGTCGTATGTTTCATTCCACGTTGATTTCTCTTTGACCTTTTTGACAGAAGTTTTATTGGAAAGAGGAACTTTTAATTTTAACTCAATCACGCGATATGTTCATAAACAGGTGTATATGTACTCTAAAGAGAAGTTTTAACCGGATTCATGTTAAGCAAATATATATATATATATATATATATATATATATATATATATATATATATATATATATATATATATATATATATATATATATATATATATATATATATATATATATATATATATATATATATATATATATATAAAATGTTCACATTTTTCGTAATCATCTGTATGTCGTTTCACTATAGTGCGACGTTCCTTCTTCTTACCTATTATGACTAAGGGAGAAAAAGGGGCATTACACATATTATCCCCTCTCTTTTACCATGACCCCATTACAACCTTGAATAAAGTCCTCTTGATTTTTGTATGCATGTGTTTTGAGTAGCGGAGAAGTAGAAAATAAGCAAGCTTATGGTAGTGCAATTGTTCATGGGTTGAATAGAGTGAAATACTTACCTTTTAAACACTTAAGAGATTTAGAGTGAATTATGTGAGGATTTATCATTCTTGATCCATTCTTTTCAACTGAAGTTTCCTTGCTTGTTGGTTTGAGATGTGAAGAAATGTTACCTCATTAATGCTTTGATCCCTTGAATTTCTAATTGCTCTTCTTGTAACACCCTCCCTAGGGCATCACATTTCCGACTCCCGACTCATAATCTGAAAATAAGTTCACACAAGTTTTGAGTTATAAAAATATGGGTTTAAAAATTTCTTTCTTTACTGACACGTAAATTTACTGAAAATATTAGGTAATCATATTTCAATTTCTCATTATCTAATATTGACACACAATTTAAAGAGAAATATAAATTGACAGACTCTCTTGTTCTTTCTTTTTCCACAGTAGCAAACCCATTACGAGTCCTACTTAATAGCACGGTGTAACACTAACGATGAAAACTTAACATACTTGTTCCTTCTCTTGTATCAACTGGATACATCAGAACTCTATTCCTTGTCAACACTGCTCTCCAACGAGTCATGAATGTCCACTCCTTATTGTTGTCCCTAATCTCAGAGTGTCCATCGGAATGTCCATCTTGAAGCATCAGACATTTGTTCTATGTCTGTTCCTAGTCCTCAAACATCTTTTCCATTTCAACACTGTCGGCAAGGTCATTCTCCGATGTTGTCTCCAAACGTAGAGGTATTTGTCACCCGCTATGTCTAAGACAACTCGTTCCTTCTACTGTATAATTTTAATAATACAGACATAACAAAAACAACATAACAAAGAGGTGAGATCACCTACACCAGTACCAACATGGCAGTACAGAGATAACACAAACAACAATATCATACAGTTATCATAATTACAATCATGCCATCATCATTATGGTTATTACACGATACAATATTAAAATCATGCTATCAACATTAATCAACTATCATCATCCAATCAGATATCAATTCAATTATCATAAATAACAATTATGATAATGCCTTCAAAGATTATCATCATCATCATCCAAGTATTCAAAACAATTGTCATAGCCAATATTCCTCAATTAATATATATCACACAGATATAAATGTTCGGTTTATGCATGTACACAAGACTCGATTTCCTACTCCATGGAGCTAAAACTCGTGTCGGAGAAATGATCGAAAAGAATCATCGGTACCTCATGCCTCGGACCACGTGCTATAATCCTCATTTTGATTTTTGCACATCTAGCATATACACGACGGTCTTTATCGATCTTGATTAAGAATAGTGTCTCGGTCAGGATCATCGGTGTGTCGCGTCGGTCTAACCTACGGTTACTGATGAGAGCGACTCACTGTCCATTGTAGGCAACCCGCACCCCGATGCCCCCAAGGTCAACGAGTGACCTACACTACGCATATCGCACCCACTCAAGAGGTGTGTTTTCTCCTAGGCAATCAGCCATATTCAAATCCTCATCGGACCATTCCAATGCATGTATAATGCACCAAATACCAATCATAGACAAATATGTCATTTTCTCACAAACAAGTGTATGGACACCTTTGGTTCAACAAGAATCATTCATTCAGTACTTTCAACAAATGAAAATCATGTTATCATGTTTTCATAGTTGTAAAACACTTTTACCGTATTTTCACAATCTCGTAACATTTTTGTTACGTTTTCACAATCTAAAAACTTTTCTGTTATGTTTTCACAATACCATAACACTTCTTTTATATTTTCACAATACCGTAACACTTTTGTTACGTTTTTTTAAAATTCCAAAACATTTTTATTACGTTTTTACAATACTGTAGCACTACTGTTACGTTTACAAAATTTCGTAACATTTCTGTTACGTTTTCAAAATGTTGTAACTCTTTTGTTGCACTTTTAAACCACGTACTAATTTTTAACGTTTTTTCTCAATCGCGTAAAAACATACGTTTCTCAAATCGCATAGTATTTTTTCACTGTTTCAAAATCGCGTAACTTAAAAATCATTCTTTTACGTTACGTAAATCATTTTTCATCATTCTCAAAATATTTAAAACACTTTCCAAATCACATAACAATTTTCTATCATTTTCACAATCACGTAAAAATATTCTCATCACTATTCAAATCACGTAGTGATTTTTCAACAATATTTCATCGCGTAAAATATTAAACGCTTTCCAAATCGTGTAGAAATATTTAAACATTTTTCAAATCGCGTAGAAATATTTTCTTGTATTTTAAATTGTTTTTAAGATACGTAAAATATTTTTCAACATTTTTCAATCACATAAAATATTCCTCAATATTCCAAACATTATTTTGGACTTAAATAAATCAATATCATTTTTAACACATTGTTCAAAATTGCGTAGCTTAAAAATCACGCTTTTAAGATACGTAAAACATTTTTCATCACAATTTCATTACGTAAAATACTTCTTAACCTTCAAAAATTCCTTTTCAACTTTTCTCAAAATAATATAACTTTATATTTCATTTAATGTATATTTTCTTACTCAAGAAAATATTTTTCCACAGTTCTTTACTCAAGAAATTCTTTTTCAAAATATACTTCACAAAAATCACTTTTCCATTGATGTAAATCAACGTTTCAAAACTTAACATTTTTCTAACGTATTTCAAAACTTGAAAATAAGTTATACGTTAGTAAATTTTCAAAACACCATTATATTCTCCATTTTTCCCAAATCATTTCCAAACACAACCTCCTTCAAAATAAATTGAAGTTCGAAAACATTTTCGTTTTCAAAAACTTGATTTTCTCAAGTGATAAACGCTCAGATTCCCTTTCCAAAATCCTCGTATTAAATCCGATTCACGTTTCCACTTTGAAATTCAATTTGTTCATAAAAATCAAGGCATTACAAGCCTTCAAAAACGTGGACATGACTATTGAAAATTATCAAAACATTTTTCCTTCTAAATTGATATGGTTTTACACAAACAAAACCATTAAAATTTTTGTTTTCAAAAATCAAAATACCGATGGTCATAAAACCAAACCCATTTATTCAAATTCGTTTTTACTTTCTTTGCAAATTCTTTTTCACTTTCTTTGCAAATCCTTCAAATCAACGTTCGTCCGTTTCATTTCAAAACTCATGTTTAGAAAAATACTTAGGATCTTTTTACACAAAATAAATTAATAAAAATTCCTCAAAAATCGTATTCTTGTTCTCTTGAAAAACAATTCCTTTGTTTATTTTCCATACTCTTCAAATCAATCCAATTTTATTCTTCCATGAAAATATTAATTTGTAAACACCTATTTTGAGGTGTCTTGTTCGAAATCCACCATGTTCTAAGTACTCAAAAATCAATTCTTTTGTTCTTGAAATTTTTCAACATGAACCCTAATCCAGGGCATCAAAACCGTAGCTCTTCCTTGGCTATTGGAGCCAAAAACCAATTTCCATTCCACCATCAAGTCATGGCATATACATATATATTTCATCATAAATAATATAAGCATACCATCAAAGCCATAAAAGCATGTATAGCATATCAAGCATATCATCAAAGCTATAAAATCATGCAAAGCATATCAAGCATAGAAAATTAATCAAAGCTCATAAACACCCACAAATTAATTACATGACCATGGATATGAATCCTCACATGGATTCCACATCCATCAAATAAAATACCATCTCTCACCACCATGCTTGGTTGGTGAGATGGATCTCCTCTTACCTCTTGAAGATCCTCCAAAGCTTCTTGATTTGTTTCTTTTTCAAGTCCTTCACCACCAAGGGCTTCTCAAATACAAAACAAAACACAAGTTAATTAACATATCAAGCTTGATTAAGAGGAACCATGGATCAAACATGGTTTATATCATGAAAAAGAGAGAAGAAAATGAAGTTTCCTTATACTTCACCTCAAAAACCCAATAACTTTGTTCTTGAAGAAACTCCTTGAAGATGAATGATTTAGAAGAAATCTTCAACATGAAAGTTGCTTAGAATATCATGGAGATTCAAGATCCAAGGTTGGATGAAATTAAAAGAGCTTGGATGGTGATTTTAGGTAGTATGACCGAATGGTGTATTTTGAAGAACAAAGATGAAATTTTTGATTTTTGATAGAAACTTAAAGCTTGAATTTGAAGATCAAGATGAATGATTTTGGAAAAACTCATAACTAGAGATGTTCTTAGAATGGTGTTTAGGTTTAGAAAGTCAAGTTGGATGAAATTAAAGTGATGGAAGGTGCTTCTTGGAGAGCTTGGCCGAATGGTGTTATTTTGGGAGAGAAATTGAGTTTTCTTTGGTTTTGCTTCTTGAAACTTGAAAGAAAAGGTGAGGATGTAATAATAGAAAGCATGAAAATGAATTCTTTGGTCTTCTTTAGAGTGAATGACCGTAGCCTTACTTGGAGAGAAAGGAGAGAATAATTTGCTAAGTCTTGTTTTTGGAAAATGATGAAGATTGATCAAGATAGGTACTTAATAGTCTTCAAATTTTTCTTTGGCCTACAAAGGCTACTCAAAAATGTCTCCTTCTTCTTTGTTTTCTTCAAAACCGTGCTCCCCCTCCAAATGACTTTCTAAGGAAGCAAACAAATAAATCATAATCAAGGATGATGTATTGGTGATCTTGACATGTAATAATGGTCATCAAAGTCATCTTTGGCTTCCAAAAGCATGCAAAAACCGTCCCCCCTCCTTGAATTATGCATGCCACCTTTTTCAAGTCATTATTTGAAGCCTTTCTAGCCATTGATTAATTCAATGGTTAGGATTTAGGTAGATTTTTAATTTTAGAAGACTAAATCTAGGTCATTGGATTTTTCTCCTTTAAATTCTAACCATTAGATGTGTCTCCAAAATTAATGGTTAAGATTACTCCTTCAAACTTTTAATCCAAGGGTTCTAATTAGTCTTTGCTACTTTAGAAGACCAAATTTCCACCATTGATTAATTCTTCATCCAATGGTCATAAATGGTCTTTGTTACTTTTTAAGATTAAATCTCCACCCTTGATTTAATCTAAATCCAATGGTTATAAATGGTCTTTGTCACTTTTCAAGACCAATTCTACACCTTTGATTACATCTATGGTTGATATCAAAACCTTCCTAACTAAGCTTTGTAATGCCCCAATTTTTAGAAAATATTCTGAATGTACTGTTTTCTGTTTTTCATGCTTTTGTATGAATGACCGCTGTGTCCCTATTTTTCTGTTCTCGATTTTTGTATGAAAACAATTACGATAATACAGGTTCAAATTTTATTTGATCGTTTTACGTAATTTGTTTCGAGACGGAAAAATAAAAATTTTTCTGAGCTACTGTATTAATTTTTCTGAAAGATATACAACTAAATAATACTGCTGAATATTTTATTTGAACGTTTTGGACGATTACCTACGTTGTGGGAAAAAATGGGAAAATGACCGTTACGTCCCGAACGTCTTGTTTTATTTGTTTTGTCTGTTTTTAATTGTTTTCTTCTTGATTTAATGCCTGAAAATACTGTCTGTAATTTTATATGGACTTTTTGTGTGATTTGCTCCGAGGCAGGAAAATAATATTTTTCGGGCCGGGGAAAATCTTATTTTATTATTTAGAATTGGGAGATCTTACTTAACCCGATTCTGAATGAGACTAAAAATAATCTTTTAATTTTTAGGATTTAATCGTCAAATAAAATAATTTTATATTATTATAATATTATTTTATTAGTCAAGATAATTTAGTGACAATGGACCCGAAAATATTTTGCGGGACCCACAATTAGCGAGAACAGTTAGATCGGTAGCTTAATTAATCACCGTAAGTGTAGAACTTTCGAACAGTGACTCAACTAGTCGACTCACAGAGCATTTAATACGCTGCGTGACTCAGCATGTGAGTCACCGGGAACCAACCAATGGGAATCAAGCTTGCTCACCAAGGCTTGATCTTGGCCTTTGATTCATCCAATGGCTTGGATGAAGCCAAGCAAGGAGCCACCTTGCATGCCCTTAGAGAGCTACGGCCAAGTGAAGGAGGAAGGACCAAAAATCACTTTGTCTTCCTTGCTTTTCTCTCTTCTCTCTCATCAAGAACCCTAGCCACCATTGTTGTTCTTTTTCTCCTTCCATTCGGCCAAAACACAAACTACACCATCCAACCATCCAAAAATTTTTCTAACCAAGTTTCCTTAACCTAAACACTATTCTAAGAACCTTTGTAGTTGGGAGTTTCTTCAAATTCTTCCATCTAGGGCTTGGAAACCAACCTTGAAAGTTTTACCTAGAAGGTGAAATTTCATGCTTTTCTTTTCTCTCTTCTTTTTCAAAGTTCTAAGCCATGATTTTTCCATGGTTTAGCTTCTTTTTCATGGTTAGTAACATGTAGATTTTGTTTGAGATTTCTAGGTATTTTTGGTGGTGAAAACCGTAACCTAGGAGGTGTGAAAGCAAGCCTTTTGTCTTCATTTAAGGTAAGAGGAAGACAATTCTTATCATCTCTTGATGGTGGTAAGAAGATGGAGCCATTTGTGATGTTTGTAGAATCCATAAGGATTCGGTGGTCATGTGTTAATTATGTGTGTATTTGTTAATTTTTGTGGTTGCTAGTAGTTTATGTGGTAATTGTTATTAGCTTTCTTGTTTGATGATTGTAATAATTTTGCATGTCTATTAGCTTTTGAAAGCATGTCTACAAGCTTTAATTTAGGTTGTATGTGTTAGAAAATATTTTTGTATGTGTTAGAAATATAATGCATGTGTTAGAATTGTATGATAAAGTATAGGATGTGAATAACATGTGTAAATTTGCATGAGTGTTCCAAAGAACACATCCAATAGCTCACGACAATGACAAGCTTGGAGGACCAAAATGTTCTCTTGATTTTTCCTAAAGTGTAACTTAATTAACCTAGGAGAATCAAGAAAGTTTCTAATTGATTTGATCAAAGAAAATGCATTTAGAAATCAAATGGTAAAAACTTAATATTTTGGGCCAACATGCCTAAAGGATTAAATTGACTATTGTTAACTATTTTCTAAAATGATTTAATGAACTTAGACAATATAATACATTTGATATGATTTAAAAGGTGAAAGACATTTTGGAAATCAAATGCAAAAGTTTTATGAAATTTGGCCAACATGCCACTATAGGTAATCATGATTTCTAAAACTTGATTCTAAACCTTTTTCAATTAAAAAGAAACAATACAAGTTAAGAAGAAATTTTCTATAATGATTTTTGAAGGGACCAATTGATTAGAAGTAGTCTAAAGGATTAAAAGTTCATAATTTTATCATTAGAAAGGAAATACAGTAATGTTAAGAAATTTTCTAACATATAGCTCACTTTTGGTTTTGAAGCATGTTAGAGATTTCAAAAAGAATTAAATGAAATGGTTAAAAAATTAGGTAAATGGAAATTTTATGGATAAATTAGGAAACCATTATTATGATATTCTAAACAAAAATCTTGTCAATTTTTAGTAAAAATGAACCAATAAGATAGCAAAAATATCTAAAAGACAATTATGCGGTATGAAAAATTATTCTACGTAGTTTAAATGTACTAAGTACTATTTCGTTTGTTTAAACAAGTAATTTTAAAGGCATTTGAACAAGAAAATGATTTAAAAATCCTACGCGATTGAGAAAACGTATTAAAAATGCTACGCGATTTTAAAAACAGAAAAATATCTTTACCCGATTTTTAAACGTTTGTAAAAACGACGAGATTTCAAAAACGCGATAAAATTTCTACGCGATTGACCGTTACTATATTTATTTTTTTTGTCGGGAAAATGTGAACCCGCATGTGCTTTTGAGGTTATTTATTTGTCGGGAAAAAGTGAACCCGTACAAGCTTTTTGCCATTGAGGGCATATTTTTATCTTGAGGGCATTTTCATAATTTCATATATTTGGAATTATGTTTTGTCTTTATACCAATTTTTGGTGTTTTGGTTTTGAGACGAATCACATCGTGTTGTCGATGCGATAAATGTAGTGTGGTTCATTGTTCTAATGAACTTGGAGACTTTAGTGTACGGGATTCCATATGTGGACAGTTGGTAGCTCCATTTGGGCCGTGGTAAACCGATAGCACACTAATGTACTCGACATTCACTATATTTAATCGAGGTTTGTAAAGTCTAGTAGTACATTGCCTATAGTGCCACAACGGAGACCGTGAACTATACTACGCCTGGATGGTGGATTCCAGCGTCGTAGGCTATTGACGCAACGTGTGACCGCGTAATAGTTGGTTGGGCAGCCGTGGTACTAATAGATTTTGCAAGTCATTCTCTCGATATCTGTTTGGGTTTAGCTCCATGGAGTAGGATTGTGTTTTGGTGTATTTGATTATATCTTGGATAATATTCCATTTTCTCTATTTATCTTTATCCGGTAATATCTTGGATGTTTTTACATTTTCTCTATTTATATTTATCGATAATTCTTATGTTAGTTGTCCATTTCTTAATCTATTTTATCGTGAGATTGATTTATTTATGTGGTTTTCTTTATTTGTGTTATATCCGTGATGTTCTCAAACACTAGGATATCTAATATGTACTCTATTTCATTTATTATTACTGTTATAGTTTTTTTTCGTATTGTATGAACTGTATAGTTGTTAATTGTCGTCTTCTTATTGGCCATGTTGTGATGATTTTATGTTGTCTTACCTCTTTATTGTATGTGTCTCTTGTCTGTTTATTTTATACGGTAAAGAGTTTGAAGAGGAAGAAGAGGAACAGCCTCTTGAGATCGTGTACCCTGAGGAAGAGGAAGGTCAGCAAGTAGACGATCAGTTTTACGATCAAGAACCATCCGATCATCCATATCCTCTAGATTGATTGTGTGGGATGGCAACGCCAGCATTTTTGGGATTCATAGAGCTGGTATTTCATGGAGGTGATCTGGCTTGGCATTTACGAGGAGATCGTGCTTCTGTTACATATGCAGGACGTATGACCGTGATTTTACGTCACCAGTTTGATGGAGAGCCCATTATGACTACGACGTTATTTCTGCACTTAGAGTTACCCTTATCTATTAGGCGTTATTGGGGTACTGAAAACCCTGAGCCTAGTGAGATAAGCATCGTATCGACTGCGCGATCCCGTTATCGTCGTGTGTCGAGACATCCGGGATATCTATCTCACGATGATCATTTTCAGGCCGAGAGTGATCCATCTGAGGATTAGATAACCATGATGTTTTTTTTGGGCGCGTCGGTAGTATGATCGTATATATTAACTCTTTTTATTGCTTTCTTTCTTGTTTTTGTTTAAATAGTTGTAGTCTTAGTTGTAAATTATTTGTACAGTTTATAACTTAACCATATGTATATTATTAGTGATGATGTTTTTTTTATTTCGTATTTTTTGCATTATCTTTTTATTACATATTTCTGTCTATCAGGAATTATTTTACAACCCGTAATAATATTTAACAAATGTTTCACAACTTGGGTAGATTTTATTTCTATTTCTTTTATTTTCTTTTATGTGTGACATCCTCCAAAGGGGTGTTACATTAGTTGGTATCAGAGCCCAAGTTAGAGTCTTTTGGGGTTGTGGTTGGGTCTGTTTTTGTTTGTGCTGTGTGATTCTCTGTGATCTTTGTGATTTATATCCTTTCGGAAATATCTAGAAGGATGTATCTAACTTTGTTTTGTTATGTTTGAAGAAAGAAGATGGCTAGTAGAGGCAGAGGACGTGCTAATGTAAATCGTGATGAGGACCCGATGTTGGTTGCTGCTGAGGCTATGCGGCAGATGGCTGAAGTGATTACTCAAAGCAAAATTTGAGAGCGACCAACAAAGAAGATGCTACTGGTGATGCCCTAAATTTATCGAATTTAGGCGTCATAATCCGCCACAATTTAGAGGCGAGGTGGATCCGGAGAAAGCGAGTCGGTGGATGCAAGATTTAGAGAGAATCTTTGAGGGGATGAGATGCACAGATGAAAAGAAAGTAACTTATCTTTGTCTTCATGCCGAGAGGAGATGCGAGAACATTGGTGGAGAGGAATCCGCCGAGTGTTGCAAGTGAAGGGACTGAGATTACCGGGAAGTATTTTCTAATACTTTTCTGGATAAATATTTTCCTGCAAGTGCTAGGCATGCCAAGGAAATGGAATTTCTTGGTTTGCGACAGGGGAATATAACGGTGAATGAGTATGCCACAAAATTTGAGAATTTGTCTCAATTCTCAGATTATGCTCAGACACGACAAGATGATGTGTGGAGATGCAGGAAATTTGAATCAGGTTTAAGGGTGGAACTGAAACGAGGAGTGGTATCTTTGAGGATGACTCAGTTTCATGCTTTAGTGGATGCGTGTGCTCGACTTGAGGAGTTGGAGCCATCTAGAGATCGAGGAATCGAATTTTGGACCGACAAGGTTCCGAGAGGTGGAGGTAGTAATGCAAATCGGTTTCGGCGAAGCCGTATACCAGCCAACAGAAGTCAATCTCAACGACCATCCGTTAGTGGAAGTGCAAGTGGTAGTGGAGCTGGACAGAGGGTGGCGTTTACGCCAACATGTTTTAAGTGGGGGAAGAAAGGTCATATTTCTCCCGAGTGTACAGTTAAAGGTATAGTTTGTTTCAATTGTAAGCAACCTGGGCACATATCAAAAGATTGTCCACAGCCAGAGAGAAAACCTGCTGTTCGGTATGCTAAAGCTAATCAGCAGAAATCTGGAAGTACTCAACCGAGATCTAGAGGACGAGTGTATACAATGATGGGATCTGAGATTTCTAAGTCTGATGATCTTATTCAGGGAGAAGGAGACATTGGAGGTAATCTTCTGACTGTATTGTATGATTCTGGAGCTACACATTCCTTTATTGCATATGATTGTGTAGAAAGGTTGAAGTTGCCTATGTCTTCTCTGAATGTTATGTTGAATGTATCTACGCCAACTGCTAAACCTGTAGTTACTTCTAAGATCTGTTTGTATTGTCCTATTGTTGTGAAGGGCCGTTTGTTTTTGGTCGATTTGATTTGTTTGCCTCTCATTGAGCTAGATGTAATCTTAGGGATGGACTGGTTATGTTCTAACCATATCCTCATAGATTGTGCAAAGAAAGCTATAGTTTTTCCTAAGGAAGAAGAGTCGGATTCTTAACTCTTTGTTAAGATCAAGTCTTTGTTGAGAAATGGAGCGCAGGGATATCTGGTATTGTCTTCTCTAGAAGTTAAGAATGAGAAGGATGTGAATACTATTCCTGTTGTCAGTGATTTTCCGGATGTTTTTCCTGAAGATGTACCTGGTTTACCGCCTGAGCGGGAGATCGAGTTCTCAATTGATTTAGTACCGGGAACAGGCCCTATCTCAATTGCACCGTATCGTATGTCGCCAGTAGAGTTGGAGGAGCTGAAAAAGCAATTGGTGGAACTGTTGGAGAAAGAATTTGTACGACCTAGTGTTTCCCCATGGGGTGCACCAGTACTTTTGGTCAAGAAGAAGGATGGAACGTCACGACTTTGTGTGGACTATCGGCAGTTGAACAAGGTGACTATCAAGAATAAATATCCGCTTCCAAGAATCGACGATTTGATGGATCAATTGAGAGGAGCTGTGATATTTTCCAAGATAGATCTGCGATCGGGTTATCACCAGATTCGTGTAAGAGGGGAAGACGTGCCGAAAACTGCTTTTCGAACTCGTTATGGACATTATGAGTATCAAGTAATGCCATTCGGGGTGACAAATGCTCCTGCCATATTTATGGATTATATGAACAGGATATTTCGTCCATATCTAGACAGATTTGTCGTTGTCTTTATCGATGACATTCTGATCTATTCTCAATCGAAGGAAGAGCATGCTGAACATCTGAGTGTTGTTCTTCAGATTTTGAGGGAGAAGCAGCTGTATGCGAAATTGGCTAAGTGTGAGTTCTGGTTGGAAGAAGTCCAATTTCTTGGTCACGTAATTTCTAAAGAAGGTATTGCGGTGGACCCATCGAAAGTGGAAACTATTTTACAGTGGGAGAGACCTAAGACAGTAACAGAAGTTCGAAGTTTTGTTGGACTTGCTGGTTATTATCGGAGGTTTATCGAAGGTTTTTCCAAGATTGCTGGACCGCTTACACAACTGACGAGGAAAAGTCAAGCTTTTGAATGGACGGAAGAGCGCGAAGCCAGTTTTCAAGAGTTGAAGAAGAGGTTAACAACTACACCGGTGTTGATCCTACCGGATTCGACGAAATCTTTCGATGTGTATTGTGACGCTTCTTATCAAGGACTAGGATGCGTGTTGATGCAAGATCGGAACGTGGTGGCATATACTTCTCGACAATTGAAGGTTCATGAAAAGAATTATCCTACGCATGATTTGGAATTGGCTGCGGTAGTTTTTGCTTTGAAGATATGGAGACACTTTCTCTATGGAGCAATGTTCAACATCTTCAGTGATCACAAGAGTTTGAAGTACTTGTACGACCAGAAGGAGCTGAATATGAGGCAGCGAAGATGGTTAGAATTTCTGAACGATTACGATTTTTAGCTTTTGTACCACCCTGGTAAAGCGAATGTTGTGGCTGATGCTTTGAGTAGGAAGATTATCAGTGTTTCTGCACTGATGATTAAAGAAAAGGAACTCATTGAACAGTTTAGAGATGAGTGATCATTTGTTGAGTTGAAACCGGGGAAGATCTGTATTAGCATGGTTACTATCTCGAGCGAGCTGATGGAAGACATAAAGGAAAAGCAAAATGCCGATAAATTTTTGCAAGGAATAAAGGAGCAAATGAAACAAGGCGAGACACTAGAGTTCAAAGAAGGAACTGATGGAATTCTGAGATTTCGGGGTAGAGTCTGTGTTCCTCGTAACCGAGAACTGAGAAGATATATTGTGAAACATGCCCATACTAGTCTATTGAGTATGCATCCAGGTATAACAAAGATGTATCAAGACTTGAAAAAGTTATTCTGGTGGCATGGAATGAAGGGTGATGTGGTTAGATGCGTGTCAACTTGCCTAGTTTGTCAAAAATCGAAAGTTGAACACCAAAGACCAGCTGGGATATTACAACCATTATCGATTCCAGAATGGAAATGGGACAAACATTTCTATGGATTTCGTTACTGGTTTGCCAAAGACAAGGAGAGGTCATGATGCAATATGGGTTATAGTCGATAGACTTACGAAATCAGCTCATTTCTTACCAATCAATATTAAATATTCATTGGAAAGATTAACCCAGTTGTACATCAGCGAGATTGTCAGATTACATGGAGTGCCTACATGTATAGTTTCTGACAGAGATCCAAGGTTTACGTCAAGATTTTGGCGAAGTCTACAAGAAGCTATGGAAACCAAGTTACGACTGAGTTCAGCGTATCATCCGCAGACTGACGGTCAGACAGAGAGAACTATACAGTCCTTGGAGGATTTATTGCGGGCTTGTGTTTTGGAACAACGGGGAAGTTGGGATGAATTTTTATCTTTGATAGAATTCACCTACAGCAATAGTTTTCACGCAAGCATCGGAATGGCACCTTATGAGGCATTGTATGGAAGACGATGTCGAACGCCGCTATGCTGGTATCAAGATGGGGAAAGTATGACTGTTGGACCGGAACTTGTACAACAGACTACGGATAAAGTCAAGATGATACAAGAGAAGATGAGGACGACGCAAAGCAGACAAAAGAGTTACGCGGATAAACGAAGACGACCTCTTGAGTTTGAGGAGGGTGAGCATGTGTTTCTGAGAGTTACTCCTACGATGGTGTCGGAAGAGTGATTAAGTCTAAGAAGCTTACTCTTAAATTCATTGGACCATATCGATTATCCGACGTATTGGTCCCTGTAGCATATCGATTGCTTTGCCGCCTTTTCTATCCAATTTGCACGACGTGTTTCATGTGTCTCGATTACGGAAGTATATACCAGATCCGACACATGTTATACGGATCGAGATGACGTGCGATTAAAGGAGAATTTGACTTACAAAACTTTACTGTCGGGATAGAGGACGAGAAAGGTAAAGCGACTTCGAGGGAAGATGATCGAGCTAGTGAAAGTCATATGGAATGATATGACGGGTGAAGCTACTTGGGAGCTGGAAGATAAAATGAAGGATCAGTATATCTCATTTGTTTGGATGAATATCGAATTTTGAGGATGAAATTTTTATTTGTTGGGGAGAGTTGTAACGCCCCAATTTTTAGAAAATATTCAGAATGTACTATTTTCTGTTTTTCATGCTTTTGTATGAATGACCATTTGTGTCCCTATTTTTCGTTCTCGATTTTTGTATGAAAACAATTACGATAATACAGTTCAAATTTTATTTGATCGTTTTACGTAATTTGTTTCGAGACGGAAAAATAAAAATTTTTCTAAGCTATCGTATTAATTTTTCTGAAAGATATACAAACTAAATAATACTGCTGAATATTTTATTTGAACGTTTTGGACGATTACCTACGTTGTGGGAAAAAATGGGAAAATGACCGTTACGTCCCGAACGTCTTGTTTTATTTGTTTTTGTCTGTTTTTAATTGTTTTCTTCTTGATTTAATGCCCGAAAATACCGTCTGTAATTTTATATGGACTTTTTGTGTGATTTGCTCGAGGTAGGAAAATAATATTTTCCGGGCCGGGAAAATCTTATTTTATTATTTAGAATTGGGGGGATCTTACTTAACCCGATTCTGAATGAGACTAAAAATAATCTTTTAATTTTTAGGATTTAACTGTCAAATAAAATAATTTTATATTATTATAATATTATTTTATTAGTCAGTATAATTTAGTGACAGTGGACCCGAAAATATTTTGCGGGACCCACAATTAGCAGAACGGTTAGATCGGTAGCTTAATTAATCACCGTAAGCTGTAGAACTTTCCAGAACAGGCTGACTCAGCTAGCTGACTCAGCAGAGCATTTAATACGCTGCGTGACTCAGCATGTGAGTCACCGAGAACCAACCAATGGGAATCAAGCTTGCTCACCAAGGCTTGATCTTGGCCTTTGATTCATCCAATGGCTTGGATGAAGCCAAGCAAGGAGCCACCTTGCATGCCCTTAGAGAGCTACGGCCATGTGAAGGAGGAAGGACCAAAAATCACTTTGTCTTCCTTGCTTTTCTCTCTTCTCTCTCATCAAGAACCCTAGCCACCATTGTTGTTCTTTTTCTCCTTCCATTCGGCCAAAACACAAACTACACCATCCAACCATCCAAAAATTTTTCTAACCAAGTTTCCTTAACCTAAACACTATTCTAAGAACCTTTGTAGTTGGGAGTTTCTTCAAATTCTTCCATCTAGGGCTTGGAAACCAACCTTGAAAGTTTTACCTAGAAGGTGAAATTTCATGCTTTTCTTTTCTCTCTTCTTTTTCAAAGTTCTAAGCCATGATTTTTCCATGGTTTAGCTTCTTTTTCATGGTTAGTAACATGTAGATTTTGTTTGAGATTTCTAGGTATTTTTGGTGGTGAAAACCGTGACCTAGGAGGTGTGAAAGCAAGTCTTTTGTCTTCATTTAAGGTAAGAGGAAGACAATTCTTATCATCTCTTGATGGTGGTAAGAAGATGGAACCATTTGTGATGTTTGTAGAATCCATAAGGATTCGGTGGTCATGTGTTAATTATGTGTGTATTTGTTAATTTTTGTGGTTGCTAGTAGTTTATGTGGTAATTGTTATTAGCTTTCTTGTTTGATGATTGTAATAATTTTGCATGTCTATTAGCTTTTGAAAGCATGTCTACAAGCTTTAATTTAGGTTGTATGTGTTAGAAAATATTTTTGTATGTGTTAGAAATATAATGCATGTGTTAGAATTGTATGATAAAGTATAAGATGTGAATAACATGTGTAAATTTGCATGAGTGTTCCAAAGAACACATCCAATAGCTCACGGCAATGACAAGCTTGGAGGACCAAAATGTTCTCTTGATTTTTCCTAAAGTGTAACTTAATTAACCTAGGAGAATCAAGAAAGTTTCTAATTGATTTGATCAAAGAAAATGCATTTAGAAATCAAATGGTAAAAACTTAATATTTTGGGCCAACATGCCTAAAGGATTAAATTGACTATTGTTAACTATTTTCTAAAATGATTTAATGAACTTAGACAATATAATACATTTGATATGATTTAAAAGGTGAAAGACATTTTGGAAATCAAATGCAAAAGTTTTATGAAATTTGGCCAACATGCCACTATAGGTAATCATGATTTCTAAAACTTGATTCTAAACCTTTTTCAATTAAAAAGAAACAATACAAGTTAAGAAGAAATTTTCTATAATGATTTTTGAAGGGACCAATTGATTAGAAGTAAGTCTAAAGGATTAAAAGTTCATAATTTTATCATTAGAAAGGAAATACAGTAATGTTAAGAAATTTTCTAACATATAGCCCACTTTTGGTTTTGAAGCATGTTAGAGATTTCAAAAAGAATTAAATGAAATGGTTAAAAAAATTAGGTAAATGGAAATTTTATGGATAAATTAGGAAACCATTATTATGATATTCTAAACAAAATTTGTCAATTTTTAGTAAAAATGAACCAATAAGATAGCAAAAATATCTAAAAGACAGTATGCGGTATGAAAAATTATTCTACGTAGTTTAAATGTACTAAGTACTATTTTTGTTTGTTTAAACAGTAATTTTAAAGGCATTTGAACAAGAAAATGATTTAAAAATCTTACGCGATTGAGAAAACGTATTAAAAATGCTACACGATTTTAAAAACAGAAAAATATCTTTACCCGATTTTTAAACGTTTGTAAAAACGACGAGATTTCAAAAACGCGATAAAATTTCTACGCGATTGACCGTTACTATATTTATTTTTCGCTGTCGGGAAAATGTGAACCCGTACAAGCTTTTGAGGTTATTTCGCTGTCGGGAAAAAGTGAACCCGTACAAGCTTTTTGCCATTGAGGGCATATTTTTATCTTGAGGGCATTTTCGTAATTTCATATATTTGGAATTATGTTTTGTCTTTATACCAATTTTTGGTGTTTTGGTTGACGAGACGAATCACATCATGTTGTCGATGCGATAAATGTAGTGTGGTTCATTGTTCTAATGAACTTGGAGACTTTAGTGTACGGGATTCCATATGTGGACAGTTGGTAGCTCCGATGGGCCGTGGTAAACCGATAGCACACTAATGTACTCGACATTCACTATATTTAATCGAGGTTTGTAAAGTCTAGTAGTACATTGCCTATAGTGCCACAACGGAGACCATGAACTATACTACGCTGGATGGTGGATTCCCAGTCTGCCGTAGGCTATTGACGCAACGTGTGACCGCGTAATAGTTGGTTGGGCAGCCGTGGTACTAATAGATTTTGCAAGTCATTCTCTCTGATATCTGTTTGGGTTTAGCTCCATGGAGTAGGATTGTGTTTTGGTGTATTTGATTATATCTTGGATAATATTCCATTTTCTCTATTTATCTTTATCGGTAATATCTTGGATGTTTTTACATTTTCTCTATTTATATTTATCGATAATTCTTATGTTAGTTGTCCATTTCTTAATCTATTTTTATCTGTGAGATTGATTTATTTATGTGGTTTTCTTTATTTGTGTTATATCTGTGATGTTCTGAAACACTAGGATATCTAATATGTACTCTATTTCATTTATTATTACTGTTATAGTTTTTTTTCGTATTGTATGAACTGTATAGTTGTTAATTGTCGTCTTCTTATTGGCCATGTTGTGATGATTTTATGTTGTCTTACCTCTTTATTGTATGTGTCTCTTGTCTGTTTATTTTATACGGTAAAGAGTTTGAAGAGGAAGAAGAGGAACAGCCTCTTGAGATCGTGTACCCTGAGGAAGAGGAAGGTCAGCAAGCAGACGATCAGTTTTACGATCAAGAACCATCCGATCATCCATATCCTCTGGATTGATTGTGTGGGATGGCGACGCCAGCATTTTTGGGATTCATAGAGCTGGTATTTCATGGAGGTGATCTGGCTTGGCATTTACGAGGAGATCGTGCTTCTGTTACATATGCAGGACGTATGACCGTGATTTTACGTCACCAGTTTGATGGAGAGCCCATTATGACTACGACGTTATTTCTGCACTTAGAGTTACCCTTATCCATTAGGCGTTATTGGGGTGCTGAAAACCCTGAGCCTAGTGAGATAAGCATCGTATCGACTGCGCGATCCCGTTATCGCCGTGTGTCGAGACATCCGGGATATCTATCTCCCGATGATCATTTTCAGGCCGAGAGTGATCCATCTGAGGATTAGATAACCATGATGTTTTTTTGGGCGCCACAACGTAGATGATCGTATATATTAACTCTTTTATTGCTTTCTTTCTTGTTTTTGTTTAAATAGTTGTAGTCTTAGTTGTAAATTATTTGTACAGTTTATAACTTAACCATATGTATATTATTAGTGATGATGTTTTTTTTATTTCGTATTTTTCGCATTATCTTTTTATTACATATTTCTGTCTATCAGGAATTATTTTACAACCCGTAATAATATTTAACAAATGTTTCACAACTTGGGTAGATTTTATTTCTATTTCTTTTATTTTCTTTTATGTGTGACATCCTCCAAAGGGGTGTTACAAGCTTATTCTCACACCATTGATTAAATCAATGGTTATTATCCAAGGCTTCTTTATTAAGTTTGTTTCTTAACCTTTGATTAAATCAATGGTTAATATTTAAACTAAGTATTCTCATCCAAGGGTATAAATTAAGTCAAGCTTTCTTTTTGTTACTAAAGTATAATATTTATTCTTGTATCCTACAAATAATATTTTTTGTATTTTTTATCATCCGATAATTAAATGCAAAGACAAAAACAAAGACAATAAAATTTTCTAAAATCAAGCTTTCCGGATTCAGGTTTAGTAAGATCCCCTGTCTCTGTCTAAACAGTACAAATTTTTCTATGCGTAGAAAAATTTTCATTTTGTGGGACCCACTTGGGCCCACGTATGGCCACCTGGGCCCACATACCCCTTGCGGGACCCACAGACAGGAAAAATTTCAAAATCATCCATAAAATCACAAAAATTATAAAATGCACAAATATCAAATCAGATTACGTAAAATAATTACCTAATGGTAAAAATTAAATTACGTAACGTTTTCCCCGGCCCAAAAATTTTTATTTTCCTGACACGGAGTAAATCACTCAAAACGATCAAATAAGCTAACGGAATAAACAAAATAATTTTACAGTGCACAGAAATTACTAAATAGTAAAATTCTGTTAACTGTCAAAATTACTGTTTAAGAGATTGGAAATTTGGGGTGTTACAATACTCCCCCTCTAAAAAGAAATTTCGTCCTCGAAATTTGATGAACGTGATTTCACATCTAAGGATGTGAACATTACTCTTTTAGCTTTTCTCCAGTCTTCATGTTGCATCTTCCTTAACGTCTTTACATACTATTCTAGCCAACAAAACTTTTTTTTTGCTTGACGTTCAACTTCTCCTGTTCAAATGGATATCTCAAATTCTTAGTTACTGAAGATGTCAAATGTTACTCCAGAAAGAAAGTAGTTTCCATATTTCTGATACCAATACAGCGATTATCAATCTTCATTCATGCCTAGAATAGTTTTTCTTAGATAATTTCCAACTAATATAATGTCTTACTTAAAATTTTCTTATTCTCGTATCTCTATATATATATTCTAGATTTTGCTTGTAACAGGAAATGTCTCTCTAGCTGAATTCTCCTTTCAACCAACTAATTCTTAATCCAATAATCTGCATACCAACTAATGTAACGCACTAATATAACGCATCACAGTACTATGGATTTTCGTTATTGTTTTTGATGATTTTTTTTCCTTGAAGAAATAGTTTCAACTTTCGAAGAATCCACCACGCTTCCTCTGCACCATTCGATACTGCGACATGGTTATAGATAGGAATATCCTTTCTTGCAATATATTCCTTCTTTCTTTTCTGTCTTACAATTGCAATACATGAAAGGAAATTATGGAGGTTCAGAAAGAAAAGGTAGCGAAATTATCTGATATGTTACTAGACATATCCAACAAGAATTTGATTTTGCCTGATATGA
This sequence comes from Ormosia emarginata, assembly GCA_029884605.1. Lineage (NCBI taxonomy): Eukaryota > Viridiplantae > Streptophyta > Magnoliopsida > Fabales > Fabaceae > Ormosia > Ormosia emarginata. The sequence goes on from JAQQTP010000088.1 coordinate 42,084,461, forward strand.
GTTTTTCTGGAATACTAACATTTTACTGAGATAATCTCATAAGATATGGTTGGAAAATAACCAATCCATTTTCAAAGATCACATCTATTTATGAAAGAGATAAATAGATCAAACTCACACAAATATTTGATCCACAACAATAATTTGAATAATTTGAATAGCTCGATCGGCTAAGAATAGGTACAGAAGTAAACAAATCAGAGGTTTACGAATAACTCTAACATATAATTGATCTACTCAATCATATGCCATAAAGATTAGGTTATTCATATAAATATTCAGTATGGTCTATAGGATTAGCTCCAATAACAAAATCTCCCTTGTTTAAATCCTCCGTTCAAAACATTCCCGTTCTATTCCACGTCTCAATTCTCTCTACTACCCGAGATTTTACTAACAGAAAATTCTATTTTCAATGGAATACAATTTATGGAAATGTGTCCAAACTTTCCACACTTAAAACAAAGTGTTTCCTTGAACTTCCAATCTTTCATTAAGTGCCCCTTTCCACTTCACTTCCTGGTTCTGGTTTCTCAATGGTCGTAATTTCATTTCCCATTGAAATCAATTACTTTCCCAATATCCCTAAGAAAAAATACCAGGTTCCAAAATTACCAAATCTAATATTTCAAGATTGATTCTCTTCCATCAGATCTTGAAATTCAATTTCTAGTTTTCCCACTTAACAACGGTTCTTTGTTCGTGCAGTCGTCTTTCCACATTACTCTCATTGCTCCTGTAACTGCAACTGCATTACTAGTAACATGTTCCACTTCCACATAAGTATAACTATCCTGAGCCATTCCTCTGTTCCTGCTGTACTTGTCACTTCAGTTGTCCTTCGCTTTGTTTCTATAGCTGTAACCACATTATTATATCACATTCTGCTTCCACACACGTACATCCACTATGAGATTGTTGTTGTTGTTGACTTCCTGGAGATTGCAAGTACGTTTTCTGCTGGAATCACTTGACCTTACAATTTCCCCTTTTTCGTAACCAAAAAGGTCCAACGTTACAGGGTCTCTTATTCTGAGATTGATTCAACTCTAACAAAATCTTAGCTTCAGCTATCAATTCTTGCTGCTGAACAATCTTCTAAGTTTGCTGTATAATTGCTTTAGCCACTGTTTGTGTTACTTCCAAAGTTGCAGTCATATCACCACCATTACTTTTCGCTTCCAGACGCGTACATCTATCACGAGTCATTGTCCTTCCTTCAACGATGGATGAATCAAAATAAAATGGATCTGATATCCATTTTATACAACCTATTTTGTTTCCTTTCTTCAGAAACGAATAAATCAAACTAAAATGGATCTGATATCCATTTTATACAATTTTATTTTGTTTTCCTTTCGGAAAACAAACACACAGAGAACACAACACAAGCAAAACAGACCTAACCACAAACCCCAAAAGACTCAAACCGTGCTCTGACACTTAAACCTTAAGCTCTGATACCAACTAATGTAACACCCTCCCTAGGGCATCACATTTCCGACTCCCGACTCATAATCTGAAAATAAGTTCACACAAGTTTTGAGTTATAAAAATATGGGTTTAAAAATTTCTTTCTTTACTGACACGTAAATTTACTGAAAATATTAGGTAATCATATTTCAATTTCTCATTATCTAATATTGACACACAATTTAAAGAGAAATATAAATTGACAGACTCTCTTGTTCTTTCTTTTTCCACAGTAGCAAACCCACTACGGGTCTTACTTAATAGCACGGTGTAACACTAACGATGAAAACTTAACATACTTGTTCCTTCTCTTGTATCAACTGGATACATCAGAACTCTATTCCTTGTCAACACTGCTCTCCAACGAGTCATGAATGTCCACTCCTTATTGTTGTCCCTAATCTCAGAGTGTCCATCGGAATGTCCATCTTGAAGCATCAGACATTTGTTCTATGTCTGTTCCTAGTCCTCAAACATCTTTTCCATTTCAACACTGTCGGCAAGGTCATTCTCCGATGTTGTCTCCAAACGTAGAGGTATTTGTCACCCGCTATGTCTAAGACAACTCGTTCCTTCTACTGTATAATTTTAATAATACAGACATAACAAAAACAACATAACAAAGAGGTGAGATCACCTACACTAGTACCAACATGGCAGTACAGAGATAACACAAACAACAATATCATACAGTTATCATAATTACAATCATGCCATCATCATTATGGTTATTACACAGATACAATATTAAAATCATGCTATCAACATTAATCAACTATCATCATCCAATCAGATATCAATTCAATTATCATAAATAACAATTATGATAATGCCTTCAGATTATCATCATCATCATCCAAGTATTCAAAACAATTGTCATAGCCAATATTCCTCAATTAATATATATCACACAGATATAAATGTTCAGTTTATGCATGTACACAAGACTCGATTTCCTACTCCATGGAGCTAAAACTCAGGTCGGAGAAATGATCGAAAAGAATCTGTCGGTACCTCATGCCTCAGACCACTTGCTATAATCCTCATTTTGATTTTTACACATCTAGCATATACACGACAGTCTTTATCAGATCTTGATTAAGAATAGTGTCTCGGTCAGGATCATCGATGTGTCGCGTCAGTCTAACCTACGGTTACAGTAGAACGACTCACTGTCCATTGTAGGCAACCTGCACCCCGATGCCCCCAAGGTCAACGAGTGACCTACACTACGCATATCGCACCCACTCAAGAGGTGTGTTTTCTCCTAGGCAATTAGCCATATTCAGTCCTCATCGGACCATTCCAATGCATGTATAATGCACCAAATACGAATCATAGACAAATATGTCATTTTCTCACAAACAGTGTATGGACACTGGTTCAACAGTAATCATTCTGTACTTTCAACAGCGAAAATCATGTTATCACGTTTTCATAGTTGTAAAACACTTTTACCGTATTTTCACAATCTCGTAACATTTTTGTTACGTTTTCACAATCTAAAAACTTTTCTGTTATGTTTTCACAATACCATAACACTTCTTTTATATTTTCACAATACCGTAACACTTTTGTTACGTTTTTTAAAATTCCAAAACATTTTTATTACGTTTTTACAATATTGTAGCACTCTGCATTACGTTTACAAAATTTCGTAACATTTACATTACGTTTTCAAAATGTTGTAACTCTTTTGTTGCACTTTTAAACCACGTACTAATTTTTAACGTTTTTCTCAATCGCGTAAAAACATACGTTTCTCAAATCGCATAGTATTTTTCCACTTTGTTTCAAAATCACGTAACTTAAAAATCATTCTTTTACGTTACGTAAATCATTTTTCATCATTCTCAAAATATTTAAAACACTTTCCAAATCACATAACAATTTTCTATCATTTTCACAATCACGTAAAAATATTCTACATCACTATTCAAATCACGTAGTGATTTTTCAACAATATTTCAGTCGCGTAAAATATTTAAACGCTTTCCAAATCGTGTAGAAATATTTAAACATTTTTCAAATCGCGTAGAAATATTTTTGTATTTCAAATTGTTTTTAAGATACGTAAAATATTTTTCAACATTTTTCAATCACATAAAATATTCCTCAATATTCCAAACATTATTTTGGACTTAAATAAATCAATATCATTTTTAACACATTGTTCAAAATTGCGTAGCTTAAAAATCACGTTTTTAAGATACGTAAAATATTTTTCATTACAATTTCATTACAGAAAATACTTCTTAACCTTCAAAAATTCCTTTTCAACTTTTCTCAAAATAATATAACTTTATATTTCATTTAATGTATATTTTCTTACTCAAGAAAATATTTTTCCACAGTTCTTTACTCAAGAAATTCTTTTTCAAAATATACTTCACAAAAATCACTTTTCCATTGATGTAAATCAACGTTTCAAAACTTAACATTTTTCTAACGTATTTCAAAACTTGAAAATAAGTTATACGTTAGTAAATTTTCAAAACACCATTATATTCTCCATTTTTCCCAAATCATTTCCAAACACAACCTTCTTCAAAATAAATTGAAGTTCGAAAACATTTTCGTTTTCAAAAACTTGATTTTCTCAAGTGATAAACGCTCTGATTCCCTTTCCAAAATCCTCGTATTAAATCCAGTTACGTTTCCACTTTGAAATTCAATTTGTTCATAAAAATCAAGGCATTACAAGCCTTCAAAAACGTGGACATGACTATTGAAAATTATCAAAACATTTTTCCTTCTAAATTGATATGGTTTTACACAAACAAAACCATTAAAATTTTTGTTTTCAAAAATCAAAATACCGATGGTCATAAAACCAAACCCATTTGTTCAAATTCGTTTTTACTTTCTTTGCAAATTCTTTTTCACTTTCTTTGCAAATCCTTCAAATCAACGTTCGTCCGTTTCATTTCAAAACTCATGTTTAGAAAAATACTTAGGATCTTTTTACACAAAATAAATCAATAAAAATTCCTCAAAAATCGTATTCTTGTTCTCTTGAAAAACAATTCCTTTGTTTATTTTCCATACTCTTCAAATCAATCCAATTTTATTCTTCCATGAAAATATTAATTTGTAAACACCTATTTTGAGGTGTCTTGTTCGAACTCCACCATGTTCTAAGTACTCAAAAATCAATTCTTTTGTTCTTGAAATTTTTCAACATGAACCCTAATCCAGGGCATCAAAACCGTAGCTCTTCCTTGGCTATTGGAGCCAAAAACCAATTTCCATTCCACCATCAAGTCATGGCATGTACATATATATTTCATCATAAATAATATAAGCATACCATCAAAGCCATAAAAGCATGTATAGCATATCAAGCATATCATCAAAGCTATAAAATCATGCAAAGCATATCAAGCATAGAAAATTAATCAAAGCTCATAAACACCCACAAATTAATTACATGACCATGGATATGAATCCTCACATGGATTCCACATCCATCAAATAAAATACCATCTCTCACCACCATGCTTGGTTGGTGAGATGGATCTCCCTCTTACCTCTTGAAGATCCTCCAAAGCTTCTTGATTTGTTTCTTTTTTCAAGTCCTTCACCACCAAGGGCTTCTCAAATACAAAACAAAACACAAGTTAATTAACATATCAAGCTTGATTAAGAGGAACCATGGATCAAACATGGTTTATATCATGAAAAAGAGAGAAGAAAATGAAGTTTCCTTATACTTCACCTCAAAAACCCAATAACTTTGATCTTGAAGAAACTCCTTGAAGATGAATGATTTAGAAGAAATCTTCAACATGAAAGTTGCTTAGAATATCATGGAGATTCAAGATCCAAGGTTGGATGAAATTAAAAGAGCTTGGATGGTGATTTTAGGTAGTATGACCGAATGGTGTATTTTGAAGAACAAAGATGAAATTTTTGATTTTTGATAGAAACTTGAAGCTTGAATTTGAAGATCAAGATGAATGATTTTGGAAAAACTCATAACTAGAGATGTTCTTAGAATGGTGTTTAGGTTTAGAAAGTCAAGTTGGATGAAATTAAAGTGATGGAAGGTGCTTCTTGGAGAGCTTGGCCGAATTGTGTTATTTTGGGAGAGAAATTGAGTTTTCTTTGGTTTTGCTTCTTGAAACTTGAAAGAAAAGGTGAGGATGTAATAATAGAAAGCATGAAAATGAATTCTTTGGTCTTCTTTAGAGTGAATGACCGTAGCCTTACTTGGAGAGAAAGGAGAGAATAATTTGCTAAGTCTTGTTTTTGGAAAATGATGAAGATTGATCAAGATAGGTACTTAATAGTCTTCAAATTTTTCTTTGGCCTACAAAGGCTACTCAAAAATGTCTCCCTTCTTCTTTGTTTTCTTCAAAACCGTGCTCCCCCTCCAAATGACTTTCTAAGGAAGCAAACAAATAAATCATAATCAAGGATGATGTATTGGTGATCTTGACATGTAATAATGGTCATCAAAGTCATCTTTGGCTTCCAAAAGCATGCAAAAACCGTCCCCCTCCTTGAATTATGCATGCCACCTTTTTCAAGTCATTATTTGAAGCCTTTCTAGCCATTGATTAATTCAATGGTTAGGATTTAGGTAGATTTTTAATTTTAGAAGACTAAATCTAGGCCATTGGATTTTTCTCCTTTAAATTCTAACCATTAGATGTGTCTCCAAAATTAATGGTTAAGATTACTCCTTCAAACTTTTAATCCAAGGGTTCTAATTAGTCTTTCTTACTTTAGAAGACCAAATTTCCACCATTGATTAATTCTTCATCCAATGGTCATAAATGGTCTTTGTTACTTTTTAAGATTAAATCTCCACCCTTGATTTAATCTAAATCCAATGGTTATAAATGGTCTTTGTCACTTTTCAAGACCAATTCTACACCTTTGATTACATCTATGGTTGATATCAAAGCCTTCCTAACTAAGCTTATTCTCACACCATTGATTAAATCAATGGTTATTATCAAGCTTCTTTATTAAGTTTGTTTCTTAACCTTTGATTAAATCAATGGTTAATATTTAAACTAAGTATTCTCATCCAAGGGTATAAATTAAGTCAAGCTCTCTTTGTTGACTACGCAGTATAATATTTATTCTTGTATCCTACAAATAATATTTTTACTGTATTTTTTTATCATCCGATAATTAAATACAGTACAAAACACAGCACAATAAAATTTTCTAAAATTGTTTCCGGATTCAGGTTTAGTAAGATCCCCTGTCTCTGTCTAAACAGTACAAATTTTTCTATGCGTAGAAAAATTTTCATTTTGTGGGACCCACCTGGGCCCACATACCCCTTGCGGGACCCACAGATAGGAAAAATTTCAAAATCATCCATAAAATCACAAAAATTATAAAATGCACAAATATCAAATCAGATTACGTAAAATAATTACCTAACGGTAAAAATTAAATTACGTAACGTTTTCCCCGGCCCAAAAATTTTTATTTTCTTGACACGGAGTAAATCACTCAAAACGATCAAATAAGCTAACGGAATAAACAAAATAATTTTACAGTGCACAGAAATTACTAAATAGTAAAATTCTGTTAACTGTCAAAATTACTGTTTAAGAGATTGGAAATTTGGGGTGTTACACTTCTTGCTTCATCGAGTCTTTTAGAGTTTTTAGCTTTTGCTTCTACGTTTTTTTTTCTTTGTTTCCTAGCTTTGGTCGTATGTGTTTTGCCCAAGAGTGCAAAAAGCTAAGTGCGGGAGAATTTGATAATCATATATTTTATACATTAATAAACCCTCATTTTTAGTCATTTACACTCTTCATGTACTTAATTGATTGAGCTTAGTTATGTTTTGTAAGTTTGGACTCAAATTGGACTTAATTGATTTTTTCAGCATTATTTGGGTCTTACACTGTTTCTGCATTTCAGTCATATCTTGAGTTCTAGATGTGTAATAATTATGTATCTTACCTTATAGAAAAGATAAGGGAGAGCTCTACAACTTTCATGAAGAGCTCTAGGTAAAATTCGGACATCTAGTGAAGCTAAATGGGCTCGGAAGTCAGAACACGAGTTTTGTGTCTAGAACCTGAATAGTATACAGTAATTAGAGCATAACTCAGGCTGTAGGAACTTTCTTGGGTGAAATTTTGAAACTTGAAAGTTAAGACCCATATCTACAACTTTCATGAAGAACACAAAACTCAAATCGGACAGTTTGGAGGTGATATTGGGTCTGGAAGTCAAAACAGAGGTGTTGAAATTGGGCCTGAACAATCTGCAGTAATTGGGCCATATCTCAGGTTGTAGGTGATGAAATGAGCTGAAATTTGGACATCTGAAAGTTAAGACCCAGATCTACAACTTTCATGAAGATGACTTTTCCATTTGATGACGGAATCCATGAGTTAAGCAATGAATGATTTTGGAGACAAAGAATCTCAATAATTTTCCACTCACTAACTCACCATTTGGCATTTTTCATTCATTCACCCACTCATCCACCTACTCTTAATCAGCCCCCTTGTCATTTTGTATCCCTAATCCTCTATAAAAGGCACCATTGGCTGATCATTTGGTGCTCTTGGTGTTAGACTTAGTTTTTAGAAGTTATTGTTATGATTGTTTATTGTTTTCCTTTGTTGTAATTTTCTCTTGCTCTAAACTGAAGCTATGTTCATCTTTCTCTTCTTCTCTCTTTCTTTCTTCTTATCTATGAGTAACTAAATCTTCATCTTGCTTAAGTGAAAGAGTGAAGCTCTTAGTAATGAAATAAGATTAGATTATTCTATTTCTTGTGCTTAAATGATATATTATCAAATGGACATTATATGTGTTGTATTTTGTTTCTAATTAATTTAGAAACCTTCTTTGTATAATGGAGACCTTGATTTATTGTAGACAACAGGATTGGCACAACGAATGCTTGAACTCATTTACAAATGTTGGTAGATAATTAAAGGAATCATAATATGATTGCATATATAATTGAACTTTGAATGTTATATTTTCCGATTGGAACCTCCGTTGTGTGTGGATTTCAATTGAGTTATAAAGAGAAATAATTTTACCTTTAATTTATTACCAAGAGTGGATCTCCTAACCTAAGCAAGTTCTTAAATTCATTTATGAACATCTTTTATTACTTTTGGTGTTGTGACAAATCCTTTTCTTACCTCAATTAATTTTTTTCATCAATTCCCTGTGGATCGACCTCGGACTCCCAAGAAATTTATTACTTGAGACAACCTGCACTTGGGTTTGCATCCTTTAAATCCCGTAATCAAGTTTGCGCGCACGTTGAGCAGAGTCAGAAAAATGAGATTTTTTTCCGAGAACCTTGAACTGTGGAAACATCGATGGGGGATCTTACTAAACCCGAGGCTAGACACGATTTATGAGGTTTCACATTTTTTGAGATTTTTATCTGATAAATAAAAATTACAGAATAATTTTATTATCCGTTGGACAATAAATATTAATTCTTGTTAACTGTAATTTTTGTCCACTAATAATAAATCTGATACAGTGTTAGTCATATTTTAGAAAATACTTTAGTGACATCACAATGATGACATCATCACCATGACATCACTTTGACTTTTAAAAAAGATGAACTTGGCTTGTTGGAGAAGCTTGAAGGAAGCTTCCTTGTACCTTCCTATTGGCTTGTTCGAGAAGCCAATTCCTCTCTCCTCCTCTCCACCACACATTTTTAGGGCTCTTTGTGGCCACACATTTTATTCCATAAACTTACACAAAATACACCTAATTACACATTTCATTTCATTTCACTTTACTATCACTTTCTCTCTCTACTTTTCATCTTTATCTTTTCTCTCAACCATTTTCTCCTCTTTCTCTCTATCTCCATGGCAATATACATTTTGGAGAGCTAAAATTATGCATCTCTCTTTATCACACTTATTCACAATTTCAACACACAAAAGCTACTACTTTCTCTCTCTACTATTTCTCTCACATTTTCTTCTTCCTTCTTCCTCCTCTCTTCCACGGCTACACCCTCCATTTCCCCTCCATGAATGCATGATTTCAAGCTTCTGTCTTGCTTGAATCTACACTTTCATTGATGATCGTCCTTTCTTGTTGGAATCACTCTCTAAAAAGCTCACCTTTCTTCTCCATTCTCTCACTATCTCCATGGCCTTACCCCTCAAAATACACCATCCATCTTCTTTAATTCCAACCAACCCTTGATCTTGAATCTAGACACCATTCTAAGCAACTTTCATGTTGTGACCATCACCTAGAACACTTTCTCTTTTGTGACCACCACCAAAATCCACCATTTTCGTTTTTGCTCCATCAAGCTTCAAAGTTGGAGACTTTAAGGTAAAGTTCATAGTTTTTCCACCTTTTCTCCTCATTTTTGTGATCCTTGATCTCTTAGGTGATCAAGGGTTCCTTTTCTAAGCTTTGATGATGATTTTGGTAAGTTTTGATGTCCTTAGGGTTTCCTTGAAGGTGTAGTACAAAAATTTCTACAAAGGATCAAGAGGCTTGCTTTCTTGTGTTGCCTTCAAGAGGTAAGAGGGAGATAATCCTCTTCAACCTATCTTGGTAGTGAGGAAACGTTTTTTATGTTGTTGATGAGGAATCCATGTGTAGATTGCTCTCTTTGTTGTGTTGTTTTCATGATTGTGTATTTATTTGGACTTGTATGAGTTATTGGTTGTCTTTGCATGCTTTGATGGCTATGGATTGTATATTGGAATGTTTGGATTGATGAATGGAGAAATGTAGGGTTTACTTACTATTTTGGCGGTCACAACCTTAAGGCTAAATTTTGAGGATTTAAGTTTGATTTTAGAGACATTAGAACTTAGGTGATTAGGTGGTGAAGGATTAATGATTGTAATAGAAAACTTTTGGGAGTTCTTGTAACATCCCAAAATTTCCTATCTTTTAAACAGTAATTTTGACAGTTAACAGAATTTTACTGTTTAGTAATTTCTGTGCACTGTAAAATTATTTTGTTTATTCCGTCAGCGTATTTGATCGTTTTGAGTGATTTACTCGTGTCGGGAAAATAAAAATTTTCGAGTAGGGAAAACTTTACGTAATTTAATTTTTACCGTTAGGTAATTATTTTACGTAATCTGATTTGATATTTGTGTATTTTATAATTTTTGTGATTTTATGGATGATTTTAAAATTTTTCTTGTCTGTGGGCCCCGCAAGGAGTATGTGGGCCCAGGTGACCATACGTGGGCCCAGGTGGGTCCCGCAAAGCAAAAATTTTTCTACGCATAGAAAAAATTTATACTGTTTAGACGGAGACAGGGGATCTTACTAAACCTGAATCCGGAAACAGTTTTTAAAATTTCTTGTACTGTATTTTATACTGTATTTAATTATCGGATGATAAAATACAGTAAAAATATTATTTGTAGGATACAATAATAAATATTATACTGTGTAGTCAACAAAGAGAGCTTGACTTGATTTATACCATTGGATGAGAATACTTAGTTTGAATATTAACCATTGATTTAATCAAAGGTTAAGAAACAAACTTAATAAAGAAGCCTTGGATAATAACCATTGATTTAATCAATGGTGTGAGAATAAGCTTAGTTAGGAAGGCTTTGATATCAACCATAGATGTAATCAAAGGTGTAGAATTGGTCTTGAATAATGACAAAGACCATTTATAACCATTGAATTTAGATTAAATCAAGGGTGGAGATTTAATCTTAAAAAGTAACAAAGACCATTTATGACCATTGGATGAAGAATTAATCAAGGGTAGAGATTTGGTCTTCTAAAATGGTAAAGACTAATTAGGACCCTTGAATTTAAAGTTTGAAGAAGCAATCTTGACCCTTAATTTTAGAGACACATCTAAGGGCTAGAGTTTAAAGGAGAAAAATCCAATGGCCTAGAATTAGTCTTCTAAAATTAAAAGTCTACCTAAATCCTAACCATTGAATTAATCAATGGCTAGAAATGCTTCAAATAATGGATAGAAAAGATGACAACATGATTTAATGCATGCAAGGAGGGGGACGGTTTTGGCTTGTTAGAAGACAAAGAGAAAAAAATTCAAATGCATTAATTTGATGCTTTATGTCATTGTTAGAAGTCTTGATCAATGTTTCATGCATTATCACCTTTCTTTCAATTTTTTCCATCACACTCCACGGCTATGCATCAATTTTGGAAGACACAAAATAATACTTGGTCATCTTCTAACCATAATTGAAGACTTTAGTCAATTATGCTACATGGTTGCCTTGTTTTCTTCCTTAGGAAATTTCTTGGAAGGGGACTAAAATTAATTCATTTCCTATCATTCTTTTCTCTCTTCACTCTACGGCAATGCATAGGAGGAAGGGGCCAAAAAGCATTTCATTCATTTGCTATCATAATTCATCTTTGTTTCCTCCAAAAAAGCCTAAGACTTCATTGAACATTTTCTCTCCATTCTCCTATGAGCTAGTTTCGGCCAAGCTCTCCAAGAAGCACCTTCCATCATTTTTAATTTCATCCAACCTTATTTCTTGAATCCTTACATCATTCTAAGAACATCTCTAGTTATGAGTTTTTCCAAAATCATTCATCTTGATCTTCAAATCCAAGCTTCAAGTTTCTATCAAAAATAAAAAATTTCATCTTTGTTCTTCAAAATACACCATTCGGTCATACTACCTAAAATCACCATCCAAGCTCTTTTAATTTCATCCAACCTTGGATCTTGAATCTCCATGATATTCTAAGCAACTTTCATGTTAAAGACTTCTTCTAAATCATTCATCTTCAAGGAGTTTCTTCAAGATCAAAGTTATTGGGTTTTTGAGGTGAAGTATAAGGAAACTTCATTTTCTTCTCTCTTTTTCATGATCTAAGCCATGTTTGATCCATGGTTCCTCTTAATCAAGCTTGATATGTTAATTAACTTGTGTTTTGTTTTGTATTTGAGAAGCCCTTGGTGGGGAAGGACTTGGAAAAAGAAGCAAAACAAGAAGTTTTTGAGGATCTTCAAGAGGTAAGAGGGAGATCCATCTCACCAACCAAGCATGGTGGTGAGAGATGGTATTTTATTTGATGGATGTGAAATCCATGTGAGGATTCATATCCATGGTCATGTAATTAATTTGTGGGTGTTTATGAGCTTTGATTAATTTTCTATGCTTGATATGCTTTGCATGATTTTATAGCTTTGATGATATGCTATACATGCTTTTATGGCTTTGATGGTATGCTTATATTATTTATGATGAAATATACATGTATATGCCATGACTTGATGGTGGAAAGGAAATTGATTTTTGGCTCCAATAGCCAAGGAAGAGCTACAGTTTTGATGCCCTTGATTAGGGTTCATGTTGAAAATTTTCAAGAACAAAAGAATTGAGTTTTGAGTACTTAGAACATGGTGGATTTCGAACAAGACACCTCAAAATAGGTGTTCACAAATTAATATTTTCATTAAAGATGAAAATGGATGATTTGAAGAGTATGGAAAATAAACAAAGGATTTGTTTTTCAAGAAAACAAGAATATGATTTTTGGAGGAATTTTTATTGATTTATTTTGTGTAAAAAGATCCTAAGTGTTTTACTAAACATGAGATTTAAATGAAAATAGCAATAATAATTTTAAGGATTTGCAAAGAAAGTGAAAAAGGATTTGGAAGGAAAGTAAAAATGAATTTGAACAAATGGGTTTAGTTTTTATGACCATCGGTATTTCGGTTTTGAAAATAAAGAATTTTTAATGGTTTTGTTTGTGTAAAACCATATCAATTTAGAAGGAAAATATTTGATGGCTTCAATGGCCAAAGACTCTACGATTTTTGGAGATTGGAATAATTTTGGTTTTATGAAACAAAATAATTTTAAAGTGGAAACAAAATGTTTGAACAAAATATTTTAGTATAAGGATTTTGGAAAGGGAATCAAAGTATTTTATCACTTGAGAAATGAACTTTCATATGAAAATGAAAAAGAAAAGTTGCAAGGGTTTGAATCTTAATTTGTTTTGAAGAGAATTTATTTTAGAATTGATTTGGGAAAAATGGAGAATATAATGGTGTTTTGAAAATTTACTAACGTATATCTTATTTTCAAGTTTTGAAATACGTTAGAAAATGTTAAGTTTTGAAATGTTGATTTATATCAATGGAAAAGTGATTTTGTGAATTATATTTTGAATAAGAATTTCTCGAGTAAAGAACTGTAAAAAAATATTTTCTTGAGTAAGAAAATATATTAAATGAAGTATAAAGTTATATTATTTTGAGAAAAGTTGAAAAGGAATTTTTGAAAGTTGAGAAATATTTTCTGTAATAAAATTGTGGTGAAAAAAATTATTTACGTATCTTAAAAACATAATTTTAAAGTACGTGGTTTGAAATACAGTAAAATATTTCTAAGTGTTTGGAAATACAGTAAAATATTTCTATGCGATTTTAAATACGTTGAAACATTTCTACGCGATTTGAATTATGTTTAAATATTTTACGTAATTTGAACTACTATTGAAAAATCACTACGTGATTGAAAAGTGATGAATTATTTTTACGTTATTGTGAAAATGAAAGAAAATCGTTATGTGATTTGGAAAGTGTTTTAAATATTTTGAGAATGATGAAAAATGATTTACGTGACGTAAAAGAATGATTTTTAAGTTACGTGATTTTGAAAGAGTGGAAAAATACTATGCGATTTGAGAAACGTATGTTTTTACGCGATTGAGAAAAACGTTAAAAATTAGTATGTGGTTTAAAAATGCAACAGAAGAGTTGCAACATTTTGAAAACGTAACAGAAATGTTACGAAATTTTGTAAACGTAACAGTAGTGTTACGGTATTGTAAAAATGTAATAAAAACGTTTTGGAATTTTAAAAACGTAACAAAAGTGTTACGGTATTGTGAAAATATAAAATAAGTGTTATGGTATTGTGAAGACATAACAGAAAAGTTTTGGATTGTGAAACTACGTAACGAAATGTTACGAGATTGTGAAAATACGGTAAAAGTGTTTTACAACTATGAAAACGTGATAACATGATTTTCGTTGTTGAAAGTACAGTATGATTACTGTTGAACCAGTGTCCATACACTGTTTGTGAGAAAATGACATATTTGTCTGTGATTGGATTTGGTGCATTATACATGCATTGGAATGGTCCGATGAGGACTAGATATGGCTGATTGCCTAGGAGAAACACACCTCTTGAGTGAGTGCGATATGCGTAGTGTAAGTCACTTGTTGACCTTGGGGGCATCGGGGTGCGGGTTGCCTACACGGGTGGTTGGTCGCGCTTCTTCCCGTAGGTTAGACCGATGTAACACACCGATGATCCTGACCGAGACACTATTCTTAATCAAGATCTGATAAAGACTGTCGTGTATGTGCTAGATGTGCAAAAATTGAAATGAGAATTAAAGCACGTGGTCTGAGGCACGTGGTACCGACAGATCTTTTCGATCATTTCTCCGACCTGAGTTTTAGCTCCATGGAGTAGGAAATCGAGTCTTGTGTACATGCATAATCTGAACATTTATATCTGTGTGATATATTAATTAAGGAATATTAGCTATGACAACTGTTTTGAATACTTGGATTGATATATGTTTGGATGATGATAGTTGATTAATCTTGAATATATTATTGGAAGTTTAGTATGATATCCCTGTATGATATTGTTGTTTGTGTTATCTCTGTGCTGCCATACTGGTATTGGCGTAGGTGATCTCACCTCTTTGTTATGTTGTTTTGCTGTGTCTGTACTGTTAAAATCAAATAATAGAAGGATCGAGTTGTCTTAGACATAACGGGTGATGGATACTCAGAGATTGATGAAAACATTGAAGAGTGGCTGTCTCAAGTTCGAAGGTGTTCTGAGTAGTCAAGGAGTAGAGTTCTGATGCAACAAGCTGGATACAAGATAAGGAATGAGTATGTTAAGTTTTATCATTTGTGTTATACCGTGCTATTTAGTAGGACCTATCATGGGGTTTGCTACTGTTAAAAAAAAAGAGTCTGTTAGTTTATATTTCTCTTTAAATTGTGAAATATTAAATGGTGTCAACATTGCATAATGAATAGTTGAAATATGATTTTCAATATTACCTAATATTTTCAGTAAATTTATGTTTCAATAAAGAAGAAATTTTAAAACCCACTTTTTATAACTCAAACCTTGTGTGAATTTCTTTTCAGATTATGAGTTGGGAGTCAGACATGTGATACCCTAGGGAGGGTGTTACAGTTCTCACCTAGGGAGGCTCACAGCCTCTAGGAGATTTAATGGTCCAAGTGGTGATTTTGTGCAACCTTGGGATTTTAGTAATTAAGTCATAAATGATCAGCATTGTGGTGAAAGAAAAAGGGTTAGACTTTTGTTATAATGAGGCCCACAGATTCTTAAGGCAAAAATGCCACAAAATGTAGTGCTAAAATGGAGACGTAGATGATTAGAGAATTCTAGATTCGATAAGAATTCATAAAATGGAAAGAACAAAGAATAAGACTTTATATTATGACTTAGAATGATTTTGGACATACAGGAAGAACAAAGGAGTTTGTGAGACTTGCAAAACCTTAGAGTAATTTCAAGTGAGCATAATTGATTAGATTAAGGAACTTGATCAATCTAAAGGAATGAAGATTGAATGAGGACTACAAGAGAATCCCTCTAGAGAATGAACTCATAAGAGATGTTAATTAAAGTGAAACCCGAAATAAACCTCGAAAAGTGTGTTATCACTCTTGAGAAATTAATACTATACTATTGTGGGTCCGTGTTTGGGACTAGAATTCTATTGATGCTTATTTGGCCAAATTGTGGCATGTTATGGAAAGTATACCAATATTGTTGAATATACATGATTGTGCATGGAGTCAACATGCATTGAACATTTTCTCAGTCGATGACTGTTAAAAGGCTATATGAGCCTATAAATGAGAATTGAATAAGTGAGATCCAATGGAAGGATCTATAGGGGGGTGTAAGGCATGGTGTATACCGATTGCACGCATTATACATCCGACAAATCACTATTCTTTACTCGGTGAATGAATGAGAATTTAATGGTGTGATCTATGATGGATCTATGGGGAAGCGTAAGGTGCGGTGAAAGCTGATTGCACGTATTATGAGCCAACAAATCATCATTCTTTTTGTGGTAAATGAACAAGATTTGAATAGTGTGATTCAGTGGAAGGATCTGATCGAGGACCGTGAGGCGCAGTGGTTCATTTCGTGATGATATTTTCACTTTATATACGCCTGGCCATGATAAACCGATTGCAATGCATCACGTGCCTGACAAGCACTATTCACTTCGTGGTCTGGCATAGATTGTCATTAAGGGGGACAGATCTTCTGGAACGTTCATCTTTGAAATGGAAATGGAAAATCTTGGTACCAAGTGCACATGCATTGTGAGTCGGCATTGTGAGTCAGCACTATGAATCGGCATTATGAGTCGGCATATCATTTGGCACTTATTTATATGATGATTATACTATTGTGTTATTGATGTCATGATTATCTGAAATGTTTTAATTGTTCATTATCTGAGATTCTGTTGCTGTTTTCTCTTATTGTTTATGATTACTGTTGCTTAAATGTTATTGCTTTGCTATGAGGGTGCTCTATGTCGTTCTATTTCTTTACTGCCATAATAGGTAATGTAAGTAGGATGTCTCACCTCTTTCCTGTATCATTGTATTTCTGTTATATATATATATATATATTTGTTAAAAGATCGTGAGGAAGAAGATGATGGACCACACCCTTACTGATTGCATTAGGCTAATTCACTATTTTCAATATGGTGTCGAGACGAGATTTCTTCGGTTACGCACGAGTGCAACTCCATGGGGGCATTGATGCCTAGCGTGTCGACTAGGACACTGAGCGTCATATATATATATATGGGGTTGCAGCTTTGTCTGCTAGTAGTACCTATCCTAGGGTTACTACTTTTCCCTTTTGTGCTTTTGTACCCATCATATTTTATTTGAATAATATAAGTACTATGTTTCGTGTTATCAGTGCTTTGTGTTAAGGACGAATATATTACATATGAAATATGTTTTTCCTTCAGTGGTTGTATTTTATATGGTTGAGTACTAAATATATTTCATTCGGGGCTCATATTTTCTATCTATGTATAAATGAAATAAATTTTCTTTGTAAATACTATTTTTGAGACTATGACACATCTTGATTTAGTGACTGTGGCAATAATGATAATTATGTTGTGGTTATTAAATCAAGGGGTGTTACAAAGTATACTAGATAGCAGAGCCCTCAGACGAGTCCTCCTCAGATTCCTCAGCAGATAGGAATCCAACATGACGCGAAGTCCTACAGATCGGTGTTCGCGTAAACGACACTATACTGATCTCCATTGAGATGTGATACCTACCACCCCAATACTGCCTAATCGACAGCGGAAATTCAACATGTACATAAATAGTGACAGAAAAGAAGGGATCTCCATGAAATATCCTGCTCATGTTGACCGTCAAATGTCCCTGATATATTAGTCCATCCTCAATGGGACTAATCCTCCAAGCGCCAGCTCCTCCATGGAACTGTAGTCTCACGTATCTGAAGAAACTTGACCAGGTCGCCATCTTCTCAAAACTCAACTTCCTCAGTAGGAATCCGTTCCTCTTCACCTTATTGCTTAGTACCTCGCTCAGTGTCTTTACTAAAACATAAATACAATACAAAATAATATGCGAAGAGGTGAGATTATCTACGCTAATACCAACATGGTAGCATGGAGATAATACAAACATTACATCATACAAAAATATCATACAATGATACAGATATAATAAATCATAATTACAATCATACCCTCAACATTATCCAATTATTCAACAGTTCAAATATCACACATATATAAATGCTCAGATCATGCACGTGCACATAGACTCAATTTCCTACTCCATAGAGTTAAACTCAGGTCGAAAAGATTGATATGAAAGATTTGTCTGTACCAACATGCCTCAAACCACGTGCCATCATTCTCATTAGTGTTTGCACATCTAGCATATACACGACAGTCTTTAACAGATCTTGATTAAGAATAGTGTCTCGGTCCAGATCATCGGTGTGTTGCATCGGTCTAACCCACGGTACAAAAGAGCTACCAACTGCCCATTGTGAGCAACCCACATCCGATGCCCCCAAGGTTAACCAGTGACTTACACTACGTATATCGCACCCACTTAAGAGGTGTATTCTCTCCTAGGCAATTAACCTTAACATAGTCCATTGGACTTTTTACAATGCATGTTCAATGCATATAAGCCAAACACAAGCTAAATTCATATTTCTCATCAATGGGTCCCACACATTGGCCCAACAGTAATTTTACTGTATTTTCAATCACATAAGTATTTTAATGCGTTTTCTCAACCGCGTAACATTTTTGTCACATTTTTCAAATCACGTATTGATTTTTCAACATTTTCTCAATCGCGTAAAATTATTTAAATGTTTTCCAAATCATGTAAAATATTTAAATGTTTTTCAAATCGCGTAGCGATTTTCATCGTTTTTGAAATCGCGTAACTTAAAAATCACGTTTTTAAGTTACGAAAGGCATTTTTCACCATTTTTCCACTACATAAAATATTTCTCAACCTTCCAAACCTTATTTTGGCCTTTAAAAGATTTCATACCATTTCTTGCTTTACTTTTCCATATTTTCTTACTTAAAATTTCCTAACGCGCTCAAAAACCTAAAGAGTGAGCTATATGTTAGTAAGTTTCAAGTCACCAACGTATTCTCCATAAATCTAAATCAATTCTAAAATTCATTTCTCTTTAAAATAAAGTTGAGGTTCAAACACTTTCAACCTTTCTTTTTATTTCATAAACGAAATTTTTATTTCTCAAGTGACAAAACACTTTGTTTCCAATTCTAAAATCCTTATTCTCATTTTCTTTAAATTAATTACTTTCCATTTCTAAATCATAATTTCATACAAAATTTCCTCATTTTAAACCTTCAAAACCGTGAGCACTTGGTCTTTGAAACCAACACATCTTTTCTTTTTTCCTTTGCTTTCTAAACATTTAATTTTACCATTCATGAAAATCTTAATTTAGAAACACCTATTTTTAGGTGTTGAGGCCGTGAACCTCTTGGTCTTTGGAACCAAAACTTGTTTTCCTTTCCATCATCAAATCATGACATACATATACATATTCATCATATCATATAATCAAGTATACCATAAAACAATAAAAATCACATAAAACATACAAACACAAATAAATAATTTAAAGCACATAAACACTCACAAATAAATTACACAACCATGGATATGAATCCTCACATGGATTCACCATCCATCAAATACAAGTTCATCTCTTGTAACGCCGCAATTTTTAGAAAATATTCTGAATGTACTGTTTTCTGTTTTTCATGCTTTTGTATGAATGACCGCTGTGTCCCTATTTTTCTGTTCTCGATTTCTGTATGAAAACAATTACGATAATACAGGCTCAAATTTTATTTGATCGTTTTACGTAATTTGTTTCGAGACGATAAAATAAAAATTTTTTCGAAGCTCTTGTATTAATTTTTTGAAAGATATACTGACTAAATAATCTTCTTGGATATTTTATTTGAACGTTTTGGACGATTACCTACGTTGTGGGAAAAAATGGGAAAATGACCGTTACGTCCCGAACGTACTGTTTTCGCTGTTTTTGTCTGTTTTTAATTATTTTCTTCTTGATTTAATGCCGAAAATACTTGTCTGTGAATTTTTATGGACTTTTTGTGTGATTTGCTCGAGGCGGGAAAATAATATTTTTAAAATTTGGGAAATCTTATTTTATTATTTAGAATTGGGGGATCTTACTTAACCCGATTCTGAATGAGACTAAAAATAATCTTTTAATTTTTAGGATTTAATCACAAATAAAATAATTTTATATTATTATAATATTATTTTATTAGTCAAGATATAATTTAGTGACAAGTGGACAGGAAATATTTTGCGGGACCCACAATTAGCGGAACAGTTAGATCGGTAGCTTAATTAATTACCGTAAGTCGTAGAACTTTCAGAAGTGACTACTAGTGACTCAATGACAGAGAATTTATTACACTGTGTGACTAAGCAAGGTGAGTCACCATGAGCAACCAATAGAATTTAAGCTTGTTAAGCAAGACTTAATCCTAACCTTTGATGAAATCAATGGCTTGGATGAAGCCAAATCCATGCACATCCTTACACATGAAGGCTACGGCCATTTGGAGTGAGAAAGCCAAAAGCAACACTTCATCTTCATCACTTTTCTCTCTTCTCTCTCATCAAAACCCTAGCCACCATTGTTGTCCATTTTTCCCCTTCCATTCGGCCAAGCTCATTTCCTAACACTCCAACCATCCAAAAATTTTTCCAACCAAGTTTCCTTAACCTAAACACCATTCTAAGAACCTTTGTAGTTGGGAGTTTCTTCAAATTCTTCCATCTAGGGCTTGGAAACTAACTTTGAAAGTTTTACCTAGAAGGTAAAATTTCATGCTTTTCTTTTCTCTATTCTTTTTCAAAGTTCTAAGCCATGATTTTTCCATGGTTTAGCTTCTTTTCCATGGTTAGTAACATGTAGATTTTATTTGAGATTTTTAGGTATTTGGTGGAGTGAAAACCGAACCATAGGAGGTGTGAAAGCAAACTTTTTGTCTTCATTTAAGGTAAGAGGAAGACAATTCTTATCATCCCTTGATGGTGGTAAGAAGATGGATTGTTTGTAGAATCCATAAGGATTCGGTTGTGGTGTGTTTATTGATGTGTATTTGTTAATTTTTGTGGTTGCTAGTAGCTTAAGTGTTATGTATTAGTAGCTTTCTTGTTTGGTGATTGTAATAATTTTGCATGTCTATTAGCTTTTGATTGTATGTCTATAAGCTTTAATTTAGGTTTTATGTGTTAGAAATATTTTGCATGTGTTAGAAATATTTTGCATGTGTTAGAGATATAAATGCATGTGTTAGAATTGTATGATAAGGTTTAGGATGTGAATAACATGTGTAAATTTGCATGAGTGTTCCAAAGAACACATTCCCTAGCTCACGGCAATGCCAAAATGTGAGGACCAAAATGTTCTCTTCATTTTTCCTAAAGTGCAACTTAATTGATTAGGAGAAATAAGAAGGTTTTAAATGGTTTTGATCAAAGAAAAGGAGTTTATAAATCAAATGGTAAAGATTTAGTACATTTTGGGCCAACATGCCTAAAAGATTTATTTGATTCAAAATCATTACTTTATAACATGATTTAATGAATTTAGATAAGATAATACCTTTGACATGATTTAGAAATCAAATGAGAAAGTTTTATAAAATTCGCCAACATGCCACTATAGGTAATTATGATTTTTAAAACTTGATTCCAAATCTTTTTCAATCAAAAAGAGGTAACCCAAGTTAAGAAGAAGTTTCTATAATGATTTTTGAGGAAGCAAGTTGAGTAGAATTAAGTTTAAAGGTTAAAAACTAGTGATTTTATCATTAGGAAGGAAATACAGTAATGTTAAGAAATTTTCTAACATATAGCTCACTTTTGGTTTTGAAGCATGTTAGAGATTTCAAAAAGAATTAAATTATATGGTTAAAAATTAGGTAAATAGAAAATTTTATGGAAAATTTAGAAAACCATTATTATAAGTTTATAAACAAAATGCTGTCAATTTTTAGTAAAAATGAATCTATAAGATAGAAAAAATATCCTAATGACAGTATGCGGTATGAAAAACTATTCTACGTAGTTTAAAAGTACTCAGTACTATTTCTATCTGTTTTAAACAGTAATTTTAAAGGCATTCGAATAAGAAAATGATTTAAAAATCCTACGCGATTGAGAAAACGTATTAAAAATACTACGCGATTTTAAAAACAGAAAAATATCTTTACCCGATTTTTAAACGTTTGTAAAAATGACGAGATTTCAAAAATGCGATAAAATTTCTACACGATTGACCGTAACCATATTTATTTTTCGCTGTCGGGAAAAAGTGAACCCGTGGCTTTTGAAAATCTATATCTTTGTCGGGAAAATGTGAACCCGCATGTGAGGCTTTTGAAAATCTATTTCTTGTCGGGAAAATGTGAACCCGTCTGTGTCTTTGAGAATTATTTCTTTGTCGGGAAAATGTGAACCCGTCATGTGCTTTCCATCTATTTTTTTTATGTGTGCCATGTATTTGGTGGATTGGTTGTGAGACGAATCACATCGTGGTGTCGATGCGATAAACGTAGTGTGGTTCATTGTTCTAATGAACTTGGAGACTTTAGTGTACGGGATCCCACATGTGGACAGTTGGTAGCTCCATTTGGGCCGTGGTAAACCGATAGCGCACTATGGTACTCAACATACACTATATTTAATCAAGATTGGTGGAATCTAGTAGTACATTTTACTGTAGTGACACAACGTGAGACCGTGAACTACACCACGCCTGGATTGATGGATTCTCGTGTCGTGGGGCTATAGACGCAACGTGTGACCGCGGAATAGTTGGTGGGGCAGCCGTGGTACTATTAGATTTTGCGAATCATTCCTCTCTCGATACTTGTGTTTTTCTTTAGCTCCATGGAGTAGGATTTTGTTATATTATTTATCTCTATGTCTATTTGTTTCCATCATATCTATTTATTTTATCTCGTATTTTATTTATTTATTTTATCAGTTCTTGTTATTATTTATTATTATATCTTATCTGTTTATTTATATTTCTTATTTTATCTGTGAGGTTTTATCGTGAAGTGACATATTGTGATGATACCTAAATTTTTCTTCAATTAATTATTATAATTGTTAAAGCTTTATGTATTGCATGAAGCGTATGTATATATTGTTTGTCATCTTTTTATTGGCCATGTTGTGATGATTTTATGTTGTCTTACCTCTTTGTTATATGTATTTTCTATTTATTTATTTTACGCGGTAAAGACTTCGAGGAAAGGAACAGCCTCTTGAGATCGTGTATCCGAAGAGGAGGAAGATCGGCAAGCAAACGACCGGTTGACGATTAGGAACCATCCGATCATCCATATCCTCCGGATTGATTGTGAGGATGGCGACGCCAGTTTTTGGGATTCATAGAGCTGGTATTTCATGGAGGTGCTCTGGCTTGGCATCTACGAGGAGACCGTGACTCTGTGACGTATGCAGGACGTGTGACCGTGATCCTACGTCATCGTTTTGATGATGAGCCTGTCATGACGACGACGTTATTTCTGCACTTAGAGTTGCCCTTATCCATTAGGCGTTATTGGGGTGCTGAAAACCCTGAGCCTAGTGAGATAAGCATCGTATCGACTGCGCGATCCCGTTATCGCCGTGTGTCGAGGCATCCGGGATATTTATCCCCTGATGATCATTTTCAGGCTGATAGTGATCCATCAGAGGATTAGATAACCATGATGTTTTTTTTGGGCGCGTCAGCGTATGTCTGTATATATTAACTCTTTTATTGCTTTCTTTACTGTTTTTGTTTAAATATTTGTAGTCTTAGTTGTAAATTATTTGTACAACTTATAACTTAACCATATGTATATTATCAGTAATGATGTTTTTTTTTATTTCGTATTTTCCGCCTTATCTTTTTATATCATATTTCTGTCTATCAGGAATTATTTTACAACCCGTAATAATATTTAACTAATGTTTCACAACTTGGGTAGATTTTATTTCTATTTCTTTTATTTTCTTTTATAAGTGACGTCCTCCAAAGGGGTGTTACATCTCTCACCACCATACTTGGTTGATGAGATAGATCTCCCTCTTACCTCTTGGAGAAACCTCCAAAGCTCCTTGTTTTGTTTCTAATACAAGTTCTCCACCACCAAGAACTTCTTAAACACAAAACAAACATAAGTTTATTAGCATCTAAAGCTTGAATAAGAAAGACCATGGATCAAAACATGGCCTAGAACATGAAAATGAGACAAGTAGTGAAGTTTCCATAACTTCACCTTAAAAACCCTAGAACTTGATCTTGAAGAAAGTCCTTGAAGATGAATGAATTAGGACTTGGCCTTAACTACAAAGTGTCTTAGATTTAGGTATAGATTCAAGAAATAAGGTTGGTTGAAATTTTTGGAGAGTGATGGTATGATTTTGGCCTCTTGGCCATGAGCTTGAGTGAAGAGAAAATGAGAGAAAAGTTTTGTGAGCTTAGCTTTTTGGAAGTGATAAAGATGAGTAATGAAATGTGTCTTGAAATTTTGCTATGGCATTTAAGCCTTCCAAAACCGAACCCCCCTTGATCACTAGGGTTATGTCCAAATTCATTAGCCACCATTTTAGACATTAATAGCCATTGATTAAATCAATGGTTGATCTTTAGTAGAAGCTTCCAAGTGATATGATCAAATCTAAGTCATTAGATCTCTCCTCCATAAAATCCTAGCCATTAGATATATCTCCAAAATGAATGGTCAAGATTTACTCTTCATACTTTCCATCCAATGGTCATAAAAGGTCCTTCCTACTTGGTGAGACTAATCTCCACCATAGATTAAATCAATGGTAGATATCCAAAGCCTTCCTCACCAAGCTTGCTTCCTATTGGTCCTTCATTAAGTTGTCTAACCACTAAATTTGACTAACCAGTATAATATTTCTCTAATTGTTATTTCCCCTACGGATAATATTTACTGTATTTTTATTACCCGATAAATAATACAGTATGGAACACAGTATAAGAAAATCTCAAAAACTGTTTCTGGTTTCGGGTTTAGTAAGATCCCCCGTCCCTGTCTCAACAGTACAAAATTTTCTGGCTCCGAAATTTTTTTACTTTTTCGGGTCCGCCTAAGCCTACAAACAGCCCACCTAGGCCCACAAACAACCCAAGAATAATATTAAAATAATAAAAAAAATATAAAATCTCAAAATAATCCTCAAAATCATAAAAATTATAAAAGTCATGGAAATCAAATCAGTTTTAAAAAAATAATTAAGAATCAACAAGAATAATTAAATTACGTAAGATTTTTTCCGGCCCGAAAATTATTATTTTTCTGACACGGAGTAAATCACACAAAACGATCAAATGCATTCACGAAATAGTCAAAATAATTTTACAGTACACAGAAATCACTAAACAGTAAAATTCTGTTATTACTATCAAATAGCTAGAAAATTTGGGGTGTTACATTTGGTTGGATTTGGGTTTAGGGAAACAAAGGATTTGTTTCTACCTTTTGGTGTTATGGCACCTAAGCGCCTAAAGTTGGGCGCCTAGGCGCCTAAAACCTAGAACCTCGATAACTCCTAATGCTCTCAGGGCACCTAGGCGCCTAGGGTGGAGTGCCTAAGCGCCCGTGTAGCGCTTGAGCGCCAAGGCTAAGAGCTAGCGTCTGGAAAAATATAACAATGCCTCTGGCGTTTAGGCACCTGAGCGCCCAATGCTCACTGCTTAGGCGCCAGCGGCTAGAATGAATTAGGCACTTCTCTGATATCCCAGTGCCTAGGCGCTGGAGAGTAGGCTCCTGGACACCCAAAGCAAACTTTGCCAAGTTGAATATTTTGATAAAATGGATTCCTCTACTTATTTGATTTGCTTTCATATGCCTTTTAAAGAATGTTAAGATACTAATAGGTGATTTCCATAGAAGAATTGACCACTTTGGATTGTGAAATTCTAATTACATGTTTGATATGAAATACATAATGCTATTACATGAGATGATATGATAGAATATTCTATTGCATGACAGATGAGATATTGATGCATTATGTTGTGATATGAGATGATTTGCTAAAATACTTTATTCCTTGCATGATGAGAATGATGATTGATATGATACTTGATTTGATGAGTAACCCATTATCTAGGATATCCTTGGTCTTAGAGGGAGACTTGGAAATTGTGGTTAAGGAGCGGTATTCCCTTACCACCTGAGTTATTGAGGTTGAGGGCGAATAATTCTTTCCCTCTTTACCTGAGCTCTTCCTGGATGAATGTAGTTGAGGATGGATAATTTCCTCTCTACTTGAGGTATTCCTGGATTAGACATAGTGTGAGGAATGATGATATCCTCCCTATCAAAGTAGTTGAGGATGGATAATTCTCTCACTACTCACAACTCAAGAATAAGGACGAATAATTCTCTCATAAGTTGTGGATTGATGTGGATTACTCGAAGTAGCTCTGTGTGGCAAATAGATCGTCATAAATAGGTTGAAGTACACTAACCTGAAAGCAGACTACTACCAAGTGAATGGTATTGTGAGGATGAATAATTCCCTCTAAAAATGGTCTACTCCCATGTATCTTCTATGTATAACACATCTTGGTACCTTGGAATCTGATTTACCTCTTTTCTTTAAGGTTACTTATCTTAAAAGTACCCATACTCGTACTTACCATCACTCCAAGATTCCACTTGAGCTTGTGTTCCTCTGACTGATAAAAATTGAGACCAAGAGGCACCCTCACTGATCTCAATATCTAATATTTTCCTCTTAAGGAACTTTCTAACTCTTGTTCCGTTGAGGCTTTGAGATTATCTGCTTCTACAACTCTACTTTCACTTACTAGAGTAGAGAAGTCCTTAATCTCCTTATGCTTCACAACTCTTCTAATGCCCTCTCCAAGTTCTACTTCTAATTTTACTTACTTCCAATCTTTATCTGGATGACTCATAAAATAAGAAGAGAACTTAGGACATTCTTTGAATTGTTCCACATACTGGTCCATAGTAATATCCCCTTGCTCAAACTTTAGAAAGTCCAATTTCTCTGCTTTCCATACTCAACGGAATAATACTTGTCTAAGAAAGTAACTCTAAACACCTCTTAGGTGATTCGAGTACTAACCATCTCTAGTAACCTCTCGACTTCAACTCAACAACTTTCGAATTCTCTTATTAACCCTTAAGAAGCAGTGGTCACTTTCTAACCATCAGAGCACGTTGTGACCACAAAGATCTTTTTCATCACATGAAGTCATCTTTTGACTCTGACTGAACCAGAATCTCCCTTGAAAACAAAGGAGTAACCTTTTCTGAACCTTGAGAAATACAGATCCCTCATAAGTTCCTCATCGTCCCGCAACTTACTAAGTGAGTCCTTGACCAACCTTTCTATAATTCTTCTACAAATAGCAATCTACTCTCTCATTACAATAGTCATTTCTCTAAGAGCTCCGGTTATCTCCTCCTTTACCAGTCTTATAGTCTCATAGGTTCCCCTAGTAGTTGCCATAGTTTCCTGTACACACAGAATATTACATATTGAGTTAGCTAGGCTCAATATCATGTAACTGTGTAATAGTAGCCAATAGCATCCATACCTAAGGCTTGTCATGCAATTCCACTAACATACCTCACAAAGAGATAAACAAATGCATAACTCTCTACTAATTTCTACTCATACCATAGCATAGCTAGTCCATACCCCGGTTCAACAAGATTAACTGCTCTGATACCATAATGTAACATCTTAATACAGATATCTAGATATATCCTAGATATACAGAGATATATAAAGATAACTAGTACTAGAGACGTCACTTCTACATACTACATACTAACATATATCCATAATCACAACTGAGTAATTATAGAAAGCCTTGAGAGATTGTGGAAGAACTTAAACTCATACATATAAATATACAACACTAGCCACAAAATGGTATATTATAATACATAACCATAATATATATAAAACCAATGTAAACCGTATACATAAGTTCTAGCTAGAAAAACATATAAAACTATACTAGTCTTCATGCTTTACCTTCTTCCCCTTAACAGGGTCGTTACTTGGATTTACATAGAAGAACAACTGAGGTGAGAATGACAATTCCCAGTAAAAGCAATTCCAATACCTGCTAGCTATAACATTGTATAACAAATGTAACAATTGTTATAACTACCAACATAGGAGTTTCCTCCCTAGTTCTCATAACTGCATGTTGCCAAGTAGTGTGATCTAAATCGATAACCTACATACCGTTAAATATAAATAACTGGCTATACAATTGTAAATACCAACAATAACAGACAATGCCCATACAACTGCCTGTAAATGCAATACAGATGATATGCAATATGATTATGCCTAAGAAAGATCCTAAATATATGCTTGTGCAATGCTTTGTTTTGAAATACATGCAGAGTTTTATTTAGAAAACTAAGAAGTTCATTAGGAACTGGTTCCGTATATGAACCTGTGGTAAATAGAGGGAAAGCTCATCCTGACATTGCACATACCCTGGCACGCTGAGAAGTTCGGGCTGAATCCTTGTTCAAAAGAACCTTACGGACTCCGTACTTATCTTCTTTGGCCTTGGCACTATCGAG
Organism: Ormosia emarginata; assembly: GCA_029884605.1. Classification (NCBI taxonomy): domain Eukaryota; kingdom Viridiplantae; phylum Streptophyta; class Magnoliopsida; order Fabales; family Fabaceae; genus Ormosia; species Ormosia emarginata. Next base: position 42,113,225 of record JAQQTP010000088.1, read on the forward strand.
ATATCAAGGTTGAGTCCTTACTCAAAAGAGTCTTTCGGACACCCATCTACCTCCCTTGGCCTCTATGATGTACACATCAAAGAATACTCACTAAGATTAATACTACTAGACTATTTCCATAGTCATACTTACATACTTTTATACTTAGTTCCTTTAAGAGCCAAACATATTCTACTGGGAACTATGGATTCTTATGTTTACCCTTTTATAGAGAGAAGAATATGTAACCTCATACTACATGCAACCCTAGCACTTGGTCAGGATAACTTGTTCCCTTAGGAACTTCTGATTCCTTTCCTTCTGGCCAAATGACCTTTCGTCATATAAAGTCACATTCTTCGGCAAACACTGCCAATCCATCCTAGTTCATTGCATCTAATACACCACATAATCACTCATTACAACTTAAGTGATTTCTAATGCAACACTATGTTGCTAAGGTGTTAGATACTACCTATGGAAAACCATTATTCTTGGTTGCACTTAGGTTCTTAGCTTTCACACACATACTAGAGTAACTAACTAGTGTGTGAAAAATGTAGTGTTATGTTTACCTCTTACATAAACACCATCATAACATTCCTATAGACTCAACTCATTGTAGTGAACAAGTCCATCTTAGCTAATGCTTCAATCCAACCTTGCTTAAGGAAGCAGATGAGCTTTTCTCTTGAACTTCGCATATCCAACTACTCTTATGGATATGACAAGCTTACCGATCATACTTCTTCCTTTTGTGTATTTGTCATTGCACAAGGTCCCATTTAACTAGAGACTTAGTGCGAAAACATTCCCTCTTTGGAACTAATGCAAGAGTGGTTCTTACTAGCAATTCTTTGTTACTTAAGGTTCTAGGTACCTTCCCAAGGTAATCCACTACTCTTAGATCTCCTAAGGTTCATACCTTTCTCATACTTACTAGAGTAAATACTATTAATCCATCCTAGTATACTTGTATGTAACACCACTCATCATCATATCTCTAGTGAAGCTAAGTAACAACAAATCACCATAGTGAAAGACACTTTTCTATAGCAAACTCTTACTCTTGGTTGCTTTAAAGTTCATTCATAACATATGCATACCAAAGGACCATCCTCTTGTTGGATTAATTCTAGTAGCATACTAGACATACACTAAGTACATCCATGGTTCTTAGATGTCCAAAGCTTAGACTTTTTCATCAACTCTAGGTGATAATTTTCCTATTGAAAAATACCCTTATTTGTGCCTTAACATACTCAGGAAAGCATATAAAAATGATCCTAATACTTAGAAAGCTCGTTTTCCCCAAAACAACATTTTGCCATTTTTCTCAATCTCAACTATTGACCTTTGCTTAGTAAAATGAGTATAACTTGAGCTACAGAGGTCAAAACGAGGTGATTCTGGTGGCATTGGAAAGCTAAGAGAAAGAGCTACAACTTTTATGAAGACCACAAAAGCTTCCAAAATGACCCAGTCCCCCTGTGTTTCTCGGATAGAGGTTCTGCAGAACCGAAACACTGTTCCATTGGCCAAAACCCAAGATTTTGGCCACCCCAAATCAGTTTCTAGGTGATTCTAAGTCCCTAAGTAGTTCATTAACACATAGGAATCATTAATCAACAACAAAACCACTCAATTTGGATTATGAACCAAAATCACACAACCTTGACCTAAAACCCCAAAAATGAGCATCAATGGTATAAATGGGATGTTCTAAGCTTCTAACTTCAATTTATGCCATGAACAAGTCATAAATAACCGAAGAAACACATTCATACAAGCAAAATACATCAAACACCTCTAGAACTCAATTTGGCCTATTAAGCACTAAGTGTGCATCAATGGTGAAAAGAATGGAAGAAGATGAATATGGACATAAAACCCCTACCTTTAGCAACTAAGATGATCCATCAACAAGCTTGAGCTTGGCTCTTGGAGCTTCCCTTGATGTCCTTCTCTTTTTTCTCTTCCTCTTCCTTGGTGTTTACTTCCTTTTCTCACGTTTTCTGTTTCTGTTGGTGAAACAAAGAAGCTGTGAACAAGGCTTATAAAAGGGAAACAAAAGACTCTTAAGGCCTTTAAGCCATAACTGATAAATCTCAGTATGCTAAAAACACTCAGATTTAGCTAAAACAAGTTTTCCAACTTCCAACAACTTTAGAATAAATCATAAAATCCATCTAAATTATTGTTTCACCATTTTCATGATTTTCCGTATCTACTACTGGTCATTCTAGTATTAAATGCACAACCAGTATGCTTAAAAATACAAAATTAACTTCGATTGTCTTGAAACTTTAACCACTTCTTACTTGGCTTATTTGTGACAAAAAAAACAAGTTATCCATACATGTTTCCCTCAACTTAGCCTTCAAAGCTAATATCTGAGTCATTTTAAGCTACTTTTCAACTTATATGTTGCAACTAAGTGCCAAAACGAACTCAGTTTATCACAAAACTTAACTATCATGTTAAGCAAGTTATATGCTACCTTACAAGCCTAATCATGTTACTAAGGGTATTACTGATTGATAGATGATCATTATGAGATAGCTTATTATATAAGTCTATCATGAATGAATTTCTTAATTGATATTGAGATTGTAATGAAACTTGATGGTTTCTTGATTTCAAATGATTTTTGATAAATGACGTAAAATGAACCTTTGTTTCAAGAAGGTAAAGGACTTGATTTAGTTTTAGCCACTTTTCCACTGATTATAGTATAATGATTGAAATGGTTTTTTCCCGAAACAACTGGAATGATTATGATGACACGACTTTAAAATAATTACTGAGAATTGTGAGATTCTCACCCTATTTCTTTGATTTTCATAATGATTCCAGGAAATCCTCGTGCAGACTATAAAAGAGGAGAAGAACCTGATCTTTAGATTTGTTGAGTCTTTTTTATTTGCTGATGTATTTGGTTATACCATTTTTGGTGCCCTAGTGGCATATGATGTACTAGATATATTTTGATGTACCTTGACGTACAGTTTGTATATATACAGTTCTTCAGATATGTATTATGTACTTCCGCTTCAGGCTCATATTTTGTATATTAAATATATCTTTCTTCTTGAAAAAATTGAAATTGATCTAAGTGACGTACTCTAATATATTGCTAATGCATAATTCAGGATATGTCACTAGTAGTACTATTAGGATGTTACAATTTGGTATTAGAGCAGTTCATCCTGATTGAGCCCAAGTATGGACTAGTTATGCTTTTAGCATGAATGTTATGCATTTTCTTATCTTAATACTGAGACATATTGATAGGATTGCATGACAGCCTTGTATATATATGTTAATGGTTATTGTTGCACTGATACAAGAGTATTGAGCCTGATCAACTCAATATGTAATATTCTATGTGTACATGTACTATGGCATCATCTAGGCATACGCGAGGAGATAGAGTGTCTACCAGTGATAGCACAATATATATGATGGAGATGTTTAGAAAGATGACTGTTGTTATAAAGGAACAAAAAAAGATGACTGCAACCATGAGAAAGCAAACCGTAGTCACAAACAAAGTTCTGGAAAGAATGGGTAATAACCCATATTCACAACAAGACGATGGAGCACCAGTCATGAGGAATAAGGGATTTCATGACCTTTCCAAGTTCAAGAAGACCAACCCTACATCATTCTAATGAGATATGATCCAGCTAAGGCGGAGGAATGGTTAAGGGAGTTAGAGAAAATCTTTGCTGTGATAGGATGTACGGATAGCCAAAAGGTGTCCTTTGCCTCCTTCATGTTAAAAGGGGAAACCGAGTTTTGGTGGAATGGCACGAAAAGAATTAAGGAGGCAGCTGGAATAGAGATGACTTGGGAGGTATTCAAGAAGGCTTTCTTAGAAAAGTATTTTCCAAGGAACCTTCAAGAAACAAAAGAATTGGAGTTCTTGAAATTGGAGCAAGGAAACATGACAATAAGACAATATGTGGCAAGATTTGAGGAGCTGTTAATGTTTTCTTCTTAATTCCTGCATAATCTAGATGAGAGCTAAAAGTGTGTAAAACTTGAGTCCGGGTTGAGAGATGAGGTGAGAAAGATGGTGAGGCCTCTTGAAATCAGAGATTTCCATACTCTGGTGAATAAATACAGAATGGTAGAGTCAGATAGCTCAAGAACAACACTATTAAAACTACAACAGGAGCAAAAGTTACATGCCTTTTAAAAGAGGAAGAAGACAGATGAAGACTCCAAGAAAAAGTTCTCCAAGTTCAAGAACTAACAAGGGAAAGGAAAACAGTTCCAGATAGAAGATAAAGGACTATATTGTCTGAAGTGTAAGGGGTACCATGGAAATAGAGTTTGCAGAATTGATCAGATGAAGTGCTTCAACTGTGGCAAGAAGGGACACTATGCTAGAAACTGTCCTCGGAGGCAATAAGCAACAGCTCCTAGACCCTTGACCTAAGGAAAGGTATTCACTTTAAGTGACAAGGAAGCAGCTCAATCTCCTGACCTGATACATGGTAAGTGCATTGTTAAAATTACACTTTTAAATGTATTGTATGATTTTGGAGCCTCATTCTTTCATTTCTTATGACTATATGAGAATGCTGGATTTCCTTGTTTCTGATCTCCCCTATGACTTGAAAGTTTCCATTCCCATGGGAAAACCTGTAACAACTTCCAAAATATGTCTAAACTGTGAAGTAACTATTGAAAATAGAAACTTACTAGTAAATCTTATATGTTTACCCCAATTTGATTTAGACATTATTTTGGGCATGGACATGGACATGGATGTTAGTTTAGGTGTAGTTTTGGTGGTCATTGACCCATGTTGTTTTAAATTGTTTAGATAACATGCTAAGGTTTATATCTGACAATTCTTCTATGCCTATTTCTTTTAAATCTATGTTCTCGAGTAATAAATAAGTGAACGACTGATAATAGAGGAACTCAAAGAACTCAAGTGAACAATGGGTATGAGAAAGATGTTTCTAACTCAGTTATTCACAAGATAAAGATAAACAAGTTCAAAAAGACATTATGGAGCTTAAATGCTCTACGAGGTGAAGGCCACATGGCGACAGAACTTGTTGGTGTGCTATGTGTGTGGTCAAGTGGGGCACTTTGCCAGAAGATGCCTATAGAGATAGGGAGTTGCGCCTGACCCTAGACCACAAGCTCCAAGAAGGGCATATACTCTAAGTAGACAAGAGGAAGTTCAATCTCCCGACCCTTTACAAGATATTCTTTTGTGCGTACTAATAGATGGAAATTAATTAGGATAAAAGAATGTAAACTTTTAAGTTTTGTTAGACATTGAAAAGGATAAGATGGATGTGATTAAGAGTATCTATTAGATGTCTCCAAACTTTTAGTACGAGAAGCTAAATTTTAGGGACAAATTTTTTTAAATGGAAGAGAGAAATGTAACATCCTCTTTTTAATATGTTAGACTTATATATGATCTTAGAGGTATCATAATACTTGTATAATATGTCTGCTAAATTTTGTGACATTTTGAGTTAATTTAGGCATTTTGCTGCAACATAGAATGTGCAAAATGACTATTTTAAATAAGAAAAATAACATAAAATGCTTGGTTAAAGGAAATAAATATGAAAAATTTATTTTTAAGTCACAAATGTGTAAAAGATGTTGTAGTTAAATTTTAAGGATAAATGGTGCTAGTTCGGTATTTTTAAGGAAAATGAGTGAGTGTTAAATACCAAATTGATGAGTCGCAGATATGGAAAGTTATGGAAATGGTGAAATAAGAATTTAGGTGAATCTTAGGATTTACTTTAATATTTTTGGAAGTTATAAAACTTGATTTAATAAGATCAAAGTATTCCTAAGAGATAAAGTTTTAGTACCAAATTCAAGTGGCCTTAGTTTTCAAACATGCTAATCCTTGAAATTTGACTTTTCTCCCTCTTTTCTCTCATTTCACACCAAATTGCAGCAAAAAAATAGAAGAGAGAAAGGGAAACAAAGAAAAGAAAGAGAAGGAGAAGAGGAAGGAATCAACAAGCAAAGGCAAGATTGGAAGATCATCTTCACAAGTGAGGTAGAAGGATTATTTTCCATAACTTTACTCTCCATTGTCTTCTTTCTTGATTTTTTATTGTCTCTAAGGCCTTATAGGTTAGGATTGTGAACTATGAATTTTCGTTCTTTCATGAAATGTGAATTCTCAAAAATTGGGATTTTAAGTTGATAATTGATTAATTATGTCATGTTTGGATGAAATAAAAATTGTATAAGAGTTATAATGTGATTAGAGGTCTTATATGATGTTAGAAAACATCTAGAAATTGCTTATGGAGAATTAGTTTTTGGTTTGGAACCAATTATGTAGAAAACACGTTTTCTGGATAATTTTCTGGTGCGGGGTCATGCCTAGGTGCCAATGAATCACGCTTAGGTGTGGTTGAGACAAAGAGCATGGCGCCTAGGTGCCAAAGGGTCATGCCTAGGCACCTAATGACATACTTAGTGCCAGGAACAGAGCCTATCTCCATAGCACCCTATAGGATGTCTGTAACATTCTCTTTTTAGCATGTTAGACTTGTATATGGTCCTGGAAGTATCATAATACTTGTTTAATATGTTTGCTAAATTTTGTGACGTTTTGAGTTAATTTAGGCACTTTGTTGCAACATAGAATGTGTAAAATGACTATTTTAACTCAAGAAAATAACATAAAATGCTTGGTTGAAGGAAATAAATATGAAAAATATATTTGTAAGTCACAAATGTGTAAAAGAGGATGTAGTTAAATAATGAGGATAAATGGAGCCAGTTCAGTATTTTTAAGGAAACTGAGTAAGTGTTAAATACCGAATTGATGAGTCACAGATATGAAAAGTTATGGAAATGGTGACATGAGAATTTAGGTAAATTTAGGATTTATTTTTTTGGAAGTTAGGAAACATGATTTAATTAATAAGATCAAAGTATTCCTAGGAGATATAAAGTTTTAGTACCAAATCCAAGTGGCCTTAGTTTTCAAACGTGCTAATCCTTTAAATTTGACTTTTCTCCTTCTTTTTTCTCATTTCACACGAAATTACAGCAGAAAAACAGAAGAGAGAAATGAGAAAGGAGAGATGTAACATCCCAACTCTTTTCTTCTTTTCTTGTTTTCGATTATCTATGATTTTTGTGATTTTTGTAAATTATTTGACTTATTTTGATTATTTTAATATTATTTTTAAAAAAAATTGGACTGTTAAAGTGGGACTGGGGGAGCTTATTAAACCCGAAACTAGAGACAGTTTTCAAAGTTTTCATTATCTGAGATTTTATCTGACAAATAAAATCTAGGTGCGTTCTATTATCCATTGGACAATAAATACTAGTTTTGTCAACTATAACTTTTATCTATTGGATAATAACTTTTAGTAAAGATCTTGTGTATGGTTCTAGATATAAGCTTAGTCAACTTTTCCTAGAGGTTTCTCTTGATGACATCACCCATGTGACTACACTTTTGTGACATCACCATGACCCACCTCTATTTTTGGACCAATAGGAAGCAAGCTTCCTAAGCAAGTTTGGAGGAAGCTTGTCTCCCTCTCTCCTTAGGAAGCCTATGGCCAAGGAGCTCAAGAGGCTTCTAGAGTAAGTTTTCTATCTTTCATCTTTACTTTTCATTTTACCTTTTAACCAGAAAGCTACACACTTTCTCTCTCACTTTTTCCTCTCATTTTCTCTCCACTAAGCTCACGGCCACTACCCTTAAACCCACCCTCCAATCTTCTTTAATTCCAACCATCTACATTTCTTGAATCCAACCTCATTTGAAGACACTTTGTTGTTGTGCTCTTGAGAGTTCCTCCATCTTCAAGTACTTCTTCAAGTTAGGGTTTTGAAAGCCTTTAAGGTGAAATTTCTCCTTCTTCATCTTCTCTTTTCATTTTCAATTTCTAAGACCAAGATTTTGATCCATGGTCATTCCATTTCCAAGCCTTAGACGTTGATTCTTTTTATGTTGTTTTCGTTTTTAAGAGCATCTTGGAAGAGGAAGTTGATTCAAGAAAGCACCTAAGAAGTTTTGGTCATCATCTAAGGTAAGAAGGAGATTAGCCTTTTCAACCTATCATGGTGGTGAGGAACGAAATTTGTATGTCGTAGGTGAAGAACTATGTGAGGGTTATTCACTTGGTTGTATGTATTTTTGATAATTTTTGTGGTTTTTGTAACTCCCCTTTTTGAGGAGGGAACGTCACACCATAAAGGACAATGCGGAAAATAAATCATAAATTAAGACCTGGTTCATTTAAATATCGATAAGCTTGTTTAGTTGGTATATCATTTAAGTAATTTGGTGAATCCTTTTTATTTTTTCATAAGAAAATGATAAAACATAATTACAGCAGAATCAAGATGAGAAATAGGCCATACATCATACATACACACACACACACACACATATATATATATATGCTTATACTATACTTGTTTCATTACATCAACAGATATACAAAATAAGCAAAAGCTTTACCCGCCAAAATACAAAATATCAAGCCCTCAAAAATATTTACAAATAACCATCAGTGGCTATCAATAGCATCAGACCCTAAAACTAACGAGAAGGAACCGTGGCTGGATCCTCCTCGAGGTCTTCATTGTCAGAGGAAATCCTCATCGGAGTAACCGAGTTACAAGCGGGGGGCTCGTGCAGAGGATAAAAATGAATCCTCATGTGGAGTGTAGTAAAGATCACTCCACATATCACGAACAGGTCAGTAAAACTCTAAATGAACATTTGCAGTGATGTTAAAAACAAGTGGGTCATAACGACCCCAAGCCAGAGACATCGTCACGTCCCTACGATAGATGCAGTGATCCGTACGTAGGTTGATGTGTCAATAGTCCGGACCTCCATAAAAAGTCAGCTTAACATAACCCAAAAAGCCATGTGGTCGGGACGTCATGCTTTAAACAGGTACTAATCAAAATCGGGCCAAAAGCCAGGGAACTCGTGCACTTCTCCTTCTTCACCAACGTCTTCGGAGAAACATATAAATATATCAAATAGCAGAAATACAGAAAAGAGGTGAGACATCCAACATTCAATACCAATTATGGCAGTAAAGAAACAAAACAGTGCAAGACGCCCACATAGTATAGCAGGAATAATAATTAGCATCAAGATTCACATAATAAACAGATTGGCAATTCGAGGCAATTATACATCAATAAACAACAGTTCCATCGTCATATGAATAAATGAATGTCAAATGATATGTTGACTCACTATGCATGTGCACATGGTACCAAAATCCAACATTCGGTACTACAATTCCTACTCCATAGAGCTAAACAAAACATCAGAGAGAATGATCAAGGAGACATACTAGTATCTCTTCAGCCATAAAATCAAGTGCTTTTCCAAAAAATTCATAATTTGCGCATCAAGGCTTTATACAGTAGCATTCTCATAGGATCGAGATATAGGACAGTGTCTCGGTCTGAATCGTCGGTGCGTTTGCATCGGTCTATCCCACGACCCAGAGGAGCTACCAACTATCCGTTTGTGGAACACCTGCACCCCGACGCCCCCATGGTCAACGATATGACCTACACTTAGTCTATTTGCACTCGTACTAAGGTGTGATTCAATCTCCTAGGCATACAGCCTTACAACAGAGTCTATCGGACTTTCACAATGCATGATAACTTAATGCATATTCATGTGCATTCAACAAAAGATATACTTATCCATAACATATCCCAATTTGGTCAAGTTAAACATCAGTAATTCTTTGGTCCCACTCATGGACCCACAATAATATAGCATCAAGTTCTCAAAAGTGGTAAAACATTCCTTAAGGTTCATTATAGAATTTCACTTTAGCTTAACAATTCTTATGAAATCTTTCTCTAGAGGAATTCTCTTAATTAGTCAAGTTCTTTACTTTAGTTTAAGTGTAACATCCTCATACTGAAGTCCTAGTATTATCTTACATATATACCTAGCTGATTTTGCACTACGTGCCTAGGCGCCATCTCTGCAGCGCCTAAGCACTAGTTGAGCGCTTGGGCACTCAACACGCAGTGCCTGAGTGCTTACCGAGCTACGTTACAGGGAAATTTTCTAGGCGTTGGCGCTTAGGCATCTAAGCTCTAGCGCCTGAGCACTAATGCATCAGCAAGAATTCTGCAGAATCTTAATCCTCATTTCAAGGTTTCTCATCAATCTTAAGCAATCCAATACATGGTTCATAGTTATCAAGATACATAATGAAAATCAATGGATTCATACAAATCGAAATAACAACAAATCATGAAAACAATACAACAAAGAGAGTAATCCCACATGGATTCCCTCATCAACAACACCAAACAAACATTTCCTCACCACCAAGATAGGTTGAAGAAGATTATCTCCTTCTTACCTAGAGAAATAACAAGGAAAGCAAGCTCATTTTCCTTTGGGAATTTCGTCATCCACCTTCAAGAAAACCCTAGGGTGAGCAACTTTCAAAATGTTCACTCAAACCATGAAAAGAGGAGTCCTTAGTCACATAGGTGACCAAGAAAAATGAAAAAGAGAAGAAAAGAGAAGAAAGTTAAGAACTTTACCTCAAAAGCTTCAAGCTTGGGCTTCAATGGTGGAAAATGGAAAAGGAAAAATTAGTGGATGACCACCAAGGAGAAATGTCTTAGGATGATGAGAGGAAGCAAGAAAGGAAATTTGTTTAGCAAACAAATGAAGATGGCCCTTCCATGGTGTGGGCGTTATGGAAGAAGAAGAAGAGAAGAGGAAGAGAAGAGCTTGAGAGAAAATAGGAGAAGGGAAATGGTAGAGAGAGAAAGTAATAGATTTTTAGTGATTCAAAATTAGAAATGAAATGTGGTAAGGGAAAGCATAATTTTGGCTCCACTTTTTGGGCCATTGCTGTGAAAAGAGTGTGGGGAGGGAAGAGAGAGAAATGGCTTCATGCATTGCGTGGGAAATTTCTAAGAAACTTCCTTGAGAAGCTTTGGTTAGATTTTGCAAAAGTCAACTTAATTAGACATAAAGTAGATTTCTAGACAAGGTGATAAGGATTTTTACTACAAGTTATTATTCAATGGATAATTGTTACAGTTAACAGTGTAACGCACCTAAATATAACAACCGCAGCATAATCGTCATTACACCACAGTTACTAAATCCAAGTGTGTCACAATCTCAATAACAGTAATTTCAAATTTTCAAGTTTCTTTTTTTTTTCATTCATGCATAAGTAGAAAATACGAGCCTCGAATGAAACATAATTAGTACCCAATCATTTTATACATAACCACTGAAATAAAAATCATTTTCTATATATATATTTTATAGTCATCTTTAATACAGATCACTGATAACATAGAATATAACAATTATAGAGTCAAATAAAATACAGCGGAAACTAAAACACTAAAGGGGAAAAGTAGTAACCCTGGGGTAGGTACTACTAGCAGACAAAGCTGCGATCCCATATATATATACGATGCTAGGAGTCCCAGTCGGCTAGTCAGGCATCAATGCCTCCACGCAACTGCACTTGTACGTAGCCGAAGAAATCTTGTCCAGACTTCCAATCCCATCGACAAAGGTGTGATCCCTCTTCATCTTCCTCACGATCTTTTATCAAATATAAATATAAAACAGAAGTTTAGAAATACAGGAAAGAGGTGAGACACCCATCTTTCATTACCATTCTGGCAGTAAGAAAACAACCCGACGCAAAGTGCCCACAAAGCAACATAGTTCATGTATTTATTAACAGCAGCAGAATTTCTAACCCAAATAGTTCAGTTATAAGTGATAATAAGAATTAATGACAATAGTGATATTTATAGTAAAAGTAGATCAACAATAGGCAATAACAATAACCAATTTCAACAGGCAAATCACCACATGATTTCCAATAAATTAGCAAAACCATCAGAAAAATCACGTACAGTAATAAAACAGTTACTTTAACAGATGTTCATGCTCAACAACTTATGAGACTGACAACGAACGATACACAATGCATTATGGTACCAAAACCTACTCCATGGAGCTAAACATTAACCTTTTGGAGTGAATGATCAAGGATTAATGCCAGTATATCGTTAGCCTTAAAATACAGTGTGCTTTATCTCATAAAATGTTTGCGCAATGGCTTATACATGGCACCTCAACAGTTGATTGCGACATAGGACAGCGTCTCAGTCTGGATCATCGGTGTGTTTGCATCGGTCTACCACACGGCATAGAGGAGCTCTTAACTGTCCATGATGAGGCACCTGCACCCCGACGCCCCTAGGGGCCAACAACATATGGCAACACCTATGCTTAGTCTATTCGCACCCGCACATAAGTGTTATTCTACTCTTAGGTATACATATGCATGACGACGCAATGTCAAGTCATGTATGTTTATCAATGATTCATTCATCATGTACAATACATATGTTTGACGACGCAATGTCCAGTCATGTATGTTTATCAATGATGTGTTCATCATATACAATACCACAACGGTATATAGTCTTTATCAAATTACATATGCATGATGACGCAATGTCCAATCATGTATGTTTATCAATGATGCATTCATCATATACAATACCACAATGGCATATATTCGTTCTCAATATCAATAAATCATTTAAATGATACATATATCATATACAATGCCTCAATGGCACATAAGCATACTTCAATATTAACATGTCAATTCTCAACATCAATATATATCTTATGGTTCCTCATTTTCACCATTTCCCCTTTAAGGGTTCAACATTTCCAAGAATCTAAATCTTGATCAATTATGTAAATCTTTAGGTTAACTAACCCTTAGAAACCTTGGCCTCACATGCCTTCAAGGTCCTAAATTCTTTCCCATATTATTCACTAGTCTCTTGATACCAATCATTTAGTTTTGGTTCCACGTGGGATTAATGCAATTCATCATCGTCATTAAGTATTTATGGTTTATCAGCTACCACAATGTCCGTAGTAGGGATACTTATTTTCAAGTCTTAAGTCTTTGGTCAATTATGAAAAGGTTAGGGTAATTAACCCTTTAAAACTATGGTCTTCTCAAATACCATCATTCAACTTAATTCTTTAGCTTTATCAAAGATTATGCAAATCTCTAATTCTTCAATCTCCAAGGTTGCACCAAGGCATCACTTGAACTCAAATCTTTCTCTCTAAAACCGTGGCCTTTCAAGGTTCTTAAAATCTCAATTCCTCTCCATTTTATGTAATGGTTTCTTGTTATCAAATCACTCAAATTTTGTCCACCAAAGTCAATTCCATCCCTCATGATTCCAAGCCAAAACCATGGCCTTCCTTAATCCTTAAAATTTCATTCTTTCACATATCATGTGTTAGTTACTTGATACTTAATTACTCAATTTCCATTTCTCACAAGATTAATTTAATTGCCTAAGGTCTATGCCAAAACCATGGCTTCATAGGTCTTCTAAGTTCCACTTTTTATTTCTCATTTATGTATTGATTCCTTAAGATCAATTTACTTAAGTTTAATGTATTAAAGTCATTTCATTTGCCTTAATGTTCAAGCCAAAACCGTGGCATCATTGAGTCTTCAAAGTCTAATCTTTCCTTCTTTTTTAGGTATTAACTTCTTGTTATTAATTCACTTAAGTTTTTATTTCATTAAGATCAATCCAAATGCCTAAGATTCAATGCCAAAACCGTGGCTTCATGATGTCCAATGTCCAATGTTTCTTTCCACTTTTATGCATTAGTTTTCTTAATACTAGTTCACTCAAAATTGTGTTCATCAAAATTAATCCAATTTTCTCTTTACCAAGACCAAAACCATGGCACCCCTCTTGGGTATTAAACTCTCAAAATCTTCCATTCATAAATTTCAATATTATCATTCAATCTTTGATTACATAAGTCTTATTTTACTTGTGTACAAAACCAATTTTCACCCCTAATTTCTAGTCAAAACCGTGGCACCATGTTGAGGTAGGAAACTCCAAATTTTCCATTTAGCAACCCCAACATGATCAAGCACAATTAATACATCAAACATATTCAAGAGCATAATCAAGTATTAATCAAATTCAAAAATACTAAATCATACAATTTTTACAATTCAAGTAAGCATACAAGGATGGATTTCTCCATCAATATACATACAAAGTCTCCTCACCACCATAAGTGATTGAAGTGAGTAGTCTCCCTCTTACCTAAAGGAGACAATGCAAGGAAATAAACTCCTTGGTTCCTTGATTTGCAAATTCGGATTCCACCTTCAAGAGAACCATAAAGTGTCAAATTTTCACAATCACAAACTAAGGATTGAAAAGAATGATCCTTGGTCACATAGGTGACCAAGGAAAACGAAATTGAGAAGTGAATGTGAAGAACTTTACCTAAAGCCTTAAGCTTGAACTCCTTGAGATTTCTTTTTGGTGATTTTCGGATTCCACTCACCCAAGAACCCTAGAGTGTTCAAAATCACTCACATCACACATCAATGCTCAAAAAGAGAAGCCCTTGGTCACATAGTAACCAAGGAAAACGAAAATGAGAAGAAATAGGAGAGAAATCAAGAATCTTTACCTTGGAAGACAATGGAGACAAGGTTGGATTTTGGGCAACCTTTATAAATGAAACTTCTAGAGAAGATGTAGGTGAGTGTAGAAATATGTTTAGTGAAGAGAAAAATCAAAAAGCTTGGTCATCCATGGAAGAGTGATTTTCGGATTTGGAGAAGGAGAGGTAGAAAGATTGGATTTTTGAAGAGATTTTCTAAAGAGAAAGTGTAGAGGAGGTTGAGAAAAGTCTAGAAATAGTGTTTATGGAGAGAAAAGTGAAGAGAAAGCTCTCCAATGGTGGCTGGAAATTTCAGATTCAAGAGGAGGAAGAAGAGAAGAGGTGAAGAGAAAATGGAGGTAGAAATAGAAAATGAAGACACTTTCTACACAAAGAAGGTAGAGGAAGTGAAAGCAAGTGTAGAAATGAGCTTGGAGAGGAGAAAAGATGAACAAAAATAGAGGAGAAGGTGGCTGCAATTTCGTGGCTAGGGTGGAGGTAGAGAGAAGGTGGTGAAAAGATGAAGAAGATGAAGTGAAGAGAGAGAAAATGATAGGTTAAAGTGAGGTAATTTTGTGTGTGTATTAGGTAAAGTGTGTAAGTCACAATTTTGCCCTCCTTGGGCTAGTGTGGGCCGCGGCATTGAGAGAGTGTGAGGGGGAGAATTTGGCTTCTCATGCAAGCCAAGGGTAATTGGGTCGATTGGTGCTCAAAGCTTCTCAAACAAACTTTGAAAAAGTACACAAATTTGAATTAAAGTAGATTTGATTTGACATAAAGTGGATTGCATTAGGATAAGGTGATAGGATTTCTAATGCATGCTATTATCCAATGGATAATAGTTACAGTCGACAGAAGTCAGTATTAATTCATCTGACAAATGAAATTTACACAGTGTTTTACTATTTCGTCTGTTAAATTTCTCGAAAAACGTGAAATCTTATAAACTGTGTCCAGCCTCGGGTTTAGTAAGATGTCCCATCGACGTTTCCATAGTTCAATATTCTCGGGAAAATATTTCATTTTCCTGACTCCGCTCAGTGCACACGTAAAACGAAGAATATATTAAAATATTCGACGTCTCCGAAAAAATTCTAGGAAATTCTCATAAATCACAAATATTATAAAATGACTATTCATCACAAAATTTTCCAACTTTCGAAACGTTATAGTTGTTTACCCAACTTTGCCCAATGTGCATGCAAAACGAGAAATATACTAAAATATTCGACGTTTTCGAAAAAATTTCAGAAAATTATCAAAAATCACAAATATTGTAAAATGACTATTCGTCATAAAATTTTCTAACTTTCGGAGCATTACAGTCGTTTTCTGTCTCTGCCCAATGTGCATGCAAAATGAGAAATAATATTAAAATATTTCGTATTCTCAGAAAAATCTAGAAAAATTTCCAAAAATCCCAAATATTGTAAAATGATTATTTATCCTAAAATTATTAATTTTCGGGATGTTACAAACAGCACCAGTATTTATTGTCCAATGGATAATAAATTGTACAACGATTTTTATTTATCAGATAAAAATTTCAAAAAATATAAACCTCGTAAACTATGTTTGACCTCAGGTTTAGTAAGATCCCTCGTCAACGTTTCCACAATTCAAGGTTTACTAGCCTCGGGGAAAATATTTCATTTTCCCAACTCTGCCAGTGCGCATGCAAAACGAGAAATATATTAAAATATTCAACATTTCAGAAAAAATTCACAAAAATTCACAAAAATCACAAATATTATAAAATGACTATTTATCACAAAATTATCAATTTTTAGGGCGTTACAATTTTTGGCCTATGTGATTTTATGGTTTAATATTATGTATAATTCTTGGTTGAGTAGAAATTTTGGTAATTGATGTATGTTGTGTGCTTGGAACCTTGTTGGTAAAGATGAAAATTTTGAGGCCCGAGGACCCTAGAGCTCACGACCAAGTAGCCATAATTAGGATATCCATGACAAAATTGTTATGTTGATTTGGAACATAGATGCTTAGGTGAAAAGGGATTGGAATAAGAATTAATAATAATGGAAGAGTGATAGAACAAAATTTTGTCATTTAATCAGAGGGAGATTTAAGCTATTGAGTGGAAAAATAAGCTTGAAAGAGAAAATGAAAACTTAAAGTATTTTATAAGAGGCAAAAGGAAATGATTTACTAAATTAATATAATGTGGATTCTTTTTGTTCTTGTAAAACAATGTTTTACATAATTTGAGAATGTTGATTTCTGAATTATGCGGCAAAGATGCAATGCGATTGAAAATAACAACAGTGTGCTGTCGAGCTCTTAAGCGGGACCCGGAGATATTAATGGTTGGTTTGGTTCATGAGTAGCTTATGTTTACAGAGAATTATGATATTGATATGTGTGTATGCATTAAGTCATTGATCATGCATTATACCGGCAGTATCGGTCGAGGCTTTTGCCTAGGAGTTGAATTACACCTTAGTGCGGGTGCAATGGGCGTAGTGTAGGTCACTTGTTGACCTTGGGAGCGTCAGGACGCGGGTTTTCCACAATGGTCAGTTGGTAGCTCCACTGTGTCGTGGATAACACCAATGTAATACACTAACGATCCGGACTGAGACACTATTCCTAATCCCGATCTGGTGTAGATTGTCTTGTGTAAATCATGATGTGCAATTAAGAAATTATAGCACTTGACTTGAGGCTGACAAGATACAGATAATATCTTTTAGATCATTCTCTTCAAAATTGTGTTTAGCTCCATGGAGTAAGAAATTGGTCCCTTGTGCATATGCATAGTCTGTCTACATATCATTGTGACATTTTATATATGCTAAATTATCTGATACTTGATGTCATAACTGCAATTGTTGTTTCCTCTATATGAATGATAGTACTGTTCTATATTGTTCTCTCTGCTGCCATGTTGGTATTGATGTAGGGAATCTCGCCTCTCTGTTATGTTATTCTATTTTATATGTTTATGGTTGATAAAGACTGAGAGGAAGATGAAGAAGATTGCACCTTTCTGTTGTTTTGTTTTTCTGCGATGGTGGCTAGGAGAGATTTTGTTAGTTTTGTCAGAGTTTAGCTCAATGGTGGCACGAGTACTTGGCATATTGACTGGGCTACTGAGCATGTTAGATATGTAGGGGATATATCTGTATTTGTACGTAGGACCTGCTATGGGGATCCTTTCTTTACTCTTAACGTCTCGGTATATTTAGAGTTTGTTATGTTGATTAGGGAGTTATGGGGTGATTTGCATTACACCCCTAGGGAGCATTCAGATCCTGAGGTGTCATCTGCTAGGACACCTGCCTATGAGATCTCACCCCGTCTAAGGGTTTTGTCTAATGGGGAATTTGAGGAGGAGGACCCCATGGACGACCCTACTCCCTAGGTCTATGAACTTGGGCTAGTTTGTGTTTCGTTAAACAGTTTATATGTCTTTTGGAGTTCAAACCTTATGTATTTTGGGTGGATTGTGATCCATGCCATCTTATGTATATAATCTTTTTTATGTGTAATATTCAGTAATGACATCGTGTGTTGTTTATGTTTTGTTTCAGTTTGTGTTTTCAAGAAAGAAAATTTGAAATCTGTATTTTATCATATTAAACCCTTTTACACATTTTATTAAATTTTCAAGTTTTATTCGTAAATGTGATACCCTAGGGAGGGTGCTACACGAGAAAGGGAAACGACGAAAAGAAAGAGGAGGAGAAGAGGAAGTAATCAAGAGACAAAGCTAAGCTTGGAAGATCATCTTCACAAGTGAGGTAGGGGGATTATTTTCCATAACTTTACTATCCATTTTCTTCTTATTGCTAGTGGTGTTTTTGGTATGGATGAAAATGGGTTTTGATGAGTTATGAGGTCTTTCTTAATTGTTTATTGTCTCTAAGGCTTATAGATTATGATTGTGAACTATGAGTTTTTGTTCTTTCATGAAATGTGAAATCTCAAAAAATAGGATTTTAGGTTGATAATTGATTCATTATGTCATGTTTGGATGAAATAAACATTGTATAAGAGTTATAATGTGATTAGAGGTCTTATATGATGTTAGAAAACATCTAGAAATTATTTATGGCGAATTAGTTTTTGGTTTAGAAATAACTATGTAGAAAACACGTTTTCTGCTTAATTTTCTAGTGCGGGGTCATGCCTCGACGCTAGTGAATCACGACTAAGCATGGTTGAGATAGAGAGCAAGGCACCTAGGCGCTAAAGGGTCACGCCTAGGCACCAAATGACCAACAGCTGATTTAGTAGAAATCTCACTCTGATAGTCTGTAGTGTTAGTTGCATAACTTGAGCTATAGACATTAAAATTACTTGTTTCTTATTGTATTTGAAAGCTAAGATACAAGGTTTCATGTAGTAAAAATTTCATATTTTTAGGCCAACCCAAATAGTGCTAGTTTCTTTTTGAATATAAGACAAATTCTACAAAAACTAGCAATCTGGCACCTAGTAAACCAGATTGCATCAATTCTTGCTCCGAGGTCATAATTACATGAGGCAAGTATCATTTTGAAGCTAACATGTAAGGCTATAAGAGATAGAAATTTCATAATTTTTGCATTCTTCATTCCTTCCCAGTTTCAATTTAAAGTAAGGTCAGATTCATGCATTTTGTTGCATTTTGTTTTAGCGCTATGTTTTAGCTTCTGTATTTTGTTGCATAACTTTAGCAACACTTAGCCAAATGAAGTGAGGTTTATTTCATTTCAAATATATGAGATAAGGCTATTTACCTATAAAATTTCAGAATTTTTGAAGTTAGAATATATATTTGGTGCATTCTTGAAAATCAGCCTTCTAGGCTACTAAACCAGAAAATGTCAAGACATGTGAGAATCTTTCATGCATCCCCTAGTTGTGAATTTCCATAGTAGTGTCTCTAGAACCATAGGCAACATGGATTTGCATATAATAACACTTGTGATATAGTGAAAGGGAGTACTAGATACAACTATTCTAAGCTTTTTTGGCATTAATTGTCTAACTTTGTGCATGATATGCTTATATAGTATTAAAGTAGAGCTAAAAATGCACTAGTATGGTTTTTCTTCCTTGATAATCAAGGTAAAGTTAGAAAAGGTACAAGAAACATTATATTTAGTTCCTTATGTAAGAAGTTGAGCTAAATGAACATGTTTGCTAGTTTTCCACTTACCTTAGTCAAAAGTAGACTTTATGAGGTGTATGTGGATAAAGTATAAATGGTTTTGAAAGCAACTTCGCACATTTTGTTTTCAAACTTGTTATTTGTTATTTCCATGTATGAATGACCTTATGGCTTGAGCAAATGGGCTCCAAGTACTAGAGTTATAGGTACTCATACCTAGTATGGTATTAAGAGTGGTAAAGTAAATGGTAACCTCACTGTTATGGGGCAATATAGACCACTTATACTAGGTAGTGCAAGGAGGTCAAGGAACAAAAGGGCTTCCTACCAGAGGATATACAAGGATCAAAAAGACTTCCTGGAACAAAAGGGCTTCTTGGAAGAAAGGGATTCCTGGAAATATGCAAGTAATATATGTTTTCCAAAACAAAATATTCTAAAAACATTGCATAAGCATACTTTAGTGCATTCCTTTGGCATAGTCATATATCATAATGCATCGCATAAAATGACAATTGTATGGGCAATTGTCTTGTTTTGCTAATAGTGAAGATCAAGAGTAAAGGTTGGCTAGGAATAGTACTTAGAGTGAGTTTGTTATTGTTCCTAGTATGCTAAGAAATGTTTTGAGTATTTGTATGTTCAAGTTGAATTGTTCTGTATTAATTGAACTATTCTTATAATTAAATGAATTATTTGCCTAGGAAAGGGAAAAGACTGAGTTTTGGCTTCTGTCCCTTTCCAAATGTTATGTTAAATTTGTTTTTTCCTAAAGTAGCTGGATTTTTTGTTGAAGTCATCTTCCTTCTTTGACCAAAACTTCTACCATTGGGCTTTGGAAGCATTCTCCTTAATGATTCCTCTTTCCTTTGACTAATTAGTTTGTCCTTTTGTGAAATTTTCTGCATAATTGAAATATTAGGAGGACATTTTGGTAACCACTTCATCTTGGGTCCTTGAACATTAGTACTAAGGCCTTTAAGATCTTTAGGAACCTATACCATACTATTTCTCATATAAATATTTCTTCTATAATTGCATAAATGAGAAATATGTCCTAGATGACCACAAAAATTGCAAATAATTGAATTTAATAATGGCTTGGTCCTTTGAAAATCATTTTCGAAAAACTTAAGCTTTTTGTTGTTTTTACATTCTAAACTATTTTTCTCATAAGCCTTGCTTGAATTTTTATGTGGAATAACATTAATTTTGTTCTCATTAACAAGCATGGAATGTAAGTAATTAGAATCATTAGCTATAGCAAATTCGGAATATAATTCCTCAACTTGATTTTCTAAAATAATGCACTTTTCACAAGAAGTTGAGGTTTCATGTAACATCCCGAAAAATACATATTTGGTCATAAATCATCATTTTATAATATTTTTGATTTTTAGGAATTTTTTTGGAATTTTTCGAAAACGACGAAT
Source organism: Ormosia emarginata (assembly GCA_029884605.1). Lineage (NCBI taxonomy): Eukaryota > Viridiplantae > Streptophyta > Magnoliopsida > Fabales > Fabaceae > Ormosia > Ormosia emarginata. The sequence goes on from JAQQTP010000088.1 coordinate 42,134,295, forward strand.
ATTTTAATATATTCCTCGTTTTGCGTGCACACTGGGCTGAGAATTGCTGAGACCAGTGTAACACTCCGGAAATTGATTATTTCACCATGAATAGTCATTTTCTAATATTTGTGATTTATGAGAATTTTTTTGGAATTTTTCGGAAACGACGAATATTTTAATATATTCTTCGTTTTGCGTGAAACTCGAGCAGAGTCGTGAAAACGACTGTAGTGCTTCAAAAATTAGAAAATTATATGACGGATAGTCGTTTTATAATATTTGTAATTTTTGGGAATTTTCTGGGAATTTTCTGGAAACGTCGAATATTATCATATATTCCTCGTTTTACGTGCGCACTGACTGGAACCGGGGAAAACGCGATGTTTTCTCTGCAGACCTAGAACTATGGATAAGTCGACGGGGGATCTTACTAAACCCGAGACTTGACACAGTTTACGAGGTTTCGTAATTTTTGAGAAAGCTTTACTGATACAATTAAATCAGTACAACGAAAAATTCATCTGTCAGATTAATTAAATACTGACTTCTGTCAACTGTAACTATTATCTATTGGATAATAGTGTGTAATAAAAATACTATCACATTATCCTAATGTAATCCACTTTATATCAAATCTATCTACTTTAATTCAAATTTAATAGTTAAATATTCAAGCTTCCTTAAGAAGCTTTGACCCCAAGCTTTGACCACATGAATTAGCTTCCAAGGGAAGCCAATTTTTGTCACCCACTTCTCTCTCTCATTTACGTAATCTGCAGCCCAAAAAGGAGAATGAATTGATTTGAATTATCCAAATAATTCATTTAACTCATTAACTCCCAAAAGCACCCTTTCTTTCTTCTTTTACGTTTCTTCTTCTTCTTTCTCTCTTCAAACATTTCCTTCTTCCTCTTCCAGCACCATACGTCCAGCCACCCTCAAGAAACCCCAACATTCATAAAAATTCACATCAACCATGTTTTCTTAATCTCCTACTCCTTCTCATCATCTTTTGTGCTTGGAGTTTTCAAGAAAGCTTCCATCTTCAACCATTTTTCAAGCTTTGAAGGTGAGCTTCCATGGCTGAAAAATTTCAGACCTTCCTCCCATTTTCGTTTCTGGTTTCCTCTTGATTTAATGGTCATTTTCTTCTTCTTTTTCACATCATTACATTGTTCTAACTTGGACCACATTTTCTAGGGTTTTTGAGCTTCAAATCCGAAAATCAAGTGCTTCTTGGAATTTTCTTGGTTCTTCATCTTGGTAAGAGGAAGATTAATCCTCCTCAACCTCTTTAGCAACTAGGAATCTTGTGTTTGATTTTTGGAAGAAAAACCACATGGTGGTTGTTCTTGAAATTGCTTGAAATTGATTTCTTGAATGTTATCTTAATTTAGCTTTGAGTAGTTGATTGAGTGGTTAATTATTCATGTAATTTTGTGATTGAAATCTATGAATGCTTGCTGGAAAATTCTGGTTGCTGGACCCCTGAATGTGTCACGGTTTTGGGGCTGTTTTGGGCTGGAAAATGAAGGGCAAATGATGCTTAAATTTTGACCAATGCAAGGCTAATTAAATCAAGTAGTTAAGGTTGATTCAAGTGGACAAAATTCTGGTTGTTGGACCTTGGTGAGTGCCACGGTTTTGGGCTGTTTTTAAGAGCAGAATTTTGGTTGACATTGTGCCAAGAATAATGCTAGGCAAATTAAGTAAAGGAAGACTAAACTAGTGAGAAGAAAATTTGTAACCTAGGACCCTATGGAGTGCCACGGTTTTGAGGGCTTGAATGAGGGGAAAGATAACAAATTTGAGATGTCAAGACTTGAATTAATCAAGTAACCAAACATAGATTAAATAGTAGGAAACTTGCAACAATAATTTTTAGGATGGATTGTGGTTAAGATTTAGGAGATAAGCTAAATTTGGAAGGTAACTATAAGAATCAAATAACTTGGATCAAAATAACAAGTAAATGGACCTAATGATATGAACATGATTTATTTGAAATCTTGGGAAGGCCATGGCCTCTAGGTGAAAATTTGGGTTAAGATTCCATAACCCATTACTCGGATTACAAGTAATCAAAGAATACAAGAGATTAAGGATTTCATAAACCTTAATGAACCAATGAGATAATTTTCATAAGACTTGGAGATTTTAGAAATCCATAATGGACCTAAAATATGTTCCTTGAATTATAAATTGATATTATGTTGATATTGGGTTCTTTTTGGATGCAAATTTGCTTATTGCACTCTCTTGATCAAATGTGGTATATTTTGCTATTGTATGAAATTGTGGATCATACATGTTCATGCATAAAGTCCTATGCATTGTGAATGTCCTTGTGGACTGTTGTAAGGCCAAGTTGCCTAGGAGATTGAACACACCTTAGTGCGGGTGCGAGTAGACAAGTGTGGGTCTTGTTATGACCTTGGGGGCGTCGGGGTGCGGGTCCTCCACAATGGGTAGTTGGTAGCTCCTTTGCCCGTGGGGCAAACCGATGCAAACGCACCGACGATCCGGACTTGACACTGTCCTATATCGTGATCTAGTGTAGAATGTCTGTGCAATGCCATGATTGTGCATGAGAAAATTTATTGATAGCACTGGCCTCGGCAGCCGAGTCACAGACATGTCTCCTGATCTTTCTCTCCGACTGTTTGAGTCTAGCTCCATGGAGTAGGAAATTGAACATTGTGTCCATGCATCGTGGAATATTCTGTCATCTGAAAATTATTATTTACACGATATTTGACTGTCTGAATTTAACTGCTCTGGATGTTATGAATTATTCATTACCTTTATTAATGATTGCCTGACTGGTTATCTGTTAAAAGATTATTTATTGCCTTTACATGCTACGTGGGCATTATGCGCCGTTCGGTTCTTGGTTGCTGTATTAGTATTGATGGTAGGATGTCTTACCTCTTTCCCTGTGCTTCTATTATTTGTTGTTTATGTGCACCCTGTACTGATCGAAGACGACGGTGAAGAGACAGAAGATCCTGCCTTCCCCGGCTTCTGGCCTGCACAGGATTGACTTCTACTGCGACGATGTCTGCACGTATGCGTGGGTTCTTGGGAGATGTGCGTCTGACCTTCCTTGGAGGGCCGGAGTGCTGGCACATCAACCTGAACTCCGACCGCTGCGTGTATGTGGGAGACGTGTCGATAGCACTTGCGTGGAGACGTCATGAGGCTCTTGTCCTCACTTGCTACCTCAGCTTACGCCTGGAGTTTTACCTGCCTATCAGGGAGATGTGAGGTGCCCGTTATTACACTCCGCAGGAGGATTCGTTTGCTTCCACCGCTCGGGCTCCGTCCCGCGCCTCAGTGGTTCCTATGGATGAGTCCTCGGATGAGGAAGATCCTGATGAGGGTCCTCCTGAGGATCCTGAATCGGTCCCTTTTTATTTGAGGGGTCGATGATCATTGGTGGCTACTGATGGCTGCCAGTGTTTTATTTTTGGGGGCCTGATGTACTTTTCTTTTTGGTTGGGCTGTACATTTTGTATATGCATGTTTCCCTTGGGGTGGGTATAGTTTTGCTTTTTGATGATGGCCAGGCTTGTATTTATAAAACAGTTGTATTAAATTCTATATATATATATATATATGCATGCTATTCAGGTGCAAATTTCTATGTATTGTTTTATTCGTTACTTTTATCCGCACTCCGTAGTATCCTTATTATTCTTATTATAAAAAAAAAATATTGCCAAGTTGGCTCACATGGTTAAACATTAATTAATTAAAATGAACCGGGTCTTAATCGTTGTTTATTTAATTTTCGCATTTTACTTTATTTGACAATGTGACGTTCCCTCCCAAAAAGGGGCGTTACATTTCACATTTCAAATACATTTCCCCATTAAGAAAAGCATATTCATTTTTCAAAGTTTCAATTTCATTTTTAAAGGAGGAAATGTTTTCCAAACAAGATAAGTTTTTCTTTTCTAAATTCAACAAACCATCATACAATTCATCATATGTACATTATAGCTCATAATAGGAAGGACTATAATCTAGTTTAACATTATTTACCTCAAAGTCCTTTTTAGCCAAATAGGAAGTAGTCTCAATTTCTAGCATACTTGACTCTTTAAGGGAATCATCATCTTCCTCATTGTTATCCATCAAGGATTCAAGAACATATTCCTTCTCAATTTTGTTTTGCTTTGCCTCTTCTTCAAATTGAGCATCATCATCACTAAAAAGCATTTGGCTCCCTTCAATAGTTTGCTCATATTTTTTAGGATATTTTTCATGACAAGCTTCCTTCAATTACTTTTGTTCTTTTTGCTTTCTATATACAACTTTATACACAAAATCATTGTTAACAAGATAAATAACATCAAAAGCATCCTATATATCTTTAGCACTAGAGCAATTCTTAATTTTAGCATAAGCCTCATCACTTAAACAATTTCTCAAGATTTGCATAGCTCTAATGTTCAAAGAAAAACATTTCTTGTCAGAAGCGTTCTAATCTTGTTTTGGTTTAGGAGAAAATCTCTCAAGCACAACATCCCACAAATCCAAATTAACAGATTGCATATAAAATTCTATTTTAAGTTTCCAATAAACAAAATTCAGACAATCAAAGAATGGTGGTTTATCAATTTCAAAACCTTCCATTTTTTTAAAAAAAAATTTCAATAGTTACCAACAAACAAAGATCTTTAACTCTAAGCGATTAAGCTTTCAATAGAGCACGAAACTCTGATACCGCTTGTTAGCCATAGCAACCATCACGCAAGAGGGGGGTGAATTAGGTGATTACAAATTTTTAAAGCAACTTTGAGAAATTATGCATTTTCATATTTTCAATTAATACATGCAACGAAATAAGTTTAACAAAGATACAATAATTGTAGATTACCCAAATACAACTTGAGTTATGAGATAAATCAATAAAATAAACTAAATATCAAATCCAACTCAAGCATATATAATTAAAGTATAAATGTAAAGGAGATAGAAACTCTTTGAAAACTTTTATCAAACACTTGAAAAGCAACTTTCTTTGAAGTTATTTATTGATTAAAATGAATGAATAGAGAAGATAAAAAGATGCACTTGTAAATTAGCAACCCACATAGAAAGTATTCGAACAAATATATGAAATTAAAACACAAACATAAAGGAATTTGAGTTTAGATAAGCAAACACAATGATTTATCCTGGTTCAACCACTAACCACTTATGGCTTACGTTTAGTCCTCAAGTAACCACCCAAGATTTTTCACTATCAATGCAAGCTTGAACAAGTGCTTGCTACCATTACAGACTAGAGCACTCTTCGCACCTTGGGATACCTCACCCTTGTGCTTGAGCCTCAACTTTCAGGGTTACCTAACCCTTACAATTTCTCTGAGGGATACCTTACCTTCATTACAAAGAATCAAAGAGTAGAAGAAGGAAGAAACTCTCTCAAGAGTATGTATTACAAATTGAAGCACTATGAAGCTCTTTTAGGATATTTCAAATTTTGGCGAAAGAGCACAGGAAATAGTAAAAATATGAAATACGAATCAAAGCATGAAATAATTATTTCAGATAGTTGGGTGTGTGTAAAAAGATGACCCAAAAACATGTATTTATAGAGTTCTTGAGAAAATAGTCGTTGGGTATCATTTAATATCACAATAAATGCATAGAAAATAACCGTTATGGGCTTCTGGCCATGTTTATTCGAATAATCCTTTGGTTATTCGAATAAATCTTTAAAAACACATTCTGGAACGTTTTTTGTAGTATGTTTTCGAATAACCCTTTGGTTATTAGAATAAATCCTTAAAAAAATATTCTGGAACATTTTTTGTGGTGTGTTATTCGAATAACACATCCTTTATTCGAATAAACCACTCTGATTTCAAAAATTGACTTTAAATGGTCATAACTTCTTCATTTTTCATCCGTTCAAAGCAAATGACCACTCATTAGAAAGATATTTGAGTCTATTTTCAAATAGAATAAGTTTTAGATAAAATGCAAAGCATTTTGAAAATTATGATAAAAAGATTAACCAAAGGTCAGTTTTGCAAAACTCAAACTTGACTATTTTTAATAGTTTTCAACTACCACACCATGACTAACTTTTCAAAACATGTTTATTGGGTATTTTAGCATGTGAAAACCATTTGTAAAGATTTGAAAACATATTTGAGATATCCAGAAGGCTTCTTACATAAAGACCCTAAGTCCTATAAGCTATACCATTTAATCTTCCTTTAGATTTAGTCTTTGACATGTCTTTGTTGTTATCATAACCTTCATGAGATAGGCATGCACATTCTCCTTGAGTTGAACATAATTGAGATCTTTTGCTTTCTTGTTGCAACGCTCACTCTTAGTATTCAGACTATCCTTCAAAGTATTGCTCACTTAAAACATAGTTAGTCCAAACTCATAATTCAATATCTACATATAATCTATTAAGTACATCTATGTAGCATAAGTATCATTCTTTTTGTCTTGTATTTTCCATCATCAAAAGTTAACATATTAAATCATTGGGGCAAACTTATTTTCACATTGTGATGTGGTGAAAGGGAGTACTAGATACAACTATTGTATGCTTGTTTGGCATTAATTGTCTAACTTTGTGCATGATATGCTCCTATAGTATTGAAGTAGAGCTAAAAATGCAATAGTAAGGTTTTGCTTCCTTGATAATCAAGGTAAAGTTAGAAAAGGTGTAGGCGACATGATATTTAGTTCTTTATGTAAGAAGTTGAGCTAAATGAACATGTTTGCTAGTTTTCCACTTACCTTAGTCAAAAATAGACTTTATAAGGTGTATGCGGATAAAGTATAAATGGTTTTGAAAGCAACTTTGTAAGTTTTGTTTTCAAACTTGTTATTTGATATTTGCATGTATGAATGACCTTATGGCTTGAGCAAAAGGGCTCCTAGTGCCAGGGTTATGGGTACTCATACCCAGTATGGTATTAAGGGTGGTAAGGTAAACGGTAACCTCACTGTTGTAGGACAATCTAGACCACTTATACCAGGTAGTGCAAGGAGGTCAAGGAACAAAATGGGTTCCTACCCCTTCTTACTAGAGGATATACAAGGATCAAAATGACTTCCTAAAACAAAAGGGCTTCTTGGAAGAAAAGGATTCCCGGAAATATGCAAGTAACATATGTTTTTCAAAATAAAATATTTTAAAAACATTGCATAAGCATACTTTAAGGCATTCTGTAACGCACCTAGATCTAACAACCGCAGCGCAATCATATTACACCACAGTTACTAAATCCAGGTGTGTCACAGTCATGATAACAGTAGTTTCCAAATTTAGAAGTTTATTTTTCGCCTTTTTTGCATTTATGCATAAGTAGAAAATACGAGCCATGAATGAAATATAAATGTATTCAACCCTTAATACAACCATTGGCATGGAATCACGTTCCTTATATATATTTATAGCTTATAGCCAATTTACACGAATTACTGATAACATAGAATATAATAATTACAGAGTCAAATAAAATACAGCGGGAATAAAAACATTAAAGGGGAGGAGTAGTAACCGAGGGATGGGTACTACCAGCAGACAAGGCCGCAACCCCATATGCACATGACGCACGGCGTCCCAATTGATACGACAAGCATCAATGCCACCACGCGGCTGCACTCTTATGTAGCTGACGAAATCTTGTCCAGATGCTCAAGTCAATCAACCAATGGTATGGTCCCTCTTTACCTTTCTCACGATCTTTTATCAAACATAAATGTAAAACAGAAATGCACAAATATAGGAAAGAGGTGAGATTCCCAGCTTTCAGTACTAACATGGCAGCAAGAAAATAAACGGCGTTGAACGCCTACATAAGACACAGTTAATACATACAAGTACAGTAATACATGGAAGCAATTAATGAGAGTAAAACAGCAAAATCAATAGTTAACATTATCCATAGCCAGCTAGCAACATTAGCATTACCAAGAGTCAAATAAATATCACAGTCATAATAGTAAACACATTATCCAATCATAAATGCTCAATAGACCATGTGACTGACAAATCACAATGCAACAAGGGTACCAAAGTTCCTACTCCATGGAGCTAGACATAAACATCTTCGGAGTGAATGATCAAGGAGTAATACCAGTGTATCAGTAGCCTTAAAAATACAGTGTGCTTTCTTTCATAAAATTGTTTGCGCAATGGCTCACACATGGTACCTCAACAGTTGATCGCGATATAGGACAGCGTCTCAGGCCGGATCGTTGGTGTGTTGCATTGGTCTATCCCACGGCCCCAACGGAGCTACCACTGTCTATTGTGAGACACCCACACCCCAACGCCCCCAGGGTCAACAACATATGACACCTACGCTTAGTCTATTCGCACCCGCACATAGGTGTTATTCAAACTCCTAGGCAACATAGCCTTCTCAACAATGTCCCACGGACAACACGCATGCATGATGACACAATGTCCAATCATGTATGTTCATCAATGATGCATTCAACATCAGTATTGCCTCAATGGCACATAAGCATTATTCAATGATCAACATGACATATCAACAATATATCTATTAAAAACATTGTCTCAATGGCATATCATCATTTCTTATCTCATTGAATACTGAATCAATAACTACATAACCCACATAGGGAATCACACTTGCATCAATAATTCTCACTAGGAATATATGTTCCTATATACCACAATTTCCATGTCATGGATCCAAGAATTCCATTTTCAAAATCATTTCTTCTCTATTGATATGAATACATATTCCTATCACATTTAAGTAAAGTAAAATCCTTGAATCCAGGGTTTTTAGGTTATGTTTGAGTTACAAGGGACAAAGAACCATAATCTCAATCATTTCTAGCTCAAAAATCTCATTTTTGGGTCTTGGTAATCAATTACATCACCCTGGTAATCGATTACCAGCGTAACAGAATCTCTGTAATCGATTACAATGTCATTGTAATCGATTACATGATTCCCAGAACCACGATTCGTAACTTCAAGGCCCTGGTAATCGATTACACAGCAGTGGTAATCGATTACCAATTGGACAGAACCTCCGTAATCGATTACCCATAAGTTGTAATCGATTACGTGATTCCCAGAAGCACCATTTCGTAACATCATAGGCTTGGTAATCGATTACACCATCCTTGTAATCGATTACAAGCTGGACAGAATCTCTGTAATCGATTACACACAAGATGTAATCGATTACCAGATTTCCAGAATCACGATTTCGTACCCTTAAGAGCTTGGTAATCGATTACAAGCCCCGTGTAATCGATTACCACGCGTAAACTTGCAGAAAATAGAGTTCTCTAGGTCCTCTAACTCAAACCAAACCAATCATTATCATATTTAATTAACAATTCACTCAAATATACCTTCAAATCATGCAAGAGACATCAATAAATCATACAAACCCAACAAAATGCACTATCATCAAGAACAACATAAAAATGAGAGAACTTTATACATGGATTTAGAAATCAATAACAACACACATACAAGACATTCCCTTACTACCAAGATTGGTTGAAGAGGATCATCTTCCTCTTACCTATTTGGAAGACAACACAAGGTGTTACCTCTTCTTGCCCTAGATTTTCATTTTCCCCTTCAAGAAGAACACCAATGTGAGTGATTTCCATAATGTCCACTCAAACCATGGAAAAATGAGTTCTTGATCACATAGGTGACCAAGAAAAACGAAAATGAGAAGAAAGTGAAAGAAAGGTTAAGACTTTACCTCCAAGCTCAAAGCTTTAGCTTCAATGGTGAAAAATGGAGGAAGAAGAAGAACCAAGGATGGGCACAAGGAAAATGGACTTAGAATGATGGAAGAAAGCTAGATATGAGTTTAGTTGTAGCAAACAATGGAGGTGATCTCCAATGAGAGTGTGTGTACGGTGGTGAAGCAAGGAGAAGAAGAGGAGAAGAAGAGAAGAGTGTTTGAGATGTGAGAGTGGAGTGGTAAAAGTGAGAATGAGAAGAGTGGCTATTTTTGGCTCCCAAAATAGCCATCTGCCGTGTAGGAGGATGGGGAGAGGGAAGAGAGAGAAACGGGAAATGGGAGGAAATTTCCTGGAAGCTTCCCAAATGAGTTTTTGAATTAATTTAACTTCTATTTTGAAAATAAGGTTAAAGGAGCTTGACACAAGGTAGATTTTAGAATAGTGTGATAAGATTTTTATTACATGTTATTATTTATTGGACAATAGTTATAGTTGGTAGAAGTCAGCATTAACAAATTTGACAGATCAATTCTTCGCATTGTTTTATTATTCCATCTGTTAAAATTTCTCGAAGGACGTGAAACCTTGTAAACTGTGTCCGGCCTCGGGTTTAGTAAGATCCCCCGTCGACGTTTCCATAGTTCAAGGTTCTTGGGAAAAAATTTTCATTTTCCCGACTCTACTCATTATGCATGCAAAACGAGGAATATATTAAAATATTCGTCGTTTCCGAAAAATTCTGAAAGAACTCACATAAATCACAAACATTAGAAAATGACTATTCGTAATAAAATTTTCCAACTTTGGGAGCATTATAGTCGTTTTGCCAATTCTGCCCAATGTGCATGCAAAACGAGAAATAATATTAAAATATTCTGCGTTCTCTGAAAAATCCAAAAAATTCCTAAAAATCCCAAATATTGTAAAATGATCATTTATCCTAAAATTATAAATTTTCGGGATGTTACACATTCCTTAGGCATAATCATAAATCATAATGCACTGCATAAAAAGATTGTTTTGCTAATGGTGAACATCAAGAGTAAAGGTTGGCTAGGAATAGTACTTAGAGTGAGTCTATTATTATTCCTAGTATGCTAAGAAATGTTTTGAGTATTTGTATGTTCAACTTGAATTGTTATGTATTAATTGAACTATTCTTGTAATTAAATGAACAGTCTACCTTGGGAAGGGAAAAGACTGAGTTTTGGCTTGTGCCCCTTTCCAAATGTTATGTTAAATTTGTTTTTCCCCAAAGCAAATGGATTTATTGTGACGTCAAGTTTTCAAAACTTACTACTGAGAATTTCAAATTCTAACCCCAGTTTTTTGTTTCTATGATAATTCCAGAGAAAGACCAAAGCAAGAGCAAAAGAAAGCGTTGAAGACTTAGTTTAGGTGTGTATGTGTGTGTGTGTGTGTCTATATATATATTATAGTTTATATAGTTGAAGTTTCATAGTTTGTATAAGTTCCAATTCGGGTCGTTTTGTATAATATATATCTCAGACTTATATGTTGTAAAATTCATAGTAAAGAGCAAGTTTCCAAATTGTGTAAAATGATTTGTTCTCTTTACCTTTATGTTAAAGGCTCAATATATCTATTTGTGATAGTTATTATACATGTCTTATATTTATGTTTAAGTGTAGAAGTGACATGCCTAATGCTATAAACTTGAGTATATTGAGGATATACTATAGTTTTAGTTTTAGGGTGTTACAATGTCCCCTATAGAACTCTCTGAGCTTAAGAAAGAAATAAAGGAGTTGTTGGATAGGAAGTTTATTCGACCTAGTGTCTCACCTAGTGGAGCCCCTGTGCTTTTGGTGAAAAAGAATGATGGAGGTATGAGATTATATATGGAATATAGATAATTAAATAAGGTCACCATTAAGAACAAATACCCACTGCCTAGGATAGATGATTTGATGGACCAGTTAAGAAGAGCTTCAGTGTTTTCAAAGATTTACTTAAGGTTAGGATACCATCAAATCAGAGTCAAAGAAGAAGATATTCGTAAAACTTCCTTTGGGACCAGGTACGGGTATTATGAGTATCTTGTAATGTCATTTGGTTTGACGAATGCACCTGTCATCTTTATAGATGATATGAACTGGATCTTTAGGCCATGCCTTGATAAATTTGTTGTTGTCTTCATAGATTATATTCTCATTTATTCAAAGACAACTGAGGAACATCTTAGGCTATGTTTGGATATTTAGCAATTAATGGAATGAAATTGAATGAGATGAGATGGAATGGAATGTAATAGGGTAAAAGTATCATTCCATTGTTTGGATATTTTATGATTGAATGGAGTAAAGTTACCATTCCATTGTTTGGGAAGTGGAAGGAATGGTAAGAGTTATAACTTTATTTTTTGTAGGGAAGAAAGTTACCATTCCATTCCATCCCATACCCCCTAAATTGGGGGAGGGGGAAGAAAATTAGTGGTTTTTGGTGGGATGGATTGGAATCCATCCCATCCACTTCTATCCTATGCCATCCTTTTTTAACATAATTAAACAATGGAATCTATCTCTATTTCATTCCATTCCACTCCATTCCATTCAATCCCACCAATCCAAACATAGCCTTAGGGTAATTCCAGAAATCTTGAAGGAAAAGAAATTGTTTGCCAAGTTGTCAAAGTGCAAGTTGTGGATGAAGGAGGTGCAGTTCTTAGGACATATGATATCTAAGGATAGGATATTCGTGGATCCCATTCCCAGTAAGATAGAGGTAGTGTTGCGATGGGAGAGACCTGTAACATCCTCTCTGACTATAACATCCTCTCTGACTTAATGATATTAATCAGGGTTATAGTAGTTTAATAAGTCTGGTGTAAGTTACCTGATAATTTTGGTAATTGTCTGGGTTGAATTGAGCATAAATCTATAACACTGACTACGAGAAATAATTTAAAATAGTTCAGAATTTAGTCTAAATAGCTAAAAGGATGAGGATAAATATGGTAAAAGTATTTCAAAGTCATTAATGATTGGAATGAGCTATATGGAATTTTGGAAGATTAGATAAGTTAGTTTGACATTTTTAATGACAATGCGATAGTGTTTAAAGGCCAAACTAATCAGATAAAAGGATTAGAAACTCGTAAGGGTATGAACAAGTGTAAAATAAAGGAATGAAGATTAATTTGAGTGTAGAAACATATTGTAATGGACACTTGAAAGCTCATAAATTTAGTTCTATAAGATTTAATTTAACTCATGGATGAATAGTATAGCTTAGTGTCTAATAAAGGTATATACAAATGATTGTGGAAAAATAAATTTGAGAAGTGCGTGCAATCCTAGAATTTTCCGTAATGCTTATGGAGGTTGGAAAATCCTGTAACATCCCGAATTAATAACCATAGTATACTACCACAGTCACTAGATTCGGACCTGCTACTTAACAGCTATGCAATTTTCAATATAACATAACGACATTATATAGAAAATATAAGCCATGAATGAATATATAAATATTACATCACAACAGTATTCCTCACAAATACCATACATTCATCATTTCAAAATAAACCACCTAGCTACACTAAGCTAAGCACTCCAAGCTCCTGACTTCGATCAATTCATTTGCCACAAAGCTTCCTCCCTGGAATCGTCATGGAAACATACACAGGGGGTGAGAATCACGCATTCTCAGTAGTTCCACGCAGTTAAAACATGCCATCACAATCATTTCAGCTATTTTGGGGAAAAACATCAAGTGAAAACACAATATTACTAGAAAGGTGACAAAAGCCAAAATCATGTCCTTTCTCTTCTCGAAATAGAATCTCATTTTATAAGTTGTATAGAAAATTCATTTCCACATGCAACTAATAAAATCACACTTCACATCACAGAAGTAAACTACATTTCATTCCCAGAAGCCAACAACAATAATATACAACCGCTCATACAATTATATACTATTGTCATGCATGTATGAGTCGTAGTGAGGATAAATCCACCCCAACTACTCATCATACGTAGTGAGGACATCGCCCTACCTCGACTACTCTGGGTCGCCAAGAGTAAAGAAGGAATGCCCATCTTCAACTACTCTTTTACAATTAAGCATCTCACCCCATCAAACAACTAGGAGAAGCATTACACCTCAACTAGTCAAACTATACCATACAATCCCTAGTTACCTATAATAATTAGGATAATAATTGATTTACATGTATCACGAATACACTTCATTCACAGAAGCACAATAACACTCCCATCTCAGAAGTACGCAACAACAACATCTCCATCTCAGAGACACGCAATAACATCTCCATCTCAGAGACACGCAATCGCCTATACAATTGCAATGTTTATGAGTTTATGTCATGATAGCAACTGCCCATACAATTGTCATGTTATGCCAAGGTATGTCTAATGTATATGCCTATGCAATAACTTAAGTATGAAATGAATAATGCATGATACTAAGTCCATGGTAATGCCATGAATGCATGAGTCCTGAACAAAGTAATGGAAGTCACATCCATAACCTTGGATAAGCACTGGAAGTCCATCCAGAAAATAATACTCCGGGTAGTGAAATCCATCAACTACACGGTCTTCAAAACATAGAGGTAGTCTATCCTCGGAACTATAAGGAAATCTATCCTTATCAACACACAAACATAAAGAGTATAACATTCACCTCAACTATGTTTCACAATCATATCATGCACAACAATTACTAATTACATCACATAATTAGTTCCATAATTGATTTATATGCACATCAAGTTCATTTTACAACCATTTTATCCAAATACTCTTAAAAGTAATTTAACACTCTCAAAAGAGTAAACATGAGTGATTCCAACACTTAGGAAAACTCACTTTCTCAAATCACATTTCACAATATACATGTGTATATCCATGCCTAATTACCTCACATAATTTGCAATTACAAATCACTTTGATTTATCACATTCTCATGTCATTAAATACTCTTATTAAGGTCTCATCACACTTGTAAAGACATACATGAAAGGTCCCAACACTTAGGAACTTCCAAGAATATCAAAAACACATTTTTGAAGATTCTGGAGCTAACACCACGGCACCCGCTGTGCCACGCCACGGTGCCCTACTCTCGGGTTACAATACTGAAAGTGCATCAGTATCACGCCGCGGCGTGAAATCCTTGCGCCGCGGCGCCAACATCAGAACATGAATTTTGTAGAATTCTACAGTCATGGGTTACTATTCCATTAGAACAAAACCCTCCTCCAATGACTCAAACTTCACATCCAAGTGATTTACAACCTTCCACAAGGTTCAACTACACATTACAACTCTTATTTCACTTTAATTTCACTCAATCATACCACTTTGTGAATCAAAATTCACACTTAACCTAAACCCATAAATATGACATAAAATGGGAATCAAGGTATTCCAAGGCTGAAAATCCAACTTCTTGCTTCCATTAAACTAAAAATATGTTATTCTCTAGCTTTCTAACAAGATTCATGCATTTAGTAACAAAAATACAATTCTCACACTTCAAAACCCCTATTTCCTCCATTAGGTCTCCTCAAACCAAATGAAGAAGATGGATTCAAGAAGTAAAAATAAGTTTTCCCTCTATCTCTTGTAGACAAGATGATGATAAATCCACGGATGGCCATGGAAGATCCAAGCTCTCCACTTGAGTCCTCTTTCTTCCTCTTCCTTCTCCTTCCTTCTTCTTTCCTCTTTCTCTTTTCTCTTTTCTTTCTTTTCGTTTTCTGCTTCTCCTTCTCCTCTCAACCGAGAGTTAATAGGGAAAAATGGAGGAAAAGTCCATTTTGCCCCTAAAACCATACCGGAACTTATATCTGCTAAGAACACTCAGATTTCACAAAACCCAGTTCTCTAACCTCCAACAGACTTAAAATAAATTCTATGATTCATTAAAAATCTATTTTTACCATTTTTCATATTTTTTCATATTTGTTGGCTGTCAATCCGGTATTAAAACACACAACCAGTATGCTTAGAAGTACCAAACTAACCCTAATAAATCTCAAATTTTAACTATAGCATAGTTCACACATCTGTGACCTAGAATTAAACTCTCCATGTTTATTTCTACAAACTAAGCAATTTAAGCCACTTCCAGAGCTAAAAATAGTTATTTTCCACACATAACATTGCAGCAAAGTGCCTAAACATGCTCAGATAGTCACAAAACTTAACAGACATGTTAAGCAAGTATTAGGCTACTTCCGTATCCATATTCAAGCCTAACATGTTTTTCCAGGGTGTTATAAATCCACTTCTGATAAATTAAAGTGTCTTTAGCAGATAAAAATTTATCAATTGAAATTTCACTTTTCCTTTTTATTTTCCTTCTTCATTGTCCCCACTCCCCTCATTATACTTTTGAGATATTTTTCTCTCCTATCTCTCCCTCACGCTTGGCTAACAGCCAAAATAAAAGAAACCAAGAGAAGAAATATGAGAAAAGAGAAAAATGAAGATAGATACAGAAACGAAAAGAAGAGAAATAGAGAGAGAGAGAGAAGAGAAGGAAAACGAGACAAAATAGAGGGAAGGGAGATGTGAGACAACAAAAATGAAGGGGAAGAAGGACGATGAAGCAAGAACCAAAGAGGAAAATCAAGAAGGGAAAAGTATGGAGTCATGGGAACCAAGGTAGGGGGTGTTTTCTTAAACTTTTCATTATAAACTTGTTTTCTCATGGATTTGAAAGAAAGCTTGTTTTAAATGATGGATTTGAATCCTTGGCTTTCAAAAGAATTGGTTTTGAAACTAATTTGCTCTTGAACTTAGAATAATGATGATTTGAGCCTTAGGAAAGTGGTATATCGATGGATTGAGGATTACCCATTCATCCATTATTGTTCTATGATGTTTTGACCTTGAGTTGGATGATGTTTTGATTGCTTTTGATACGAGAATGAGTGGGTTTTAGGGTTTCCTTCTCCATTGGACTATTTTCACGATCTTGAGCATCCAAATAACCAATTATGGGTGAACCATAACTAGTTATTGAAGCAACCAAGAGACTCCATGCATTCCATAACCAGTTAGGAGCTCACCATAATAGGTTATTAGTCTCAAACAGAGGCTCCTTACCCGAGTATAACGGTTATGCAAATTGCATAACCTGTTATTGCTTAAAAGATAAACGGATTGGAGGAAGCAATAACCGGTTATCAAAGAACCATAACTGATTATTGGCTTCATAAAATCAAAATGTGGGAGCTCTAGGAGAGCTAATAACCAGTTATAAGCATGAAATAACCGATTATTAGCTTTTCAAATAGATAAAAGGGAGGTCCATAGCCGGTTACTCTAGGAGAATAATTAGTTATGGAACATGAAATTGAACTTGGTTAGCCAAGGATAATTGGTTAGGGCTTGTGACCAACCAATTACCTTGCTTCAAAACATGAACCCAAGATGGATGTAGGGGTACGGGACCTCAAGAACATTTAACATCATGCATGATTGGTTATGATACCATAGAATTATGATTGAAAAGGTAGCATAGTGGGTAATCCCATTATATATGAGTTGACATATTGAGACTTGTGTCATGATATAAGTTTATGGAATAATTCTTTTAATGCATGATTGGTTTGATAATTGTGCATGCTATCATGGGTTAAGATGGATCAATGATATATCTTTGCATCATACTTTAATATGATATGACATGATGATTTGCCTTATTTTTGGTATAATGAGCATGATGATTGGTGATTGTGATGATGATTGATGTTTGATGTTATGAATAACCCATTCCTAGGATGTCCTTGGACCTAGGAAGTGACTTGGAAATGGTGGTTGAGGATGGACATTCCCTTACTACCAAAGTATTGAGGTTAAGGATGAAAGTTACCACTCCCTCTTTACCTGAGTTCTCCATGGTCAATGTGTAGTTGAGGATGGACATTCTCTCTCTACACTTGAGATACTCCTAGTTTAAGGATAGCGTGAGGATGGACATTCCATCTCTACTCACAACTCCATGGAAGATGGACATTCCCTCTTTGTTGTGGCTTAATTTGGGTTACTCGGGGTAGTCTTGTGTAATAAGAGCTATGAATGGGTTGAAGTGCACTAACCCGAAAGTAGACTACTACCAAGAGATTGGTATTATGAGGATGGACATTCCCTCCATACCATTTGATTTGAGATGGTACATGTGTCCTGATGATTTGAGACAAGATTTTCGATGAATGAGATTTTCTTGATATTTAGAGAAATGATTTCCAATGTAATTGATTTGAGTCTCAATGACTTTGGATATAAGGAATTTCTAATAATAGATTTTGATGATATGACTGATGATTTTCAAGATATGAATCTGGATTTGATTTCAATGATTATAAATTATTTTCATAAATAAATGAATATCTGTTTCGGGAAGAGGAATGACCCGATTTGGCTTTAGCCACCTTCCTACAAATTGTACAACACTGAGTTGAAATGATTTTTTCCCGAAATAGCTAGAATTATTGTGATGACACAATTTTTATAACTACTGAGAATTTTGATTCTCACCCCCTAAACCTTTGATTTCCATGATAATTCTAGGAGGGAACTACAGTCACAAGCAAGATGAAGCAAGATGGAGCCTATGGATGAAGAGATATTTAAGCTAGGTTGATCAGATTTTGTATAATAGGTCGATATAGGTATATTTTGTTTAGCGATGTATTCTTTGTATAAAAAATTCATTCCATATTATACATGCAATATGCTTCAGCTAAAGGCTCATATTTTGTATATTATTAAACTATTTATTTGAAAATTTGTGGATATTCATAAGTAATATACCAAATTCTAATTATTGATATGTGAATTGGATACGTCATTAGTGTTAGTCTTTGGGATGTTACAAGACCCACCACTGTAACTGAGATTAATAGTTTCTTTGACTTAACTGGATATTATAGAAGATTCATAAAGGGGTTTTCTCATATAGGTTTGCCTTTAACTTGGTTGACTAGGAAGGGCAGCCCTTTTGCGTGGACCCATAAATGTGAGGATAACTTCCAAGAGTTGAAAGAGAAATTGACCACCACACCTGTGCTAGAGATTCTAGACCCATAAGAAAACTTTGAGATTTATTGTGATGCTTCAAAAAATGGGTTAGGTTTATTGTAAGCTTACATTCATCTTTTCATTCTGAAAGGCTTTCACATTTTTCTCTCACTTTTTCTCTTCTCATTTTCTTTCTACACCCCACGGCCACCACCCTCCATTTCCCTCTTCTATTTTGTTTGCTCCATTCAATTACACTTCTTGAATCTACATACCCTTTGGATGATTTTCTATGTTGTAATCACCGCCTAGTTCTCTCATCTTCATCATTTTCTTTCAAGCCCTAACTTGAAGCTCTTAAGGTGAGGTTCTTGATCTTCATTTTTGTCTCCTCTTTTTTCATGTTCAAGTCCATCATCTTGACCATTTGTCTTCTCTTTTCAAACTTTAGGTGTTGATCTTGAAAGTTTGAAACTTCTAGGGCTTGGTTAGTGGTGTTGGATGAAATTCCAAGAGGATCAAGGAGCTTTCTTTTCTTGTCATCTCTTTAGGTAGGAGGGTGATTATCCTCTTCAACCATCCGTGGTGGTGAGGAACGAATTTTGCGTGTGTGTGAATGATCCATGTGTAGATTCATTCACTTATTTGTATAAGTTCAATGCTTTGTGATTATTTGTTTTATTTGATTTTATTGCTTTGAATATTATGCATGAAATCGCTAGAATAGAAATATGATGATTATTATATGTTGTATGATGTTAATCACTTGGAAAGGAAAAAGATTTTTGGTCACGTGGACCTTGAGGCTCACAGCCAAGTTGGCAAAAATAGGATGTCCAAGACAAAAATTTGTATTAATTTGGGGCTTAAGCAATTGGGTGATAAGTGATTGACAAGTGATGAAAATTATGGGTTTCTAGACCCTTAGGGTTCATGGCCATGTAGGGCATCCAAGGCAAGATTTTTGTATCAAGTTGGAACTTAGATAATTAGGTGATTAGATATTTGATTAGGGAATTATAAGATGGAAAGAGAAATGAAACAAAGTTATTACCCTAAAATAAAAAGTGATTTTTGGCCATTGAAGGAAAATAAGTGTGAGTGAGGTTTTGAGAAACCTAAACCATTTTTGTAAGTGAGTTTTATTAAGGACAAAGAGAAGGACTTTTGAATTAGAGTAATAAGGACTAGGTGAAAAATACTAGAAAATATTCCCTAGAGAAGCTCAATAGGAAAAGTGTTGAAGTTGAGGTGTAATTTTCATATCAAACTTTGAAAGTTTTAGAATTTAGTTTAATAGGGCAATAGAAGTTTTACCTGAGTGAAAAGAAGAAATAAAACCTTATGAGATAATGGTATGCCCACGATTGAAAATAAACGACGTTGTTGCTATCGGGCCCATAAGGGGAACCCAGAGTAGTTGATGACTATTTTAGCCAATGGTGGCTTATAGTTATGAAATGCATGACGTTGAAAAATATATGTGTGTGTGTGTGCATTGAGTCATGCATCATACTTTGTGAAAGTTCAGTGGACTTTTTGTTAAGGCTATATGTGTAACGCCCCTTTTTCTTAGTGCCGCGAAGAAGGGACGTTGCACCATAACATAAAGAAACGAAATAAAAATTTGTATTGCGGAGATAATAATTACTTTGATTAATTTAGACCCGGTTCATTAATTAATGCTCGATTAAATAATTTGCATTCTTGGATTGTAAAATGATCGAATATTGAGATATGTGCACACATTTTTTTTCCTTTAAAAAATGGTAAAAGATAGCAATAATTACAAATGCAGTAAAATCGACACAGTATTGAAATTCATACATACACAATATATATTATATGCATCAACCTGTTTAGTTACATTCCAAAATATACCAAAAAAATAAAAGATGTACCCACACAAAGTGATACAAATATACCCCCATCATATACAGCAAAATGTCAGGCTTCCCAAAAAGATAAACGGTTAGCCATCAGTAGCTACCAATAGTATCAACCCCCAAAGATTGATGAGAAGGGACCGTAGTCGGGTCCTCCTTAGGGCCCTCTTCGTCCGATAAAACATCCATCGGAGCAAGAGAGCAACGGGCAGGAGCCCGAGCAGTTGACAGAAAAGAGTCATCACGTGGGGTGTAGTACATGTCAGTCCACATATCCCTAACGGGCAGATAAAACTCTAACCAGACAAAAGCATGAAAATAAAAAAAAAAGGCGTCATAATGACCCCATGCCAAGAACACTGTCAGCTCTCCATGGTACACACAACGGTCCGTCTACACATTAATGTGCCAGCAATCGAGCCTCCGTGAAAAGTGATTCGTGTGTAGCCCAAAAATCCACGAGGGCACGACATCATCCTTGATAAGCTTCAATCGTAATATTGCCAGAAACTCAGAAACTCAGGAGCTTCCTCTTCTTTACGCTCGTCTTCTCAAAAGTAAATAGACCGACAAAATATAGAAACACAAAAATATAGAAAGAGGTGAGACACCCAGCTTTCATTACTAATTAGGCAGTAAGAAAACAAAACGGCGCTGGACGCCCACATATAACACAGTATATATATTTAATCACAGCAATATCAAAATTAACAGTAAAAGCATAACAACAATAATTAATTGTAATAATTACGATAACAGGCGGACAACAGTTCAGATAACCAGACAATTATTGAAGCAATAAGAATAGTTATAAATGCTCATGCTCAATGGATTATTAGACTGAAAATTCACAATGCAAAAGGTACCAAAAATTCCTACTCCATGGAGCTAAATATTAACATTTTCAGAGTGAATGATCAAGGAGTAATGCCAGTATATCGTCAGCCTTAAAAACAGTGTGCTTCATCTCATAAAATAGTTGCGCAAATGGCTTATACATGGCACCTCAACAGTTGATCGTGACATAGAACAACGTCTTAGTCCGAATTATCGGTATGTTTGCATCGGTCTATCCTACGACCCAAGTGGAGCTACCACTGTCTATTGTGAGACACCCGCACCCCAACGCCCCCAGGGCCAACCACTATGACCCTACACTTAGTCTATTCGCACCTGCACATAGGTGTTATTCAACTCCTAGGCATACACCGCCTTACAAATAATGTCCAACGGACAACACATATGCATGACGACTCAATGTACATCATGTATGTTTATCATGATTCATCAATTAACACAAGTTCACATTATGGATCCACATTTGCAAAGTCTTACACTTAGGTCAATTATGAAAATTTTAGGGTAATGTCCCTTCAAAACTGTGGCTTTCTAAAGTGTCATTATTCAATTTTAATTCTTCCACTTCATTAAGGATTATGCATGTCTCTAATTCTTAGTCTCAAAAAATGCACCAAGGCATCATTTAGCCTCAAGGTCTTCCCTCTAAAACCGTAGCCTCACTAGGTTTCCAAGTTCCAAATTTTCTTCCATTTTATGCCTTAGTTCCTTGATATCCAATCATTTAAATTTTAGTTCACCAAAATCAATCCAATCTCTTATGGTTCCAAGCCAAAATCGTGGTCTCTCTTTAGGGTATTAAACCCTTAAAACTTTCCATTCATTAACTTCAATGTTATCATTCAACATTTAATTACATAAGCTTTATTTACTTGTGTACAAAAACAATTTTACACCCCTAAATTCTAGTCAAAACCGTGGCACCATATTAGGGTAGGAAACTCCAAATTTTCCATTTAGCAACCCTAACATGATCAAGTATATTCAACATATCCAATATGTTCAAGATTACCAATCAAGCATCAATCCAATTCAAGAATATATAAACATGCAAAATCACTAAATAAAGTGAGCATACAAAGATGGATTTCTCCATCAACAAGCACACAAGGTTCCCTCACCACCAAAAATCAGTTGAAGTGAGTAATCTCCCTCTTACCTAAGGAAGAATCATGAAAATGGTCTCCTTCTATCTCCTTGGTGATTTCGGTTTTGAGCCTTCAAAACCCTAGGATTTTCAAGACAATGAATCAACACCAATAGTTGAAAAAGAATAGATCCATGGTCATCAAAGAGACCATGGAACACGAAAATGAAGAGAAAAGAGAAGAAAAATGAAAGCTTCACCTCAAAGTTAGAAGCTTTGCCTTGGAAGACAATGGAGGATGTAACGCACCTAAATATAACAACTGCAGCGTAATCGTCATTACACCACAGTTACTAAATCCAGGTGTGTCACAGTCATGATAACAAAAATTTCAAAATTTACAAGTTTATTTTTTGCATTTATGCATAAGTAGAAAATATGAGCCTCGAATGAGGTATAAATATATTGACTCACCAACGAATACAACATCATTTGATACAAAATTATATATCCAAAATTAATGCATAAAGTAGAATTACACAATATCGAATTTAAACCTTTCACTACATAACATAAACTACCAAATAAAGGTTCGGCCTTCACCAAAGTCGAATACGTGAATGGAAAGATCCTGTACTTGGTCTTCCTCGGTATCTCTGACGGATAAGACTCGCCCTTGCGATATCTCCAAAGGAAAAGGAGTACGAACCTGTGTCATAACCGAAACCGCTCTAGGGAAGAGATGACGGTTACTCCATATTTCCCCAATGGGTATAAGGAACTCCACACGTAACGGAACATAGGCGATGTTCGTCCCATCGTCGGGTTCATCTCCACTCTATACCAGGGTTACATCTCTCACGTAAACAACAAATCCCGTTTTACGTTCGAAGTGCCAGGCTTCCAAGCCTTGGAGAAACTGTATCCACGTGCAAAACATGTAGGGTGTTGGGGATGCTATCACCAGGAAGTAGAAGTCGATCCTCAAGTACAACAAATCGAGTCCACTCACACTCTTCACTGTTTTTATCCAATTTGACATAGAACAGGGTAATACAGGAAAGAGGTGAGACACCTATCTTTCATTACCACTACAGCATTAAGAAAACATCACGGCACAAAGCACCCACAAAGCAATACAGTTCATACATTTATCAACAGCAGCAGCAGAATTTATAACACAAGCAGTTCAGTTATAAGCAATAATAAGAATCAATGACAATAATGATATTTATAGTAAAAGTAGATCAGCAGTCGGCAATAATAATCAATTTCAACAGGCAAATCACCACAGGATTTCCAGTAAATCAGCAAAATCATCAGACAAATCATGTACAATAGTAAAACAGATACTCTAACAGATATTCATGCTCAACAACTTATGAGACTGACAATGAACGATGCACAATGCATTATGGTACCAAATCCTACTCCATAGAGCTAAACATTAACCTTTTCAGAGTGAATGATCAAGGAGTAATGCCAGTATATCGTTAGCCTTAAAAATAGTGTGCTTCGTCTCATAAAAATATTTGCGCATCATGGCTTATATATGGCACCTCAACAGTTGATCACGAAATAAGACAACGTCCCGGTCCGGATCGTCGGTGTATTTGCATCGGTCTACCCCACGGCACAGAGGAGCTCTTAACTGTCCATGATGAGGCACCCGCACCCCGACGCCCCCAGGGCCAACAACATATGGCATCTACGCTTAGTCTATTCGCATCCGCACATAGGTGTTATTCAACTCTTAGGCATACATATGCATGACGACACAATGTCCAATCATGTATGTTTATCAATTTAAATATGTCCAACAGACAACACATATGCATGACGACGCAATGTCCAATCATGTATATTTATCAATTATGCATTCATCATATACAATACCACAACGGTATATAATCATTTTCAATATCAACATGTCATTTCTCATCAAGAACTAAATCAACAAGCACATAGCCCTTCATAGGGACTCACAACAACGTAGATTCAAATCTCAATATCAATATGTATTATGGTTTATCATTATCACCATTTCCCCATTAAGGGTTTAACATTTCCAAGAACTTGAGTCTTGGTCAATTAGGCAAATCCTTAGGTTAACTAACCCTTAAAACCGTAGCCTCACAAGCCTTCAAGGTTCTAAGTTCCTTCTTATATTATGCACTAGTCTCTTGAGACCAATTACTTAGTTTTTATTCTACATGGGATTAATTCAATTCTTTAACATCATTAGGTATTCATGGTTTATCAATTGTCACAATGTCCCCATTATGGATTCTCATTTTCAAAGTCTCAAATCTTTGGTCAATTATGAAAAGATTAGGGGCAAATAACCCTTTAAAAACCGTGGTCTTCTCAAATACTATTACTCAATTTAATTCTTTCACTTTATTAAAGATTATGCATATCTCTAATTCCTCAATCTCCAAGGATGCACCAAGGCATCACTTGAACCCAATCTTTCTCTCTAAAACCGTGGTCCCTCAAGGTTCTCAAAATCACAATTCCTCTCCATTTTATGCATTAGTTCCTTGATATCAAATTACTTAAATTTTAGTTTACCAAAATCAATTCAATTTCTCAAGGTTCCATGCTAAAACCGTGGCCTCCCTTTGAGGTATTAAACCCTTAAAATTTCCATTTATCCCATTTAACAATATTGTTCAATACTTAACCATTTAAGTCTCACTTGATTCTTATTGCAAACCAATTTTTACATTCCTAAGTTCTCATCAATCTGTGACATCCATAAGTATTAGGAAAAGCCTAAGTTCTTCCATAATCAATTCCATTAATTCCTCAATTCTTGAATATCCCATTACACAATTATTATTGCTTACCAATTTAATCCAAACTCCCATTTATTTGAGTCAAAACCGTAGCCTTCAATGGTTTTCAAAGGTCCAATTTTTCTTTCCATTTTATGTGTTAGTTTCTTAACATCAATCCACTCAAATTTTAATTCATCAAGATCAATCCATTTCCCACATTTTCAAGGTCAAAACCATAGCTTTCATGGTGGGTAACAAACCCTTAAAATTCTCCATCTCAAGACTCCAACATTAACATTCAATCTTTGATTTCATAGCTTCAATTTATTATGTACAAGAAACCAATTTTCCAACCCAAAATCTTCTCAAAACCGTGGCCATCATGTTAAGGTAGGAAACTCCAAATTTTCCATTTAGCAACCCTAACATGATTAAGCACATTTAACATATCCAATATATCCAAGAGTATAAATCAAACATTCATCAAATTCAAGAACACTAAATCATACAAAATCATCAAATCAAGTAAGCATACAAAGATGGATTTCTCCATCAACAACACACATAAGTCTTCTCACCACCAATAAATAGTTGAAGTGAGTAATCTCCCTCTTACCTAAAGGAGACAATTCAAGAAAACAAACTCCTTGGTTCCTTGGTTGCAAATTCGGATTCCACCTTCAAGAGAACCATAAAGTGGTCAAATTTCCATAATCACAAACTAAGGCTTGAAAAGAATGATCCTTGGTCACCTAAAACAAAAATGAGAAGAAATAGGAGAAAAACCAAGAATCTTTACCTTGGAAGACCATGGAGAAAAGGTTAGATTTTGGGCAAACTTCCTTAATGAAACTTGTAGAGAAGATGAAGGTGAGTGTAGAAAAGTGTTTAGTTAAGAGAAAAATCAAAGAGGTTGGTCACCCATGGAGGATGGATTTTCGGATTGGAGAAGGAGAGGTAGAAAGGTTGGATTTTTGAAGAAATTTTCTAAAGAGAAAGTGTAGGGGAGATGGAGGGAAGTATGGAAATGGTCTTGGTGAAGCAAAAAGATGAAGAATCATGGTCAAGAGTGGGCTTCCATTTTCATAGCCAAGAGGAGGAAGAAGAGAAGAGGTAGAGAGAAAATGGAGGTAGAGATGGAAAATGAAGAAACTTTCTAAACAAAGAAGGTAGAGGGAGTGAAGGTGAGTGTAGAAATGGGCTTGGAGAGGAGAAAAGATGAAGAAAAATGGTGGAGGTGGTGGCTGGATTTTGTGGTGGTGGTGGTGGAGGTAGAGAGAAGGAGGAGAAAGATGAAGAAGATGAAGTGAAGAGAGAGAAGTGAATAGGAAAAATGAGATATTTTTGGGTGCGTATGACTAAGTGTGGGAAGCAAAAATTGCTTCCCCACCATGCCCCTAAGTCCACGGCCAAGAGGGAGAGAAGAGAGTTGGAGAGGCTTCTCCAACAAGCCAAGGGCAATTAGGTCATTTGTGGTCAAAGCTTCTCAAAGAAGCTTTGAAAAAGTACACAAATTTGAATTAAAGTAGATTTGATTTGACATAAAGTAGATTACATTTAGATAAGGTGATAGAATTTCTAATGCATGCTATTATCCAATGGATAATAGTTACAGTCGACAGAAGTCAGTATTAATTTATCTAACAGATGAAATTTACACAGCATTTTATTATTTCGTCTATTAATTTTCTCGAACAACATAAAATCTCGTAAACCGTGTCTAGTCTCGGATTTAGTAAGATCCCCCGTCGACGTTTTCACAGATCAAGGTTCTCGAGAAAATATTTCATTTTCCCGGCTCTGCTCAGTGCACACGCAAAATGAGAAATATATTAAAATATTCGACGTTTTCGGAAAAATTTCAGAAAATTTTCAAAAATCACAAATATTATAAAACGACTATTCTTCATAAAATTTTCTAACTTTGAGAGCGTTACGGTCGTTTTTCCGACTCTACCCAACGTACACGCAAAATGATAAATAATATTAAAATATTTCGCGTTCTCAAAAAAATTCAAGAAAATTCCCAAAAATTCCAAATATTGTTAAATGATCATTTATCTTAAAATTATAAATTTTCAGGATGCTACAGAGGAAAGGTTGGATTTTGGAGAAACTTTCTAAATGAATGATGTAGAGAAGGTGAAGGTGAGTGTAGAAATGAGCTTGGTGAAGAGAAAAGATGAAGAATGGTGGTCTCTAATGGGGTTGCAATTTCGTAGTGAAGGAGGAGGAGTAGAGAAAAGGTGGAGAGAAATTGAAGAAGAAGTTAGAGAGAGAAAGTGTTGTAAAAGTGGAGATATTTTGAGTGGGTTAGGTTAAGTGGGGAGGCAAAATTTTTGCCTCCCTTGGAGGGCATTGCCACGACAACAAGAAGGAGAGAGGGGGACGTTTGTGGCTTCCCCAACAAAGGTTTTCATTTGGCCAAAGCTTCTCAAAGAAGCTTCTTAATTAAGGTACACTAATTTGAATTAAAGTGAGATTGATTAGACATAAAGTAGATTACCTTAGGATAATGTGATAGGGTTTTTGATACATGTTATTGTCCAATGGACAATTACTACAGTCGACAGAAGTCAGTATTAATTTATCTGACAGATGAAATTTACACAATGTTTTATTATTTTATCTATTAAAATTTCTCGAAAAATGTAAAATCTCGTAAATCGTGTCCAGTCTCGGGTTTAGTAAGATCCCCTGTTGACATTTCCACAGATCAAGGTTCTCGGGAAAAATATTTTATTTTTCCGGCTCTGCTCATTTTGCACGCAAAATGAGGAATATTATTAAAATATTTTGCATTCTAAAAAAAATCTAGAAAAAATTCCAAAAAATAAAAATATTAGAAAATGAATATTTATCATAAAATAAATAAAATTTGGGGTGTTACAGTATGTCTAAGAGATGAATTACAGCTCTGTATAGGTGCAAATTGAGTAGTGTAGTTCACGTGTTGAACTTAGAGGTGTTTGGGTGCGAGTATCCCACAAGTTGCCAGTTGGTAGCTCCTCTAGGCCGTGGTAACCGAGCAACGTTTTGACGATCTCGACCAGGCACTATGCTATTCACGATCTGGTGATGAATGTCTTGTATGAGCTATGAAGCGTACACGGACTTTGTGATCATTATTGAAGCCAATGATATACAGACATGTCTCCCCAATCATTCTCTTCGATGTTGTTTTAGCTCCATGGAGTAAGGTTTGGTGCATTGTGCATATGCATAGTCAGTCTATATCTCATTGTAACATTTATATATCTGTTAAAATTATCTGTTGAATTATTCATTGGAATATTTATGAATTATATGCTATATAAAACGATGATGATATGTGTAATTCTGTATTTTGAATGGCATTCCTGTCATTGTTGTTTCTATGCTGCCATATTGGTATTGTTGTAAGAGATCTCACCTCTTTATTCTGTTATTCTATTTATGTATGTGTTTCTTTAAAGACTGTGACGGGAACGAGCTAGAGTTTCCCGATTTTTGTTTGGATTAGTTTTCTGTTCTTGCCATGGCGTCCAGGTGAGGTCTTCTTGGTTATACTAGGCTAAGGTTTCATGGAGGCATCGATTCGTGGCACATCAACCTGAATACCGAGCAGTTTGTTTATGTGGGTGAGGTGACCCTGTCTTTGGTGAGGAGTCGTGATGAAACTCTTATCCTCTCTTTTGACGTCGCCGTGTGGCTGGAGTTTTACATGCCAATCCGAGAGCTATGGGGTGATCGCTCTTATACCCCATAAGAGGACTCATTTATGTCTTCTGCACAGGCCCCTGCCCATGAGTCTATGGCTCCTATAATTAGGATCTTTTCTAAGGAGGAGGATCTTGAGAAGGATCCGTCCGAGGGTCGTTCTCAATAGCTTACGGGGCTTGATATGTTTGGTAGTTTTTGGGGCCTGATGTCTTTTTGTTATTTTTGGTGGCTGATGTGTATAATCATTTTGGGCATGTAAAGCTTTTGCTTATATTTTACTAAGATCCTTTGATACATGTAAGCACTTATGATATGTATATTTTGGTTTTCTATATGGGACGTTCTTTATTCCATTCTTCGTTAAGTTTATGCTTTCCGCATACTAAAAAGAAACAAATTGAAAAAAAGAAATTGAAAAATTCATATACTCATTTGATAAATAGGAGATTTTTATAAACTGGGTTTTAGTTTATTTTGAGATTTTTGTTTTTCGTCAATGTGATGCCCATTGCAAAAAAGGGTGTTATAGCTCATGATGGAATACTTATATTTAGAGATAGACTTTGTGTTCCAAGAGAAAGTGAAGTCAAAGAAAAGATTTTAAAGGAAGCCCATAAGAGTATATACATAATCCATCTTAGAGCCACAAAGATGTATCAAGACCTCAAAAAGATGTTCTGGTAGCTAAACATGAAAGGAGATATAGCAGAATATGTGTCCAAATGCTTAGCTTGTCAAAGTATGAAGATAGAACACCAAAGATCATCAAGACTTCTCCAATCCTTGGAAATTCCCGAGTAGAAATAGGAAAGTATATCAATGGACTTTATGATGAGATTATCAAGGACACAATCAGGCCATCTTTTTTAGCCATAAAGGCTACTTGGCCACTAGATAGGTTAGCCCAGCTGTATCTCCAAGAGATAGTTAGATTACATAGAATCCCCTCTATTATAATATCAAATAGAGATCTTAAATTCACCTCTAGATTTTAGGGAGCTTTGCAAAAAGCTTTTAGGACAAAGTTGAGGTTTAACACAACCTACCATCCACAGACAGATAGCCAAACTAAGAGAATCATCTAAACTCTAGAAGATATGTTGAGAGCATGTGTGCTAGACCAACAAGGAAGTTGGGATAGGTTCTTATCCCTAATAGAGTTTACCTACAACAAAAGTTATCATACCAGCATAGGAATGACACCCTATGAAGCCTTGTATGGCAGAAAATGTAGATCGCCCTTATGTTGGTACGAAGCAGGGGAACAAACTATCCTAAGACCAGATCTAGTACAACAAACTACAAAGCAGATCAAGATGATCAAGGATAGGATGTTAGCATCCCTAAGTAGGTAGAAAAGTTATGCAGCTGAGAGAAGAAAACCTTTGGAATTCAATGAAGGAGAACATGTGTTCCTTAGAGTCACTCCTACTACGAGAGTTAGTAGGGCTATCAAAACCAGCAAGTTGTCTTCTCAGTTTCTTGGTCCCTTTCAGATATTGAGAAGAGTTGGACCTGTTGCTTACCAAATAGCCTTTCCCTCTAGTTTGTCCATCCTCCATGATGTTTTTCATGTTTCCCAACTCCAAAAGTATAATCTGGATCCTTCACACGTTCTGAAAAATGAATCAATACAGATAATTTAACTTATATGGTTAAACCTATAAGGATCATGGATAGGGCTATGAAAGAACTCATAGGGAAACAAATTTCTTTGGTAAAGGTGTTATGGGAGGGAGGTGACTCAGAAGAGGCCACATGGGAACTCGAATCCCACATGATGAAAGATCATCCAGAACTTTTTGAATGAGGTAAGCAAATTTTGAGGACAAAAATTATAAAAAAAGGGGAGAATTATAACATTCTCTCTAACCAAATAGACTTAATCAGGTTATAGAAGCTCAACAATAATTAGTAAGGTTACCTGTTAATTTTGGTGACTATTTGGATTCGTTTGAGCATAAAACTATAGCACTGAATGTGAGAAAGTGCTTATTTAAACTTGGACTCTTGAGAAAATAACTGAGGAAATGGAAATAAATGAGGGAGATTTATTTCTAAGCTATAAACAAATAAAATAGATATATGAAAGCTTCTTAATTTCATTTCATAGGTTTAATTTAACCCAAGAAAGAATAATGAAGCATAGAGACTAATGTGGCAGTATAAGAAAAGTGGTAGAATAGTAATATAGAAAATAAAATAAAATATTAGAATTTTCTATGATACCTATGAAGGTTAGAAAATTCATTTTTGAAAAATTAAAGTGTTCCTAGCAGATATAAGGTTTTCAGCTGGATTTCTTTTTTATAAACCTTTCCCCACGTCACTTATTATTACATTCAAAAGAAATCTACCTAATACATGACTTTGGCTCTCATTTTCTCTCCTTCCTCATGTTTCCTTCTCATTCTCTCATTTCTTTCACTCTCACTCACTCTCTATTTTCTTAACCTCATGCTCAGTAGAAGAGAAAAAGAGGAGCAAGACAGACAAGAAAGACACAAGTGAAGGAGAAGGAGGAAGCAACCAAGAAAGGAGAAAAGGAAAAGGGAAGAGGAATGTGGCAAGTTGAGGTAGGGGTTTTCCTCACTTTGTTCATCTTTTCTTTTTATTGAAAATAATGGATTCATGACTTTTGTTGAGATTTTGATGAGTTTTAGGCTTCCAAACTTTGATTTTGATTCATAATAAACTATGAGATTTAAAAATGCGTATGAAACCCATATTTGAATTATTCCTTTGCAAGTGTTTTGGATTCTTGAATATATGGAACTTGATGTTTTGTTGATGGTTTTTGGCAAAGCTTTGGTTGGATTTGGGTTTAGAGAAACGAAGGGCCTGTTTTTGCTTTCTGGTGTAGGCACCAAAAGTTGGGTGCCTACCCAGAACCTTGATAACTCCTAATGCGCATAGGGCATCTAGGCGCCCAGGGTGGAGACCCTTAGCACTCGTGTAGTACTTGAGCATGAAGGGTGAGCGCTTGAGTTCCAATGTCTGGAAAAACAGAGCAATGCCTCTGGGGTTTGGGCACCTGAGTGCCCAATGCTCACCACTTAAGTGCCCAATGCGGCCAGAATGAATTGGGTAGTTCTCTACCATCCCAATGCCTAGGCACTGGAGAGTGGGCGACTAAAGCAAACTTTGCCTTGTTAAATCTTTTGATAAAATGGATTCCTCTACTTATTTGATCTATTTTGATATGCTTTTTACAGAATGTTATGGTACTAGTAGGGGATTTCCATTGAAGAATTGAGCACTTTGGATTGTGAAATTCTAATTACATGATCTTTGATATGAAATGCATAATGCTATTACATGAGATGATATGATGGAATATTCTATTGCATGACAGATGAGATATCGATGCATTATGCTATGATATGAGATGATTTTATGAAATACTTTATTTCTTGCATGATGAGAATAATGATTGATATGATACTTGATTTGATGAGTAACCCATTATCTAGGATGTCCATGGTCTTAGAGGGAGACTTGGAAATGGTGGTTGAGGAGGGGTATTCCCTTACCACTTGAGTTTTTGAGGTTGAGGATGGATAATTCCCTCCCTCTTTACCTGAACTCTCCCTAGATGAATATAGTTGAGGACAGATAATTCCTTCTCTACTTGAGGTATTCTTAGATTAGAGATAGTGTAAGGAAGGATGATACCCTCCCTATCAAAGTAGTAACACCCTAATACAATTATAATAAAATAACCAGAATATTTCAAGATAAAGCGTATCAAGTATGTCACTTCCTAAAAAAACATAAAACATAAATCTATAACAACTTGTGTAGTTATTATAGAGAGCCACGAGGAATAAAAAAAAGTTTATATATATATCATTAGCTAAAATGCCACACTGTAATACATAAACTTTTACAAAATAAAAGCAAAGTAAATAAATACAAGCTAATACATAAAGAAACAAAATAACTAAAACTAAGTCTTTTGCTTCTTCTTGCCATTTCTCTTTGAAGGGTCTTGACCTGAATTTACATGGAAACAAAGCAAGGTAAGACTTCACAAAATCCTTAGTATAAGTAAACCAAAACCAGTAGTTATTCAATCACAACAAATAAACCACTAAACACAACAGAGTACATTTGTAATGGCTAGAAGAACCTCAATTCATAACAATAAGAATATTTACATACACAATATGTAAACTGATAAAGCAAACAATATTGTTGACACAATTTTTATACCAACAGGAATGGAACAACTGCCCATACAACTGTCAAACAATGCAATGCATAGTATACCAGATGGTTATCCCTAGAAAAAGTCCTAAAGGTATGATTATGTAATGCTTATGCAAGTTTTATTTTTGAATAAGACATGATACTTACTAAATTCCCAGAACCAAGTTCTATTGTATATACTAAGTAGGATAAGCACGATAGCCCTTACTCTACTTGCTAATAAGTGGATTCCTTCCCCTCACGATAGTAAGAGTACTGCTACCACCCCCATCCTGGTAATCATGACCATAATAGCATAAATGCTAAGATAATTTAGATCCAACACCTCATTCTCAGGCCATATGGTTATGCACACCACCTAAGGTTACAATACATAGGAATAACAAGCTTTAAAAACATGCAACGGTGTCACAAGGTCCTCATTAACCTAGTAAGATCAACACTAGAAATCATGAAATTCTAGGCTAACTTATCATACAAAGTAGCAAGATTCATGATGTAACATCCCAGAAAAACATATTAGACTTTTATATGTGTACAAAGGTCGCATATGACTTGTTTGATATGCCAGTGAAGATTTGTGACAAACAGAGTTAGTTTAGGTAATTTGCTCCAACACAAAGTGTGGAAAGTGGCCTAAAATG
Organism: Ormosia emarginata; assembly: GCA_029884605.1. NCBI lineage: Eukaryota > Viridiplantae > Streptophyta > Magnoliopsida > Fabales > Fabaceae > Ormosia > Ormosia emarginata. The sequence goes on from JAQQTP010000088.1 coordinate 42,168,207, forward strand.
ACTCAGAAAATAGCATAAACTACTATTTGAAGGGAAACAAGTTTAGATATTTTGTTTCTAGATCACAAATAAGTTAAGTAAGGTGTAGTTAAAGTTTTAACAGAATCAGAGTCAGTTTGGTATTTTTAGGTATACTAGTTGTGCATTTTACTACCGAATAACTAGCAACAGATATAAAAAATGATGAGAATTGTGAAACAATAATTTGGATGAATCGTATGATTTATTCTAAAGTTGTTGGAAGCTAGAAAACTTGAATTAGCATAATTCAAGTCTCCTTAGCAGATATAAGTTTCAGCACAGAAACTTAAGTTAATCTTTTTTCTTAATTCCCTCCATGTCCCATCCCCTATTTCTATCTTCTCTCTCGGTAGAATGAAGAAAAATAGAGAAAGAAAGAAAAGGAGGAGAAAAGAAGGGGGAGAAAGGAGAAAAGGGAAGAAGGGAAGAAGGAGAGGAAGAAGATCAAGGATCAAGCTTTAAGATTAAGAATCTTCAAGAGGTAGGGGATTTCTATTCATCTATTCCTTTGATTCATCTTGAATGAACTTAGGTTTTGTGAATGGAAATAGGGGTTTGAGTAGTCAAATCCATGTTTTTGGCTTGGTTCTTGATTTCAAGGACTAAGTTAATATGTTTTTAACTTAATAAGAATAAGATAGATGGATTTGTCCATAGATTGGAGCTAGTTGGTTCTTGAGTTTGAACCTAGGTCATGAACAACCAAGAGGGTGATTTTTGGTGTTTGATCCAAATTAAGAGAATATATAGGTTGTAATAGTGTTACAACACGTTTAGAGGATGTTGGTGAAGCTAGAAATCACCTAGGAGCCAATTTTTGATGATTGGAAGCTAAGGAAAGTCGAATAGAACAGTGCACGATTTCTGTAGAATGCTGCAGAATCTGAGTTCTGCATGTCACGTCGCGGCGTGGCCCGAGACGTGAGAATGTCGCGGCGTGGAGAGTTGCATGCCACGGCGTGGGGCAATTTTCTGCCCAGAAGTTTCACCCGAGAGTTGGGTGCCATAGCGTGAAAAGGTTTGTGCTGCGGTGTGAGACCCCTGAAGCTCCAAAATGTTGTTTTTGGATGTTTTGAGATCCCTAGTGGATGGAACCCTTTGGTTATGCCTAGTAGAGAGTGTTGAGGCACTAGAGATGGTATTTCTCAGATAGAAAAACCTAGAGGCATAGAAGAAAAAAATAAGAGTAAAGTTGTGCATCCATTAGACATGAATTTCCAGAGATCAAGATTTTAGCTTCTTAAGCAACTTAAAGTTGCACAGATGTCACAAGAGAGGTGATAAAAGATTTAAGAAGCAAGTTGGCAATAGTAGAGTGCCATAGTGCCTAAGTGGTAAGAGTTAAGGGTCATGGTGCCAAGATGATAATAGTAGAATGCCATAGTGCCTAAGTGGCAAGAGTTAAGGGCCAAGGTGCCGAGTTGACAAAAGTTAAGTGCCAAAGACCCTAGCTGGCAAGGGTGAATGTCATAGTGCATGAAGAGCTATCAAAGAGTTAAAGAGAGTTAGTAATGCAAAGACAGCAGCGTACTAAGTCTAGTTGGCATTGGTTCAATGTCGTAGTGCATGAAGTGCTTCCACAGAGAAGAAGTGGAGTTAGTAATGCAAGAGGGACTTAGTATGAGAGCATGTGGTGGTTATGTTAGAGTTAGGGCATAACTTCGCATTACACACACTTCACATTTCACATATGCTTGCTATTCCTAGAGAGCAGATGGTGGAGGCATCCACTCAGTTTATGGTAAGTTATAGGAGGTTACATGATATGATTTCAGACTCCCTCCCTACTTGGTAGGTTATAGGAGGTTACTTGTTATCGTATCAGATTCCCTCCCTACCTAGGGTGTAGGAGGTCAGGTGTTATGGTGACAGACTTCGTTCCTAAAAGTAGGTTATAAGGGGTCACACGTTACCATGGTAGAATTCCTCTGCGCCTAGGGGAATAGTTAAGTATTCATGACATTGCACCAACACCATCATACACTTTTCTTTGAACATAAACATACATCATTCCATCATTGCATATTTAATATTTTGTTTGGTTTGAATATATTTGTGTGATTGTTGTGTATGTGTTACTCTGTGTTATCGGTAACAGCTGTATGGGCAGTTGTCTGGTCGATGATTTTCAAATGATTGTATGGGCAGTTGTTTGATATCATCGCAATTTCGATTATCAGAGCAGAAGTATAGTTTGCTAAAGAACGTTGCATAAAGAGAGATTTGTAATTGTTTCTTATGCAGAAAGTATTAGTTCAGTTAGGTTTATTTATTGTAAATGTTTAAACTGCTGGTTTTGGTATACTTATACTGAGAAATGTGATTTCTCACCCCGTTTATTGCAATGTAAATCCAGGTGAAAGTTCATCCAAAGGCAAGAAGAAGAAGTATGAAGACAAAGATAGTTTTCATGTTTTCTAGTTTAAAAGCTTGTATTTTATTTACGCGCTTTTAGTTTGTACAAGAAGTTATGTATGCAATGATCCCTTTAGTGGCAATGTTATATGTATAACTTTTAGTTTTCCGCAAGGCTCTCCGTTATTATTTGTTTAAATGATATGGATTAGTACTATGTTAACTTAGAAGTAGCATAACTAATACTGCTTATTCAAGTATATTTTGATATACTAGGTTACCGGTATTAGGGTGTTACACATGACACCAACAAAAATTGTATCTAGTACCTCACACCATCACTTCACAAGTGTTTTCAAAATCAACCCCATATTGAACAAGGTTCTAGACACTTCCCTATAGCATTCCCCCACACTTTGGATGCCTAGGGCTTCTAATCTTCGCACATATGCAAGGTGGTAATTCACTCCATGAAATATCCTCATTAGTGCCTCAACACACTTAAAAAGACATATATGAGTGATCCCAACACTTAGGGAACCCCAAAACATCAAGAATACTATTTTTGAAAAATTATGGAACTCATGACTAGGCATGACTTTACCACGCCTAGGCGGGACTGGTGCCCTATCTCATGCCTAGGCATGAAATTCCCATGCCTAGGCATGACCTTGCTGCAGAAAATTCTGCAGAACATGAATCACTGTTCCAATGGTGAACCACATGAATTTCAATCATGCCAAAGCAGTATCGAGGTGATTTTAAGTCCTTAACAAGTTCATTAATATATTGGAATCATCAACCACAAACTCAAACCACTAAATTTGGATCCATGAACCAAATCACTCATCCAAAATACCTATTTTCTCACTTTGTGCATCAAAGGTCCAAATGAAGAGTTTCAAGTTTCTAACTCAAACTTATACTATGAACAAGTAATTAAAAACACATTCAAGCAAGAAAACACTCAAAATCCCATTTTAGCCTATTATACCTCAACCAAGAATAAAAGATGGAGATGAGAAAAAGAAACTAATTGGACTCAAACCCCTAACCTTTTGTGTAGTAAAGATGGAGTCTAAGCCTTGGATTAGCCCTTGATTTTCCTCTTCTTTTCCTCCTCTTTCTTCTTGTGTTTTTCCTTCTCTTTCTCTTATGTTCTTGCAGCTGCTATTGTAGTTCCAAACCGTAAGAGAAGTGAATGAAAAACGAGAAATGAAGCAAAATAGTTGTAACACACCTAGATATAGTAACCATGACATAATCGTCATTATACCACATTCACTAAATCAAGACGTGTTACAGTCTCAAAACAGTATTTTCAAAATTGATTATTTCCATTATGCATAAATAGAAAATATAAGCCCCGAATGAATGCATATTTAGTCCCCAACCATTTAAAACACAACCATGGAAGGAAAACAAATTCCATATATAGTATTTCCATCTTTAACACAATGCACTAATAACACGAAATGTATATTACTTACATATTCAAATAAAATATAACGGGTACTAAAGCACAAAAGGGGAAAGTAGTAACCCTGGGATAGGTACTACTAGCAGACAAAGCTACGACCCCATACATACATGATGCTCGGAATCCCAATCGACATGTCAAGCATCAATGCCCCCATGAAGTTGCACCCATGAGTAACCGATGAGATCTTGTCCATACTCCATATCGAAAATAATGAATCAGCTCAATCCAATCAGCAAGAGTGTGGTCCCTCTTCTTCTTCCTTGTGATCTTTTATCAAAATATATATATATATATATATATATATATATATATATATATATATATATATATATATATATATATATAGAAATACAAGGATACAGGAAAGAGGTGAGACATCCTACTTATATTACCCATTATGGCAGTAAAGAAACAGAATGACGCAGAGTGCCCACATAGCATAGCAATAACATTTAAGCAGCAGTAATCATATACGATAAGAGAAAGCAGCAACAAAGTCTCAGATAATGAACAATTAAAAACATTCCAGATAATCATGACTTTAATAACACAATAGTATAATCATCATATAAATGAGTGTCATACGATATGCGGACCCACAATGCCGACTCACAATACATGTGCACTTGGTACCAAGATTTTCTATTCCATTTCAAAGATGAACATTCCAGTAGTCTCTGCCCCCTTAAACAGTCTATGCCGGTCCACGAAAAGAATAGTACTTGTCGGTTCCTCATCAGTGCGTTGCAATCGGCTTTTCGGCCAAAGGTATTATACAATGTGATAACATCATCACTAGAGGGATCACCACACCCTGACACACCCAGAGATCCATCATAGATCACACTATCCAATTCTCATTCATAGGCTTATACAACCTTTTAACAGTCATCGACTGAGCAAATTGTTCAATACGAATGCGCATAACTCAAGCCATCATTGTATTGTCCCCAATGATATTAAACAATTGCCCATACAATTGTCTAATACCATTAGTATCAATGATATTACATAATTGCCCATACAATTACATAATAATACTGATCCACTCGGTTTTAGCATATTGGCACAATAACCAACAATGTATGATGCTCAATGCATGTTGACTTTATGTACAATCATGTATATCCAATAGTAATGATATATTTTTCATACATGCCACAATTTGGCCAATTTAAGCATCAACAGAGTTTTAGTCCCAAACATGGACCCACACTAGCAAAGTATTAAATCCCCAAGGGTAACAACATTCTTGTAGAGGTTTACTTCGGGTTCTACTTTAATGAACATCTCTTATGAATTCATTCTCTAGAGGGATTCCCTTGAAGTCCTTATTAAGTCTTCATTCCTTTAGGTTAATCAAGTTCCTTAATCTAATCAATTATGCTCATTTAAAATTACTCGAAGGTTTTACATGCCTTATAACTCTCTTGTTCTTCCCTTATGTTCAAAATCACTCCAATCCGTAGGATAAAGTCTTTTCCTTTATTCTTTCCATTTTATGAATTCCTAAGGGATCTAAAATCTCCCAATCATCTAAGTATCCATTTTAGCATTACATTTTGTGGCATTTTGCCTTAAAATCCATGAGCCTTATTACAACATAAGTTTACCTTTTTTCTTTCACCACAAAGTTGATCACTTATCATTTAATCACCTAACTCTCATTTCACACAAAATCAATCCAACCCCATTAGAATCCATGATCAAAACCGTGACCTCCAAAGTCCATTACTATCATCAATTTCTTCCATTACAAGCATCAATCCTTAGGTGTTCAATTACCTAGGTTCTATTACACACAAGTTCAATTCAAACCCTTAATAACTAGGACCAAAACCGTAGCCTCACTTTAGGTAGGAAACCCTTAAAATTTTTCATCTATTAATTTCAACATTATCGTTCAACCTCTAATTACACAAGCTTCATTTTACTTGTATACAAAAACTAATTTACACCCTACAACCCTAGTCAAAATCGTAACCTCACATTAGGGCAGGAAACTCTAAATTTTTCATTTAACAACCCTAACCTGATCAAGCATTTTTAACACATCCAATACATTCAAGATCACCATTCAAGCATTAATCCAATTCAAGAGTACTTAAACATGCAAAATCACCAAACAAAGTGAGCATACAAACATGGATTTCTCCATCAACAATCACACAAATGTTTCCTCACTACCAAGATAGGTTGAAGAGGATTATCTCCCTCTTACCTCTTGAAGACAACATAAGGAAGCAAGCCTCTTGGTCCCTTGTGGGGGATTTTCGTACTACACCTTCAAGGAAACCCTAAGGACATCAAAACTCATCAAAATCATCATCAAAGCTTAGAAAAGGAACCCTTGATCACCTAAGAGATCAAGGATTACAAAAATGAGGAGAAAAGATGGAAAAGTTATGAACTTTTACCTTAAAGTTTCCAACTTTGAAGCTTGATAGATCCAAAACAAAAATGGATGATTTTGGTGATGGTCACAACATAAAAGTTGCTTAGAATGATGTCTAGATTCAAGATCAAGGGTTGGTTTAATGAAAAGGCTTGGATGGCCAAAAATGGTGGTTTTGGCCATGGAAGAAGGGAGAAAATGGAGAGGAAAGGTTGAGTTTTTTGAAGATGACTCCAACTACAAAATTGTTTAGAATGTAATGGAGATCAAGGAAATATGGTTGTTTGAAAGAAAAGCTTGAAGACTCCAAAAATGGTGTCTTGGCCAAAAAAGGAGAGGAGGAGGAGAGAAAGGTGATGACTTTCTTTTGTGAAAGAAAAAGATCCAACAAGAAGGATCACCTTCCAAGGGATGAGTAATTTCAAGAATTAAAAGTGATTGGAAGAAACAACAATGGGTTTGCATGGAGAGGGGGATTTCGGTTGGCCATGAAGAGGAAGAGAGGAAAAGCAAGTTGAGAGAAAAAGATGAAGAGAGAAGATGGAGAGAAATGGAAGAGATGCTTAAAGAGAGAGAGAGAAATATTAGAGAGATAAAGTGATAGCAAAGTGTAATGAAGTGAGATGTGTAATTAGGTATATTTTGTATAAGTGTGTGAATTAAAATATGTAGCCACAAAGAGCCCTCACAAATGTGTGGTGGAGAGGAGGAGAGAGAAAAGGGTGAAGCTTCTTGAAGAAGCCTATAGGAAAGTGCAAGGAAGCTTCCTCCAAGCTTCTCCAACAAGCTAAGGCTCACTTTTTTATAAAGGTAAAGGTGATGTGACATAAAGTAAATTCCCTTTGGATAAGGTAATAGGATTTTTACTATAAGCTATTACCTAATAGACAATTGTTATAGATAGCAAAGTCAGTATTAATTGTCCAACGGATAATAAAATGTACAACAATTTTTATTTTTATCAGATAAAAATCTCAAAAAATGTGAATTCTCGTAAACCGTGTCTGGCCTCGGGTTTAGTAAGATCCCCTGTCGACGTTTTCACAGTTCAAGGTTCTCATAAAAAATATCTCATTTTCTCTGCTCCACTCAGTGTGCATGTAAAACAAGGAATAATATTAAAATATTTCACGTTCATAAAAAAATATAAAAAATTTTTCAAAAATCACAAATATTATAAAACAACTATTTATCCTAAAATTATTAATTTTTGGGATGTTACAATATAATGACAAAAGTTAACAAAGGAGACAACATACGTGAGTGACTCAAAAGCACTTAGATATTTAGTTGTATCAACTACATCTACTAAGAACACTTAGATTTCTCCAAATTAAGTTTCCTAACTTCCAACAAGTTTAAAATAAATCCTAGGATTCATCAAAAATCTTGTTTCAACAATACCATATTTTTCTATATCTATGACTAGTCAATCTAGCATTAAAACACACAACCAGTATGCTTAAAAATACTAAAGTAACTCTGATTATTCTCAAATTTTAACTATATCATAATTCACACATTTGTGACCTAGAAAAAAATTCTTCATATTTATTTCCATTAGCTAAGCCATTTAAGCTAATATCTAGGTCCTTTTAAGCTATTTTTCACCTTCCGGGTTGTAGCAAAGTGCCTAAACAAACTTAGATTATCACAAAATTAAGCAGGCATGTTAAGCATGTATTAAGCTACCTCTATAACTACTTACAAGTCTAACATGTTTTAGAGGATGTTACATTTGTCTCCCCCCCCCCACTTTTTTAAATTTTGTCCCCAAAATTACTTACCTCAAATAAACAACTGTGGGTAGTCTTGCTGCATGTGGAACTTCAACTCCCAAGTCGCCTCCTCAAAGCTAGTACCATCCCGAAGCACCTTCACTAGAGAAATTTGCTTACATCTAAGCTCTTTAGCCTCTCTGTCCATGATCCTTACCAGTTGCATAGTATAAGACAAATCATCCCTTAACTACACAAATTCATTTCTTATGACATGTGAAGGATCTAGATTGTACTTCTTAAGTTATGACACATAGAAGACATTGTGAAGATTAGACAAGCTGGGAGGAAAGGCAACTTAGTAGGGTACATGTCTAACCCTTTTTAGGATTTGGTAGGGACCAATGAAATGAGGATTTAACTTTTGTGTTCTCAATGCTCTATCAATCCCTGTTATAAGAGTGATTCTCAATAAAACATGATCTCCCTCATTAAACTCTAGAGGTCTTCTCCTCTAATCAACAAGGCTTTTCTGCCTACTTTGAGCCATAACTAACCTATTCTTGATTATCTTAATCTGATATGTGGTCTGTTGTACCAACTCAAGTCCTAGGATGTTTTTCTCTCTAACTTCATACCAACACAAAGAGGACCTACACTTTCTACCATAAAGCACTTCATAGGGTGTCATGACTATGCTGGTATGATAATTGTTGTTGTAGTAAAACTCCACTAAGGGTAAGAACTTATCCCAACTACCTTCTGCTCTAGCATACATGCTCTAAGCATATCGTCAAGGGTTTGGATAGTCCTTTTCGATTAACCATCAGTCTGTGGATGATATGTTGTACTCAAACTAAGCTTTGTCCCAAAAGCTTTTTGCAAGGCTCCCCAAAATCTAGATGTGAATTTAGGGTCTCTATCTGAAACTATACTAAGGGGAATATTGTGCAATCTAACTATCTCATCAAGGTATAAATGGGCTAGTCTATCCATGGAGTAGTTAGCTCTAATAGGTATAAAATGGGCAGACTTGGTTTGTCTATCCACTATAACCCAAACCGCATCAAATCCTACCTGAGTCCTGGGTAAGCCCGTCACAAAATCCATTGTGATGTTATCCCATTTCCACTGAAGAATTCCTAAAGATTGAAGAGGTCTAGAGGGTTTCTAGTGTTTTATCTTGACCTTTTGACAAGTTAGGCACCTAGACACAAACTCGGTTGTCCCTCTTTATTCCAAACCACCAAAACATCTTCTTCAAGTCTTGATACATCTTTGTGGCCTTGGGATGGATAGTGTACTGACTATAGTGAGCTGATCTAACAATTATCTCTACTTCTTAAGTGTAATATGTTGGTTTAATTAGTGTCCAAATATGCTTAATTGTTAACACTTAGTTAAGTTGCTGGAGATGAAGTTTAAGTGGACTCTTATTGTGAGACTTTACTTAATTGTGGTCATAAGTTCTCATAATTGATCTATGTTTTTCAGGAGATCTTTGAAATCATTGAATGATGGAATTCATTAGTGTTGAACTGAGCTTGCTATTCAATTGAGGAGATCATTATCATTTCTAGAAGCAAAGAGAGAAAATCATATATGAAGAATTTGGGTTGAAATTGAAGAAATAGCAAAACACAAACCGTGTTATGAAACACAAGGGGGCGTGTTATTCTCTGGAAATTTGATTGGATGCAAGTTTAGGTTGGAACGAAAGGGGGTCATGTTCTTCTTTGCCTACGTAATTTCATGAAATTTTGTTGGCCGAATCAAACACAGGGGGGCCGTGTAATGAGACACGGCCCGTGTTTACGTCTCAGTAATCAAAATTTTAAAGTTGAACGAGGGTTATGGGCCCAAAAGCTATAAATAGGATTGCCTAAGATTCCTAAGGTGGTTTTGGACTGAAAGTTGTTAGAGAATAGAAGAGGATTCGAAGAATAAGAAAAAGGGAGACTTGATCGAAGATTAGAGACTCGGGTTCAAGCAATCGGAGATCGATCAACCTCATTCACTAGAAACTAGTTTGATCTTCAATTTTCTTTCGTTCTTTCATTCTTGATTATGTTTCTATTTCATTTTTCTTTTTATTTTGAATTTGCCATGTGTGGCTAAACTCCTTATTTGGTTAAGGGACGATGAAACTCTAGTTTTGGTTATGTGAATTCTGCATATTCCTTTATTTCAATACAATTGTATTTTTATTCATATGTTTCTAATCTCAATTCAATATAAAGGTATTTTATAATCTTACCAATTTCAAAAGTGGTAAAACTAGGATTGCTATGCGCGGTTGCGGTGATAGAACTAGTGGAACATATGATCTAAGCAATTTAATCCCGATGTGTGATTGAATCTTAGCGTGATTGGTTTTCTATTTCTTAATGCAATCATTGGATATATATAAGAGTGATTGCTTTGTAGCTAACTAGTGATTAGTGTTAGTTTGAGTGGTTGCTAAATTAACCATTACCTAAGGAAAACAGAGATTAATCTCGTAATTGCATAAAAACATAATTAACCATATTGGGATAAAGGATATATGGATTCGCATGATCATATAAACCTAGTAGTGGATTCTATCTCTTAAACAATATCCTCAAATTGGAAATTCAAATCGTGTTTACTTTGCTATTGTTTTATCTTTGGTTTCTATTTTAGTTTGAATTAACAAACCCCTCTCTTTACTGTTCATTGTCATTTAGAGTTTAAATTAGGATTCAGTTAATAGTGTTAATTGAGTTAGTTCTTTGTGGATTAACCCTTGCTAACTACAAGTGGTTGTAAGATTTTTATAATTTTTGTGGAACTTGACAATTGTTTTTAATCTCAATTTTAATTCATAATCTACATCACACCAAATTTTGGCGTCATTGCCAAAGAACTAATTGTTCAATTGCGCTATTAGTTTGTTTCCTATTTTTCACTCTGTTTTTATTTCAGTTTTTAATTCTTTTCTTTCTTCTTTCCAATTGTTTTGTAGGTGTTCATATCTAGTGGTGAAGTGAACGAGCAATTAAGGAATCTAAGGAATTACTTTGAACAAGTCAACTCATAGTTTCCTTTTCAATTCACATCTGCTGATGTCGAAGCTGCCCACCATATAGATTTATCTAGTTCTGAGACATTTTCTGAAACATCTCAAGAATTGGTGATGGTAGAGAATATTTTAAGGGCATTGGGTGCTCTAGATTTAGACCAACAACCCCTTTGCATAGAAATTCCAAAAATTGAAAGGACATTTGAGTTGAAGTCCGGTCTAATCCACCTTTTACCATCCTTCAATGGATTAGTTGGAGAAGATCCTAACAAGCATTTAAAGGAGATACATGTGGTTTGTTCTAGTATGAAGCCTGCAGGAGTTTCAGTAGAACAAGTCAAGCTCAGGGCTTTTCCATTCTCATTAAAAGATTCTACAAAGGAATGACTATACTATTTGCCACCCGGATCCATTAATTCATGGCAAGACATAGCTTGAGCTTTCTTGGATAGGTATTTCCCTGCCTCTAAGGCTGCCACCATTCGAAAAGAAATTAGCGGCATCCAACAAAGGCATGGGGAATCACTTCATGATTACTGGGAGAGGTTCAAGAGGTTGTGTGCTAGCTGCCCCCAACATCAAATTAGTGAGCAACTGCTAATTCAGTACTTGTATCAGGGTTTACTAGTGATGGACCGCAACATGATTGATGCTGCTAGTGGAGGAGTGTTGGTTGATAAAACTCCTCAAGAAGCTAGAAACTTGATAGCAAGAATGGCTACAAACACTCAACAATTCTTTACCAGGAATGACACTAGAGTGCGAGCAGTAAAAGAGGCGGATATAGTTAACTTACAGCAACAGATGGCTCAGATGACCACTATGGTTCAGAAGCTAATGGATAGTGGGAAAACATCAATTAATGCTTGTGGTATTTGTTACTCTTTTGGATATCCTACTGATATGTGTCCTACTCTTTAAGAGGACACAAATGAAGAAGCAAAGGCAGTGAGGGGATTTTCTGCACCATCTAAGAACTACAACCCTTACTCCAATACATATAATCCAGGGTGGAAGGATCATCCTAACTTTAGCTATGCAAAACAGCCCCAAGCTTATGGACCTCCAGGATTTCAACAAAGACAAGCACATTTCCCTCAAAGGCAGCAACAAGTTCAAGCTCCTAAGCAACTTGAGCTTTCTCTGGAAGAGCTAATGAGGCAAATGGCCACTAATAATATTTAGTTTCAACAAGAAACAAGGGCCACCATCAGTAACATATAGAATTAGGTGGGGCAATTAGGCACCAAGATCAACAAGGTTCAGAGTCAACTTTCTGGGAAACTTCTCTCACAGCCGGAGGTGAATCCGATGGAAAATGCTAGTATTGTTACCTTGCGAAGTGGGAAGACATTGGACGAACCTATATCTCCTCCACAAGTCACTGAAGACAAAACTCAAAAGCCTAAGGAGGTAGAAGAGGAAGGGCCCAATTCTAAGGCCCCTAAGGTAAGTGTTTCTGAACCACTCCCTAAATATGTCACTAAGGCCCCTTTTCCTAGTAGGTTGGTTAAAAATAAGAAAGAAGAGGTAGATAAAGAGATCTTAGAGATTTTTAGGAAAATAGAAGTTAACATTCCTTTGTTAGATGCCATTAAGCAAGTGCCTAGATATGCTAAGTTCTTAAAACAATTATGAACTAACAAAAGGAAGTTAAAAGGTAATGAGAGGTCCAGGTGGGAGCAAACGTTTCAGTTGTTTTTAATAAGAAACTCCCAACTAAGTGTAAGGATCTTGACACATTCACTATACCTTGCACTATCGGTAACACAAGGTTTGAAAGGGCAATGCTAGATTTAGGTGCATCCATTAATGTCTTGCCCTTTTCAATTTATGCATATTCATATCTAGGACCTTTAGAACTAACTGGTGTTATCATTCAACTGGCAGACTGGTCTAACGCATACCCTAAGGGGGTTGTTGAAGATGTTTTGGTGCAAGTAAATGAATTAGTGTTTTCGGAAAACTTCTATATGCTGGACATAGAAAAGGATAAATCCCCCAACTCTGCTCCCATTATGGGGAGACCATTCCTAAAAACTGCACGAACTAAAATTGATGTGCATTTGGGGACATTGACCATGGAGTTTGATGGAGAGTTGATCAAATTCAACATCTTTGAGGCTATGAGATACCCAAGTGATGTGCACTTTTCCTGTGTTATTGATTCCTTTGATGTTTTTGATTCTTTAATTTCTGCTACTTTTGAGTCTAATCTTTTTTATGCTCTTGATACAATTCTGACTCACAGTTTAGAAGGATGATGAAAAAGAGCCATGGAGCGAGGAGGTTTATAATGTCGTAGCAACCTTGCATGAGCTTTCTTCTACTTCAGAAGGACATGAGGTATTGTATGTTGAGTTGCCTATTACTACTGATATACCTAAACTTTCTGTTGTGCAGGCACCAGAATTGAAATTGAAGGAATTGTCTGCCCATCTGAAATACATTTTCTTAGGAGAGAATGTGACACTTCCGGTGATAATTGTTAAATCCCTTACTTAAGAGCAAGAGGAGAAAACGATGTCTGTGTTGAAAGAACACAAGACAGCCATTGGTTGGACTATTGTGGACATCAAAGGCATTAGCCCCTCCATTTTCTTGCACAAAATCTTAATGGAGGAGAGGGCTAAGCCAGTGAGAGACCCCCAGAGGAGGTTGAATCCTCCGATGATAGAGGTTGTGAAGAAGGAGATACTGAAGCTCTTAAGTGTGGGGGTCATGTACCCTATTTCTGAAAGCAAATGGGTAAGCCCGGTCTAGGTAGTACCAAAGAAATATGGAATTGCTGTGGTAAGAAACGTTGAGGATGAGCTTATTCCCACTAGGTTACAAACACGGTAACGTGTTTGTATTGATTATAGAAAATTGAATGCCCCACCAGAAAAGACCACTTTCATTTACCCTTTATTGATCAAATGTTAGATAGATTAGTTGGTCATTCTCATTATTGTTTTCTAGATGGATTTTCAAGTTATAATCAGATTGTTATCGCTCCGGAAGACCAGGACAAGACCACCTTCCCTTGTCCTTTTGGCACCTTTGCTTATAGGCAAATGCCTTTTAGACTTTGCAATGCACCAGGGACTTTTCAAAGATGTATGGATATTTTCTGATTATATAGAGAACATCATTGAGATCTTCATGGATGACTTTAGTGTATTTGGGAATAACTTTGAGAACTGTCTAGAACATTTGGCATTGGTTTTAATAAGATGCATTGATACTAACCTTGTTTTAAATTGGGAAAAATGTCATTTCATGGTGGAAGAAGGTATTGTGTTAGGTCATGTAGTCTCTGATAAGGGCATTCAAGTGAATAGAGCTAAGGTATAACTTGTGCATTCATTACCCCCGCCCACTAGTATGCGGGAAATTTGTTCTTTTCTTGGCCATCCAGGTTTCTATCGACGATTCATCAAAGACTTCTCCAAGATATTGTTGCCCCTCTACACACTCCTCCAAAAGGATGTGCCATTTTATTTCGATAAGAAGTGTATGAAGGCTTTCACTGTAACATCCCGAAAATTAATAATTTCATGACAAATAATAATTTTATAATATTTGTGATTTTTGAAAAAAAATTTAGAATTTTCTGAGAACGTGGAATATTTTAATATTATTCTTCGTTTTGCGTGTGCACTGAGCGGAGCCGGGAAAATGAGATATTTTTTCCGAGAACCTTGAACTGTGAAAACGTTGACAGGGGATCTTACTAAACCCGAGGCTGGACACAGTTTTTTTTATAGGTTTTACGTTTTTTGAGAAATTTCATCTGACAGGATGAAAAATTGCTGTGTAAAATTTTATCCGCTGGACAATTAATACTGACTTCTATCAACTGTAATAATTATCCATTGGATAATAGCATGTATTAGAAACCCTATCACCTTATCCCAATGCTAACCACTTTATGTTAAATCAAATCCACTTTAATTCAAATTAGTGTACTTTCATCAAAGCTTCTTTGAGAAGCTTTGACTACCAATGACCACCTTGCCCTTGGCTTGTTGGAGAAGCCTCTCTCCCTCCTTCTCTCCCTCCTTTGCCGCAGCACTCTTGCCCTTGTTAGGTCATGTAGTCTCTGATAAGGGCATTCAAGTGAATAGAGCTAAGGTATAACTTGTGCATTCATTACCCCCGCCCACTAGTATGCGGGAAATTTGTTCTTTTCTTGGCCATCCAGGTTTCTATCGACGATTCATCAAAGACTTCTCCAAGATATTGTTGCCCCTCTACACACTCCTCCAAAAGGATGTGCCATTTTATTTTGATAAGAAGTGTATGAAGGCTTTCACTGTAACATCCCGAAAATTAATAATTTCATGACAAATAATAATTTTATAATATTTGTGATTTTTGAAAAAAAAATTAGAATTTTATGAGAACGTGGAATATTTTAATATTATTCTTCGTTTTGCGTGTGCACTGAGCGGAGCCGGAAAAATGAGATATTTTTTCCGAGAACCTTGAACTGTGAAAACGTTGACGGGGGATCTTACTAAACCCGAGGCTGGACACATTTTTTTTATAGGTTTTACGTTTTTTGAGAAATTTCATCTGACAGGATGAAAAATTGCTGTGTAAAATTTTATCCGCTGGACAATTAATACTGACTTCTATCAATTGTAATAATTATCCATTGGATAATAGCATGTATTAGAAACCCTATCACCTTATCCCAATGCAAACCACTTTATGTTAAATCAAATCCACTTTAATTCAAATTAGTGTACTTTCATCAAAGCTTCTTTGAGAAGCTTTGACTACCAATGACCACCTTGCCCTTGGCTTGTTGGAGAAGCCTCTCTCCCTCCTTCTCTCCCTCCTTTGCCGCAACACTCTTGCCCTTGGGAGGCAAAAATTTTGCCTCCCCACTTAACCTAATACACTTAAAATATCTCTCACTTTTCACAACATTTTCTCTCTCTAGCTTTCCTCTTCCATTTTCTCTCTTCCTTCTCTCTTCTTCTCCTTCTTCCCTACGAAAATCCAGCCACCATTGGAGACCATTCTCTTCACTTTTCTCTCCATTAACTCTATTTCTACACTCCTCTCAACCTCCTCTACACTTCCTATTTGGAGGGTTTTCCTCAAAAACCAACTTTTCCTCCATTACCATCCAAGATAAAGCTTCCAACTTTGAGGTAAAGCTTCCATTTTTATTCTTCTTTCTCTTCATTTTCGTGCTCTAGGGTCTCATTGGAGACCAAAGATCCATTCTTTACCATGTTTAATGTTGGTTCTTGATGAATGAAATTCTAGGGTTTTGGGAAGCTCAAAACCGAATCTCCAAGGAGGAAGTAGGAGCCAATTTTTCGTGTTCTTCCTTTAGGTAAGAGGGAGATTTACTCACTTCAACCATTATTGGTGGTGAGGAGACCTTTGTGTATTTGTTGATGGAGAAATTCATCTTTGTATGCTTACTTTATTTGATGATTTTATATGTTCATGTATTCTAAATTGAGATTGGTGTTCAAATAATGATTTTGAATGTATTGGATATGTTGAAAATGGTTGATCATGTTAGGGTTGTTAAATGGAAAATGTGGAATTTCCTACCCTAATATAAGACTACGGTTTTGGTTTGGATCATTAGAGTTGGAAGTGGATTTGTGTAGAATGAAACTTATGTAATTAAGTATGAAATGAATTATGCATGAAATAAAATTTGGAGAGTCATTTACCTTCTTGAGGGGCCACGGTTTAGACCTAAATTAATAAGGATTTGGGTTAAATTAGTGAGTAATAAAACTTATGTAATTGGACATTAAAGAATTAATGATCATAATGAGATTGATGAATGAAAAATCTAGGTTTTCCTAACACCCATGGAGGTCACGGTTTTGATAAGAACCTAGGGATGTAAATTTAATTTGGTATAAGAATTAAGAGAAGCTTAAATGGTTAAGTATTGAATGATAATGTTAGATGTAATGAAAGGAAAAATTTGGGAGTTCACCACACTAATGAGGAGCCATGGTTTTAGCTTTAGGTTTCAAGAGACTAGATTACTTTTGTGTGAAAGGTGAATTGTGTGATTTGGTATCAACTGACTAATACATGAAATGGAAGGAAAATGGGAACCTGAAGGCTTTGAGAGGCCACGATTTTTAGAGTAAAATTTGGTATAAATGATGCCTTGGTGTGTCTTTAGAAATAAAGGACTTAGAAAAGTACATAATCCATAATGAGATGGAAGGAATTAACTGAATAGTAACTCTCAAGAGAGTCACGGACTTTAAGGGTTATTTAACCTAGGGAATTTAATAATTGATCAAGACTTAAGTTATTGGAAACGTTGTACCCTTAATGGGGAATGGTGATAAATGATGGACCGTAAACATACATTGAGGTTGAGAAGTGATTTTATATTGTTGTAAGACCTTATGTGGGGCTAAGTATGTATTGATGAATTTCTTGAAGAGATTATGACTTATTGACATTGAGAATGAATGTAATATGCTTATGATAAATGCATCATTGATAGACATACATGATTGGACATTACGTCGTCATGCATATGTATCGTCCATTGGACATTGTTGTTAAGGCAGTGTATGCCTAGGAGTTGAATAACACCTATGTGTGGGTGCGAATAGACTAAGTGTAGAGTCATAGTGGTTGGCCCTGGGGGCGTCGGGGTGCGGGTTCCTCACATGGACAGTTATGAGCTCCTCTGTGCCGTGGGGTAGACCGATGCAAACACACCGACGATCCGGACTAAGACGCTGTCCTATATCGTGATCAACTGTTGAGGTGCCGTGTATAAGCCATTGTTGCGCAAATATTTTATGAGATGAAGCACACTATTTTTAAGGCTAACAATATACTGGCATTACTCTTTGATCATTCTCTCCGAAAATGTTGATGTCTAGCTCCATGGAGTAGGATTTTGGTATCATAATGCATTATGCACTGTTCATTGTTGATCTTATAAATTGTTAAGCATGAACACTTATGATTGTGAAAATATCTGTTTTATTTCTGTAATAATTATCTGGATATTATACTGATTGCTTGAGAATCATTGCTTATAATTGTACTACTTTGTTATAAATTCTACTATTACTATTAATGAATATATGGACTGTGTTGCTATATGGGCACTCTGCGCCGTGTTGTCTTCTTACTGCTATAATGGTAATGAAAGTTGGGTGTCTCACCTCTTTATTGTATTGCCCTATTTTATGTTGTATTTGAATAAAGACAGTAAAGAGCGCGAATTGAGTCTGACTAGTTAGGTCTTAAGGATCGTCTTTTGTTTCCTTGTGATGGCGTCTGCACAACCTCTTTTGTTACGCACGTGGATACAGTTTCACAGAGGCTTGGAAGCATGGCATTTTGATCGTGAAGCGGAGCGTGTTACTTACATTGGGGATGTGACCCTAGTTCAGTGAGGTAATGAACTTGGAGAAGGTACGAACATATCTTATGTTCCTATACGTGTGGAGTTCCCTATACCCATTTAGGAGATGTGGGATAACCGCGCGGAGTGTGTTACTTACATTGGGGATGTGACCCTAGTTTAGTGCAGTAATGAACCTGGAGCTGGTACGATCATATCTTATGTTCCTATATGTGTGGAGTTCCCTATACCCATTGGGGAGATGTGAGATAACCGCCGCCTCTTCCCTAGAGAGCTTTCGGTTATAACGCATGCTCGTGCTCCCGTCCATCTGGAAGTGTCGCAAGGGCGAGTATTCCCCATCGGAAACATTGAAGAAGATCAGGTGCAGGACCATTCCTTACATGTGTTAGACTTTGGGGAAGGTCGAACTTTTATATGGTAGTTATGTTATGCTATGTAAGACCTATAATTTATATTATTTTACGTTAATTTATGTAAGGATGATGTACGTGTACTTTGTATTGAGCTAATGTTGTATTTTGTCTTACGAGATAATATAATTACATTTTATATCGTGGCTCGTATTTTCTATTTATGCATAATAGAAATATCTCTAATTACTTTATAAATCTAAATTTGAAAATACTGGATATTTGACATTGTGACACACCTGGACCTCGTGACTGTGGTATAATGATGATTGTGCTGCGGTGGCTAGATTTAGGTGCGTTACATTCACCAGACTTAAGGAGTTGATGACTGAGGCACCTATTATTAGGCCACCAAATTGGGAGCTTCTATTCAAGTTAATGTGTGATGCCAGTGACTTCACGGTAGGGACTGTCTTAGGACAGCGAGTTGATAGGGTTCCTTATGCCATTTACTATGCATCAAGGACCCTAAATGATGCTCAACTGAACTATTCTTTAACTAAAAAGAGTTTCTTGCTGTAGTTTTTGCTTTAGAAAAATTCAGATCATATTTAATTGGTTCTAAAGTAATTATTTTTTCTGATCATGCAGCATTGAAGTACTTACTTGCAAAGAAAGAGGCGAAGCCTAGATTGCTCCGATGGATTCTGTTGCTCCAAAAGGTTTACTTGGAGATTAAAGATAAAAAAAAGGAGCGAAAACCTGGTGGCAGACCATTTGAGCAGGTTGGTGACTGAGGAGGAGGACATACATATCCAAGAGAGCTTTTCGGATGAGCATTTAACGGCCATCACAACCATCATCCATTGGTATGCTGACATTGCCAATTACTTTGCCACCAAGGACTTTTCGGAGGGCTTGACAAAGGCACAATGGGATAAATTGAAGAGTGACTGCAAATACTATATCTGGGATGATCCTTACCTCTGGAAGCATTGCGCAGACCAAGTGATTAGGAGGTGTATTCCAGACTCAAAGACTCACTCCATCCTTTCATTTTGCCACACCTATGCATGTGGAGAGCATTTTGGCATGAAGAAGACAGGCAACAAGGTGCTTGATAGTGGTTTCTATTGGCCAACAATCTTTAAGGATGCTTACAATTTTTGTAAGTCTTGTGGCCGCTATCAAAGGACAGGTAATATCGGTCCTAAGAATCAAATGCCTCAAAGTCTGATGATTTTTGTGGAAGTTTTTGACGTTTAGGGCATTGACTTCATGGGACCCTTTCCCCCTTCATTTCGATTTGTTTACATTGTCTTACCTGTGGATTATGTGTCGAAATTGGTGGAGGCTAAGGCCACTAGATCTTATGACTCTAAAACTATAGTGGATTTTGTGAAGTTTCATATTTTTTCTAGGTTTGGAACTCCAAGGGCCATCAGTAGTGACCAAGGGACACACTTTTGCAATAGGATGTTTGAGGCCCTCTTGAAGAAATATGGTGTGGTGCACCGAACTTCTAGTCCTTACCATCCATAGACGAATAGGCAGACTAAAGTGTCCAATAGGGAGATCAAATCCATCCTTGAGAAAACAGTGAATCCAACACGCAAGGATTGGAGTACCAAGCTTGATGATGCACTATGGGCTTATAGAACAACATACAAGACCCCAATTGGCATGTCACCATTCCGATTGGTGTATGAGAAATTGTGTCACTTGCTAGTGAAGCTAGAGCATCGATCTTATTTGTAACACCCTAAATTTCATTTTTTTTTCTGCATAAATATTAATTTTATCATTTTTGTGATTTTTGAGAATTTTTTGTGGATTTTTCTGAGATTAAAAATATTTTAGTAATATTTTGGACTATCTATGGGCCCGGGGTAACACTAAAAATTTTAATGACCAGAAAATTTTGTACTGTTAATGCGGGGTCGGGGGATCTTGCTAAACCAAAAATTGGATATAGTTACTAAATTTTCTTATACTGTGATTTTATTATTCACTGTACAAAAATTACTGGTTTATAAGCAGTAATTTTATTCTGTGAGTAATAATTTCTTGTAGCTTTAGCCATGTGATGGCCATGTGCTACTAGTATTAAGAAGTCAAAATTAGTGGCTTGATGTGATTATTAACCAATAGGAGTAAGTAAACAAAAATGGCTTGCTTAATTAGTTTTTAAGCTAGGTGAATTAGTAAGTTAACTTAAGATTAAATGGTCACAAATTGAAACAATTATTGGTTAGTAAATTGCATGGAGTCACACGGCCATGAAGGAGTCTTCTAGGACATTCAAGAGCTAGTGATTCATCAAGTGTGACAAAAGCATGACCATGTGATGACTTGATGCCATGTGCTTGATTTGCACTTTGATTGACCATGCATTAATTCACCCATATGCTAGTAACTCCATGGCAATGAGCTCTAGGATAGACTATCTATCACCTTTGTCTCCTAAGCCATTCTCTTCATTTCTTTATTTCTTCATTTCCTAACTTAGCAAAAAACTTCATTTCTCTCCTCCAAAACACCATTCGGCCATCACACCCAAGACAACCTTCCAAGCTTCTAAAATTTTATCCAAGCTTACTTTCTAAACCTAAACATCATTCTAAGACACTTCTATGTTGAAGACTTAAGCAAAATCCTTCATCTTTTACCTTTTCTACAAGTTAGGGTTCTTGAGATTTCAAGGTAAAAGTTCTTCTTCTTTGTTTCTAAGTTGGTTTTGAGTTTCTAAACCATGATTGTTCCATGGTTTCTCTTTTTCAAGCTTTGTTTGTGACTTTGGTTTGGTTTAAGTTTGTTAGGATTTTCTTGTGGTGATTTACGAAATCCATAGAAGATCAAGCAAGAAGGATTTTTGTCTTCCTTGAGGTAAAAGGGAGATTACCCTCCTCAACCATATATTGGTGATGAGGAGATGACCTTGTTTGTGGTGGAAAATCCATAAGGATTTATTCACTTGTATGGTTTAAGTTGCTTTGTTTGTGGTGGTTTATGCTTGGTTTATTTTTAAAGCTTTGATTTATGCTTGTTTATTTGATTATATGTTGGGTTACTTGGTTATATGCTTGATGATATATTTCCATAAGTATGATGGTATTTGTGTGAAGTAGGATATGATTATTATGATGAGAAAATTGTATGAAGTTCCAAAGAACCTAGGGGGAGGCTCACGGTTTTGACTATCACCAAGGAAAAAAGATGTTTCAAATTATTTCTTAAGTTATGGATTGATGAATTTAAGGGTGAGAAGTTGGATTAAAGGTTTTGTAAAAGATTTTGATGGTTAAAAATGATTTGGTAAAGGATATTGGTGATGATAAATGATTAAATTTGGATATGAAAACTAAACTTAATTTTCGGCCAACACACCAAAGTGTGGAATTTTAAATCCTAGATTATTTACTAAATATGGATTTTGGTAATTAGTGAACAAGAGTTTAATTAAATAAATTTTTAGTAGAAAAAGGGAACTAGATTTAATGGTTGGATTTAAGTTAGTATGTTAAAGTTATAATATTTAATTAAACCAAAGAAATCAAATTTTTTAAAAGAATCATAGAAAATAATATGTAAAGGATTTTTAGAAAGATAATATTTTCAAGAAGGCTAAAATGCATATATTACTTAGAGGATTTTATAAAATAAATTTAGAAAGTTGAGAAAATATTTTACGTAAGTGAAAAATGCTAGAAATTATTATTTTTAAGCTACGCAATTGATTTTTATACTACGCGATTGAGAAAATGATTTTAAGTTGTTACGCGATTAAGAAAATGTTTAAAAACCTCTATGTGATTTAAAAACGTTTGAAAATATTTATGCGTTTTAAAAAAGTCTGAAAATATTTATGTAATTTAGAAAATGTTTGAAAAATATTTTGTGTTTTAGAAAACGTTTGAAATTATTTACGTGTTTGCGAAAACGTTGAAAAATATTTACAGAATTTGAAAACGTAAGAAAAATGTTACACTGTTTCAAAAATGCGATAAAATGTTTACGTAATTGGAAATTATAGCAGTTGGCTGTCGGGCTGTCATGGTGGGCCCCGTTATGTTGGAAAGTGATATCGTCAAAAAATGACGCGTATATGTGAAATACTATAAAATAATGGTTGTATGTATTTTTGAATCATACATCATGCATGGAAAAGCATGTCAAGGAAGGCAATTGGCCTAGGAGATGGAAATTACACCTTCGTGCGGGTGAGAATTGCGTAGTTACGATCTTTAGTGATCTTGGGGACGTCGGGGTATGGAATGTCATATGTGGCCAGTTGGTAGCACCACTGCGTCGTGGTATCCTTTGCAAACACACCGACGGTCCTGACGGAGTTACTACTCTTTTCGTGATTGGTTGAGAGTGTCTGTATCGGCCATGTTGCGCACCATGATTTGATATATATATTGGCACATGATTTGAGGCTAACGATATACATACATGTCTTCCCTATCATTCTCTCTGAAATTGTGATTAGCTCCATGGTGTAGGAAATGGGTCATTGTGCACATGCATTGTGGGTCAGCATATTGGTGTGATGCTTATGCTTGTTTAATATGTTATCTATGATATGATATGATATGATTGTATGTGATATTTTGTAACTGTAATATTTGCTGTCATTTTCTATACTGCCTCATTGGTATTGATGAAAGGGAATCTCACCTCTTTATTATATTATATCTATGTATTGTATATATTTGATGAAGACCGAGGAGGCTGATAAGTCTTTTTACTACCAGTAACAGTTTTCTATGCTTGCTTAGTATGGCGGCGAGGTGCCAAGTTTTAGGGTGTGTCACAGTACAATTCCACGGTGGAATTGATGTGTGGAGAGTTAACTTAGATAGGGAAAGGTTTGTGTATACCGGGGATCTGACTCTGAACTTAAGTGGTACTAGAGATGGTATTCCTATCATGACACAACACATGTCTGTACATCTAGAGTTTTATATGCCTATTTGTGAGCTTTGGAGTAGGAATAATGATACTTATACGCCACATGAGGATACCATGATGTCTACTGCTCGGACTCCCGTCCGTCGCGACATGCCTATACCAGGAAATTTGCCCGTTCCAGTTCAAGAGGAAGACCAAGTAGGGGATATTAATCTTTAGGTGTTTGGACTTGGGCCGGATCGAGTTTTTATATGGTAGTTGTACACGTCCTCTGTTTCTGGCATGTAATGTATATATTAACTTTTGGGGGTGTATTTATGTAAATTATTTGCGAACAAGGTTGTAATATGTAAAATATGGTGTATTAGTTTTTAATTACGTTTCACGTTTAAAGTTTTATTTATTTTCTGTTATTCCGCAAATGAAATTTTAAAATAAGTGTTTTTACAAGATTAATTCTTTTACAACTTGAGTAAGTTATATTAGGATTAGTCTTAAATGTGATACCCTACAGTGGGTGTTGCATTATTGGGCTATTAAGCAAGCTAACCTGGACTTGGTTGGTGTTGGAAAGCAAAGGAAGCTCTAACTACAGGAGCTGGAAGAATTGAGGAATGAGGCCTTTGAGAGTGCTCTCATTTACAAAGCCAAAACCAAGGCATTCCATGATCAAATGATCTCAAGGAAGAGCTTCGCAGAAGGACAACGCGTGCTACTATTCCAATCTAGACTTAAACTATTTCCAGGTATGTTGCGTTCTAAATGGATTGGACCTTTTGTTGTAACTCATGTTTTTCCTTTTGGTGCAGTGGAAATCAAGAATGAGGCATCTGGGAAGACCTTCAACGTCAATGGACACTATCTCAAGCCTTACCATGAGCTTCCGAACAATGAAGAAGTGGAAGAAATAACCCTTCTCCATCCATATTATGCAGAACATTGAGGGGTGGTGCACTGTCTAGCTGAGGACAATAAACCAAGCGCTTAATGGGAGGCAACCCATCATCACTGAATTAGATTTGCTCTCCTTACTCCCTTTTATTTTTTGTTTCTTTATTAATTTCTTGATTCACTTCTTCAATTAGTTTCTTAGAATAGGTAGATTTTGGTGTGTTTCTTGATTGATGTCTTAAGAATTCTTAGGAGTCCTTGTGTTTTGAACTACAGAGATAATGATTGAATACATGAATTATTTGTTTAATGCATGTTTGAGGCCATAATTAGCATCTTTGGGTGTTTGGGAACCCTTGGACATTAGTGGCTTAGTGGGGTTTTACAATATTCTACAGGGTTGGCAATTCCATGGATAATAGGGGGTGTGTTTCCCACACAGCAAGGACCTCATGGATCCTAGAGCCAAACACGGGGTAACCATGTTTCATAACATGGCCCGTGTCTCTACAAAGGTCCAATTGCTTTGGCTATTCTAGAGCCAAACACGGGGTGGCCATGTTTCATAACATGGCCTGTGTCTCATTTAAAAGGCCAAATTGCTTTGGCTTCCTAAGAGACACACGGGGAGACCATGTCTCACGACACGGCCCGTGTTTGCGTGATAACAAACACGTTTCCCCCTCCCCATTTAGGGGTGTAATCCTTCTTTTTCCCCAACTTTCCCCCTTCTTTTCCACCATCCCCTGCGCCACTCTCTCCCCCACTTCTCCTTCTTCCCAAATTCTCTCTCGCTTCACCGCCAATTTCGTTCTTCTTTCATTCTTTCCTCCATTCTCACTCTCTTCTCCTTCCTTTCTCCATCCCTAAAATCCAACCTTTACCTTCCACCACCAAGCTACCCATCCTCCACCATTCCTCACCTTCACAATCACAACACACTCTCTCCCTACCTCCATTTCTTTTGATTCCATCACTAATAGGCCCCAAGAAGCACATGAAGACCACTGCAGCTTCCTGTTCCTATCACCCCAACTCTAGGCGTGCAAGGGCTCCTCCACCTCCACCTGTTGAGCCCCTTCGTCAAGTAAATATCCATCCCCTGAATAGAAAAGAGATTGTACCCACTAAGTTTTTGGATGAGGATACCCTGCATGCTATTGATTTATATGATGAGGTAGATAGGTTATTGTGTAACATTGGGTAGGGTGAGTTTGCAAAGATACGTAGACCCACGTATGCTGAATTGACTAGGGAATTTCTTTCAACTTTTTTTTACAAGTTGTATCCCCTTAGTGATCATGATTAGTGGCCTGGTGAGATTTCGTTTAAACTCTTAGGCACTCCCTTTCACTTGAACATTCATCAATTTAGTGCCATTTTTGGTTTTCTAGTAGGGCACAACCAAATACCTCGTGACTTTCCTAAGGACAGTGCTTGGTCTGATTTATCTGTTGTAGGTTTAGGTTCTTATGACCCTAAATCTTCCAAAGCTTCTAGATTGAGATCCCCTTCCTTTTGATACCTCCAAAAATGGTTGGCAAATATTATCTATGCAAGGGGGGAGAGTCAGGGAGTCCTTGGTCGTACTGAGTTATTTTTCATTTATTGTATGGTTTGGGAGGAGAAGGTTAATAGGGTTTTTGGCTGTGTAACCATTTAAAGCATATAGGGTCCACTAGAGCTGGAAGAATTTTCATTATAGGGTACATCACCGCCATAACTGAACAATATGGCATTGATTTGGATTTGCTAGAGGAGGATCCTGTAAAGGGTTCGAGTGCTCTTAATGGGTCTATCTTGATGGCTATGGGCATGTGTGTGTACCAGCATGGTGCCCTCCATTTGGTTGGTCTAGATAGCGATATCCTTCCTCCGAGAGCTCTGACACCTGAACCACTAGAGCATGATGCTGCATCACCCTCAGAGGCTATTCCTCCATTTGCTGCAAAGGCTGGGTCTTCTGCTCGAGCTCCATCTTTTACTGAGGTTCTAGCCCATATTGACTGTCTTGAATTGGATCATGCCACCCGTTTCCAACACTTAGGATTATTTCCAACAGTTGGAGGGTTTTATTGCTCAATAGATGGTAGCCATGGATGGCAAACTTGATGCCCTGCTCTAGAGGACATTTTAGCCCTCACCCGTATCTTGACTTCATCTTTTTGTTATTTTTGGATTATAGTGATTCTCTACTGCTTAAACTTTTGGCTTTGTAATTGGATCTCTTTTTGGACTATTAATGATGACTGTTGGGTATGGATTCCATTTCTTTCTGGATGATTTTGACTATGCACTGTTGGTTTCCTGAATTTCATTTATCTCTGGTATGCTTGCTCTAACATTAAGGACAATGTCTTATTTAAGTGTGGGGGGGGGGTAATGTTCCTAATTGCAATACAATTTTGGTATATATCTTCCCAATAAAAAGAAAAATTGTTTTGAATGATGAGCAAAAGATCAAATATTAAAAATTTGATGAGATTTTAAGCTTGAAGGAATAAACTTTCCGTATTTCAAATCTGACAAGTGAGATCTTAAAAAATTTTAGGGGTTAAATTCTAATGTGATAGATTGAGACCTAGTGAGATTTTGTCCCCTGATATGAATGGCTAATTCTAGGTCATCCTAGTTCTTTTTTGTGTGATTCTGCTTATGATTTTGTTAACTCTAGAACTTGGTTTGACTCTCTTTTAAGCTGCAAATAACCACTGTATATATTTTGAAATGATAAAGGCAATTCTTTCTAACAGCTACTGGCCCAATAACCGTCCTAGCATTTTTATCCATTGTTTAGCCCCTTTGAGCCTAATTGATTCCTTTCCTTCTATCACAGCTCAATACAAGCCTAAAAACGAAAAACCATTGCTACTTTACCTTAAGGAGTAAAAGAGTTGGAAAATTGTGTTGGGAATTGGATTTGAATAAGTGTGGGGGTATTTGACAATGTGATGCAAGGTGTTTTTATTCATAAAAAAAAGGGACTCAAAAGTGAAAAAGAAAGAAATGAATAGAAAAAGGAATGTTGCTTGTTGATTGGATAAAGTTAAAAAAAAGGTGAAAGTACAAAAGAAAATTGGAAGTTGAAGAATGTTGGGAAGTTTTTACTAAAATGATTGAAGGATATATTCCCCTTGGCTCTTCTATTTCCTATGGTCTAACCCTGCTCATCCTTGATGTATCATACCTTGACCTTGACCCCATTACAGCCTAATCAAAGACTTTTTTATCTTTGTGTGCATGTGGCCTAACTGGTAGAGAAGTAGAGGCTTACCAAGCCTATGGTAGGGCATGTTTTCATGATTTGGCTAAGAGTAAATACAAGCCTAAAACACTTGTGTGAAAGAGAGTATATTAGTGAGGATTTATCATGTTGATTTAACCTTAAGATTTAATTGATTTTGATTGCTGGTTTGGATTGCTAAGAATAGAAATTCCCGATTACTTAGATTCCTAGAAAAGACTAAGATGTGTAGGTCTTTGCTCATTATTATGCACTTTCAATACTTATTAGGAAATATATGATTGATTGTATATTTTTGCCCAGGAGTGCAAAGGATTAAGTGTGGGGGTATTTGATCTGACAATTATCTCTACTTCTTAAGTGTAATATGTTGGTTTAATTAGTATCCAAATATGCTTAATTGTTAACACTTGGTTAAGTTTCTGGAGATGAAGTTTAAGTGGACTCTTATTGTGAGACTTTACTTAATTATGGTCATAAGTTCTCATAATTGATTTATGTTTTTCAGTAGATCTTTGAAATCATTGAATGATGGAATCCATTAGCGTTAAATTGAGCTTGCTATTCAATTGAAGAGATCATTATCATTTCTAGAAGCAAAGAGAGAAAATCACATATGAAGAATTTGGGTTGAAATTGAAGAAATAGCAAAATACGACCCGTGTTATGAAACACAGGGGGGCCATGTTATTCTCTGGAAATTTGACTGGATACAAGTTTAGCTTGGAACGAAAACATGGCCCGTGTTGTGAAACACAGGGGGCTATGTTCTTCTCTGCCTGCATAATTTCATGAAATTTTGTTGGCAGAATCAAACACAGGGAGGCCGTGTAATGAGACACGGCCCGTGTTTGTGTCTTAGTAATCAGAATTTTAAAGTTAAACGAGGGTTATGGGCCCAAAAGCTATAAATAGGATTGCCTAAGATTCCTAAGGGGGTTCTGGACTGAAAGTCGTCAGAGAATAGAAGAGGATTCGAAGAACAAGAAAGAGAGATACTTGATCAAAGATTGGAGACTCGGGTTCAAGCAATCGGAGATCGATCAACCTCATTCGCTGGAAACTAGTTTGATCTTCAATTTCCTTTCGTTCTTTCATTCTTGATTATGTTTCTATTTTGTTTTTCTTTTGATTTTGAATTTGTCATGTGTGGCTAAACTCCTTATTTGGGTAAGAGAGGATGAAACTCTAGTTTTGGTTTTGTGAATTCTGTATATTCCTTTATTTCAATACAATTGTGTTTTTATTCATATGTTTCTAATCTCAATTCAATATAAAGGTATTTTATAATATTGTCAATTTCAAAAGTGGTAAAACTAGGATTGCTATGCGCGGTTGCGGTGGTAGAACTAGTGGAACATATGATCTAAGCAATTTAATCCCGGTGTGTGATTGAATCTTAGCGTCATTAATTTTCTATTTCTTAATGCAATCATTGGATATATATAAGAGCAGTTGCTTTATAGCTAACTAGTGATTAGGGTTAGTTTGAGTGGTTGCTAAATTAACCATTACCTAAGGAAAATAGAGATTAATCTTGCAATTGCGTAAAAGCATAATTGACCATATTGGGATAAAGGATATGTGGATTCGCATGATCATATAAACCTAGTAGTGGATTATATCTCTTAACCAATATCCTCAAATTAGAAATTCAAATTGTGTTTACTTTGCTATTGTTTTATCTTTGGTTTCTATTTTAGTTTGAGTTAACAAAACCCCCTTTTTACTGTTTATTGTCATTTAGAGTTTAAATTAAGATTTAGTTAATAGTGTTAATTGAGTTAGTTCTCTGTGGATCGATCCTTGCTAACTATAACTAGTTGCAAGGATCCTTTCCTTGATTCCGGATTCACTTGGAATGCAAAGTCTACCTCTAAACTTAATCATCCCATGATCCGCCATATCAAACTCTCTAGGAGTCGCTAAAAAGATTTGCTCACTTATATCTCTAAGAGTCTCATATTCCTTTTGAGCTTCTAAGATTTAATTCCTCAAGTCACTCACTATGTCCACTCGACTCACACTAAGACTATGTGGTAACACAGTTACTGAAAGACTCATGTCTCTAAAACTCTCAAGAAGTTCACTCTCCTGGATCATCAACTGGGACACGGTAGGGATTTCCTACTTAGTGCATCGGCCACCACATTGGCCTTACTTGGATGATACTTTAACTCAAAGTTGTAGTCTTTCAAAAACTCCATCCATCTCTATTGTCTCATGTGTTGGTGTATGCCCTAGAGGCCAATTTATTTTGATCATACTAGCTTACATTGTATTATGTTATTTATGTAATATATGAGGCATTTCATTTATTGTGTGTTATTTATGATAAACATAATAAAGTCCTTAAATTAGTAATTTTTATACTATAGGACATCAAGTGGATGACTTGATTGTGAGATCCTATTGGATATAAATAGAATACTATTCTTAAATGTCCCTAGTCAAGTATTATTGTTAATCAAGATGACAATAATGCATTAAGACTAGTATGTGGTAAACTGATGACCAAATCTCACGGGTCATGGATATGAGATATCGAGTCTACACGTGGATACATATTAGAGTAATGATGTATTAGACTGACCCGCCATGAGAATGCTATAAGGATTGTTACATGAGTGTCATAAGCAATTCTCATAGTGATAATGGCGTACGTGGTCTTTTGACTTGAAATCACTATGATTCCTACATAAGAAGTTGTATATTTTAATGCTATCAAACATCATTTATAACAAGGTGATTATAAAGTTAGTTAATAGACATACTGCGAATCATGTGGAGGGATGTGAGTGACCTAGATGGGATTTGTCTCTCCTACATAACAGGAGTGATATCTTCAGGGTCCCTGATTAAGTGAGACTACGAAATGTATGACCATGCTCGTATGAGTCAATATGAGATATTGATCTCATTTGTTATTACTACATCTACTCGAGTATCAGAAAGTGGAAGATTGAACTATACAAGGGTGATACGTTCCATGCCTTATGTTCAATCTAGATATCTGGATAAATGGACTAAATTGCATGGTAACATTTATCACGGAAAGGTTATGTCAAATCGCTGACATTCTCATTACTTGGGTAGCAGTGATGTGTTACTAGATACCGCTCACTACTTGTAATATTAAAATGGGATTTTAATATTATTGCCAATGTCATGAGAACCTGTAGGATCCATATAGAGCAGACTAAATTGGAGCAATTAGAATCCAAGTTGGATTGGGATTCAATTGTGGGTCGGTCTCATAACAGATGAGTCTAGGGTTGCACAACTTACCTTGCTACTGCTCTCACTTGCATAAGGCAGCAACTATTATAAATAGCACTGCTAAGGGGCTGTCAAGGCATGCATTAAAAACCCTTACAGCACTTGACAGAAACTATGAGTGAGAGAGTGATATGTTTTTGTTCTCTTCACTGCTAGCACTGTGCCAGAGATGTGGGACTCCTTTTTTATGACATTGGATGTTCGTGAGTCTATTCGTGTGGATACCTCAAAGACATCATTGTTGTTACGGTGTTGGTGATTCACATCGCTTAGTTCTATCACACTTCAAGAGGTAAAATCTTTTAAAATACGGATTATGGTCTATTTCACATGGATCATTTGTGGGAATTTTTGTTTTTTCGCTGCATATTATTTTCGCAATTCCCAACACATTAGCCTTACTAAGATGATACTTTAACTCAAAGTTGTAGTCTTTCAAAAACTCCATCCATCTCCGTTGTCTCATGTTCAGCTCCTTCTGATCAAATAAGTTCTTCAAACTCTTATGATCAATGAACACCTCAAATTGGAATCTATATAAGTAATGTCTCCAAACTTTTAAGGCAAACACTACTACAGATAACTCCAGATCATGTGTAGGGTAGTTCTCCTCATGTGGCCTCAATGCCTCGATGTATACACAACTACTCTCCTATGTTGCATCAGAACATACCCTAAACCCATCGTTGAAACATCACAGTACACCTCAAAGTTCTCCAAAAAATCTGGAATTACCAACATCGATATAATAGTCAACCTCGATTTTAACTCTTGGAAATTGTTCTCACAATCCTAAGTCCACTCAAAAGTACTACCTTTCCTAGTTAATCTAGTCAAGGGTAGCGCTAACTGAGAAAATCCCTTTATGAACCTCCTATAGTACCTCGCCAGGCCTATTGTAACATCCTCTTCAGCATGTTAGACTAGTAAATGATTACAAAGGTAGCTTAGTACTTGCTTAACATGCCTGTTTAATTTTGTGACAATCTGAGTTAGTTTAGACACTTTGTTGCAGGTCGAAAAGTGAAAAGTAGCTTAAAATGACCCAAATATTAGCATAAATGATTTAGTTGAAGGAAATAGATGTGGGTAATTTATTTCTAAGTCACAAATGTATTTTTTGTGATGTGGTTAAAGTTTGAGAATTTTCAAAGTCAGACTGGTATTTTTAGGCATACTAGTTATCTATTTAAAGCTGGAATGACTAGATGAAGATATTGAAAATGATGGTTTTGGTACAACAATATTTTTAATGAATCCTATGATTTATTTTAAAGTTGTTGGAACTTGAAAAATTTGATTTGGCTAAAGTTGAGTGTTTTTAGCAGATCGAGAAGTATTAGTGTGATATCCCTTGGTCCTTAACACTCCACGAATTGTAGGCTTCTTTCTTGACCCATTTATGTGATATTTGAACCAAGTCTTTGCTTGTTTCTCATTCTTCTTCACGGTTGAAAATAGAAACAATAGAGAAGGAAGAGAAAGGACAAAAGAAGGAAGGGAAGAAGAGGAAAACTAAAGGGAAAGGAAAGCTTGAGGATTTATGACCATTTCCATCACCATAGAAGCTTGAGGAACTCAAGGTAGGGGTTCTTGAGCTCAATTTCATCTTTTCCCTCTTTTCTCCATGTAAGGCTCATTTGAGGTTTAATATGCTAAATTAAGTTCTAGAGGTGTTTTGTGTGATTTTCTTACTTGGATAAGTTATAAATGTTGATTATGACTTATTTAGGCAAAGAGTTTGGATTAGAAACCAAAACTAACCATTTTAGACCTAAAATGCTAAAAGTG
Organism: Ormosia emarginata; assembly: GCA_029884605.1. Lineage (NCBI taxonomy): Eukaryota > Viridiplantae > Streptophyta > Magnoliopsida > Fabales > Fabaceae > Ormosia > Ormosia emarginata. The sequence continues at coordinate 42,201,063 of JAQQTP010000088.1, forward strand.
TAGGATTTAGGATTTTGATGGATGATTTTGTGCTTGATCCAATTTTTGTTGAAATCAATTAGTGTTTTATGTTTTCCTCATGTTTGTAAACTTGTTTGGGACTTAAAATTACCAAGAAACAGATTTGAGATGATAAAATTTTGTGTGTGGCACCAATAAAACAATGCCACACTTCTGCAAAATTCTGCAGAAGCTACTATCTCGGGGTCACGCCTGGGTGTGGGTGTTCAAGTTTTTCAGTTAGACGAGATAGAGAGGGTCATGCCTAGGCGTGGGAATGTCACGCCTAGGCGTGAGTATCAGGATTTTTCAGGATTGTGTTCTTGAGGTTTTGGCATTCCTTAAGTGTTGGGGTCATTCTTATATGCTTTCCTAAGTGTGTTGAGACACAAATAGGGGTAATTCTTGGAGATAATAACTATATGGCATATATCTAAGAGTGGTGAAACCTTAGGCAAGTCTATGAGTTAGAATGCCTTAGGGACCATCTAAAACTTTGGTCAACATGAAGTTGACTTGGAAATCACTTGTGAAGTGATGGTGAAAAGTTTTAGGTAAGGAAATACTAGTTATATAGTTCTTGCTACCTTGTGGGATAGGTGATACTAGGACCTATATGTATTAGTATTGGATAGTCACTTGATTATGGGAATCTGGTGATATGTCTTATTTATGAGTTGAGAGAGTTCTTGATACTTGGTTTTCAAACTTGGTACTTGTTAGTTTCCTATGTATTGTAACTTATCATGGTGTACACAACCATATGGTCAGTAAACAAGGTGTTGATCTAGATTCTCATAGCAAGTATGCTATTGTGGTTAGGGTTACCAGTATGGGGGTGACAATAGCAGTCTTACATTAGTAAGGGCAAGGTGTTTACCTATTACCAAGTGGGATTAGGCTTTTAAGCTTATCCTACTTTGTATATACAAGAGACAGAGGTTTTTGGGAAATTAAGCAAGTAGCTTGTGTTTTCAAATCTTAAAACCTACATTAGTATTGCATAATCTTTCTATTAGAACTTTGTTTGAGCATAATCATTCTTCATAACATAAATCATTGCATGGTTGACAATTGTATGAGCAGTTGTCATTGCTTGATCGATTGGTTGGTTGGTCATTTGTTTGATAATATCTTAGGATTGTATGGGCGATCTTTTGATGTTATTGATTTTTCAAATATTTATATTGTTTCGAATATTAATGTGTTCAGTTCATTATTTGTTGTGAATGATTAATTATTGGTCTTGGTATGCGAATACTAAGAAATTGTGATTTCTCACCCCTGTATACTTCATGTAAATCTAGGTGAAGACCCTCCAAAAGGAAAGGGCAAGGAAAATAAGAAACATAAGACTTAGTCTAGTAATTTTACTTCTTTTTGAACTAGTTTGTATATTAGTATTTTTCTGGTTATATGTAAAAGTTTATGTATACAATATAGCTTGTTAGCCAGTGATGTATATATATATATGATCTTTTTATCATTCAAGGCTTTCTATAATAACTACAAAGATTATTATGGATTTTGATTTATATGCATTCTTAGAAGTGGCACGTTTAATGCGATTTATCTTGAAATATTTCGTGTATTTTACGAAAATTATATTAGGGTTTTACATTATGGTATTAGAGTAGTTCATCCTGTTGAGCCAGGGTATGGACTAACTATGCTTTGGCATATTAGGAATTCCTTTATGTGTTATGCATTTCTTTGTCTCTTGTTTGAGTATTAGATTGTTAATAACTACTGTTACACGGTTACATGATATTGAGGACTATCAACTCAATATGTATTGTTCTGTGTGTGCAGTAAACTATGGCACCAAAATGGCAAACCCGTAAGACAAGGAACTCATCTAATGAAGACCCTAGTATGGTGGAGCCTTTATGGCAATGGCTGATGCATTGAGGGACCAAACAGCCGCTCATTTTGAAGCTAGGAGAGAGCAAATCGCTACGACAAATAGGATGTTTGAAAGAATGTCGGTGACTCAACATCAACCACCTACACCACCACCACATCATCAAGGGCAACAGGACCAAGAGACAGTTAGGAGCAATCAGACTTTCCAAAACCTCTCTGAATTCAAGAAATCTAATCCGTCTTCCTTCAAAGGGGAGTACGACCTAGTCAGAGCTGAAAGTTGGCTCAAAGAGATGGAGAAGATTTTTACGGTCATGGCTCGTTTAGATGAACAAAAGGTGTTTTTTGCTACTTATATGCTAGAGGGTGAGGCAGAGGATTAGTGGGTAGATGCCAAGAGAGCTCTTGTGGCAGCAAGGACTCTTATTTCATGGGAGGTCTTTAAGAGATCATTTTTAAGAAAGTTCTTTCTGCAAAACCTACATAATTCCAAAGAGATGGAATTTCTTAGGTTGGAGCTGGGGAATATATTTGTTGGTTAGTATGTGGCCAAATTCAATGAATTGTCTAAGTATGAGTCTTGAAAATGCATTAAGTTTGAGGAAGGTCTGACGGAAGACATTCAAAATGTTATCCCACCGCTTGAGATTCGAGACATTGAGACTTTGATTAACAAGTGCAAGATAATCGAAGGGCGTTCGAAGAAGCTTTCAGTGGTGCCTAAGTCACATCCAAAAGAGGAAGCAGGGTGATGATAAGTTCAAGAAAAGGACTTCTAAATCTAGCTTCCCTTAAGACAAGGATAAGCAGATTCAGAAACAGTTTGTGGGTCCTAAATGTCCTAAGTGTAGAAAGCAGCATGGAGACCAGCCTTGCTTGGTATGCTTTGTATGTGGGCAACCTGAGCATTATGCTAAGGATTGTCCATCAAAGAAAAAAGCTGTGCCTAACCAGAAACCACAAGCCAAAGGGAGAGTCTATACCCTAGGTGATGAAACGGTGACTCAGTCTTCCGATCTTATTGAAGGTAAATGCATTATTCACAATTATCTTTTAACTGTGATGTATGATTTGGGAGCATCTCACTCTTATGTTTCTAATGATTATGTGAAGGTGTTCAATTTGCCTGTGTCTGAACTTTCTTATAACTTATTTGTATCTACAGCAACTGGTAAACCAATTTCAACATCCAGAGTGTGTCTTGATTGTTGTATGAAGGTAGAAGATAGGATTTTTCGTGTAAACCTTATTTGTTTGCCTCTAGTAGATATTGATGTCATCCTTGGCATGGATTGGTTGTCCCCCAACCATGTAATGTTGAATTGTTTAGAAAAATCCCTGGTTTTCTTATCAGATATATTGACTAGAGTTGTTTCATCAGAGTTTGTGTTTCTTAATGCAAATCAGGTCAATCTTTGTTTGAAGGAGGGATCGCTAGGATATATTCTCTTATTGTCACTAAGTGCTGAGGTTGAACAAAGCATAGGTGAAATATTTGTGGTGAGTGAATATCCCGAAGTTTTCCTAAGTGATATAGTGGAGTTGCCACCTGAGCAAGATATAGAGTTTACCATAGACTTAGTGCTTGGGAAGGGACCTATCTCTATAGCACCCTATAGAATGGCACCACTAGAGTTAGCGGAACTCAAGAAACAAATTGAGGATTTGTTGGATAAGCATTTCATTAGGCCAAGTGTTTCTCTATGGGAAGCACTTGTGTTACTAGTGAAGAAAAATGATGGTACCAAGAGGCTTTGTATGGATTATAGACAGCTAAATAAGGGGACCATTAAGAATAAGTATATGTTGCCTAGGATAGACGATCTAATGGATCAACTAAGAAGAGCTGCGATTTTCTCAAAGATTAATCTTAGGTCTGGTTATCATCATATAAGAGTTAGGGAAAAGGATGTCCGTAACATTACTTTCAGAACTAGTTATGGGCATTATGAGTACCTCATGATGTCCTTTGGGTTGACGAATGCTCCGGCAATGTTCATAGATTACATGAACAAGATTTGTAGACCCTACTTGGATCAGTTTGTTGTGGTATTTATAGATGGTATCATAATGTAACATCCCGAGAAAACATGTTAGGCTTGTATATGGTCTCAAAGGTACTATTATACTTATATAACATATCAGTTAAGTTTTGTGACAAATTGAGTTCGTTTAGGCACTTAGTTGCAAATCAGAAGTTGAAAAGTAGCTTAAAATGACTCAGATAGTAGCATAAATTACTAAGTTGAGGGAAATAAACATAGAGAGTTTGTTTCTAAGTCACAAATAGAGTGACTAAGGTGTAGATAAAATTTGAGAACAATCAGAGTCAATTTGGTATTTTTAAGCATACTGGTTGTGCTTTTATTGCCGGATTGAACCCCAGCAGATATGGAAAAGTAAGATATCAGTGAAACAATACTTTTAATGAATTCTAGGATTTATTTCAAAGTTTTTAGAAGTTGAAAAACTTGAATTAGCATAATTCGAGTGTCCTTAGCATATATAAGTTTCAACACAGAAACTTAAGTTATACTTTTTCCTAAATTTCCTCTATGTCCTAACCCCTTATTTCCTCTCCCTCTCTTGAAGGTCCCTCCAGAAAATAGAAAAAGAAAGAAAGAAATAGGGAGAAGGGAGAAAGGGGAAGAAGAAGAAGGAGAAGGAGGAAAGGAAGATCAAGCAAGAGGATCAAAGACCAAGCTTCAAGATCTTCATAATCTCCATCTTTGTAGCAGCTTCAGGAGTAGAGGTAGAGGTTTTCTACTCATCTCCTTCTATTTTTATCACTTTCACCATAATTGCACCTCTGGTGCTTAAAGGGTCAATATGAGATATAAATATGTTTTATGAGATTTTCTTGCTTGGATGAGTTATAAGTAGCGTTTATGACTTATTCATGCTAAGAGTTTGGATTAGAAACTAATATCTAGCCATTTGGACCTAAAATGTGCAAAGTGAAGATTTTAGGTTTTGACGGATGATTTGATGTTTTGATCTAATTTTGATGAAATCAATTACTATTTTATGTTTCCTTCATATTAGCAAACTTGTTAGGAACTGTAAATCACCTAGGAACTGAGTTGAAGTGGCTAAAATCCATTGTTTGAACTAATGGAACAGTAACCACTTCTGTAGAAGTTTCTATCACAGGGTCACACCTAAGCATGACTAAACCACGCCTAGGCATGGGGGTGGTCAGTATTGCATACTGATTAGACAGAGAGCACCACACCTAGGCATGGTAAAACTAAGCCTAGGCGAGAGATAAGACACCAGCCACGCCTAGGCGTAGAGAAGTGATGCCTAGGCGTGAGTTCCAGGATATTTCAAGAATGTTATTCTTGATGTTTTGAAGTTCCCTACTAGTTGGGATTGTAACACCCTAAAAATTGATAATTTCATGATAAATAGTCATTTTATAATATTTGTGATTTTTATGAATTTTTGTGAATTTTTTTTTCGAAAATGTTGAATATTTTAATATATTCCTCATTTTGCATGCACACTGAGCGGAACCGAAAAAATGAAATATTTTTCCCGAGGCTGGTAAACCTTGAACTGTGAAAACGTCGATAGGGGATCTTACTAAACTCAAGATGGGGCACAGCTTACGATGTTTACATTTTTTGAGATTTTTATCTGATAAATAAAAGTCACAGAACAATTTTATTATTCGTTGGACAATAAATACTATTTTTATTAACTGTAACCTTTGTCCACTGGATAATAATTTTAGTATAATGTTAGTCATCTTTTCTAGAGAACAATTTAATGACATCACAAATTATGACATCATTTGATGAAATCACCTTTGACTTTTCAAAAAGTGAGATTTTGGCTTGTTGGAGAAGCTTGGAGGAAGCTTCCTTACACTTTCCTATTGGCTTGCTTGAGAAGCCATTTCTCTCTATCTCTTACCTCTCCACAGTAATGGGCCAAAATTGGAGCAAAAAAGTTAGCTTTTCACTTTGTTATTTCCATTCTAATTTTGAATCATCAAAAAAAGCTATCACCTTTTTCACTCTTCATTTTTTTCTCTCAAAACTTTTTCTCTTCCTCTTCTCTTCTTCTCTTCCACGGCACCCACACCATCTTCCTCCTCCATTGTTGCTTGATTTCAAGCAAAGACTTTGCTTGAACTAACCATCCCTTTGAAGCTTTTCATTCTTGTTGGAAGACATCTTCAAAAAATTCAACCTTTTCCTCTTCATTTTCTCACCACCCCACGGTCAAGACTCCATTGTTGGCCATCCATGCTTTTCATTCAACCAACCTCATTTCCTACCATTTCTCATCATCTAAAACGTTTTCCCTTTTGTAACCATCCCTTGAATCCACCATTTTCATCTTCTTCCATCAAGCTTTAAAGCTTGAAACTTTGAGGTAAAAGTTCATGGCTTTTTCATTTTCCCATCTCATTTTCATGATCCATGGTCACTTTGGTGATCATGGATACCTTTTTCAAGCTTTGATTGTTATTTTTGTGAGTTTGAATATTTTAGGGCTTTGAGGTGGTGGAGGACGAATTCCCAAAGAAAAAGAAGCTTGCTTTCATTGTTGTTTCTCTTGGTAAGAGGGAGATTATCCACTTCAACCTCTATTGGTAGTGGGAAGCTTGTTTGTGTGTTGATTTTGAGAAACCCATGTTAGGGTTGCTCTCTTGATTATATGATTTTTCTAATGATCTTTGTATTAATGTCCTTTTATGTGGTTTTATTGGTTGTATTTGTGTATGTTGATGATCTTGGATTGATTGTGATGGATTGGAAATATGAATTTGAAGCAAAAGTTCCTTGCTTTCCCTATGGAGGCTCACGACCATACACCCTTCAATAGGGTGTTCATGGTTAAAATTTTGTAACAAGTTGGAAAGATAATTAATCAAGTGAATAATAATCAATGGAGAAATAAAAATCTAGAACCCTTACTTCCCTTGAGGCTCACGACCTCTTAAGGTAAAAATGCCAAAAATGTAGTGTTAACGTGGAGACTTAGTTAATTAGAAAATTAGGGATCTATTAGAAGTTCATAAAATGGGAAGAATAAAGAATAAGACCTTATTCTACAACTTAGAACAACTTTGGACTTAAGGAAAGAATAAGAGAGTGTGTGAGATTTAGAGAACCTTAGAATAATTTTCTAAGTGATTATGATTAAGTTAAAGTAAAGAACTTGACTAATTAAGAGAAATAAAGATTGAATGAGAATTTTAAGAGAATTTCTCTAGAGAGAGATTTTATAAGAAATGTTAAGTTAAAGTGAAATTCCATAATGAACCTTAAAAAAAGTATGTTGTCACTTTTGAGAGCTTGATAATATATTATTGTGGGTCCATGTGTGGGACCAAGAAATTGTTGGTGTTTAACTTGGCCAAAATTGTGGCATGTTATGGAAATGTATATTCTTGTTAAATATACATGATTATGCATTGAGTCATGATGCATTATTGAAGTAAGGTTGTATGCCTAGGAGTTGAATCACACCTTAGTGCAGGTGTGAATAGACTAGTGTAGGTCATATCGTTGACCTTGGGGGCATCGGGGTACGGGTGTCTCACCAATGAACAGTTGGTAGCTCCTCTGAGCCGTGGGATAGGCCAATGTAAGCACACTGTCCTATATCATGATCCTGTGAGAATGCCGCTGTCTAAAGCTTTTTGCTCAAATGATTGATTTTTCTAGAAAGCACTTAATTTTAGGCTGACGAGATACTGGCATGTCTCCTTGATCATTATCTCTGATGTTTTTGTCTAGCTCCATGGAGTAGGATTCTTGGTACCGAATGTTGGATTTTGGTACAATGTGCATGTGCATAGTAAGTCTACATATCATTTGACATTTATTCATATGATGATGGAACTATTGTTTATTGATGTATAACTGTCTGGATTTGTTAATTTGTTTGTTATGTGAATCTTGATGTTGCTTATTATTCCTGTTATGCTATATGGGCGTCTAGCGCCATTCTTTTTCTTTACTTCCATAATTGGTACTGAATGTAGGATGTCTCACCTCTTTTCTGTACCTCTTTTATTCTGTGTGTTTATGTGTTTCTCTGAAGACGTTGGTGAAGAAGGGGAAGTACACGAATTCCCCGACTTTTGGCCTAACTTTGATTAGTACCTGTTTGGAACATGACATCTCGTCCACATGGATTTTTGGGGTATGTTCGGCTGACATTTCATGGAGGTCCAGACTGCTGGCACATTAACCTGAGCATGGATCGTTGTATCTACCACGGAGATGTGACAGTGTCTCTAGCATGGGGTCATCATGATCCGCCTATTTTTACTGCTAATGCACATTTGTATTTACAGTTTTACTTGTCCATTCGTGATATATGGGGTGAACGTTACTACTCCCACAAGAGGATTCATTCTTATCCTCTACACGAGCCCCCACTCGTAACTCGATTACTCAGATGAGGATTTCCTCTTATGAGGAAGACCTTGAGGAGGATCCTTCCACAGTTCCCTCTCGTTAGTGTTAGGGGTTGATGCTGTAGATGGCTACTGATGGCTATCTGTAAATCTTTTGGGGAGGCCTGATGTTTTGTCTTTTTGGTGGGCTATATATCTATAATCATTTTGGGGCATGTAGAGCTTGTGTTCTTTTTATATATCTGTTGATGTAACTAAACAAGTATGGTATAAGTATATATATATAATGTATGGTTTACTTCTTATATTAATTTCTGCTATAATTATGTTTTAACTTTTCTTACAGCAAAAAAAAAAGAATCCATCAAATTGTTGTACGTTTACAACTAAACAGGCTTACTTATATTTATAATGAATCAGGTCTTAGTTTATATGTTTCGTTTTCCGCATTGTGGTCTTGGTGTGACGTTCCCTCTCCAAAAAGGGGCGTTACAGGGATCGTTCTTATATATTTTCTTAAGTGTATCAAGACACTTTTTAAGGATAGCTCACAGAGGAAACAACTCTTAGTATAGATGAGAAGTCTTAGACCTTTGTGCATTCAATAGTTAAGGATTGCCATAGGTAGGTATCTAACACCCTACGCACATAGTGTTGCATTAGATTCACATAAGATATGGTGAGTGGGTATAATAGATACGAGTATACTAGAATGAATTAGTAGTATTCACTCTAGTCAATTGGTAAAGGTATGAACCTTAGAATATCCAAAAGTAGTGGATAACTTTGGAAGGGTACCTAGAACCATAAGTAACACAGTGTTACAAGTACTAACCACTCATGAGTTAGTTTCACTCAAGTGGAGTTAAGTTGGTGCATTTAGTTCCTAAGCAGGAACAGTTGTGTACTAAGTTCTCTACTTAAGTGAGATCTTGTGCATTGTGTAATACACACTAGGATAAACTATGACTTGATAGCTTGTCATGTTCATTGAATACAGTAGAAAAATGTTTATCCCTTCTAACTGTATAGTTGAGTTAAAGATATATGTAGTAAGAAAGTTATTTCCTTAAATACTAGATTAAGTATAGAAGATCAAGCAGTTCAGAATTCCAATAGTTAGGAGTTACCTAAAACAGTTATTTGGAACCTTGAGCACTCAAGGGTGACACAGGTCACTACAGGTAATGCAACAACAAGGAAAGTCAGATACAAATGAGATGAGTACAATTTACTTATCTAGATGCACAAATTATTCACTTGCAATAGAGTTGAGTTAAGTGTGTAAAGATCAGAGAAATTTTCATTTGGCTCCATAAGTTAGTTCAAAATGATGCACTATTTAAGATAGACTCTTTCACAAGGATGAGTTGGTTTTATGAGTAAGTTTACAACCAATAAGGATTACAGTATTCCTTTGTCTCAGATAGGACTATGATGTAATAAGTTCACTTCTTATCTTAGCAAGTGTTCGTGGAACCAAAGTTTCCTAAAACGAACGAGTAGAGGTAGAGTTAAATCATCAGCATTGCAGTTACAATTCTGTTGTATGGGCAATTGTCTGTGACTGTTAACATAAGCGATTGTATGGGCGGTTGCTTATGTTGATGGTATGTAGGCTATCAATTTGGCTATACTACGAGGTATTAAAAAATGATCAATTATAGTTGAGGAAACTCCTATGATAATAATTATAAGTGATGTTATACGATTGTATGGGCGATCGTATAATATTGAGTTTATTTTAATTATGTATGTAGTTTACATAGTTATTATGCCATGAATTATATGTTTATTTATGAGAATTTTTATGTTATCACCATTTTCTGTGTTTTCATGGCAGAAGCAGGTCAAGGATCGCCATAGAGTAAGAAGTTCAGGAAACAGAAGAACTAGTGTAGTATAGTTTTGTTTGTTTATTGATTAGACAAAGCTTATGCATATTGTTTATATTTGTTTTGTAGTTATATTCAGAGGCATGTATTACAATAAGCCCTTCCGTGGCTAAAGTTGTATGTATGTATGTTTAAGTTTTAAGTTTTTCGCATTCTCTCAAAGCTTTCTATAATGACTTATAATGTTGTTATAGATATATTAGTAGTTAGTTATATAGAAGTGACATGGCTAGTACTGTTTATCTCAATATATCTTAGATATATCCATATATCTGTCCTAGAGCGTTACATTATGGTATCAGAGCAGTTCATCCTGTTGAGCCGGGAGTATGGACTGACTATGCTTAGGCATGAAGAGTAGTTTGCTAGGGTGTTGTGCATTATTTTATCTCATAGTAAGATATGTAAATGGAATTGTATGACTTGTCTTAGGTATGGATGCTAATGGTTATCTGTGTGAACAGAAAACTATGACAACTACCAGGTGAACTTATAAGACTAAGAGATTGGTAAAGACCAGAGCTTTTAGAGAAATGGCTGCTGCAGTGAGAGAGCAGACTGCCATTAGTAGAAGACCATTAGAAAGGTTAGAAAAGGACTCGCTAGGGAAGTTGACGCACAATAAGGAACTAAAGAGGAATCAAGATTTCATAGGGTTCACCAGAGTTACTCCTTTGTTTTTTAATGGAGAGTATGACTCAGTTAGGGCTGATAAATGGCTTCAAGAGATAATAGATATCTTTGTAGTCATGCATGCATCGATGAGTATCGAGTGTCCTTTGGGATTGTAAAGGATCTTTGGTGTATGGGTTCGATTCTCTTGTGGGTTGCAGACCGCTTAAGGGAATGAATTTGCCACCAGAATGCCTTAGTAGGGGGTTAGCCCTGAACATGGTGGGGTCTGAGAATACCGACTAGAGTTTAGCCTGGGGGTTAGCCCTGGGGACAAAGGCCAGGCAAGCCCTCTCCAGGGGTTAGCCCTGGGAGTGGTGACACTGGGGCGAGGACCAAAAGTTAGCGAGTCAAGCTAAGAGGTTACTAGAAATAGTAAGTACTCAAATCACATGATAGGTGTTTAGAGTTACTTTCCTAGACAAGTAGTATTCCCTAGGATTGCAGAGAGCAAAGGAATTAGAATTTTTGAGACTTTAGTAAGGGGGTTATTACTGTGGATTAGTATAGGAAGCAACTCGAAGAATGTTCTAAGTTCTCTTCTCATTTTATGAGTAGTCCAGATGAAAGCTGGAAGTGTGTAAGATTTGGAGTTAAACTTAGAGAAAGTATTAAAAGCGTTATAGAAGTAGAAAAGTCCAGAAACCACGCAGTTTTGAACTGGAGGTCTGCATTTAAGCATTGAGAAAGTGGGCGTTTAAGTGCCCATGGATAGCAAATTCCAGGATTTTTATCTTGTGGAATTTGAGTTCCCTATTAGTTGAGATTTTGTATATATGTTTTCTAGAGAGTGTTAAGACACTTATAGAGGTATTTTACAGTAGAAATCACCACCTAGCATATATGTACAAGTTAGAACTTTTAAGCATTCTAAGAGTTAGAAATTGTTTAAAAAAGACGTCTAGGACCTTAAACACAATAAGGTGGCCTAGAATACCACCTGAGGTGTGATAGTAAGGTAAGTTAGATACAAGTTTCATAGAAAAGTTAACCTTATCATAGAGGCATAGTTTACCCTCTTGTAGTAAAAGTTGGGTTAAACATGCAAGTTTTAATTAATGCTCTTTCCACTCATTGAGTTGTGTTGTAATGAAGCATTAATCCAGAGATGGTTCCTTTAATTGTTAAAGTTGAACCATAGCACAATTATCCTAAATAAGTGTGAGTTAAACCCTTTGACCTTGCAAAGTAGTGAGCAAAGCTCTTTGCTAAGGATGGAGTTGTGACATAAGGTAGCAAGAATAACACCTTTTGAGGGTAAAGATGTGAGGAAAACACTTTACCAGATGTGTAGAGGAAGTCGCCCTCCAATCCCTTCGAATTAGGCAAGTAGTGAGACCAAATAAATCTTGCCAAGTAAGGTAGAGAAATGAGGTAAACACTCTACCAAGGACAACGTAGATAGTTAAGCTCTTTGTCAAGAAACATGAGAAGTGAGAAAAACACTCGTGTAAGAGGTAGTAAGGGTGAGTTAAACTCCCTACCTAGGGTCTCAAGTGAGAATGAGTTAAGCTTTCTACCAAGGGTAGTAAAGCGAGAAAAACTTACTATCAAGGGTAACAGAATAAGTGAAGTTCTATGTCATGCTAAGGAGTGAGATAAGCTCTTATGCAAGTGTAGTAAAGTGGGGCCAACTTATAACAAAGAACTATAGGATAAGTTAAGTCCTATGTTAGGCAAAAAGATGAGTTAAACAGTTTGCCAAGTATAGTTGATCTAAGATATAGTTGCCCTAGAATCATAAACAGAAAGAGACTATCTCTAAAATTGTTTCTAAGGTTATGGTAGAACATAGCCAGTATGTTAGTGTAATTTTAGAAACTTTTAGAGAGATGAGGTTGTGTGCCAATTTGCCAAGAATCAGGTTTAGCTACAAGTGGTACAAGTTTAAGGGCTATGTAATTTCTCAAAAGGTGGAAATTACAGAGAACCCTATCAAAGTTTAAATAGAAGTACAATGGGAAGAGTAACCATTGTAATCTAAAGTAGAAAGTTCAACAATGGACTTTCTCAGTTAGTGCTACCCAGATTAGGCTAGCTAAGAAATGTAGTACTCAACAGTAGACTCTCGGAAGTGAGTATAGTTGCCAAGAGATGAAGAAGAGGTAGATTACTACATTAGTAATAGTAATTCCATATTCCTATGAGAACTTTGAGGTAGTCAATTATAGTTCGAAGAAGGGACTGAAGTGTGTTCAGATGCACAAGAGCTAAGTAGATGCTTACATATCAAGGCAATTAAACCTGCAAGAGAGGGACTACCCTAGGTATGTTTTGGAATTAGCCATAATGGTGATTACCTTACAGTTTAGAAGACATTACTCATAAGGAGTCTAGTAGAAGTGTTCAGTGATCATAATAGTACAAGATACTTGTTTGATAAGAGCCAACTAAATATGAGGTAGAAGAGATAGATGGAATTCTTAAAGGCTTATAACCTTGAGTTCTAGTATCATATGGGTAAGGCTAATGTAGTGGGCGATGCACTAAGTAGGACAGTCCTATAGGTGTCCTAAGTGATAGTTCAAGAGAGAGTGAAATTCTTGATAGTTTCGAGAATTTAAGTCTAACGGTGATCATGATTCAAGATAGTCTCACAGTGAGCAAGGTGGATATAGTAAGAGGCCTAAGAACTCAGATTTCTTTAAAGCTCAAAAGGAGATATAAGCTCTAAGGGACGTTAGTGAGCAAATTATCTTAAAGACCCAACAGGATTTTAGTATGACAACTGTAACACCCTGAATTTCCTATCTCTTAAACAATAATTTTGACAGTTAACAAAATTTTACTGTTTAGTAATTTTTGTGCACTGTAAAAATTATTTTGTTTATTCTGTCAGCGTATTTGATCGTTTTGAGTGATTTACTCCATGTCAGGAAAATAATAATTTTCAGACCAGAGAAAATCTTTAAATATTTATTTCTCTTGACTGTTAATTAATTTTAATAATCTGACTTGATTTTCATACGTTTTCTAATATTTTTGATTTTTGTGGATGATTATGAATTTTTTTGACTGTATGTGGGCCCAGGTGGTCCTATATGGGCCCAGGTGGTCCTATGTGGGCCCAGGTGGGTGCCGCAAAGTAAAAATTTTTCTACACATAGAAAAATTTGTACTGTTTAGACGGAGACAGGGGATCTTACTAAACTTGAATCCGGAAACAATTTTAGAAATTTTCTTATACTGTGTTTTGTACGGTATTTATTTATCGGACGATAAAAATACAGTAAATATATTCTTTCGTGGGGTTTTAGCCGATAAAAATAGAAATTATATTGCTTAAGTCAACATTGGTGGTTTGAATATCCACCATTGATTTAATTAACGATGGAGACTTGATCTTGATTTAATCAACGGTGTAGGATAAGTTTAATAAAATGGCTATGACCATTTATAACCATTGGATTTGGATTTAATCAATGGTAGAGATTTGGTCTCAAAAAGTGACAAAAATCATTTATGACCATTGGATGAAGAATTAATCAAGGGTGGAGATTTGGTCTTGTAAAGTAACAAGGACCATTTATGACCATTGGATGAAGATTTAATCAATGGTGAAGATTTAGTCTTAAAAAGTAGCAAAGACTAATTATGACCCTTGGATTAAAAGTAAGAAGGAGTAATCTTGACCCTTCATTTTGGAGACACATCTAATGGTTAGAATTTAAAGGAGAAAGATCCAATGGCCTAGATTAAGTCTTCTAAAATCAAAAGTCTACCTAAATCCTAACCATTGAATTAATCAATGGTTAGAAAAGCTTCAAATAATGGCTTGAAAAAGATGACAACTACATGAATGCATTAGGAAGAGGGGGGATGGTTTTGTGGTTGTTTTTGGAGCTAAAGAAAAAGCTTTATGTCATTTTAGATGTCTTGGTCAATGTTGCATCATTATTGATCATTATTGATCAATTTGCACTCAAGGAGAATGCATTGGAGGGGGGCTACGGTTTTGGTGGCTTAAGTGAGTAGCAAAGCAGAAGACCACCATTATTCCTCATTCTTGGTCTTTCTTTGTCAATTTCAAGAAGCTAAACTTAGCAAATTTTCTCTCCATTTCTCTTCTCCTCTAGGTTTCGGCCATGACCCTCCAATCTACCTTCCATCACTCTTTAATTTCAACTAACCATATTTCTTGAATCCTTACCTTATTCTAAACAACTTTCATGTTGGAGATTTCCTCCAAATCATTCATCTTCATGGACTTTCTTCAAGATCAAAGTTATGGAGTATTTATGGTGAAGTGTAAGGATACTTCATTTCTTCTCTTCTTTTTCATGATCTAAACCATGTTTGATCCATGATTCTCTTAATCAAGCTTAGTATACTAATTTTTATGTATTTTGTTTTGTATTTGAGAAGCCCTTGGTGGTGAAGGACTTGGAAAAAGAAGCAAAACAAAGAGCTTTTGAAGATCTTCAAGAGGTAAGAGGGAGATCCATCTCACCAACCAAGCATGGTGGTGAGAGATGGTCTTATATTTGATGGATGGTGAATCCATGTGAGGATTCATATCCATGGTCATGTAATAATTTGTGGGTGTTTATGTGCTTTGATTATTTGCCTATGTTTGGTATGATTTGCATGATTTATTGCTTTGATTTTGGCATGCTTGTGATATATATTTGAATATGTATGTATATGCCATGATGTGATGATGGAAAAAAAATCAATTTTTGGTTCCAATGGCCAAAGGGAGGCTACGGTTTTTGACTCTCAAGATTGAGGTTTATGTTGAAAATTTTCTAGAACAAGAGAATTAATTTTTGATCCCTAGAACATGGTGAATTTCGGCCAAGACACATCAAGATAGGTGTTCACAAATTAATATTTTTATGAATGTTGAAATGAGATGTTTAGAAAAAATGAGGAAAATGAACAAAGGGTTTATTTTCAAAGAGTACATGAACACGGTTTTAGAATGATTTTTATTGGTTTATTTTGTGTAAAAAGTTGCTAAGTGCTTTACTAAACATGAGTTTTTAAATTAAAATAGCAATGTTGATTTTAAGGATTTGCAAAGAAAGTGAAAAAGGATTTGCAAAGAAAGTAAAAATGAATTTGAACAAATGGGTTTGGTTTTTATGACCATCGGTATTTTCAATTTTCAAAACAAAGATTTTAATGGTTTTGTTTGTGTAAAACCATATTGATTTAGAAGGAAAAATGTTTTGATGATTTCAATAGTCATGTCCACGTTTTTGAGGACTTGTATTTCCTTGATTATTTTTTTGAAAACAAAGTGAAAATATAATTGATTTGGTATAAAAATTTCGGAAAAGGAATTAGAGCATTTTATCACTTGAGAGATCAAGTTTTTGTAAACGAAAATGTTTTTGAACTTCAATTTATTTTGAAAAAAATTGATCTTAGGATTGATTTGAGAAAAATGGAGAATATAATGGTGTTTTGAAAATTTACTAACGTATATCTTATGTTCAAGTTTTGAAATACGTTAGAAAATGTTAAGTTTTGAAACGTTGATTTATATCAATGGAAAAGTGATTTTGTGGATTATATTTTGGAAAAGGATTTCTTGAGTAAAGAAATGTGGAAAAAGATTTTCTTGAGTAAGAAAATGTGAAAAATGAAATACAAAGTTATATTATTTTGAGAAAAGTTGAAAAAGAATTTTTGAAGGTTAAGAAATATTTTCTGTAATGAAATTGTGTTGAAAAATATTTTACGTATCTTAAAAACGATTTGAAATACAGTAAGATATTTCTACGCAATTTGAATTACGTTTAAATATTTTACGTAATTTGAACTACTATTGAAAAATCAATATGTGATTTAAAAGTGATAGAATACTTTTACACAATTGTGAAAATGATAAAAAACTGCTGTGAGATTTGGAAAGTGTTTTAAATATTTTGAGAATGATGAAAAATGATTTACGCGACTTAAAAGAATAATTTTTAAGTTACGCGATTTTAAAACAGTGGAAAAAAATACTATGCGATTTAAGAAACGTATGATTTTACGCGATTGAGAGAAATGTTAAAAATTTGTACGTGGTTGAAAAGTGCAACAGAAGAGTTGCGGTATTTTGAAAACATAACAGAAATGTTACAAAATTTTGTAAACGTAACAGTAGTGTTACGGTATTGTGAAAACGTAATAAAAACATTTTGGAATTTTAAAAATGTAACAAAAGTGTTACGGTATTGTGAAAATATAACAGAAACATTTTTGGATTGTGAAAACGTAACAGAAATGTTACGCGATTGTGAAAATATGGTAAAAGTGTTTTACAACTATGAAAACATGATAACATGATTTTGTTATTGAAAAATACAGTATGATTACAGTAAAACCAGTGTATGGATATTGTTTGTGAAAACAACGAGCTTTGCCTGTTATTGGCACGTGATGCATTTTAGATGCATTGGAAAAAATATGCGTTGAGGCATATGATTTAATTGAACAAACGAATTTGAAAAGAATGGCCCTTGTGGTTGGACTTGCACTGATATATTCGTGCATCTGAGAAATTATGAGATATACCTGTGATTGGTATTTGGTGCATTATACATGTATTGGAATGGTCCGATGAGGACTGAATATGGCTGATTGCCTAGGAGAAACACACCTCTTGAGTGGGTGCGATATGCGTAGTGTAAGTCACTTGTTGACCTTGGGGGCATCAGGGTGCGGGTTGCTTACACGGGTGGTTGGTCGCGCTTCTTCCCGTAGGTTAGACCGATGCAACACACCGATGATCCTGACCGAGACACTATTCTTAATCAAGATCTGATAAAGACTGTCATGTATGTGCTAGATGTGTAAAAATTGAAATGAGAATTAAAGCACATGGTCTGCGGCACATGGTACCAGCAGGTCTTTTCGATCATTTTCTCCGACCTGAGTTTAGCTCCATGGAGTAGGAACATTGAGTCTAAATGCACATGCATTATATGAGTACATTTATATTTGTGTGATATATTAATTGAGGAATATTGACTATGACAATTGTTTTGAATACTTGGATGATGATGATGATAATGCTGAGGGCATTATCATAATTGTTGTTTATGATAATTGAATTAATAAATGCTTAGATGATGATAGTTGATTAATGTTGATGGCATGATCATAATTGTGGTATGATCTATCTGTATGATATTGCTATTTTGTGTTATCTCTGTACTGCCATGTTGGTACTGGTGTAGGTGATCTCACCTCTTTGTTATGTTGTTTTGTTGTGTCTGTACTGTTAAAATCAAAGAATAGAAGGATCGAGTTGTCTTAGTCATAACAGGCGATGGATACTTTGAGATTGGTGACAACAATAAGGAGTGGACATTTAGGACTCGAAGGTATGCAGTGTTGACAAAGGAACAGATATCTGATGCTTCAAGATGGATACACAACAGAATACGTATGTAGAGTTATTTTTATCGTTAGTGTTGTACCGTGCTATTAAGTAGGACCCGTGATGGGGTTTGCTACTGTTAAAAAAAAAAGAGAGAGAGTTTTCTGTTAATTTTATATTTCTCTTTAAATTGTTAAATATTAATTGGTGTCAATATTGCATAATGAATAGTTGAAATATGATTTTCAATATTACCTAATATTTTCAGTAAATTTACATTTCAGTAAAGAAGTAATTTTTAAACCCTTATTTTCATAACTCAAACCTTTTACAAATTGATTTTCAGATTATGAGTCGAGAGTCGGAAATGTGATGCCCGGAGGGTGTTACATTAGTTGGTATCAGAGCACGGTTTGAGTCTTTTGGGGTTTGGGGTTAGGTCTATTTTGCTTGTGTTGTGTTCTCTGTGTTATTGTTTTCCGAAAGGAAATAATGTTATTTATAATGGATATCAGATCCATTGTATTTCGATCTGCATGCCACGGAAAAAAAAAAGCAAAATGGCTCGGGATAGTTGTACTTGTGTGGAAGCGGAACATGTTACTAGTAATGCAGTTGCAGCTACGGGAGCAACGGGAGCAATGTGGAAGGATGATTACACGAACAGAGGATCGTTGAACAACGGAAACTGGAAGTTGAAGTTCAGGATCTGATGAAAGAAAATCAGTCTTGGAATGTAAGATTTCGTAATTTTTGAACCTGGTATTTTTTTAGGATATTGAGAAAGTAATTGATTTCGACGGAAGATGTATTCACGACCATTGAGAAACCAGAAGCAGTACGTGATGTGGAGAGGGGCACTTAACAAAGGATTGTACATTAAAGAAAATAATTTGCGGAAAGTTTGGACACATTTCGAGAGATTATGCTCTTCGAAAATAGAATTTTCTGTTAGTAAAATCTTGGGTAGTAGGGAAAGTCGTTACTCTAAGCGGAATGGAAGTGTTCTGAGCGGAAGATTTAAACAATGGAGATTGCGTCATTGGAGCTAATCCTATAAACCCTACTGAATATTTCTGTGAGCAACTTATTCTGTGTGGCATATGATTGAGTAGATCAATTATATGTTAGAGTTATTCGTTATCTTCTGATTTGTTTATTTCTATTTCTATTCTTAGCCGATCGAGCTACTTGTGTTATTCAAATATTGTTATAGATCAAATCTTTGTGTTAGTTTGATCTGTCGTTCAAAATTTTGTGTTAGTTTGATCTGTTTCATAAACAGATATGATCTTCAAAACGGATTGGTTATTTTTCAACCATATCCTATGAGATTGTCTCAATAAGGTGTTAATAATTCAGAAAAAAAAATTCATTCCTGAAAATCAGGCAAAATCAAATTCTTGTTGAATATGTTTGGTAACATATCAGATCATTTCGCTACCTTTTCTTCCTAAACCTCTATAATGTTCTTTCATATATTGCATTTGCAAGAAAGAATATTTTGCAAGAAAGGATATTCCTATTTATATCCATGTCGTAGTATCGGAGTGGTGCAGCGTGAGCGGGGTGGATCCTTCAAAGTTTGAAAACAGTTTTTCAGTGGGAAAGTCAAAAAGACAGTAATGGAAATCCTGGAAAATTTTTGGGTCATAGGACTTCTCACCCAGCTTATCAGAAAGGATTAAGCGTTCGTATAGACTGATGCATATAAGAAAAATTTTTAGGAATTGAAATATATTTGAAGTACTTCGCTAGTATTAGTTTTATCTAATCCTAATGAACCATTAGAGGTGGACAATGACGTATTACATCGGAGCATAAGATATGTGCTTATGCAGAATAGAAGAGTTGTAGGGTATGATTTTAGGAAATTGAAGTCATTTAAGAAAAAATTATTCTAGGCATGAATGAAGGTTGGTAGCCGCTGTATTGGTATCAGAGATATGGAAATACTTTCTTTCTGGAGTAACATTCAATATCTTCAGTAACTAGGAGTTTGAGATATCTATTTGATCAGGAGAAGTTGAACGTCAGGCAAAAAGATTTTGTTGGTTAGAATAGTATAGAAAGATGTAAGAAAGGAAGCTACATGGGAACTGGAAGGAAAGATGAAAGAGTAATATTCATATTTATTCTGAGGGTGTGAAATCATGTTTGTCAAATTTCGAGGACGAAATTTCTTTTTAGAGGGGGAGTATTGTAACACCCTGAATTTCCTATCTCTTAAACAATAATTTTGACAGTTAACACAATTTTACTATTTAATAATTTCTGTGCACTGTAAAAAAATTTTTGTTTATTCTGCCAGCGTATTTGATCGTTTTGAATGATTTACTCCATGTCAGAAAAATAATAATTTTCGGACTAGAGAAAATCTTTAAATATTTATTTCTCTTGACTGTTAATTAATTTTAATAATCTGACTTGATTTTCATATGTTTTTTAATATTTGTGATTTTTGTGGATAATTATGAATTTTTTTGACTGTATGTGGGCCCAGGTGGTCCTATGTGGGCCTAGGTGACCTTACGTGGGCCCAGGTGGGTCTCGCAAAGTAAAAATTTTTCTACACATAGAAAAATTTGTACTGTTTAGACGGAGACAGGGGATCTTACTAAACTTGAATCCGGAAATAGTTTTAGAAATTTTCTTGTACTGTGTTTTGTACTGTATTTATTTATCAGATGATAAAAATACAGTAAATATATTCTTTCGTGGGGTTTTAGCAGATAAAAATAGAAATTATATTGCTTAAGTCAACATTGGTGGTTTGGATATCCACCATTGATTTAATTAACGATGGAGACTTAATCTTGATTTAATCAACGGTGTAGGATAAGTTTAATAAAATGGCTATGACCATTTATAACCATTGGATTTGGATTTAATCAATGGTAGAGATTTGGTCTCAAAAAGTGACAAAGACCATTTATGACCATTGGATGAAGAATTAATCAAGGGTGGAGATTTGGTCTTGTAAAGTAACAAGGACTATTTATGACCATTGGATGAAGATTTAATCAATGGTGAAGATTTAGTCTTAAAAAGTAGCAAAGACTAATTATGACCCTTGGATTAAAAGTAAGAAGGAGTAATCTTGACCCTTCATTTTGGAGACACATCTAATGGTTAGAATTTAAAGGAGAAAGATCCAATGGCCTAGATTAAGTCTTCTAAAATCAAAAGTCTACCTAAATCCTAACCATTGAATTAATCAATGGTTAGAAAAGCTTCAAATAATGGCTTGAAAAAGATGACAACTACATGAATGCATTAGGAAGAGGGGGGACGGTTTTGTGGTTGTTTTTGGAGCTAAAGAAAAAGCTTTATGTCATTTTAGATGTCTTGGTCAATGTTGCATCATTATTGATCATTATTGATCAATTTGCACTCAAGGAGAATGCATTGGAGGGGGAGCTACGGTTTTGGTGGCTTAAGTGAGTAGCAAAGTAGAAGACCACCATTATTGCTCATTCTTGGTCTTTCTTTGTCAATTTCAAGAAGCTAAACTTAGCAAATTTTCTCTCCATTTCTCTTCTCCTCTAGGTTTCGGCCATGACCCTCCAATCTACCTTCCATCACTCTTTAATTTCAACTAACCATATTTCTTGAATCCTTACCTTATTCTAAACAACTTTCATGTTGGAGATTTCCTCCAAATCATTCATCTTCATGGACTTTCTTCAAGATCAAAGTTATGGAGTATTTATGGTGAAGTGTAAGGAAACTCCATTTCTTCTCTTCTTTTTCATGATCTAAACCATGTTTGATCCATGGTTCCTTTTAATCAAGCTTAGTATACTAATTTTTATGTATTTTGTTTTGTATTTGAGAAGCCCTTGGTGGTGAAGGATTTGGAAAAAGAAGCAAAACAAAGAGCTTTTGAATATCTTCAAGAGGTAAGAGGGAGATCCATCTCACCAACCAAGCATGGTGGTGAGAGATGGTCTTATATTTGATGGATGGTGAATCCATGTGAGGATTCATATCCATGGTCATGTAATAATTTGTGGGTGTTTATGTGCTTTGATTATTTGCCTATGTTTGGTATGATTTGCATGATTTATTGCTTTGATTTTGGCATGCTTGTGATATATATTTGAATATGTATGTATATGCCATGATGTGATGATGGAAAGAAAATCAATTTTTGGTTCCAATGGCCAAAGGGAGGCTACGGTTTTTGACTCTCAAGATTGAGGTCTATGTTGAAAATTTTCAAGAACAAGGGAATTAATTTTTGATCCCTAGAACATGGTGAATTTCGGCCAAGACACATCAAGATAGGTGTTCACAAATTAATATTTTTATGAATGATGAAATGAGATGTTTAGAAAAAACGAGGAAAATGAACAAAGGGTTTATTTTCAAAGAGTACATGAACACGGTTTTAGAAGGATTTTTATTGGTTTATTTTGTGTAAAAAGTTTCTAAGTGTTTTACTAAACATGAGTTTTTAAATGAAAATAGCAATGTTGATTTTAAGGATTTGCAAAGAAAGTGAAATAGGATTTGCAAAGAAAGTAAAAATGAATTTGAACAAATGGGTTTGGTTTTTATGACCATCGGTATTTTCAATTTTGAAAACAAAGATTTTAATGGTTTTGTTTGTGTAAAACCATATTGACTTAGAAGGAAAAATGTTTTGATGATTTCAATAGTCATGTCCACGTTTTTGAGGACTTGTATTTCCTTGATTATTTTTTTGAAAACAAAGTGAAAATATAATTGATTTGGTATAAAAATTTCGGAAAAGGAATTAGAGCATTTTATCACTTGAGAGATGAAGTTTTTGTCAATGAAAATGTTTTCGAACTTTAATTTATTTTGAAGAAAATTGATCTTAGGATTGATTTAAGAAAAATGGAGAATATAATGGTATTTTGAAAATTTATTAACGTATAACTTATTTTCAAGTTTTGAAATACGTTAGAAAATGTTAAGTTTTGAAACGTTGATTTATATTAATGGAAAAGTGATTTTGTGGATTATATTTTGGAAAAGGATTTCTTGAGTAAAGAAATGTGGAAAAAGATTTTCTTGAGTAAAAAAATGTGAAAAATGAAATACAAAGTTATATTATTTTGAGAAAAGTTGAAAAAGAATTTTTGAAGGTTAAGAAATATTTTCTGTAATGAAATTATGTTGAAAAATATTTTACGTATCTTAAAAACGATTTGAAATACATTAAGATATTTCTACGTGATTTGAATTACGTTTAAATATTTTACTTAATTTAAACTACTATTGAAAAATCAATATGTGATTTAAAAGTGATAGAATATTTTTACACGATTGTGAAAATGACAGAAAACTGCTGTGAGATTTGGAAAGTGTTTTAAATATTTTGAGAATGATGGAAAATGATTTACGCGACTTAAATGAATGATTTTTAAGTTACGCGATTTTGAAACATTGGAAAAAAATACTATGCAATTTAAGAAACGTATGATTTTACGCGATTGAGAAAAATGTTGAAAATTTGTACATGGTTTAAAAGTGCAACAGAAGAGTTGCGGTATTTTGAAAACATAACAGAAATGTTACAAAATTTTGTAAACGTAACAGTAGTGTTACGATATTGTGAAAACGTAATAAAAACATTTTGGAATTTTAAAAACGTAACAAAAGTGTTACGGTATTGTGAAAATATAACAGAAACGTTTTTGGATTGTGAAAACGTAACAGAAATGTTACGCGATTGTGAAAATATGGTAAAAGTGTTTTACAACTATGAAAACATGATAACATGATTTTGTTATTGAAAAATATAGTATGATTACTATAAAACCAGTGTATGGATACTGTTTGTGAAAACAACGAGTTTTGCCTGTTATTGGCACGTGATGCATTTTAGATGCATTGGAAAAAATATGCGTTGAGGCATATGATTTAATTGAACAAACGAATTTGAAAAGAATGGCCCTTGTGGTTGGACTTGCACTGATATATTCGTGCATCTGAGAAATTATGAGATATACCTGTGATTGGTATTTGGTGCATTATACATGCATTGGAATGGTCCGATGAGGACTGGATATGGCTGATTGCCTAGGAGAAACACACCTCTTGAGTGGGTGCGATATGCGTAGTGTAAGTCACTTGTTGACCTTGGGGGCATCGGGGTGCGGGTTGCTTACACGGGTGGTTGGTCGCGCTTCTTCCCGTAGGTTAGACCAATGCAACACACCGATGATCCTGACCGAGACACTATTCTTAATCAAGATCTGATAAAGACTGTCGCGTATGTGCTAGATGTGCAAAAATTGAAATGAGAATTAAAGCACATGGTCTGAGGCACGTGGTACCGGCAGGTCTTTTTGATCATTTTCTCCGACCTGAGTTTAGCTCCATGGAGTAGGAACATTGAGTCTAAATGCACATGCATTATATGAGTACATTTATATCTGTGTGATATATTAATTGAGGAATATTGGCTATGACAATTGTTTTGAATACTTGGATGATGATGATGATAATGCTGAGGGCATTATCATAATTGTTGTTTATGATAATTGAATTAATAAATGCTTAGATGATGACAGTTGATTAATGTTGATGGCTTGATCATAATTGTGGTATGATCTATCTGTATGATATTGGTGTTTTGTGTTATCTCTATGCTGCCATGTTGGTACTGGTGTAGGTGATCTCACCTCTTTGTTATGTTGTTTTGTTGTGTCTGTACTGTTAAAATCAAAGAATAGAAGGATCGAGTTGTCTTAGTCATAACGGGAGATGGATACTTTGAGATTGGTGACAACAATAAGGAGTGGACATTCAGGACTCGAAGGTGTGCAGTGTTGACAAAGGAACAGATGTTTGATGCTTCAAGATGGATACACAACAGAATACGTATGTAGAGTTATTTTTATTGTTAGTGTTGTACCGTGCTATTAAGTAGGACCCGTGATGGGGTTTGCTACTATTAAAAAAAGAGAGAGAGAGTTTTCTGTTAGTTTTATATTTCTCTTTAAATTGTTAAATATTAATTGGTGTCAATATTGCATAATGAATAGTTGAAATATGATTTTCAATATTACCTAATATTTTCAGTAAAGAAGTAATTTTTAAACCCATATTTTCATAACTTAAACCTTTTACAAATTGATTTTCAGATTATGAGTCGGGAGTCGGAAATGTGATGCCCTTGGGAGGGTGTTACAACAACAGATGGAATGACGAGGTTTAGAGACAGACTTTGTACTTTAAGAGAGTCAGGAAATCAAAGAGGGGTTTCTAGGAGGAGTTCACAAGAGTAAGCATACCATCTATCTAGAGGCTACTAAGATTCTTCAAGGGTTAAAGAAGATGATTTGGTGACCTAGTATAATAGAGGACATAGCAGAATATGTTGTGTTTTAGGTAATGGTGGAAAGATTAAGTAATCTGTCTACTTTTTACCAAGTAGAGTTAGCTACCCTCTAGATTAAGTAGTTTAACTACTTTTGAAAGAGATAGATAGATTGCATGGAGTCTCAATAAATGTACTGTACTAGGTTCACACTCAGTTTTGGGAAGCCTTGCAAAAGATGTTCAGAGTTAAGTTAAGATTTAGTACAACTTACCATTCATAGGTAGAGGAATCCAAGAGCTTAGAAGTAAGCAGATTTTCTCTGGTAAACGTATGGTGGGGAAGCTGGTATATAAAGCACTACATGGGAGTTGGAATCCCATGTAAAATGAGTTTACTAAGAGTTGTTTGCATGACGTGAGAATGTAACATCTCGAGAAAACATGTTAGCTTGTATATGGTCTCCAAGGTACTATTATACTTATATAACATGTCTGTTAAGTTTTGTGACAAACTGAGTTCGTTTAGGCACTTAGTTGCAACCTAGAAGTTGAAAAGTAACTTAAAATGACTCAGATAGTAGTATAAATTGCTAAGTTGAGGGAAATACCTAGAGAGTTTGTTTCTAAGTTACAAATAGGGTGAATAAGGTACAATTAAAATTTGA
Source organism: Ormosia emarginata (assembly GCA_029884605.1). Lineage (NCBI taxonomy): Eukaryota > Viridiplantae > Streptophyta > Magnoliopsida > Fabales > Fabaceae > Ormosia > Ormosia emarginata. The sequence goes on from JAQQTP010000088.1 coordinate 42,227,160, forward strand.
GAACAATCAGAGTTAGTTTGGTATTTTTAGGTATACTGGTTATGCTTTTAAAGCTAGATTGAACCCCAGCAAATATGGAAAAGTAAGATATCAGTGAAACAATAATTTTGATAAATCCTAGGATTTATTTCAAAGTTGTTGGAAGTTGAAAAACTTGAATTAGCATAATTCGAGTGTCCTTAGTAGATATAAGTTTCGGCACAAAAACTTAAGTTATACTTTTCCCTAAATTCCCTCCATGTCCTAACCCCTTATCTCCTCTCCCTCTCACGAAGGTCCCTCTAACGAAGGTCCCTCTAGAAAATAGAAAAAGAAAGAAAGAAATGGGGAGAAGGGAGAAAGAGGAAGAAGAAGAAGAAAGAGAAAGAGGAAAGGAAGATCAAGCAAGAGGATCAAAGGCCAAGCTTCAACATCTTCATAATCTCCATCTTTGTAGCAGCTTCAGGAGTAGAGGTAGGGTTTTCTACTCATCTCCTTCTATTTTTATCACTTTCACCATAATTGCACCTTTGGTGCTTAAAGGGTCAATATGAGATATAGATGTTTTATGAGATTTTCTTACTTGGATGAGTTATAAGTAGTGCTTATGACTTGTTCATGCTAAGAGTTTGGATTAGAAACTAAAATCTAGTCATTTGGACCTAAAATGTTCAAAGTGTGGATTTTAGGGTTTGATGGATGATTTGGTATTTTGATCCAATTTTGATTAAATCAATTAGTGTTTTATGTTTCCTTCATGTTAGCAAACTTGTTAGGAACCTTAAATTACCTAGGAACTGAGTTAGAGTGGCTAAAATCCATTGTTTGAACCAATGCAACAGTAACCACTTCTACAGAAGTTTCTGCCGCAAGGTCACGCCTAGGCATGAGTAAACCATGCCTAGGCATAGGGGTGGTCAATATTGCATATTGATTAGATAGAGAGCACCACGCCTAGGCGTGGTAAAACCAAGCCTAGGCGTGAGACAGGACACCAGACACGCCTAGGCGTCGGGAAGTCACGCCTAGGCGTGAGTTCCAGGATTTTTTAAGAATGTTGTTCTTGATGTTTTGAAGTTCCCTACTAGTTGGGATCATTCTTATATGTTTTCTTAAGTGTATTAAGACATTTTTAAGGATAGTTCAAAGAGGAAACAACTTTTAGTATAGATGAGAAGTCTTAGACCTTTGTGCATTCAATAGTTAAGGATTGTCATAGATAGGTATCTAACACCCTAGGCACTTAGTGTTGCATTAGATATCACATAAGATGTGGTGAGTGGGTGTAATAGATACGAATATACTAGAATGAATTAGTAGTATTCACTCTAGTCAGTTAGTAAAGGTATGAACCTAAGAATATCCAAAAGTAGTGGATAACTTTGGAAGGGTACCTAGAACCTTAAGTAACACAATGTTACAAGTACTAACCACTCATGAGTTAGTTTCACTCAAGTGGAGTTAAGTTTGTGTATTTAGTTCCTAAGCAGGAACGGTTGTGTACTAAGTTCTCTACTTAAGTGAGATCTTGTGCATTGTGTAATACACACTATGATAAACTATTACTTGAAAGCTTGTCATATTCATTGAGTACAACAGAAAAATGTTTATCTCTTCTAACAGTGTAGTTGAGTTAAAGATGTATGTAGTAAGAAAGTTATTTCCTTGAATACTAAATTTGTAACGCCCCTTTTTGGAGAGGGACAATCACACCAAAGATGACTGAAATTCAAAAGATAACGTTAAGACCCGGTTAGGCAGTAACTTGCTCACTCATAAAGCATATAATAATTTGGAAATTCTCTTTTAATTTTATATATTATATATATATATATATATATATATATATATATATATATATATATATATATATATATATATAAGCGAGAAAACATAACTTAGAAAAAATAAATAACAGGAAGAACATTACATGCATCCAACGAGAATATATATATTTCATATGTACTTATATATATCAAAAGATCTTGGAAATACATAAGTAAAAGTTTCACATGCCCAAAAAGTATTACATACATTAGTCCTCAAAAATAACAAAAACATTAGGCCCCCAAAAAGCTACATACCATATGCCAAGTCTCATAACTACGGGAGAGGACCCTCTGATGGGTCTTCCTCCGACTCCTCAGAAGATAAGACTACTAGAGGAGGCACACTCTGACAGACAGGAGTCTGTGCAGAGGACACCTCACTGTCCTCACGAGGGGTATAATTCAGAACACCACAAAGCTCCCTGACAGGCATGACAAACTCCAAGTGTATAGTAGTGTCCAAAGAGAAAAAGGGAACATCATCCCTAATCCTACAGATAATTACAGAAACGTCTCCAGTATATCTGATGCGCTCCGAGTTCCAGTCAATCCTCCAAGCATCTGATCCGCCATGGAACAAAACACTTACGTAACCCCAAAACCTTCGACCCAACACCATCACGAAATAGAAGACTAATTTGACCAAAACCCAAGAAATGCAGGCTTTTCCATGCCTTGGTCTTTACAGAAGTACAGATATATAAATAGAATAACAAAGTAAAGAGGTGAGACATCCAACATCATTACCAACATGGTAGTAAGGAAACATAAACAGCGCATAACGCCAAACAGTACAGTACAACAATAAGCAGCATCAAGATCAGATAATAAATAGTTTAATGATTCAGGCAGTCATGATATCAATAAAAGGAATAGTTTCATAATCATATAAATAGATGCTAGGTAAATATGATGACTGACTATGCACATGCACAAGGTACCAAAATCTTACTCTATAGAGCTAAACATAACATTCAGAGGGAATGATCAAGGAGACATGTCTATATCTCATTGACCTCAAATCAAGTGCTTCAATATCAATAAATTACGCAACATGTCTCATACAAGACATTCTTCACAAGATCGCGATATAGGATAGTGTCTCGGTCCAAATCGTCGGTGCATTTGTATCAGTCGGTCTCACGGTATAGAGAAGCTACCAACTGCTTATTGCGAGATACCCACACCCCGATGCCCCCAAGGTCAACGAGTGACCTGCACTAGTCTATTTGCACCCGCACTAAGGTGTGATTCATCTCCTAGGCATACAGCCTTACAACAAAGTCCATCGGACTTTCACAATGCATGATGACTCAATGCATATCCATGTATATTCAACAATAATATATTTTTTCCATAATCATGCCACAATTTGGCCAAATTAATTATCAACAGATCCTTGTCCCACTTATGGACTCACAATATTACATTATCCGATTCTTAATTTTGAGAACATACCTTTAAGGTTTATTATGAAATTACGCTTTAACTTCAATGTTTTTCCTATTAAGCCTCTCTAGGGGAATTCTTTTACATTTTTCACCTAATCTTTGTTACTCTTAATTAAACAAGTCCTTTACTTAGTTCTAAACCTAATTCACTTATGGTAATTTAATTTAAGTTTCTCAAAATCTCACTCACACTCATGTTCTTTCTTTGGTAAAAAATTACTCTAAGTTATAGGATAAAATTTTATTCTTTGTTCTTTCCATTTTATGAATTCCTAATTAACATCTAATCATCTAATTATTTAAGTTTCCATTTTAACACAAAATTTTGCCATTATTTTCTCTTAGGAGGCGTGAGCTCTAAAAGACTAGGAACCTAAACTTTCATCACTCCATTCATTATTAACCACTTGATTAATTTGTCTCCCAATTTCTTACAAAATTTTTAATCATGGACACCCCATTGGTGAATAAAGAGGGCAAAGAGCCCCTGCTTCCCATATATGATTTCAAATCCATCAAAATTATTCCAAAGTCATCAAGGTATACAATAACAACCAATAAAGTCACACAAGATAAAATCAATAAAAAATCATCAAGAATCATACAACAAAGTGAGTAACCCTAACATGGATTCTGTAACACCCCTTGATTTAATAACCACCACACAATCGTCATTAATACCACAATCACTAAATCTAGGCGTGTCACAGTCTCAATAACATTCTTTTCAAAAATTTCCATTATACATAGAAAATATGAGCCCCGAATGAAGCATATTTAGTACCCAACAATGTAAAATACAACCACTAGAGGAAAAACATATTCCATATATAAATATATTCATCATTGACACAAAGCACTGGTAACACGAAACATAATACTTACATGTTCAAATAAAATATGGCGGTTACAAAAGCACTAAAGGGGGAAAGTAGTAACCTTGGGATAGGTACTACTAGTAGACAAAGCCGCAATCCCTATATAGGTGACGCTCGGTGTCCCAGTCGACACGTCAGACATCAATGCCCCCATGAAGTTGCACCCATACGTAACAGGAGAAATCTCGTCCAGACACCATATCAAAAGTAATAAATCAGGCCAATCCAATTAGTGAGAGTATGGTCTCTCTCTTCTTCTTCCTCACGATCTTTTATCAAAAATAAATATAAAACAAAAATACAGGGATACAGGAAAGAGGTGAGACATCCTACTTACATTACCAATTATGGCAGTAAAGAAACATAATGGCACAGGATGCCCACATAGCAGAGTAACAACATTTAAGCAATAGAAATCACATACGATAAAAGAAACAACAACAGAGTCTCAGATAATAAACAATAAAACAGTTCAAATAATCATAACATTATTTAAAGCAATAGTTCAATCTTCATATAATGAGTGCCAAATGATATGATATAAATGAGTGTCAAATGATATGCTAACCCACTATGCCAACTCACAATGCCGACTCGCAATGCCGACTCACAATGCCGACTCACAACGCTGACTCACAATGCATGTGCACTTGGTACTAAGAATTTCTACTCCATGGAGATATATCAATATCAAAGATGAACGTTTTAAAAGATTTGTCCCCCTCAATGACAGTCTATGCCGGACCATGAAGTGAAAAGTGCTTTGTCGGACCCGTAATGAGTTGCAATCGGTTTATCATGGCCAGGGGTATATAGAGTGAAAACATCATCATGAAATGAACCACCACGCCTTACGCTCCCCATAGATCCATCAGGGATCACACTATCCAATTCTTGTTCAGTCACCACAAAAAGAATAGTGATTTATCAGGCCCGTAATACGTGCAATCGGCTTTCACCGTGCCTTATGCCCCCCATAAATCCATCACAGGTCACATTATTCAATTTTCATTCATTCACCGTGTAAAGAATAGTGATTTGTCGAGCTTGTAATACATGTAATTGGTATACACCACACCTTACGCCCGCTATAGATCCTTCCATTGGATCACACTATTCAATTCTCATTCATAGGCTCATACAGCCTTTTAACAGTCATCGACTGAGCAAATGTTCAATGCATGTTGACTCAATGCATAATCATAGGCTCATCCAACTTTTTAACAGTCATAGACTGAGCAAATGTTCAATGCATGTTGACTCCATGCACAATCATGTATATTTCACAATAACACTTTTCCATCATATGCCACAATTTGGCCAAATTAAGCATCAACAGAATTCTAGTCCCAAACACGGACCCACAATAGTATAGTATTAATTTCTCAAGAGTGATAGCACACTTTTAGAGGTTTATTTTGGGTTTCACTTTAATTAACATCTTTTATGAATTCATTCTCTAGAGGGATTCTCTTGAAGTCCTTATTCAATCTTGGTTCCTTTAGATTAGTCAAGCCCTTCAATCTAATCAAATCATGCTTACTTGAAACTAGTCTAAGGTTTTACAAGTCTCACAAACTCTCTTGTTCTTCCCTTATGTTCAAAATCATTCTAATCCATAAAATAAGGTCTTATTCTTTATTCTTTTCATTTTATGAACTCTTAATGAATCTAGAATTCTCTAATCATCTAAGTCTCTATTTTAGCACTACATTTTATGGCATTTTGCCTTAAGAATCTAACTTAAACCAATAAATCTCCTAGAGGCCGTGAGCCTCCCAATGGTATAAATCTAACCAATCTTTCCACCACAATGTTAGTTACTTTCATTAAATTACTTAAGTTCCAAAGTTGCTACAAATTTAAGTCTTGAACCCTAACAATTATCCAAGAGGCCGTGGGCCTCCCAAAGGGTAAGAACCCAAAGTTTTCCATTTCATTTCATTTGCTCTTTAACTCTTCATCACCTAAGTTCTAATCTTTACAAAACCACACCTTGAACACCCAAAAATTTGGCCTCTTGGCTGCGAATCCAAAAGGGTAAAGAACCCTAAAATTTCTCCACATAACAATCCAAGTAGTCCAATATATTTTTACATAGTCATCAAGACATATAATGACAATCAATAAATCATACAAGTCAAAATAGCACAAAATCATGAAGAACATCACAACCAAGAGGGCAATCTCACGTGGATTCCTCATCAACAACATAAAGAAAATGTTCCCTCACCACCAAGATAGGTTGAAGAGGATTATCTCCCTCTTACCTATTGAAGACAACACAAGAAAACAAGCCTCTTGGTCTTGTGGAGATTTTCGTCCTACACCTTCAAGAAAACCCTAAGGACATCAAAACTCACCAAAATCATCATCAAAGCTTAGAAAAGGAACCCTTGATCACCTAAGAGATCAAGAATCACAAAAATGGGGAGGAAAGGTGATAAAGCTATGAACTTTACCTTAAAGTCTCCAACTTTGAAGCTTGATGGAACAAAAATGAAAATGGTGGATTTTGGTGGTGGTCACAAAAGAGAAAATGTTCTAGGTAATGAGAAATAGTAGGAAATGAGGTTAGTTGAAAGAAAAGCTTGGAGCACCCCAAAAATGGTGTCATGACCGTGAGGTGGGTGAGAAAATGGAGCGGAAGAGTTTGAGTTTTTGAAGATGTCTTCCAACAAGAATGAAGAGCTCTAAAAGATGGTTAGTTCAAGTAAACTCTTTGCTTAAAATCAAGCAACAATGGAGGGGAAGGATGTTGTGGGTGCCGTGGAAGAAGGAGAGGAGAATAGGAAGAAAAAGCTTGAGAGGAAAAGATGAAGAGAGAAAATAGAGAGAGAAAATGATAGTAAAATTTGAAATGAAATGAAATGTGTAACTAAGTGTATTTTGTGTAAGTGCATGGAATAAAATGAGTGGCCACAAAGAGCCCCCAAAATTGTGTGGTGGTGAGGAGGAGAAAGGAAAATGTGGCTTCCCCAATAAGCCAATAGGAAATTTCTATGAAGCTTCCTCCAAGCTTCTCCAACAAGCTAAGCTTCCACCTTTTGAAAAGTCAAAGTGATGTCATGGTGATGATGTCACCATTGTGATGTCATTAAAGTGTTCTCTAAAATATGACTAACACTATATCAGATTTATTATCAGTGGACAAAAGTTACAGTTAACAAAAATCGGTATTTATTGTCTAACAGATAATAAAATCATTCTACGATTTTTATTTATCAGATAAAAATCTCGAAAAACATGAAATCTTGTAAATTGTGTCTAGCCTCAGGTTTAGTAAGATCCCCCGTCGATGTTTCCACAGTTCAAGGTTCTCGGGAAAATATCTCATTTTCTCGGCTCCACTCAGTATGCACGTAAAACAAGAAATAATATTAAAATATTCTACGTCTCCGAAAAAATCTAAAAAAATTCACAAAAATCATAAATATTATAAAATGACTATTTATCATGAAATTATTAATTTTCAAGGTGTTACAGATTCCTCACTACTAACACAAAAACGTGTTCCTCACCACTATGATAGGTTAAAGAGGATTATCTCCCTCTTACCTAAAGAAACAACCAGAAAACAAGCTCCGTTGTGCTCTTGAAATTCGTCCACCACCACCAACAAAACCCTCAAAGCTTTAAACTTTAGGGCTTTATGGAAGAAGGTGAAGATGGAAGATTCAAATGGTGGTCACAAAAGGAAAAAGGTTCTAGGTGATGAGTAGAAACAAGAAATGAGGTTGATTGAGCAGGAAACTTGGATGGCCAAAAATAGTGTTTTGACCATGGCAATGGAGAGAAAATGGAGAGGAAAAGTGAGCTCTTTGAAGGTAGTTCTAACAAGAAAGAAAGCCTTCAAATGGGATGTAGTTTCAAGCAAAGTGTTTTGCTTGAAATTAATCAAACATGGAGGGTGGGAGAATGGTGGTTGCCGTGGACATGGGGAGGAGAGGAAGAAGAGAAAATATGAAGGAGGAAAATGAGATAAGAGAAATGTGGAGAGACAAAGTGATAGAAAACTTTTGAAATTTGAAAAGTGAAGTGAATATGTGTTTTTGGTGAAAAGGTGACAAAAATTGTCACATTTTTCCTTCTCATTGCCGTGGACATCAAGGGAGGAGAGAGAGGAGAAGCTTCCTCTAGAAGCTTGGTGCAAAGCTTCCTTGAGAAGCTTTGTTCACTTTTTCAAAAAGTCAAAGTGATGATGTTACTTTGATGATGTCATCTTGATTATGTCATAAAAAAACTCACTAGAAAAGATGACTAACACTCTACTAAAGCTATTATCCAGTGGACAAAATTTACTGTGATTTTATTTGTTAGATAAAATCTCAAAAAATGAAACTTCGTAAATTGTGTCCGACCTCAAGTTTAGTAAGATCTCCCGTCGACGTTTCCACAGTTCAAGGTTTTCCAGCCTAGGGAAAAATATTTTATTTTCCCGGCTCTGCTCAGTATGCACGTAAATTGAGAAATATATTAAAATAATCGTCACCAAAATAATTCACAAAAATCACAAATATTATAAAATGAATATTTATCATGAAGCAAATAATTTTCGGGGTGTTACAAAATTAAGTATGGAAGATCAAGTAGTTAGGAATTCTAATAGTTAGGAGTTGCCTAAAATAGTTATTTGGAACCTTAAGCACTCAAGGGTGACACAGATCACTACAAGTAGTGCAACAGCAAGGAAAGTCAAATACAAATGAGATAAGTACAGTTTACTAATCTAGATACACAAATTACTCACTTGCAGTAGAGTTGAGTTAAGTGTGCAAAGATCAGAGAAATGTTCATTTGGCTGCATAAGTTAGTTCAAAATTATGCGCTAGTTAAGATAGACTCTTTCACAAGGATGAGTTGGGTTTATGAGTAAGTTTACGGCCAATAAGGATTATAGTATTCCTTTGTCTTAGATAGGACTAAGATGTGATAAGTTCACTTCCTATCTTAGCAAGTCTTCGTGGAACCAAAGTTTCCTGAAACGAACGAGTAGAGGTAGAGTTAAATCGTTAGTATTGCAGTTACAGTTCAATTGTATAGGCAATTATCTGTGACTGTTAACATAAGCGATTGTATGGGCAGTTGCTTATGTTAATGGTATGTAGGCTATCAGTTTGGCTATACTACGAGGTATTAGGAAATTATCAATTATAGTGGAGGAAACTCCTATGACAGTAATTACAAGTGATGTTATATGATTGTATGAGCGATCGTATAATATTGAGTTTAGTTTAATTATGTATGTAGTTTACATAGTTGTTATGCCATGAATTATATGTTTATTTCTGAGAATTTTTATGTTCTCACCCCTTTCTGTGTTTTCATGGTAGAAGCAGGTCAAGGATCACCATAGAGTAAGAAGTTCAAGAAACAGAAGAACTAGTGTGGTATAGTTTTGTTTGTTTATTGATTAGACAAAACTTATGTATATTGTTTATATTTGCTTTGTAGTTATATTCAGAGGCATGTATTACAATAAGCCCTTCGGTGGCTAAAGTTATATATATGTATGTTTAAGTTTTAAGTTTTCCGCATTCTCTCAAGGCTTTCTATAATGACGTATAATGTTGTTATAGATATATTAGCAGTTAGTTATATAGAAGTGACGTGGCTAGTACCGTTGATCTCTATATATCCTAGATATATCCAGATATCTGCAATGAGAGAGTAGAATGCCATTAGTAGAAGACCATTAGAAAGGTTAGAAAAGGACTCGCTAGGGAAGTTGATGCACAATAAGGAACTAAAGAGAAATCAAGATTTCTCAGGGTTCAATAGAGTTACTCCTTTATTTTTCAATAGAGAGTATGGTTCAGTTAGGGTTGACAAATTGCTTCAAGAGATAGTAGATATCTTTGTTGTCATGCATACACTGATGAGTAGCTAGTGTCCTTCGGGAATGTAAAGGATCTTTGATGTGTGGGTTCGATTCTCTTATGGGTTGCAGACCGCTTAAGGGAATGAATTTGCCACTAGAACACCTTGGTAGGGGGTTAGCCTTGAACATGGTGGGGTCTGAGAATACCAAGTAGAGTTTTGCTTAGGGGTCAGCCCTAGGGACAATGGCCAGGCAAGCCCTTGCCAGGGGTCAGCCCTGGGAGTGGTGACACTGGGGCGAGAGGCCAAAAGTTAGTGGGTCAAGCTAAGAGGTTACTAGAAATAGTAAGCACTCAAATCATATGAGAGGTGTTTAGAGTTACTTTCTTAGACAAGTAGTATTCCCTAGGATTGCAAAGAGCAAAGGAATCAGAATTTCTGAGACTTTAGTAAGGGGGATATTACTATGGATTAGTATGGGAAGCAACTCGAAGAATATTCTAAGTTCTCTTCTAATTTTATGAGTAGTCCAGATGAAAGCTGGAAGTGTGTAAGATTTGGAGTTGAACTTAGAGATAGTATTAGGAGTGTTATAGAAGTAGAAAAGTCCAGAAACCATGCAGTTTGGAACTGGAGGTCTGCGTTTAAGCGTTGAGAAAGTGGGCGTTTAAGTGCCCATGGATAGCAAATTCCAGGATTTTTATCTTGTGGAATTTGAGTTCCCTATCAGTTGAGATTTTGCATATATGTTTTCTTGAGAGTGTTAATACACTCATAGAGGTATTTCATAGTAGAAATCATCACCTAGCATATATGTACAAGTTAGAACTTTTAAGCATTCTAAAAGTTAGAAATTGTTTAAAAAAGACATCTAGGACCTTAAACACAATAAGGTGGCTTAGAATACCACCTGAGGTGTGATAGTAAGGTAAGCTAGATACAAGTTTGATAGAAAAGTTAACCTTATCATAGAGGTATAGTTTACCCTCTTGTAGTAAAAAGTTGGGTTAAACATGCAAGTTTTGATTAATGCTCTTTCCTCTCATTGAGTTGTGTTGTAATTAAGCATTAATCAAGAGATGGTTTCTTTAATAGTTAAAGTTGAACCATAGCACAATTATCGTAACTAAGGGTATGAGGTAAACCCCTTGACCTTGCAAAGTAGTGAGCAAAGCTTGTTGCAAAGGATGGAGTTGTGACATAAGGTAGCGAGAAAAGCACCTTATGAGGGTAAAGATGTGAGTAAAACACTTTACCAGATGTGTAGAGGAAGTCGACCTCCAATCCCTCCGCATCAGGCAAGTAATGAGACCAAATAAATCTTGCCATGTAAGGTAGAGAAGTGAGGTAAACACTCTACCAAGGACAATGCAATGAGTTAAGCTCTTTGTCAAGAAACATGAAAAGTGAGAAAAACACTCGTGTAAGAGGTAGTAAGGGTGAGTTAAACTCCCTACCTAGGGTCTCAAGTAAGAATGAGTTAAGCTCTCTACCAAGGGTAGTAAAGCAAGAAAAACTTACTATCAAGGGTAATAGAATAAGTGAAGTTCTATGTCATGCTAAGGAGTGAGATAAGCTCTTATGTAAGTGTAGTAAAGTGGGGCCAACTTACTACAAAGAACTATAGGATGAGTTAAGTCCTATGTTAGGCAAAAAGATGAGTTAAATAGCTTATCAAGTATAGTTGATCTATGATATAGTTGTCTTAGAATCATAAATAGAAAGAGACTATCTCTAAAATTGTTTCTAAGGTTATGGAAGAACATAGCCAGTATGTTAGTGTAATTTTAGAAACTTTTAGAGAGATGAGGTTGTGTGCCAATTAGCCAAGAATCAGGTTTAGCTACAAGTGGTACAAGTTTAAGGGTTGTGTAATTTCTCAAAAGGTGGAAATTGCATAGAACCCTATCAAAGTTTCAACAGAAGTACAATGGGAAGAGTAACCATTGTAATCTAAAGTAGAAAGTTCAGCAGTGCACTTTCTCAGTTAGTGCTACCCAGATTAGGCCAACTAAGAAAGGTAGTACTTAGTAGTAGACTCTGGGAAGCGAGTATGGTTTCCAAGAGATGAAGAAGAGGTAGATTTCTACATTTGAAATGGTAATTCCATATTCCCATGAGAACTTTGAGGTAGTTAGTTATACTTCGAAGAAGGGACTGGGGTGTGTTCAGATGCATAAGAGGTAAGTAAACACTTACACATCAAGGCAGTTAAATCTGCACTAGAGGGACTACCCTAGGTATGTTTTGGAACTAGCCATAGTGGTGATTACCTTATAGTTTAGAAGACATTACTCATAAGGAGTCTAGTAGAAGTGTTCAGTGATCATAATAGTACAAGATACTTGTTTGATCAGAGGCAGCTGAATATGAGGTAGAAGAGATAGATGGAATTCTTAAAAGCTTATAACCTTGAGTTCTTGTATCATATGGGTAAGGCTAATGTAGTGGCCAATGCACTAAGTGGGATAGTCCTACAGGTGTCCCAAGTGATAGTTCAAGAGAGAGTGAAATTCTTGATAGTTTTGAGAATTTGAGTCTAACAATGATCATGATTTCAGATAGTCTCACAGTGAGCAAGGTGGACATAGTAAGAGGCCTACGGACTCAGATTTCTTTGTAGCTCAAAAAGAGAAGTAAGCTCTAAGGGACATTAGTGAACAAATCTTCTTAGAGATCCAACAGGATTTTAATATGACAATAAATGGAATGACGAGGTTTAGAGACAGACTTTGTACTACAAGAGAGTCAGGAAATCAAAGAGGGGTTTCTAGGAGGAGTTCATAAGAGTAAGCATACCATCTATCTAGAGGCTACTAAGATTCTTCAAGAGTTAAGGAAGATGTTTTGGTAACCTAGTATAATAGAGGACATAGTGGAATATGTTTTGTTTTAGGTAATGTTGGAAAGATTAAGTAATATGTCTACTTTTTAACAAGTAGAGTTAGCTACCCTCTAGATTAAGTAGTTTAACTACTTTTGAAATAGATAGATAGATTGCAGGGAGTCTCAGTGAATGTAGTGTACTAGGTTCACATTTAATTTTGGGAAGCCTTGCAAAAGATGTTTAGAGCTAAGTTAAGATTTAGGATAGCTTACCATTCATAGGTAGAGGAATCCAAGAGCTTAGAAGTAAGCACATTTTCTCTGGTAAACTTATAGTGGGGAGAAGATGGTACTGAAAGGACTGCTTGTAACACCCCGAAAATTGTTTGTTTCATGATTTATATTCATTTTATAATATTTGTGATTTTTATGAATTATTTAGGTGACTTTGATTATTTTATTATATTTCTTGATTTACGTGTATGTTAAGCGGGGCTAAAAAAATAATATTTTTCTTAGACCGAAAAATTTAGATTATGAAATGGGACTAGGGGATTTTACTAAACCTGAAGCTAGACATAGTTTATGAAGTTTTTATTTTTTGAGATTTTAGCTGACAGATAAAATCTAGGTACGTCATATTATCCAATAGACAATAAGTACTGATTTTGTTAATTGTAATCTTTGTCCATTGGATAATAGCTTTTAGTAAAGTACAAGTTATCTTTTCTAGAATGTTCACTTTATGACATCATCCATGTGACATCACTTGTTGACTTTTTCAAAAAGTGAAACAAAGCTTCCTAAAGTAGCTTAATCAAAACTTAATGAAGAAGCTTTCTACCAAGCTTGTTGGAGAAGCTTCTCCCTCCTCTCTCCTTGAGTGGCTACACGGTTTTGGAGGGGAAAGTGGATGTCCACTTTGTCATTTTTCCATCCAAGTTCATTTCACTTCATCTCTCAAAAAGCTACACAATTTTCTCTCACTTTTCTCTCATGTTTCTCTTCTCTCTTTTCTCTCCATCCTCACGTCCAAGCTCACTTCTCCACCCTCCATGTTGGTTAATTTCAAACAACCACCTTGCTTGAAACTACACCTCACTTGAAGACTTTTTCTTGTTGGAACCATCTCCAAAAACTCTCATCTTCATCATTTTCTTTCAAGCCTTAACTTGAAGCTCTAAGGGTAAGGTTCTTGATTCTCATTTTCTCTTCTCATTTTCATGTTCAAGGACCACTATTTTTTTTATCATTGGTCTTCTCTTTTTCAAGCTTTAGGTGTTAATCTTGTGAGTTGAAAATCCTAGGGTTTGGTGGAGGTGTTGGATGAAAATCATCAAGGAGGTTCTAGAGCAAACTTGGATGACCAAATGGTAATGTAGTCTCACTTTGTTCATTTCCCTTCTCTCTATTAAGAAACAAAACAAAAGCTCTTACCTTTCTCTTCCTATAACCTCACAGCCAAATCCCATGCACCAACATCCAACCACTTTTAATTCAATCCAACCATAGATCTTGAATCTAAACACCATTCTAAGACAATTTCATGTTGAGACCATCTTCAAATTCATCCATCTTTAAGTGCTTTTGCTAAGCTTAAGATTTGAAGACCTTTAGGTGAAGTTTTCAATCTTCACTTCTAATCTTATTTTCAAAGTGTTAAACCATGATCTTGATCTATGGTTGTCTTCTATCAAGCTTTAGATCTAATGCTTGTATGCTTGTTGTCTTAAGGTTTTATTGGTGGTGGTGGACGAAAATTCAAAGAGACTTCAAGGAGCTTCCTTTTAATCTTCTCTTGAGGTAAGAGGGAGATTAACCTCACCGACTAAACATGGTGGGGATAAAATGGAAATTTTGTGTTTGTAAGTGAAGAATCCATGTGAGGATTCCTTCACTTGATTGTGTGGTTATGGTTTGTGCTTACTTGTGAAATATGTGCTTATTTACTATGTGTGATCATATGACTTTAACTTGGTTTGTGTTTATTTAGCTTTATGTGGTTCTATTATGTTGATAATATGTATGAATCGTTATGTTTGCTTATTAATTATATGTGGTTGTGATAATATGCATGAAACTTGAGTTATGCATTGAGTTATTATGCATTGAACATCATACAGTCAGTGTCTGTATGGCTTTTGTTTCCTAGGAGTGAATGAGAATTGAGTAGTGTGATCCAAGGGAAGGATCTCAGGGTGCGTCAGGGTGAGGTGATTCATCAAATGACCTATTTGTCACACTATATACCTCTGGCCATGAAGAACCATTGCAATGCACTGACGAGGAACCGACAAGCACTATTTCTTTTTACATCTGGCATAGATTGTCATTGAGGGTTACAGATCTTCTAGGCCATTCATATCTGAGATTGAGTATTAGCTCCATGGAGTAGGAACTAGTTCATTATGCATACACATGGTCAGTACACATATTGTCATGGCATGGTCAACATACATATTGTGGTGGCATAATCATTATATATCTATAGTGGATATCTATTGTTGTAGTGCTGTTAATGTTTATATTATTGTGGGATATGCTTTATGATGACATTT